>CM042834.1:206318535-207581079 GCA_023653725.1 Bungarus multicinctus
GTTGGTGCGGTATCGGGGGTTTCCGGTTCAATGTGTGAAGGGTGAAGGATGTGTGATTGTGTTTATTTTCATGGTCATGATGTGCACTGAAGATGGTGTTTGATTTCGTTTTACGAGGTGCAATGACAATAGAGTAAACTAAACTAAAAATCAGGTTCATCTTCATTACACTTTACCTCAGATCCTAAGAGCATTCTAGGGACGTCCCATTGCCTTTAAATGGAAAGGGAGTAATTATTTGGAGTCGAATAGAGAGTCTGTAGTGGGTAGTAGCCCACGGTTTCTGATTTCCTCTTGCCACCTGTACGGTCGTGCCCATTGGCCCTCTATACAAATGGGGACTCCCAACATTTATCTGATAGTTATTAATTATAATTTTTTTCACTTGAAACCAGTATGGCTAGTTGTATTGGATGGAAGTGAAAGCAGTTTTAAGCCATTATATTTGAAAGGGAGAAGATTGGGGAATCCAGACTTCAATTCAATTCAATTCAAAAAGATGGGCTTTCATATAAGTAAGCATGGGATTGATATTCCTGTGCAAATTAGATAGACCTATAGTCTATTAGCTTTGGTGGGAGTCATTAAATAAACAGGCATTCAATGAGATGAAAAGCTGAAATCTAGTAAATGTTGCTTTGGTAGTGAATAATATTGAATGCCCTGGGACGGCTGCACAGCTACTATATTAAAATAAAGGTGCTTTGCTTCCATATTGATATTTATTATTTGGTCACTGATGCCTTAATTTGCACGTATTTATGAAAGATCCCTGCTGAATCAGATTAAAAGTCCACTTAATCATATTCATCCTACATTAGCCAAGCAAATATTCATTGTACCTATTATACCTATTTTCTGCTCTTGTTTCTCAGTAATTAGTATTGAGAGGCATATATATTGTCCCTGGTACTGGAGCTAATACTTAGCTATAATGATTGACTGACAACCTTCATTAAAGTTGCCCATGTGTGTGGTTAATGTTATACTATGAGAGTGAATTGACAAATGATTTGCACTGAAAACCTCCTTGTTTATTTTCTTCATACCATGTAAGTGCTACTACATTTGTCTTTTTCCATAAAGGACATAGATATAACTCCCACCTCTAGAGAAGGTATTGCAAACTTTTGATGGTTAAAATACTAGCATTAAAAGTTAGCTTTAGATCAGTGGTTCCCAAAGTGGGCAGTACCGCCCCCTGAGGGGCGGTGGGATGCCTTAGTGGGGTGCTAAGAGGCAAGGGGGCCGGCAGGGGGGGGCTAAGAGGCAAGGGAGTTTGAGGCACCGGCCCCGCAGACTCACCCGATTGACTGTTGCACTGCTCTGTAGCCAGTGCCTCGAATGTAGAACCTGCGCATGGCGAGCCTTGCCAAGCCTGGGGGGGGAGGTGGGAGATGGCGTAAAGGGGATGCCTTAGCTTGCAGGCTGCCTTCTCCGGTGGAAGCGGCGGCAGCGTGCCAGAAGGTCCGAAAGCAAAACTCCCAAGATGCGCAGTGGAAGGGTGGGTGGTCCGGCATTAGGTTCTCCCCGGAGGAGAACAAGGGAGCGCGTAGCCAGCCGGGCTTGCACACAGGATGCGGATGGGTACAGCTGCAACTCTCCAAGGCGCGTGGCTCGGTTCAGTTCGGCTCTATGTGGCCAGCCTGGACCTAGAACCTAGCCTCCCTCTGCAGCCTAGTTCTTCCGACTGAGTCCTGGGCTGGCTTGCTTGCTTGCCTACTTTCCAAGCAATCGTTCGCTCCACCGGTCTGGGCTGCTTCTGTATGTCTTCCTTCCCCCGGGCGGAGTGTAAAGATGGGTGGAGCACTTCCCCAAAGTTGGGAGTCTCTGAACGTGTGCAGAGCACCTCCCTTTGTTTGGCCCAATGGAAGTGGACCTTGGATCGAAGCAAAGCGGGTCAAGTCGGCCACATTGCTGCCCTGGGGAAGTTGGCATTGCAAAATTGGATGCCAAAGAAAGAACTGGGGCAGAGGGCTGGAGAAGGAGCAGAGGGGCAGCTGCATTAAGGAGCAGGAAGATCTTAGCCATGGTTTATTGACTAAGCTGGAATCAAACAGCATGCTAAATTCTAAACCAGAATGGCTGGGTTGATGTTTCTCAGCCCGTGTTTCTCAACCTTTGCAACTTGTGTAGACTTCAATTCCCACCCTGGCTTTGCTCTACTTTCCCAAAGTGCTGTCATTGTCCGTCTGTCTGTATAATTATCTATCTGTCCATCCATCCATCCAACAGGTCTGTCTGCCTGTCTACCTATCTACCTATCTGTCTACCAATATAGATCTATCTACCTACCTACCCATCCATCCATCCATCCAAAAGGTCTGTCTGTCTTCCTGCCTGCTTGCCTTCCTGCCTGCCTACCTACCAGCCTATCCATACATTCATCCAAAAGGTCTCCCTGCCTGCCTACCTACCTATCAATATATCTACCTACCTGTCTCTTTCTCTCTGTCTCTCTTTCTCTCTCTTTCTAGCCATCCATCCATCCATGTTCGAAGCGCTGGCCCCGCAGGCACATCGAGAAAGTAGAGCAAAACAGTCTGGGGGGGAGGGAAGGAAAGAGGGAGAGAGAGAGAGAGGGAGAGGGAGAACTGATGCATCAGATTCAAATGAGGCCTAGTTTAGACTGAGGCCCTTTTCCACACTGAAACATTTTTGCTGCAAAGAATACAAAAGCTGGGTTGTACACAAGAAGGGACACACATGTCAATGCAATTCAACAACATAAAATAAAGAAATACAAATAAAAAATCAACAAGAATCGGCAAAGCATCTCTGATTAGATTCTATTCACTACTAGAATCTAATCTGAGATGCTTTGCCGATTCTAGTCCAATGACCTGCTCTAGCAGAGTTAGAAGGGAATGTGTGTGTATGTGTGTGCATGGCTCCAAACTCCAAAACAAGTCAAGTAGCTCTGGGGAAGCCAGTCATAAATTAGAAGACTTGCTAAACAACCGGGCATTAAGTGAGGACCACTTGTATTTGTTTTGCCAGTCACCATGCCCACCCAGTCACATGCCCACCAAACCACACCTACCCACCTGGTCATGTGATCAGCAAGCCACACCAGCCAGTCACGTGACCAAGCCACGCCCAACCAGTCATGTGACCAGCAAGCCACGCCCTCAAATTAGGCCACGCCCACAGAAATTTGAATCCCACCTCTGGGTGGGGGGCACCGATGATGAGTTTGTAGCACCCAGAGGGCAGTGGACTGAAAAAGTTTGGGAACCACTGCTTTAGATAAAATTCTTGTGTCAGTTAAGACATTAATTTCTTTGTCCTTTGATAAACTGGCATAGGATTTTATTTTTCTCTGTTTCAGAGTTAAAATTTAAAGTCAGATGATCTTAAATACAGTATCTGTTTGTTAGTTTCTTTCTTTGCTTTATACCTTGCCTTTCTATTTTGATGAGCATTCAAAACAGTAGTGAAACAATTGGAAAAAAATGAATTATTGAGGGCATAACTTCTCCTTTTTATCTTTACAAATAACTTCCTTATCAACATTTCTTTTAAATATTGCTTTTCAGAACCTATGATAACTGTGTGGTGTTTCCAGGTCCCCATCTAAATATGATAGTGGGAGCTAATGGGACAGGTAAATCAAGCATTGTATGTGCGATATGCCTTGGATTGGCAGGAAAACCTTCCTTTATAGGACGAGCTGACAAGGTGAGGATTTGGTTTGCTTCTGTTTGGAATCATATGATATCATTTGGACTTCTATTAAAATACATATCTTTAGGTTTTTAAAAATAATTTCCATATAATACATAGCAAATAAATGATGGTCCTTTGTATGAGAACCTTAAGGTACTCTCTTTCAGAATTGATTTTCATGTTTATTAATTAATCACATTTAACCCAAAATATAGCATTGGGGTGTAAAACAACCAACTCTTTTTTGCCATCAGCAGAAATAAAACAGATAAAAAGGATCTCTACTTAATCTAAACTGTGACAAAACCATGTTTTTAATGTGCTGTTAAAAATCAATAAACTGGCGGGTTTGTCATCTGAATCTCAAGGGGGATCCTATTCTAGAGGGCAGTTGCCACAATAAAGGCAGCCTGCTTTCTAGTTCCTACTAGAAGATATCATTTGATTAACAGAACCAAGAGAGAGCCTGGTTTATTTTGTCTACTTATTCTTCTAAACAACTTTAACCTCTGGAATGTTTTGTTGTCCTTCAGTATAGTTTGATCATTGGTGCTACTCTTTAATTTGCCTCCTTTGTTATGCCAATACTGTATTGCATCTGCTGGATAGTTTTAACTGTAATGATTTCAAAGGTGACTAAACAGCAAATTCTGCTCTTTCTACTTTCATGCTACTTCGTAAATTGCATATTTTGTTATAAATACTGCACTGTAGTGGCAGTTATGATTTCTGTCATGAGTTAGAGAGCTAAGTGCTGCTAGAATGTTGACTTTAGGTAACCAAAAATGATATCTCTTTATATTTACTCTTCTCTGCATTCTTCTTTCATTTCACTGGTATCCTGTTGCAATTTGTATTAAACAACCCTACTTAAGTATTTCATAATACGCAATTATATGCAATACTTATAAATTAAGGATCTCTGTGTATCTTTTCCTTTTGTTCAGATTGGTCATTATGTGAAGCGAGGTTGCAGTAAAGGAACAGTTGAAATTGAGGTGTGAGTAATGAGACTTGTTTATATGCCCATTTTCACAAGTGTACAGGTAGTATTCAAATTAACAACAGTTTTTTAGTGACCACTTGAAGTTACAATGGCACTGAAAAAAGTGACTTATGACTGTTTTTCACACTTATGACAATTGCAGCATCCCTCTAGTCATGTGATCAAAATTCAGACATTTGGCAACTAATTCATATTTATGACAGTTGCAGTGTCCTGGGATCATATGATCACCTATTGAAACCTTCTGATTAGCAAAGTCAGTGGGGAAGCCAGATTCACTCAACAGTCATATTACCAGTTTAACAACTGCGGTGATTCACGAACAACTATGGCAAGAAAGGTTGTAAAACTTGCTTTAAAATTTCTCACTTAGCAACTGAAATTTTGAGCTCAGTTGTCGTTAATCGAGGACTACCTGCACTTGAAAAATAATGTTGTTGAAAAATTGTTGAGAAAATGTAACATTGAGATGTTTATTTTAGTAGTACATATATAGTGCTAAAAATTACCATTGCCTAAAGTAAGATGTAACAATTATTTTCTGACCATTAGGTATAAGGTGCCGAACAATGTTGTAATCACACGAGAAATGTCTGTATCAAACCAGTCAAATTGGTATCTTAATAAAAAATTCAGCACTCTCAAAATGGTGGAGGAACAAGTCTCTGCTTTAAATATTCAAGTGGGCAATCTATGCCAGTTTCTTCCACAGGTATGAATACTTTTCATTTTAAAGAAAATATAAATATTAACAGTTTCAATGAATGAAATAATAATGACATGAGAAATCTTGTGCAAAATAGATGCTTACTACCTGATAATTAGCTATTAGATGCAATAGGATAAGTTATAAAAATTATAATATTTATAGTATCACCTCTTTCATTCCAATGTGTGGATGACATGATAATTTAAATGACAGAAAAGTGGATTATAACTAAATGTTTGGAAAAATTATCATAATGTTTGACAGAGAAATCAGTTAGATAAACTAGTTACTAGTTACTGGGTGTTTTCAAGCAGAAATTGAATAGTCTTCTTTTTTAATTGTTTTGAATCCCTGCATCAGTAGAGAATTGAATAACATAAATGGCCCTTCCAACTTATGGTTCTATGATTTATTAGACTTCTCTCATTTATATTAGCATAACTGAAGTACTTTCTCTGAATGGTACTACCGTAAATGGAAAATTCTTGGATAATGAAACTCTGCAGTAGATATTGTCTTGGGTACAATTTTGTGCGCTGTGAGAAGTGTGAAATTATTTACCGTGCATACAGTTATTTAACGCACTCAGCTGAGTGACTTGCCTATATGTGAAATACGCTGCTGCTCTTTCAGGGAAAATCCTAGGACCATCTGTAGCAGTTGAAACTCTATTCTGGCCATGATCTTTGCTGGTTTGTCTCTGATTCCAGCATTCCAAAGCTGTGTGGGAAGTATATTTTGGCGATAGAGTACATTCTGTTGGTAAGCTGGAGAATCAGCATGTTCAGTGTTCAAAAGCCTTGTTTGGGGTGAATGTGTTAACATATAGATGCCAAAGTTTCTGGAGCCTACCAGAACTGCTATGTGATGGCTTCTAGTCAGGAAGAGATAAAAAATACTGGATATTTATATTAGTTCAAAGTTCATGTATTTTAATGTAAAATATAATATATTTTATATATTAAAATACTGCACATCTGCTTTGCAGGATAAAGTTGGAGAATTTGCAAAATTGTCCAAAATTGAGTTGCTTGAAGCTACAGAAAAATCTATTGGTCCACCAGAGATGTACAAATTTCACTGTGATCTCAAAAACTTCAGGCAGACGGAGCGAGAACTTGAAGTAAGATATGTATTGTGTAAGCTTTACAATTTTAAAGATAAATATTGGGCTTGTTGCATTCTAAGAATGTACAAGATAAATTGCCTTCTTTTTATTGAGAATATTTTATGACTACTCAAGAGCTGGGGTGCTGTTATCTTGGCTTATTGGCCTTGTTTCTTATAGCTTTCCTTTATTTTTTGCTTGTTGTGGATCTTATTTCTAGTTTTTATGTTTTTTTAATTACTTGAGATTAAAAAAAAATTGACGTTTCTTTAATGATTGCTGGTTCTGTCCTTATTCCTCAGAAACTTTTCTTTTTTTTCTTTTTTCCCATTTGTTGTATTTTATAACAAAAAAATAACAAAAATACAAAAGAAATGAAACGCAAAAGAACTATATAGGATAAAGAATAAAATATACCCACAAATAAACAGAATACAATATATATATTTGATAAGTATAAATAACTAGTTTACAAAAAAAACCCTTCTAAATCTGTATTATTATCAAATAAGAAAAAAAAACTGGTAAGTCTTCAGAAAAACTTAAATGTTTTTTTTTTCATTATACCTGAGTCCCTGGGAATAAGTAGTGAGTAAATATCCAAGGATATATAATAGCATTATACTACTATTTGTTTATAGTATTTTTGTTTTATCTTACAATAACGCTTTCAAATTGTCTTGCAGTCCAGCAAAACTGGATAACATTTTTTTTAACTGCCAATATATATGGATCGATCTGTTACATGTTTTGCATTAATTTAGTGGGAAGTTGGTTTCCTAAGTGATTCCTATGATTACTTGAAATTTGATTCATATAGTATATGTGGTGGTGGCGCAGTGGTTAGAATGCAGTACTGCAGGCTAATTCTGCTGACTGCCGGCTGCAAGCAGTTTGGCAGTTCGAATCTTACCAGCTCGAGATTGATTCAGCCTTCCATCTTTCCGAAGTCGGGAAAATGAGGGCCCAGATTGTTGGAGACAATATGCTGACTCTGTAAACAGTTTAGAGAGGGTTGTAAAAGCAGTGTGAAGCGGGATATAAGTCTAAGTGCTATTGCTATTTAAACAAGTACATTGGACAGTTGGAAATCATAATTATTACATTTTTATATTAGTTACAATTATTTTGTTGAAATACCATTTTGCTATTATTTTGATAATTATTAAACAGCTATCCACTTCAATAGATTCTGGAAGGTATTTTGTATTTTAGTATTTATTTCATAGACTAAAAAAATAGTCATTTTACCCAATAAAAAAATTAAGCTGAAACGTAAATTACATATGCCATTATTAATCATAGTTCTTATTAGTAGTGTTGCCAAGAAGAATATCAATTGTTAACATAATGATCAATATAGTATTTAACTAGAAAACACAGGTAGTCCTCAATTTTCAATCATTTGTTTAATGATCGTTTGAAGTTACAACAGCACTGAAAAAAGTGACTTATGACTGGTTTTCACACTTACAACCATTGCAGTATCTCCATGGTCACATGTTCAAAATTCAGGCAGTTGGCAACTGGCATGTATTTATGACAATTGCACTGGACTGGCGTCCTCTGATCACCGTTTGTAATCTTTCCGGCAGGGAACTAAAGTCAATGGGGGAAGCCAGATTTGCTTAACAACAACATGACTCACTTAACAACCGTAGCAAAACTCATTTAATAACTGCCTTCTGAGCAAAGAACATTTTGGGCTCGGTTGTGGTTGTAAGTTGACTACTTGCATACATTATGTTATTGATTGAACATTTTCATTCAATAAATATTTGGCTTCTGTTAATGCATTTATATGGATCTGAGCTGATTCAAAGCAAAGACCAGAAATTCTAATTATGATGAATTTTTCTGCATTATATCCAAAGGTATATTGGGTTGTATCAAGTGATGTCCCTTTGTTGAATGGTCATTGGTCCAGTGAAGATTTCCATCAATGTTAGTAAGAAATGGAGAACTCTTCCAAATGGAGGGAGAATTTTTAAAAATTGCCTTTCCCATTCAGCAGGTGGAAATTGAGAGCAGATAATTGGTTACAATCTACAATAGTGATCATTTATGTGACTATAACCCGTTGACCTTTCTGTTTTTAACCTGCACATTGCAGAATAAGTTCTATTTCTGGAGATAAAATTCCCATTTGCAATAATATTAATTATGTTCTTCTTATGTACATAATTGAATGAAATGGATGGTAGAACAACAGTAACCTGAGAATTATTATATATATATATTATTTTAGTCATGTAAGTAATTTGCAATATCTGTGCTGACAGAATTCATGCAAGGAAAAAAATACCAAACTAGAAAAAATGAAGCAAAAGAATGAAAGATATAAGCAAGATGTGGAGCGATATCATGAACGTCAGCATCATCTAGATTCAATTGCAATGCTGGAGAAAAAAAGACCATGGGTGGTAAGTTCCTAATTTTTATAGAGATTTGAAAATGTATTTTTAAACCCAAATACACGTTGCCATACACATGCACAAAAGCAAGGCTAGTATAGCAAGAAAGTGTTGGAGTGAAATTGGGAAGCTGATCAAATGTCAAATATCTGTAATCTGTATTTTGTCTAACAAATGTCTGCTCAAGGTAACAAGGAAGATTGCAAGCTGTTGGTAAGTGTTTTAAATATGCCTTTTTGGTAATTTCCATGATTATCAAATGCAGAATAAATGGTAAAAATAGTAACATTTTCAAAATGAAGTTATGAAAAATTCACTTTTTTCTCCCATCCCCCAATTTGCCTCTAATACGTAGCTCCTAAAATACTTCTTTTCTTGGAATTGAGCTAAGATTTTGTTTTTATCCTGCAACCTGATGTTCTTTACTATGTTTTTAGTACGGATTCTCTCTGTCGTTTTTTTCTAGACTGATATGTTGCAAAAACGAGGTGATTCTCTATTGTGGCAAGCCAAAACACATTAACCCACCATCTGTTTTAATTCTGACTGTATTAGGTTTTTTTTAATTCAAGGAAAAACATCATGCTGCTTGCCTTTTAAATAGCCTGAACACAATTTTAAAGTCATAGTGTTTCATTTTGCTGTAATATTTTAAAACTTGACTGCAACTTTCATACAAATTGAGATATGCCTATTTAAGTACACACTATTGAATACTATAAAAAGGTCTGAGTGAAGCCCAGAATTCGATTAACTACATAAAATTTAATTCTTGAATGTGATTTGTATAGCATCAGTCTTTGAAATTATAATCATCATTTGAAATCATCAGTTCTTTGAAATTATAATTCCCAAATTAAAATCATAATACTTATGCTTCATTAAATTCATAATACATAATGCTACATTGTTTCCTTAGCTTGTTTGAGATATTCATGGATATTTAATGCATGGCAATCATCTTGATAGAAATAAACTTTTAAATATCGAAAAAAGGAAAAGTTTACAAAACAATGAATCACATATTTGTTGTGTATATATACCAACAAGTGGTTCATATTCGTTAAAAAGCAAACAGTTGTGCAAGTATTATAAACAGCAATCTCACTGTAAAATTGTTCAAGCGCTTAAAATTTATGCAGTGTTGTAATTCTGATCATAATGTCAAATAAAAATTTAGTTAACAGTGCAATTATAAAGGAGCATTCCTCCATGTGGTGGTTTCCTGATATCGGTTGTGTTGTTTTTCCTTTGCTAAGTAATGCCTAGTTAAACTATTCTGGTTCAAGCTAATGTACAATAATTATATAAATATGAAATGTGAGCGAAGTAGCAAAATCAGATAGTATCATCCTATAGTTGGTGCAATATCATTAATTATTTTGCATGCATTGCTTTATAGATATATGAAGAAACACGGAAGCTATATGAAGAGGCTAAAAAAAACCGAGATAGAAAGAAAGAAGAATTAAAAACATTGAGACAGACCCAGGCTCCTATGATTCATGAGATGAGAGAAGCTGATAAACAATGTGCAAAACTGGAAGACAAAATCAAGGAAAAGGTATGTTTTTAGAGTCATTGAATCATGTTTGCATGAAATCTTAGAGAAGTCAAAATGATTAATGTACATAGAAAAGTTATAGGAATGTAGTCATGAAATTTAAAATTGAAACAGTTTATTAAAAACTGTCAGAGATAATTGGGTTAAAATCATAGAAGAAAATATTTCATGCAATTTAGCTTTCCAACAAGCCTCCATTTTAAAATTAATGCACTATGGGGAAGGCATTCTGGATCAGATATTAATCTGACCTCCACTGGACGTCAATTGATAATTTTAATTAATCACAGTATTTGAACATTGCTAATAAAGTAATAACTAGCTTTAGCAGAGTTTAAACCACCAAATATGTCCTACAGCTCTGGGACTTCAAAATCACAGATTGACTGAATCTCTAATTCAACAAACCAAAAGGTCTGCTCTTTAAATAAGATAGAGGTCTTATCCCGGGGTATAAGTTTTCTGTTCCGTACCAGTAGTCCTTGTTCCATTCTGCATCTGGAGCAAATAGAACAGTTAACTAATTTCTATTTTTAGTATTAGTGTGCTGGTTGAAAGCTTAGAATCTTGAACAAATGCATGTAAACTTCTGCCAACCATTCTTTTTAAAGCATTCACTGTTATTTTCTGCTTGTGGAAGTCTATGATACAGTATAGTACAATACAGTACAGTACTGAATGTGAAGAAAACAGAAATTTGTCTCAGTCCAGTAGTTGTGCCTATTACCAAAATAGAAACTCTGTTCTTAATAAATATTTCCACTTTAGGTTGAATCATTAAAATGACTTAAGACTTTAGCTGTTCAAATTGCAGTTGATAAACTCAACAATAATAGTTTACAGTTTTGTATCAAGTGGTGATTATTCTCCATGAACTATAAAGAGCTATAAAGAATAAACTATATACTATAGTGTGTTCACATTATGCTCATGTTCCCTGGTGCTATATTAGTTGGTAAATTCACTAGAACACACTGCTAACTTAAAATTATCTTATATAGATTGCAGCAATCAAAGAAACATCTCAGAAATGTAAACAGCAACAGGATGCTTTGGAGAAAAAAGACAAGCAAGTAAGTTTTTTTCTCCTTGTAAGACTTTGAATTATAGTTGCAGGTAATTCTCACTTAACACTGGTAATTGGGATTGGCAACTCCATTGCTAAGCAATGTGCCATGTGACCACGCCAGCTTATGGTGGCAGTTCTGGCAGTTCCAGTTGCCGTCATTAGGTAAATCCTGTGTGATACCATTTGTGATTACCATTTGTGACCTCCTGCCAGCTTCCCTATTGAGTTTGTTTGATGGAAGCCAGGAGGAAGATCACAAATGACAATCACAGGACATAGCAATTTTCATAACTGTGAGTTGGTTGCAGACACTTAACTGCAAGGATGCTGTGATAAGTGCAACCCTTATGGTAAGATGAGCGACCAACAAATCAGATAGATAGATAGATAGATAGATAGATAGATAGATAGATAGATAGATAGATAGATAGATAGATAGATAGATAGATAGATAGATAGAGTGGGGCAAAAAAGTATTTAGTCAGCCAGCAATTGTGCAAGTTCTCCCTCTTAAAAAGATGAGAGAGGCCTGTAATTGTCATCATAGGTATACCTCACCTATGAGAGACAAAATGTGAAAACAAATCCAGACAATCATATTGTCTGATTTGGAAAGAATTTATTTGCAAATTATGGTGGAAAATAAGTATTTGGTCACCTACAAACAAACAAGATTGCTGGCTCTCACAGACCTGTAACTTCTTCTTTAAGAGGCTCCTCTGTCCTCCATTCATTACCTGTATTAATGGCACCTGTTTGAACTTGTTATCAGTATAAAAGACACCTGTACACAACCTCAAACAGTCACACTCCAAACTCCACTATGGTGAAGACCAAAGAGCTGTCAAAGGACATCAGAAACAAAATTGTAGGCCTGCACCAGGCTGGGAAGACTGAATCTGCAATAGGCAAGCCACTTGCTGTGAAGAAATCAACTGGGAGCAATAATGAGAAAATGGAAGACATAGAAGACCACTGATAATCTCCCTCGATCTGGGGCTCCATGCAAGATCTCACCCCGTGGGGTCAAAATGATCACAAAACAATGAACAAAAATCCCAGAACTACACAGTGGGACCTAGTGAATGACCTGCAGAGAGCTGGGACCAACATAACAAAGGCTACCATCAGTAACACACTACGCCGCCAGGGACTCAGATCCTGCAGTGCCAGACGTGTCCCCCTGCTTAAGCCAGTACATGTCCGGGCCCATCTGAAGTTTGCTAGAGAACATTTGGATGATCCAGAAGAGGATTGGGAGAATGTCATATGGTCAGATGAAACCAAAGTAGAATGTTTGGTAGAAACACAACTCGTCATGTTTGGAGGAGAGAGGATGCTGAGTTGCAACCAAAGAACACCATACCTACTGTGAAGCATGGGGGTGGCAACATCATGCTTTGGGGCTGTTTCTCTGCAAAGGGAACAGGACGACTGATCCGTGTACAGGAAAGAATGAATGGGGCCATGTATCGAGAGATTTTGAGTGAAAACCTCCTTCCATCAGCAAGGGCATTGAAGATGAAACGTGGCTGGGTCTTTCATCATGACAATGATCCCAAACACACCGCCCGGGCAACGAAGGAGTGGCTTCGTAAGAAGCATTTCAAGGTCCTGGAGTGGCCTAGCCAGTCTCCGGATCTCAGCCCCATAGAAAACCTTTGGAGGGAGTTGAAAGTCCATGTTGCCCAGCGACAGCCCCAAAACATCACTGCTCTAGAGGAGATCTGCATGGAGGAATGGGCCAACATACCGGCAACAGTGTGTGACAACCTTGTGAAGACTTACAGAAAACGTTTGACCTCTGTCATTGCCAACAAAGGATATATAACAAAGTATTGAGATGAACTTTTGATATTGACCAAATACTTATTTTCCACCATAATTTGCAAATAAATTCTTTCCAAATCAGACAGTGTGATTGTCCTGATTTGTTTTCACATTTTGTCTCTCATAGGTGAGGTATACCTATGCTGACAATTACAGGCCTCTCATCTTTTTCAGTGGGAGAACTTGCACAATTGGTGGCTGACTAAAATACTTTTTTGCCCCACTGTAGATAGATAGATAGAAAGATAATGTTATGAGGAAGCATTGTAAGTTCCCTTGTTTAGCACCATTGTAACTTTGAACAGTCGCTGAATGAGTGGCTTTTAAAGGGACATCATCTGTAGTAGCATCGTTTTGCTGACTAAATAGTTCTTGTTCCTCTCCAATCTCCCCTATCACCCAAACCAACCTAAGGGGTTGAAGTGGGAAGAAGAGGAGTCTCATTGTATAAATGGCAATCTGCAGTATTAATCATTCAGTCTTGTCACAACATTCAAAAATATAAATGTTGAATTTTACTATGATAATCACTACATATTTTACTTTTACTAGTACTTCAGGGATCTTAAAAAGTGTAATACAATGCCCCATAAAATGAGTTTATATATATCACCTAGGCAAAGCAATTTCTAATTCTGTCAACTCGCTCTAGTCTTTATTCTCCCTTGTCTTGGTAAGCTTACTGTGGACTGGTACAGGCAGAGTTTATATAGCACTCAGGATTTCTTGATTTCCTAGACCAGGGGTGTCAAACTGGCAGCCCCTGGGCCAGATGTGTCACACACAGGCCATGCCATCCCAGCTCCGTGAAAGAAAAAATGTTGTAAAACACGTGACAGCAACATGACACCACAAGTTTGACACCTGTGCCCTAGATCAAGTCCACTGTGACTGTACCCTAGCAAAGTTGGAGCAGGTTTTGACAGTGCTGCTCCTTTTCCAGTTTAAGCCTGATTGACCAAAAAAACGTTTGCATCCAGACCTCCAGTTGTTTGTAAGTTGTTTCCTTTCAATGACCACAGTTCACAATTTGAAAATCTCCAACTTAGGTTATTTTTAACAACCATTTTATTCCCTACACAGTACCTATTGTAGAGTATATTGACTTTTTGAAAAAAATACATTTTAGATAAGAGGATGGGCACCTTGGAATTTATAACACAGATGCTTCCTTTGAATATTTGGCTATATCAGCGGTTGCCAACCAGTGGGCCTGCAGTGCCAGCCATGGCCCACTGGTGGGCCTTGAGAAAATTTTGGTGGGCCTTGAGAAAATTTTGGTGGGCCTTGAGAAATCTCACCCCCAGAGCAACCCCCCCAAAGCAATTAATCCAGGCTGCACAGAAACACAAGGCTGCGCTGTCCACATGGCTCGTGGGAAGCCTCCCCGCCCGCCCACTCCTTACCCGACAAATTTGCCTGCTAAATTACTATTTTTCGACCAACATCTGTTCTGCTTTGCCGGGAGATTTAGAATAGCTAGGAAGCAGAAAATGGTTGGATTTCTTGCTTTCTGGCTAGTCTTTAGATCTTCGGCTCTGCTTTTAAGCACAGCCGAATCTCCCTTAGGACTGAAGGTTCTATTATTCAGCGCAGACTCACGGCAAGCAAATTTGGGAGACTGAGCTAGCCGATGGCAGATAGATCACTGAATGATTCTGTGAGCAACTTAATCTGCCTGCCTGCTTTGCCTGATTTGGGGTAAAAGTTGCTCTTTTTAAAATAAAAAAATCAATTTTATATAAATATTTATAATATTTACATACAAGCCATGCCCAGCCAGTCACATGACCACCAAGCCACACTAACAAATTAGGTCATGCCCACAGAACTGGTTAGTGGTCCCTGGGATTTAAAATTATGAGTTTGGTGGTCCCTGAGATCCAAAAGGTTGGCAACCCCTGGGCTATATCATTTCCCATAGTCATATATGCCAGCCTGTTTTGTTTACTTTATTTTTATTTTTTATTTTTTTTATTTATTTGATTTATATACCGCCCCCTCTCCCCGGAGGGACTCGGGGCGGTGAACAGCCAATAAAAACACATATACAATGTACAAAGTATGAGACAACATGAAATATTAAAATTTAAAAACTGAAATCCAATATGGCTCTAATAAAATATAAACAAGTATTAAAAAGATTAAAACCCGATTAAAATTTAAAAACCCCTAGGCCAGTCCGGCCTGCCGAAATAAATGCGTTTTGAGAAACCGACGGAAGGCCATGAGATCGGGGGCGGCCCTTATCTCCGGGGGTAATTCGTTCCAGAGAGGGGGTGCTCCCAATGAGAAGGCCCGCGCACTCGGGGTCGCCAGCCGTCCAGCCGGCGGCACCCCGAGGAGGCCCACCCTATGGGAGCGTACCGGTCGGTGGGAAGCCGATGGTGGCAAGAGGCGGTCTCGCAAGTAACCTGGTCCCGAGCCATGGAGCGCTTTAAAGATAGTGACCAAGACCTTGAAGCGCACCCGGAGGGCCACCAGGAGCCAATGCAGCCCGCGTAGAAGTGGCATAACATGGGAGCCCCTAGGTGCCCCCATTACCACCTTCGCGGCCGCATTCTGCACCAACTGGAGCCTCCGGATGCTCTTCAAGGGCAGCCCCATGTAGAGAGCATTGGCATAGTCTAGGCGGGAGATCACCAGGGCGGAAGTGACCGTGCGAAGCGCATCCCGATCCAGAAAGGGCCGCAACTGGTAGATCCTACGGACCTGTCCAAAAGCCCCCCTGGCGACGGCCGCCACATGATCTTCCAATGACAGCCGTACATCCAGGAGGACACCCAGATTGCGGGCCCTCTCTGTGGGGGCAAGAATTTCCCCCCCCACAGCCAGCGATGGAACCAGCCGGCCGTATCGGGGTGCCGGGAAGCACAGCCACTCAGTCTTAGATGGGTTGAGCTGAAGCCTGTTCCGTCCCATCCAACACCGCACGGCCTCCAGGCATCGGGCCATCACTTCGACGGCTTCATCGGGGTGGCCCGGGGTAGAGATGTACAGCTGGGTGTCATCAGCGTACTGATGGAACTCTACCCCAAAGCCACAGATGATCTCACCTAGCGGCTTCATATATATGTTGAACAGGAGAGGCGAGAGCACCGACCCCTGAGGCACCCCGCAAACCAGGGGCCTCGGGGCCGACCTCTGCCCCCCTGCCAACACAAATTGCGAGCGGTCAGAGAGGAAGGAGGAGAACCACCGCATAACGGTGCCTCCCACCCCCAACCCCCCCAGCCGCTGCAATAGGATACTGTGGACAGTATCAAAAGCCGCCGAAAGATCTAGGAGGACCAGGACAGAGGAATAACCCCTGTCACGGGCCCTCCAGAGATCATCCACCAATGCGACCAATGCCGTCTCTGTGCTGTGCCCGGGCCTGAAGCCCGATTGGTGTGGATCCAAATAGACAGCTTCATCCAGGTGCTGGGGAAACTGTTGTGCCACCACACTCTCAACAACCTTCGCCATAAAGCGAAGGTTGGAGACAGGACGATAATTAGATAACAAAGTTGGGTCCAGGGACGGTTTCTTGAGGAGGGGTCTCACCACCGCCTCTTTCAAGGCGGCGGGTAGATATCCCTCACTCAAGGAAGCGTTAATAATGCCCTGGAACCAACCTCGTGTCACCTCCCGGGTGGCCAACACCAGCCAGGAGGGACACGGGTCCAATAAACATGTGGTCGCATTCAGTCCCCGCAGTAACCTGTCCACGTCCTCGGGGGTCACAGGATCAAACTCGTCCCAAATGACTGTTCCAAATTCCGCCCCCGATTCCCCAGCCAGAGCTGCCCATTCGGAGTCCAAGCCATCCCGGATCTGAGTGATTTTATCCACCAGGAACTTTGAAAAATCCTCAGCCTGTCCCTGCAAGGGGTCCTCCCGCGCTCCCCCTTCTAAGAGGGAGCGGGTCACTCTAAACAGGGCAGCCGGGCGGTTTCCTGCGGACGCAATAAGGGTGGAAAAGTAAAGACGCCTTGCCACCCTTATCGCCACTAAATAGGTCTTAATAAAAGACCATAAAAGTGTTCGGTCAGGTCCGGAGCGAGTGGTCCTCCAAATACTCTCCAGGCGTCTTTTCCGGCGCTTCATCTCCCTCAGCTCCCCGGAAAACCAGGGGGCTGAGCGAGAGCGGCGCCGGGTCAGAGGCCGCAAGGGCACGACCCGGTCCAGGGCCCCAGCCGCCACCCTTTCCCAGGTGGCGACTAGGTCCCCCACCGAGTCGTGAGTCCGAATGTCGGGATATGGCCCAAGCTCCATCAGGAACCTATCTGGATCCATCAGGCGCCTGGGGCGGTACCAACGTATTTGGTCCGCCTCCCTGCGACGGGGAGGAGCGGCCTGGAAGTCTAGCCTAAGGAGCGAATGATCTGACCATGACAAGGGTTCAACAGAAACATCCCCAACACCTAGATCATCCTGCCACTGTCCAGAGACAAAAACCAGATCCAGAATGTGACCCCCAGTATGCGTGGGTTCCTTAATTAATTGGGTCAGGCCCAAGGCCGTCATGGAAGCCAAGAACTCCTGAGCAGTCCCCGAGGCCCCACCGGCCGAAGGTAGGTTGAGATCCCCCATGACCATCAGCCTGGGGGTCTCAACCGCCAGGCCGGCTATGACCTCGAGGAGCTCAGGCAGGGCCGATGTCACATAGCAGGGAGCCAGGTATGTGATCAATAGGCCCATCTGAACCCCGGAACCACACTTAACAAACAGGGACTCACATCCGGTCGTCTGAGGAACAGTGGATTCCCTAGGATCTAGATCCTCCCGAATAATTACCGCAACCCCCCCACCCCTCCCCTCGGCCCTCGGCCGATGAAAGACCCGAAACCCGGCTGGGCACATCTCCACTAGAGGGACACCCCCCTCCTGTCCCAGCCAGGTCTCGGTAATGCCCGCCAGGTCCGCACCCCCCTCCGTGACGAGATCGTGCACAAGGGGGGCTTTATTCACTACGGACCTGGCATTGCAGAGCATCAGCCGGAGGCCCGGGGCCCGATCATTCAAACAACTCAGGGAGCGAGACATGACCTGGGGGCCGGAGCGCACCACCGCTTGTAAACAGCGGGGGCGAGCTCCCATCACTTGATAAGACCCCCTGTCAACACCATACCTGCCTCTCCCACCGATCGTAGGGATAACCCTTTCATCCCCCTCCCCAGAGGAAACCCCCATCTTCGGAACGACCGTCCCCGATCCCAAGGCCTCCCAGTCGCAGGTATCCCCCGGTCTGGCCTTATCCCCAGGCGGGTTGTCCCCCAAACCCAGCCCGGGCCCCCTCCCTAACCCAATTAATAAATTCCCTTGCCCTAACCCCATTAAAAATTTCGTCAAAAATTTAAATAATTTAAAAGACCCCTTAAAATCCCTAAAATTAAAATCCCCAACTGCGTCATATCTCCTCTCTGGCACCCAAGAGCCATCCTCGAGGTATGATTGGGAAAGGTCTGAGGGCCACACCTGAGAAAGGGGGGCATTCCTCAGGGCCCTCAGTTCAGCTGCCGAATAGATAGACTTCAGTTTTTCATCGCCTCAGGGCAGTAAGGCCTCACAAAGCAAGGGCCAGAATAAAATGTCCTGTGGAAGAAAAGAAAGATCCTCTACCCCAATGACCCTCTCACGGTCACTGGGGAGTCCTGGTGGTAATAGGTCCACCATCCTCTCACGATGGTGAGGGACCAGATCACACGGACCCTAGGGTGGAGACAAGGTTCAACCCACTGTCCTCTCACAACAGTGGGGAGGGATGATATGCAACGCCATCGTCCTCTCACCACGATGGCGGTCTGAGAACCTCCTCCTCTGGCACCTTTCTCCTGGTCAAGGATAGTCAGAATAAGGGCATTCGCTGGCTGATGGAAAATGTTATACCACTAAAAGTGGCAATAGGCTGGAGTTGATGGTAAACAGCAGACAAGTATCCAGACAGGTATCCAGAGCTCATACAGGAACAACAATATCAAAAGCTGCCAGGCTGAACGGTACAAGTAGAAGAGGACGACGAGGTAAAACAACAAATAGCAGCAGCCTCGACCATCCACTAAAACAAGAGCAAGAGAGGATCGCAGCAAGACATATCTCAGCCGATCCTCTCGCCTAGAATTCAAATATCCCGCCATCCAAGATGGCGGGCGCAGCTGTAATCCCGCAGGTCTGGCGTCGCAGACCCACCGCTCGTCACAAATACCCTCCAGGAAGGACTCAAAGCGACGGTCGAGTCCAACTCTACCAGCTGGCAGAAGACCAGGAGGGAAAACTCTCCCCCCGACGTCCTCTGCCCTGGTCGAATGCAGCCCTCCAAGAACATCTGACAGCATCTCCGTCGCAGCAAAAAAGCCTCGGCCAATCCTGGAATTCAAATGTCCCGCCCTTCAAAATGGCGGGCGAAGTTGTAAGCCTGCAGGCTCTGCATCGCGGACTCACCGCTTCGCAGCCACGGCTCCAGCACAGTCCAGGATGGCCTCAAAGCGACGGCGAGGTCCATCCCTACCAGCTGGCAGAAGGCTAGGGGGGAGAAATCCCCCTCCGACGCTCTCTGCCCGGGCCGAACAAAACCCTCCGGAGCGTCTTCATTTCAGCCGGCCGACATCCCAGTCATGCGCAGTCAAAATTGTGGATCTTTCCTCTACTGTGCAAAATAATAAGTTTGGGATCACCCAGATTTGAAATTTTGGAATTGAGAGACAGAACAACTTTCATTGTGGTTGCAAGAGTACTGTAATTAAAGCAACAAGTGTTTTGCCGTTTTTCTTTGAGATTTTATAATGGAAACTTACTTTTTTATTGGCATTTATGGACAATATTTCTTTGCATTTTTTAGATTGAAGATATTAAACTAGCTTTAAGGATGAAACAAGAGGCAGAAATGGATCGCCAGAATAGAATACAAAATACTCGTAAGATGGTAGAAGATTGGACCAGTGAGCTTGAAAACACAGAGAATGCTGAGAACATTCAGCCTTTAATGAATTCTCTTAATGCCAACCTTAGACAGTTGGAGGAAGAGAAGGCAAATATTGATGGTGAATTAAACTATCTCCGTAAGGAAAGGGAGAACTTGCTAAAAGAAAGAAAAGGTAAAGATGCTAAAGTATATTTTTGTCTTTCATACAACCTGAGTTCCAAACAAATAAACATATATTGATAACTGACAACTTACCTACTCTGTCCAGAGGGAAGATGTGATGTTTCTCTTTTCTTACCTGTTCCATGACAGGATCCAAGCAATTTATTTGCTAAACTTTGCTTCCTGGTATCAACCAAACTTTTCTGTCTGAATATCTTTAATATTTAATTTTTCACATTATACTTCTTTATGGAATATTCTTAGAAATTCTAAGACTTTTTAAATGTTGGGGAATAACTTTGGGGAATTAGGTTTATATAAGCATGTAAAAACATTTTGTATTTTGTCTTATTCTCTAGTTATAATTTATACTAACAGAATGATTGGTATTGAGGAAAAGGGTCCTATTGCTATGAGAGCTAGATTCTTAGGCATCTTTTGAATAGCAGTTATTATACATTTGTTTTCTGATGAAAATTCAATAACTCTTGTTGGATAATCTCATAGGAATAGTTCATAAGTCTCCATTGTTTTTACAAACATTAACCTCTGTTAGAAGAGCAGAAAAATATCAAATTAAGTATGCTTTCACAGTCTATTAGCAAAATGGGAAGGAGGCTATATTTGTAATCATATATTACAGTAAATATATCAGGGTTATTAAAATTACAGATATAGAAGATCGCATTACTCAATTTGAAAATCTGATGAATATAAAGGAAGAGAAGCTGAAAGGGAGATTCCAAGATACACACAGTGCTCTTATGTGGCTAAGAAAGAATAGACACCGATTTAAAAAAAGCGTCTGTGACCCTCTGTTGCTTTCAGTAAGCTGATCCACTTCAGTGTTATTATTAAAATCATTATTTCCGTTATAATCTTATTTTTAAAACTTTTTCCAAACAATATATTGTATTATCAACTAGGATATGTGTATTTTGACGTCTTAAATTAGCTATGTCGATATAATTTGTCGCATGAAATTTAAGTACAATTGTATGCCTGTGTTATAAAGAGCATTCTAAAAAAATGTCATAATTGTAATATATTAACATTTTTGATTGCAGTGGAGCCCCAGGTCGCAATTGTAATCCATTCCCGGACTCAGGTTGCGACCTGATTTGATTATGTCCGGAAGCACGACTGATTGCGTGTGCGTGCAATAAAAAAAAGAATGGTGCTGAAGAGGAAATCGGAGCGGAAAGGGAATCTTTCTACGCCGATTTTGTTCGCCACCCAATTTTTGAATCATGACCTGATTCAAAAATTGGGTGGATATTTTGTTCGCCACCCGATTTGATCGCTACCCGAGGTTCCACTTTATTTAATTTTATACATACTTATTACATGAAGATAATAATAATAATACTATATGTTCACAAATTATAACCTGTTGAGTGCTTCGGAGGGGGGCAGATTCACTGCATTCATTGTTACAATATATATATATATAGATATAGATAGATATAGATATGTGTGTGTGTAAGGTTTTTAAGCTGATAATTTTAAATAATAAATAATAATAAATAAATAAGGGAAATAATAAATAAATAAATAAAATTATCAGCTTAAAAACCTTACACACATGTAAAAGAAAAGACAACGAAACAAATAGCTTTCTGTCGGTATGGTCTCTGGTGATGAGCCGAAAGACAGAAAAGAAAGCAGTATGCTTTCTCCCTTAATTGGGGCTTAACAGGGTGTTGTAACACAAAGTATATATATATATCTATATATCTATATCTATCTATCTATCTATCTATCTATCTATCTATCTATCTATCTATCTATATATATATATATATATATATATATATATATGAAGTTTAACAATTTTCCTTAATGAGTACTGTTTAGTATAGATCTTTTGGGAGAAGAGGTCACACTGTTTTTTCAAGGCCCTCCAAGTTGACTTTCTGCTCTGTATGGTCAAAGCTATATTGATATGCATGTAGCCTTTTACAGTAATGAATGATTGTTCTATAGCAGCATATTATGTTGAAGGAATGGTATATATTAAAAAATCCAAGCTTTTGGATGTTTTTAACTGCAATTCTTTTTGTAACTGTAGTTTCTTCTTATACAGATAAATATGAAAGATAATAAACATGCTAAATATGTAGAAAATCACATTTCTGCTAATGACATGAAGGCCTTTGTGTTTGAAATGAAGGAAGATATGGAATTATTTTTAAAAGAGGTAAAATATTCACATGATTAGAAACTGGCACCTAGCTGTATGTCATTAACTGGCATTATAATAGCACTAAGATTAGAGAGGGAGGGAGGGGGTGAGAGGGAGAGAGAAAGATAGTTTCCTCACTCTTAACTTGATGGAACATACCAATTTCTTGTTTAGAATAATCATCATGCTTTGAGTGGCCGATAAATAATTCAAAGGACATAAGATAGACACGACCAGGATCCCCAGCTGGGTGATCAGTAATGAGAGATACTTGGAGTTGTTGTGCAGCAGTATAAAAGAAGCCACCCACCAACTTTGTTCTAATAACGAACTCTTGCTCAGTGCAAAATATAGCTTCTTTTCAATACTGTAAACACACATTAATAGAGTCCTCTGTCTCTAGAGTAACCTATTCCATTCCGTTACACCTCTACAATGTTTGCAATCAGAATTGGATGTATTTCTTGACATGATTCATTAACATAGAATAAAGTAGAACCTGTTTCCTACATCATGTGCTTTTACCAATTGTAAGATTGCAGTAGATTTTTAAATGGATATTTAATCATTGCTGGCTTTTGTTCAAGTTACAAATACTTGTGAACAATTTTTGGTTAATAACCTTATCTTTTGAAAAAAAAGAAAAAATATACATAGAATGTAGCAATTTAATTATCTTATATGGCTACTCTACTTAACGACCACAATGAGTACCAGCAACTGTGTCACTGAATGTCATGATTGCTACGTTAAATATCTTGTGGTCATGACTTATGATCTCATTGCTGTTTTGGTTGTTAAATGAATCCCCATGGTCATTAAGCAAGACATTACACGACTATGACTTAGGTTTCACTTCAACTATCTTTATTAACTCTGCTTGCCAGAGGTCAGGTATGAAGCACATAAGTAGAAATTGAGCCTGGGAGGGTGCTGCGACTATCGCAAATGCGAGGATTGGTCGCAAAACTTGTTGTTTTTACACCAGTACAACTTCAAATAGTTGCTAAACAAAGCAAGTGATAATCAAGGACTGCCTGTGTACAATGGCAATGCAGAAAGAATATTCTTAGATTCAGAAGGGAATGTTATACTCTAATAATAATCAAATTTATCATTGTAAGATAAATGAATTCACGTTTTCTTTATTGGTGCAACTTATTGTAGATGCGGGATAATTGCAAACTAAGAGTAAATGCTGTATGTGCACCTAGTGAATCATTTGCTGAAAAAAGACCTCCAAAACCAATTGAAGAACTGTAGTAAGTATTACAGCTCTATGTTAAAATCAGACATTACATAAATTAACGTGTGCTACTATATAAAAGTAATATACGATGCTTGCTTTGGTGGTTTTATCTTTTATAGTTTTTGTTTCTACTTATTTATTTGTATCCCGTTTTTATTATTTTTACAAGTAATATAAGATATTGAACATATCTAGCACACCTTCCTACTTCTATTTTCCCCACAACAGCAACCCAGTGAGGTGGGTTGGGCTGAGAGTGAGTGACTGGCCCAAATTCAGCCAACTGGCTCTCTTCACTTGTCTTTTAAGTACTCCAAGAATGGCATATGCCTACTTTTCTACTGTTTTTTTTAAATTAAAGAATGTTTTTTACTTCATAATATAGTTTCTAACTTATAAATAGAGTCAACTTATTTGATTAGAAAAATCAACACAATTGGCTATGGTACAATTATAACCTGAAAAAAATTGCACAATTTGGTTTTTGTACTGCATAAACTTAATTTTTATTTTAGTAAATTTAAGTTCCTTTCTGTCCACACATTGCCATCTCTGTTTCATTGCTCGGGGAATATGTGTATTAACAGTAACAGAAAAGCTGTCTGCCTGTTTCTCTTTCTTTTTTTCCAGCCGCTACGGATTTTGCTCTTACTTAAGGGAGTTATTCGATGCTCCCCTCCCTGTGATGAATTATCTGTGTTATCAATATCATATTTATGAGGTTCCTGTAGGAACAGAGAAGACTAGGAATATGATTGAAAGGGTAAGATATATTCCTGAACACCTTTATTGCCAGCTGAGAGACAAAAACAATAGTGAACCCTGGTGAAATGCCAAAGAAGATTTTATTAACCAAACATTAACAAAAAGAGATACCCAATCCACCTCCTTTCAGCTTGCCTGGAAGTTCCTTAGCTGGCAACAGCTAGACTTCCTGGAGCTGTAGAAAACTTCTCTACTTCCTGTTTTGTCAATTGTTTCATGTACAGGTAATAAAGGAAACAAAACTTAAGCAAATCTACACAGCAGAAGAAAAGTACACAGTAAAAATATCCCGTTACACAAATCAGTCTGTTTCCACTAACATATCACTGAAGCCAGCACAATATCTTACTGTTACAGTGGATGCAGATCAAAGAAGACAGTTAGATGATAAAAAAAAGGTAAGTTAATTTCTGTAGTACTTCAAGAAAGCAAGATCTCATTTTTATTGAAGTTTTGGGTGTTTTTCATTCTAAAATGTCTTTGTCCTTAGCAGTTTTTCTGTTCTTTTATATCTATATTATGGAGCATTTTAAAAAAATAATAACAATAGTTTTACTATTTAATATTAGCCGTATTAGTTAATTCTCTTTCTAATGGCAAATGTTTAATCTTTTCATACGTGGATTGAGTACAACTTTTCTGAGCAGTTTCAGAAAATGCACCATTATAGAAAAGGCTAGGTATACCTTGCTATTGAAAATGGTGGCACATCCAGAATAGACACAATAAGTAAAGATACATATTCAATATATAATGATATAGCATGACAAACCATAGGAAAGATGCATAAAATTTAAAATCGTACTAATGATGATAAAATCATGTGCTACAATGAAGAACAATAAAACATACAACATACAAATTTTATCACGATTTTGAAAAAAATATTTTCAGAACTAGATAACTTTAAACTAGCTTATTTTTGTTATTTATTTTATTTCTGCTTGAACCAGTATTTCTTTTGGGCAACGAATGCTTTGCAGCAGTTGACATAAGAGTCCGTGAGAAGGGTGGTGGTCATGTGGCCCAGATATACGCAATTCGGCAATCTATTTCCAAATCACTGGTGGCTTATTACCAGAAATATGTTGACGAAGCTTCTAAGAAGGAAATAAAGGATATCCTCACCCAGTATGATAGGACCTTGTTAGTTGCTGATCCTCGACATTGTGAGTCCAAGAAGTTCGGTGGACCTGCTGCTCGTGCACGTTATCAAAAATCCTATTGTTAAAACCTTTTTTTGTCTATTTGAAATAAAGGATAAAATTTATTTTTTTAAAAAAAAACTAGCTTATTTTTCATGTTTCACTCATGCCTTTGTCCTGAAAATAACAGAGAGACCTAACAACTGTCTAGATTCAAATATCACTCCTTTGTAAATAAATAAATGTGCTGATCTATTCGCTTTGTCTCTGTTTACACACTTAAATTTGGGAAAGTGCTGCCATGCTTGATCCTTCTTTCTTTCATTCAGTTACTAGCAGTATTTCTTTCACCTCAATATGAATCAAATCATTAGAGCTGATGACTTCTAGTAGTCATTATTGTTTTGAAAATGTATTGGCAATCTGGGTTATGAATTTTAGATTTTAAATCCATTTTGTTCTTTCTCACTTTAACTTATTGTTGTACACTAACTCGTATTTCTTAAAAAACTTATTTATAGTAGTCGGTAGAATTTCATTTGAGAATCTTGGAGAACCTAGAGATATAATAGAGGAGATAGTGTGTGTATATTCATTTTAAAGGTAGTGCGAGTTTTTAAAACAAGGAATGTT
Organism: Bungarus multicinctus; assembly: GCA_023653725.1. Taxonomy (NCBI): domain Eukaryota; kingdom Metazoa; phylum Chordata; class Lepidosauria; order Squamata; family Elapidae; genus Bungarus; species Bungarus multicinctus. Next base: position 206,344,948 of record CM042834.1, read on the forward strand.
GATAAATTGATAGTAAAAGAAGTAAATTGATTCTACTAGAACAAGGGTCTTCAAACTTGGCAAGTTTAAGACTTGTGGACTTCAATTCCCAGAATTCCTGAGCTAACATGACTGGAGGAGGAATTCTGGGAGTTGAAGTCCACAAGTCTTAAAGCTGTCAAGTTTAAGAGTCCTGTACTAGAATGTATATAGATCAAGGGTGATGATGTTCTCTAGTCAGGTAATGAAACATTCTTAAGCCAACAATCAAGCTCAGAATGCACTAAGGATTCCTCAAATTAATAGATTACTGAAATTCTTAAAATTATCAATAACATATAATAATTGAAAAATGATCTATCTTATTCCTTACATAAGATAATATGTAAGAGAAAAAGTTTTAGTCGGTGGGTGAAATTTAAGTAACAAATGTTCCAAAAGGTGATTAATGCAGGATTAATTCACTAGATCACTTGATTTCATTGAGGGCCGCATCAGGGTTGTGTTTGACCTTGGAGGCTGGGGTGGGATGTGGCCAGGGTGGGCATGGCCAGCTTGACGATATTTGTGTTGGCACCTGTAGTGGTCTGCTCTGCCAGAGAAAACGGGATCCCGAGCTTTGTTTTTGGCTGCGACGGCCTCCTGCAACCATCTGCCAGCGAAAATGGAGTTTGGGAGGGCCACACGCAGTCCTCCCGAACTCCGTTTTTGCTGGCAGAGGCACTGCAGGCTGGTCCTTCACTGTTTCCAGGGCAGCCCTGTGGATCAGATCTAAGCACCCCACGGACCAGATCCGACCCCTGGACCTTGAGTTTGACACCCCCACACTAAATCAACAAATTAATAGACTAAAGTTGCATTTCTAAACATCTTCGTTAGGATTAATTCCTAAAGGACATTGAACTCAGTGGGACTTAATTTAGATTGGCTACACAATTGTATTGTTAATAGAAAAGCTTTTCAAAACACACAGAGCATGTATGTGTGTGCGCGTGCACTGTGCGCAGGTCTGTTTATTTGAATCCAAATAGTAAATTGTTACTTGATTGAACATGAAAGTAAAGTATGTATGATTTAAAGCAGTCAGAGCAAACATCCTTAGTAAGATTGCACAGTAAAATGGTATTTTTCTTTTATGCTACTTATTACAGGAAATTAACAAGCAGTTGCAATCACTGGATTCTCAAATGGCATTACTCTCTGAGAAGCAGAAACGCTTCGAATGCAGAGACAACCAACTCCGTCAAGAGAAAAAGGAACTCTTGGAACGAAAAAACAAAAGGAAGCAATTAGAATCAAAAATTAGTATGAAAAGTGATAGGTATGGATTTTAAATATTTTATAAAATTACTTTAAAATCTAGATAGAAAAATAGAATTTAGAAAGCAAAACCAAAACATCTAGTTCTTATCCTGTGTAATATGCCTTCCAGGAAAAGAGGTGACTGCCACAATTTTATGATAATGAATAGATAGAACAGTAGCTCTGTTTCCTTTATTGGAAAACAAAATCTTACAAGAAGACTGAAATACACTCTTATTTTTGCTTGAAGTCTTTCTCTCTACCCAACCTTCCCCATACAAAACTTATGGATAGTCCTTGAATTGTAACCACAGTTGAGATTGAAAATGTTGGTTGTTGACTGAAGTGATCATTAGATGAGGCATCATGCCTCAAAGAGCTGCCTGCCAAAGGGACTCTGTCCTGCACAGGGCCAGAATCCAAGCAGGCAGCCCTTTCACTCTGAAAGAGGTTGACTGAAAAAGGTCTGTCCCAAAATCCCAGCAGGATTTAGACATGGAGTATTTGCAACACAGCATTTGTAGCCAGCCCATAGCAACAAGAGGGCTCCCTCTAGTTTCTGGGGACTGGTTGCAAATGCCCTATCTTGCAGTTTGTAATTGCTGTGTTGTAAATCCAGGATCCAGTTTAGGAGCTTCTGCTGCCACCAACACACTTGTGGAAAACTACAGGTTTGTAAGTCGACTATCTAAATAGCAATGATCCTTGGGATTTTAACTGTCAGGGTAGTTACCTTGTAGGTAATATAGTGTGTAATTTTATTTTTTTAGAATGTCTTCGCTGTAATAATTATCCTGAGCCTAAACATTGTGTATATATTCAATTAAATACAGTTTGAGAAAACTGAGACAAGGATGTCTTATAGCAAATTAATGAAACTTTGAGAGTTTAGGGACACCTTTACAGCATCTTCCAATGATGATGATGATGATGATTTTCTACTTTCAAAATAGCAATCTTGTTTTCTAATTTTCAAAATATTCATGAAACATATTTTTGTAATGTTGAACTGAGAGTATAATAATTATTCTCAAAACATTGCTCATAAATCTTTTTTATACAGTTTAAGACAGATGGAACAAGATGGCATCAATCTGGAAGAAGAATCTGAGCAAGCAAATGCAAAAATTAAGAAACTTAATATTCAGAAAGTAAAACTTGTAATGGATTTTATGCAACTAATAAAGGTAAATACAGTTTCTAAAAATGAAGAGATACTCTTAATCCAACTGTACATTATACAACATTTAAATTATGAATTATCCTTTTTCATTCCTCTGTCACAAAATTGGCTATTATATGTGGTGGTTGGCACATGCATTGAATTTGGATAATATTTAACTGTTAATACTAATAGTGTTTCATATCTTAAATTTCTGTCACTGACTGCTTTCCCCTTAGAAGTATTAGATTAGAATAGAATAGAAAACAGTTGGAAGGGACCTTGGAGGTCTTCTACTCCAACCCCCTGCCTAGACAGGAAACCCTACGCCACTTCAGACAAATGGTTATCCAACATCTTTTTAAAAACTTCCAATGTTGGAGCATTCACAACCTCTGGAGGCAAATTGCTCCACTGATTAATTGTTCTAACTGTCAGGAAATTTTTCCTTAGTTCTAGGTTGCTTCTCTCCTTGATTAGTTTCCACCCATTGCTTCTTGTCCTGCCGTCAGGTGCTTTGGAGAATAGCTTGACTCCCTCTTCTTTGTGGCAACCCCTGAGATATTTGAAGACTGCCATCATGTCACCCCTCGTCCTTCTTTTCATCAGACTAGACATACCCAGTTCCAGCAACCGTTCTTTATAACAACCAGTCCCCTAATCATCCTTGTTGCTGTTTTACATTGTACACTCAAATTACATTGAGTGGCATTCCATAACACAAATGCTTTGATTAATGATGGACATTCAGTGTGATTCGTCATGTTAATTTTCATGTGATAATTAAGTGAACTCAGTTCAAATGAATAAATCCTGCTGTTGATCTGAACTCCGATATTCGTATTACAACAGCACAGATGTTAAGAATGTGCCCATTGAGACCTATGTTGCAAGATGATGTTTGAGTGGCTTTGCAATTTGGAAAAAGAGAATTACTTTGTCTGACCAAAATAAGTAGCTGTCAGACTAAATATCTTCAACAAATAAAAGTAATGTTCTGTTCTTGACACTGATTTCAGCCTAGTACAAGTCTTGTGGTAAAACTATAGGAAGCTGCCTCATAATGGCTTTCCTCTGGAAGTTCTGGGTGCTCCATCACCGGAGATTTTCAAGAAGAGGCTGGACAGCCATTTGTCTGGAATGATATAGGATCACCTGCCATGGGCAGAGGGTTGGACTAGAAAGCCTTCAAGGTTCCTTCCAACCGTATTCTAGAACAGAAAATAACAGAATAACAAAGTTGGAAGGGATCTTTGAAGTTTTCTAGTCCTGGGGTCCCAACCCCAGGCACACTACCGGGCCTTGAGCCTTTTTGGAATAGAACTGCAGAAGTGGTGGGTGAGCGTGTATGTATATATGTGTGTGCTCCATTTGTGTGAGTGGCAGGCACGCATACCCACTGCTCACACAAATAGAGTTGCACGCACATAACCTTCCTCTCCCTTTCCCCCTGCCGGTCTTCAAAGCTGAAAAAGGTTGGGGAAATCTGTTCTAGTCCAACCCCCTGCTCAGGCAACAAACCCTATACCATTTCAGACAAATGGTTGCCCAATATCTTCTTAAAAACTTTCAGTGTTGGAGCATCCACAACTTCTGGAGGCAATTATTCTATAATCTAAATAATGAAACTATTTAAATCAACATTGGCACTGTTTTTAGTCAGGCATTCTCCCTGATTGTAGGCTATACTTTTTGCAGCTTTGCCTGGAAAAGCTGGAAATTCAACACACTTAGCATGTACTCTACAAATAATCTATGGCTCTTCCTTACAATATGCAGGGTAGACTGAGAATGAGCCTTCCTGCTTCTTTTTCAAATTTCTTAAAGGTGTATTGATTTTTTTAAATGAACAACAGACTTTATAATCTCAGCTGCTCTCTCCTTTTCCTAATGCAACATGTTTCATTGGATGTATAGGAATAATCAGTTATTAATATCTAAAAAGAGAATGACAAGGAGAAAAAGGAAAATAAGATGGTTTCAGATATGACAGGTGAGGATAACATAGGTGTACTATTAGCATGGTAAATTGTTTTTTCTTATGATTTATAAAGAGGAAGGAAGGATTCCTAAATACTGTTTCTGGGTAAATGTAATTCATTCTTTAAAAATGTGTCCAAAAGTTAACTGTAGTCCAAATTCATTATAAAGTAGAGCTTTAGGTTTCTAGAATTGTCAGATAATTACATAACTTCTGCTGCAACACATAGTACATATAAACTGAGAACCAATTTGGACTAGTGGTGAAGGCATCAGGACTAGAAATTGGGAGATCTTGAGTTCTAGTCCCATATTAGGCACAAGCCGGTTGAGTGACTTTGGGCCAATGCCTCCTCTCTCAGCCCTTTGAAGGAGGGAATGACAAACAACTTCTAAAAGACCTTGCAAACAAATTGCAGGACTAGTCCAGGCAGTCAGCAGGAGTCACTCACTGACTCAAAGACCCAAAACAAACACCTCAAAAACTCCCTGAATATTCTTTCTGGAAGTTTCCTTTTTGGAGCTCATTCTCCCCCTCTTTTTTTTTGTTTGTTTGTTTACATTCTTGTCCTTGACAAGTGTAATTTTGGGCTGGGCTCGGGAAATGAAAAATATTATTTGATTTGAGGGTCATTGATTATGGAGGAAAACATTTTCCTTGAGTACTCAGATATATTAATGAGGGGGAGAAAGTTTTACTTTTAAAGAAGTGGGACAATTTCAGTTGAGAAAAGAAAATAAAGTAAGAGTTATATTTGTTTCACTGATATGGTAGGTTGAATCTAAACAATAGACAATCATGAATACCTACATGGGATCAAATTTCATATGATGTGGAGTAATGTAATCGGAATATCTAAATTTCTGAAGTTTGAAACATTTGCAAACTTTTCTAATCAATATTTGCATTTATTTTCTGCAGAGTTGTTTGGCCCTTAATGAAGACAAAACAAATTTGGTGCTAGAGAACACAGTAGCTATTTTTCACAAGGGCAGACTTGATGTTGAACATAGAGCTGCAACTGTACACCTACGAGCTATAGATGTAAGCCTTCCATTTTGCTACTTGATAAATGAACTTGAAAATATTCCTAATGTATGTATGTGTAGTTATTTATAAGAGGATTGTGCACATAGTTCCTAGATAATACTAGGTTTGCATTTCCTTTCCTTTGTATGGACAAAATAATGAACATTAAAAACAACTCCTGTAATGGATTCCTTTGCTTTCTAAAAGAATTCCATCCTTCTACCTCCAGAATTATGGATTAAGATAAGCTGGATTCCACCAGTTAAATTTAGGTTTGTCTGAAATTCCACAGCTTTTAACATGGCTTGTATTATGATAGTATTTTTAATTAATAGAGGAGAATATTTGTAGCTCAGGGTTGAAATGAGAGGTCCTTGGTGCTCTCTGAGATTGGTTGTTTTCTTGCAGACATTTCGTTACCCAAACATTATCAGCAGTATTTTTGTGGGAGTCAAATGCTGCATACATGCCTTCTCCATATTTGTCAACTCAGATTTTTTTTTCATGCTATCATACACATGATGTAAAAATATCACATGAATGTTAGCATCTCTCCTGGTTTTCAGTGTGGCACTTTAGTTCATAAATTCTCATTTATTCATTGCCTGTTCTCTCAATGAATCTGTACAGCAAATGCACGCTTTTGCCTAACTCAAAGTGATAGGAATTGTTTCCCCATTTGATCATTAGAGAATGGCACTATTGCCTTTGGGATATGACAATATGGGGGTGTTTTTTTAATTCTCTTGCTTCCATAGATTAAATTTTTCTGATGTTATTGTTTCATGTTTGGAACGAAATTCTACAAAATAGTATTCAGAATTAGATACCACAGTGTTTATTTTAAGAACATATCAATATTATTTTTTCTCTGTACACTGTTCATATCATCCTGATGGGGAACCATAGTTTTTCAGTACCCTACACCCAGGGTAACAGCCCCATGTTCTTGCTGTGGAAGAAAATGTCCATGCTTATGATATAACGTAACTGTTATGCTTATGATATAACATAACTGATGGGGAGGTGAAATGTGAGTTGAATAGCATTTCAGTTATTTAGGATTATTTATGTATTAGTTTGTTTATAAAACTTATATGTGGCCCATCTCACCTAGAGGTGACTCTACACAGATTATAATGAATTAAAAGCAGGAGAAAACATTTAAAATGTTGAAACAATGAATATGAATACATCGAGTTAACATTGGCAAGGATGCAGAGAGGGATGAATGTGAATTATCTACAAATGGGATTATGGGATTCCCATATGTTCTTTATATTACCTTTGCTTGGATCAGATATATAAAATGAGGCTCATATTTTTCACACTAATGAATTTCATTTATAAATTTATACCTATAGATTATTTATATATTATTGTACCATTTTGAAAGTTGGTGTAAAAGTATTGGGCTGTTGTAGAATGGGATGATTTTTTATTTCCCTATGTTATTACTCCAAATTCATGGGAAACATAATTTTCTGCTGTATAGAAAAGTCAGTTTATCTTTAAGTAAGTCAAAATTCTTTCTGATTTCCATACTTGGGAATACTATATGTAAAGTTTAGTAAATGAGAATAATCCAAGATCATCCTGTGATTTTAGCAAAGCATAGGCACCCAGTTATTTGGGGACAAAGCTACCAGATTAAAAGTCAAGTTTCTCATTTTATATATGAAAAAAAGATCCTGATTACAATTTATTAATGTATAATAGTGTTAAATAATGTTTTGATTACATCTATATTAACCTAAACTAAGCTTGAAATAAATTATTTGGCATTGTCATCTATAAAAGCATTTTTAATACTTAAATTGTTTTTTCTGGCAGATATTTAAAATAGATTTGAATCGATTCAAATAGATTGGTCTGATACTAAATAAACTAATATTGGTTTATTAATTTATCTTTTGGTAATAGATGAACAAAAAGCTGAACTATTGTCTATTGCCACTAGAGGGCTCCTATATATACAATAGGATTCTGTCACTATTTTCTTGATTCATGAAACCCAGAGTTAGAACATATCAGCCATATGAAGACCATCAGCACTAGTACTCAAAATCCTTTCAGGATATTAGCTCTGTTGTCAAATTGTTTGTATTGTTAAGAACTAATGTTCAAGTCTGGCTGCTTCTAATATAAGTCCTTTAATCAAGCTTTTTGCTCTGTACAGGCAGAGAGCACATCTGGGAGACAGCTGCTTGGTATTTGAAGTGTACATTAAAGTGTCATATGGCAGTAATAAGATTTCTTCATGAATTTATGTTTCTTTTGAGTAGACTGCCTTATTGTTATCCTGTTCATCTATACTAGCTTATTTGCATATCCTTCTTTAAGTGTGGCATCCAGAATTGGGCAAGATACTCAGGGGAACATCTGACTTATGCAACAAAAATAAAATGAAATCCTCAGTGACTTCTCAGGATTTGATATTGGTTGGGTGCCAGTAAATCAGTGCCAACTCTTAGCAACCACATAGATCTGTGATGGCAAACCTATGGCACACTTTCCACAAGTGGCGCACAGAGCCATTTGTGCTGGCATGTGAGCCGCAGCCAAACTTACCTCACTGTGCATGTGTGCGCCTCACAGCTTATTTTTTTTGGTTGGTTTGAGGCCTTTTTCGGCCTCCCAGAGGCTTGGAAAAAGCTTCTGCAAGGCCTTTCAGAAAAAATTATAGGCCCATTTCGTCACTTCCGATAATACCGGAAGTGACGAAACAGGCCTATAATTCGGCCTGAAAAAAAGGTTTTTCCAAGCCTCTGGGAGGCCAAAAAAGGTCTCAAACCAGCCGAAAAATCAGTTTTGAGGCGCAGTGCAGGTAAAGGGGTGGCGGGGGAGGATTGCGCATGCATGCGCAGGGGGCATGGGGAGAGGGGGGCATACATTGCATTCTGGGTGCTGGCATGCGAGTGTGTGTGAACTAGCACGCACAGTTTTTCCACAGGAGCCCCAAAAGGTTAACCACCACGGACATAGACCTATTCCCAGATAATTTGTCTCCAACTTGACCCTTCAAGTCTTTCATTGGTTCATCCATCACCAATGTAATTGATTCCTTGTTTCTGGTTGTCCTCTATTTCGTTTTCCTTTCACCTTAATTAGCATTATAGACTTTTCAAGAAAGTTAGATCTTCACGTGTCTAAAATATCATAATTTGAGTCTGGCCGCTTGTGCTTCAAGTGAGACCTTGCAACTGACTTATTCTAAAGTTGTATTAACAAGTTTGCAATTGCATTGTACTACTGACTTGCACCATTAAAATTCCAGTATCTTTTTCATATATATTGTTGACAAGCAAGTATATGTGAACTAGAATTTTCTAACTCCCGAATGAAAAACAAAAACAAAACTTGCATTAATTTGCCTGCCTGCTTTAGGTTTTCTATTAAGTAAAAAAGAAAAAGAAAAACAACAGAAGAGAAAGATACACATTAGTAGCCTCTGATCTTAAAGCAATTAAAGTAAAATTCCAAATTTACCTCTTTATGGTTACAACATAACTCCTTTCTATAGTCTATCCTTCTTAATCATAAAAACTACAAATCATATGTTCATTTTGGGGTTTTATGCAGAAGTCCAAAAGAGGATTTGAAGTTAATGAAATTGAGTATTTGCTGTTATATGTGCGGTGAAGACCATGGTCTTAAAAAGTGCCTAAAAGTTGATTTAATAAGTTATTTATCATAATCTCCCTGTAGACTGAAAAAAATGATACGATATTGATCTGTTTTTAAAACATTTTTTTCTTAAAATTTTATTGATTTTTTATTAATTACATTTCTTAGTGCTTAATAAACATAGTGTTGTCTGGGTATTTAATTTACTTAACAATTCTGATTATATTCTTAGTCTCCACCCCTTTTTCCCAGCCACTGATAAAATAGATTCCATGTTTGATAGTATTCTGTGGCTTCTTTCTGCTCAATTTTCAATGTCAATCTATCCATTTCTGCACAGTCTATCTTCTTAATTATTTCTTCATCTCACAGTGTTTCTTCATTTTTCCAATATTGTGTGAATATAATCCTCGCTACTATTGCAACATGTAATATGAAATACATACTTTCCTTATTTAACTTTTCTGGTATTATACCTAATAAAAACAGTTCAGTTTTAAGATTTACATGATTCCCCATCATCTTTTCTAGCCACATGTGTATCATTGCCCTTTTTTTTATTTTAGCACAAGTCCACCATATATGATAAAATGTGCCTGTCTTTTAATTACATTTCCAACATTTGCTAGACATATTTTTAAACATTTCAGCTAACCTAGCAGGTGATGTTTTTAAAATATTGAACGGCCTATAATTTCCATATTGGCTTTTCATAAAACGTATCCAAGACAAAAAATTTCAAATGGATTGTCTGTTTTGAATGAAAGCCGCATGTTTTCTGCATGCTTAGTTCTTGATGTCCAAAAACTAAGTAGTAAGAAGCAGAAAACTTAGATTGTACTTTTACTGTACATTTTACATTTTAAACCCAGTTTAGTTGGTTGGCTTGAGGTCCCAATGGGGACATTTGTCACTGGAGATGGTTGGTGTGATAAGAAGACTTCATCCCTATACTGTTGGTTCCTTTGGTTTTAATTTTTATGTAACTTCTTAATTTTAATTGTTTTTATATTTATCTTTTTACTATTTATTAAGCTATCCAGAGGTGCCTTATCAGTAAGATGGATGTAATATAAATTTAGTGAATAAATGAATAAAAATAAATCAGGAAGTAACACGGATCTTATAATTAGGTGACTAGGTAGACCCAAAGATCCTGTCTACTGCATCAAGAATTACAGAATCTAAATCTTTCCAACTAACTGAATAATGCTGTGATTCATTTGTGTTAAGTAGGCATGCCCAATTAGAATTCAGCTCCTAGCAGTTTCAAATGATTTTATCTGTCAGATTCAAGAAAATTCTTCACCCAGCCGTTAGATCCATCTCTTCCTAGAGAAAAATGGGGCATCTTAAAAATTACCACTGGCATGTATCTGTCGAGGCAACAAGGTTGACCCTAGAGAACCACTGCCGATACATAAATGTTGGGCTAAGCGAGCAAATAGCCTGCCTTGGCTTGAGGCAACTTCATCTATAATTTCTATAGTTGAAGAATAATTTGAATTAAATTATATGAGTTGATGAGCCATTTTATCAAATTTTATCTTATAATATGGGTATTATAGCTTGTCAAGTGCTTGTCATCCATGACTGTTAGACTCTTAAATAGATAACAAACTGATATGACAGCCATTAGATATTACTGCTGGACTTGTATCAATAAGTGTATTGCACATTCTGAAGGCTTAACTCTGATAAACGTTTGGCTGGGTTTTCTTGAAGCCAGTAAAGCTTTCAGAAACACAGTTTAGCCTTTTGTTTTAATCTCTTCTATTTATTCCAGCAACAAATTTCTGACCTGGACGTAAAGAAGAATTCTCTTTTAACGAAGTGTAAAAGTTTACTGAGCACTGCTAAAAAAGTTTGTAACCTTGGTATGGATCAAAACCTTCCAGAAGATGTCTACAAGGTAAATATCACAGTAAAAAGATTACACACACACACACACACACACACACACACACACACACACACACACACACACACACACACACACACACACACACACACACACACACACACACACATTATTCTTCAACCCTTTTCCTGAGAAACCTACAGTACATGTAAAATAAGCTCAAAATGCAAAATTGTCCCTGACATCAATGAGACATCAGAATAAAACAATTAAAACAATTGTATTGGGCACAGTTGAATGTAATGGCTGAAAAATTAAATACAATTCAATAAGCACTAGAAGGCCTACACTTAAGAATGCCTTTTTTTAGTTGGTCTTACTTTAGATGTCAAGAATACCAAGAAAACCTCAAAAATAGATTCAGAGAGTGAGCTGTACAGATAGCCCTTGACTTACAACCATTTGTTTAGTGACCATTTGAAATTATTGCAGCACTGAAAAAGGTGACTTATGACTGTTTTTCATACTTACGTCCATTATAGTTTCTCCAAGTCACATGATCAAAATTCAGATACTTAGCAACAGGCATGTATTTAGGACAGTTGCATTGTCCCAGGGGCATGTGATCACCATTTGTAATCTTCCCAGCCAGCTTCCGATAAGCAAAGTCAATAGTGTAAGTCAGATCGCTTAAGAACTGCATGATTCATTTAACAACTGCAGTGATTCATTTAACTAGCAAAAATGCCATCAAATAGGGCACAACTCACTTAAAAACTGTCTTGCTTAATAGTGAAAATTTTGGGCTGAATTGTGGTCATAAATTGTATAGAATTTCAAACATTGTAGATTGTGTTTAGATGAATTAAAAGCCCATGAAGCCCCAGAAGTATTCACTACGTAGATCTTCAGCATCTGGCTGACAATTGGTTTACAGTATTTTGAAACTTCATTTTGGCACAACTTTCAGTGACAAAAATTTTTTCTTATTAAATACAGATAATCCAAAAGAATGCATTGTTCGTAAATTATCTCTAGCTGTCATCATATCTGTAGGTCACAAAAGCTGCTTGAGGCTGTTTTTCAAATTCATGAATGTTTCCAGTTATCAATTCAATACTTTTATGCTCTCGTCTGATTGAAAAATCAAGGAGACATAGAATGTAATGCTGTTGAGTTTCAAGTTTCTAAAACATCATTCACCATTAGTATTTCTTCAAATTGCACTCAAATCTTTGCACTTGTTGCCCACAGAGCCTCCGGTAGATGAGTAGATTTTAATAAACATAATTATCTATCCTTATCCATATTAATAAGGATTGGCCACCTGAACCATACACTTAGATTTTGGGCAAAGAGAGATGCTGTAATACATTTTGTTCCTTGTCTACTACTGAAAATTTCCTTGAAATATTGTAGGCATTATTGCGAAATAATGTCATTTTATTTTTCTATTTTGTCTTGCACAAACACCCACTTATTTTTCTATTAATCATGATTCCATTGAGTAATTGTATTTTTGTATATGTCACAGGAGTTCAAAAACTTCAAGTTGGCAGTATAACGTATAACTTATAAGTTGTATAATCAATAGCTTATCAGAAATTCACAGTGTCACTTATGCTCACTACTATGTCCCTTCTCTGAAGAATATGATAAGAAGCACCACAACTTTCTTTGCAACTGGATAATAGCATGTTGCTAAAGCTGTATTGAATGGTAGCATTGCACAATTATGTGAATAATCCCCCTTTCTACTTCAAGCAATAGAGGAAGCTTGAACTTGGACTTTGGTAATGGAATGCTACAATAAATCAGTGTCCGTTCCTTTTTTTTTTTTTTGCTTGAAGTGAGTAGTGAACATCTATCACAGTTGTTCCCTTCTGCCATCTCATGTTTATGAAAGGTTATCTGTATCAAGGCAGGGAGATAGAAGCAAGCAGCTTGGGCTTTGCTAGCAAAAAGGCCATGCATGCACAAAGGAGCATCCTAAACATCAGCAGATGCTTGTGCAGAGTAATTTATCTTATTTTACACAAATTCTTTTAGGCATTCCTGGACCTTCCAAGTACAGTGGATGAAATTGATGCTCTGCTGAATGAGGAGAAAACAAGAGCTTCATGTTTCACAGGCCTCTATGCTTCAGTATGTATTCCCAGTATTGCATAATAGTATATTATGTGCATTATGTAGAAATTAATAATCACTGTCTTCTTCAGCAGTAGCAGCTAAGTAGCAGGAATAATGTATATACTGTTAGAATTTTAAATAATTTGTTCAAGGTCAAATATATTTTGTTCTGCTGTTCTTTTAAAAACGAAGAAGAAAAAACATGATAGGAAATTAGGAAAAAAGAGCTCAATTTACTAGATACCAGTTTTAATTTAAATGAAGTAACCTCTTTCAAGTACCTCCTCCCAATCATATTTGAATAATACCTTTCCACAATTGAAGAAACAAATAGTTCTCAGATATAATATACTCTAAACTAAAGAAATGGGGGCAGAAGTTAGCTTTCAAACCATGTATTTCTTTGAACTCAAAAAATTATTGCTGCCACCATATTGTGTTTGATCAGATCTTGTTTAGAACATACAAGTCAATGTTAGGTGTAGCTATACACATATAAGACACAGCCTTGGATTCTTCTTGCTTGAAATAATAATATGCAAGCAAGCTACCAAGTTTAATATACTCTAGGTTTGTGAGGAAATAATTAGTATTTTTACTTCAGATGTGGATAGTTAACATTCTACATTGTCCATTCAAACGATAATGCCTTTTAACCAAAGCAGCCTTTTCTTCCCAGGTTGTTGAAGAATATAATAAAAGTGTTAAAGAAATAGCACAGATGACAGCAGAACTGGAAGAAAAGAAAAAGGAACTGGACAGCTATAGAAAAAATATTTCACAGGTATTCCTGTTATTACTTTCACTATTCTTTTTGTTCTGAAATAAATATCCATTAAGGAATTACATTGTAAGATGCAGCATAAAGGATTATTGGCCCTAAAATTATTGTTTGTTGTGTGCCTCCCAGAATTGCTTTTAGTGAGACAGGTAAATTGAATTAACAAATAAATACAAAAACGTACTGGGAAAAATGGTTTGTAACTTGCCCAGAGTGTAAGTGGGTGGCCATATTTTTTTCTAAGAGGGAGAGAGAGAGACAGAGAGAGAGAGAGAGAGATGGACAATTGAACAGCAAACTTAAGCAGTATGGCCTTGTGTACATCAATACGTCTAAAGAGAGATGGAATGGGGGTTTCACCTCCTAGTGGCCACTTATAAATAAGTTAGCCTGATGATGGTACCATTGATGCCCATGAAAATTACCAAAGTGCAATGTGAAAGTGCAGAATCAACATGGTGCAAGGCAACACAGCCTACATTTACTTTCCATGGAGCAATGTTGATGCATGGATTAGTTTGAAATAAGCAATTCAGACCCTGAATACATAGTTGTTTCTGACCACTGTGCAGGTAGATAAGTAATTAAGACCACTATTAATTAGTAATATATTGAATACTTTATTCTGGCATATTCTGTACTACTGGTGATGGAATCTTTATCCCCACTTCTGTTATGATCAGTCTTTTTTTTTTTAGGTTAAGGAAAGGTGGTTGAACCCTTTGAAAAAGATGATTGACAAAATAAATGAAAAATTCAGCGGCTTTTTTAGCTCTATGCAATGTGCAGGGGAGATAGATCTTCAGGCAGAAAATGAGGTATGATTATAAAAGTGGTGCATTCCTTTATAGAGGGGAAAACACCTCCCACATGCATACATTATGGCTTTTCAATTAAACAATGGGCAGTATGGTGCATATTTTTACAGCTTTGTATACTGTCATTTAGGGAAAAAACTATCCAAGGCAATAACTTGTTTCCTCAGAGATATATATCCTTTAAAAAAAATAAAATTATCATATTCCTAGTTAAATTCTGACAGTCCACGTATAAGGTCTGTGAATAATCTGGACACAATGCAACTTTTAATAGTGGTTTCAACTGCAACACTGAATACTCACTCCACATTAAAAGCTAACAGAGCTCTACCTAGTAGCGTATCAATTTGGGGACAGATGTTTTGGACTATATTTTCCACAATCCTTTGCTACTGGCCATATTGGCAGAATTGATACAAATTGCATTCTAAAACATCTGTTGGGCATTAGTGAGCTGCTTTTGCCATAAGTAAAAAGTAATGGCGCATAGAGCACGCTGAAAGGAATAGGGTAAGCCAAATAGAGTCTGGCTCACTTTGCCTAATTGAGATCTGTTGAGCAAAATAAATAGATGCAGCTACAATATATATGATTGTAGCATGGCTGGATCAGGAATTCTGGGAGTTGAAGTCCAACAGGTCATAAAGTTGCTGTAGTTATCCACTCCTGCACTAGAAGACTGGATTGCAAATTTCATTGGGTGACTGACTCTACCTAGCCTCCGTCAAATTGATATGTTACTGAGGTTTTGATAGATTAGGGAATTGTTCATATAAGCCACCCTGAGTTGAAAGAGAAATGTTAGCATAAAAATACAATGAATAAATAATCAGGTGTAAGTCAGAAGCTGCACATTAGTTAGTATGCTTATCAAGTCAAAACTTGCGTTCCATCAAGAATCTTTCTTAGTCCCAGTCCCAGTTCCAGCAATAAAAAGCTCTTCAGAGAATCCATAAGTACTCATAGAAATACTTTGAATATACATGTGCTACTTGCTATCATCTATCTGTCATATTAATAAGCATTTCATTTTGGGAGAAAAATAAAGTTCATTCATCCTAACAAATTTTCTGATTACTTGAGAATAAAAAGTAGTGCAGATCGTTGTATCGATCAAAGCCTAGAGACTCCAAAAGCTTTCTTAGCAGTAGTGTCTGATTCTTTAGAATCTCTGGGCCCATTCTTCTTGGCCTTAAGCAGCCATAGCTTTAGTATCATCCATTGGGTTGGCCTAACAGTCCTTTGCACCTCATTCGATTGGTTGACTGAAGCACTGCAGCGATCAAAGAAATACAAAACTAAGGGGTCCCTGCTAGATGTCTAAACCTGTTTTTAAAAAGAGAAACAATCTGTTAACATCCATCATCTCAATTCCTCCTCACTTAGGTATTATAATTTAGCAATAACTTTCTCCAATAACATCACTTTCTCCAAGATACCAGGACCATCGCTTCTTCAGCCACCTTTTCCCATGTATTGCCCATTCCAGACTTTCCTTTATTGATCTCTTTTAGAATTAATGCATCTTAAAATGCCATGATGCCTCTTGTGATTCATATAACTAGCAGTGATGCCTGCTGAGCCAATTCTACTTCAGAACAGGGTATACAATCCTTGATTCCTACAAGGTGCTTGTGTCTGACCTAAAGACCAGGACATCACTTTGTATGTAAGATTTTCCACAATTCCTCCTTGCCTTTGTACTCTCTGTTTTTCTACTGGTCTTCCTTGTTGCCATCACCACCAGGTGGCTCTGCTAATTTCCCAATAGCACTTTGGTGATTGAGCTTATCAAACCTGTTCTATCTGTTTTGCAGAACCTTCATCTATTTACCAACTAGGCAAATTTTGTACTTTACAGCAAAAGGAAATACTTATCACCAAATCTCTATTCCCTTTATCTCACTGTGTGGTTCCTTTGTTCTAGTTTCACAGCAGACATCACACTGGTCTTGCAGTTAATCTCTTTTGCCATGTTCAGTGACAGATAGCCAAAGTTTTGTCATCTTAACGTAATTTTCTGTTTTCTTCTCAGCTAGAAGTATTGAAAATTAGTCCTATTATCTGTAAAAGTTTACCTCATGGCCATTTATTTCAGCCATTGCTCTAGGCAGAATTTGTTAGTGTTTTCATAGCTGACAAAATATTTTTTCAAGCGTTTTTCCAATCTTAATCCATTTTAACCTCCTTTGCCACCACTCTAAAATCATTCTTTAATTCTCACAACTCTGTCACATATTTTTTGGAAACAATGCTATAGTATACAGTATTTTTTATCATCAGAAACCCAACATGGGGTTGTGATTGTTGGGAACTCTGAACTTTTCATGCTCAACTCTAGCTGAATAATTCAGATGTCTTTTATGATGCTGAATTTTTTTCTAACATAATTTTATTGGTAACAATCTCCCTATCAATTTTACAATCTTTAGATGTCCAATGTAACTGGTGTACTGGGGTATGCATTAAATGGCCCAATTATTTTTATTACAGTCCATCTTTGTCTGCTTCTTAGGATGGATATAAATGAAAGAGGTCTCATCATGGTAATTTGTCAAAATAACCTTCATATCTTATCAGTTGTTGAAGGAATTGTCCTTTGTAGATATTAGAAATCATTCAGATTGTGATGTGATACATTGTACCACACGTATCCTTTCTGATACAAATGTGATCTGAAGTCTTGGTGTCAATCTACCAACTTCATTAGTACTAGTGTCCATGTAACTGAGATGTTTCCTATGGCCATGCAGAGAGAGATGGAGGCAGCCTTGAACAAGGAATGTAAGAGTGATTAATTAAACACCTGTTCAGCCCTGAGAAGGAGAAACCTGTGAGAAAGGTTCAGATAATCTCACTTTATCTTTTTTATAAGACAAACAAGACAAAACTTGGTGAAGCTCTCAAGCTTTTGTTTCTGGTTTGTAGAGTTTCAGTAGTTCTTGTGTCTAGTTTTTTACCTGGTCATCACATAGGAGTGAGGAGCTTATTGGTAATAAGAGCAGTATTAAACTAATTGTGTTACTTGCCCCCAGTAATTAAAAACTTTCTATCCAACCATGCATACCCTAAAAATGTAGAGGGTCTTCAAGTAGTAAACTATGCATTCATGAAATTCCTCCTTCCCTCTCAAGTACTTTGTGAGTATCTATTATCCTACAGTTCCCTTTGCAGTGGCCTTAAGGGCACTGAGGCAAGAACTGGAATGGGACAATCCATTGGTAAAAAAAATCAGAAAATAAAATACAGGCTGAATAGTCAAGACCTTGTTGATGATCCAAACTCTGTCAAGGATCTTGGAGTACTCATCTCAAATGACTTAAGTGCTAGAGCCCACTGTAACTACATAGCCAAAAAGGCATTAAGAGTTGTTAACCTAATCTTACGTAGCTTTTCCTCTGGTAATATTACACTAATAACTAGAGCATATAAAACATTTGCTAGACTAATACTCGTATACAGCTCATCAGTCTGGAACTCACATTACGTATCTGATATTAACACAGTTGAGAAAGTCCAGAAATATTTCACAAGAAGAGTTCTCCACTCCTCTACTTGTTGCAGAATACCTTATGCCACCAGACTCGAAATCCTAGACCTAGAAAATCTAGAACTACACCGCCTTCGGTCCGATCTAAGTATAGTATATAAAATCATACATTGCAATGTCCTACCTGTCAATGAATACTTCAGCTTCAACTATAACAACACAAGAGCATACAATAGATACAAACTCAAGGTAAATTGCACCAAACTTGATTGCAGGAAATACGACTTCAGCAACAGAGTGGTCAATGTCTGGAATACTCTACCTGATTCTGTGGTTTCTTCCCCAAACCCCAAAAACTTTAACCTTAGACTGTCTACTATTGACCTCATCCCTTTCCTAAGAGGTCTGTAGGGGGCGTGCATAAGCGCACCAACATGCCTACCGTCCCTGTCCTATTGTTTCTTTTATTTTTTTATTTTATTATTCTTATATGTATTCATAACTATGTTTTTACTTATACTTATTATCTTGTAAGCAATTGACAAAAATAAATAAATAAATAAATACTCAACACAGCCAGCTTGCTGTGGCCAATTTTCTGCAGCCAACTCACCACAGCCAACTAGCTGCAGGACAACTTGCTGTGGCCAACTCATTGCGGGATAACTCGCCGTGGGATTCACTTAGTTCTTTTTATTTTTGTTGATCACATTTTCATCAAAATTATTTTATTTCTTGTATCAAAGGAAATCATTCCTGTGACTACCAACTTTTGTAATATTTTGATGAATAATAAAAAGAACTAATCGTGCATTGCATTGTCCTAGGTCTAGTTGTTCCATGGCAAGTTGGCTACAGAGTGTAGGCTATAGCAAATTGGCCATGGCAAGTTTTCATAGCCCTGGCAAGAAGGTTGTTCCATTCATACGTAGTTAGGCTCATGTCTTCAATTTAAAAGTTCACCTCAACTATAAAAAAGGGTTAATGCACAAACAAATAATCCATATGTATGAATACACAGATGATAATTCAGAAAACCACAGTTAAAAATAAGCAATCTGTTCTTCTAAAGAAAAATAACATATTTTGACATAATTTTTATTTATTTTGCTGGAGGAACTGCTAGGAAATGTACAAACCATTTGAATGATGCAAGACTTGCTTGAGAATATCCAGTGAGATATCTGACTTTGATAACAAGCAAGGTGAATTATTTTTCCATGCTGGATATTCCTTCAGCCGGTGAAAAAAACACTAGTAACGGTGCCTTCACTTCTTCCCCTGTTTTGTTGCCCCAGCAACAACTTAAGGCACCGAAAAATAAAGGGAGTATTTATTCTGAAAATTATGCAAAATAATTAGGGAAATATTTATTGTTCAGATGGAGTTTAAAGATTACTTTGAGGCAGCATTTGAACAACATGCAAAATATGTGTGTATTTTATATGATCCGCCAGATTTATTTATATTTATTTATATGATCCGCCAGATGCGGCCCTTTCTGGATCGGGATGCCTTACGCACGGTCACTCATGCCCTGGTCACCTCCCGACTGGACTACTGTAACACCCTCTACATGGGGCTCCCGAATGGGAGCATCCGGAGGCTTCAACTGGTACAGAATGCGGCCATGTGGGTGGTTATGGGGGCGTCAAGGTTCTTTCATGTGACGCCCCTCCTGCGCGAACTGCATTGGTTGCCAGTGGCCTCTCGGGTGTGCTTTAAGATTTTAATGTTAACTTTTAAAGCGCTCCATGGCATCGGACCAGGATATTTACAAGACCGCATTCTGCCATTTTCCTCTCACCGTCCAGTGCGCTCCCACAGGGAGGGTCTCTTGCGGGTCCCGTTGGCATCTATGTGCCAGCTGGTGACCCCGAGGAATAGGGCCTTCTCTGTGGGGGCGTCTGCCCTCTGGAATGGGTTGCCTCCGGAGTTACGTACAGCCACGGACTTGGGGACCTTCCGGCGTGCCTTGAAAACCTGGCTCTTTGACCAGGCCGGCTTGGGCTGATTTTAAATTTGGGTATTTTAATTTTTATATCAAATTTTAGGGTTTAAGGGAGGGGTTTTAATTGTTTTCAGCCAGGGCCTTTAATTTAATTTAGTTTTAACTTTTATATATTTAATGTTTTAATTGTATGGCTGTGCCCTGCTCCGAGTCCTTCGGGAGAGGAGCGGTATATAAATAAATATTATTATTATTAGTTGCTAATACAGGTCGTACTTGACTTACAATCACAATTGAGTCCAAAATTGTTGCTATGTAAGAAATTTGTTACGTGAGTTTTGCCCCATTTTATGACTACACAGTTGTTAAGTGAATCACCACAGTTGTTACATTAGTAGCACTGTTGTTAAGTGAATCTGGCTTCCCCATTGACTTTGCTTGTCAGAAGGTGGTCACAAAAGGGGATCACATGATTCCGGGACATTGCAGTCATCATAAATATGAACCAGTTGTCAAGCATCTGAATGTAAATCACATGACTGTAGGGATACTGCAACAGTCATGAGTGTGAAAAATGGTTGTAAGTCACCTGTAACTTCGAATGGTCACTAACTGAACTGTCAAGGTCTCCCTGTACTGTACTGCATTGTTTCTTAATTGTGTTTGTATTATTTTGTCCCTCCATAGGTAGCTTTAACATAGATCGCCAGCCATTCCATTCCATTGCTAGAAGCCCAGCTCAGCAATGGGTGTAAAGGGCTTCATTACCCAGTTCCCTAATCTTGTTTTTCCGTCACATTCACATCAGTGAAGTCTTCCTGCAGAATTGACATTTGAACACAGCATAGAGACTAGGGAGTGGCATGGGGAAAGACAACAATATTGTCTATGGTTCAGTGTTGCTTATACATTTCAGTACCCTGCCCACGTTGAATGCCTGAACTGGAATTTAGGGGAAACTCAACTATGGTTGAACTGGGGTATCAGAACTGACAAATCAGATTTGCCACCAGACTTTGAAATCTTGTCTGACAGGTCTGAACAGTGAACCATAGTTAAGTTTCCTTCTGAGCCTGCAAGAGACACAGTCATCGGGTAGCTCAGTCATCAGGAATTAAAGTGAGAGCCAACTAGAGATTGATTTCAAGGTGCAGCTGTTGTTTGCCATATGCCTGGAAGCTCAGGGCTTGATCAAACCTTGCCTTGATGTGACATTTTCTCTTTTCAATTGATTAAGTCAGAGAATGTATATATTTGAAGATAATCTGAACACAGGCATTTGTGTTTTGACAGGAGGAATATGACAAGTATGGGATCCGGATTAGGGTCAAATTCCGTAGCAACACGCAACTTCATGAGTTGACTCCCAGCCATCAGAGTGGAGGAGAGAAAAGCGTTTCCACAATGTTGTATTTAATGGCTTTGCAGGAACTCAACAAATGCCCTTTCAGAGTTGTTGATGAAATAAATCAGGTATATATGCAGGCACTGGAAACAAAAGCTTCCTTCACTGTATTCGGTAGCAGAGAAAAAATATTGCTGTTTATTTCTTTTACAGGGAATGGATCCAGTTAATGAAAGGAGTGTCTTTGATTTGGTGGTAGAAACTGCCTGCAAAAAGAGCACTTCCCAATACTTCTTTATTACACCAAAGGTGTGTGTCTGAAAACTCTGCATCTTATATAGATTTTATATAGACAAACACATCTATAGCTTATCTTTTTCCATTTTGCACGAATCAAATTGTAAATCGTGTTTTATTCTATCCCCAGCTGCGTAAATAGTATATACATTCATATTTATCCTTAACTTAATTTTTAATGTTTAATCTTTTCTTTACATAGTGGTTTTTTTTTTTTGCAATTTTGAAGCTGGAACTGAACTGATTTAATTTGGAGAAGTGTATATATTGATTATTATTATCTGTTTATAATAATATGAAGTCACAGCTGCCAGTTCTTTACTGGTGTTGGTCTTCATACTCACTGAGTTCTTCCCAAGAACCTAGGATGTCATAATGGATCAGCATAGTTGTGTGGGTGGGTGGGTGGGTGGGTCCAAGCAATGCGGCCTTTTGCAATTGACAGATGGAAATTTTGTCAATGTGCAGATGCATTGGTCTAATAATTGTGAATGATCACTGTTAAAAACTATAGACCAATAAAAGTTTTCCCCATTTTCTGAATACTGATAACAATATAATTAATACTTTACCAAAAACATACAAAGCTTAGCTTTAAGTCACAGGTGTCCAACCTTGGCAATTTTAAAATGTGTGGACTTCAGCTCCCAGAATTCCCCAGCCATTATCATGGCTTGGTGGCAAATTAGAAGAAAGGAAATCAGATAATGAGAAATTGGCAATCAGAATCTGAACAGTTCTTTCCTTTTCTCTGATGACATTCTACTTCATGGTACCTGTTTGGAACCACTAAATTATTTACATTTTTAAAGGTAGCATGGTAGATTCAGTGGCATCCATAGGAGAGACATTGTCTTCTAAATACAAAATCTTTCCAACCCAATAGATAACTTATAACATTTATGTGATGATATTCCTAAGCATGTTATATTGTCTTCTCCCCATGCCAGCCAAGAGATGCACAAGGACTGCATACTAAATATGTTTGCTAAAACTCCATGTAGTTTTATAAACCAAATGTAAGCAATCAGAAGTAACCATCCCTGAGCATAATAAAATTAACTCTCAGGTAACTGTGTACAGATAGTCCTTACTTAATAACTGTCCTGTTTAGTAACCATTTGAAGTCATGACATTGCTGAAAAAGGAACTTTTTAAATATAAATTTTATAAATATTCTATTAATTACATTTCTTAGTGGTTAATAAACATTGTATTGTCTGGATATTTAATTTGCTTAGCAATACAGATTCCATTCTTACTCTCCACCCCTTTTTTTCCAACCACTGGTAAAATAAGTTCAAACGAAAAGGAATTTCATGTCAGGTCTTCACACTTATGACTATCACAGCATCACTGCAACCACACATTTGAGATCCGGGCACTTTACAACTGGTGGGCGTTTACGGACGTTGGCAATGTCCTGAGGTCGTGATTTCCATTTACGTGTTTCACAGCTGCTTCCAACAAGCAGAGTCAATCGAGATGCTGGCAGTAAAACATCAATTTGCGGTTTATGTTGTCAGTCCCAGTTGTAGTTGTTAAACGAGGACTACCTATACACCCTAACAATTCTGTCTCGTGAATATATCAGTAAACTATTATTAGTGTATTTGGAGAAGAGTTTTAGAATAGATAATTTATACTGAAAAAAATATCTTGTGGGAAGCTATACCTTCCATCAATTTCTTGCCAAATTTGGTGCTTGTTTTACTGATAGTCTTATGAATATCCACTTACAATAATGTTGGTTTCAAGCTATTTTGAAACTACTTTGTTTTCTAGCAAAAATTTTAGGAAACATATTTACTGATATTACTCCAATTTTGCTTGTGAATATATAATTTTTTTTTAAGAAAGTTAGCCCAACAACCAAGCCCAGAGAGCATCAAAAACCTCTCATACTTCTTTTTCTGTTTCCTTTATTTATATATTCTGTCAACAGCAAAACTTCTCTTGGCTGCAACTGTTAATATCTTAATATAAAAATATATCTTTATTTAATTGATCCAGCCCTGGAGTTGAAAGGGATTAATAGTCACAATAGCTCATAATTTATTTTGCATATATTATATTACCTAGATAGCAATATTGTCTATATTGTTGATCCAAATAAAATAGCAATATCAGAGAAAAATGAAATGTAGCTGCTATGGAAAACATTTAGTATATAATAACTAATAATCAAGTATGCTTGGTAAAGAATAAATAATAAGATTGTTTAACAAGACACTTTTTTCTTGCTTCTTAACAGCTGTTGCAGAATCTCAGTTATGGAGAAAAAATGACCGTATTATTGGTCTACAATGGACCATATATGCTAGAATCAAGCAAGTGGGACTCAAAAGCTTTCTTTAGAAGGAGGCGGAGATTTCAACCATGATTAGCAGTAAAATATATATTCCTTTCTGAAACTGAAAAGAAAAATATTTGGAAAGATCAAGAATGAATGTATTTCTTAAAAGCACAATTTATCTCTTGTAAAAGCCATTGGTAGCCAATGTTTTATAAGACTAAAACACTTACCTTTTCCTTTATGCTCATTTTTCTCTGAAGAACTGTAGATACCAATTTGGGGGACAAATTGATAAATTGAAAGGGTATATTTTCTTACCAGCAATCAATTGCTTTAGATGAATTTGGAAAAAAAATGTTCTACCAGTTGTTCATAACTTGGAAGCTTTAATTATACTTGTACAATATGGCCTTATAAATACAGCCTTTGGATTAACTGATAAACTGGTAGATTCACCAAATCTATTCAAGAAAGAAGTTTAACTGTTTAAATAACTGTATATAACTACGGAATACTGAACTATGAAAAATAGTATTTCCAATTACTGCTAAATGATGATAACTTCAAGCATTTCTGAAATATATAAAATATGCAGTGTCTTTTTATCCTAATCTTAGAAGCAACCACTTGCTTGACTGGTAATTTTACACATGGTACCATTCTTACAGCATGGTACATAACTTATATTTTGTTCCATATGTTTGTCTTTTTTATAGGAAAAAATGCCAAATCTCTTTTTATATAATAAATATATATGGGAAATAGTAATTTATTTTCAGTTCTTTAACCCGCATTAATATGGCAATAGAAACTGATTCACTTTTTAAAGTATTTCTAATAATCAAAAATATCCACTAAATATCTCAGTCATCAAATCATTTTTGATTAGCATATCTAAAGCATAAATTTGTTTTTCTCAACAAGAGACATGAAATTTGTCTTTCTGAACCTAAGGAGCAAGTTCCGTTTCCAGTAGAGAATATTATAGGGGAATGGGAGAAATGTGTAATTTCCATAATAATTGTTTAAACTCCATTTTAAAAGTATGAGAGACTAAGTCCCATGAGACACCATGATTAATGTTTAATGCAATAAGTGCAGAGGTATGGATATTCAACAGTAAATACTCTATTGGGTTTAGTTACTTCTGAAGTGACCTCCTTGCTTTTTATTTACACCAAGGGTCTTCGAACTTGGCAAGTTTAAGACTTGTGGACTTCAACTCCCAGAATTCCGTAGCTAACAAGATTGGAGGAGGAATTCTGGGAGTTGAAGTCCACAAGTTTTAAAGCTGTCAAGTTTGAAGATCCCTGATACACACACACACACACACACACACACGGATAGAGAAAGGGAATTGCTGGAAATAGTTTTAAGAACTGGCTTTGCCTGCTCCATTCCTACAGACTAATCAACATGCTTGCTAAGTGTATTTATTGGCTTAGCTCCCCTGTCAACCAACTTGTAAAATTCTAGAAAATTTAACAATCAGTTTTCATGAGCTTGCTCCAGCACTTCATGGTATATATGATTCCTCCTTATAAGATTACATTTTAAGCCATAAAGTTTGTAACTAGACCAAAACATTCGTTAATTATGAACTCTAGCTGCTCTTTTGTAGATTTGTTTTTATTATTTTAATTATTATTTTTCCTGTATCAATGTACAGAGTTTCAGTTGTCTTATTTAAAAAAAAAGGCCATTCTCCTATTTTAAAAATGTGAATAGTAAAAGGAGCTCTTTTAATTATATCTCTACGATTAGTGCAATAATTTCATACTAAGATGCTAGGTGCAGAGGGGCTAATAATAGTCCTTGTTTAAAACTTGTTTTATGAAACTGACCAAAAAAACTAAGTTAACTAATTCTTTATAGGATAGTAAATGAGAAAACTGTCTCTTCTCTCCTGAAGAGTTAAGTAGCAAGTATAGACCTTTCTAATCAGTTGATTTTCATTTTATAAAAACCCAAAAGTTTAACTTTGGGACCAGACAGATACAGAGGTTCATATTTTTCTCCATTATCATCTGAGAACTTTTCTGTTTGCTTACATCACTTTTCCTGGAACTCTAATGCGCTTATTACTCCCATTTGTAGACAGACACTTAGTGTCTCTTTGTCTAGCATTGTGTGTGCCCTTGCAACATGGATGTTCTTACATCATGAAGCTCAGTAACGTATCTGTTGGGAGGAGCTAACAATGAGAAGGAAATTCTAGTCAAGTTGCTAAAGATGGTATAATTAATGAACCAGCTGTTTGTAATAGCAACAAGGAACCTCATGTTCATTTTAAATTATATTGCAAAAATTAAGAATGCTTACAGCAACCAAGGGTAATTTTTGAAGGTACAGGGAAAACATTTGAATTAGGTTCATTTCAGTTCCCTTACTCAAATTGCTGTGCTCAAGAGTATTTGAATTCTACATATATAGGTTTTCTTTTAATGTTGAACTTACTCTAACTTACCACCAGAGGCCACTCTAATCCCATCTGTGGGAGATCTGCTTTGCCATGTGGATTTGGAAGGTTTTAAAGGAAGTTGGGGAGGTAGGAAGGCAGGTAAATGCCCTCAATTTTCAGAATGAGAGGAAGGTCTCTTTCCTATCTGAAAGCTATTTGGGACTGCACTTCATTATAGCAAGTGTCTGTTGGCTGTTGGGAATGTTAGATCAATTACATCAATGGTGGCCACTTCTGGAAATCTGAGCCAGAAAAGGAAAAAAAAGAAGGAAACACTGGTCCTGTGGAAATAGTAATAGCACCAAGAGTTGCTAAATTGCAGATAAGATAGAAACTGGATTCCATCAACACTTTGAACTCCTGGAAATACGCTTATCTTTCTGTGTGAAATAGATAAATATGGACTGATTTACTTGTTTACAACTTTAGAGAAGGATGGAGTTGCAGATAGGATTGCAGGTAACGGAGGTTCAATAATAGTCTGTAAAATAGCCTAATTAGCCTTTATAAGGTTGGGCAACATTTTGACATCAAGGTGTTGTTGAGGTATAATTCCCATATTCCTTTACCATTCAGTAGGTTGGCTAGAATTGAAGGGAGTTGAACTTCAAGACCATCCAGACAGTATCAAAAAATTGCATGACCCAAGCTTATGATTTCCTGTGATGGTCTACACCAAGACTATCAAACTCACGGCCTGTGGGTTGGATGTGTCATTGCACTGGCCATGCCAATGCCTGGTTTAGCAAAGGGGGGGAAAGTCACAGTAAGTCACATGATGCCGCTGTGGCAATGTGAGTTTGACACCCCTGGTATGTGGTGCTTACAGTCGTTCCCAACTTCATGTACCACAGAAATTCTCAGTTAACGGATCAAATATATTTGGGAGGAGCTGAAATTAGGAAAGATTGCCCTAAAGTGACATCCTCTTGTGCAATCATTGTGTTTTCCTCGGCAAAGTTTTGCATCCCTTTTTTTTGCCATTATAAACAGAAAGTTATTCTAGCTGGATGCACTTATGCCAAAAAAAAAATAATATTACAGTATTAACACACAAGCTTGCATTTCACATATATATGAATTAAATAAGCTAGATTTTAGGCATGGGCACTTGGAATCATTCTTTGTACATTGTCTGAAGCTGGAATGTTCAGGTTGGGAAGCCATAGACATTCTTTAAAAAGATAAAGGATATTTATGTGAGTAGATTCATTTAATGAAATAGAGCTTATTTCTGAATAAATAACCCAGGGTTTCTCTAAAGCTTAGAAGGATGCTAACTTCTGCATATTGTTGACTTTCTTGGTGCACAAGTGTTAAAATTCTTGCTTCTTTATTTAGGCTACGATTATTTTTAATGTTAAGTTTATATGGCAATCTTCATGGACTTATTATTCTCTGACTTGTAAACTGTTTTGCGAGTAATAGAACAAATGAAACAAAAATCACTTGAATGGACAATCTGACTTACGTTGGGAAAAGGCTTGATAAAAAGAATTGTGATGCTGTTGTGTAAAATATACCTTACAAAATATGAAGAAGGCATTAAAATAATATTTAAAATATTAAGCAAGAATGAATATTTGGTGTTGCTAGTACTGAAAACAGATTATATAAAGTAATGTAATAATAGATTTTAAAAGTATTGGTTTAACATCCATTTCTTCCTTCAGGCTTAGTCCTGTTCTGATAGGAAAACACATAACTGTTGTTGATAAGTTGTTATCTTATGGGCTGTTCCCAGCATTCTTTATTCCTCTAGAATATGGCCAAACCAAACAGAATTTCCTGCAAGGAGTTAAAGATACTGAATATGAGAATAAATTAGATACCATAGAATATTTGAGTTAAATATTCTGTCTAAGAATCAGCAATTTATCTTTATTCACTTTTTCAAAACCATGGAAAGAATTCAAGGTCCAGATAGAAAGATTTTCCATCTGCATTTCTAAAAGGTTCCTGGAAAACATTCCTGGAAAAAATAACTTCATTGGGTACAATAGATTTCACTAAATAATCTGTATCTACATAATTTGATTTTTTAACATAAATAAGAGAATGGGTGCTGTTCACCTAAATTGAAATGTACATATTTCCCTTAATTCCCAAAATAAATGGCAAAAAGCGGACAAAAAAGTTCCAGCCTAATAACAACATAGGATCACCCTAACTATCCATCATGGCCATTTCTTCTATCTCCCAAAGGCCATGCTAGTTGCTGGCTAGGAAACTAGGAGAGTTGGGCTAATACTTCTGGAAGGCACTAGCTTTGGAGCCTTGATTTTGCAAAACACAAATCAAAAATAACAATCAAAGCACAATATGTCACAATAACTATTTACATACAGGAAATAAAGAATTATTGCTTAATTTGATTATTTCTTCAATGTATACTTGCCTGTGTATCCATAAGAAACTCAAAAGTGAGCAATGGTGTGAAGTAAAATAGCATAAAAAGATAACACGGGAGACAAAAGTCTGCACCCTTTCCTAATGATTAGGTTATGATTGGAAGAGGACTGTTCTTAAATTTGATGTTGAAATTCAAAGTTCATCTTTGGCAATTTTTGCCCTACAGCATCCTGTTGTTGCAAACTTGCATGAGAACCCCTGAAAAATAAGAACTCAGAAACTAAGACTAAAAAATAAATGAGTCATCTTGGCACACACTCCTTTTTTCTGTGTGTCAGACAGAACAGCCAGCACATCAGAGAAGATGGGAAGGAACAAACCAACACTTTCACATTTAATGCGATCAAAATGCATGCTGAATTTTACAAATACAACTTAGAGGTGAGGGTTAGTTCTGGAGTGGTTGCTCTACCTTGAGGATTAAGTTGCCAGGTTGAGGTGAAAGGATTGGTGTCAAGATATTGCCCTTGCATCTACATTGACTTTGATAACAGATTCTGCTGCATCAATAAAATACTTTGACATGTAGTATGTGAGAAGATCTCGAAAGCTTATGCAAAGTCTTCCAAATAAGAACTGTTCCATGACTTGCAGGCAATTACTAGAATCCCCATCCTATCAGAATGAAAAAAGGCTGCTGCCTTCCAGGCAACATTGTTTGCAATTCCCAAAATACTGATTGTGAAAACCCAGTATCCTTCTGAGTTGAGAACTACTTAAAGGGCTCTTCCAATACCTTTATAGTTGAGATGGGGCAATTGGAGAAAGAGCCTTTATACCGGCACTTCCCAGATTTTGTCACAGATTTATCAAAAACTTGTCAGCAAGTGCCAGGGACTTAAGGGTTAGGACAAAGAATCTGCGGCCTTCCAGATGTTGATATCCAAACCCATAAATTCTTCTGGGTGGCCAATTGTCAGGAATGATGAGAATTGTACTCCAAACACCTAGAGCAGAAGTGTCTGACCTTGGTAACTTTAAGACTTGTGGACTTCACCTTCATCAGAGTTAAAGTCTACTCGTCTTAAAGTTGCCAAGATTGGACATCCCTGATCTAGACAGTCAATAATTTCTGGAACTGTTGTGTGCATGTGCACACTTTTGTTCTGACATTAAACCTGTCTTAAAACATTAGGATGTTTGAACTAGAAGCTTGTCTGGTTTTTGTTTCTCTCCTGCTTCACCATTTTTTTTTACCTTTTAAAAAAGTTATCCATCTTGCAGTTCTGCCATTTTAATTGCTTGTTTTACTTTTATCTGTCTAAATCAGCTTTGCCCAACATAATGGCCTCTCCATATATTGAATTTCAACTCCAAAGGCTTTAAGTGACTGGAAGATTAAGGATTTGTCTTGCTGATCTAGAAGAATCAAAATGGGGAGAGCGATGCAACTCCATTGTTAATAGATATTTCCTCTCATTGTTTCCTGTACTATCCAATTTTGAGTAATCAAACTCTGATACAAATCATCCCAAACAACTTTTCCATTTTGTTTCATTTTATTTTTTTTAAGTATTTGGACATTTTTATATACATATATACAAAAACACCTATACCTACTTTTTTTCTTTTTCTTTTTTTTACAATTTCATATGATTTACAAAACAGGACAGCAAAATAACTTAGAAAGGATACGAATACTGTACAAAAATAAAATGGATTAAAGTTGTAAAGATTGGTATTTTACAGTGTTACAGATTTGTTAACCTGCAATAAAACAGCATTTGAAAAGTATGTCTGGTGCATACTGGGCTAAGTCCATCAACAAACAGGAGAGACCTGTATAGAAGTCATCAAAATTGTTCACAAAAGATGTTGTATAGCTATAGTTTAAAGCCATGGCTTCTCTAGGAAGGTCTTTCTGAATGGAGGAGAGGAGCTGCATTCACGTCAGCACTCTTGAGAATTTCCAGAGTGGCCTGGCAAAGAAGTTCACCAAGAACTTGATTTTTCCTTCTTGTCAACACCTGCTGTAGCCTCTTCTCAAATTCCGATTTGCTAAAAGATCGCAACCTTATTTCATTGCGCTGTCAAGTGAAATTCACTGCTTACTCTTACACCAAATCTGACAAACTTGTCCGATTTTATTTTATGTTAGTGGTTAATAAACTTTGGGTAGTTTCTGATGTTACTTTTGGAAGACTCCTAAAAAGCATATTTTACATCCTGTTGCTTACCAGGTTTATTTATTTGAAAGCAAGTTTCATTCATTTGAAGGAACACGGCTTTCAAGTAAACTTGCTGAGATTAAAACCCAAAGAAACATTCCCTGCTTCTGAGAGTAACCTCATGAAATGCCTGGATCCTTCAGCCGTACATCTCTTTCCTGGGGCACAGCCATGGGAGTTACATTTCCCACATAAAAACAGTTTAACAATTATAGTACAGCTGGATGCAGTGGTCAGCAAACAGGGTTGAAGAAATCCTTGCTTCTGCTGCAAAGTGGAAAGAGTTTGCTGGACAAGGATCTGTACTATACATGCTTAATCCTGCTCAGTTGCCCTTCAAATTACCAACTGATTCAGCCTGAGGAAGAGATTTGCTTGGGAAGAAGAAAACAGTGAATGGGGAAGAATTAAGCACCTTATTTTTCCTTTTGCCCCAACAACTGCAAATCGGGTGTCTTACATGACTTATGCAGCAGACAAATCATGCCCAAAGTTCTCAACCCTGTTTGCTGTCGAATGCCAGACCAGCCCTTTAAGACCTGGTTATGCACACATTGTCTAAAACTAATATAGGAAACAGGCCAGTGTCAATCGGTAGCCTAACTATTGGTATGCATGGCAGCCCCAATTAAAAATTATCATGGCAGTTGCTTCCCCTGTATTATAGCTGGAGAAACTCATGGCTGTTTGCAGAAAGTGGATGATCTGACTGGTTTACTGGTTAGCAAGCCAAGAAGGCTTATCATCTCTCAATGCACATTAGTGGAGACATCCACAGTAGCATATAATGGGTCAGTCAACCTACTTACTGCAAACTGGTGGCCACTCCGATACTAGAAATAACACACCAGGATCGTGCACACCTCATTGTGATGACCAGAAGATCACAAAGGTGAGTCCCAAATGTATCAGGGAATCACTCTTTTTTATAGCTGGAAGAGCTGTTAAGAAAATCAACCTAGTCATTGTTTTCTACATCCTATGGTTGGATTTGTCCATAAGAATCCTTTTAGGAATGAGAGGAGCAGTTCCTATGATTTGTTGTTCAAATAATATATGCTGCCAAATTAGGTCACGGCAAACTATTCTGCAAATGGTTTGGCTGGTGTGGTGAAGGCAAAGCCATCATTTCTATACCCTGACCTGAAGTCCACAAGGGAGCAACATGAATAGCACCATTTGGCCATCTAGGACTTTCCAGCCCAAGGGACCAACTTAGAATCTTCGGGTGGACTGGAGGTGGCCATGTGTCGTATGAGATCTCAAGTCCACAGCTGTCAGGAGACAGGCAAGTGCTCTAACCACCATTTCACCAAACCTGATGATTCTCATCTGCCTTTGTGACCTGATAAGGAGGGTGCCATTTAAATGCCTGTGGCTTGCTTTGTACAAAAGCAAGGGCTCTCTTTTGCTAAAACTGCACTTGTCCTACCCCAAAGCAACAGTAAAGATCTGGCAAACTGTTTAGTAGGACTCAGACTAGAGCTTAGGCTCTGGAGGATTGGTTTCATATAGAAAGGGAGGACAATTGGAATAGTACCACATTGCGAGCTGCTGACCAACCACATAGTCCTCACCCTTATTAAACAAGGCAGCATTAACAGTACTGATAAAAGCAGAATACTTTTTTTCTTAACACTAGAGCAATAGAAAGAGCCAGGCTACCTATTTTTATAAGGAAGAACAAACATCCCTACAATTTATTTTGGACACCAGAAATTAATTTTGGTTTATCATAAAACAAACGTTTCAAGAAGTTGAAACGGAGGTAGAAAGTGTGCTTGGTTTCCTGACATGTCTTCACTGAAGAACACTCGTTCCTTTTTGCTTCTGAAATGCCATTAAGTTGTTCATTGCCCCAACACCTTTATTTAAAAGCTGTTCTTTTCGCATAGACAGGTTTTATAATGAGCCACACAGGTAAAAATGCTTGATGCATACTGAGTTCTAGTGCTGGAAGCCACAGACAATTGTAGAATACTCTACTCTCTGAGATGTTTTATTTTATTTTTCTAGGAAGCTAGCTTTCTATCGGATGAAACAAGAACAAGATACTCTCATAGCAGGTATACTTTACAAGGTCGTATGTACAGATTCTTTACAAAGTTGGGCAAACCGATCCAAGTGTAATCCCTCTGGCTACCGTGTGATTTCCTCACCCACAAAGTTAGCCCTATGTAGGACAGTTGCACCACTCCTTCCATCAGGAGAAAGAAGAGTCAAGGACAGAGGGGGCAGGAGGGAAGTCTGTAAACATGATTCTCCATCACCACGAGAGACGGGGGGGGGGGAGGGAACGTCCACGGATTACAACCTTCGTCAGGTTCATGCTTTGGACATTAACAAAGATGACACAGCTTGGCTAGATGCAAAGAGCTTTTCTCCAACGTGGATGGTGGTGCCTCTGTTCCGAAGAGCAAACCGTAGCATTTGAAACAGATGAAATATTGCCATTATCATTAACTGTATCGAGCCTGATACGGTGGATTGAGATTGCAAGGTACGTAGTGGTGAGGCTATGTCGCGAAGGGTATTTCGACACGCCTCCTGCATCTTGAGTCTGAATTCTGACTTGCAAGTTAGTTTGGTTGTTATTCCCCAGACTCTGTATACAACAGCTGCAATTTAAGAAAAAGAAGACTGTTAAAAAGTAGTTTAAAAAAATTAGTGTTACTTGCGTTCGTCCACATAGAGAATATTCTGTCGGAAAAAATAAAACAAGATAAAGGTTCTCTACCGACTCCAAAATGCTCATAGTTCCGATAGCCGAGACAGAATTCTGGCGAGAGGTGAAGAAAATGCACCATCGAGAAAAAGACAAAGAGTCGCAAGAGGGAAAAAAAAACAACTTTTATAAAAGTGGTAGCTTATCAAGATGGTTGCTGCTGTTATGCATTCATTCCAACAAAACCCAGCAGAATAAAGCACTGGTAGTGGTATTCGTATAGTACAGTACAGTATATGGTTGCTTTTCAGATGAAAGTCTAGGAACAGCTAAAGGAGAAAAAAAATAGTCTCGTACTCCTGCCACATTTCTTTGCATGATTTAGGTTGCATTGTTTCTTTTCTACAGGGCAAAGAATAGCCTCTTGTGTGTGATGCCAGCTGATTTCTTGTTTTCCTTTTGGTTTCATAATTGGTTTCTGTGCATGTTTCCACTGGGGGGGGGGGGGAAAAAGAGCAGCTCAAAAAAAGGATAACTTGGTGAAAAGTACAGTTTCCTTCCACCGATCTAGTACTGTGAACGATGATTTTTTTTTCTTAACAGTCTTGAACAAGGTGGACCACTGAGAGAGAAATGTGAAATTCCATCTATCATGTGCTACGATGTTTTTGTTTTGCTTTACTTGAAAAAATACTTAAGTGAGTTGGAAAGTGGTTTCACTAAACTGGATTTTTTTTGTTTTTGTTTGTTTTTCTTTTAAAACACAAGCAGCATTACATTAGTCAACAAAACATCTCCATGACACAGCAATCACAAAGAGCTTGGAATCACTACTGTGGTGTCACAGGTCAAATCACCCAGTCACATATAATTATATACAGATGTGTGTGTGTGTGTGTGCGTGCGTCTTGTGTTCACACATGTGCACCCACACACCAGTGTTGATTCTTTTTAAACTATAAAAAAGTTGCATTATTTCTGCTGATCCCTATACAGCTCCCTCCCAACTCCCCACGCCCACCCAACAGCCACTGGTTGAAGACTGTGGTTGGTAGCACAGCAGGGTGACAGAACAAAAATGTTAATCTTTAAATTTCCAGCTACATGTGCTTTAAAAATGCAAGTCGGGGGGGAGGGGGATTTTACTGTACAGTGGTGGACATATTTGTGCTGATCCATTCTGCCTTTTTCACTGATGGCCCTCTCCCTACCCTCAACCCTGGTTGTAGTCTTTCCTTCAAAAGGAGGCAGAGCTGGTCTTTTTAGATCGCTTGATCATGCTAGGGTGGAACTCAGTATGGCGACGGGCATGCTTGGTCAGATGGTCACTCCGCATGAACCGCTTCTCACAAAGTGGGCATCGAAACTGCTTCTCCCCAGTGTGGGTTCGGTAGTGCCTTGTTAGCTCATCAGAGCGAGAGAACTTTTTAAGGCACTCTGGCCATGTACAAGGAAAAGGTCGTTCACCTGAAGGAAGAAAAAAAAAAGGAAGAGGAGTGAGATGGGATTGATTCAAAATATAAGGAAAGAGTTCAGCCCAGGAGGAATGTCACAGGAACGCTGAAAGAAAGAAGAAAGTGTCCCACAAATTACTACTCAGGGTCTGCAGATATTGCTAAATACTCACAACTCTCAGTCATCCAGGTCATGGTTGTCCCAAAGGGGCTTTTTCAGAAGGCAACTTCCTTGTTTTTTCTTTTGAACATATTTTGCTTCTCATCCAATTTATCTGATAAACCTCCAATGTTTCAATGACCCTCTAAAAGGATGCAAATGACCAGCTGTCTGCAAGGAATATATATCCTTCCATTCCCCACTATCCAGTCAGATCTGAAGAAGCTTCTTGGATGAGAAGTGAAATGTCTTCAAAAGAAAGAACAAGAAAGTCCAGTTGCCTCCTGAAAAACCACCTTTGGGTCATAAGTCAATACTACCAATAAAAACTCAGTTAAGACACCTAAATCCAACATACCCTGTACTCCAATTCTAATCCTAAATCCCAAGCACAGTTATCTTCATGCAGAACAGTTGTGTCCACTCCATTGATCAGAAATTCTTAACTATCAATATTAAAATAATGAATTACACCACTGAGTAACTGCCTTTCCCACACATATTTAGACCCTAACCTTTAGAGGATACAGAACACAGTTTTTTTTGCACTTGGGGTTAACAGTGGTGAAGTGGCACATATATTTATATTATTAAGCAGTACCAAAAGTTAACCTTTCGAATACAAGTGCCATCTTTTAACCAAACCACCAAAAAAAAAAAGAGGAAAGAGACCAACCAGACAAAAAAAAGGAAAAGAAAAAAAGAGAGAAAATGTAGCAGCATTAAATTGGTAAAGGAAAAAAGCGTGTTATCATGGACTATTTTAAACCATACTGTTTATGGTATTTCATTATTTTATTATCCATGGAGATGAAATCCTGAAGATTATCATAGTGAGTTACAGAGTCTTCACAATACAATAGTTTTGAGCTGTAGACTAGATTATGAGAAACAAAGGATTATTTTGAAATAGTTTTCTGTAAAACAACTTTCCTGTTCTAAGTTTTCCTTGTACTATTTACTTGATTCTAAAAGCAATGTGTCCCATTAAGTTATTTTGAAGGCAGGCTGACAGCAACAGAAAATATGGGAACAGTTCTTCAGAAGAAGTATGACTAAACAGCATATTGGGACTCTCCAGCGATGAGGTCTTCCTGACTTGAAGTATTGCTGAAATGCCCACTAAAGAAAGGGGCTATCTGGTTTTGCATAAGATTGCAAGCACTACCAAACAGCTATGTCTTCCATGCCTCCTGTGTAAGAAACATTTCACTAACAAACTGTACGTTCTACTAAAATCAGGTCAGCTTGCTAACTCCAGAAAACTTGTTCAAAGACCAGCCAAATGATTCAGTTGGCAGTGTGTTATAACTTTACAAACTGTTTCAGAAAATGCTGCTGAAGCCAAAGTACAGGCCTGTTTAACACAGAGGTGTGGACCATTTACATTCCCCTAAAGAAAAGCTGACAAGAAAAATTGAACGTGAAGAATTGTGCATTGGTATGCGCCTGATGTAAGGCATTACGTGTAACTCTATGCAACACACCCTAGTGCTGAAGAAGCCTCATTCAACAGTGGATCTGCTGTTCATAACTGTATGTGATAAGTGTTGCTTTCACAAGTAAACCTATTAGTAGACATCCTATAGGTGACTGACAGTAATTCTCCCATTGTGACACTGTTTGCATGGGGCATTGTGATAGTTATCTGAAACCACAGATGCGGTTGCTAATGGCAAAATCCACCATGCATATTCTTCCACATCCTACTGGTTTTTATTATTTCAGGGCTCATCGAAACAGATATATATATATATTTTCCCGAATCCCTGCCAAGATGAATGGTATTCGTTGTTAGAAGAGAAATGGAATGTTGGTCAGAACATTATTTATTGCAAAGCTTTCAGAGTATTTCATTCAAACATTTGCAAGTGGGTAGGAATCCAGGAAAGCAAACAAGGAGAGCTTAGTTTTCTATGAATCATCTTTACAAGTGCATGCCAATGTACTTTCCCTCTTCTTTTCCATGTGCAAAAGCAGCTTGTATGATGTGATTATTTTTGTATGTACACGACTGCTAAAATCCCTTGCTTGACAATCTTAACAAAGTGTAACTGTGAAGAACTTTTTTTTTCTTTAAAGGGCCTAAAGTCCAAAATAGAAGAAAAAAATCATTTAGTCTCTCTTCTTGTTTAGCTGATTTGATTATTGAAAGCAAACCCCTTCATCAATGTGTCAGAAAATACTAAAGGTAAGGGTTTCCCTGTCTAATTGTGTCCAGTTCTAGGGCTCAGTTGTCATCTCTGTTTTATTGGCCAAGGGAGCCAGCGTTGATAAAGGCATTTGTCATGGTTGTGGGGGCAACATGGCTATACACCAAAGGTACATGGATCACTGTTACCTTCTCACCGAAGTGGTACCTATTAATCTGTTCGCATTTGGATGATTTTGAACTGCTAGGTGAGCAGGAGCTGGGGCAGGAATGGGAGCTCATCCCGTTGCGCGGATCTCGAACCAGGTTATCAGCTGGAAATTCAGAATCTTTAACCGCTGAACCATTGCTCTCCCACCCCCCAGAAAAGACTAATGTGACTGAAAATCCATTTCCAACACTCTCAAAGCATATACAACTAATCACATATGCTAAGAAAGTCATTTACATTAAGCAAATAATCATAGGTTGGGCTTTTTTCCAAGAAAGATACTAATATTTATGTTAGGGATCTATAAAGATGACCTAACTTCCAAGATATTCATGCACACTTGCTTTTCCTAAGGTTTTTCAAATCGGGAGATGAAGACAATATTTCAATGGAAGTCCTAAAGAGAGCAGCAGGCAGAATGTACATAAAGAGGAATGCTGGACGGTCTGATTTGGTTCCCAGACAGGGTGTAGGTGTTTTGTTGCAAGGCATACATGACCAACACAAATCAAATTAAGCATGAATGTAGTTGTGATCTAAAACTCATGTTCAGACATATGTAGGACTTTTGTAAAAGGGTTTACAGAGTTGTTGATTGTAAGGAAAGTGCAGAACTGCCTACAGCTGTTTGTGCTTTGCCAAAATTCCCTGGCTATAACTGCAAACAGACTGAACCCCAACATATATAGGTGTTCTAATGTAATTACAGGTTGTCCTCAATTATCATTCACAGCAAACATTTGACGTTATAATGGCCCTGGCAAAGGGGATTTATGACTGGGCCTTGAAGGTGCAGCCATTACAGCATCCCCATTGTCAGATCATCACAATTTGAGCACTTGGCAACCAGGGTGCATTTTATGATGGTCGCAGCTTCCCATGGTCACATAATCACCATTTGCAACCTTCACCGCTGGCTTCTGACCAAGCAAAGTCAATGGAGAAGCCGGCAGGAAGTTGAAAGTTTTGGTCATGTGACATTACACTTAATAAACTGGTGATTTGCTTAAATAACCAGAGCAGAAATCATAACTCAACTTGTTCACATCCCATCTCACATCACAACTAGCAATCAAGTTGCTGGTCTCAATTACTGCACAGTCAGTAAGTGAGGACCACCAATAATGGAAAGGCAAATCTATTCAAAAGGAATCCTGCATATGGCTGCAGATTTTGATAAACTCAGGGGTATACAGAAGGCTTCATTTGCAGCTCCGAATCCCTGTAGCTGAGGATAACACTGGACCTATATGATTACCTCTACTCAAAATCTCCGGGCTAAAAGCTTCATTTTTCTTTAAAAAAAAAAAAGCCATAATACAAATGTGGATTATTAGAAATTCAGGTATTGCACCAGTCATCAAGCTTGAATATAGTCTTTGATTGGAGAACGTTGCCAACTACGTCAAGATATTGATGCTTTTACTCTTGAATGAAGTAGTAAACGGAGATACAGATACTAATTATTCATTCTTG
The DNA here is from genome assembly GCA_023653725.1 of Bungarus multicinctus. Classification (NCBI taxonomy): domain Eukaryota; kingdom Metazoa; phylum Chordata; class Lepidosauria; order Squamata; family Elapidae; genus Bungarus; species Bungarus multicinctus. The sequence goes on from CM042834.1 coordinate 206,384,156, forward strand.
AGAATGACTCACTAGTATCCCAATAAAGTTCTCATTTAAACCCACTGGGGGGGGGGAAATAAAAGTTGTTTTTCTAAGCCTGAATATGGAACATACAAAAAAAGAATTTTTGTACCATTTATTCGTAAATTAACTTAGTCACATATCCACTTTGCCACATGAGCTAATGAAGTAGGAGAGATAGAAAGATGCAAACTTATTATCTGTAAGTTTAAGGGAGTGAATTAGAGTGATCAGCTCCCAACCCTGAGCACTTTCTCCCACAGGGTGTGTATCCTCAATAGCATAATAATGAAGTCTTCCAAAACAGACAAGCGCCTCATAAAATGTCAAGTGGTTGAGCCCTCTCTCCTCCCGGATCTAACCACAATAACATAATGAGATGAAAAACAATCGGGTTTGTTCTGGACTTGGGAAGCTAAACTTTTTTTTTAAAGTGGAGGGTGGGAGAAGGGGGAAGAAGCAGAAAGAATTGAATCCACAGCATTCTTTGAGACAATGAAAGAGAGAAGAGAATCCTGCTAGTTCAACTTGGATAAAACAGGAAAAAGGTCAGCCAAGTCTTGAACTACCTATTCCAAAGCAAGAATGAAGTTGTAACCCCAAATCCTTCAGCAGGTCCTTCCCTTGAGGTTTCATGTGTCAGCAATGGGGGTTATTACATTGGTTCTGTTATCAACATTTCTGCAGTATTTCATCCATCTGCAGACTATGTTTTTATTAGCTGCTGCAAGCAAACAGTATGATGATGTTTCATCTCAAACTAAGTATCATTAATTTATAAAATGAGAAGATAGCAATTGATAGTGACTTTTTGTGGGAGATTTCGGTTGGATTATCATTTCAGTGAAACAACAGAAGATTCTGCTTTTCCAAAAGGAGATGGGAGAAAGGGACAGAGTAATGAATTAATTAATTGATATTGACTTGATATACCATTAGAAGGAATGTAAAAGTAAAGGGAAAAGTAACATCCTACTCCTAGCCCTAACTCCAATCTTGACCGTAATCCTAACTTGGCAAATATACGGTAGTTATTACAATTATTCAAATCCAACCCCACCACCAATCTAACTGTACCTTCAAGCAAATGTTAAAAATTAAACTGATCTAGATAAGTTCATGAACCTAAGATAATATCAAAATGTTCTTTGTAATTCTCTGACGATTTAAAAAAATGTCCTCCTCCTGAACTTCTCAAATATACACCTATTAAAACTCAAGTTCTACTTTGCATTGTGTGACTGATATCAATGCTAATATCACTGTTATCCCAGATAGAGATAGATGTACCGATAATGGAGAATATTTGTAGCTCAGGGTTGAAATGATGAGTCCTTGATGCTCTCTGAGCTTCTTGCACACCCCCATGTGTGTGAAAATGTAAGATGGAAATCATGCCCACCCTCAATCCTCTGTGGACATCCAAGATTCAGATAAGGAGATTACAGTATTAGGAACACTATTGATACATCTAGGAATTCTATAACATGTATCAACCCAAATTTACTTGTTGCCCCAATTAGCCTGATGGATAGAATTCCAGCTGCACTGCTAGTTCATCTTCTACTAAGAGAAAATAAAGCTAATGAGGAAAGAGGGGGAAAGTGTAGAAAAAAACACTGTGATAGAACATTTTGACCAATGGCTCTAGAAAAGGCTGAGGAAATTAAAAAAAAAATATAGCTATAGGATTATGATTCTGAATAGGAATAAAACACATCCAAGTCCAAGGCCAAAATACATTTATTTCTCAGGATCAAGATAAACATGGGCTTTAATCAAAATGTGATAACTGATCACCACCATTACTAGTCACTTCTACATTACTCCAGAGAGCTGAGGAAAATCATTGACCAAAGGAAGCCATTGCTGCTTTAAACCTGTCTATCTTGTGTTTGCTGTTTGGCCTTGAATCTATCCTCTTGGCAATGATCCTCATAGATTAGGGACACGTTTCCTGGAGGCTTCTAAAAGCAAAATGGAGAGTCAGAATGAAACAGCTGTGAACAAAAGCCGGAACGTCCTATGCAGCAGCCATTTTGTTACACAAGCTTAGTGTGAGGATAAGACCCTGCTAGAAAGGATATTTTAAGCCTTTAGTGTCCCATGACACAACGATGTTTTTACAAATGTATTGGTATTCATTTGTAGTATTTTAATCCCAATGCAAGGTAGGAAATGATTTATTATTTGTGATCATTTTTTTCCCTATAAGTCACAGATTTTTCCCATGGTAATCTATCCCTAACTTGATCTTTCAGGTCTTCCAACAACACACCCATTGCCACTTGGTGCTGTTGTCCTTCCCCTTTTCCTAGAATTAGACTCTTCTCCAGAGAGATAGATCTTTGCATCTGAAATAGGATAATTTGACTCTGATCATTTGTGCCTTGACTGAGGGGAACTATGTTAGGCAGACTGGCAGACTTATAAAAAGTTACAGGGTATTCTTGAGAGCTTCCGATGAGGATCATGTGAACTAGACATCCCCAAAGAAGGGGGACAGTATATGGCAGAGATTGGCAAACAGATTTTATTTATATATTTATTTATATCTCATCTTTATTGTTTTTACAAATAACTCAAGGCGGCGAACATATCCAACACACCTTCTTCCTCCTGTTTTCTGCACAACAACCCTGTGAGGTGAGTTGTTGTTGTGACTGGCCCAAAGTCACCCAGTTGGCTTTCATGCCTAAGTGTGACTTACTCATGGTCTCTCACTTTCCAGCAAGGGGACCTTGACTACTAGACCAAACTTGACTACTTGACAGAGATCAGGCAAGACAAAGGAGAGATAGTGAGAATGTGTGTTTGTTTTCTGAACAGTTGCTCCTCATGAGAAGAATGCAGGAACTGAGGTTTTTAGAGCTGGATCTTGAGTTGAGCGGCTGGGAGTTGAGGGAATTCAATGAAATTCATAGCCTATTATCTACACAAAGTTCAGTCACTTCATTTCTTAATCACTTTTGGATGTAATTAATTTATAGCTAACTAGAGATTGTCTAAGTGTCAGGATAAGACTCCACTTTATTTTTAATCTCACTTTCACTATTTTTTTTAAATAACTCAAGGCAGTGAACATATCTAATGCTCCTTCCTCCTTTTATTTTCTCCACAACAGCAGCTGAGGTGAGTTGGGCTGAGAGAGTGTGACTAGGTCAAAGCCACCTTCAGTGACTTATAATTCTTTCCGGATTATAAAGGAAGGAAAGAATTTCAAGGACTTAGAATTTTTGGTAAAAAGCTTAATGAGAACCTGATCCAAGAAAGTTTAAAACAGATAAAGGGGGCAGTTGTTTTAAAAGATTTTCAGTAAAAGTATTTTAAAATAAATTGGGATTAAATTAGACAAATGAAGCAGATCTTCAAGAGGATATCTTCTGTTTACTATTGAAGAGTGCAAACTATTAGTGGATTTTGCAAAATAAAAAAGTAAAGATAGTCTGAGCCAGACTTAACGGGATAGTAGCTAGGGAGATGGGGATGAGGACTTTGATGTAGATTGGAACTATGGGGTACCATTAGAAGTAAAATTATTCAAAGCAATAACACATTTTAAAAATGGGGAAAGGGGTTAAGAAACCTTGCCTTTTCTCTCTTTCTTGTTTGAGACACTTGCCTTTTTGAATTACAATATTATAGTGGCAACTCATACAGCTCATCTGTCTGGAACCCACATTATGTATCTGATATTAACACAGTTCAGAAAGTCCAGAAATATTTCACAAGAAGAGTTCTCCACTCCTCGACTCATTGCAGAATACCTTATGCCACCAGACTTGAAATTCTAGACCTAGAAAACCTAGAACTACGCCACCTTCGGTCCGATCTAAGTATATAGTATATAAAATCATACATTGCAATGTCCTACCTGTCAATGAATACTTCAGCTTCAACCATAACAGTATAAGAGCACACAATAGATACAAACTCAAGGTAAACCGCACCAAACTTGATTGCAGGAGATACGACTTCAGCAACAGAGTGGTCAATGTCTAGAATACTCTACCTGACTCTGTGGTTTCTTCCCCAAACCCCAAAAACTTTAGGCTGTCTACTATTGACCTCACTCCTTTCCTAAGAGGTCTGTAAGGGGTGTGCATAAGCACACCAACGTGCCTACCGTCCCTGTCCTATTGTTCTTTTTATTTTTCTTATATGTATCCATTTCATATATTCATAACTATGTTTATACTTATACCTATTATCTTGTAAGCAATTGACAAATCAAATAAAAAAAACTAAAACTAAAACAGTAGTGAGAATGGCGGGGAAGAGAGGCTTGCTGGAGCATCCTGTAGAGAAAGGAATTATACCAGATTTGGTTCAGCAAATGCTTGAGGAATTGGGAAATAAATTAGCAGAATCACTTGATTCTGACTAAATCATCTGATATCAAATTGACATATTTTGAAAAAAGAATGGATAAAAGACTTGTAAAGATTAAAGAAGGATATTTTAAAAAGTTTAAGATGATGGAAATCTCTGTTAAACAATTGTCTGGAGAGGTAAATGTTAATGACAAAATGGAAATTTTAGAGAGTAAGATAGAAGTTATATAAACCTGGAAAGAGAACTAGATAAACTAGCTATACTGACAGCCACAGAGAAGGAACATTGTTTGAGATTTAGAGTAATGCCAGAGAATTCTGATGAAGTTATTAATATTAAACAAAAGATCATTAAAGCCTTGGCAAAATTTTCTGGATTGGGAAGAGAAAAACACAGAATCAAAAATGGATAAAATACATGAATTCCAGATTTGTAAGAACAAGAAATGTTGTAAGGGATGTTTTAGCGTACTTTGTCAGGAAGAAGACAAGATATCAGATGTTTCAGCAGCATTTTAATACCAGATTGAAGACTGAGAATACAAATATGATGTTTTTAAAGAAATTCCTGTTAAAATCGTATGCAAGGGAGGGTTGGTTTTTTTTGTCTGAGAGATTAAAGCAGAAAAGGTTAGCATTTCAATGAGACAAATTGGAAGGTGTAATTTTTTTACTTCAAAACAATAGAAGTTGACTGGATTCTATTCAAAAGATGGGGGAAATTTTAGAAAAATAAAATTGGAATTGGAAGAGTTCCAAATAGGTATCATAGGAGGCTATATAGAAATTCCAACAGGTGCAATAAGAAATTGAAAGACATGATACTGATCTATGATAGATTTTTTTCTAAACTTTTGGCTTGAATGATAAATACTTAGTATGGGACATAAATGGAGCAAATGCTCCTCAAAAAAGAAGAAAAAATCATATTTTGATTTTTCATATTCTTTTTCAAGAATAAACATCAGAAATGTCAAACTTGTGGTCCACGGCCGGATGCATCATGCGCTGGCCACGCCCACCCACATTTTAGACAAGTTTGACATCCCTGGTAAACATGATTTGGATTTCAAAGGATTTGGCTACTGAGATTTTTGGATCATAATCCTGTGAGTTTGATTTACAAAAGAAAATCTAATTCTTTTAGATTTAAGACTCCAGAAAACTTGCTATATAAAGAAGCATGAAATATTGTAAAAAGAAACCAAAATAATTATTAAAAATAATTCAGTTAAGGGCATTGATTTATGAATGGATTGGGGTGCAAGTAAAGCTTTTATATTAGAGGTCATAGTATTGATCTTAAAATTACAGTCAAGAGAAATCAGAACCTATTTTACATGAAATCAACAGAAAAGAAGAATTAAAGAATTCTCTGGAGAAGATGAGTATTTTCAACAAATTAATTTTCTACAATGGCAATTATCTATGTTAACAGTAAGAAAAATGGAAATTAAAATGAATTATGCAAAACAAAAGAAAATGAGTTTGCAAATATACCAGGGAAGCAACTAACATAAATTATAAAAAGAAAAAGAAAATGGTATTGAAATTATGAGGAAATATTATATTAATGGACAATGAGACTCTATAAAAATCATTTCATCTTATTATTGTAATTTGTATAAAGGAAGTGAAATCTCCCTAAAGAAAATAGTTGAATTTCTAAAGAAACAAAATTTACTGAGGACTATAGAATACGAATGGATTACGAATGGACCTATAATAATAAGGGAAATTTCTGAAGCTATAAAAAAGATTAAACTAGGAAAGATTCTGGGACCAGATAGATTATCAGCTTCTTATTATAAATATTTTAATGATGAACTTTTACAACCTTTACAAAACATGATTAACTTTACCCTACAAGGAAGAAGTATGGTTGGAAAGAGGTCGATATAACATTAACATACAGAGAAGGACAAGATATGACTTTAACAAGACATTATGGACTATTGAACAATAACTACCATACAAGTTGTTCACAACAATTCTGACTGATAGCCCAAAAATATTTCTGCAAAAATATATTCACAAAAAACATTGTGGGTTTACCATAAAAAAAAGTTTAAAGGACAATGTCAGACATGTATTAGACATTTTGGAATACTTGGAACAACATAGTGAAAACAAATGCCACTGTTCTAAGAAACAGAAAAGACCTTTGACAATCTGAACGGTTCTTTCTTGTTTAAGATTATGGAAATTATGAATTTTGGAGAGAAGTTCATAAAATGAAGATAAAACCGATCTACACTTCAGAGAAAACAGAAATAATTGTTAAAAGAGATTTAACAAAATGGTGTGAGATACAACAATGAATAAGAATGTCCTCTGTCTCTTCTTGTTGTAAAAATTTTTAAAAGAAACTTTTAATTTATGGGTTTTTGCAAATAACTTGTATTGGTTCTGGACATTTTTTAAAGGCAATGGAAATAATAATGGGAAAATTAAAAACATCTTGTGCTTTGGCAGATTTTAATATTAATAAACAGAAGATTATTTGGATATCATTGTGACAAATATAAAATATTTTAATTAAGATATAGAATATATGTTAAAGTGGGATAAAATTGCCATTGTTGGAAACAACTTCTGGGATAATAATGAATGTCTCACCTAGACTGATGATTTTATTTTAAATAATACTTGTTTTGACAAGTAATTTAAACAGTTTCAGAATATATCTAAATTAGTGCAGCGGGGAAAAAAATCTGTTAAGTTTTTACTTTTAATTTCCATAGTTAAATATAAAGTGTTACAAGATGCAAAGGATACTCCCAGCTCAATGTTCCTTCACAGGTTGTTATTGTGGGAAACTAGGAAGAAGGATTATTATGTATACCCACTACTATGAGTTATTTATTAAAAAATAATAAAGTCAAGCTAGAGAGATGGATGGATAGATGGAAGGGATGGATAGATGGAAGGGAGGGGGGGAGGGAGGGACAGAGCAAGGTCTGCACTTGCCCAATTTTAAATTGTATTTTGCAGTTTGCTGTTTGGTTTGGGTACTATAGAGAGTTAGAAAGACATGACCTGAGATTTGAGTAGCATAGATATTTGTGATATTAACAAGTCAATGTCAGTGTAGATACAAAAAACATGCTAAACATTCCATTTTGAGAATATGGAATAGATACAAACCCATGTTGTGCCTGAAAATACCTCAGAGGCTCTTAGGACAATAATAATAAAGCTAACACAAATGGCAAACTTATGAGATATTAGAATTTTGTGAAGGGAAACGTAAAATAAAATCAAGGGAAAAACTAGTAGCCGAGAAATATAACTATCAATGATTCTCTTATTTATATTTATTAGAAAGATTTAAACTAGATAAAATAACTTATGGATTTGAATTTTCTAAGACTGAGTGTTATATAGAATTGTATAGAAATGATGGAACATGTAATTGCTAAAATGTATAAATTGTTCTTGAAATTTGAAAGAGGAGAAGAACATGTGAAAGATTGTATGATATAATGGAATAAAAATTTTGGTTGTAGCATCGTGATGAAAAAAGGGAAAATATGTGGCTATTTGTTAAGATTCGGAGGATCTTAACATAAATATACATTGAAATCATAGATTTTTCCTGTGGGACTGGTAGACAAACTGTTGGAAAAAAGTCATGGACTTTGATTTTGAATATGATAACTGCAGCGAGATTATTTTATGTGCAGAGATGGAAAGATTCGGCAATACACACAATGGAAGAATGATTGTTGAAAATGATGGAACTTGCTGAGATGGCTAAATTGACTTTTTTGATCAGAGAAAAGATAATATCTACATTTATTGCTGACTGGAAAATCCCATTAAACAGAAAACAATGAACTGTATGATTTATGGTTTTGATGATTAAACATAATAGATTATAGAAAGAAGAGAGCTATGTTATAACTAGAGTAAGAGGTAAACTTATAAGAATATATATAACTGCTATAAAAATAATCAGAAATTTTGTATCTTTTCTATTTTTTTCTTTATCTTTTCTCTCTCATGCCCTTCTCTTTGATCTCTTTCCCTTTTTTCTTTTTCTTTCTTTTTCCTACTTTACATTCGTTTGTGTTAGTTTTTACATTGGTTTATGCATTTATATTGGGATGTGTGTGTGTGTGTGTGTTTATATGAAAATTACTGGGTCATCCCATTTTTGAAGAACTCCAATTCCACACCTCCATATATTTTTAAAAACAGAACTGCACAATGGAGACTGGGTTTCTTTTGTGCCGGAGTGCTTTGATTAGAGAACATGTTTTGTATTTTAAGATTTTTCTGCAACCAAAACCATGATGCAACTCCCTTTGTTTCCCAGTTGGATGTGGAGTTCTCCCTTTCCTGTATCCATCAGAAGAAAGATCACCTCCAGGTTTTGAAACACCATAATGAATGAAATATTTGCCTTCCACTGAAATTTTAATCCTAATCAATTTCCAAATCTTAACACTTAGCAATTGGATTTCTGCAAGTAAAGAGATTCAATAGGTACAGAGCAACTTCTAAAACTGGCCTGGCCCAGCTCCGCTCAGCCCTACTTAATTGATGGAAAAGTATAGTGCTAGAGGAGTTTAGAGCAACAGTAATGGTTGAGATTTCAGATAATGACTGGCCTGAAGAATGAAAATACATCCTTGCTTATTCTTGCACTTGAAATAAAACATATATCCTTATTAAAAGACCCCCAAGTCAAGATAAATCTAGGGATTTACAATTTCACATTGGCTACTAAAAATCCAAACAGTCACTAGATGTATATTCTGGTTTATGGCTGCCATGTAGATTTCTCTATCTTAAATCTGACAGGCCTACTCAAAGGCTCTTGGAGTTGGCTAGACTTGTAGTGGCCCCTAACCTTTTGGGCACTAGGTACCGGTTCCACAGAGAGAAGTTTTTCTGTGGACCGGAAGAGGCATGGTTTTGCATACTGTTGCATACCTCCACTTGTTTGCTTGGCCGGGTTTCTAGCATACTGGGTTGGGGACTCCTGGGCTAAACTATATTCACAATTAATTAGAAGCACAGATTTCAATTGCAACAATACACAGGCCTTCCCTTCCCCTCTCCTGATAGCCCATTCTAAAAATAGAGGATGTTGATTCAGAAGGCCTTTGTTTGGGTTCAGGAGACTTCTTACAGCTCTCTAACTAGAACAATCATCTTCAGATGTCCAACAGATGTGTGGAGATTGCAGTTCTGGGATTGGTGTGTAGTTTTACATTTGAAAAACTGTAAGAAAATTTCCCGCAAGATTTAAACTTTAAAAAGGAAACTCTGGAGCACTGGCCATGTTGACTAAGAATTCAGAGTACATATTAGAAAGCTGCCAAGTTCAAACATTTTAGAGTGCTCTTTCTTTGGGGAACCTGGGTTCCACTGAATTAAGGGGGAGGGAATTTCTTTGTAAGGAGTGGTGGTGTGGGGGAAACCTTGAACTCAGCCATCCAATCCTGTTCCTCCCCTCAAACTTGCTAAGTCACCAGCTTTCGCAAGCTGGGTTTGTCAGAAGCTCCACCTCTCTTGGTCAGGAGTTCCAGAAACTATTCTTTTTTAACAAACAGGTTCTGCAGCCTAAAACAGAAATTGAAAAACCCTGGACTAGAATTTCTCTTTCAAATCTCTAAATTCTTTTATACTTTTCAAGTGAAAGGAGATACACGCACATACACACACACACACACACATTCCTTTTTAGGTGGGGGGAGTCTTACACTTAAGACACAACAGTTCAGGGTGGTTTTTCCCTCACCAGGGATAAAAATAGAGATGGGAAATACACGTTAGAAGTTGTTAAGGGAGAAAAATGGAAGTGATATAAAATACAACAAAAACGCCCCATTTTTTTTGCTTCGAATGACACTGAAGAAGACTGACTGGCTTATGCTTGTGCAGTCGTGTAGACCTGCTTCCACTGAGTTTTACGACAGAAGGGACGGCACAGTTGACTGGCACATCTGGCTCCTCCTGGAAAAAAGTCCCTTATCACCAGCTTCAGAGGGTTATCAGACTGGGCAGAACATCCTAGTAAAGCCCAGCCTCTTCTAAGAAGATCTTGGAGAAATGCTCAGAATGGCTTGCTAACAAGATGGCATGTTAATTACATAGTAGAGATACAGCAAGCTGCCACCATAACATACAATGCCACAGCAAATCACAGAGAAGGGAAAGGGCACAGGAAAAACAACTATTATTCAGAGTCTTGATTCCCCCTTCTTAAAAGTACAGTAATGCATCTCTTTCTCTTAAACCTGTTCCTATCACAGAGTTTAAAAGGAAGGTTTGACCCACAATGCATGCTGGGCCTTGAGTCAATGCTCAGATTGCTGAAAGCTGAGTTATTAAACTCCCTTTCTGGGTTGGCAAGATCCACAACAAAGTGTGACATTCCACCTCTGCAAGAAAAAGCAAAGTTAAAGCACATTCAAGAGGTTGAGAACTCGGAAAGCGAATGGCAGCCAAAATAATATTAGATTTGCTATTCCAGACATACTCTACTTATATTAGAGAATTCAACTAATAGGTGAATCTCACTGCTCAGCCCCAAGTCAATACCAAAGAGTCCCTCATACCACTCAACCCCCTCCATGACATTTTCCATGTATGGCAGTGAAATTACAACACTGAATATTGTCTCTAACAACCCCAGAAGCAGCCAAAAACAAAAAAAAGTTGGTTAATCTGCAAAAACATTCACAAGGCTGTGAACTGCTCCACATCTGCTTAATCTGTTTTGCTGCCTCAGAATGGATCTCTGCTTCCAGTTGCAAATCTGCTTTGATAGAGTCATCTGTTTGAAGTTTTCTCAGATCAAAGGTTGCCTTCGAAGATTTGAACAGCCCTAACTTATAGTGCAATTATTTTTGGAATCTCGGTTGTATCTGGTTGCTCAACAAGAGAGAAGGCTGTATAATTTTTGATTAAGAACATAAAAAATAGAGTTTATGTTTTAAATATTAAAGGTAACCAAACACATTCAAAAACACTTTCTTTGACCCTAGGCCAAACCAGGACAGATACAGACAATAAAACAGTCATAGTTAAAACTTAAGCCCATTGATACGTATGGCTCATCTGTGTTCTAAGGAAACAACAATGTTCCATTGTTGAATGGCAGAATTTTGCAACTCCATGGTTCTCTTTAGAGACTCGGACTGCCAGGAAAAAGTTACGTAAAACTGCTCAGGGTGACCTGATCAGTGATATGAAGAAATTATAGATTCCTCCCTCTTCCTGCTTCTTCGTAGAACTGGAAGTCAAACTCGCCATCTGGCAACAACTGGCAGTATTTTCTTGCCAAGCTTCCACATTGCTGGCACGATCCAGGAAATTCATTTCAGAAAAGAATCTTTAATGCTGGTCTTGGAATAAACACAGATCTAGGAAACTTTAAAAGGAATTTCCCATCCTCATTTACACTGACCTCACTAAGGCAGGATCCCTTTGAATGATCTGAAAAGCTTTTTCCCAGCTCTCTCTCACTACCTGGGCTGAGTTGCCACTTGTGAGATAAGCTGCCAACACCCTTTGTCTGTTGATTGATTGTGTCTACTCTGCTTTTCAGGCCTTTCTCAGCCTGCCCACAAGCTCTTCACAGTATACAAAACAGAAAAAAAGAAAACATTCCCTCAACCTATGGCACCACTAGATAACAGAAAGAAGTAAAGACTGCTAAGTTGGAAGGCTTAGAAAAAGTAAGACTCACTCCAAGAAGATCTTTAATGGATTTTTTTTAATGGTGATTCACTACAGAGATATACATTTTGAGGCCATCTACTCTTTAAGTGATGGGGGCATTCTCATAACATGGATAGCCCTTGGGCCCTCTCCCTGGTTGTGAAAAGATTTGTAAATTAAATGGACTGCCCCTCCATGTGATTCTATTTTTTATGTTGTTGTTTATTTTGGGAATATAATTTATAGAAGCTTTTTTTGGGAACAGATAGTGTGGGAACCAGTTGGAAAAAAACAAGATTGTAAAGATGGACTTTTATGAAGCTAGAACTGACTCCATAAATATGTATTGGACGGGGGGTGGGGTAATAAAGATTATCCCCACAATCTTAACACTTCAACACTTATAAACAATTTTAACTACTATCTAAACATACTGCAATCTTCTTTATTTCCCAAACAACTGGGATCACTCATGATTTTTCGGCAAATCCTATATTATCCAAGCATTCATCGTATTAGCATTTGACAGTTTAGTTCTTATCTTCCCCTCATAAACAATAGATGTTCCAGAATTGTCTAGAAGCTATTAAGTTTCCATGGACTACTAGACCAAAGTATCAGCAATGATCTGTCAAATTCCCCCCACCCCCATTTTTCTAGAAAAAGCACTGTTTTATTTGGGTATTTCACAGCAATTTTACTTTTTCATTTCTCTTCTGGAATTATTTGTCCCAAACACTTAACTCCCTAAACCTAATTTTAGGACATGGGAATACCACTATTCAAAAACAACTGGATACTTTGTGGTCAGCTGGTAGCAACCCGCAAAGCTTCCTTTTCTTCCCTGTAGGTGATTTTTAAAAAAAATCAGCTTGCTATAAACATGTACAATCAAAAAAACATAAAGTAGTCCTCGACTTATGACCACAATTGAGACCAAAATTTACATTGATGAGACATTTGGTAAATGAATTTTGCCCCATTGTATCTTTCTTGCTACCGTTGTTAAGTAAATCGCTGCAGTTGTTAAGTTGGTAATCTGGTTGTTAAGTGAATATCGCTTCCCCATTGACTTTGTTTGTCAGAAGGTCACAAAAGGGTGATCATATGACTCCAGGATGCTGCACCCGTCATAAATATGAGTCAGTTGCCAAGCTCCTGAATTTTGATCATGGGACCATGGAGATACTGCAGTGGCCGTAAGTGTGAAAAATGAGCATAAGTCACATTTTTCAGTGCCATTGTAACTTTGAATGGTCACTAAATGAACCTGTTGTAAGTTGAGGTCTATCTGGAGTGGTGTCAAGGAAAAAAATGCATTCAGATGCACAATGCAGGAATCTATGTTGGAAAGATCGCACTTAGAAAGAACAAAGCTACCCTCTATTTTTTCCATAATTCTCTGTGGACAAGTTGTCTATTTAGGCAGCAAGAATAGAAGACAAGCTCTGAAGATTATTTCAGTCTGGATAGTAACTAGTTAGTTATCTGTATGCATTCAAATACTGAATAACGCTTCCCCCCCCCTTTTTTTTTTTTGCTTTTCTGATTTTAGAATTGGGAAATTGGGATCCAATTGCTCATTTCTTTTTCAGACCAAGAAGGAAACAGGTCCAGAATGGGCAGAACAAATGTTGATGTCCTGAATCAGGAAAAAAAGTTACATTGGTTGAGTCCAAAAATTTTTTGCAGCCAAATGCTTTCAAATATGACAAAAGTGTCTATTTTCAAGTAGGTGGCAAGATGGAAGCATCAGCTAATAAGAATTATTGTAATGTTGTAATCCAGATTTCTTAGTAAGTAGCTAATGATTTGGCCACCTGCGATGTGCTGCTGTCGTAGCTGGGGAAGTCCCCAAGGGCAGAGGCAGGAATTTCCTCATGTGTGCTAGATGTCAACAGAGCTGGCATTTGGAGAATGTCCACGATTAGCAATTAAAGTTACTAGCCTTGGTGTCAAAGGACGAAGCTGATGGGTAGTCTGGCTCTTGTCATTCACTGCTTCCTTTCAAAGTGGGCATTTTCCTTGTTTAAGGTTGGACTACGTTAGTGCTCTATTTCATGGGAAAATACATTTGTTTCTTCAAAACAATAATGTGAATAAATTTTAGTCCATTTTATGGAGCTCTAATGCAGCAGGCAATACAATCATTGCTTACATGAATAGTACATTGAAATCAGGATTATAAACATATGTTATCAACACGAGAGGGGAACAGGGAAAGAGAGTAATAATACGTGCATTAATGATAGAAACTTTTATTTTTCCAAAAGGAAATCTTTCCTGACATGCTAGTTATCTCATGCAGTCATTGCATCTACCAGATTATATGGGTAGTCCTCGATTTACAACAGTTCACTCAGTGAATGTTCGAAGTTACAACGGGACTGAAAAAAGTGACTTGTGACTGTGTTTTCACACTTATAAACGTTGCAGCATCCCCATGATCTCGTGATTTACATTTGGATGCTTGAAAACTGATTCACATTTATGATGGTTGCCTTGTCCTGGGATCATGTGATGACCTTTGGTGACCTTCTGACAAGCAAACTCAATGGGGAAACCAGATTCACTTAACAATTTAAATTAGTGGCTACTAATTTAAAACCTGCAGTGATTCACCTAAAAGTGCAGCAAGAAATGTCGTAAAATGGGACCAACTCATTTAACAAATGTTTCATTTAGCAACATAAATTTTGGGCTCAGTTGTGGATGTAACTCGAGGACTACCTGTACTACGATCTGTCCATTCATATCCATGAGTAAAATGTTGGGACCATAAGATGGACAACACAATGCCATGGAATTAGGAAGGATGCAATTAAAGTAAATAGTTTACTAAAACCCAACCTCCATGTGGAGATTTCCATACACACACGATAAACTATGCTTTGTTTCTTGTAATTGTCCCAGATGCCCCTAAAAAGCATATCTTTTACATTGCCTATAAAAACTCTGCAAGAAAAATAGAGCTTGAGAGTATGTTTAATTCTTCATGATCAGGCTTAGAAAGCAAAGCATCTGTCTGTTCCTAGTTTCAACATCCCATCTAACCCAAATTTTCCACAGCCTACGTGAAAACATTCAGCACAACTCACATGCATTGTTGATGCAATGTGATTTCAGTGCCTCCGTGCTTCTGGAGTCCCTATGGAAAGTGCCAAAACCATCATGATAATCCCCACATTACGTAGTTTAGCCACACGCCCCTCCCTGATCTGGCACCTTCTCTCTCTGAAGCATGCCAGGTTTGTGAGAGCCATTTTGTCAATGTGTTTCCTATGTCAAGGCTCAAAGTGCACAACATGCATCTTATGCGTACAGCCTTACCAGGGAAAATATGACTTTAATAATACCAATGAAGAAAACACTAAAAAGGTCCAAAGCATAAGATAGAAGAAAACAGCCCCCCCCCCCCCCCCCCCCCCCCCCCCAAAAAAAAAAAAAAATGCCTCCAGGGAGATGTGGAGTGTGCAGAAGAGAAATGGGTTCTTAGTCTGCTTGTATTCAGTGTTTATTTGCTTCAGCCATAATTGTCCTATATCTTAGTCTAAGAAAGTAGTGGAAAATCCCTGGCACTTCAGAGGTGGCTATAATAGTCCTAATCAGCAGAGCCAATGATAAGGAATGCTGGAATTTTAAGTTAGCAACTAGTTGAGATCCATCATCATGATCTATTTACAGGGAGTCCTCATTTAATAACTGCCTCATCTAGTGACCATTCGCAATTACAGTGTTGATGAAAAAGTAACTTTATGACTGGTCCTCACATTTACCACCTTCATAGATCTGTAAAGCATAGGAAAACTAAAGTAAGAACTTGAGCGATTTCATTTAATGACCAAGTTGCCAGTTCCAATTGTAGTTGCTAAAGGAGGATTACCTTTGTATATCATTGAATTGTATTTTCCCTGCATTAATTAACATTAATTCTGATTCCTACATATGATGATAGGAATTTTGATAGGCCAAGGGAATTAATGTTTCAGATGAAACACTAAAGTTTCTAGTCAAATTTTAGACCTACTTCTTGCAAATAACTCAGTGATGCAATACATCCTCAAAGCAAAACAGGGATTATTTCTTAATTTCCATCCCAAATTTTTCCGCCCTTCAGTTGATAGTAAATGGTTTGCTGTTCTCTGAACCTAGCTCCTTGGTGGAAAAGCCTTGAATTCATAATCATAGGAAAACATGGAAGGTCAATAAATAATGAAGATACTACTAATTTGTAGAATGGTCACTGTCAGTCACAATACTCAGAATATTGTATAGATGTTGATATCGGGAAACTATAAAGCACTGAGAGGAATAGGGAAATTTTAATGCGTTTCTATAGTGTAGATCCTTTGGGTTAGCTGAAAATTGAGCCATGTGGCTTCCTCTTTCGAAGTCCTACCTTCAATCTTATTGCTAGGAAGAAACAAAACGTAAGAACTTGCTTCATTAGAATGATTAGAAAATCACTGGCATTTTCTATGTGTAGGATACTGCTGGGGCATTCTCAGCAATTGACTTGACTTTACAAATCATTGGGTATTTCTGTCATGCTACAGAAAAAAGCCGATGCACATATACTCTTTCCTTCCTGTATTATGGGTTTTAGCCACAGGAATCACTGCTGAATGACACATGACACTCCTTTTCCTGTGGATTTTCCATTCTGCAATTTACGATGCCCATTGTGTGAACAGGAAAATAGGGTTGAGATTCTCTCCCACACATCATCCAGGAATACTCTACCATGGACATTCAGCCAAATCCAGTTTGCCTCTCTCCCTTAGGTAAAAATTAAATGCAGCTAATGTGGATATCAATAGTACCATGACCAGCTTCCTATAATGAAGATTTACTCCTTTTCAAGTCCATTTTTAAAAAAAATATAATCTATAAGGAAAAAATGCTAAGGATTACGGGCTTCCGTTTTGCTTCCCCAGCAACTATCCCATCTCCATGCAAGGCACTTTTAAGCCTTTATATGCATCACATATTCGTCATAAGAAAGAAATCAAACCCATTCTTATGCTATTTGATCAACGTTTTTCTTCAGCTCCTAACTCACATGACCTAGTCTAGGTCTTTCTCACACACACAAAACGTTTCACAGATCATTTGGATCGAGGAACAACTTGCAACATTGAGTCTTGGCTGCTCTGTCTGGTTCTCAAATAACGGGAACATAACACAAATAGAAAAAAATATATTCACAAACTGAGTGAAAGCTTGCTTATTTCCCAAGATGGCATTGAAATCCCTCAACACATTGCTTGTACTTTCAACAGACCCTTTATCAGACACACAACTATTGCCTAGGTTATTTTTCTTCCCTGCCAAAGGAAACCCCAAATCTGATCACCCCAAGACCAGGCTCCATATGTTGGAAATGGAATACCACTCTATAATCACATGACCAACAAAAGGCAGGCTAAAGTTGTGATGTATGTTTTGCCAATGAGGCACCATAAATACATGTATCCCCATGTGTCATCTTCAAAGCTTACTAACCACCTCATGTTTGATCACAGATGCTGCCAACACACCCACATAGGACAACTGGGTACAATGTGCTTTGGTGGAAAAGATGGCATTCATTTCCCCCAATCATTTCGTCTTTCAAGGAAGCTCACTTTAAATATCCTAATCAGCGTTTATCTTTAAACATATTCACCAAGTGCTAGGAATGCACTTTCCGGTGCCTGGAAGACAGTACCAGATGTACTAAGAAACAGAGAATTATAACCCATTATAATATGCTGGGGTTTGAACCAAGAATAAGCAAACATGCCCTCAGAAGAAGCAACTTACTGATGATGCACTCAACAAGTTCCAAGCCCACAAAAGAAGGCAATTAAGGCAACACATGAGGCAAGTGTCTCAAATGAAGACAGCTGCCATGCTCCTGAAAACTGAATGAAAATAATGAATTTTTCTTTTCAAAAAAGCGGTGTCACATGTACCGTGTGCATCTGGACATCATTTAAACAAAACTGTCCCAAAACAGGGACCTTCTGCTTTTGCTGCCATTATTCTTCCCCGCCCTCTTGTGTTTACCTCCCAAGGCAATGAAAGCCAACAAGCACCCACGCGGGAGACCTCATGAGAATTGGGAAAAATACGTCATCAATCCACGACAGCCACCAAACCCAGCCACGCCCAGGTGGAGTTCATGGAATCCAGAGGTGTCAAAGAAGCCCGCCCCCAAGCCGGGCCTAGGATTGAAACGATCCAATCCCAAGGCAGCAGCCAAAGAAAAACATGAAGTCAAATAAATAAATACAATAAAATAGTATCTCATGAGAATCCTAACCCAGCGTTGAGAAGCTTTTGACTGATGAGAGGAAGCCCTAAAGGGAGGGCCACCAAGCAAGCACAAAACAGGAGGAAACCCTACCAACTTCACCCATTGAGCCCCCTGACCCCCTCCTCCAACATCCCTTTTAGAGATCGAAGGGAAAGCTTCTGAAGGGAACAGCTCCTCTACTGGCGCGATCGGCTCGGTGTAAGCAAGGCAAGCGATCTACAGAACATTGGGGGGGGAGGAGGGGGACGACAAATGAAAGATCCCGGAGGGTGTCATCCACTCCCAACACCCTCATCTCCTCCATCCATCCATCCTCAGCATTTTGACGTGCCGTTTGCAGTTAACACCCTGTGCCCAAATGCAGGCAGCCTGCACCAGAGCGAGCTCGGGAGGAGAGAAGGCAAGGCAGGGACGGGCAAGGCAGGAAGCGCGGCGCTAAGGCAACCGCGGCATTTTAAGGAGGGTTCAGCTGAGGACAACCGACATACTTGAAGGAGGGGGAGGGAAAGCGAGCGGCCGCCGCGGCTGCCGCGGGAGAAGAGCTGGAGCTCGGCTCCCCTTCCTCCTACTAAACCCCCCCTTTGCCTTTTGCAAACAGGTTCGACTCTCGGGCCGTCCCCACCCGCTCGCCCCCCCATCCACCTCACCCCCCGCCCCTCCCCTTCCCCCCGCCGTTCACCTGAGTGCCGCCGCTCACCTGTATGGACCCGGTAGTGGGCTTTGAGGTGGGAGGACTTGCCGTACACTTTGCCACAGCCGATATAGGGGCACTTGTGTCTCTTTTCCGCGGCCAGCTTGCCTTTGGCCGGCCCTCCGCCATGCAGGAGGGCCAGGGCACCGGGCCCGCGGGCAGCCTCCTGGCCCTCGGCCGGACTGTGGGAAGGGCTCGATCCCGATTCGGTGGTCACGTCGCTGTCGGAGCCGATGTCCTCGTCGGGGCTCTCCACGCTGTCGCTGCAGATGGAAGGGGCGGGGAGGGCTCTGTATTTGTTCAAGTCCAGCAAGCTCTTGGCGATGGTCACCAGCGTGCAATAATCCTTCCAGGCGTCCCGGGGGTCGTTCATTTCCTTGGTCACGACGGCAGCGGCGGCGGCGGCGGCGGCAGCGGCTTCCTCCTCAGGCATTTTCAGGACCTCGGCTTCTCGGGTCACGTCCGGCGGTGCCACGGAGCGGTTGGAAATGGAAACCAAGCACTGGGCAGCCACGAAGTCCATGTAAGCCACTGCTGACATCTTGCAGGCGACCGTCGGGCCCCTCGAGGTAACGATTTCCGAGGGAGAGGGGCAGGGCGAGGGCCCCGGGGCAAAACTTCTTCCGCGCTGCCTGCCTGTGACCGCCGCCGCCGCCCTCTCGCCCTCCGAGGGCCGGATGGGTAGGTGGGGTGGCGGTGTGACGAGCGCCGGGCGGCTGGGTCGCCTCCCTTCAGGTTGCGGATCGCGGGTGGAGGTGGGGTGGGTGGGGTGCCGCTGCAGCCAGGAGGGATCCACTGCCGGGGCTCGGCGTTTACATAACCACGATCATCCGGGATTCCCAGCCAGGAGAACCACCGCTAGCCTACCTTTTGACCTCGGTCGCCGTCGCTTCCCGCGCCCCCTCTCCACGGACGCCGGACAACTCCAGATCGGTGAGGCGTCGCGCTTGGGTCGTGCACTCCCGGACCCGCTTCTGAGGCTAGACAGTGATAAGGCTCCCTTCTTCGGAAAATAGGGTCACGAGTGGTGGTTTCAAGTAATCCAAATAGCACCAGCAGGGAGTTTTCCCTGTTCTTCTTCTCCTCCTCCTCCTCCTCTTCCCCACCCCGCGAGGGGACGGAAAGCAGGAGAAAATGGAAAGGAGCTCGGGAAGAGCTCAGCGATCCTCGCACCCGAGCCGCCGCCGCCGCCGCTGCGTTTGCTTCTCCGCCCCCGCTTCGCGAGGCTTTCCAGCGCATTCACACACTCCTCAGAAGGCGCGGTGCTGAAACAGCAGCCCAAGCGTGAGGACTCTACGCAGCAGCAGCAGCAGCAGCAGCGACTGAGGCTGGATCTGCCCACTGCCTGACTCACTCCCCCCTCGCCTACGGCTCCTCAATGTTCCAGCACAGCCCTGCTCAGGACCGATTTCGCAGAAGCCCATCACGCAAAAGGTTCTTCCAGCGAGCCCCCCCTCCGCCCCTCCACCCCCAATTGGTCAGCCGGGAGAGTGATTCAACTCTGTTTACCTTCTCCTCCTTCCACTCAGAAGGTCTCTTTTTGCATGAGGGGTGTGTCTACAGACGGGGATCTCGGCCAATCCGAGGGTCTCCTCCCGATGCCTCGTGCTACTCTCGACGCCTTGTAAACCCCCACTTAAAAGGGCAACGAAGAGAAAGGCGGGAGAGTTTCTCCCAGCGGAAAGCAGGGTGGGCGGCGCTTGCCGCCTCCAAATGGCTCGTCAGGCGGGGCCTCGGCCGCCCGGCTTTCGGGAAATCATCATCCCCAACTCCCGCTGGCATCTTTTCCCCCCCGGGACTAATCGCCCCCCGTTCCTCTAGCCAGGACCCCAAGTTTGGTTTCCCGGCAGAAATCGGGTTAACTACCTCACCGAAAGCCCTTATAGTCCCAGCAACCAGCTAACCAATCAAAAGTGCTTTGGCTGATGTCACTAACATCGGCTCCACCAATGAAAAATACATTCCAAGCAGTCCTCACTTGTAAACTTAGGTCTGAGCATTAGTGAGAATGGAGTGTTTTGAAAGTAAAATATAAACTTTAGTATAACTTTAGGAAGGGAGCGGGGAAGGGATTGTGTAATTGCAGTATGTCCCTATATTTAGTACACACATCCATTTGACAATTAAATAGAGATTATGAGTAATTATCACTGATTCAAAACAAAAAAGAGTCTAAGATGGCATCTTTGTATGTTATGGAATGACTAGTGTGGGAGTAAATAAATTGAGGTAGTCTCCTTGACTTATGACCATAATTGAGGCCCAAAATTTCCCTAGCTGAGCAACATAATTGTTATGCGAGTTTTGCTCCATTTTACAATGTTACAACCTTTCTTCCCTGGTGGGAATCAAACAGTTATCAAGTTAGTAACATGGTTGTTAAGTGAATTTGGCTTCCTCATTGATTTTGCTTGTTCAATGACCGCAAAAGGGATCACCCTGGGACACTGCAATCAGCATAAATGCATGTCAGTTGCCAAGCACCCAAAATTTGATCATATATATATATATACCATGCCTTGAGAAAGCTACCCACCAAAATAATAATGTAAAAATTAATAATATACATTTTTGTAGAGCAAAAATTTAGAAGCTGGGAGCAAGAAAAGCTAGTAAAGAAAGAGAAATGTTACACTTGTTTCTCTTGTTAGTATGAATATGTGAATTGTTCAGGTCCATTAATGAAGTTAATATGTTTGTTGTTATTTTTAAATCACTCCATCGCTTCTCATTCTTTGCTACCCATCATAGATCCCTGAGATTATCTTTCAGTTAATGCTTCCTCAATTATCATCAATGCAGTGGTAATATTTAATTATCTTGTTTCAGTTGCCTTTGAGTGTTACAAGCTACCGAGTCTTCTCTGGGCCTTGTATTATATGTCTAGAATGTTGAAACTTTAGCTTCTACTATTACTAGTGCTTTCAGAGCAGACTGTGAGAACCAGTTTGCTGTACTAGCTAAGGCACCAGGCACCTTGTAAATTCTACTCCCACTTTAGACATGAAGACATCTGGGTGATCCTGGACTAGTCTCTCTCTTAGCCTTAGGAAAGAAGCAATAGTGAACCACTTTTGAAAATCTTGCCTGGAAAACCAGCGTGATTAGTTGCCAGGAGTCAAAAACGTACTCCAAGACGTGCGAACAAAGAGACACCCCTGTTGAATTATTTGTTCCTTTTATAGCCCAAAATATTCTCCCCAATTTCAATTCAGCAGCATACATTTTTCTTTCTAATAGCCCACCTGTCATAGCCATATGTTGCAACTGGAAAAACCATGACCTTGACAATATACACCATGTTTGGCAGTTTGGTGTATCTGCAATTCAATATTTTGTATTGATGTGTCAAAATAATTCTGTCTTGAGTAGGAAGAAACAGTCTGTAACAACTTCATTTTCTTTCCTGCCTATTTGCATTGGGATGTATTGCTTATTGACATAATCTTAGTTTTGTTTTTTATATTGAGCAGGCTGTTTTTTCACCCTCTCCTTTCCTCTCAAACAACAGATTCCACAAGTCTTGCTTGCATCCAGCCATTAAAGTGATATCATCGACATATTTGATATCATTGATATTTTTCTGGCAATGCTATGGCAGCTTTTCTCTATTCAAATCCAGCATTTCTCCTAATACATTCTATATATAAGTTAAATAAGTAGGTTGTCAACTTACAATCTTGACACATACTTTCTTCTGAACTATTCAGAGTTTCATTGTTGCCTCCTAGTTATTCTTCAAATTCTTCAGTATGCAAATAAGGTGGCCAAGAATGTGCCCCTTGTTTAAGGGTTATCCATTGTTTTTTGTGGCCTACACAGCCAAAAGCTTTTGTACAATCAACAAAATAACAATTGACATCTTCCAATAGAAGAGAATATATGTAGCTCGGGGTTCAACTATGTAGTCTTTGGTGATTTGTGAGCTTAATTGTTTGATTGCAGAAACGTCATTACTTGAATAGTAACAACATCAGTGCTCCGTTTATATACAATAGCTTTCTCTGCAGATTGCATTTGCTCCGCTAAGTTAATACCAGACAAACAATCAAGCGGAAAACAATATTAATCAAGGAAATAACACCCACCCACCCACAACACTGGCAGAGCAAACTCCACCATTGACTTATTTTATTTTTGGAGCTGCCCCCCCCCCCAATCTTTAGCACTGCTTTTTTGGTACATTTAAATGAGCATATTTGACATATTTAAATGAGTAATGCAATAATGTACTGTGATGGAAGGTATTATATTATTATTGCATAAATATTTTTAAAAAGTCACTTAGAGAGCATAGGTGCATCCCTACTTGTTGACACCTCCTGTAACATATAATAACATATAAGTCTAACTCAGAAAGCTCAAACTGCCCAAGGAGCTGCTGATATAGTTCTACAGAGGAATTATTGAGTCTATCATCTGCACTTCTATAACTGCCTGGTTTGGTTCTGCAACCCAACAGGGCAGATACAGACTTCAGAGGACAATTAGGACTGCAGAAAAAACAATTACTACCAACCTGCCTTCAATTGAGTACCTATATATTGCACGAGTCAAAAAGAGGGCTGTGAAAATATTTACAGACCCCTCACATCCTGGACGCAAACTGTTTCAACTCCTTCCCTCAAAACGACGCTATAGAGCACTGCACACCAGAACAACTAGACACAAGGACAGTTTTTTCCCCGAGCACCATCACTCTGCTAAACAAATAATTCCCTCAACACTGTCCTACTATTTACAAAGTCTGCACTACTATTTCTGTTAATCTTCTCATCACTCCTTATCAACCATTCCCTCCCACTTATGACTGTATAACTGTAACTTTGTCACTTGTATCCTTACGATCTATATTGACTAATATGATTTGATTGCTTATTGTACCCTATGACTATCATTAAGTGTTGTACCTTATAATTCTTGACAAATGTATCTTGTCTTTTATGTACACTGAGAGCATTTGCACCAAGACAAATTCTTTGTGTGTCCCATCACACTTGGCCAATAAAGAACTCTATTCTATTCTATCCATATAAGTCTATAATAACACCTGTCATTCCCAACTAGCACAACCAACCATTTGACTGAGCCACAAGATTGGCACTCCAGAGATTACATGTCTAAGATAGATGTTTCTAAATTCCTCAGAATTTCCAGTACAGATGGTGCAAAAAGCCAAGTTGACTGAGAGGTGATGGGTGTTTGGTTTCATGGCAATGGCACAATGACCCATTAAAGGTCTTCCAAAAGCCTACAGAAGTCTGTTTAACCTTCTCTGAGATTTCTTCCACTCTTAGGAATAATCTTTTCTATTGAAAGAAAGAGAGAGAGAGAGAGAGAGAGAGAGAGATACGACAGAGACAGAAAAAGCCCTTTCATTTGTCAGGTGGGTATGTTGTCTCAGCTGCTGCTCTTGCCATATGAAAGGTTCCATGTGGTTTTTACTAATTTGTTTTATGTGTTATTTATGTGTGTGTGTTTAAATCTGGAGTGTTTTTAGCCACCTTGGACAGAATAAGAAATTAAATAATAAATAATAGGATAGGACAGGATAGGTAGTTTGGCTCATAATAAACTTAAAGAAAGATCTCCACTTTGAAGTATCCAAGGTGGTGGATTTTTTTTTTGCTTGTCTGAAGCAACTTGCCTGGCTAACCCAGCCAAAGGTATCTTAAGTTAGGCTGCAGATTGTGTCTGTTCTGCAGCTGCATTGTATAGAGGATGAAAGAAATAAAATTATCCACATTTTATTTCTGATTATAGTTTGTCCTCAAGTGAGTGAAATGACGGAGAGGCAGGGCACTCTGCATGTTTTGCCTATTAGGGAAAATGCATCTTGGCCTTCCTTGGCTGCTAGTTGCTTGAACTCAGTCCAGCTATGAAAACAAATATAAGCTGGCAGTGGGCAATTCCTTCTGTACTTTAGACTCTGTTACAGTATATTTTTATGAGATAACAATTTCCCCTGAATTAGAGTAGTGATCTCATAACTATAAAAGCTTGGGATGTTTTTCTTTAAGTAAAGGTAGATTCCGATATAAATAACACTTTAGACACGTGATTCTAATTTGCAACGTATTTTATAATTCCAACAAGGTCATGTTAAATATGCTAACCTAGTAACCAGAATGACATACTTTCAAGAGCTTGTAAAGGAGTTCAGGAAGCCTATTTTACTCATTGTTAATGTTTCCTACAGTGCTGGCCTAATCATTCCTTATCTGTCCCATTCTTTCATTCTTCAGCTATTATTTCTATTTTTTTTTAGTGTTTATCATACATACAGTTAGTCCTCAGCTTGCAACAGTTCATTTAGTGGCCATTCAAAGTTACAATGGTACTGAAAAAAGTGATTTATGACCATTGCAGTATCCCCATGGTCACGTGATCAAATTTCAGCCACTTAGCAACTGGCTCATATTTATGACGGTTGCAGAGTCCCAGGGTCATGTGATCACTTTTTGCAATCTTCTGACAAGGAAAGTCAATGGGGAAGCCAGATTCACTCAACAATTGTGTTGAATGCTAACTTGAATAACTGCAGTGATTCACTTAACAAGTCTGGCAAGGTAGATCATAAAATGAGGCAAAATTCACTTAATAACTGTCTCGCTTAGCAACAGAAATGTTGGGCTCAATTGCATAAGTTGAAAACTACCCGTATAGACCTCTGTCTAAATATAGGATTAGGAATTACATTTCGTCTAGTAGTGGTTCCAAGTGGAATCGTTTGGGATTTTGTATGAGTCATTAAACCATGATATACAAATATTTATTTAACTAGCCAGCTGGATTAGTAGGGCTATTGTCTGGACACTCACATAATGGTTATAGCGTAGCATGAGTGACAAAAAAAAAGATCGGTATTGCAAATCAGCATTTTATATAACATTTCAGAAGCTAGTTTACATGTTAATCTTGGCAACCATCAACAGTATCTGAGATCTTATATATCCATTTGTTCTTTCACAAATAAAAAAACCTTGTGTTCCTCAAAATACATTATTCATTGTATCCTTCTATGTTCCTCAATAATCATTGTTTCTCTCTTTCTTTATAGATAAGAGTTAATAATTAATTGAAGTCTTCCCACGATAATTCCATTGCGGTGTTCCATATTCAAGATTTTGTCTTGTGCTTTACCTTCCCATCAGTGGTGGGATTCAATATTTTTTAATATCGGTTCTATGGGTGTGGCTTGGTGGGCGTGGCAGAGGAAGGAGACTGTAAAATCTCCAGTCAGAGATGGTATTTACCGGTTCTCTGAACTATTCAAAATTTCTGCTACCGGTTCTCCAGAACTCGTCAGAACCTGCTGAATAGCACTTCTGCTTCCCATAGACATGTCTTATATTACACCTTCCCATGTGTTTACATCTTAGAATTACATGAGAAGGCATACAAATGTAGACAGATAAATAACTACTGTATAGCATTGTACCATTTATTAGAAAATTTTAAAGCTCGATTTCAAGTCAAGTCCAAATCATATAGGTGTCACAAGCTAGTGTGCACACAGTAAAAGGTGAATAATACAGTAATGAGCAGTACTCCTATCTTCGTCCTATTATCATTCTGAAATCTGATGGCCTAACTTGATGTCCTGTCAATAACTTCAAATGTATCCTTAATAGAAATTTATGGAAGTTCCATGCCTGTTTTCAACCTCCCTGACACACGTGTGTGCATACATACACATATGGGCGCACACAAACACAGACAAAGAGAAGTAGAGTGGTATAAATTAGTAGGGTAAAGTTCCAAGGATCTTGGTAGGGAAGCAAAAAGGGAAGATCCATATAATAAATATAATTATCTATATACAAATAATTTAATCATTGAGTTTATTGTTAAATCTGGAACATATTACAATATAACACATCATCTCTCCAGTTTTACAGCATGAAGACCTTTCAGAAATACTGTAGAATTGAAGCAATTATTAATATACACATATTAATACACACATAATTATTTTAAAACAAATGTCACTCACTTCCCCTTATTATGTGCATAATATAATGATCTACATATGTTATATTGAATTGAATTCTCTGGGAATTTCTGAGTAGATAAAGCTATTCTGGAAGACTGTGGCCTGTAACTTCAGATATGACATGCATTGTTATGTTTCTTTCAGAAATTTTTAGATTCTATTAGACTTACCCAAGCTAATCTTTTAAGCAGTTTTATGATCTGCTTATGTATTTGATACATGTGCATATGCCTTAAATATGTTCCTCACATGGTTAATGATGTTGGCAGTGGTTTCCTTGGTCATTTTTAGAGCAATTTTGTAAAGCTGGCCTGTTATTTTAAGATAAAATGTAATTGGGAAAGTGAATGAAGTAATATTTAGACAGATGATCTGTATTGTGGCCTAGCTCTTAACCAGAGCTATTTCCTGACTCCTGATTTATGGCATTATCCAATCATCGCTGTGCCTATATAACAAAAAATAAGGATGGATTTAAAATACCTTAGTGATATTATAAGACACTACAAAGGAAAGATAGTTCAAATGAAGTAAGAAACAACAGAAGTGTCCCTATTACAACTGTTCCAAATTTCATTTTCATTTTCACTATGTAGTCTGTACATTTGCCCTCCGGATGTAAGCTGGGGTTTGACTGTACTATGGCAAAACTGGAAAGTTTAGGGGTTGGGAAAAACTGGGCTAGATGCATGATTTGCATGCATGATTGTTTTATTACAAGATAAAACTAGGATGCTAAAAGTTTTAACCATGTATTTAATTATTATATAAGGTGCATACATTGGTTATTTGTTTCTGCTGTTTAATATTTGCAGAATGTCTTAAGCTTGTTCCCAAGACACTCCTGAGATAGACTATTGGTTTAAAAAAGTAAATCTATTTAAACCTAATCTATTTACAGGAACAAAAGCTACATCTGGAACTGCAGAACAAGCCCTTGTCTACTCTTTGTTTGCCTAGCTACTGCTTCCTCTATGAAGGCCTCTTGTGCAAAGGTTATGAGGGGAAAAAATGGGTAAGGTCTGGTGTGCATAATTATCAGAACATTCCAAAACAATTGGGGTGGGTGGGGAACAGAATACCCTGAGAAGAAGATAAAGAAGGAATTGATACTAATGTTAATGGTGAGGCAAAGCAGATAAGAAAGCTACATTTTCAGGATTTAGGTTCCTGTAAATGCATTTGTTTTTTAAAAAAAAAGACACCCTACCCCCCAAAATTTGCAAAACAACAGAATAGCTGGACTTGTTCTCTGTCTTGCAGGGGGAATCAATTCTCCTTTGGAAGAGAAGCCAGAAAGCTAGCTCTGTGCTGCTTGCATGCTAGGAAAGCAACTGGGTTTGTAACCTTCCCAGCTAACACCCAGCATTCCTGGTGTATCCCCCCAACATAACTTTGTTTACAGAACTTTCTACAGCAAATTCCGACTATTCAATGCAGAGCGAACACTGGTGGGGCCGCACCAACAGACTGCACTGCAGGCTGCAGATGTACGTGCATCCGAGCCACATGCTGTTCAGGCAAAAGTACAGGCATCGCCCTTTTAAAGCTGTTCTGCAGGCGGCAGGAGGGAGGAGGAGAAGGAGAAGGAGAGGAGTTCATCTGAGGACACAGTCCCAGTTCTCAGAAATCCCTTCGCTGCTGGAACATCGAGCTCCCTTTACTGCAGTTGAACAAACTGCCCTAGATTGGGGGCTGGTGAGCCCGCCCCCAGCTTGTGCATGAAGCTCAGGGCGTCCGTACCCACGTGAGCTGCACTGAAATTAGCACCTCCAACTCCGAGACAGACAGAAACAGATAGAAGAGGGAAGCTGGATGGGGAGGAAAGGGGAGAACGGCCCACTGACAGCTTAAGGTAGCTGCGTGACATCTGGCCTAAGGCCATGCTGCTTTCATCCAGTGAAAATGCTGGGCGAGGTTCTCCCCTTTTCCCGCTTCAGGGTTGAAGGCGGCTCTTTCATAGATCCCGGCGTTTGCATTTTTCTGTGGCAAATGCGCGCGAGCAACCTGCAAAAATTGGCGCGAGGTAAATCGACCGCCCGCCACCTACCCCGCGCCCTCCCCGCCCTCGCTGCGAGAGCGGCTTATGGTGAAATGGAAATGTTTGGAAAGCCGCTGGTGCAGCAAGGTATTTTGAGGTAGCCGGCTCCACCCTTTTACATGCACGCACACCTTGCGGTGGTGGTGGAAGACTTTCGGACACCCCAAAAGCGCGCGGCTTTAATGAAATAAGGAAACGAACCTAAATAAATGGATGGAATAGGCCCCCGAAGTAATGAACCCCGGGGGTTCTTCTGGGTTATTTTTTTCCTTAAAAAAAAACGCCCCCCTGCGCCCTTCATTGTGGCACGCGTGTACGCAAATAACACATTTGCAATTATCTGTATACCGTGGAGCTTCCTCCCCCCCCACGACTTTAGCTGTGATTCAGATGGGCGCGTTTCCTGAAGAGGGGTGTGTATGTGTGTGTTAGCAGTGTTAGCCATCTCCTCCGCCCTCTCCTTTTCTCGCCTTCCCTCTTCTTCCTCTCCTGGTACGTAAAAGCCTCTCCGGCCACGTCCCCCGGTGGTTGCCTCTGTTAAGTCTCCCCTTTCCCTTTCTGGAGGTGACCCTAAAAGCGCGCCTCAACAAACCTGCTCGTGCATGCACCCTCCCACGCCCACTTGGCCCTTTTCCAAAGGGGACCTTTTCAAGGATCCGAGTCCGGCCGTGCTCGGGGATCTTGGCTCTAGCAAGCGCGGGCGGGGTGGGGAGACTCGGGTGACCCGAGATTCTTGAGCAGCGCCCAGAAGGAAAAGGTCTGTAGGGAAACGCAGGTTCTGGAAGGAAACAGGTTGTTCTGGCAAACGATAATCTTCGCCTCAGCCTCCGAGGCCCACGCCCCCTCCTCGCATTATGTTAGATCTCCCCCTGCGAGGCGTGACATCAACGCTCTCGCCCCCCCCCCACGCCCCCATTCCTCCGCTTG
This sequence comes from Bungarus multicinctus, assembly GCA_023653725.1. NCBI lineage: Eukaryota > Metazoa > Chordata > Lepidosauria > Squamata > Elapidae > Bungarus > Bungarus multicinctus. The sequence continues at coordinate 206,414,126 of CM042834.1, forward strand.
TCCCCTCCATTCCTCCCCCTCTCCTGCCCGCGCTTCCTCCCCGGCCGCCCACCACCTCCCTCGCCGCCTGTCACACATCCAACTCCCCCTTTCCATCCCCTTCACTCCCGCCTCGCAGCCGCGGCGGTATCGGCGGCAGTCGCCTCCTTCCTCTCCTCAGCCCCGGCCCCTCCCGCCGCCTCTTTCCGTCTCCTCCCCGTTTCACCTCAAATAACCCCCCGTTCCCCCCTCCTCCTCGCCTCCCTCCCTCCGCCTCGGAGCCTCCCGCATGCCTCCATGTTGTACACACGGAAAGAGCGCGCTCGCCGGCTCGGCTTTTGCCCGCAGCCTGCCGCACCCCTCGAGTCCACGGCCCCCGCGCGCGGGCGGCTTGTCAAGAGAGGGGAGCGCCCAAGGCTCATTGAGGGCAGGATGTCCTCCTCCCCCGCTGCCCGGCCCCGCATTTTCCAATTCACTTTGCACGGCGTTTCTTCCCCGGCGGCCGCCGCCCAGCCGGAGCAACCGTGCTCCTGGCACTGGCGGGGGCGCCACATTCAGTCCCCGCCGCAAGGGCAGCGCGGGCTAGTAGGGGGGGGGGGGCACCTCTCTGCCGCCCCCCCACCTCAGCCGGAAGCAAAAGCGCCTTCCGAAAGCAGAGCGAGGGGGTGGGTGGCAGAGGGGAGGGGCACCGCAGCTGTTGCTTCCCTCCTGGAAGCCGCGGCTGGCATTGCCGGCGCTTCGCTGTTTACTTTCGCTCTTCCCTCGCTGGGCAGCCCCAAGCGCCAAACATGCGCAGCCGGCAGTCATGAGATTTCCCTGGAAAGGGTATCGCCGCGGTTGGACTTCTTTTTTTTTTTAACGTGGGAAAGGGTTACGCCAGAGCTGGGTGAAATCCGGCGGGGGAGGGCGGGAAACACTTTGTGGTGGTTTCAGATTACACGGCCCGCTTTTGTGGGAATTTCGTCAGTTGCCCGCGGGGCTCCTCCCGCCGCTTTGCTCGGCTCCGCTGTGGCTCGCGCGCGCGAGAGGCAGCGGGGGGGGGGGAGGGAGGAGGGGTGCCCGGTGAAAACAGTCCCCTCCCCTCGAGCTATCCCCGCTGGGGACCCTCTCTCACCCCCCCTCCCACCCCCACCAGGAGGGAAGGACCGTGGGCATCGCATGGCGGCTGCCGGACGCCCCTTCTCGGCCGGGAGGAATGTCTCTCCTTCGTTCCAGCACACCAAAGCTGCATAGAACATGAGGAATCTACCTCAGCCACGTAGCGAACATTCCGCAGAACAGGCTGTGCGGCACCCGCGTCCCTTATCTTTGGACGCTTCCCCCAAAGAGGCAGCCGAACGCGCTGCACCCATCAGCCGCCCCGCGCGGGGGACACCCGCCGCGGCTGCTCTTCTAGGGGGCGATCCTGAGCCGTTGGGCCAAGAGATCACTTTCCAGCCAGAATCCCGACCTCGGGGATCTTGTTTGTTTACCCACTCGAGGACTGGCGGGAATTCGAGGCGAAGTGAAGCTATGTTTTGGTTGCTGTTCTTTTTGGCTTGGTGAATTTTTTTTTTTTTTTACTAAGGGCGTGCTGAAGATGCAGCGATCCCTCTACGTTTTGTTTCCTTTTAGTTTCCACCAGCCGCAGGCTGAGAGATCAGAGAGACAGGATTACTTTGGATCTAAAGTAACTTTTTTTATATAAAAAGGAAGATGTTGCAAGCAAAGTGCTCTAATACTTTCTTGATTTTAGTCAGTTTGAAATGCTAACTGAAAGGGGGAAGCCTTGCTGGATTTTCCTAATTTGTTCAGATTTCCTAGTATCAGGTTTGCATTGCCCCTTAAGCCTGACCCTGTACTTCCTCTAGGAGTTCAAGATGATGTACAGAGCTCTCCCATTTCAGTTTGTACCATAATCAGAATCCCGAGAGACAGAGAGGATGGGGTCAACCTATTTTCCAAAGCACCTCATGTCCAGCCAAGGAATAGTGGATGGGAAATGATCAAGGAGAGATTCAACCTAGAAATAAGGAGAAATTTTCTGACAGTGTGAACAATCAACTAATGGAACAGCTTGCCTTCCGAAGTTGTGGGACCTTCATCACTGGAAGCTTTCAAGAAGAGACTGGACTGCTATCTGTCAAAAATAGTGTAGGGTCTCTTGCTTGGATGAGGGATTGGACTAGATGATTTACAAGGTCCCTTCCAACTGTTATTCTGAGTGATTTGCCCTAAATTAACCAGGAACTGAATTTCCAGGGCTGAGGGTGGTCTTGAGATGGGCTCAATCTACTCCAGCCCTAAATACCACAATGCCTTTACAGGTAATCCACACTGAGTGACTATCTCATTTAGTGACCATCCAAAGTTACAATGGTGCTTAAAAAAACCCCTTAGGAACAGTCCTTCAATTTACAGCATCTCTGCCCTTACTTTCACTTGCTTGTGTATCCTGTATCAAGATGTCCTCAAAGAGAAACAATCTCAACTTCAATCAAAGGAGGTAGCAAGAAGCAAATGAAAAGGGAAGTAAAATTATAAAAACAAGTGTGGTCATGTGATTTTCACTTAGTGATCACTTTGCTTAATGACTTCTGGGTCCCAGTTGTCACTAGACAAGGACTATCTCCACTTGCTTCACAAAGAAATACATTTGGAACATGCTGGTTCTGAGGCCAGTGAACAATCCTGTATCATAAATGATGAGATATTGCTTTGTTTAGATGCAAAAAATCTCAGCTCTGCTTTGGAGCTTGTGCTGTCCAGATAGTTTATAGGTAATGGGAATTGAGATAGTTAGGAATTGGGAGCTGTCCCCTTAAGGGAATGAATCATGATAAATATAGTTCAGGCATCCTGGGAAATGTAGTCCATGTCATGTGGTCACATCTGTAATCCTGATTGGTCACTGAATTGACCCTTGGTGGGTTGGGGGAGGTTCCTTCACTCTTGCCTGGACCCCAGCAGTGTGCTGGTGCCTCACCCCCTTGCTCCTTCATTATGGGGATGAAAAGATTACTATTCTTTTACACTATGAATTCAGCTATGCAAAGATTTGGACATTGAGATGAATCTCGACATGACCATGAGTTATATATGAGGATACCTGATGAACCAATAAAGAAACTTTGGATGCTTTGTAGAGTTATCTGTCTGCCTTTATACATTCAGTCAGTAATTATGAAGGACAGCAGAGCTCATTGATGTTTTTTGGGCAAGTTACTTAAAGTAAGTCTGTTCATATGTAGGCCAATCAACACTAGTGACAGCATTTTTTAAAGTCATGCAGCTTTCATTGGTCAAATATATTAGTGCAGCAGTCCCAACCTCTCTGGCGCCAGGGATCTGTTTCAGAAGAAAAATGGTCTCCCATGGACGAAGGTGATGGTGGTTTCATGTGCAACCTAGATCTTATACATCTAGGCCCAGGGTTGGGGGACTCCTGTATTAGTCGATGTGAGAACAGGCTCTATATAAAGCCAGAAATGAGGAATGCTGAAAAATGTTACATGTTCCATTATAGTCCCAAAAGTGCTTTTTCAAGAGGCAACTGGACTTTCTGGTTTTTCCTTTGAAGACGCTTAACTTCTTATCCAAGAAATTTCTTCAGTTCTTGAATGAAAAGCGAAACGTCTTCAAAGAAAAAACCAGAAGTCCAGTTGCCTCTTGAAAAAGCACTTTTGGGACAGCCATGACCTGGATGACTGAGAATCTCCATAGACAAGTTCCTTTGTTGTGGCTGAAGTGATAAATAGAGATTGCCAGTGTATATGACCCAATGATATCTTTTGAAGAAACAGAAGATCCACATGTATCAAAAATAAATAGCATCAATTAGTGGACAATCTAGAATAGAACTCAAACCAGTGCTCTCCAGATGTATTGGGTTTGCAATTCCCAGAATTCCCAGCTGAAAGTACCAGATAATTATGGGGGGGTCTCTCACCAGAAACACATTACCCTATTTAATTTTAGAAGAGATTTTGCGAGTGGACACATATCCATTATTCATGTCTTATGCTATGTTTTCTTCAAATGCCCTCCAGGTGTGCCGTAAATTCCAGCTACTGTGAGAATTTGGAAAATTCTGGGACTGGGGGGGGCGGCAGGGAGTAATTTCATTGCATTCAGAAGTATCCACAATGACTTGGGATGGTGGGGAGGAGACTCGGGGCGATTAGGATGATGGGTACAACTATGTGATCAAATCCCCTCCCCCTTTGAACCTATATTAACATATACATATGTAGAAAGGGATGGGGCTTTGACCCATGATAGGTTCAAGCAGTTTGGACACCGTCCCCATCGTGGACATCTCTTAAGAGTATCGGTGAAGTTTTTTGATTGCGAACATACTGCTTAAATTCCTAACACTGAAATTGGAAAGCAGAATTTCTGACCAGTGATGCCAAATAAAAATGACCCTTTACTGCATAGGCCTTTCAGTCAGTGTTCGATGTAGTTCACTAAACTGTTCAATAACAAATAGGATTGAAATGTTAAGGGTGAAAATGTTGGCAACTGAAAATCTTCCTTAACAGAGCTCTGAGCTGACATTTTACCCATAAACATCGATTCCTCGTTTCTTCATCCGCAAATATGTAACTATATCGTTACATATCTTGCAAACAAAATTTCCCTATTTGGACAAAATGGGAAACTATGGTTAATTAGAGAGGTGTTGTTTGTTACTGTAGTCATAAAAAAAAAATTGAAGCGACCACAGGCATTCCCTGACTTCCAACCAAATTGAATCCCAAAATTCCGTTTCTAAGCAAGGCTATTGTTAAATGATTTTTGCCTTATTTTATGTTCTTTTTGCCACAGTTGTTAGATGAATCACTGCAATTGTTAAGGAAATTGTGTGGTAATTAAGCGAATCTGATTTCCCTCATTGACCTTGCTTATCAGAAGCTGGTTGGTAAATCTATAAATGTTGATCATATGATCCGGAGACTATGCAGCTGTCACAAATGCATTCTAGTTGCCAAATACTCAGATTTTGATCATATGGCCATGGGGATCCTGCAATGGTTGCAAGTGTGAAAACCAGTCATAACTTAGTCACTTTTTCCAGTGTTGCTATAACTTTGAACAGTCATTAAATGAATGGCTGAGTTGAGGAATACCTGTGTATGCCATTCATACCTGTGTTGCAGAGAATATCAGGAAAATATGTTTCTCAAAATGAACCAAAGTTTTATACACATCTGGATTTTACCCTATAATGTTCACTTGACAGTTTTGTAGCATCTTCCTCTCTTAGAACATGGTTATTAATTAGCTCTACTTTCTGGAGAACTGACACAAAATCCAATAAGACACGCAAACTATTGTGGCCTCTTAAGCAATCAACAGCAAAATGGCAAAGCGTCATTTGCCCTCCTGTGTTTACTTGGAATTTAGAACCACACTTCTAGTGGAATAGTCTTAATTAATTCAGCATTGTGCATCCTTATAAAAAAAATACTAAGAAATAACAGCCAAAACTCTAGTGTTGGCATGTTTGTTGCAAATATCATGAAAACATGACAGAAAATATAGTAAATTTTATTAAAATACAGTAAATTGAATTAAAAATTCTCAGTATTTGAGAAAAGTCATCATGAATTTGACAGAAAACTGCAGATAAACAGGTTCTTCTAGAATTCTTCCTTGTGCAGCAATTATTAGTGGCTTACCCTGTGACCTTTCCCCTCTGTAAATTTTGAATTAGTTATTTTTATTGATAATGGCAATACCTCCTATGTTCCTCTGTCCTGAATAGTTCACAGCAAAAATATAAAGTCTGTAGAAAAATATGAAAGTCTTGATGGAGTAGACCAATTTATCTTTGCCTCATTATTTAGATTCTTTTTTTTGCATGTATGATATATTGTTTATAATAGACTTTTCTTTCTCTAACAGGACAGTTCCGGTTCTCCTATGAAACAATTTAATAGATGCTGCCATTTAAACGTTAAGCAACTTATCATAACGTCGTATTCTGGTTTCTGATTCCACCCTGCAAAAATCCGGATGGCCACTAGATAGCAGCATCTATATAAATGTGTCAAAGTACTGTTGCACACCGATTCTTGCTGTTATAGAAAAAGTGACCTCATATATTAAATCGATAGTCCTGAGGTGAAATATTAAGGGGATAAATACTGGGCATCAATTGCTGTTCTTACATTGTCACATGGTGGAGCTGCATGGAAGGCAGTACAAGATGTCCCCATGTGCACTTTAAGCACCCGCTGTGGGAACAGTGTGATTTGTGCAAACACAATTTCTTCCCATCTCTGGGATGAGAAGAAAGTGTAGCCAAACAGCTGAGTGGATGGGGTTAGCCCTAGGAAGACCATAAATGGAGCCTTGAAGGCAAACTCCTCTCATATGTCCTTTACAGAGCCTTCAGAAATGATATGGTTTCTACGCTTTAGAAAACGTTTGAGAAAACCTGGACCGACATTTCAAAATAAAGGTTCTGCCAAATGTGAACAATATGTTTTGAGTTAATAGGTTTGGAGTTATGGAAAGCTGTATTTCAGGACAGGCCTGTCCTGGGCCTTCTTCAATAAAATAAAATTAAATTAAAATTTAAAAAAAAGCATAGCTGGCTGAAGAATTCTGGAAGTTGAAGTCCACAAGTCTTAAAGTTGCCAAGTTTGGAGACCTGATTTAGGGGGATGTGTTTCCGGTGAGAAAGCCACAAGGCATTCAGCTAAATTTTGGACCCTGCATTTCCATTTTGCATCATGAGCTTTGTTTTGTAAATACATTGGATTGCATCCAAAGATGCTAGGTGCACACTACTCTGAGCCTTTCTTTTCAAGATCTTTGAATGTTTATGTTAAATAGTTGCTCAGCAAAAGACACCAGGGTTCAGGTTTGCTGCAGAATAAAATGCTCAGTTTTATTCAAATTTATTTAGGTGCTACCACTGCAAGATCAATACACATTAGTCATAGGCCATCAGCATCAGGGCAAATATTGGGAATGGGTAAAGTGTTGCCCCAGCGGGGAAAAATATATCAGTTTGAAGAGTGCCAAGTTTTCTTATTAAAAATAATTTTAAAATAAGGAAAACATAAGATAGTTAATCAATGCATATGTGGATTCTGGGAGGACTTTATGGCTTTGGATTATAGGTAGTCTTTGGTTATGATTGCCCTGTTTAGTGACCATTCAAACTTATGTCAGCACTGCAAAAGTAGCTTTATGATTGTCTTGAATTTACAACTATTGCAGCAACAACTGACATTTAGCAATGGAGCTGCCAGTCACAATTGCAATTGTTAAGTGAGGACTACTTGTACTTTCTACATAGCTGCTTTTCACAGAAAGTTCATAGAATGTTATTTTAAAGGGTAGGTAGGTAGGAAAGCATGTGTGTGTGAATATTATATCCACACATGCAGTATAAAGAGAGAGGGGGAGAGAGAGACAGAGAAAGAGAGAGAGATATCCACACACACACGTTAAAAAACCATGGCCAGCTAAGTTTCATTGCAAAAATTGGTCCTTCATAGATGTCATTGATGTATATGGAATAGTCAAGAATGATGAACTTGCACAATTCTCACATAAAAAGCTTATTACAGCATAATATGAGCCGGCCAGCCATAAGATGAACGGGATGCACTGTGTATACACAGCCAAAAAAGCTCTGAAGTATCAGATCTATTTGGATACAGATTACAATTAGAACCATACAGGAAGCTACTAATGTACCCAGTGGATTCTGTTTCACAGCCTAATAATTCCTGAACTCTCCAGGCTACTTCCAATTTTAGCTTGGGAAATCTTCAAAAACAATACAAAAATCATGGCAGTAAATGGGAAAGGAGAATGCCTAGCCATCCCCACCCACAAAAATGCTTGTTAAAGATTTTGAGGAATTTGTCATGTACAGTATATCTAATACATGGATGGACAGAACACTAGTTATAAAAGCACTGTAAACAACATAACCATTTTGGACAGAGTTGCGATATTGAAAGAGATTTAAGTCAGAGGAATGTGGATCACAGCTAAAATATATAAGTAGTCCTTGACTTACAATAGTTCACTTGGTGACCTTTCAAAGTTAACATTGGCACTGAAAAAGGGACGTACGACTTTTTCTCATGACAGTTGCAACATCTCCATGGTCACAAGATCAAAATTCAGATGCTTGGCAACTGGTTCATATTTATGATGGTTACAGTACCCTGGGGTCATGTGGTCAATCACCTTTTGTGACAAACAAAGTGAATGGGGAAGCCAGATTCACTTAACAACTGAGGCAAGAAAGGTTGTAAAATGGGGCAAAACTCACTTAACAAATTTCTCACTTAGCAACATAAATTTTGGACTCAATTGTGGTCGTAAGTCGAGGACTACCTGCATGTCAATATGTTCAGTGGAGAAGGAATGGGCACCATTATAGATCTTGCTTGAAGCTAGGCACTTCTTCCCTGGCATCAGCCTTTTAAGCAGCTTTTTCTGGCAATTACCATTTTGACAGCTATTCTGTCTGTCTCACTGAAGTCTGAGCTGCTGAAGCAGAGTAGGACTTCCAAGGAAAGTATTGTGCAAGTTGTAGGAAGTGTGGGTTAGTGACTTTTGGCATAGTATGAGCAGCAAGGATTCTGGCTCTCTCTGGGAAATGATTTGGAGGAGTATGTTTCCCTGGTGCTTCCTTGTTTGATTGTGTGTCATCCAATCGCTACTGAATCTTAATAACCACACACATTTTCTCCAGGAAAATCTGCCCCTAACCTAGTCTTTGAGGTCTTCCAACAATGCATCCATTAACACTACAACTGAGTCCCTTCACCTTGTTGCTGGTTGTCTCTTCTCTTTCCCTCCATCTCTCCTAGCAATGATTAGAGCCTTCTCCAGAGAGCTAGGTCTTTGCATAATGTGTCCAAAGTAAGATAGCAATAGCACTTAGCACAATATACCGCTTCACAGTGCTTTACAGCCCTCTCTAAGCGCTTTCAAGAATCATCATATTGCCCTCAACACTCTGGGTCCTCATTTTACCCACCTCGGAAGGATGGAAAGCTTTCAGCTGGTGAGATTTGAACTGTCAAATTGCAGTCAGCAAGCAGTCAGCAGAAGTAGCCTGTAGTACTGCACTCTAACCACTGCACTACCATGGCTCTTATGATAATTTAAGTCTGGTTATTTATGCCTAAAGTGAGAATTTTGGGTTGATTTACTTGATGCTACATTTGTTTGTTTTCTTGGATGTCCATGGTATTCTCAGAACCAAAGGGTTTCTTTTAACTTTTGCCAGAAGAAAAAAATAATATTGTTCATATTTTCCTCCAATTAATGTTGATACTATAATAATTCACCCTTCTATACAGCTAAAGATGAGGATGCAAGTTGCCAAGTAGCAAGAGTTCCTAGGACAGCTGAAGTTCAAAGCAAGACAAAGAGATTCAGCTGAAAAAGAGGCTCAGAGCAGCTCCCTTCACTGGAAATGAGATTGAAAGGCTGTGGAATTAATCTAGAAATAGCACAAACACCATGACCATAATCCAAATATTTTTCAATTGAATTGCAAAAAACATTTGGAAGACAGATCCTTGCATGTTATTCTATGATTCTATGTTTATACATGTATTTACACAACTCATGTTACTTTAAGACTAAGCAGCTTGCAACTACCTTGACTTATGATCACAGTTTAGCACAAAATTTCTATTGTTGAGTGAGACATTTATTAAGGTAATTTTGTCCCATTTTACAACCTTTCTTGCCACAGTTGTTAAATGAATCACTGCAGTTGTTAAGTTAATAACACTATTGTTAAGTGAATCTGGTTTGAGAGTCACAAAGCGTGATCACATGACTGTGGGACCCAGCAACAGTCATAAAGATGAGCCAGTTGCTAAGCATGTGAATGTTCACCACATGATTATGGGGATGCTACAAAGCTTGTAACTATGAAAAATTGTCATAAGTCACTTTTTTTAGTGCCATTGTAACTTTGAACGGTCACAAAATGAACTGTTGTAAGTTGAGGACTACCTGTATAATAAAATATCAAGCAAAACTTTCAAACCTACAAATTGGTCTCCAATATCTCAGAAACAAGAAGGAACAATTAACATAAACCTTCTAATAAAAATTGCCAGGTAATATGCTTGTGGTTAGGAAATAGTTATTTATGAGATCGTGACCTTAAATTTTACTTGGCCCTAATATTTCTTTTCTGCTCCTGTCATGCCACAGTATTAGAATTCCCTAATTCATCATAGAGGTTTTACCTAGGATATCTCTTGTTCTGAGCCTTCTGCCAAGACCACTAGTTCTTAACAGCAAGAGATGAATAATAGCAATAATAAAAGAGATGAATATATTGGGTAACATGTTTTACCCAATAACCTCTAAGTCAAATGAACAACTGGCATGAAGTAGAAAATGGTTGAAAAACAGTTTCTGGGTTGGGGGGTGGTAAAATAGGTTAAAGGCAATAATAATTTTAGAAATGTTTGACTGTTACTACTGAAAAAAAAATTATCTCCAAACTTCTTTGGTTTGTCTGCAACATTCAAAACAATAACTCTGCTAAAGCCCGTAGGATAAAAATAAACTCAAAATGAATCTTTCCAGAGCATTTTAACTATGAAATGTGCAGCCTATGGTCAAATGATGACATGGTAAGTTTGGATTGCTGTCTGCTGGGATTTATAGCTTTAAGGGAGGGAGATACAGCAAAAAAAAATTTTTTTACATACCAAGAATTCCGTTTTCCATTATTAATCCATTTTCCAACACTGCAGAGTGTCATGTGGTGGTATTTTATTTTTGGGTTCCAGAAACAATAACGTTTCCTGCTTTGAAAAAAAAAAAACACACAATAAAAATGTTACTTGCTCAAATTCAACTTACACATGGAAAACTCCATCTAGTCCCTGCAGCAAATATACTAAAAATCATTGTCGTTGGTTCTTTAGATTATCTAGGCTAATCAGTCACCCTCAAACACTTTTCCTATGTCAGTGATACAAATAATGCTCAGAAAGTTGGAAGATTCAGGGCTTGAGTAATCTTATTGTTTGCATTTGGGATTCAATATTATTGACTATGTTTCTTCATGGTGTACATCTATGTATAGGATCAAAAAAGATGGCAAGCGCTCCTGTGCCCAAGTATAATATTTTAACCTGAGGTCATGAATTTTTCTTCCTTTTTAAAATCAAAAATCACTTTTATACTCGGAATGTAGTTGGGCAGAACTAGGCATTTCTGCTGATGCTTGGTTCAGCTGCATCAACTGCTGTACAATGTTTTTCTTGAGGATGCCTTTGTGTTAGCACACAGTGAATTGCACAATGGGAGAAATCCTTGAGAGTGCAAGATACTTGTGTGTGTATGTGTGGATGCCATGAAGGCCTCTTCACTAAAAATATTTATGTTGCATATACAGACACTTTCTGGAATGTGAGCAGTAAGTAAGTCATTAAGAGGGCATGGTTTATCACCAGAATTTGATATATGTGATATTTGATCCTATACCATCTCCCCCTCCTTCCCAGCTGTCTCCATTCTCTCTCTCTCTATCTCTGTCTATCTATCTATCTATCTATCTATCTATCTATCTATCTATCTATCTATCTATCTATCTATCTATCTATCTATCTATCTATATTACTGTTTCTATTATCTTTCATTTTCTCTATTCATCTATCTTCTATCATTGTCTCCATTATCTACCTACAGTATCTGTCTGTCTGACTGTCCATTGTATGTATGTAGACATCTCTCTCTCTCTCTCCTATCTAATCTATCCTCTTATCTATCCATCCATCCATCTATCATCTATCCTATTGTCTCCATTATCTCTATCAATCATCTATTTATCTCTGTCTCTGTCTGTCTGTCTGTCTCTCTCTCTCTCTGTGTATGTATATATGTCACATTATAGCCACCCGCTCAGGATATCACATCACAGAACTCAGGGGGTTACACCACAAAACCTCAGGATGTTGCAACACAGCCAACGACCCAGGAGATTACAACACAAGACCCAGGATGTCACAACAATAGAACTCAGAAGATCATCACACAGCCCATTACCCAGGTCATTACGACCCAGGAGATTACAGCACAAGACTCAGGATGTCAAAACAATAGAACTCAGAAGGTCATCACACAGCCCATTACCCAAGTTGCTACAACACAGGAGGCTAATAGACACACAGCCAACACCTCAGCCACACATGTTCTTAAGAAAAATCCAGCCAATCTGCAAACATCAACTCCATCAACCAATCAAGAAATGACAGCCAACCTCCCCACCAGTATATATAGGAAGACAGCAGCTTAGATCATGCTTTGCTCACACAAGCATAAAGCCGGAAGCACCAGCCTGAAGATGGCGAGTGAGATCTTGTCGAAATGTTGCCAAGATACTCTCAATCTTACACGGCAAAAGACCCGAACACGCCAAGACCTGCATATATATATATATATGTTTTTTGACCTGCATATATATATATATACATATATATATATATATGCATATATATATATATATGTTTTTTGAGGTTTTCGCGGGTATTTGTATGTGGATCTTTGGTTATTCGGGTTTTACTTCCAATTCTACGCAGGAGAAAACTCGAATAACCAAAGATACACACACACACACACACACACACACACACATACACATGTGGATCTTTGGTTATTCGAGTTTTCTCCTGCGTAGAATTGGAAGTAAATATATATATATAAGATATGTGTGTGTGTGTGTGTGTGTGTGACATCACGCTATATATATATCACAGTACACAAAGACACACATATAAAATCTATTTTCCTTCACCTCCTTCTCCACATTTGCTGTCAGAGCAGCTTCAAGCACTTACATATTTGAGCATATTCAACTTTTTCACTGCATGTAGTTGCATCTTTAATCATTTCTTACTTATTTCCTTCTGACTGTTTGAAACTTCATTCCCCCCCTCTTCCTCAACATTATATGTTTTCATTTTTGTGACTAACCTCAAAGCTTTCAGTTTCCAATGGGGTGATATTGATGCCTACGTTTTAAATAACAGCATAACAATATTTAGAATATGTTACCTTTTGTAACCAGAATAAATTGTTCTGGCATTGCTGGAATTAAGCGTGTGGAAAACAGGAAATACAGATTGATTTTCCCCTACAACATAACTTGCCAGCCTTTTGGAAGCTTGCAGTCTAGGCTGTGCCTGTTAATTCTGAAATCTTGTCAAGCTCCTGACAAATTCCTTTTGCTTCACACTCACAAAATAAATCTATATAATGCTAGGATAAATATTGGCCTGTTAAAGTGTAGATGAATATTGTCTTTGTATATTCATTGGGGGAAATAGCCTTATAACTACTTATAGTAGTTATAAGGCTAAGCAGTTATAACTACTATTGATTAAGCATCTCTTAGCAAAACAAGTAGGATTTAACGCTTGGGGTTCAGTGGTTCATGATATGTGTTTGCTTGTTACGGCTCTTTTGAGTTTCAGGGAAGCTATTCAGATATGGCTTTTGAAGAGAATCCTAGGAATAGAAATTATTTAAGCAGAAAGCTTCCCCTTCCTGCCCTTTATGGATTATGTTTTATCCAAACACCAAGACATTTTGTTATGCTATTTTTCTTTGTCTTTTAATTTTGTAATTGAAAGGAGATTGTGAGAGTCCTTTTGGATTGGAGTGATATAGAACACACAAGGGATGAAAGAAAGAAAGAAAGTAGCAAGACTTCTTGTCAATTCGCCCTCTTTGTGTTGCCCACAAGAAAATGAATATATAGGTAGTCCTTGACTTACAACAGTTCTTTTAGTGACTGAAGTTACATAGCCACTGAAAAAAGTGACTTATGACTGTTTTTCACACTTAAGACTGCTGCAGCATCTTGGTGATCAAAATTCAGATGTTTGACAACTGGCATGTTGCATGTTGACTGTTGCTGTGTCCCAAGGTCATGTGATCACTTTTTGTGACCTTCTGGCAAGCAAAGTCAATGGGGAAGCCAGATTCACTTAACAACCATGTTATTAACTTAATAACTGCAATGATTCACTTAACAACGGTGGCAAGAAAAGTCATAAAACGGGGCAAAATTCACTCAACAATTATCTTGCTTAGCAAAGGAAATTTTGCGCTCAATTGTGATCGTAAATTGAGAGCTACTTATAATGGAAACAGTTCCTTGAAAAGTCAGTTGTTGAACCTCCATTTTCCAATAAGAAGCAAAGGGAATGAAAAAGTGAGGTTAAGAAGTTATATTTTGTTGAATTTAGCATACTAGCACCGAAATATGTCAAAACACCAAATGCAAGATGTGGGAATTCTGTGGTTAGGGCCCTGATATCCCCCTCCCGGTGGGTCACTCAAGGGAAAAGATCAGACGTGGAGACCAGCTTCAGTCATGGGCAGAGTGACCTCGAGAGGCGGTCTCAAACCCCTTTTTATTGAGATTACACGTCAGCTTACCTGGTGAATGCGGAAAGCAAGTTCTATTGGTTACATTGGTATAATATTACCATATTTGGAATGGCATAGCATGTATCATATATGTAGCATATAGGTAGTATGTGATTTGGGCCTGCGCAATGGTTACAACATCTCCTCTGTTTTTTGTTTTTAAAATAACGAGGGGGCCTATGATCCCCTCAAGCTACTCTTTTATTAAGAAGGTATGAAGAAATAGAGCATGCTGAATTATTGTTGGTTACATTATTGCATATTGTTGTTGATTACATTATTGCATATAGCCTGATGTTTTTTATGTTGTACCCCTACTTGCTTATGCAGTTTCTGCGATATGAGTAACTTAACAGCTCTGTTGCCTGGGTTGCTGGTAACTGGCCCAGTTTTGAAAGTCCCCTTAAGTTTAAGATGGTTGCGATGTCCATACCTCCTGTTGTGTGGAGGGCATCGGTTGAGGCCGACGCTCTGCGCACAACAGGTGCAGTATCCCGACATCTCCCCTGTTTATATTTTTTTTAAAGGCTGCTAGTCTCTGATTCTGAGTCCGAATCAGATTCAAACAGATCGACCTGATAGGGGTCCGTTAGCAAAGGGGTGGACTCTGGGTCAGGGGGTGGTTGTAGGGATTGCAGGTATAAAGCTTCAATGTCATTAAGGCGGGTTTTCAAGAACCGGAGCAGGCGAGAAAAGACACAAGGACCAATCGTACAGATTAAAAAAAGAATGAGTAGGGGGCCTAGGAGAGCACAGGTCAAAGTAGTGAGCCAGGGGGAAAAATTGAACATTCCCTCAAACCAACCCTGTCTTGCTTCTCTTTCCCTTTTTCTTTCTGTTAGTCTCGTCCGTAGCTGGTTCATAGAATCCAGCACAATGCCAGAATGGTCGGCGTAGAAACAGCATTCCTCTTTCAGGGCCACACAAAGACCACCTTCTTTGAGAAAAAGGAGGTCTAGGCCCCTTCGATTTTGTAAGACTACTTCCGAAAGGGAGGTCAGGGATTTTTGCAAGTGGGTGATGGATGTTTCTATGCGCTCAAGATCGGTGTCAATGTCTTCCCGTAGGGAGTGGAATTGTTGGTTCCCCACGACAAGAGCAGCAATACCAGTGCTAGCCCCTGCAGCCCCCAAGCCTAGGAGTAGGGATAACGTTAGGGCAGTTACAACTTCCCGTTTATGTCGGGAAGAAGAAGGAGAGGAGTCTAAAAAGTCATCTGACTTGTGATATGACAGTTTGGGAAGAAGGTACACCTGAATGCAAAAGCTATTGGTACTTAGCAAAACATCACCTGAAACACATGGGGTTAAACCTGTGGAGCAGGCCCACACTGAATCATTGCCAGGAACAAACCAAGTTTTTTGCAATCGAAGAGTAATGTTACCTTTCTTGGTCCACAGTACATGCAGGCCTGCTGTGGAGGTTGAAGTTCTGTTATTAGGGAGATACATTGTACAGAAAGAAGAGTTTAAACAGTATTTGCTAAAATTACCAACTATTCCGATACAACAGCCTTGTCCGATTATGGAGGTAACGGTTTGAGTGCCATTTGTCCAGCGACATGAAGAGGGAAGAGAGGAATGGTTAGTAAAGTCCTGAGAAGAGCCGGCGGCCTCGTAAAAAGGTGGTGTGGCGGAGAGGCAAAGCCAACAAGTGGTAGTCAGGTTTGGCTGGGTAGAATTGAGAAACTTGAAGGTAGAATTGATTAACTTCAAAAGAGGGTTGGGGAGAAGTGTATCCGAAGGAGCTAGGAAAGAGGAGACGATGGCCTTGTTTTTTCCTACGGGGGGGGAGTATGGGAGAGAAACAGTCAGGCGGATGGTGAAAAAATTGCCAGGGTGGCCTCTGCCAAGGGTTCTGTCAGAATTATCATTCACACGTCCCCCCCATCGAAGTCCAGTTTGCCAGGTGCTCCGTGGAAGGTGGCGGCCCAAGGTGGTAAAAGAGATTTTTGTGGGATTTAATCGGATCCCACAGCATGCCCAGTTCGAACAGGAACTCCATGGAAGGGATCCATCAGGGCCCAGTTTGGCAGTGATGTAATCATCTTTATGGGGGGGAGTCCACCATATTTTGCCAGTGGAAACACAATCCCATTCTTTGCAGTAAAAATCCAGAACGCCACCGCATTTTTCCCGATGAGCATAGGTATTAATATGTCCCGGACAGATGTATAGGCCAAGGCCAATTGCCCATACTTCTCGGGGAGAGGGGTTGCATTTGGATTTATCAGCAAAACCTTCGACCCCCACTATCATTTCTCCATAATCAAAGTACAAAGAAGGGAACCATGGCCATAAGGTATAGTTCGAGGTGGAATTCAAGGAAGCACCCCGATAATCCAGAACGTGCCATGTAAGGTTCATAGGGCGATGGGGGTTATTGCTCCCGAGGGAGGGTGTCCAACAGTTCAGAAGAATAAAGAGATACCACATACTGGAGAGCCTGGTTCACGGTGGTAGAGGGGGCTAAAGTATAATAGGGGGGGTGAGAAAAACTGGAGATTAAGAAGCGTTGCAAAACATCTTCAACTATGACGATGTCACACTCTGGGAGGCAGCCGCAGATGGGGTAGCAGTCACAACAGTGGCTGCAACAGCAGCAACCACAAAGACAAGGACAGAACCAGCACATGTGAACTCGGCGGTTGTCTCGAACGATGGGTGTCACAAAAGTCAGTTGACCGGTTGGTTACCTGTCTTTTCGTGATAGGGACGGACACATCGACCAGGGACCCAAAGAACACGATCAGGAAGTTGAATCGCAGCGTATCCCCTGCCCCAGGTGATAAGGTCAGCTGGTCCTTGCCAGGTGGGATCTGGAAGACAGCGATAGTAGACTTTGGGTCTTGATGAGCTGGCAGCTGGAGAAGCGGTGAAATGTCGATCGGCTGCAGTGGTAGGTGGCTGTCCAGTCAGGTTCAGAAAATTGAGGGTGTATAGGGAGAGGTTTAAAACATTTTGCACTGCTGGGAGGCTAGGGGGTACTTTTCCCTGTGTGCCAATATATCTGTCTAGAGCGTGCTTCAAGGTCTGGTTTGCACGTTCTACTAGAGCCTGTCCTTGGCTGTTGTAAGGAATGCCAAACTTGTGGACAATATCCCATTTTTTGCAAAAATCTGCAAAAATTGTACTGGTATAAGCCGGACCATTGTCTGTTTTGAGTTCATTTGGGCGTCCCAACGATGCAAAGGTGCGAATACAATGATTGATTACATGTTTAGTGGCCTCACCCCTTTGTGGGGTGGCCATGATGAAGCCAGAATAAGTGTCAATGGAAACATGAAGATATTTCCAAGGGGCGAAGGAAGCATATTGAGTGACATCCATTTGCCATATTTGGCAGGATTGAGTGCCTCTGGGGTTAACTCCCATAGGTACTGAATGTGCCTGGCGACTGCATGTGGGGCATTGTTGGATGATTGCAGCAGCCTCTGTTGAAGAGAGACCAAATTGTTTCATGAGTGATTTTTTGTTTTGATGAAAATATGAGTGGCTCTCCCAAGGCAGGGAAGAGGCAAGTTGCAGAGTCAGAACTGTAGCAGCAGCCGAAGCCGCAGCGTCGGCTATGTCATTTCCTTCCTGAATAGGCCCAGGGAAGGGTTGATGGCTTCTGATATGAGAGACATGAAAGGAGTGTTGTCTTTTTGAAATAAGAGTTTGTAGAGAAAGAAAGAGAGATAGCAAAGTAGGTTCAATAGAAGGAGAGAGATAAGCTTCATAGATGGAAGAGATAATTTGAGAAACATACAGACTATCCAAGATGAGGTTGAAAGGCTGATCAGAAAATTGTTGAAATGCAAGCAAGGAGGCATAAAGCTCTGCACGCTGGGCAGAGGTCTGTGGAGGAGTAATTTTAGTGTGCCATTGGCCATTCAGCTGCCAGGCACATGCACCATATTTTTTGCTGCCATCAGCAAACACTGTGATAGCATTTGTAATAGGCAAAGGGTTGAAAGGAGAGTTCCAAAGGAAAGGTACAGTTTTCAGCAATTGCAGCCTGGGGTCTGGAGGAGGATGACAGGAGACCATTCCAGGCCAGTCTTCCATTGCAAATTGCAGCTGTTCAGATGCAATAAAAAGAGATTCCCAAGTAGCTAAAGAACACGGAATATAGATCATAGAAGGTTCTATGCCAGCCAAAGCTTTGCTACGAGAACGGCCTTTATTGATGAGCAGGGCCAACTGAGTTGGTTTGGAAGTGAGTGTGGCTCTGGATGTATGAGATAAATGGAGCCATTCTACAATCAATAGTGATGGTGTCACCTGTCCCAATGCGCCCGTTGGCAAGCCTGGGGTATTGAACAACAAGAGCACTATTGGGAATTTTGCTTGAATCCGATCTACCCATTTAGTTCTAAGGGCTTGATTAATCAATTGAATGACTGACATCTGATCTTGCTGTAATGGGATAATATCCGCAGGGTGCTTTCCCTTGGTGAGAGCTGAGAACAGGGGTGAAAGCTGCATAGTGGAGAGGCCTAGGTAGGGACGTACCCAGTTAATGGCACCTAAATACTGTTGTAATTGTAAAAGAGTTGGCTTCTCAGGAAGCTTTACAAGGGGCACTGTAGGTACTGCATGTGAGGCAAGTACCTTGTGACCCAAATAGGTAAAAGGTTCCGCTGTTTGGACCTTGTCTGGGGCTATGTGTAAGCCTCCTTTCTGTAAAGTTAATCTAAGCTGGGGCAGGGTGGCCAACACTGTGCCCCTAGGGCCAGGTGCGGCCACTAGAATGTCATCCATGTAATGATACACTAAAAAGTTAGGGTGAAGCAGTCTATAAGGCTTGAGGATGTTGGTAACATAATACTGACACATTGTTGGACTGTTGAGCATGCCCTGTGGCAGTACCTTCCATTGGTATCTACAGGTGGGTTGAGAATTGTTTAATTCAGGGACCGTAAAAGCAAAAATCTGTCTGTTATCAGGATGCAAAGGAATAGAGAAAAAGCAATCTTTCAGATCAATAACCATCATATCGTAGTTTTGAGGAATCAGATTAGGGTTTGGGAGACCACATTGTAGCGCCCCCATGGGTTGAATAATGGCGTTGACCGCTCGCAAATCATTTAATAAGCGCCAATTGCCAGATTTCTTTTTGATTACAAATACTGGAGTATTGTAGGGGCTAACAGATTTTTCAATATGTCCCTTTTGTAGTTGCTCATCTACTAATTGATGCAGTGCAGTTAATTTTTCAGAGGTCAAAGGCCATTGATCTATCCAGACAGGGGTAGCAGATTTTAATTGCAAACGTAACACAAAGCTATCCATCATTGCAAAATTAATTTAGCCTGTAATTGAGACATTAAGTCCCTCCCCCACAGGTTTATATGTAAAGGCAATACAACGGGCTTGATGAAAGCTGTGATAGAGGAAGTGGGTGACTTGACAGGAAGCCAGTTTGTGCTAACAAGAGCTGGCTGTGTTCCTCCCACCCCCCTTACTGACGGAGCTGTGTCAGTGGGCCAATGGGAAGGCCAGTCAGCAGAACGGATGACAGAAACATCAGCGCCGGTGTCTAAAAGACCCCGGAAAGAAACACCATTTAGTAAAAATTCTGCTGTTGGTTTGGCAGACTGCACGTTTTGTTCCAAGGCAAGGGTATCTGCAGCTGTTTCCAGCAGAATCATGGTGGCTACAATATCTCCCTGGTTGATGGTAACCGGGGAATTCACCATTATGGACAAAGCCAGGTCAGAAAAAGAGTCTGAGGAGCGCAGAAAGGGGGCTGCAATGACCCCTTGGGAGGTAAGATCCAAGTTTGGGAAAATAAGCACAGGCAACGCTGGAGGGAGGTTAAGCTTAAGGCGAGGTGATATAAAGAGAGGGTAAACATGGGCAGGAAGTGAATAAGTCACAGTCTCGTTTGCAACCATTTCAAAGGAATGAGAGAGAACCTGGTCATCAAGGGTTTCAGCCTTTGTGGCGGGGCTGGCTGAGTGCCCCATGTCTAGTTTCCCGCCTGTGATTCTTGTGGGAAAGATCGACATTGGTTAGCCCAATGGAAACCTTTTTTACATTTGGGACAAACAGTTTTTGGTTTCGAGAATCTGTGTGGGTTGTTTCTGTTTGCGCCGCCTCCAAAGGCACGGCATTGAGCTTTAAAATGGCCGGGTTTGCCACAGTTGAAGCAATTTCCGGTAGGGCGGGGTGCGGAAGCAAGGGGTGAAGAAGAAGGAGGAAATGGAGTAGTCTGTTGTAAAGCAGCAGCAAAAGCCTCCATTTTGTAACTTGTGGTGCCAACGATGCGACAGGCTTTAAGAAAATCGGCTAGTGTGGCTCCCGGACGATTTGCAATGGGCTGGAGGACCTTTTGACAATCTTGATTTGCATTTTCATAAGCCAATTTCATCATTAATTCGCCTCTGGCATCTATATTGTCTATTTGACGCTCAAGGGCGATCTGAAGACGATCAATAAAGGAAGCATAGTCTTCAGTAGAAGTTTGGATAATTTTTGAGAATGTTTGTAACGGAACGCCTTGATTGTCATCTACTTTTCTCAGAGCTGCAAACGCAGCATCTTTTATAATGGGAAATGCGGCTCTATCAGAAAGGATTTGTTGATCTATTGTGGATCTCGTGCCGGTCCCTGTTAAGTCATCTATAATGACATTAGCAGGGAGTCCGGCATTGATCGCAATGGCGATATGTTTGCCATATTCCGAATTCCAAATGACATATTGGGCCGGGGTCAAAATCATGCCAAATAGAGATTGCCAATCGGCAAGTAGCATTTCTACTGTAGCAGAGGAAAGAGAGGAAAGTAAGCCTAACACATAGCGAGATTGCAGACCATAATCCTTAACCGCCCCTTTAATTTCCTTAATTTGTTTGTAATTAACATGCTGATGTATGGGTCTAACAGCGGCCCCTGCAGCGGCCCCCGCTTGATCCAAGATAACCGGAAACATCGCGCATGCTTCTAAATCCTCCGTTTCAAGTTGCCCTGTCTGCTGAGCGACTTGCATGGCTCTAATTATCTGACCTCCTTGTCGCAGGGATCTGGAGGGTGGGGCGTTTGGAGTGATTACCTCAGAGGCTAGAACAGGAGCAAGAGTTGCCTGTTCTTTTTTGGTGGATTCATACGGGGGAGGTGCAGAATCCGCCGCTTCCTTGGTTGGAATTTTAACAAATTTATGATGGGTCATTAAACATTCCATGACTACACGCCACGTAGTCAAAATGTGAACAGGGGCTCTAGGAGTCTCATGGAAATATTCCCCCAATCTAGTCCAGGTTGACATTTCTAAACTCCCCTTTTCAGGATACACTGGACATTGTTTCCAAATGTAAGACAAAAGGCTAATTAATTCTTTGTTTTTCAGACGAGGGAGTATCTTCCCTCGGTTAGCAGCAATCTTACAGGAAGTTTCAGTTAGTTCTTTCAGCTCTTGCAGATGACCAACCTGCTGCTGAGAGAACTTTCCGCCCATACTTACGAAAAACCCAACCGTGTTTCAGGCGGGTCGGGGTGCACGGCCTCTTCCAGGCGGGTAAGCAGGACGGTCCGAGACTGACCTCTCGTCAAGGCGGCAGATATCACGTCGGGGTCACCAGTTGTGGGAATTCTGTGGTTAGGGCCCTGATATCCCCCTCCCGGTGGGTCACTCAAGGGAAAAGATCAGACGTGGAGACCAGCTTCAGTCATGGGCAGAGTGACCTCGAGAGGCGGTCTCAAACCCCTTTTTATTGAGATTACACGTCAGCTTACCTGGTGAATGCGGAAAGCAAGTTCTATTGGTTACATTGGTATAATATTACCATATTTGGAATGGCATAGCATGTATCATATATGTAGCATATAGGTAGTATGTGATTTGGGCCTGCGCAATGGTTACAACATCAAGAGGATTGTCATGGTGAGGCCAAAACATTGTACCAAAAAGTCTACTTTTATTGGGTGCTTCTCTTCTATTAAAAATGGAGTTTAACTCTACCTCTTGGTTCACCATAAATGGCTCAGGTTCTTATTTCTGAAAAAATTGATTGTGAGGCACTGACTGGTTTCTGCGGGAATTACCTTGACTCCTCTCACTGGCATTGTTTACACATTTTAAAAAATTTCTTGGGAATGGTAGCATTCGTACATGTGTATGAGTTTGCGTGTGTGGAGAGATTAGTATGAAGCAAATGCCAGTATTGCCATTTGGCACACAAGTACCCTAATTGGGTAATGAAATGTCTGCTAGAAAACAGCAAAGTTTAAACAGCAGTAAGGACACCATGGATGTCAATATGATAGCGATTTGATGGTTGGACTATATGGAAGTTAGAAACTGTTATGTTTTGAAAAAGGATAAGGATGGTTGCAATTGTGTGGTTCACCAGGTGGTTATTATCCACTTGTTAAGACTATAATTTTAGTCTGAGAAAGCTCTATGTTGACAACTTTGCTTGAAATTCCATTCCAATGATTTAAGCAAGTCTTGTTTTTGTCCATAGTATTCTCCTGGCCATAGTATAGAGAGAAGAGCTTGATAGCTACGTTAGAGTACATTCTGGCCATCTAGAGTCAAGGAAAGGATAAACTTTGTTGCCCTCATTGGTGAGCCCTCTCCTGTCTTATTTATTTATTTTATTTCTTTATCATATTTTTATACCGCTCCCTCTCCCAAAAAGGGACTCGGGGCGGTGTACAGCCTACTAAAAACACATAATAAATACACTATAAATACAATTAAAAATATATTAAACGCGATTGGTCCGGCTGTGTCCCATCAAAATTAAATTTAGCAATATAAAATCAGGGATCTGAATAAAAATTAAAAATTAATTATTAAAACCGAATTAAGTTTAAAACCAGAACCTGATTACTGGGCCAGGCCAGCCTGTCTAAAAAATAGGGTTTTAACTGCGCGCCGGAAGGTCAGAATATCCGTCATGGCTCGTATCTCCGGGGGGAGATCATTCCATAGGGAGGGAGCTCCCACAGAGAAAGCCCGAACTCTCGGGGCCGTCAGCCGACAGCGGCCGGGCGGCGGTACCCCAAGGAGGGCAACCCTGTAGGAGCGTACTGGGCGGCGGGAGGTTGACGATGGCAGTAGGCGGTCCCGTAGGTACCCAGGTCCCGAACCATGGAGCACTTTAAATACCATCAGTACCACCTTGAATCGAATCCGGAAGGCCACAGGAAGCCTTGGTGGGAAGCATTCTTATGGTTTGAAGATGAGGAGAAGTTCAGGAGAGTAGTAGGTGGATTCCTTTGCTTCATTTCCCCTCCCACGAAGCATTGCCTGCCAATGGAATAAATCACCACCAAAGGTTCTCCTGTTGGTCAAAGTTACTTTGAATATCTTGTTTAGCCACCTGGCAAGTTTTCTCCAACAGGTTGGAGATATGAAGGAACTCTGGACCTGTGATCTGCCCATTGGGCTCTTTTAGAACAATCTGGGTCGGTCACTTGGACCAGAGGTTTAGTCTTCAGATTCGAACTGGAGCCCATCATCAGGGAACTTGTCTCTAACAGAATGTGGGCTTTGGGCTGTTCTATGCGCACTGTTTCTATGGTGCTTGGTTGTATGTGTTGATTGGGGTGTTAATGGCCGGTGTTGGCTGTTGTTTCCTTGTGCTGCCAAGCCCGTGGTTCCTAAGTACTTGATAAGCCACTGGTAAATCAACACTTTGTAAATGGAAAAGGGAGCTATTTCCCAGGCCTCAATCATTTCCCTGGCTATTTTTGTCCCTGCTCAGCCAACAATCTTATAGTAGCTGCAAAATTGAATATATGTCCTTATTCATTGCAGTGTGAGGCTACCAGTGAATTTGGCTCTCCTTGTCTGACAGCTTGCTTGTATTCTTGTAATTTGGTGGTTAGTTTCCACCCTGTCTGTTCTACATAGTCACAGAGGCAATCCTGGCAAGGAATCCAGTAGATTACATTAGAGGTAGATTACATTAGAAGTATTTCCTGTCTCTAAGTGATCTCTAAGTGAGGACCCAAGAATTGTTGGGGCAACAAGCTGACTTTGTAAAAATGCCACTTGGGGGGGCCAAAAGCCCTAGTAATAATAATCAGGCATATAAAATGGAATGAAGGCTATTGCCGAGCACTTAGTATGGTGCTCCATAGACTGTAAGCTGCCCTGAGTCTCCGGAGAAGGGTGGCATATAAATGTAATTAAAATAAAAAAAATAAAAAAAATAAAATCTTTGCAATGCATCATTTGTCTTTGTATGGTAGCCTCTGAGTGCTGTGTGATGCCCATTTGCAGATCTCGGAAACTGTGTTCTACTGCTTCCAAAATGTTTTTGATGTATGATAGCGTGTGCCATATAGTTGATTTGATTGAAGAAATAGCAAATGTTTTTTGAAAGAAAATTTCCCAGCTATGTACAGGAATAGGTATCTGGCTAGGCAGTGTAGAGAAGACAGGGAAAATGGAGGGAACAATTGGCAATGAGCAAGTTCTATTCTTGACAAAAGCTGCAAAGCAGCAACAGCACTAGTGGTAAGGAGCCATAGCCAGTGGTGACCAGATGTAACCTGTGAAATAGGCAAATGGTATTGCTCCCCACTTCAGCAAAATAATCACAACAGGAAAAGATATAGGTGCATAAACCCCCTTATCGCCAGAAGAAAATAATGTAATGTATTCATGTGTGACAGCATCAACTACAGAACTGGAAGGTCTATTTTAATCAAACTTTCTGTACAACACACAGGAATACTGCGTTCTTAAATGGAAATTTAAGAAAACAGTTTCAAAAGAGCACTAACCTGTGTGGCTTGATGAGGGATTTGGAGGTCAGGTGGCTTTGGCAAAGCTGCACATCCAGGTTCTCCGGCAGCCAAAGGAACATAGCCACAAAGGTCCATTGTCTAGTGCATGGGTGTTCAACCTTGGCAATGATGCACTTCCTGTGCACTTCCAGCTAGCCATGCTTTGTGGATTGCATGGATGAGCCAAGGACAGAACCAATAAATTACTATATATTTCAGCCTTTAAATTATATCAGGTGCTGTTATTTCAACAGTTGCTTTATTGTTCACAATGTTTTTCTGATGTTAGAAATCACAAATTCTCCATTAGGTAAAAATGTGAGTGCTTGTACCCAGGTTGAAAACTGGAGTTGGAGACCATTGCTGTTCTGAGGACATCCAGGGCTGAATATCTTCATTTTATAAGTTGCAACCCTTTAAAAAAGAATTTCATTGGTCTGGACCTGAGTTTAAAAGGGCAGATTTGACTGTGAAAAAGAGGTGTACTTTGTAAAATTGTAGTTCCCCATGCTGGCTGGGAAATTTTGGAAGTTGGAAGTCCACAGATCCTAAAGTTACTTAAGCTGACATTGATATAAAAATGTATTTTAAATTGTGTATAATGTAAAGAAATGTAGCTTTTACATTTAATACCACAGTTTCTGATTGTCTGCTTTCTGTAAAAACAGATAATTCTTTTTTCGTTTTCCATCACTTTATATTTGTGACTGGTAAGCACTTTTTCTTCCAGTAGTTCTGCAACTGCTGGTCCTGACTGCTCAGCCAACAGTCCTGAGTCCTGTAGTCCATTTTTCACCAGATGCCCAGGAACTCCAACACCTAATGTGGTCTTTGTTGACTGGGGTGATGACCAAGCTGGTATAATTTGTGTAATTTATGTCTCACCATATTTTTATGTTTGATTCCTCTGATGAGATTTGTCCAGTATGATTGAACCTCTGGCATAGCATCTTCCTCAAAGCCCCACAACCATGTTAAGATAGTGTCTCACTTGATGTGTGTGTGTGTGTGTGTGTAACCTATATATAAATACACACACACACACACACACTTGCATAATCATCTCCAGTAATTGGAAGCATCCTTTTTTTTCTACCATTCAGTCTCTCTTCATAGTCTTAATAGCTTTCACAGCAACATGTATCCCTTTTATCTCATTGTTAACAGTCCAATTTGAGGGGAAATGGCTTGTCTTTTTTTTTCTCCAGCAATGTTGCTCTATTTTTGGTATGTTTGCTCTCCTTTTTCAATAATTCTAGTTCTTGTTGAGAGAGGACAAGTGGGGGAGGTTTAAGTATTTTTTTTTAACTTAGGTGTATTTTTTATCCCTCTTTTTAAATTACAAAATGTCTTCCTCTTAAGTGACAGAGCAGCAACAGCAGTAGTTGACAAATGTTGGCAAAAATACTCATTTAAGGCAGTACAAGCTGATTTGCCTTTATCACGATGAGGTTTCATGCTGCGGAGGCAACACAGCTATTATTGTCGAAGCAAAGCAACAACACGAATATCTTTCACTAGGCAGTTCAAAATGCCCCCAAGTCTTGAGAATAGCTCCAGTTGCCAAACCCACCCACCCACCCATGGATGCAGCTCTGCAACTATTGGATATTGAAAACATGGAGGCCTTTGTGGAAAGGCAAAGCAGAACAACGTGGCCTCTTCATTGTACTAATAGGAGCTATGATACGCCAATTCTCAGAAAGCATCTTCAGGGAAGGCCTTTGCTTGGGCCTTTGTTAATTAGAAGATCACACAACCTTCTTGTAAGTGTCCACACATGGCTAAAGTAATCAAAGCCTATGACCCTTTGTTGTTGACACATATCCTTAAAATTGTTTTTATTTTGGGATGAAGACTTTGTGTTTCCTTAACCATCTCCTTGTTATCGGATAGAAGAAAAGTCAAAGGCACAGCTACATGAAGAACCCATTCCTGCCAAGACAAGTTCTATTTTGGAGTTTCAGAAGAGATTCCAGGAGTTCCCTATGGTTGATGGTGCTGGATTACTGGATGAAGAGCAGCTGCCACAAACCTTACAGCTGAAGAAAAGGATTGTCTAGGGTCTGCAAGGATCTCTGCCTCTTCCCTGTAAAGGAGGAAATGGGGGATAGTGGTGATATCTGACTTCCTTCTGTGGAAATAGCAATCTGTTTGGAGTTGCTTTAGGTGAAATATAAGTTCAATTTGTCAATTAATCAATTAAATGTCTTGTTTGGGAGCATTCCGGGCACCTGATTGGGCATTGTGAGAAACAAAATAATGAATTAAAGTGGACCTTGGCCTGATCCAATAAAATAATTCTTTTTTTATATTTAGTCAAGTTTTCACTGCATTTAACATATAAG
Source organism: Bungarus multicinctus (assembly GCA_023653725.1). Lineage (NCBI taxonomy): Eukaryota > Metazoa > Chordata > Lepidosauria > Squamata > Elapidae > Bungarus > Bungarus multicinctus. The sequence continues at coordinate 206,441,610 of CM042834.1, forward strand.
AATCAAGAGTAAGCAGAAGGCTAAAGGGATCCTGTTTAGAGCTAAGTGGGATGGCAAAAGCACCTGTATCTATCTACCCTTCTCGATGACTAGTCATGTTAGTGTCTCTTGAAGTAGCGTGGTATGTCTGAACAAGAAAGTAATGGCAGAGGAGTTACGAGAAGTTACATGAGTTACTTGGAAGGGCCATAATGTCAGTATAGGAAGAATTCCTGTAAATTTAAGGAAAGAGGCCAGGCCAGCTAAAAATGAGGGGTGGGGAACACAAGTGGGGTGGGATTAAATATTGCTAAGAAATCTCTGAGGAGTTACTGAAATATTCAAGAAAATCTCCTGTCACATCATGTAGGGAAGACAAGTGTTTGGTGCCTGTCATATAGTTTGAAAAGGAAAAATAGATGGGAATAAGCAGAAGAGAATTTGCTAAACCTTTCAGGGTTTCCTGCTGGGTTGGGTGTCTGACCTGGGATCACTCACATCGTACCTTTAAGGTGCTTGTCCAGCCAGATGAAATTGGCTGGAAAAGAATCCAGTTTAAGAAATTGATGTCCAGATTGCAATCCATTCTTCAGCTTTGTCAACAGTGCTGGACAGCTGTTCTGTCCGGACAGTGGTTACCATGGGCCCTGACTGAGGATTCCCTCCTTGCTTTTTAATTCCCCGCCCCCCCATCTAGTGTGGGATAGCACATGCCAGACACTTTCTTTCCATGAGTGGGTCTTGGAGGAGATAGAGTTACATTGATGATTCCACCCACCACCACTTCCAGTACTGATAGAACAAAAAAAAACAAAACCCAACCACTCTAGGTTTATGTGTTTTTCTGTGCTGACCGTCCCCTACAGAAGTGACACTAGTTTTACTACCCTTTCTGTCACCTGGTCTAAAAGGGAAAATTTGCAGGCAGGCAGGTCCATATTTTCACTGGTTCATAAATAAAAAATCAGCATTTCTCCAGGCCATTGGTGGCAGTGAAAGAAGAAAAGCCAAACATTTAATTAGTCCCTCTGCCTGGCTTATTGCTGGCCATACCCATTGGTAAACCACTCACTCATGGAGACTGGTGAATTGGTTCTTCAGTGTGTCCCTTATTTGATTTAGAGAAAGAATCAGTCTCTACATCTCTCTCACAATGTACAGTAGAATTCTGGCTTTAGGTGGGCATGCTCTCCATGGAAAACAGCTGCCCCAAATATAGTTATGGAAAGAAACTACCAACGACCATTGGAGTTTAAGAGAGGGTCATTCTAGCTGACGCATATAGTGACCAACAATAATAGAGACATTGTCTGGTTTGAAATGTAGCCCAACATACGTGCTTTTTCTACATTAGGGGAATTCACTGTTCCCACACCATCGACCGTTATTCCAGGCAGACAGTGATGTTTCTGTTCTTCCTAGTATGACTATTCTGTAGCAGAACACCTGAACCCATAGGATGGGAAACTGAAGATCTAAAACCTTTCTTCCTGTTGTGGTCCGCCAGCAGCCTGCACAGCTGGCAGCAGAGTTGGATAGTGGGGAGGAACATGGGTGAGTCTAGGAAGGACTTGGACGAGGGTCCTGCACCCAATGCAGAGATGGGGCCAGAACCATCTGGGAATTTTGTGCTGACTCCGAAACCTCCAGAATCTGACAGCAGTGAGGCAGAGGAACAAGGGGAGCCTGTTCCCAGTGCGTGTGTGAGCAGAGCTGCCAGAAGGCAAGAGCAGCTAAGACAAAAGTGGAGACTCGGGAGTAAGGCTTAGTAGTGATTGGCTCTTCCATAAGACATAAAGGAGGAGCAAAGGGATATGAACCTTTGCAGGAAGCAACTTTGTTTGTATTGGTCGGTTTGAAACCTGAAGCTCCGTGTTGAATTTATGCTCCGTTTGGCCTTGTATAACTAATTGGAAATTTAGTCGTTAGTAGCATTTCAAGGAAGATAAAAGTGCGTGCTTATCAGACTTATCCTGAAGGACTTTGGCAGACTTTCATAGGACTATTTACAAACTGTTTGAGATTCATTATGGGCTGTGAATGACTAAAATTCACAGCCGTTGAAATAAAAAAGGTTTTTTTGAGACTAGCGTGTGTTTGTTAGTGTTTCAATAAGCCTTGGTCAGAACATTTCCCAGAAGCCCTCTGGATCTTCACAGGGAGGTGTCTGTGGAGATCTTCGAAAAGTAAGTAAGCAATGGGAGGTTTTTCTCATCTATCATCTATTTCTCTTTTCCATCCTCACTCTCTCCCACCCTTCTCTCTTCTACCATCATCTATCTATCTGTATCTCACAAAAATGTGACTCTGGGTGGCAATACAATAAAATCATAAAAACAATATTTTCAAAAACACTCTACAATTAAAACATTAATATTATATTTAAAAACCCAAAGGGCTAGGGAAAGCATGGGATGTTGCATACAATATAGCTACTTCATTTAATCCTCATTTCTATGAGGCCCTCAAGTCTGTTGCCCTTATCAGGATTTGAGGGACTTCTAAAAGGACAACATGAATGAGGCATCATCAAGTATCATCTTGCTTGAGAGGGATGATGTTCCTCGGGGCAGGGGCCATGGCAGAAAAGGCCCATCTTCTGGGTTCCACTAAACATAATTCTTTGGCAGATGGGACCCAGAGCATGCCACTTCTGCCACACAAGATGGACGGGCAGAAGTAATTGGGAAGTCCTTCAAATAACCCATCCCCATGCTATGAAGGTCTTCAAGAGTCAAAATCAGCATCTTGAATTGTACCCAAAAGCAAATGGGCAACTAAAACAGCTCACGGAGCAATGGTGTAAAAGCTGTTCTAGGGATATACATGACTGCCCATGCCATTACATTTTGCACTAGTTAGTTTCCGCTTACTCTTCAAGGGCAGCCTCATGTAGAGAACATTACAGTAGTCCATCCATCACATGATGCCTGAGTGACTATGAGTAGTGTCTCCCGATTCAGGAATGGTGCAACTGGCTCACAACACAAAGATATGCAAAGGGTCTCTTATCTACAACTGCTATCTGCTTTTTGAGCAGAGTGGCAAGTCCAAGAGGACCTCCAAGTTGCATATTGGGTTAGGATTAGGGTTAGGGTTAGGGCAGCATAATCCCATTTAGTACTGGAGATGATATAGTCCCAGAACTGGAAGGCCCTAAGCCCAGGCCTTCTTACCAGGATTCAGGTGAAGCCTATTGTTTCCTATCCAGATCCCTATGGCCTCTAGACACTAGGATAGGACATCAGCAACACTGCTTAATTTGCCAGTGGGCAGAGATGTATAATTAGGTATCATTTGCATATTGACGATACCTTACCCCATGACAATGGATGCGCTCACCCATTGGATACATGCAGACATTAAATTGGAGGAGCATTTTATTTATTTATCAAGCAATTATAAGATAACAGGTATAAGTATAAACATAGTTATGAATACATGAAATGGATACATATAAGAAAAATAAAAAGAAACAATAGGACAGGGACAGTAGGCACGTTGGTGCGCTTATGCACGCCCCCTACAGACCTCTTAGGAAAGGGGTGAGGTCAATAGTAGGCAGACTAAGGTTAAAGTTTTGGGGGTTTGGGGAAGAAACCACAGAGTCAGGTAGAGTATTCCAGACGCTGATCACTCTGTTGCTGAACTTGTATTTCCTGCAATCAGGTTTGGTGCGGTTAACCTTGAGCTTGTATCTATTGTGTGTTCTTGTATTGTTATGGTTGAAGCTGAAGTATTCATTCACAGGTAGGACATTGCAATGTATGATTTTATATACTATACTTAGATCGGACCCAAGGCGGCGTAGTTCTAGGTTTTCTAGGTCTAGAATTTCTAGTCTAGTGGCATAAGGTATTCTGCAACGAGTCGAGGAGTAGAGAACTCTTCTTGTGAAATATTTCTGGACTTTTTCAACTGTGTTAATATCAGATACATAATGTGAGTTCCAGACCGATGAGCTGTATTGAAGTATTGGTCTAGCAAATGTTATATGTATAAGTATTGGTCTAGCAAATGTATGCTCTTGTTAGTAGTGTAATATTACCAGAGAAAAAGCTATTGAACGCTGTGGCACCGAGGGTGGGGCTTCTGCCCCTCCATCCCCCTTCACCCCCAATTGGGATCAACTACAGAGAAAGAAGGACAAACAAAGCTCCTCTCCTTTTTGTTTATCACAATTCATTACCCCAAAGATGCCAACTGATAAACCTGACTTAGAGGTAATTGGTCTGTGTTGCCTTGAGATTTGTGGCATCTTCAAGCCTTTCCCCACGGAAGTCCCAAAGGTGCTTTTTCAAGAGGCAACTGGACTTTCTGGTTTTTCTTTGAAGACATGTCACTTCTCGTCCAAGACATTTCACTTCTCATCTTTAGCTTTGACTGGATGGTGGGGAATGGAAGGATTTATAATCCTTGTAGACGCTGGTCATTTGCATTCTTTTAGAGAGTTGTTAAGGCCACCTGGAGGTTCATCTGTGTCATCAGGTTACCAGACTAGTGCAAATGGGTGTGGAACCTTCTTGAAACTGTTGAAAGGAACTGTGTTGTAGATGGAGATGGATGATGTTGTATCCCACCCACCCCTTTTGAGAGAGGGCTGTTCAATTTCGACATAGATGGCTTCTGTGACCCCTCTTGCAAACCAGAGATCCTCTCTGTCCAAAATGTGGACTTTGCTGCCTTCAAAAGAGTGGCCTTTGTCTTTTAAATGCAGATGGACTGCTGAATCTAGTCCTGGTGAGCTTGTTCTCCTATGTTGTGCCATGCGTTTATGAAGTGGAACCATATACCAGCCGTCTGCAAGGAGTGTAAATCCTTCCATTCCCCACCATCCAAGTCAGAGCTGAAGAAGCTTCTTGGAAGTGAAATTCAAAGAAAAATCAAAAAGTCCAGTTGCCTCTTAAAAGAGCACCTTTGGGACAATCAGGACCTGGATGACTGAGAATCTCCATAGACATTCCCCACGGAAGGCTTTACCATAATGACTTTTTCATGCTGAAAGATTAAGTAGAGTTGTGCAGAATCTGGAGCAAGGCAGTCGGACAAGCCTTGGGGTAAATACATTCCAAGGCCACCGATATTAATTTTAAGATGCACGTAAAGGAGGTTAACGCTGCTGCTCACCTTTGACAAAGCCAACTATGCCGGAGCTGTTCATCACTGGTCCTGCCCTATGATGCAAGTTAAAATGTTGAAGCTTGTAGGTTTAAGTGCACAAGCTCATCTCAGCTATGAACGATGGCAGGGTCTTGCCATTTTTAATCCAAAACAGTAGCGAAGTAAAGCACAGGGTTAAACTGCTGTCCGATGTAAGTCAGTGGGGAAAAAAGCGATGAGATTTTTGAAAACAAAACGAGAATCAGTGAGAGACAAACATAACAAAGCACCTTTGCAGAACCCACACGTGTTGTGATTGGAGGGGCGTTGTTGCCCTGGGTTTTCTTAACTATAATTAGATTAAAGACAACTGGAGGGGAAAACCCTTTAAGTGGAGAATAACAAATGACCTCACAGGGCAGAAAGTCCGCTCATTCACCAACCTTGATCTATGCACACCCAAGTGGTATTTTCCTCTTTTTCCCCCCTTCCTTTTTCTCTGATGTCGATGGAGCAACCTTTTGACTCATCCAGATTGAGAGTTTCTCTATTGTGGAGCTCTTACGGCTGCCGCCACTGAGCTCACGTTGTTGATCTTGTTTTACAGCAGCTTTGCCTGTTGTTCAGGGAACAGAATGTTCTCTTCAGTGAACTGAGCTTGAACTTCCCAGCCCACTTGGTCTCAGAAATCACAAGGGGAAAGAGAAAGATGGATATATATATATATATATTTGTGTTAAAAAAAAAAAGAGATCGGTTTCAATTGAACCTTTTAATATTCCATTCCTTTCCCATTGACATTACAACAAGAGCAAACATTTGAAATCTAACGCTTTAAAGGGAATGCAGCCTTCTTGCTGCTCAGAAGTAGCTCTCCTTCCTTCCTTTCCCACGATCAAATTGCCACTTCTTTCCCTCTGCCGTATTCTCTTCCCACAATGTTTACATCCTTGTCCAAACTGGGGTTGCAAGGTAAACTCCCGTGCATGAATCATCATGCCTGGGAAGAGAGGAGACACTAACCTCTCAGAGGCATCTTGATCTGCAAAAGCAGCACACAGAATTCCAAAAATATTACAAAGATCCTATTGTGGGGCCTGTACTTGCCTGGAGGTAGGACCAGCCTTGGTGGTGATAGTGATGGAGCTTCCATCTAAAAAAAAAACAGCTGAATGCTAGAGAGTAAGATCAAAAGGAGATCGGGCCCATGGCCAGGCACTGTAATTCTTTCTCTCCCGCGTTCTTCTCCTTCATTAAAATGGTTTGATGTGAATATAGGTAGTCCTCAGCTTACAACCACAACTGAGCTGAAAATTTTTGTTGCTAAGTGAGAGATTTGTTAAGTGAACTTTGCCCCATTTTTATGACATTTCCTGCCACCGTTGTTCAGTAAATCACCGCGGTCGTTAAGTTAGTAACATGGTTGTTAAGTGAATCTGGCTTCCCCATTGACTTTGCTCATCAGAAAGTTCTCCAAAGGCGATCCCTGAGACCTCAGGACATTGCAAAACCATCATAAATATGAATCAGTTGCCCACCATTTGAATTTTGATCCTGTGGGGATGCTACAACGGTTGTAAGTGTGAAAAATGATCACAAGTCACTTTTTTCAGTCCCATTGTAACTTCACAAAGCAGAGATGGTATTCAGCAGGTTCTGACCAATTCTGGAGAACCGGTAGCGGAAATTTTGAGTAGTTCGGACAACCGGCAAATCCCACCTCTGACTGGGAATTTTATAGTATCCTTCTCCTACCACGCCCACTAGGCCACGCTTACAGAACCGGCAGTAAAAAAAAATGTGAATCCCACTACTGTCATAAAGGTCACTAAATGAGCTGTTATAAGTCAAGGATTACCTCTATATGATTTTTGCTCGTGGAAAAGGTATCAATTCTACGCCATCTGAATGATGAAATTTGAATGGGAAGAAAGAATGAAGAAACATATTCCTGGTTTGAATTGCCCCTCCTTGTCTTTCTTTTTTTCTTTAAGAAGCCTAGGAAATGTGGATTATATGGATTATATTGACTGTGTTCTTATACCTGTCCAGAGGAGCATCTTTTTGCTATTTCAAGGTTCAGCAACCGCCTAAAATTTATGATGCCATATTCAGCACATGAATTATTTGTGGGTCTATAAAGGCATTTGGAGATTATATCTTTAGTATTTCCCTTTAGCATTCATTCATCATGTGAATTAAAACACATAGGCTGTGATTCTCAAAGGCTCAGTTCTGCCACACTTTTGGCTATCAAGCCTTTCAGCCATTTATTTCCATGGTTACCACATTTGTGCATTAGTGTAAAGTCACTTTTCCCAACTTGGTGACCTTCAAGTATGTGAAAATGTAGATGAACTTGATTTAACCAGAGCACTAATGTAAAAGGACTTGGCTTCCCACTTCTAGGTCTAATATTTCTGACTCTACTTCTTAGCAATGGGTAGATATCACATATTTTTATTACTGATTTTCTTTATCATTACACTGAAGTTAGAATTACTTGCATGGGAAACCCTGATGTCTCTAAAGCTCTATCTTACCCTTCTTTTTTTGGATCTGTTCAGGTCAGCATTTCTCAACCTCAACATGGCTGGATGCTGAAATCCTTCAGCTTGCTGGATAGGGAATTCTGGGACTTCAACTCCCAGAATTTCCTATCCAGAAAGCTAGGAGTGGACTTCATCCACTTGAAAGGAATAGCAAAGCATGTTTTATACAGGTGGTCCTCAACTTACAACAGTTCATTTAAATGACCATTCGAAGTGACAATGGCACTGAAAAAAAGTAAGTTATGACCCTTTTTCACACTTATGACCATTTCAGCATCCCCATAGTCAGACACTTGGAAACTGACTCACATTTATGACGGTTGCAGTGTCCTGGGGTCATGTGATCATCTTTTGTGATCTTCTGATGACCAAAGCAAGTTTACCATTTAGCAACCGTGTTACTAATTTACAGAGGTGGCATTCAGCAGGTTCTGACCAGTTCCAGAGAACTGATAGCAAAGAATTTGAGTACTTCAGAGAACTGGCAAATATCACTTCTGACTGGCCCTGTCCCCATCCATTCTCTGCCTCCCGAGTCCCAGCTGATTGGCTGGGTCTTCTTTGGTTGCCCTGCACAACCGTGTCGGAACGGAGCTGGAAAGCAGGTTAACGGGGTGGGGAGGGAATGGGGATTTTACAGTATCCCTGCCATGCCCATCAAGCCACGCCCACCAAGCAATGCCACGCCCAGAAGCCACGCCCACAGAACCGGTAGTAAAAATATTTGAATCCCACCACATCTAATTTAACAACTGAAGTAATCCACTTAACAAACGTGGCAAGAAAAGTCGTACAATGGGGCAAAACTCACTTAGCAACATATCTTTTGGGCTCAATTGTGGCCGTAACTCAAAGAGGACTACCTATACTTAGAAAAATAGATGATGATTATTCATCAAAGTCTTATGATTTTTAGAATACTTCTATGTGACACCCACATTTTTTGTCATGTCTTTTTTTTTTTGCCATATGTCTGTTTTTTTCTTTTATTTGTTGACTTCTGTATTGTGTCATATATTGGCAACTACTGACACATGAATTCAACAAACAGGTCTTTGTACTCGTAGATTATTTGAGCATTAGGGCATGATTTATCCCCACGGGGCATAGAAATGTGTGGATTTGGATGTACACATCGCCCACAACTAACATTGCAAAGGCTGACCTAGAATTCTAGAATATCTAGGTAAGATCTTCTTAAGACACATAAACTGCCAGATAAGCATTTGCCATGCCTGGGGATCATCATTAACTTACCAAGAATATTTGCATGATCAGTACCACTTTATTTTTGTTGCATTTGATTTCCCACCTGCCATATATTTAATTTTTCAAGTATCTGTCATGGTCAGCATTTATTTTATTTTTTGCATTTCATTTCTCACTGACCTTTACATGTGTTTATCTCTCAGAGAGCAACCAATCATGCATAATAGGAAGTACTATCTTATAACATAAGCTCTAAATAAAATGTATTATCTAGATATCAACAAAGATAATCCCCCTAAATTAACATCGAAAAGATTCTTGAGAATCTTTTCGGATAACAAGTCTGACCACTTCAGCCAGTTCACATATTAAGCAATACCTCTAGTCCTCTCAATGTTGCTTTTTCTTTTTACATTGACTTAGATATAATGCCTGACATGGAACTATGATTGTATAGAGATAACCAGACAAATCCTTCACTATGAAATTGTTCTATGTCAGGGGCATCTAACTCAAGGCCCGTAGGCCGGATCGGGCCTACAAGGTGCTTAGATGTGGCCCGCGGGGCTGCCCTGGAAAGAGAGAAGGACTGGCCCACAGTGCCTCTGCCAGCAAAAACCAAACTCTGTTTTCGGCTGCGATGGTCTACTCCAGATCGAAAATGGAGGAAAATGGAGCTCAGGAGGGGCGCGCAAAAGCTCCATTTTTTTCTGGCAGAGTGCTGGAGTAGGCCGTGGCAGCCAAAAATGGAGCTTGGGAGGACTGTGTGCGGTCCTTCCGAACTCTGTTTTCGTTGGCAGAGTGCTAGCAAAACAAGCTCTGGCCGCACCCACCTCAGCCACACCCACCTTGGCCATGCACACACGCCCCCCCAAGGTCAAACACTACCCTGATGTGGCCCACAATGAAATCAAATTTGACTGCCCTGTTCTACATCATTCATGGATTTTTAAGAGGAAAAAGTGGGAGGGCATCATCTCAGTCATATAATATTCCCTTATTGGTGGTGCTCCTGGGATGAATGAATGAAGCATATCAGGAATGAACAGAGCATATACTCCAAATAGGTTGACCCAACATGTGAAGGTCATCTCAGCTACCGAGTTAAAGCAAGCTGGTATCTATATTGGGCAGTAGTAACATAGGAAGATGCTGGTGGTGGACGATCACTTTAGTAACAACAAAGGCCTTTCATAGGGCATGGAAAAATCCATAAATAGAGAAGATAAAGTGATTTTTAATGTAGTGCCAGATGATGGACCCTCAGGTCAGATGGTACTCAACATGCTACTGAGAAAGAATTGAGGATCTTTCAGAGTACTAATGGTGTTTGTGATGCAGCCAGTTTAAAGCCTTCAGGACATCTACGGTACTTTGCTGATGTTACCATGCAGGAAAAGAGAATCCAAAGCTGTAAAGACAACATTGTAGGAGAATCATGGAATGTAAGAAACATGATTAGATTAACAGAGTTGGAAGGCACCTTGTAGATCAAGTCCATCCCACCACCCAAGCGGGAGACCCTACACCATTTCTGACAAATGGCAGTTCATTCTCTTCTTGAAAGTCTCCAGTGGTGAAGCTCCCACAACTTCTGAGGGCAAGCTATTCCATGGGTTGATTGTTCTCACTGTCAGAAAATTTCTCCTTATTTCCAGGTTAAATCTCACCTTGTTCAGTTTCTATCCATTATTCCTTGTCTGGCACCTTGGAAAATAGCTTGACCCCCTCCTCTCTGTGGCAGCCCTTCAAATATTAGTGTTATCGTGTCTCCCCTGGTCCTTCTCTTCACTAGACTAGCCATGTCCAGTTCCTGTAACCATTCTTCATACGTTTTAATCTCCAGTCCCCTAATCATCCTGGTTGTTCTTCTCTGTACTTTTTCTAGAGCCTCAACATTTTTTCTATAGTGTGGTGACCAAAACTGGATGCAGTACACCAGGTGTGGTCTTACTAAGGCTTTATAGAGTGGAATTAGTACCTCACTTAATCTTGATTGTATCCCTGTTAATGTACCTTAGGATTGCATTGGCTTTTTTGGTGGCTGCTACACACTGCTGGCTCATATTTAGCTGGTTGTCCACTAAGACTCCAAGATCCCTCTCACAGTTACTGTTATTAAGCCTGGTTTGTAATGAGAGGTTACAATGAGAAATCTGCTACAACAGTCATTGGTCTCATTCGAGACAATGATGAATCTACATACAGACAGGAGGTTATACAACTTGCCTCGTGGTGTAACCGGAACAATCTGGAACTGAACACACTCAAAACCGTAGAAATGGTGGTAGACTTTAGAAGAAACCCTCCCATACTATCACCTCTTACAATACTAGACAACACAGTATCAACAGTAGAGAGCTTCAAATTTCTAGGTTCTACTATATCACATGACCTAAAATGGACACCTAACATCAAAAACGTCATCAAAAAAGCACAACAAAGAATGTTCTTTCTGCGCCAACTCAGAAAGTTCAAAGTGCCCAAGGAGCTGCTGATCCAGTTCTACAGAGGAATTATTGAGTCTATCATCTGCACCTCTATAACTGTCTGGTTTGGTTCTGCAACCCAACAGGACAGACACAGACTTCAGAGGATAATTAGGACTGCAGAAAAAACAATTACCACCCACGTGCCTTCAATCGAGAACCTGTATACTGCACGAGTCAAAAAGAGGGCTGTGAAAATATTTACTGACCCCTCACATCCCAGACATAAACTGTTTCAACTCCTTCCCTCAAAACGACGCTACAGTTTTTCCCCGAAAGCCATCACTCTGCTAAACAAATAATTCCCTCAACACTGTTCAACTATTTACAAAGTGTACACTACTATTACTGTTAATCTTCTCATCACTCCTTATCACCCATCCCCTCCCACTTGTGACTATAACTTTGTTGCTTGTATCCTGTTTCCTAGTATGATTTGATGTTGATTGTACCCTATGACTATCATTAAGTGTTGTACATTATGATTCTTGATTCTTAACGAATGTTCCTTCTTTATGTATACTGAGAGTATTTACACCAAGACAAATTCCTTGTGTGTCCAATCACACTTGGCCAATAAAGTATTCTATTCTATTCTGCTACACATTGCCATCACGTGACAAATTGAAAAGGACTGGGATTGAACACTTGGTTCGATCACATGGTTTACTACTCAGAACACACACAAAAAGGAGACATCACTTTCATTGTCCAAAAATACTAGTAAAGAGAGTTCTTAGGGACAGTGCAATCAATAATGGATCACTGTAAATTAATTTCTGTAGACAACCTTTTAAAATAACATTTATTTGAGTTTATGTCCCAATCATTGATACTGAACAAGAGCAAGATGACAAATTTAACGGTCAAGTTTAATTTGAAATCAACAGAACGTGAAGCAAGAGATGTTGCCTGTGGTAAACCAAAGCTGAAAATAGTAAGGAGGAAAATGTAGTTGGATTACATACCCTAGGAAAGAGTAATGAAACAGAAGAATCAATTAGTTTCTGCCAATACAATTATTTCTTCACTACTAACATATTATTCAAACAACCAAAACAATGCAGGTAGTCCTCGACTTACAACCACAACTGAGCCGAAAATTTTTTTATTGCTAAGTGAGACAAATGTTAAGTTGAATTCTGCCCATTTTATGACTTTGTTTGCCACAGTTGTTAAATTAATCACTGTAGTTGTTAAGTTAGTAACATGGTTATTAAGTGAGTCTGGCTTCCTCACTGACTTTGCTTACCAGAAGGTCGCCAAAGGGGATCATATAGTGGTGGGATTCAAATTTTTTTACTACCTGTTCTGTGGGCGTGGCTTGGTGGGCGTGGCAGGGGAAGGATACTGTAAAATCTCCAGTCAGAGATGGTATTTGTTAGTTCTCCGAACTACTCAAAATTTCCACTACCGGTTCTCCAGAACTGGTCAGAACCTGCTGAATACCATCTTTGCATATGACCCTGGGACCCTGCAGTAGTCATAAATATAAGTCAGTTGCCAAGCATCTGAATTCTGGTCACATGACCATGGGGATGCCGCAACGGTTGCAAATGTGAAAAATGGTCATAAGCAGGGGTGGGATTCTCCTGGTTCGGAGCAGTTTGGGCAAATCCCTAGCTCTGATGATCAGCTTCCTCCAAATTGGTTTGCTGTGATGATCATGTGGGCGCCCCGCAACTGACCCTGCACTGTGCTCATCTATATCTGCTCAGCTGATTCGCACAGCAGAACAGATTGCTGCGCCTCAGCTGTGTTCCTTCCCTGAAATAACATTGAAGGTAAGTAATTGCGGAATCTGTGCTTCTGCACAAAGCAGGCAATTAGAAAACCACTTGTTACAGCATCCAACCAGTGGTCATAAGTCACTTATTTTTAGGGCTGTTGTAATTTGAAATGATCACTAAATGAACTGTTATAAGTCGAGATCTATCTGTACACATATAATATACATGGATGTTAGCAGATGAAGCACACAAAAAAATCAAATCGAATATACTATGGATACAAGGAGATGAGCAAAGGTATCACCAGAGGTGGTATTCAGCAGGTTCTGACCAGTTCTAGAGAACTGGTAGCGGAAATTTTGAATAGTTTGGAGAACCAGCAAATCCCACCTTTGACTGGAGATTTTACAGTATCCTTCCCCTGCCACGCCCACCAAGCCATGCCCACAGAACCAGTAGTAAAAAAATTTGAATCCCACCACTGGACATCACTGATTGTGGGATACTGTATGTCATGAACTGTTCTTTGGTAAATTCCAAGCCAAGCTAAAAATGGAAAAAAACAAATAAAAACATTTTCCACAGTATGTGTTTGATCATATACCAATAAGTTTCAAGAAACTGATTTAAAAAAAAAAAAAAGAAATGGAAAGAAATCAGGAATTGCTATGAAGTCCAAATACAGGTAGTCCTTGACTTGCAACCATTTGCTTCGTGAAGTTACAACGGCACTGAAAAAAAGGGACTTATGACCATTTTTTCACACGTATGATCATTGTAGCCTCCCCATGGCCATGTGACCAAAATTCAGATGCTTGGCAACTGGCATGTATTTATGATGGTTGCAGTGTCCCAGGGTTATGGGATCCCTTTTTGTGACCTTCAGACAATCAAAAGTCAATGGGGAAGCAAGCTTCATTTAGTAACTGTGTTACTAACTTAACAATTGGAGGGAATCACTTTGCAACTGGGCAAGCAACAAAAATCATAGAACGGGCAAAACTTAACAACTATCATGCTTAGCAACAGACAATTTGGGTTCCAACTTATTGTTGTCATAAGTCAAGGACTACCTGTGTGCCCTGAAGTTCAGCAGGCTTTTTCCTTCGTAGTCTTCTACAGAGCACTGAAGACCTCGCTCCCCAAATCCCTTAAGTGTGGCATAAAGTGAAGTGACTTCGTAACAGAAGCTTAAGTTGGCACCAGTTTTTTTTAATGTGCTTGCTTTTAATAATATTTTAACATGGCTTTTATTTTAATTTTTGATTGGGAGGCTCCCGGTGTTTGTTACAGGATGGGCAGCTCTATAAAAGTTTGAAATAAATAAAATCCTGACTCTCATTCATAGGGATTTAGAGGAATTGTAGAATTAAAGCAAAGAAGGCGTTAAGATGCAAGTGGAAACAGACTGACAAAGACCAAGAAACCAAGTTGGATAGTAATAGAAGAGAAGCCAAATCCGAGAAAGACAAAGATTGAAGAAAGGAACCTCATGAAGAATTTCAGGTATCTGAGGGAAGACAAAAGGACCGATATTACAATACATGAACTACATCTCTTCTCCTTAAAAGGAAAAAAGACTTTTAAAAACAAAGAAAATCTTCCAACACCAAACAAAGGATACTTAGCAAAGTATTATACAATATCCTTAATTTCATGTGTTAGTAAAATAATGCTCAGAATAATCCAATACAGATTATTATATTTCCCTACAGGGAGAGGGGAATGCCAGATGTTCAAACTGCTTTTATAAAAGGATTATGAAACATTTTTGCTGATGCATGCTGATAATGTAGAGAAGCCAAAGAACAGCAAAAATAGGGCAATAGGTGTTTCATTGGCTATAAAAAGGCCTTTGGCTGTGCCAGGTTTATCAAACTGTAGAATGTCCTTAGGAAAACATGAATGCCAGACCATCTTATTGTGCTCATGCAAAATCTATACAGAGATGGAAAGAACTTTAGTTTGGGCACTGAACAATAAAAATGGAATCAATAAAATAAACAGCAAAGAAGTAACCCCCCCCCCACCCCAAATAACGAGAGCAATGCAATAGTGGCAAATATCTGTAGCTCGGGTGTAGGATGAAGGTGGAAGTTCATTTTCTGAGTTTTGGGTTTGTTTCTGAACATTTCATTAGCCGGCTAGGTAACATCTTCAGTGAAGTTCAGGACATGTCAGTGTCTGTTGATAAATTAAAATGGATCTTAGCCAAAATCAAGTCCCAAAACTATTTGCTGTCAAAATAATTCTTTTATTGTAGAAAAATCAAACCAATTCACATCCATGCTCTCTCCCAGATACACCAGTCCTCCAGGAGGTAAATGAGAGTCTGGGCAAAGCCAAAAGTGGGCATCCTTTATAACTGGTGGGAGGGGAATATACAGTGAAGCATTATGGGACTTGTATGCTTAACCAGTTCGACATTTTATCTTAATAGTGTCAGTGTTCTTCTGCTTATAAGAGCTTCATGTGGTCAGTAGATCTTATGATGGAGAGGTTACATCAAGTGAGGACGGGTGGGATTTTACTGGTTCGGACTGGTTCAGGTGAACTGGATGTTAGGTTTCCATCTGGTTCGCTGAACCGGTATTTCAACCGACCAGCTGGCCCTAACTACCCCTCCCTACCCTTCCCAGGAGTCTCCACATGGCCCATTTTCCATACAGGTAAGTGCAGGGTCCGCATGAGGCTCTGGGAGTGGGGAAAAAATGGGACTTCTGGAAGTCCGAAAATGGGTCTGTTTCTGGCTTCCAGTGGGCCTCCAGAGCCAGGGGGAGGCTGTTATCACCCTCCCAAGGGTCCGGAGGCCTCCCCCAGGCCTCTGGGAGGTCAAAAACAGCCTCCCCCGGGCTCTGGAGGCCCACTGGAAGCCAGAAACAGGCCCATTTTGCAACTTCTGGTTTTTCGGGCGTGGGGGCATTTTTCACTTTCCCAAGAGTCTAGAGGCCTCTCTGGGCCTCTGTGAAGTTGAAAATGGCCTCCCTTGAAGGCCCATTGGAAGCTGGAAACAGGCCCATTTCCAGACTTCTAGGAGTTCCGGTAGGCCACGCCCACCATGGCCATGCCCACCCACCAACTGGGCAGCAAATCGGTTGCTGGGATGTTTGAATCCCATCCCTGCGTGAGGATCATATCAGGTGAGGGTCTTGTGATATGTCAGGTGTGCATGGTTTCAAGTGAGGGTCTTGTGATGGGAACTATGACACAGTGGTTAGGACTACAGGCTATTTCTGCTGCCTGCCGGCTGCCTGCAATTTGGTAGTTCGAATTTCACCAGGCTCAATGTTAACTCAGCCTTCCATCCTTCCGAGGTAGGTAAAATGAAGAGCCAGATTGTTGGTGCCAATATGCTGACTCTGTAAACCGCTTAGAGAGGGCTGTAGAGCACTGTAAAGTAGTATATAAGTCTTAATTGCTATTGCTATTGCTATTAGCAACCATTTGTGGGTGAAACTTACACATAATGTAGCAACATTTTGTTACTTTTAGAGAAAAAAATATGATTACTTAACAAATAGTGCATGTAAAAACCATCAGAATGCCTCGGAAATTGATTTAAATTTAAATTACATTTCCTTTTTGATTTAAGAGTAACCAATGGGTGATGAATGTACCTGGAGAAGTCTTTGCACGAGGGGAATTGTTTAACTGGGTTCACACATAAGACTGAGCCACAGTGCGAGTTGTTGATCTGTAAACCTGGCTTGGTAGATTGGCTGTACATCTAGCCAGCTGGAACTTTTCTGATCAACTACCACTACCCAGATCATGGTTTAGTCTCCAGGCAGCAGGGCCAGTGGTAAGAAATTCTGGGAAAGGTAGTTTAACCATCTATGGATTGCCAGGACTTTTTGGATTCATTGATTGGACAATCATTTATCTGGAGTAGTATAAGGTCTCCTGCTCGAGCAGTGGGTTTGGATTAGAAGACCTCCAATGTTCCTTCCAATCTTGTAATTTTATGCTCTGTGAGAATTGACAAGACATGGGCTGTGCTTTCTATGGCACCCATATCACAAGGGTATACTGGACTTCGAATGAGGTTTTCCTACAGTTTCCTTCCAGCCTAGCTGTGGGAAAAACATTAAACTGAGCTAAAGATAAAGCTTTCCTAAATTTGGGAACTGTGAGACGATACAAATATGAGACTGAGTTAGACACTAATACTTGCTTATGTGCAAGACTATAAAGTCTCCTCTTAGTTATGTGGAATATGTATCAAGGGACTCTGGATTGGAAAAAGATGACTCTGATTTTAAAGTAGACAAATAAACAGCTATAATCTGTGCTATGTTGATGATACCCTGCTTGATGGCTGAGAATGCAGACAATCTGCGCATGCTAATAAGGAAAGTCAAGGAGCATAGTGAAAAACAGGACCATGACTAAAAATAAATATCAATATAATGAATATAGGTACAGTAACAATCTTAGAACTGACACTGAAGACACTGAAGTGGTGGATATTTTTGGGTTCAGATAACAATAGTAAAGGGTCAGCAGTCAAGAAATGCACCATAAAGTAACCGTAGGTTAGCAATGAAGGCCTTGAAAAAGTTGTCATGATGTCTCTACATCTAAAGTATCAAATAATACAATTATTTTCATTGTGATATTTTACATATGAAAAAAAATGAACTTTGAAGAAATGGAATGGAAAGAGTAGTGGCACATTTGAACAACAGTGGTGGAAAAGACTTTTCAGAATACAAAGGAATGACGGGAAAACCAACAAATGCATCATAGGATAAATCAATCCAGAGTTTTTAGTCCAAGAACAAATGATCAAGGTCAATCTATCATAATTTGAACGTATTACATAAAGACCCCGATTCCTTAAAAAGTCTACAATGCTGAGAAAAGTGGAATGAAAAAGAAGGAAATGATAACAACCAACAAGAGGTATTCTCAACAAGATTGAGAAACCTTTAAGTTGCCAGAGTGACAATGAAACATGTTGGAGAAAATCTATGTGATCACTAAGGGTTAGGACCAGTGGTGGGATTCAACTAATTTAACAACCGGTTTTCTGCCCAAATGATTTTTTTTCCCAACAAACTGCTCAGAAAGTTAACAACCGGTTCTCCTAAAGTGGTGCAAACTGGCTGAATCCCACCACTGGTTAGGACATCATCAAGTGAGAGGCAGTCCAGAATCATTATGAGGTTTAATTTTGATCTCATTATTTTACATCACACTCACAGTTTTTTTTAAAAATTTGATCTCATATTTGATCTCATATTTTCCACCACACCCACAGTTTTTTTAAAATTTTAACCAGAAAAAAATTACTAAGGAAGAAAAATGTGGAATAACTGATACTTAGGTTTGTGGAAGACTTAAGACTCCAACTGAAGTCTTGAATTATCCTTGTTATGTTCAATTGCTTTTGGGCATCCTCTAGCAAAGCATTGCTGCAAACTGTTAAACAATAAAAACCACTTTGCAATAATAAGAATAAACAGTAACTTTTGTGCGTATGTATGAAAGAGACACAGAGTGTATGTATGGCCTAATCTACCACTGCCCTATTCAGTGTTGTCTGATCTCCACATGATTGCACACTAATCCATAATCTGCTAGACCAGTGGTGACTAACCTTTTTGGATTCCTGTGCTAAAAATTGTATCCGCAAGTGCGCTTGCTTGTGTGCCAGCACCCAGAAGGCAATGCGCGCACCCCCGACTCCCCCTGTGAATGCGCATGTGATCCCACCATCCCCCCACCCCCTTACTTGCACTGCACCTCCCAGCTGATTTTTGGCCCGTTTGAGACCTTTATTGGTCTCCCAGGCTTGAAAGAAGCTTCTGCAGCCTTTGCAGGCCGAAAAATGGGCCTGTTTCATCACTTCCGGTATTTCTGGAAATATAGGAAGTGATGAAATGGGCCTATTTTTCAGCCTCAAAAGGCTGCAGAAGCTTCTCTCAAGCCACTGAGAGGCCAAAAAAGGCCTCAAACAGGCCGAAAAACAGCTGGGAGGCGGACGCATGTGCAGTGAGGTAAGTTTGCCTGGGGCTCACAAACAGCTCTGCGTGCCACTTGTGGCACGTGTGCCACAGGTTCGCCATCACGGTGCTAGACAATAGAATATTTGTTTTTCTAGTTACACAATATTTTCCTGGAAATCTGTTCATCAGAGTTTAAGAACTTTTTGATAGGCATGTGTTCAGAGGCATGTGTTTCAGATACAAAACCAAAAAGATCCTTCAGAGTAAGAATAGGTAAGTACGTTGTACCTGGCAGCATCTCCTTAAAGTAGCTGCATGGCAAGTAAGCAATCCCAGGAAGATAAAGGTTTAAGTTAAGAACCTCCACACTGTGCTTCTTCTTTCCTCCGAATAAACTTTCTGGCTTTGGATCCAAAGTGTCACATATCCCCTTTTTTTCCAGAACCAAGTGCTTTGCATAAAAATGTGGGTATCTAATTTTTTTAAATGATCCAAACTTTGTGAGATTAACCTTTTGTGAGGTGGTTTTCTTCCTGTCTGAAATCTTATGGAATTATAACTTTAAGTCACCTTAAATCAAGTAAGACTGGGAAATCTCATGATGTTTCAGCCATTTGGGGTTTTGAAAGTTCTGCAGGTGCCACGTTGCTTGATATCACTGTATTGCCAACATAAAATGTCTATGGATTGCACATCTGAAAAAATATCCACATTGTTTATACTATTTAGTCATAATGAGCCCATATGAATATCACAAGCATTTGATAAGTTACTTATAATTACATAAAATGCATTTTCCTTCTGCTGGATGGCTGATCTATAACTTCATTGAAAGTAGCAGTGGAGAAACTTTAAGCAAACCTGACTAAGGACAGGATAGAAATTGTGGACTTATTATTGTGTGTTTCATTAGTATTTTCAATTGCTCCAAGGATTTGAGGCCGTATATTAATCTCTCAGCTGCTCTCTGGGTTGGGTGGGTGTCAAGCTGACACTCAATGGCCAGTTTATGACCCTACCTGGCAAGCAAGACTTTGATCCCTAGTTTCTCTGCTGAAGTCTAATGCTATAGCAACCATATCTGCTCTTGGAACACAGGGCCTGGAATTGAGAATATATAAATTAAAATGAAATTTAATTTTATGCATGAATGATTCAGGAAACAAATAATTTGACAGAAGTTGTGATGGACATAAAATCCAGTGAGTTGGCACAAGACTAAATTAGTTGTACAAGCACCAATCCTATACCTATTTACTGGCAGGATAGTCATTGAAATGAATAGGATGCCCTTCTAAGTTAGTCTTGTGAATTGCAAGACCATTCCCTTAAATCAAAGACTGAACTGAATGAACTTTTGAATAGGCCTAAGTCATTGTTGGCGGCCATTGTATACAGTAATACCCTTACCTAAGAGGCAAATGTCATGCAATTCAAGAGGACTTCTAAATATTCTAAAAATGTCTGCCTCCTTATAACGGGCTTAACCTTATATTTCTTGCAGAAATATGTAGCATTACCTCAGGGTACTTGTATATTCTTTTTTAAATATTTTTTTGGAGGTGGAGGTGGGGAACAATTCTACTTACTACATCAATTTAATTTACTTCAGTTATGACCAGTCAGCTCCTTCATAGTTCCAGGTATTGGATTTGGGCTGCAAAATTACAGGTGACCACCAGAGGGCTGCAAAAGGGACCTTTTTGTACTGCTTGGCTGCTATCTAGTGGCTACCCATAATATTGCAGGCCAGATCTGGCAGCTGTGTTCCTGGGTTTCATTTGTAGTCCATTGGTATCCATTTGACTATATTTGTTTTAAAATGGTCAAATTCATGGATACATTGAAATGGCTTCCTTTTATCACAAGTGGGTATATGTGTATGAATATATTAGTGTAATTTCAATGCAATAAAATACTTCTAAAGGAAAGTTCTTTCTAGTTCTTTTCAAGGTACTGACAAATCCATGGGCATAATATTCATTTGACAGTTTATTTTTACCTGCATCCTTGGTCGATATAACCTTTTTTTTGCCCATCAAAGTAATTAGGCCAGATAATGCAAATGCAAAGGATGCAAAATTCCAAAATAATTTTGGGGGATATTACATGCTTTCTGATCAAGTTTATTATTTGGATTAAAAGTGTTTTCAACCATATTTTGAAAGGAAGCTGAGTAGCTTTTTAGCATCCGTACAGTCAAAAATTGGCTTAATAGCCTGCCAAGAGGCTCTATGCACTTTAAGGGATGACTGGATTATGACACATCTAGAGATGCTTTATATTGAAAAACTTAGCTGCTTTCTATTGGTTTTGTTTCCCTAATGGTTTTTTTTTTTTTACCCATAATGAAATTTCCCACTGATGTCACCTAGCAGGAGAAAACAATTGATACAATCAATAGACCTGGAAATATCGCAGTCCCATTTTGCCATTGAGGACACTCTTGTCACTTTCCCATCAATTTAAGCCATGGGAGAGAGATGCTTTGCTGGATCCTGTTCTTCATTACAAGGTAAGTTCTATCAAAGATGTCCTTACACGTTTGATGGTTGCTGTGGTGATAATAAGGCAATATTTCTATAATTGCTCATAGCTCATATTCTTGTTAAGGCGATTCACTGTAAAAGTTAACCGAGGAGCAAATTTCCAAAGCAAAAGATTTAAACTTTTTGGGTTGTCATGTTAAGCCTTTTTTCTTCTGGTCTTTACCCTGGCTTTATCTTGAGCAGGGTTTTCCAGTTGATTATGTCCAAGATAGGGATATCTACATAGCATGATGGTGATAGTGGCAATAAACCACAACAATGTGATCAAAGTACTGGTCTTTGTTTAGGTGTGCTTCTGGCCGCCATCTTGACCAGGGATGGGCAACCATGGCAACTTGATGATCTGTGGATTTCATCTCCCAGAATTCCTGAGCCAGCATGGGCTCAGTTGTAACCATAAGTTGAGGACGACTCATAGGCCTCAAATCTCCAGTAAACAGTAACACATTAATAATGGTTATGAGTAATTACAACACACAGCTGAAGCCACTCAATTGTATTATTAATAAGCCACAGCCTATACTGGAAAATGACACTTTTCTTTTTTCAGCAACCGGCATACATGCATAGAGACACCCAATTTGTGACAGATTTTCACAAGCAATAACAAGACAATTGTATTAATCACGGATACTATCTACTTTGTCTCCACATCTATACCATCAGCACTACCAAAGGTCCTAACAAAATTAGAAGTTCCCTCACCTGCCCTTCCTCCATATAATAGAGGCCATCATCCACCATGAATGCCCTTTGGATTCTACATAGGACATATGAGACAAATGTTGCACAACAGAACTAGTGTACAGAAGTTTGACATTAGGACTCAAAGAAAGCTCAGGTGATCTTTCCAGGACACTCCTTAGCAGACCTCAAAGTGATGGAGGACCAAGAGCAGCAATAGGAAGAAACAAAATCACATGTATCAAAAGATTTCAGGTAATCTCAGAAGGTCTCAACAAACATACTGGGTTTTCAACACATTGCAATTGTTAATTGTTAAGATAACGTACTTGTAATCAGTCTCACATGTAACCTGCATCTGGATAACAACACTATCTTTCTTTCCTTCTTGTCCTCCCACCCCCACCCCAGATTAAATCCTACATCAGTCTAGCCACTCTCTGCATCTGATAAAATGAGCTTCTCTTGATTGACTATTGTGACTTTTTAAAGGTATTATTTGGATTTCTCAATTATCCAGTGTGTATCAGGAATAATGCCCTGTATTCTTTGGCTTTTTCTAAAGCCAGCTTGTACATCTGGCATTTTTTACATAGAAGACTCTAATAGAATACAGGAATAGAGGAAGTCATGACAATAAGTCCAAGGATACTAAATTTCTTCCCATTAGATAACATTGGAATGGGATAGTTATAATAAAATTATTGTTTGTCACACAATTAGTCAAATGTTCAGACTGGATTGGACATTTTTGTCTACTTATCACGTCCTTTCCAAGGATCTGGGATAGGCAGATGCGTATGTTTGATGATGTTTCAGATATTATTGCAGGATAGAAGCTGTTCCAAGTAAAACTGCCTTTTGCAATTGACTGAGGCCAAACTTGTCAATGTCGATGGTGTTCAAATGCTGCTCTAGTTGTTTTGGGATTGCACCCAAGGTGCCTATTGCTATTGGCATTTATCTTTGCTTGATTCTACCACAGTCTTTCTATCTCTGTGTGCAGGCCTTTGTTATTTTGTGATCTTCTCCAGTTCTTTCTTTTCTATTCTTCTGTGTCCAGGTACTGCCATGTCCACTATCCAGACTTTTTTGTCTGTCTTATTGATAATTATTAAGCCTGGAGTGTTATGTGGCATGTGCCTGTCTGTTTGAATTTTAAAATCCCAAAGCAATTTAACTTCTTCATTTTCTGTGACTCTATTTTAAAGTCCCACCGGTTCTTGCTTGCAGGCAAATGATATTCCTTGCAAATCTTCTAACACTGCATTGTTGCTGCTTTGTCGTGCCATTGCTTGTAGTCAAGTCTGTGTGATCTTCTAGCAGCAGCTAATCATGCGGTCCACTGTTTCTTCAGCTTCTTTATATAGGTGACATTTGCTGTCTTTTCAATTCTAGCTTTGTATGCATTTGTTCTTAAGGCTTGGTCTTGTGCAGCCAGAATTAGCACCCGCCCCCCCAATCTCTTTCTTCAACTTTCCTGCTCTTAGCCATTGCCAAGTCTTGTTATTATCTGTTTTCCCTGCTATTTTTTTAATGTATTGGCTATATAATGATTTGTCTTCTCATGCCTCTATTCAGTTCTTCATTTGGTCTTTCTTGTAGGCCAGTTCATCTCTTCCTCCTCCCTCTCCCCCCTTCCTTCCTTCTCTTTCTGACAACTAAGCACAATGAGCTTCTATCATTCATTTATTATAGGTTCTACATATTTGGGCACAGGAATAGGTGTTTTGTTCACAGAAGGAATGCAGATATATCTATGATCTAGAAATACAATTCATGTATATTTGAGCTCTGTTTTTTGAGCCTTGTTTAGCAATAAGTCACATGCCATGGCTGGTGAACAAGCATGCATTTATTCCAACTCCATGTTTACTTTAAGCTGATTTTTACTTTTTCATTTCATCAAGAAAGTTCACAGTCCAGATTAACTACATTTCCAGATTTCCCACCCCCCTGACTATATTTTATACAATATAAAATCTCTCTCCCCCCATTCTTTTTGTCCAATTTATATACCTTTCCTGGTATATATTCAGTTTCTGTCCATGAGTTAGGAGCGGCTGCCTGTCTCTGTGGTGGGTAGGCAGCAGTCCAAGAAAGCGGAAGGCAGGTGGATCATCCACGAAGGCAGCTAGTGTTTGTATCTATGAGGGATTTACTAATGGCTGTAAAACAGCATTTTTGTTGGGAAAATAGTAAATGGGGCACAGATAAGCTCTGCTACGTCAACACTTCCATGATTGCTGTCTGAATCCCTGCTAATTCAGTGGCTACTTTTTTTTGTTTTTTGAAATTTCAATTGGCAATTTATTGGCAGACATGGACTGCCTGTTTGTGTGTGTGTGTTTGTGTGTGTTTTCCTGATCTCTGCCGATGGATTTTGGAAAACTGAAGTGGTTATTTTTTATTTATAAACATCACCAAGCCCATCAGCAGCCGAGCATGCTTTTTCTTTCATTTTCAGACCAACAATCAGGTGGAAATTGTATCAAGGGTGTTCACTGATTTGCCTTTCAGGTTTAAGAGTCTTTTTTGGGGGGAGGCCTACCATTTGCATGGATGTGGGTTTCTCTCCACCCCCACCCCCGCTCACCAAATTCAGTGATGGGAGAGCTGGTAGTTGAAATCCCAGGAATGTAGAAGCAGCTCCCCCCCCCTCACTAAAGTAGATCATTGGTCCATTTTGTAAGGTAAAGGTAAAGGTTATCCTCACACATATGTGCTAGTTATTTCTGGCTCTAGGGGGCAGTGTTCATCTCCGTTACAAAGCCGAAGAGCCAGCGCTGTCCAAAGACGTCTCCGTGGTCATGTGGCCGGCATGATTAAACACCGAAGGCATATGGAACACTGTTACCTTCCCACCAAAGGTGGTCCCTATTTTTCTATTTGCATTTTTACATGCTTTTGAACTGCTCGGTTGGCAGTAGCTGGGACAAGTAGTGGGAGCTCACTCTGTTATGCGGTGCTTGGAATTCAAATCATCGAACTGCCGACCTTTCTGATCAACAAGCTCAGTGTCTTAGCCACTGAGCCACCATGTCCATTTTGTAGCCCAGCTCAATTTATATATTGTATTGTCATAAAGTACTTTATTTGTTTTTGGCTTTGTCAAGTATAAACCATGCTATCTTCTTGTGAATCATAGTTTGTGTTTTTGTGGGTGAACCAGGCTACCAAAACCTTTTCCTAGAGAATCATTATGCAGGCAAATTGTGGCAAGTGCAATAGATGAACCAAACAAGGGTTTCATGCAAGGGGTGGAACTGAATGCTGGGTATTGAACTGGGGAACATTTGTATGCAAAGCATGCACTTACCCATAAAGTTGCAGCCCTTCCACCATGAATTGGGCTGTGATTGAACCAACATAACATTTCTAACAGTTAAAAGTAATTGCAGGCCTTCCTTTCCCTTTCAGAAGGGAGTGGTGAAGCGAGGATATTCTAAAACAGGGCTCTCCAACCTTGGCAACTTTAAGACCTGTGGACTTCAACTCCCAACCAGCAAAGCTGGCTGAGGAATTCTAGGAGTTGAAGTCCACAGGTCTTAAAGTTGCCAAGGTTGGAGACCCCGTTCTAAGATATGTTTCCTTTGAGCCAGTCTTAGAAACTGAGGGTTTACTATTGCTATTCATAACAGGAACATTAGAAGGCTCTGTCTTGAGAGGAGACAGTTGGTCCACCTACTGGATGTATAAATTGCATGTGGCTGTGGTGCTACTTGGATCAGTTTCTACTTGAACATTCCCACCTCTGTTCTGCATCATTGCTTTGTAGACAGCTATTTACAAAGAGATTTTATTTGCTTGTGCGTTAGTGCCAAATTGTGGTGTTTTGCCTTTTGCCAGGAGCTATATTGTTGGGTGCTCATCTCCGTTACAAAGCCGAAGAGCCAGCGCTGTCCGAAGACGTCTCCATGGTTATGTGGCTGGCATGACTAAATGCCAAAGGCACACGGAATGCTATTATCTTCCTATCAAAGATGGACCCTATTTTTCTACTTGCATTTTTTACATGCTTTCAAACTGCTAGGTTGGCAGAAGCTGAGACAAGTAACAGGAGCTCACTCCATTTCGCGGTGCTAGGGATTCAAACTGCCGAACTGCCGACCTTTCTGATCGACAAGCTCAGCATCTTAGCCACTGAGCCACTGCGTCCCTTGGGGATATGACTAGGATGGTTCTAATTTCTGTGGACAAGGGATGAAGAATGAGCATTTGATTGCAGCCAAGCAGTCCCATGCCTAGATCTTACCTGAATGAAATAGCGTGTTCAGAAACTTTCTTTGCTGTGGAAAAATGGGAGAAAAGCAGCAGCCCATCACTACCATCAAGGAATTAATAGTAGTAATAGTAGTACTTTTCCTGTGAGGAATTGGATATCTCAGAAACATGAACAAGTTAGTTTTTTTAAATGGGCCAGGCTGGGGAGTCCATGCTGATTCTCCAAGGGCTGGAGATTGGTTCCAGTCTTCTGGACCAAAGGACTGGATTTCTAGAGAGCAGCAGCAGCAACTTGGACCTACTTGATAAATTGTAAGTTGCGGCAGTGTAGGTGGGAAAGAAAGAATTTAGTATTTAGTATTAGAGACCTGCTAGAGGTAGTTGAAACCAAGTTTCTGGGAAGCAGCAACCTCTTTGGCAGAAAGATATATGGAAGAATGAACGAGTATGCAAAAATACTGTAATCGGACACTCAGCCTATTTCTTCCAACGTTTACTTTTTATTCAAAGGTATTGGTGGGTCTATTTTAAAAGCATCTGCATGGAGAAATAGCCATCAACAATAAGTTGTTCCTCTGTCTTGGTCCTGTTATATCTTTCAGCAGCTTTTGATACTATTGACCATAGTATCTTATTGCAGCGGTTGGGGGGGTTGGGAGTGGGGGGCACCGTGTTACGGTGGTTCTCCTTCTTCCTCTCCGACCATTCACAATTTGTGTTGGCAGGGGGGCAAAGGTCGATCACGAGGCCCTTGATTTGCAGGGTGCCTCAGGGGTCTGTTCTCTCTCCCCTGCTGTTCAACATTTATGTGAAGCCGCTGGGTGAGATCATCCGTGGTTTTGGGGTAGAGTTCCATCAGTATGCTGATGATACTCAGTTATACATTTCTACCCCAGGCCACCCCAACGAAGCCATTGAAGTGATGACCCGGTGCCTGGAGACCGTGCGGAGTTGGATGGGTATGAACAGGCTCCGACTCAACCCTACCAAGATCGAGTGGCTGTGGTTTCCCGTGCCCAGATACAGCCGGCTTATTCCATCGCTGGTTGTGGGGGGAGAAATTTTGACCCCCACGGGGAGGGCGCGCAATCTTGGTGTCCTCCTGGATGTACAGCTGTCGCTGGAAGATCACATAACGACCATTGCCAGGGGGGCTTTTTATCAGGTTCGACGGATCTGCCAGTTGCGGCCCTTTCTGGATTTGGACGTGCTTCGCACGGTCACTTTTGCCCTTGTCATTTCCCGTCTCGATTATTGCAATGCTCTCTACATGGGGCTCCCCTTGAAGAGCATCTGGAGGCTCCAATTGGTGCAGAATGTGGCCACGCAGGCTTCTCTTAGCTCCCATGTTACACCGCTCCTGCATGAGCTGCATTGGCTTCCGGTAGCCTTCCGGGTGTGATTCAAGGTGTTGGTGGTCATCTACAAAGCGCTCCATGGCTTGGGACCTGGGTACTTATGGGACCACCTTCTGCCACCATTGGCCTCCTGTCGGCCTGTGCGCACTCACAGGGTGGGCCTCCTTGGGGTGCCATCAGCTGGACGATGTTGACTGGCGACTCCGAGGGTACAGGCCTTCTCTGTGGGAGCACCCTCCCTTTGGAACGAGTTACCCCCGGAGATACGGACTATCCCTGACCTGTGAACAGTGAAGGCTCATCTTTTTCAACGAGCCGGTCTGGCCTAGTAGTATTGTGGGTTTTAAATTTGTCATTTTATTTATCCTTGTTTTTACTATTTTTATTATTTTTAACTTTCAGCCACTGATTTAATCTGTTTTTAAATTTTAAATTTCTTCGTATTGTTTTAATCTGGCTGTACACCGCCCCGAGTCCCAAATTGGAGAGGGGGCGGTATATAAATTAAATAAACATAAACAACAAACAACATCTAAATGTGAAAGGCTGCAGGTTGATATCAGCTGAATATTTCATCTCCCTCTGTGTAGAATACGTTCAGGGAAATAAAAAGATGCCCCCCCCCCATTTGAGCGTGGAAAAGAATTACCCAATCTCATTTTAAGTAAAAGTGGGTGTGTATATGTGTATGTGTGTGCATGTGCCAGATAACTTTCTATTTGGAAGAAAGCCAGGTCACCAGATGGCCTGCTGCTGAGTTTCACAGAGGAAATAGTGACACCCTGTGGTCATAGTTCAATAACAACACAGGCACAGAAAAAAGATTTAAGAAGAGGAATCTAAGCAAAAGTGAGTCCATAGTAAACTATTTCTGCTTGCAGACGGATCTAAGGAGGCTATCTATGAAGGCAAAAGGGAGCTCTGAATCCTCAATACTTTTTTGCATTCCTTCAGGATTCAGTCTCAGGATCTTCTAAGTGGTCTTTTTTTTTTAAGCACGGGGGAAACTTTAGAAAGAAACGATTGGGCTGAAATCATATCCTGTTTTTAATTTTAATTAAATATAAATGAAATCAAACATAGTTTTTAATCTCAGCACATAATTAATTAATCCATTTATGAGCATGGTCCCCAGCAGGGCCACTGAAAGTGTTGCCTTTGTCCTAAAAACAAAACAAAATTAAACTATGTTAAGGCAGGGTAGGAAACTGATGTCCCCTTTGGATGCTTTGGATGATTCCTTCCATGATACTCACTGTTCATAGCTGCTGGCCTGTGGTAAATTGTGATCTAACCCATTTGGAAGGTTGACAGAGTTATCTAACCTGTGCCAGAGTTCTTAATTGGCATTCAGAGTTGGGCGGCAAACAAGTTTATGTTGCCCAAAGTCACCTTGGACAGCAAGATGGTGTTGGAAGAAATATCCATCTGGTGTAATACCAAGCTGCGAGACAGGCACTGGAGACAAAATGGAGGCTGGAGGCTGATTGGAAAGGAGGTCCATTTATTGATGAACAGAACCACATGTTTATAGTTCTGATGCAGTTGAGGCTGAGCACATGGAATGAGAGTGGAAGGTATTTATACCTTCTCTTGGGCTTTGCACTTGAACTTCCTGTTCCTGTGCAAGAACATATGTTCTATTGGCTCCCATGGGGCCATGTACAAATCCTAGGAGTTTGTTTGAGCTATGTTCGGTTGAAATTTGAACTGCTGGGGGTGAGTGTAACTGAGATGATGCAATGAAGGGGCTTTGGGCAATTCCTATTGTGGCTGAGGGCTAATCCTACCTTTGTTGGATCTTGGTGATAGTATTTGCTTATGAATGGAGCGAGCTATCTATTTCTTAAGTGCTAACATCTGCTGAGAGGTATTAAGAAAGGTAGGGCTGCTTTCTAAGAGCATGTTTCTCCATTTCTCATCCAGGAAGATATAATATTCTGCTTTTTTATGTTTCTCAAAATATTTCATATTTCTAGGAGAGAGGTGGGTGCTAACTTTCTACAATGGGTAGCAAATAAATAAATAAATAAACAATTGTGTTAGAACCATTGCAAATT
Source organism: Bungarus multicinctus (assembly GCA_023653725.1). Taxonomy (NCBI): domain Eukaryota; kingdom Metazoa; phylum Chordata; class Lepidosauria; order Squamata; family Elapidae; genus Bungarus; species Bungarus multicinctus. The sequence goes on from CM042834.1 coordinate 206,471,495, forward strand.
ACTTTTACAGTGCTTCTAACTTTTGTGTTTTCCTAAATTACACAAAGTTTATCAAGCAATTCCAGCTTCCTTTGATTTGTCCTTGGAATCAATTGATTGTCTATGGTGGCCCTTGATGATACCTTGATACACATAGTGTATTTATTAAGGTTAGAGAAACTTTAGAGAACTTCTGATGTCCCAGAATGTCATATGAATGCACTGTTCTGAAATACACTGAAGCATAGCCATGTCACTTTGATTTGAGAAGAAGCACCTTCATCTGAGGAAGGCAACTCTGGCTTGCCCAGATTTGCTGATATGACTGTTTTCATTTCTGAAACGATAACATCAACCCTCAATCAATAACATTACTTATATTTACTGAGGGCAGATGTGGCTACTGTGTTCGATAAGTATAAGAGATTTGTTTTTTGTTTTTTTTATGTGTTGGAAGCAATAACCTTCTGGGTTCAGTTCCAAGTGGGAAAGATTCATGGAACACACTGGATTCATGGAAGTTGCTTGGAAAGGTTTAATGATGGACAGGACCATATGCCTTGGAACTCCTGGGTGAAAAGGGGAGAGATGCTGAGAATCCTTTGGTTTTACACCCTCTGTTGGGCCCCACGGTACTCTTTCCTGTTCCTGTGTACAAAATGTATCCCATTGGCTATCAGACTCCCAGAGGTGGGGGGGTCTTAGCTAACTTTGTAGACTTTGTCTGGACCACATGGCTTCACCTGAGTGCTGGCTAATGCAATCTTCCCAGACCATGTGGTGAGATGGGTAATCCTATCATTTCCTGAGGGCCATGTCTTAATCTCATCACCCTGGAACTGAGGGGGGGGGGGGGGGGGCAGGGAGCTGCAGGAAGCTGCTTTGTCTTTAAAACATGTTTCTGCTTTTCTCATCCAGGGAAATATAATATTCTGCCTTTTTATTATTTCCTAGAATATTTCATTCTTCTAGGAGAGGGGTGGGTACTAACTTTCTACAAATGGAAACCAAGAAAATTTATTCTTGGTCTTTTTTTCCATAAATCATAATTGTGTGGCATCAAACATGGAGCCCAATGCTTTTGCTCTTTAAACAAGGGAATAAACTATTGCATTGAATACATTACATTGGGATTTATTGTTATTTAGACTCAGAAAATTGAACAAGCATTCTTTTCATGATATTGCTCATATTTCTTCTGACAATGAACTAATACATTAAGAATAACACTGTGTATTGTTGATGAGAGGCTGACCACTGCCTCAACGTGTGCAGCATTGTATGCAGTGGTTTTTCTCTGGTATCGTATAAACTGGATAATCTGGCCATTCAGTTTAGGCCTGTAAACATGCTTGGTGTATTGCTTCTTTTCTTATTGTTGTGTTGTATTGTTGATTTGAACTTTGGAAACAGGCCAATTTGCTTTCTTCTTCCTTTTTTAAAAAAACAACTTTTTAGATCGAGCACTTTCTTAACATATCTCACTTTCATGGTAATTCAGAAGTTTTAACTATATGCATTTCAAGTACTATGCAGAAGGACTGATAGTTGACGCTATTATTCCCCCCTCCCATTAAATTCCCATTTATATATCTCAACTGAATAAATCACTTGTGGCATTTCATTTAGCCTTCCTGCTCTTAAATTACATTTCTAGCTCCCACTAAGTAGAGCAAAGCAATGTGTAAAGATGTCAATCTGCCCCATTGTTTGTATTTTAGTTAACTAACTCATATAATTGGCCCATTTTTTTTAAAAAAAAACACTTCTCTAGCATGGGAATTTTATAGTGATTGCTCCTTTGTTACACATAGTTGATAATCTCTGTATCTCTTTGCTGCCATCTGTTGGTAACCTAGTTTTTTGCAGTTAGATCTGGGAGCCTTTTCTGTGGTTTTTGAACCATTCAGTCTTAGATATCCTTTTTCTCAGTAAAGATGGCAAGATATTCCTCAAGTTTTAGACTTATTTTATTTCAGTAGATTTGTGAGCTGACTGTTGTCCATAGGATAATCTTCTTTGTCTGAAATTGAACACACACTGTGAAGTTGAATTATATGCAGTGAGGAAAGCACAGCCTTCATATTCGTATTCATATTATAGGTAGTAATTGCCCAGGATTAAAGGCAAGCGAAGTCTGATATCACACGCTCACTTAATAATTTAAATTTTTAAAAGCATCCTGTTAGGGCAGGTATTAACTTTTATATCAACGGTTAAAACTGCTCTGTGAATAAAATTGAAGCAACCATTTTTGGAAATCTGAAAAGATGTCAGTAAATAACATAGTATAAATGTAGACCATGTATATTTGTGGAACTGGTTAGTCACAACAATTAGCTGAGTATTGGATTAAGGGAGAAGGAATGACCATAAACAGACATATCAAGAAACGGCAGAAATATTTTCAATTACATCCATTTTTATTGCAAAACATTTGTTACAGAAATTTCAAAAGTTCTACTGTCAAGTTCTTTTTATTATATATCTAAGATACAGCCTAAAAGTGCATTGCGAATGCAGTAGAACTTTAAAAGGATAATTTTTCTAGATATATATTTTCCTGTTAAACTTTTTTTTTTCTAAGAAATGATTTGAAATTACATTTTAATAGTTTTTATTTAAATGAGTGTAATAGAGCTGAAAATTAAAAAAAAATCCTGCTAATACATCTTCTTTAACTTTTAGGGTAAATTATAAAACCCTTTCAGTTAGCGGAAAAACTTGCTTCATTCTAGATAGTTGTAGATGTCAAAGACATATCCCTTTACTACCTCACAATCATTCTCTCTCTCACACATATATCCCACTTTTACTATTATTGTTTACGTTTAAAATAAAATAAAATGAAATGTATTCATTTTCCAACTAGTTTCCATCTCTTGTACAAATATGTAGGTTGTAATCTAGGCATGCTTACTTGGCAGTGAGTATTACTGAGCTCCAAAAACTCTTTGTTTTTGAGTACAGGTAGTTCCCGACTTAACAACTTTACTAACTTTATTTACAACTTACTAACTTTAACAACAACTGCGGCAGGAAAGGTGGTAAAATGGGGCAAAACCCACTTAACAAATGCCTCATTCAGCAACGGAAACTTTTGACTCAATTGTGGTGGTAAGTTGAGGACTACTCATAGAAAATATGTGGGAGATAAACTGGTAAAATAAGAATTCTTTCCAACCTGAATGGATTAATTTAATTAATAATTTAACAGAAAATTAATAGCTCTGGGATATCCAGTAAAATATAATAAAGTGTTTCTCAATCCTAGTAAGTTTAAGATGTGTGGAGCTGAACTCCCAGAATTGCTCAGTCAACAACTCTGGGGAATGCTGGGAGCCCAAAACCAACATCTTAAAGTTGCTGTGGTTGAGAAATACTACAATAGATTATTCCATTGATTACCTGGGCTAATTGGCAGTGGAGTATATGCTTATTGTCTGTGAAATTCTTGAAAGGAAGTCTCAACATTGCCTCATTGTTAGCCATCATTTAAAAGGCAACACAAAGGGAGTTCAAATCCAGAAGAAATTTGGAGCTCTACTGAGCCACATCTACCTGACTGTCCAAACAGGAACTGCAGATCAAGGCATTAAAGACAATGAAGCATCTGGTTCACAGCTTAAAGAGATCTTCTCTATTTAGAAAAATGAGGGGAAGCTCCTCCAAGCAGGTTTATCTCTTTACAGTTTGGACTGGGCAATTAAAGTAAAGAACAAGGACCTAAGACGTCTTGATTAATAGCACTTGTTAGAAAGAAGGCTAAGGGTCCAACAAACTCCTGCAAATTTCCCTACAGGCTGAAATACCTCTACGTGGGCAATTTATAGAAGCAATGGTCTTCTCCAGGGATGGGATTCAATTTTTTTAATAACCGGTTCTGTGGGCATGGCTTAGGTGGTGGGCATGGATTGGCAGTCATGTTATTGGCTGGATGTGGCCAACTCAATATCACTCACATCGAGGCATGCATCCCCTTGCCTGGCCTCTCAAGACTGTGGGGATGCTGCAACAGTCGTAAGTGTGAAAAAGGGTAATGTCACTTTTTTCAGTGCCATTGTAACTTTGAATGGTCACTCCACACAAGCAAAGTACCAGCAAAGGAGGGGGGAAAAACTCCAGAGAAGTTCCTGAGACAGGAAGTCTAGTCCTGCCAAGAATGTAATAAGGGTTAACGGAGAGGCAGTTTCTGCAAGCAACACCAGAATGTTTCCTTCCTGCCTTCCTTACAGGATTAGGCCAGTAATTTTGTCTAACAACCGGTTTTCCGAACTGCTTAGAATGTTAACAACCGGTTCTAGCGAATAGGTGAGAACTGGTGGAATCCCACCCCTGGTCTTCTCCTTTTTCTATGCAGAGGGTTGGAAGCATGCCCTTTTTTGCTGAAAGCACATTAGTCTGCATTCTTTGTTTTCATAATATCATGTGAAGTAACTCTCATGTTGGAAACAGATTGATTTTCAGAATGCTAATAAGATAAAACCAGGATCCGAACACATGACGTGTTTTAGAAACAAATCATTTGGTATACTAATTCCTAAGGCAGAGGTCTGTGATGGGGTAAGTTAATACTCACTACACAACATATTGCCCCACCTGAAATGTAGGATGTGGATTGGCAGGAAAAAAATAAATTATAAATAGGTATGAACTTGAGTTTGAAACATTGCATTATTTCTTGGAGTAGACTAACAGGCTGTAATGTTTTGGAACTTTCTGTCCTTTCAGTTAAAATCTAGTTCAGAATAGAGTAAATTAATATTTATATAAGTTATCATATGAAAATATGTAATTCTTTCTGGAACTGGAATGTCTGTGCAAATACTCTGCTCTTTACATTTGTTTTTAAACATCAGGTGAACCACAGATTTGTGCATTCTTATTCTCAGTCAGTCTGTAATATCTTCATGGTTAAAATTCAAGAACACATCTAAAATGTTATTTCCATATTTGAAATTTAACTTGACAATATTCAACAAAACTATTTTTGCTTTAACAATTTAGGTTAATGTTTAATAGGAGTTATCCATTTTCCCTTCTGTCACACTGCTAAACTATTATTTAAGGAGAAGTTCTGGATTTTATCTTCAGTCCAACTTCCGTTTCTGTCCCCTAACCTTTAATGAGGCCTCCTTAAAGCAGCTGATTTGAAGACCGCCCCCCTCTTTGGCATCATTTTAAACATTTCATTGGCAGCCAATCCCCTTTTCCTGCAATCTTATTCAAAGTTGCTTTTTCTGTGGCGCATATATTTTACAACTGGTCAGTAAAGATCTGTGCAGTAGTTTTCACTTGGCAACATAAGCACAGCCTTACAAAGTGGCACATATTTCACTTCTACATTTATCAAGATTGCATAATCTAAAATATTCATTTGCCTCTTGTCCTGCAGCCATCATGTGTCCTAAGCCACCTAAACCTGAGAACCTATTTTACATGCAAACATTTATCTTCCTCAAAGCTTAAAAGTTATATGAAAGATTCATATCAGTGATTTTGCATTATGGATTTATGGGTTTTATTTTATTACTGGCAATTGTTACAATTTTAATAATTTGCTGCTTTTTACTACTTGATAACAGGCATATGCTAAAACAAACAATGAAGTACCTTGTTTTCAAAATATATAATTATTTCAATCATAAATGCTGTAGGTTTAAGACCCTACTGTTCTATAAGTCATTTTATATAATACTAAAGTGCTATTAAAATCAGTTTCATTAAAATGAACATATTGGGAAATAATGTAAAAGTCCAAAATGGTTATTTCATTCTAACTTGATTCATTGTTACAGGCAGGCAATATTGAAAAGGTTGAACCCCATAATAGTTCAAAGGAATTAATGGAACAATGCATGCATTTTCATAGGCACAAAATAAGACTGTAATTTAAGGAAGAAGAAATTATTCAATCATTATCACATTATTATTGTGAAAGAATTATGTGCTATAATTCACTACCTAGGACAAGTGATATATCCAACTATAGAACAGCGTCACTTGAATCGGAAATAACAGAAGGATCACTAGAAGAAAGTATTTTAAAAATACTGTACAATGCTTCCTTATTTGCACAGCATATGTAAACAAACCGGTTTTGTCAACAGAGTTTTAAATATTAAAGAGGTTATTCTTTTTACCTTTTGCATAACTCCCTAGGTTTATTCTTTCACATTCTCATATTGCAGCTATCACAGCTCTTGGTGGCTCGTTAGGGACATATATATGCCAATTCAAAGGCCAGCCTTCTCCAACCTGACACCCTCAGATATTTTGGGATTCTATCCCACAAAAATCCCAGTCAGAAAGTCCCAACACATCTGCAAGATTCAGGCTAGAAAAGCTATGCCAGTATTGATAGTGAGCTCTACCAATAAATAAATAAATGGAAGCCTAACAATAATGACAACTGACTCTGATTCCTTGCCCAATAACTGCTATTACATTAGAAAACTAGGTAGCAGACTGTATTGTACAGTGGACTTTATTTCCTATTATTGAACACTGTACTGCATGAACTGTATAAAGATATGACTTTACACTGCAGTAGTGGATAGCCTTTGACTTGAGGGACTCATATTGTCTTTTTATACATGATTGCTATAAACTGACAGCAATTTCAGATAGGAAACATATGCAAACTGTTGTGCAAGGCTTAAATTAAGGACAATACAATGGAAAACATTTTAAAAAGAAAATGAAGGGAAATCCCAAAATGCCACTCCCTAAACCCAGATCTGGCCCTGTATATGTTATGGCTTTCAAAGCCCACCTATCCGATGTTAAGAGTGGCCTTTGGCTCACTAAAGGTTGTCCTCTCTGATACAGTGCAAGACCCAAAAATTGATCTAATATAATCACATTACAGTACCCCATTATGTAAAAAACAACATTAGATTATTCTGGTGTCTCTTTTTCAGTTTGTAAATGTAGCCCTCTTGTTATTCTGAATCCTTGATTAGCATTCATCCAGATATTATTAGGATGGTATAAATTCAACTACGTGGAATTGAATTCATCTTGAAATTTTATCTTTCCTATTCCATGGTTATGCAGATTAGTAATTTTATATTTTACACGTAACATTTCAGATTATGAATTAAAACTTTGCATGGTTTGTTGCTTCTACGTTAGAGCCTAATACAAGCATACCACACAGGATTCTAAAAACAGATATCCAGAGCACACATTCAAGGAAGTATTCAAGTGAGTATCAAAAGAGCTATCATGTTTTTAGAGAAAATGGGAACATTCATATCACTACGGTAGTTTGTGTTCAATGCAATGCATTTATCTTGATATAAATACAATCTGTAAAAAAAATCAAAATAAGGGTGCATCTGTTTCCATGCTCTAGAAAAGTTGCTTATTTTAGCAGGAAAATGCTTCATTTACTTACTTATTCAGAAATGAGCATTTTACTGTTCAATTATTGCTGTTTGATAGCTTATGGAAATATTTCCAATTTTTTCTATCAAGAGTGCAACTTCTAGTTTAATAATGCTGTATTCTAAGTTCCATACAGCATCTCAATTTATGAATATTTTAACAGAAAATATATTCTCAACTATTAACTGATCCTGTATATACTTTTTCAGTAAAGAAGATAGGAGGGCAAATGACTGATCCATGATCAATCCGGGTGATTAAAGTGAAATGCTAAAATCTGCATTATAAATTATGCAAAGAATACACTTTTTATCATACGTATAAACTGTAAGTTCAATGGGATATGATTAAAATAAGTATAATTCCTAAGAATTATTCTTTGTAATTCCAATGATTCTGTGGATTCCTGCCTTCTTGTTCCTGTGTGAAAAGAATATTTTAATAGTAATTTTTTAAAAAAATGTAATACTAAACAATGTTTCTTTTTCTGTGATTTTAACAACAGAACACCCAGGGCAATTTATGAAAAATGCACATTCAAATACACTTTTCTTAACAAAAGCCACAATATATGCCTTTGCATTTGGTAACAAGTTTGCAAGTATTTCAAAATAGGTTCCATTCCCAGGAAGCATGTAGAAGAGAACCTTGAGATTGTGCTTTGGTTAGAAACGGCTATTTTTTGCTTTATTTTTTGCTGGCACTCCTGCCAGAATTTGGCTTTTGTCACACTAGGAATAGGGATACCAGGGGTCCTATTTGTCAATTTGTTCTGAAACTAGGGCCCATATATTATTATTACCTACATATGTTTAACGTAGATCAGGACATTGTCATTGAAGGCAAATAGGAAAAATCAAAGGATGATTTGAATTGTTTTTATGAATCAATTTAGGAGGATTTTTTTTTCACACAATCAGCTCAAATGAAATTGAATAATTCAGTAGTTTAAGAGAATAATGTTGATCTAGTCTTGGCTTATGTCCAGAGCAGAAATGAGCAAGAATTATATTTTGACTTATTTAAAATAGATCTGTTTCATCTGAAATATTGTTTGAATGAATTATCCTATTCAAAATTATGCAAGATTATGTCAGATCTCACAAAATCTGGAATGATTGTGATAATATGAAAAAAGGCATTAGTAGTAAATTAAAAAGAAACCCGTCTTAGATACCATTTTGTGCATGGAAAATCTGAAATCCCATATGAGACAGGAGACCTGTTTGAAAAAGAATGGCTAATGATTAAAACATCTACTTCCACATCTTGTTTCTTTGCTGTAGAAAAGTTTTTTCTAACACACACACACATATCAAAGCTCTAATAAAAGTATGCATTGTGCAGTTATTTACAACAATTGAATTAATGTTGGGCCTTAGAAGCAGTTTAGAAAATAAATCGAATAATCAGTGTATCCTGCTTGCCATGTATCCAGATATGTCGGCATATATCTTGATCATTGTTAAATTATTCTCATGGGAAAGCACATACTAAAACATCTTGAAAAATTATAGAATAGCTGATAATAAGGAAGATGGGAGAGTAAGTAGCATGAAAGTCAATTGAATGGGGCAATTTGCATTACATTTTATAATTGAAATCAAAGCACAAGCTGCATTCAAAAAGATCTGTGGCTGTGTTTTGCCCGCAGCTACTATCAGATGAATTAGGACTTTGGAAACTTTCAGAGGTCTGGGTTTATTTCTGGTACCTTCCAAAGTTCTGGAGAACATCCATAATCCTTGGCCCTTGTCAAGCTTTGTGTGGTTAATAGAGCCATAACCAGGGGTGGGTTTCTACCGGTTCTGCCCAGCTCTATAGAACCGGTAGCTCTGAATAGCTGCAGACACCGAACCGGTTCTGTGTTTGCTGCTGTTTGGCCCCCCCCACCCACCTGGGCTCTTACCTGTCCTGCTTTTTATATAATAATCAAATGTAGTCACCGAACCAGTAGTAACACCGGCTGAATTCCACCCCTGGCCCCCTAACTCAAAACAAAAGGGGAGTATCCTTGCTCTATTGTGCTTTGGAAGACTGCTTAGACCTAGATTTAGTCTGAATGCTTAAAATTGAAAAAGTAATTTAGACAGCCAACTCAAAGTAATTTTTAACATGTTTTCTAAAATATCACTGATGTGAGAGAGATACATAAATTGAAACTCTATAACAGGGGTCCTCAAACTTGGCAACTTTAAGACTTGTGGACTTCAACTTCCAGAAGCTGCCTGGAGAATTCTGGGAGTTGAAGTCCACAAGTCTTAAAGTTGCCAAGTTTGGAAACCTCTGCTCTATAACTATGCCACCTGCCTATTATCCTCTAGGAGCCATACTTAATTCTTGCACCCAGGAGGGTTATTGCAAACATTATTGATGAGTAGACCTGAGGACAATGAAACTTTCGTGTTCCACTCTTACATGGTATAAAATCTCTTCTCTTTGCCATTCTAACCTAGACAATGGAAGCATACTTAAAAGAATGGCTTTTGAAACAATCCGAAGTCTTAATTTCACTTAGGCTAACTAATCTCTCAGTCCTTTAATATTGTAACAGAAGATCATCATTCAATACCTCCAGCAATGAATGGTAGAACAATTAGAAGAGCAATGAGATGCAAATACACCCAATAAATTCTAAATATTTGGAAAAAAAAGATAGAGATATTGTACAGAGCAATAAGAATATGATATGGCCTCTGGACTGTTTTCATCCTGTCATGTAACATTTTAAGGAGGCTCCATGGAATTCTTTCTAAACTAATACGTAGATGTAATTACAAAAATAAGTATTTACTATTCCACTTAATTACAATCTTCCTGAGCTTGGTCAGCTGTGCGAAAGAGCCTGTTTAATACAGGAACCACATGATAAAGTATTACATAAATTTCCCCCTTTCCCTCATGCTGCTATATAAAAGGCATCTTTTTACTTCCCTTCTTGAAAATATAACATTTGTGGCACTACAAGTTGTCAGTACAAAAAAAGACGTGTGAACCATGAGAGTGAAAAGTGGGAATTGACAGGTTTGTCTTCTATAATGTAATTCAAAGATACTGCTTCATAAGTTATCACAAATGTACTGATGTAAACAACAACAGAATCATAATTAAAACACCCATTTTAGATGCATGTTATTTTGCTTCTTTTTTAAAAAAAAATCTATTTCTATTTTGAAAGGCAGATTTCTCAAACTATTTACCCATTTATGCACGATGTCATAAAGCTTTTTTAAAAAATAATGTCTTTAAAATCTTCCCTCCCACCCATCCCACCCCCTATTAAGTGCAAATGCCAACTGGGTCAAGAGGCAGAATCTCGGTGGCTGACACTGAGATTAAAGAGGGCTAATTCGACTGGTGGTGGAAGCCAGCTTTTTGCTGATACTTCATAAATCTGAGGTTATTTCATTCTGCTCAAGAGGAGGACCAAAGAGCAGATTTCATCTCTAGCAATATTTGCTCTCAAAGCTCCGGAATGCACCTGTTCTAGAGAGTCTTCTCATTGACAAGGTGTCTCCCGTGCTTTCTGGTTTGGATGACCTGCTCCTCTGAAATGTATTTCGAAGGCTGGATGCATTGCGCTGCCTATCAAGTTTGTCACTGATGGAGTAGCTTTTCCGTGTGTGCACGTAGAGTAAGTTGGATTCATCTGCAGAATAACTATTGGCCCGCTCTATTTTAGGAAGCAGAATATTGTTAGACAAAGTCCTAGATGTATTGCTATCTTGAAGTGACAAGGAAACTGCTTTTTTGTCTTTGGCTTCAGTGTCCTCGTTGTCAGAACTTGGGTGACTTAGTTCTGCTTCCCTCTCTGGATGGCAGCATCCCACGTCATCCATTTTATCTCCATGGATCCCAGGAAAACTTGACCTTTCTGCAATGGTTTGAGGAGCACTGACACACCTTGTATCAATGCAGTCGGTAATGCTAGTGTACTCTGCTGTTTTGACCGGTACTCCGAGGCTGCTGAAATAACTCCGGGATGGAGAGAACATAAAACTATGAGATTTTACAATAGGTGCCTCTTCTAAAATAAAAGGGCTTGTAGCCAGGTAGCGACTACTTTTAGAACGCTCTAAAGTATGATATAAGGGGGGATCCAATTCCCAGGGGTTTTGGCTGTCTGTGATTTGGGAATAATCTGAAGAAAACACCCTTGTTTCCAGCGAAGAAGGCTCTTCATACTCAATACTTCTGCCTGAGATTCTATCACCAGAGGTACCACTGACATAAGCACTACTCGAGAGAACGCTGGAAGTGATCTGAGCTTGAAGAGTGGGGTCTCCAGTCCCAAGGATGTTCATTGAACTGTCCAGGGGCTCTATTCCTGACTGCAGCTCGTCCATGGCAGACACATAAATATCAATGCAAGAGGAAGGCCTCCGAGAATCTGGAGCAATAGACAAAGTGCTTACAGGCACTAATGAAACTTTTGGTTCTTTTGAGATTGAGTGAGAGCTAGTGGCCCGATGAAGGCTCAGAGACCGTTCTTTCAAAATACTTTCAAATTTCTCAAGCCCACCCTTCTCCTTCATATTCATCGCATAAAAGGAGTGACTTCGCAGTCGAGGTGTTAATGTTGGAGAGGTGGGGGACATTGATTCTTCCCCCGTGGGATCAATACTCTCTTGAAGTTTGTATGCATTCCCTTCCTGGCTATTGAAGCTACTTTGTCTCACAATGTAAGCTGTGTCAGTACAGTCAGAAGATGTTCGAGACCGTATCTTACTGGCCTCTCCTCTGTCCACGCCAGTAATTTTGTCCAGTGCGGTGGCCATTCTCCCAATCATATCTTCCAGCTGAGCAAGCCTTATATCTACAGTCTGAAGCGAAGCCTTCATGCAATGCTCTCGTTCATTCACTTCCTCTAATCGCATTGCCATATTCTCTACTCTGCAGGAAGAAAAGAGAGGGGAAAAATGTTTTGATAACATCCAGTAGGGCAAGCAGATTAGCTTGGTTATTTCTAAACCAATTTACTTAATCAAGAAAATGGATAATAACGTAAATAGTATGCCATTAATATACTGATACACACACTAAAAAAATTAAACCTCTTTTTAAAAATAAACGATTAAAAAGAGGTTACTAGGTAACTGGAATGATAAATCCATTTACTGTTTGCCTCTTCAATGATTTTGTCAATCATTTTATCAACACATATTTAAACAAGAATTTGCATTTTGCTCCTGTGAAATGCACCAATGTCCTTTTTTAAAAATAAACAATAAAAATTTATATAACTTAAAATATAGACTTTTAGAGCTGTTCTGTATAAATTGTTTATAGATTTTAAATTTGTAAACATAAGATTTACAGATCTACTGTATATTATGCAGGCTCACATACAAAAAAATAAAAATATTGATTTCTGATATAGAAATATTTCCATTTTATGGGTTTTATGTGGCAAACTCATTAGTAAGTACCAAATCTATAGAAAGCAGTAATTGGTTTATCAAATCTATAATTGCACGGCTATACAGATTTTAAAAGCTGCCAGGAAGTTAGAAAAGGGCCTAATTCTTGTCAAATGAATATGATGGCAACAAGTGATCCCTGGAGAAATAAATTTAGAATGTCATGATATCCTTAACCTTCAGTTATATTACAAGTATATTGCAAAGTAATTATTTTACATACAATTCATGTATGCTTCATTCACTTTCCTACAACATTTTCTCCAGCTTTATACCAATAGATTTACACTCTTGCCTATCTGTTTAAGTAGAAACTAAAAGACTATGAAATAAGACCTCAATTTGCATTATGGCTTCTAAGACCCATTTATAAAAGCAGACTTCACACAACCAATGTTCTACCCAAAAAATGACTCTGAGATTCAGGGATGATTTCCAATTCACCAAGGAGAGGATAAAGAGAAAAAAAATGGAATATGCATAGGAAATACCAGAATTGAATAAGACTAAAGGCCCAATCAGATACTCCCTTGATGTATAGCTTGCAGCACTAATGTAACAAATTTTGGGGTTGTAGTGATCTTTTTCCCCCTGAAGAATTCTATCATATGCATACGGGGAGGAGATTTGGGTGTCACTTTCACTGGAGTCAGAAACAGCCCTTTCGTCGCATGTATTTCATGCCTTGTCCTCACCTCCCCCAATTTGATAATAGAATAAAGAAAGACTTCATATATAACAACTAAATCTATTTTTTAGACTTTATATTCTACTGATGATTGCGGTCTCTGTTTTGGTCAGATTTAACCAAGTAATCTAAACCAAGGATTTTTACTTGGAAATATGCTTAATTTTTATAGGTTTTTCTTTTTTGTATAAATACCACTTTTATGACAATTCCAAAATAGGTTTTCCATCCTTTGATTACTATCAATTTGCAGCCAATGAAATATTATGGAACTTTTAAAAATCTTTTTGTTTTAAAAAACAACAAAGTGAAAATATTTATGATTACAATTTTTAAAACATATGATATCTACAAAGCCAAACAAAATGTTGTGCACCTTTCAGAAGTTACACGGATTCTCTCATCATTGGAAGAATTAAATCTATCGTCTTTCTCTCTGAAATATTCCTCAATGCACTGTTCTTCAAAATCATGAACCTTCTTCAGTTCATCATCTGTTATAAAAAGTTCTATAGGAGACATAGAAGGCAATAAACAACAATCAATAACTAATTATGTATAAGTATAGAGCACTGACTATTTTATAATATTTACAATTGAAATTCCCTCTATATGTAACTTCATATGTAGATTGTTTTGATGAGTCTCAGATTTGTAGCTCTATTTCTGCTTTCCCAAATTTATGCCCTAACTCCTACCTGCCAGATATTTTTCGATTTATGTCAGACTTATTCAGATACCGTGAGCTGTGATATTTGACTCCATTATTTTTTTCTTCTTTTCACCCTCTAAAATCTCAGACAGGGCACTGAAAGAAATAGAAGAATATTTATATTGTCCCATCACTAAGGACATTGGGTATGTCTCTGTAGGTACTGGCAGGACTTCAGATGGATTGGACAAGCGAAGTGACTGCAAGTGGAGTTATTGGTATTCATTGCTGTTCATATCTTTGTAGAGCCCAATTTGTACAATGTTTTTCCATTATAAGAATTATAAGAATATTAGATCTATATGTTTGGATTAGTTTATTTTTTCCACCTTCAACTATTCTGTGAGATAAGATGGGATGATAGACTGGCTTAAGGTCACCCAGTATCAGCCTTACAGGGTAGACCAGAGTAAGAAACCAATGTCATGTAAGTTAGAATTACCTTTATTGTAACAGCTATACTAACAAATCTTGCAAGTCTGAATGTGCTCCCACTCATGTAAATTAGGGAGGAGTTGGTCTCAAACATTTTGCTCAAGTTAGTTTATTGGTCGAGGCTCAAGGCCCACTTGAACTGACTGAAATCTTGGTACCAGCTCTGCAGTGGTGGGATTCAAATTCTTTTACTACTGGTTCTGTGGGCGTGGCTTGGTGGGCGTGGCAAGGGAAGGATACTGTAAAATCTCCAGTCAGAAGTGCTATTTGCCGGTTTTCCAAACTACTCAAATTTTCTGCTATCGGTTTTCCAGAACTGGTCAGAACCTGCTGAATACCACCTCTGCAACTCTGTCTTTTGTCTAGACCCACAAAACTTCCACAGGTGAGGGTGGACCTAACTTGGATTTACTTATATCTAGCCAAGTTCCTTAACCACTGTACCAATGTTGGCATTAATGTGATGAAACAATTATGTACAATGAAGTAAAAAATAGTAAAGAAAAGAAATAAACAGATAAAGATACAATGTCTGAGAATTTTTTAAAACAACATTTTCATGAAATTAGAAAACATGTGCGAAAATAGAAATGATTTTGCATAGTGACAAAAGACATAAAACAAAAACAAAACAAACCTGAAGGCAGGCCAAACTAGGAAAATAAGAAATTTCAAAGTTTGAGCACGAGCCTAAAGAAAATCACTGCTTTTATAATACCTAAAGACCAGTTAGATGCTCATGCCAAGAAAATATTAATTCATTCTATGTGTAGCTGCCTTGAAATTTTTTTGGAAATTGTATTTGGACTGGGAATTGCAGACTTTAGCCAACTATACACATGCTTTATATGCATAACGTGGGCTTTAGTCCCAGTTTTCTTCAGTGAAAAACATCACAAAGCTGATAATAGATGAGTTAGATCTTGATACATATTTTGTCTATCAAATTACAAAATTAAATATAATCAGAAGTGATGAAATCTTTTGAGGTAAAACTGAAGCGAAGGAATGTTATTTGAGAGATTTGTACAGCAATATTAAATAAGCTGAAATGACTGTTTTGAGAAATAACTGATGAAAAGGAAATCACATGCTGTGAAAAATGATAGCACTGCATACATATAACAACAGAAATGTTAAAATATGGATGTAATTTTCTTATCAAGTAGCTATGCAGTGTAAATGTGTATGTGCGAATATGTATTGTGCTTGCTTCGGCAGCACATATACTAAAATTGTATGTGCGAAAGGAGCTTCTGTGCCTCCTATTTGAGACGTTTTTATTCTCATGTACATAAGGAAAATTGAGGGAGTGTATAAGGCTAAGGGGTGGCAAACTCGAACTGACAATTAAAGAAGACAACTTTTGGAATATTAGAATTAGGATGGAACTTATTGAACAATAAATGGAATAAAAGTATGTAGTAAAATTGCAAATATGACAGATAAAAGTAAATATGTGTAATGAATATAGAAATGAAATAAGAAACTTAGATAATATTGTAAAACAAGATATGATAATATTTAAAAAAAATCAAATAAGTTATGATATGAATTGGAATTGAATAAAATATAAAAATATTTGAGAATATTTAAAGGAAAATGGAAGAAGTCATAATTTGATATAAAATTGAATACAAAAGATGAATATGTAATTAGGGTCATATTTGTCTTGAAATGTAAAAACCTGGAATCACATTGTTCACCACAAGTGATGTTTTTTAAAATATAAAAATAAAAAAATTATTGGGGAAAAAAAAGAATAAATTGCAAAATGAGGATATAAAAGCAAAAGAAAAATATTAAGAAAAAGTAGAAAACTGAGCAGACTGGATGGAATTGATGATTTCTCAAAAGGACAACAGTAAGAATTTAAAAAACAAAAGACAATGTAGTAATTTATAAATGGATGCTGCAACCATAGTTTGCAAGGATATAAAGATATGGAAAAGTATAGTGAACAACAGTGGAAACGAGAGTTAATTAAGTATCCTTCTTCCTTTTATCTCTTGCTTTTAATTTCTTTGGCCTTACTCTTTTTCTGTCCTTTGCAGAATGTTGTGTGCAGTTTCCTACGGATTTGCTTTCAGACTTAGTTTCCCAAAACTCTCTTTGCAGGCTACGACTAAGGAACAGTTCCAAATATACAGTATTCCACAGGTTGCTGTACTACAAAACCACACAGATACCTCCTGGTTGTGTGTTCCTCAGCTGAAATTGTTGTTTGCTCATGAATGGTTCTGTATCTAAGGGATGCCAGTGCCCTCATGAAGCATAATGGCTTCATCCAAGTAATTCTGCACAAATCCTACGACACTTACTGAGCCCATAGTCTGCTTCATCTGGATCGCTGTCGTGTTTCCGCCATCTACAGCATATGTGCTGAAATATCATGGTCATGTGACTGAAGATGATTAGTGGAGGGGGTAAGACTGGTCTTTCATGGAAGGTCATAATAAGCTGATATCTCTGAAACTTCCATACCTGGTTTGATATAGACTTAACTTCAAAAAACGTGTTGCTGAAATAGGAATAGAAAAAGGAACAGGCGTTTGATAAACAGCTGAATTTTTTGTTTGCATATGCAACATTGGGATCTGTTCTACACATTGAAAAACAATAAATTTTAGGCTGTATTACAATTAGCATCTGCGGTCAATTCCAACACTCTTTTTGATGGACTACTCATAACAACGTCTGTTATATTTACATTGCTACACTGTTTATTTTACTCATATATACCATCTTTGATTTCTGCATAAACATATTAGGAGATAGTCTACTTCTAAAATAAATATCTATTCACTTGGGTATTTAAATGTAATGGCTTATAAGAACCAATTTCCAAGATTTTCCTTTGATTAACACTGGCCATCGCCTTAGATTATTTCAATAGCATGGATGCAACAACACAACAACCTCCATTCTTTCCCACTTCACTAAGACAGCCAGAAGACTTCAAGTGCAAGTATAAGCACTGAAATGCTGAGTTAAATTTGGACTTGGGGAAAAATTATGAGGTGACTATCTTGTTTGATGGCATCCAGTAAAAGGCCGTTCCTCACTACTGAGATAGATAACTGGAGAATACAACTCAGTATTTTAACCTAACCTCATGTCTTGGTCAAACAAACCAGGTATCATTTGCAAGCTTACTGTATGGAAACTCTTGGCGCTACTGGAGGGCTTATTCTGTAATTACCAAACTATTTTGGATGCTAATACTGGCCTTGCACCTCTGCCTCAAAATTGCTGAACTTTGTATCAGCCTGTAAGTTTTATCTTTAATTAAAGAGCACTTAGGGAGGAAAGAGATTTCCTTGATAAATCCATATCTCAAGATATCTTCAATATATCAACTCCTTCTTCAGGTAGAAAATAGTCTAGGATAGGAAATAGTACAGGTAACACCTCCTGATATTAGTTGATTGGGGCAGATATATTGGAAGAAATGTTCAATAGAGATGTTTTTTTTTTTTAAACTCAATCTGCTCTCCGCAGCTTGATACATCCAAAATAACTGAAAAGAAAAATGGACTGAGAACCCTCAAGCAACCCTTTGAGCACTTTTTGACTTTGATCAAACTTAAAGCTATCTTCAGGTATATATTCAAAAATAACATAAATTGGAAATCTTTATTTGTTTTTTCACATCATCTGAAGCTTAGAAGATTAAATTTTACTCTAAAATACAGACTCTTCTTTTATTCAAAAATAAAATATCGTTCCATTTACAGTATTTTTATCAGTTTATGAATTTAAACTTCATTGAATATGAAACACATCTGAGTTTTTAATTACAGCAAATTTACCTGTAACACAATCCAAACTTGTATACTACAAGTTTATTTCTATAACTGGGTGTTCTTATTGCTGCAGAATGGGGCAGTTTCTTCAGAGTGCACAGATGTAGCCTCTGTCTGCAATTCTTTAAAACAGCTACATCTTTGTCAAGACATCCAAAGTGCCTATAGAAGTGACTAGCTATTCAAAGGTGCTGAATGGTGCTGAATGAATTGTATGTGATTGGTCTTCCAAGTTCTAGCCGTCACAGCACCCCTGCAATCACCTGTATTTCAAAATCCTAGAAATCTCTGGACATATACCCTCTGCAAAAGATATCCATGATTTTGTACTCTAAAACTCTGTCATGTGATACTTACATTTTTACTATTGCAAATAATTTCTGTTGGTAGATGCTTTAAACCAGTCTGGTGGCAAATATTAAAAAGTTTGGCATTGCTGCTATGGATGAGGAGAAGTATATAATATTTTATCAACTCACTTAAACACTGCAATCAGTAAGTTCACCAGAAGGATGTTTGCAACCAAAAGATAGCAAGCCATTATGGCAGGAACGATCCATGCTCCTGTTTTGCAGGGAGGAAGCTGAATTATTTTACCATCTTCTCTAGTTTCATTTTGACCGCAAGGAGCTGAGGAAAAACAGGTGAGAGGAGTTGAAAGAAAATAAATTTTAAGAAGAAATGATTGCAGAACATACTGTATTTCAAAATCGTAGAGAAATTTCTGGACATCTACCTCTGCAAAAGATACTCATGATCAATGTACTCTAAAACTCTTGTCATGGAATACTTACATTGTTTGCTATTGTAAATAATTTTTGTTGGTAGATGCTGTAAATCAGTTTAATATTTGCCTAGTGGCAAATATTAAAAAGTTTGGTATTTCTGCCAATTTCTAGGTATTTATTATGTGCTTTGAATTTTCACTCTCTTAAATGTGCTAGGAACTGATAAAAACATCTGTGTGATATGTTATTTATACATCCATTTGCTTTTTGGTAACTAGGATATATCAGTAGTATCTAACCAGAGTACATTAAAAAAGGAATATTTGATGAATTATAGTATAAATGAGTAATATATGTAGACTCACAATACGATTTTATTTGCCACCTTATTTTAGTTGACTTTAGGATATTTAACAGTATTCTAGAATCAAATGTGAGTAGACAGGTAAGATTTATAGGCAACAGAGCAGATATTTTAATTTATTTTGGGTCACCAGCTGTTTAAAAAGAACAAAGGACAAAATGTCATAGTTTTCTCATGCCGATATAGTTTATAAAATATACCTTCTTATTAATTAACTGAAGTTTTAAATTGGGATGACTTTGGCTATTTTTGTTCACCCAAACAGCAACTATATTTTCTCACCAATACTGTAGATCAGTTTGCGACTTTTAGGAAGTGTCACTGATGCAAGGAATGCGATTCCTCTCTTATCCCTAGTTATTTTCTCACACATTCCCAATATAGCAGTAAATAAGGAGAAATTGTAGAAAAAGAAACCATCCAGTAAATTAATCTGTTCAAGAAGTGAATGAATATTTAGCAGATGCAAGCTCAATTCATGTCACAGAATGCATGAGAAAAATGTTGGCTCACAAAATAATTTTGCCCCCTCCCCTTAAAGTTAATAAAGATACTGAAGTTCAGATTGTTTTTGATCCTAGATGGGCAAATCTGCCTGGTGCAAATCAAAGAAAGGGAGAAGAGCTTTCCATTGATGAAATTTCTGAGTGAGGCACTGGTGAACTAAGACATCTCAGGAGAAGTGGAAATGATGCGTTGGCAAAGACCAAAGAACCAGTGATGAACGTTGTCTAACAGAATCTCTCCAGATAAGGAGAGGATTTGCCCACTTATGCTCTAGATAACTATTCCTTTTGAGGAGACCCTGGGAGAGCAGTCAACACATGGGTCTGAGCACTGGGAAATAAAGAAAGCCATCAAACTCTCAATCCTGATGGAACCTTTAAGGACACTAGATCCGTCTTCCTTTCTAAACATGTTTTTAAAGTTAAAGGGGAACTTCTAAGCAAAAAGTTTTAAAAATTATCTTGTGATGATAGAAGAGAATATTTGTAGCTCAATGTTGAGCTGAACTGAACTGAACAGAGAGCACCAAGGATCCCATACTACCTAATGAGTAAAACTTCATCCACTAAAAAAAAAAGTTTAAAGAATTTAAAAATATAAAATAAAGGACAAAAAGATAAATAAGTTAATTCAAGAAAGTTTTAAATAGATTAAGGGACTAGAAGAATTTGGAATATTGGAACTTTTGCTAAGATTTGTGAAATAACAAAATAAATAAAATGGTATTTTTGATGGAACCTAAATTGTTTAATTTCTCAGGGAAGAGATGATTGCTGAGATTCTATAGAAATTTGAATTAAAGTTCCAAGTTGGAAAAAAAGAGATAAACCTGTTCTTTATTCTTTATTTTTAAGAATCCATATTTTATTATGAATTTGAAAGAAAAGTACCGAAGCTCATAAATTGATAGATATAAGTATGACATTAGATATATTTCAAAGGTTCTTTGAAGAATTGGGGGAGAAACTTAAACTGACGGCAATAATTATTGCTAATGCATTTCTTGAAAAAGATTCTAAAAAAATAAAAAAACTAAAATGGAAAAATTTACTGACAGAATGAAGAGATGAAATAAATTCCAGCTGATATAGAAATATTGGAAAATAAAGGAATTATGGATTATAAAACAGAGTTAAAATGGAAATACAAATGATAAGTGAAAAATCACAAGGACAACGATTTTTTAATGGGTTTACAAAAGTGGATTTCTAAAATTTTTGAGATGGGAGGAAGAAACTTTAAACACAGTTTCAAGCCCACAATAGCGACCGTATGATGTAAAGATTTAGATAATTGTTAGAGCAAAACCAACCAATCAACCAACCAACCCAAAAAGGAATAAAAAGTTGGCTGTTTGATTAAGGGTAAAATAAAATATACTGCTGGAATCCTTTATGGATTTTTGCCAGTACTTGGAAAAAAATGGCAATAATTTTTAAATTTGTGAATGGAGGAGAGTTATACCGGTAGTAAAAAGTGGATTATTTTTATAATTTTATAAGAGGTGGACCAATATTAAATTTGCTTGTATTTATTATTGAGAGGAATGAGAATCACTTCCTAAAATATTCTTTTTTTCTATTTCCATTTTATTTATTTATTTTCTTTAACTTTTTGCACTTTGTACTTCTTTTCTTTCTACTTTTCTGGTTTTTTCTCTATGTTGCTTTGTATTAATTTTGTTACAATCCTTAATATAATATGTTTTTTTTTTAAAAAAATGAATTGTTCTTATAGGTGTGAGGGGAAAAAGAAGCAAAGTTCAAATTGCTGCATAGTCTTCATCAGAATATTGAAAATCAGTTTTATATTGTGATACTTGTTCAGGACACCTGTTTTTGAAAAGTCAATCAAATATTATTTACTTATTTTGTGCCAGATAATCCCGCCTCCCATCATTTGTCTTTTTGTGTCATGTTAATTAAATTGTTTCTATGGGTAATAAGTGACCTCTAGAGTGGGTGTTAGGAAAAGAATGAGATGAATTGGCTATGCCAACCTACTATCAAGCTAGTTGTTTGACTTGAATCATAGGTTAGATTATAGCATGATATGGATGGATTATTTCTCTAGAAGGAGCAGGACTTTCAGAAGGGGCCACATTTGGATAGCGTGTTGAGCACATATAAGTTTTAATGAGCAATTTGTTTGATTCTCGGCCCTCATAAAATATGTATTTTGCTAATGTGTGAAATGAATACCTTAAAAATGAACCGATATTGAATCATCTTTATGAGAAAATGCATGGCAAATTACAACATGCAATCAGTGCTTAATTATGATAAATTTATTTATAAAACATGTCTCTAAAAATTACATCTGATATTAGTAAATGAATTCTGTCCTGAAACAGGAATAGAAATATGCACTGTGCA
Organism: Bungarus multicinctus; assembly: GCA_023653725.1. NCBI lineage: Eukaryota > Metazoa > Chordata > Lepidosauria > Squamata > Elapidae > Bungarus > Bungarus multicinctus. The sequence goes on from CM042834.1 coordinate 206,493,901, forward strand.
ATAAGACTGAATTATTTCTACCATGCAGTTCTAACAAAGGATTTAATTCACTAATATTTGATTTACATGCTGTTAAATTGATACCCTATTTTATCTTTCCTTTTGAGTTTAAAAGGTTAGTTTCATTATACATTAAATAATTATAAATTAAATAAACTATGAAACTATTGAAATGACCTGTCTGGTGAATAACAGATAATAGAATTTGATTATTAGAAAGATTTTATTTTATATTTATAAATTACAAAACCTGTGATGTATGTTTATATTTTTCTTTTGTTAAGACTGATTGATGGTTCAAGCAACAAAGTCATTATTATCACCTACTCAAAACATTAACATTTGAGAATAGTTAGACTTTTTCAAGAAATAGCTCTATTAGAATAAAGCAATTCTGTTAAATTATTTATTTTTTTAATAAAAGTTATTTGTTGCCATCTTGTATCCAACAATTCTGGGAGGTTTACAACATAGAAAAACATTAAAATAATATGTTGTAAAAAGCATAGCAGATAAAAACATGGACGCAGAATGGCAAAGAGGGGAGCCAGACACAAGGAGAGGTGGGATTGAATTTAATTAATCAGCCACCTCCAGTAACAAGCTCCCCCACTGGATCCCCAAGTCCCCAAGCCATATGGCAGAGCCAGAGTCTTGAAGCTTTTACTAAACATCAAGAGTGTGGCAACCAATCGTACCTCAGGAGGTAAGATGTTCCAGAGATTAAATAATAATAATCTTGATTTTGAAATAAATCATGCTTTGTTATTGATCTGTGCTTCTCATTCTAATAATTGAGCCTTTACAGCAGGGTTGTCAAACTCAGTTTCAGTGAGGTCATCAGGGTTGTGTTTGACCTTGGAGAGGGGTGTGGGAGCATGGCCAGGGTGGGCATAGCCAGCTTGATGTCACTTGTGTCAGGTGCGCATGTGATGGCCTGAGTGCTCTGCCAGCGAAAATGAGCTTTCAATCTCTGTTTTCAGCTGGGACGGCCTCCTGCAAGCCTTTGCCAGCAAAAATGGAGCTTGCGTACAGCCCTCCCAAGCTTGGTTTTCTCTGGCAGAGGGTGTAGGAGGCCATCCTAATTGAAAATGGAGATTGCCAGTTTTCACTGGCAGAGGCACCGCGAACCGATCCTTCATTGTTTCTAGGGCAGCCCCGTGGGCCATATCTAAGCACTCTGCAGGCCAGATCCAGCCCATGGACCTTGAGTTTGATACCCCTGTTTTACAGTAGAGTCCTTTGTTCTTCCCCATCTATTAACAAAAATAGACTTATATGAGGAAGTAAGGAAGCTTTGCATGTTTATTTGGATACTTATCTATTTTTTATGTAATTCTTCTGTCCTCTTCCCCAATTTCCTACTTTTTATTCCTAACATGGTTCAGTGAATCTGTAAACTGACTAACACAGTCTTTAAAAATTGAACTGCTAAATTATAGGTAATTAAATCTAAGGTTGGTTTTTTTTTGTCCTAATCTAATACTATAACCTTCAGCCTCATTGATTATTGGAGCAATCTAATCTCTGAGATTATGAGAACATCTATGATGTACCCAATTCTATTTTGTGTCTCTAAAATACCCCCATAATAGCTAGTGAAGGTTGACAGGAATTTGGTCTATTTTGGAAAACTAGGAAGATCAATTAATATGAATATCTTTTAGAATAGGCTTTCTCTTCAGCAGGAGTAATGGTTAGCCTGCAAATTTAATTCCTGTATTGAAATGAAATTTCTAACTTCCTTGGCTAGAAGTGGTAAAACCAGGAATTTGTCCCTCTAAGGCAATAAAGAATTTTATTCAAATTGCATATCTTCAGATCACTTTGCTGTAACTAAAGTAAATAAAGAACAACTCAGGGATAAATAATGCTACCAAATTCAGAAATAATAAGAGAATCTGAAGTGTTGTAAAAAAAAGTTTGGGATGAACAAATTGTCCTCTCTTCTCTTTTGGGAATGGAAGATTTAAGGTAGGAAATGTCCCTTTCACTCCATTCCACCAAGGCAAAGAAATTATCTGAAAGTGCTTCTCTTAAATTTGTAAGGGAGGATTCTGGATGAGAGATGTTTTTATGAACCCTTCGTTATATTAATGTTACTATGACAAATTATAAGCAAATAATAAAGCTACTACCGTTACTATTGCTAGTGTTAATAAATGAACAAATGTCAAGACAAAAGTCACTAAGGGAAGCCAACTCCTAAACACAGTTGAAACAGCTGCTTTCCTTGAAGCTTAAATCATTCTGGAAGCAACTTGCCCAAAGACCAGAAGGCTCACTGATGCTTCCCCGGAGCCATTTAGGGAAAGTATTCTTAGAATCCTCCTCCTTTCCTGAAAGAGAACAGCAGTTTTCACATTTTCAAAGTATCCTTTGGCAGGAATTCCTCGTTCGTCTAGACTATGTCAAGCATTTGAACATGAATTGGCTTAGAGAAGAAGAAAGGAAAGATAATCTTGATATGAGCAGTAGCTGAAGAAATAAATAACCTTATGCACAACAATGTTCTAAATTGGGAGTAGGATCAGCCTACCCTTGGGGATTAGAAAAACTCTGTCCAGCATGGACTGAAGCAACAGCTGCAACACTCTTCTGATTGAAGGATAACCCATCAAACGCTGATGTTCAGTGGTGAATAGTGTTACTTCAGCTAGCAGGCTGCTTGGTGCCATTTATTCATCTTAGATGTTAATTTTCACTATATCCAATTCTCAGTTGGGTAATTTTTGGTTATTCTACTTCTGCAAATTTATGAGTAAATCATACATAATTTATCTTCTGTGGCTCTGGTTCAACGGCTATCCCCGAGATGCATTCTGTTTTCTTAAAGTCATGAATATCATCACTTTGCGCTTTCTGTGTACAGAAAACCTCATAAAAACAAAATGTAAGTAGATTCCATCTGGACATTTCAAAAAGTTATCCTTTACCTTGGATTAGGTACTCCATATGCTCTGTTCTTTATCATTCTGCATTGTGCCTTGTTTTTCCTTCCAGATTGTTTGTGTAGTTTCTTACTTCCTCATAAAGATAATCTATAATTAAAGATAAGTCCAGGCCAGGAGGCAGCAGCAACTTTGGTGATGGGGAAGGAAAGGTTTTGCACGCACAACCAAAATCTCATGTTTGTGCAAATGAAGTTTTGTGTGTTTGCCCAATGCTTCGGCAGCCCTGTAACAAGCTGTGGCCCAAGGTTTGTGGCCCTGGTCTAGCCACTTCAGGAAAGTCAAATCTTTCAACCTACATTTGTGTGTGAGTTAAGCGTAAGTGCCTCAAATGCATTTTTACATAAAAGATTGTTTCTCCAATTCTAAAGAAAAATAATTAGGACACCTTAACCTTTTTTAAATGTAACTTATGTGTAGATCTGTGAAGAGAGGCTGGTGTTGGTTCAGAGTATGTGATCAGCCATTCAGCAGCATAAATGTATTTTATATAAAACTATGTCTATATTAATTGAGAAACACTACTTCTAGAATCCTACAACTGTGCCATATGGGACTCCAATGTTTTAAATTGAATAATGGGATTTTTTTTACTTTGTTATTGGTCTCCTAATAATATAGCCAAGTGGTGAGTAAAAGTTTTTTATCTTATGCCGGAAGTGTTTGTAAAGTGCTGATGGCTAAAGAAACAGTCTTCTCTTCTACTCAGATGAGAAGGTCAGTAGATAGTGAAGAAAAGGAGATATAAATTCATGCATAAAGATATGAATGGAAAAAGATCCTGTGTATTCCAGTTGATCTCCTGTTTTTTATTTTAATGCATTCAGGAGGGGAAAAACAGTTTATGAATCTGTATATTAAACACATTGCAGTATATTTCTCTAAATACTGGCTCCACACCAGGAAGGTTTTCCACCATGTTGGTGGGAATAAACTAATTTGCTGTTGTTTTCATACCAATTGTGTGTGGTACTAGCACGTCTTGCCAGACATAAGAAATAATTCAGGCCAATTTTTTTTTCTCATGTTGTGATCAAATTTTAAAAAAATCACAGATGTAACAAATATTTAATTAATAAAGATTAACATAGCTGCTAGGATAGGGATAAACATCTGGTTTAAAAAAATCCATAAAAATCCTCATAGTGATAAGGTGAACATTTATTGAAGACCCGTTGCCTTTCCAATTAATTGCTGAATTTTACTAGAGCAGATACTAAGCAAACATGAATGGATTTTAGTTTATTTGTCTCTGAATGAGAGACAGTTTGGACCAGAAAGCTGGAGTTTTAGTCCTGCCTTAGGCACATAGCTTGCTGAGTGACTTTGGTGGAGTCACTCTTTGTCAGCCCTATAGAAAGAAGCCCTATAGAAGAAACAAACCACTTCTGAAAATATTGCCAAGAAAACTAAAGTTGTTATAAATCAAACATGAATCAAAAGAACACTCAATCAATCATTGTTGGAATGAACAGCAAGCAATCAGAATAATCTTGGATAGCAGCCCATCATGATTTCAGGTAGTTTTCTCATCCTATGCATATCTTAAATGGTCTGGGCAAGATGATAGGGTATCTAAATTGCCTATTATTCCCTGATGGGTAACAATTTTTCAAAATACCATTCAGGATTTTCTTCCACACTGCCACTTTGCTTTATTATTTAAAAACCTTTTAATTATAGACATGAAGCTGTGCTCTCTTTCACGTCAACAGTGAAAAGTCTAAAAAACCAGATTACATGAGTCTCAAATAGTTATATTCTTCTGACTTTAAGAATGACAATTTCTATAAGTGAAGCTCAAAACTTAACAGTACAATCCAGCCACACATATTGTTTTTCCTATTCCAAAAGAATTTAAACGTTTATCTACTGATACCCATCACCAGAACCCAATTACAAAAAACATGCATTGGCCCAGAAATCATTAAATGCTTTGTTTTAAAAAAGTGATGAGGAATATAGAATATATTCATTGAATGGAGAGGCTGCCAGTTGATGAGATATTAACCTGGACAGCCAGATTTCATGCTTCACATACCAGTACATAAGAGTGAAACGAAAAGCCAAACCTATCTTAGAGTCTTACATAATACTTGATATATTTCTCAAATTAAGTGAAATATTTTATAAAATTAAGATCAAACAAATAGTGAGAGATATGTGGGTTTTAAAAGGAACCCAGAATTTATAACTAGTAACAAGTAATACCAATGCAAAGGAAAGGAAAGGAAAACCTGAATCTATGTATGTTTAGCATACACTTTTAAATAAATGGTACTGAACTCTAAGATAGATGGATTGATAATTCAGAAATATAATAATTTGCACAGTAAGTAGTTGCTGATTTAGCTTAGGCTACTGTGGAGACTAACAGCTGTACATTTTTTTTCAAAAAGTGAGAAAATAGTACCCTGAATAGATAACCTCTATTTCTGTGTACAAAGATACACATTGTTCCATGACACATCAATAATAAATAGATTGAACATAAAATATATAGAAGCAGAAAGATGGACTTACAAGTCCTAGATTAGCAGTTAGCATCTATTCATTTTCTTTCCTCAGATGTCAATTTTTCGTATCTTGGGACATTTTCCAACTTTTACATAACTTGATTGAACAAAATTATCCTTTAAATGCAGTCAGACTATATTAGTTCTTTATGCATCTTGAATTTGTATCCTGTATAGATATCTATATTAGAAACAAACACTATCCTCTGGCTATTTTGCCAAGCAATTAGCCAATATCATAAGGATTTTGAATAGGCTGCTTGCATTCCACAAATGCTGACAAATTCTGCCTTCTCTGTTTGGATGCTGAAGTTAAAACAACTTAGGGATTCAATTAATTTTCAATTAATTATCATCAAGTCTTCCAGAGGAAGGCAATACATGTCCTTTGACAATCTGACTTTTGATAGTACAGTATGAAGCACTTCATGCTGAAACAATAATTTCTACAGCTTCATTAGGAGTTCAGTCAATGGTGTATGTTAAAACAGATGTAATATATAGTTCTTTATAATGGGTTTAAATATATGCTCCTCTGTTCAAAGAGAACTATAGCATGCTCTGTTCTTGTCATTTCCATTCTCCATTTCCAGGGTTCTAAACTAGAATCAGCACACGGCAAGAAAAAGCATGTTTTCCTCAGCCAAGTTGCTGTGGAACATGTTGCACTATGCCAGTAGATTTTTTTTTTCAGTACAACAACAATAAATGGCCACTTGTAGAGGAACAGACATTTTTGAAAAGAAATTCCACAGTTTGGGATTCTACTTCTCTCCCACTTCTTGGCTTTCCTAAACCCCAAATAAATAAAAAAAGGAAATGTGTAGTCAAGCAGAAACTTAAAGTCATTGAAGGACTTTTTTTCATTTGAATTCTGCATTATAACTGAGAACAAAAAGGAAGGATAATTTGCAAAAGGAAAGAAATAATTGCTCTTTCTGTCTTTCTTTCTCTTTGGAGAATGATATGGGTTTCTTTTATCAATAGTAGAAAGGAAAGAGTACATATAAAAGTATTTCAGCAAATGCTTCCTTACAGTGGGCATATAAAATGAAAAAGAGGTTAAATAAAAATGCAGCAAAATGTTTTTTTTTTTTTAAAGACCCTAAAATCTGAATAATTGGGGAAACCAATTAGCTTCTCTTTTTCTATATTTTATGTAACTGAATTTTGCATGAGCAGGGGTGTCAAGCTCGATTTCATTGATGGCTGCATCAGGGTTTTGCTTGACCTTGGGTATGGGGGGTGTGACCAGGGTGGGCATGGCTAGCATGACATCATTCATGTGGGGGGCACCTGTGGTGACCTGAGCACTCTGCCAGTGAAAACGGGCTCCAATGCCCAGTTTTCGGCTGCGAAGGCCTCCTGCAACCCTCTGCCAATAAAAATGGAACTCAGGAGGGCCGCATATGTCCCAAGCAAGCTCTGTGGGCTGGTCTTTTGCTGTTTCCAGTGTGGCACTGCAGGCCAGATCTAAGCATCCCATGGGCCGGAACTGGCCCCCGGGCCTTGAGTTTGACACTCCTGGGCTATATTATAGAAGCAGACTCATTCCTGAAAGAAGATCTGACATCCCAACAGATCTATGGGAATAGCTGAAAAAGTTTCTAACTGTGCTCACAGTGAATTTGGACCTTTAAATGCCATCCTTGTGCTCTCAAGCAGAAGAGGTGAGTTAACATGCCTGCCTGTGCACACTCTTCTTGCTCATTCCTACAGCTCCAAAATTTCATATGACCATGATCTAGTCTGTCACGTTACACAGTCACCAGGAAATGCATTAAAAAGGAACTATAATGTTTGCAAAGGGCCAGGCAAATGAATTCTTACAATAACATATGTGGAAAAAGATTCCAGGTTTGGAACACAGGCTTCTCCCAGGTAATACAAGGTGAAATTCTTGGAATAGCCTTGTAATATAAATTATCTTAATATCTCTAAATTACAATTAGAGAAATTGAGAATGAGAGAGTGATTACTTAAGGGACACTTAGTGATTTCATGGCAAACAATGAATTTGATCCAGGGAATTCACAGGTTGCAGCCTAGTCCCTTAACACAATACCCCATCAATTTTAAATAAAGTACAAAGTGGTGTACAGTCCTTATTCAATACATAAACAACATTTACAATATATTTTAATAATATATTTTAAAATAACTATTTTACTAATATAGCAAAACAAGGTCGTCGAAATAGGTGAAAATATGGCATAAATTAGTATAATGCCACTGTAACTTCAATGCTGGGTAAAAATTTAGAACTGGTGCAGTAGCTTCTAGAATTGAATGGTCTATGAGCAAACAGGGTTTGCACATTCCACCATTAAGCTAATGGATGGCAACTGATATAATCTGTACTACAAACTTAATCTGGTTAAGACTCCTCAAATATGGACCTCAATGAGGAGTGCTTGTGACCTCTCAGCATTACTAGGGATTCTCAGGGAAACACAATGATTAATTAAAATAGTAAAACACTAAAGTAGATGTGTACTTTGAACATGATTTATAGGTATTAAAAGTGAAAAAAAGCAGCTTGCGTGGTACAGAAATGTTGATTTTACCTTCTGAGATTAACATTTTAAATATATTATACTTTCCTGCAATGTTTGAGTCCTCTATCTTGAGCCATTTATTGAGAGTGTTAACAATAATCATGAAAGACATCACCTGATCAAAGTTTGATACCTGACTTTGGTGTATGAGAATCATAAACTTGCTTACGGTCTATCTGGTCTGCAAACACTTCCCCATAGATCATCCAATAGGGCATGTAAAAAATATTTTTTGCCAGTTTCCATGATGGCTCTTCGTTGGGGAAGAGAATTGCTTGCCTTGCAACACCAAAACTCATCAGAACCACCAACATAATAATGACAAAATACATCATGTCTATCATCTGAAAGAAAAGAAAAGAAAATTACAGAGACAGAGAGAAAGAAAGCCACTTTATTCTGGAGAATTGATCAACTTGTATATAAATCATAAATCGTTAAATGATTTAAGCATCTGCATATTAACAGGCTATTTAAGGTGCTTGGCTTGTCATGGTAATCTTCTTCAAGTACTGGATCTTTGTGCTGGATCTTTGGCTATTACAATATTATGTTCTGTTATGTTGAAGATCTTTTAATAATAAATCCCAAGTTTTCATGTAGAAATATTACATTTTAAAATAGTATAGAAATTTTTTTTCCATTTGTAACCCAAAGGCAGCAATACAGGTTGCAAAATAAATGCAAATCCTGTGGTTTTTTTCGGACTATTATTAATTGTTTCTGCTTCTGCTCCTTTCTAAGTGAGTTAATAAAATCTGTTCTATCTATCAGTCATCTATCTCTCTGTCCACACACACACATGTACAGGCAAACATTATGTGACTTTCAGTTTCAATACAGAAAAAAACTAGCTCAATGTATAGCGTAGCATAGCATAGCAATTACTTGTTCCTTTATTCTTGGATTAAACAGACATGCAGTCAAAATTTCACTCCTATCATTACTGGAATGCTCCTAACTTTTAACAAGGGCCAAATCAAATAACGGCTTTTATAACTTTTTTATTGCATCACCTCACATGTTTAAGTGGAAAATGAGCATACATTTTATTATTTTTTGAAAGGAATTAATTGTTGCACATGAATGTGTGAATTAGCCCTAAATTTTACTTTAAAGACTGATTACTTGAACAGGTTTACTCTAGACTGCAAACCTTATATTTCTGTCACTCTCAGTAAAATTCTGTTTCCACATTTCTAGGAGAATGTGATGTAATATAACTTTAAAATATCGCTGAGGAACTCATCTCGTTCCATCTCAAGAATGCTTTAATGCTTTCTTTGCAAAGTAAATCAAAGATGAGGTATGCACAACAATAAAAATAGATGCATATGGATTGCCCTTTTTTGATATGCATGAAAAAATTGTTTTTTTCTCTGCAATGGGTGTGGAACTGTGCAAACATTTGTAGTTTGGCCTACTATGGCTCAGGCACTAACAAATGAGTCAGTTAATTAAGCTGCTTTGGTAGATGTTGGAATAAATCAACATGCCAATGGTGTTCAAATGGTACTCCAGATGTTTTGAAATTGCACTCAAAGTGCCTTTTACTATTAGTCCTATCTTTTTTTTTGGGGGGGGGGGGGTCACAGTTGTCCCTCTTCCATTTTCAGGTCTTTGCATTTCATGATTCTCCCCTCTCCCCCCAGTTTTTTTCTCTTCTATTCTGCTGTTTCTTAGTATTTGCTTTGTTGTTGTTGTTGTTGTTATTATTATATCCCTGACTTTGGTTTCTACCACAATCTACCACTTTAAATAACCCAGTTTTATATTAAATTAAATAGCTCAGTTTTATATTTATTGCTTTTATTGACTCTACTGAAATGTATTATTCCCGCATAATTCAATACTAGACATGCAATGAAGGCTCTGTGATAAAGACATTCCAAAATAATGAATAAGGGTGTTAAGAGATTTGCTGCCACTTAAAATACTCCATCTCTTAAATAGCAAGGGAAGACTTGAATGATCTTAATTATTTTTTACCCCATGTCCATCTGTGAGGTCCATATCATTTTAGTGAAATGTGTATCACATAGCTTAGCAACCTTTCCCAAACTTCCCCTGTACCCTCAGTATAGACTGTGGTTATTCCAAACTATCCTAGCCTATATGCAAAATAGATTAGGGCTATTTCTATCCCATTCCCAGATATTCATAGTTTGAGTGACGTTTGAATGTATCTGTATGTGTTTTCTATAAAAATAGTGAGTATAATGCTGCTAACAACTTTAGACTTGTGTTCCCAATTAGAAATTCCATAGAATTCTTTTTGAATCAATGATCCAAATAACTTTGATGGGGACAAGAAAAAATGCACAAGCCTTGCCAACAAAATATATCTTTTCTCAAACTGAATACTATACTATAACAAAAGTAAGCTGTATCACATAGAAACGTATTTAAAAGATTCACTCTAAAGATTGTATGAAACTAGTACCACCTTCTATTGTTTTCGCTTATAACATGCAGAACAAAAAGGAAGGATGGGTAACTTTTTCTTACCATTTTCCCAATCATCATTACATATGGCCCCAAATATTTGTTCACCCCGAAGATGTCTAACAATCGGATATACCAGTAAATAATGTTGACACAATATATGACACGTCCATCACTCCTGAGTGGCAGGTCCTGAAGGCGAAGCACCATGCCCACCGAGAATAAGAGGATGGCAATAAGATCGGTAACATTCCAATATTCTTGAAGCCACACCTTCACCTTCTGCAGTAGTTTCCCAGGTTCTGACATTAATATCTAGAGATGGAAAAGGAATAGCTTTTGGATCAAAAATAATATGATGAATGATTTGACAACTATGTCCTGGATTATAATTTCATGACCTATTCACAGGATTACCGCAAGCCTTATAACAAGAGCCAGCTAAGTAAGACAATGTGAAATAGCCTCCTTGGTATTGTAACATAATTTTTATAATACAGAATTATAGAACTCTTGACTCTTTCCTCTCATCTCTTGTCATTCAACTTTACATGATCTGTACTTGAGGTCTATTCCTACCATTAGTACAAACTTCGACATATACATATACTCTCTGTCTGTCTGTCTGTCTGTGTGTATCCTGGATGGATACTATGTACAGTATCATTACTGTACAAACAAAATATTTCAGGATCTTCTTTCAGTTTGTCTCCTTGTAATCCAGACAATTTTCAGCTAGAATCAAGGCTTCTGAATGCTTTATGAAAACAAACATAGCATACAATGGCCATTGCATGAAGACACGAATGCTTTCTCTATTCATGTCCCTGCAAGCTATCTCTATCAGATAGTATGCCTAAAGTAATAAGTGACTTATTTCTTCTTTTTAGTACAAGGCGAGTGTCATAATTAAAAAGTGTGACTGAAAGATACAAACATTGGTAAGTTCCTCAAGTCAGGCATGCACTAACATTGCTTTTGTTATGGCTTTTCCCAATCTGATGTCTCGTGACATGTTGGATGTAATAAATGCCACTCTGAGGCATTTTCCAGAGTAAATATGAATTTCAAATTTTCTCTATTGGGAAACATACAAATTATATGCAGGGAAAAGAACTACTGTTTTACAAATAAGCACATAAAGTTCACTGTTAAATTTTACTTGTTGATATACCATAAAATTTTATGACTTATGGTTGTTTTATAAAAGTAGAAGCTAAATTAGGCATCAGTAGTTAAATAATATCAATTTGTATATACAATTCTGTCACAATAACTATAGATGCCCATAGATACCAGAAAATTCTTAAAGGTTATAGTTTGCTTAAAAGGAAAGAGAAAGTACTGTGGACACTGGATTGGACTTTTAAGTGTCAGTTCCAGGAGTCTTTTATTCCATTGGATGTTCTTGCAAACAGTAACAATGTTGCATTTTTTTCCTGTTTTCCCTTCCTGGTATGATTTCCATTATTTGTAAGTATCTCAGTTCTTCACAGCACCTACCGAAAATCATCCAGAGCCAGAAAAAACCTGCATTCTGCTGATGATAGTATCCTATCTTGTTTACAGTAAGATTGATATTTAGGCAAAAGCACAAGGAACAACTGTCTTTAGAATAGTATTACCTCTCTCATCTTTTCTATTCCCATTGTAAATATGTATGAGATAACTATCCACTCTTGCATGGAAGGCCAACGTTCCATTTTCACCAAAACAATATAATTAAACAGCATCAGGTATCCAATGTAAAACATCTGTAAAGAGAAAAACTCAGTTTACCTGTATATATGATTTAAATGTTTAGCTGATATGTTATTGAAATCACATTATTTCTAGCAATTAAAAAAAGTTCTCCTATAAGAAGGCTGATTTTTAGTTAAAGAATTCCATATGAATACAAGAGTGTATACTGCATACTATGAAATCCTATACTTACATTTTATGGATTTATTTTAAAAATGCGTACAATTCCTTGACTGCAAGTGAAGCAAACATAATTGCCTAGTCTCCTTAAATGATTATAAGAAGCAAAATAGTTGTTGAAGAAATATCGTTACTGAAAAAATTGAACTTTAGCAATATAAACTCAATTCAGTGGATTTTTATAAGCTTAGTAAAAGAGCATATATCAGTTGCATCACTCTAAATCTATGAAGAGTAGTTATACAATGCAAACATATTGAAGAAAGAAGCCTTTACAATTTAGTGTCATTGGAGATAAAATAATAATTGCTCCTTACAGTATAGAACCAAAATTTAACAATTGGTGCATTGTAGAACTCATAGATTTTACGTCCAAAGGGGATCAATCTATGTCTGTTCTGAACTTCCTCCTCCTCCTTCTTTCTTGCTGATGACTCTCCATTGCTACGTCCCAACATTGCCTATAAAATAATAAAACATTGGATAAATGGATGAGAGGATGCTGAATAGAAATGAATGTAATTTGATATTCAGTATTATAATAAGAAAGCTGAGTGAAAAATCAGTACTGTATTGAAATACTGACTGCGTTTTCAAATGGTAAACCAATACATCATCAAACAAAATCTAACTGCAATTCACAAATTTCTTGGAATACACAAAAAGATTGCTTCTATTCGTGTGATTGGTCATTCTCCTGATTGCTGTGCTTGAATCAGATAAAATGAAAACATACAACAGTAAGTGGAAGGACCATAGGACTGACAACTGTAATGTTGGAACAGCAACATAATAAGATCTGAGTGGTTGTGAAAGATACTTATTTCCTACTTCACATTTGGATCCAATGTTGTTAGCTACAAGAACAGTATGTACCAATCAAACCAATCCCTTTTTCATATGTCCCCCCAAAATGTGGAGTAAGACAACCATATCTGATCTTCCAAAATTTGCCGGACCTTTTAGTGACAGCAAAGAACTAAGTGTTTTCAAAATCTCTTTATTACCACTTACTGTCTATCTGTATTTTTGCAGTCCAGATACAATAGCCATGCACAGGAGAATACCGTGAAACAGATTTAGGGCATGTTAAAAGGGATGGAAGATAGACTAGAAGGAATTTATGTAGAAGCGTAGTCTAACCCAATTCCTTATCATTTAGTGGTAATCCTTATGTTTATACACAGGGTACGGTAGATGTCTTTAAATATGGTCCTATTTTTTTTTATAAAATGGAGTGCCATTCATTAGTGTTTCACAGGAAATTCCAAAGTATTTTCTTTAACAAACAGAGTAATGTATGAGGAAGCAGAAGAAATGGTCTTTCAGAACCAAGAAAACACCCAACAGTATTATTGGTATCCTTCATTGATTTAGAACAGGGCTGTCAAACTTCTATGCACCAGATGCATCACACGCTGGCCATGCCCATGCTCAGTTTAGCGAAACGGAACAAAGTCCTAATATGTCCTGTGACACCACTGTGACTTTGACACACTTTGTGACTCCTGTGACGTACTCTGTGACTATGACACCCCTGATTTAGAGCTTTAGGATATAAAATGAAATTTTAAAAATTATTTGTTTAATCATTATATTTATTATAATAAATACTTATGATTAACAATAAATCTTTGTTAATGGTAGATTTATCAAGCTGGATTGAGGCAGTTTAGGAAGATAATGTTTGATCTGTTGCAAGGAGAAAATGCTTATGGATTGGCTTGCAATTAAATATATTTGCTAAAAGGAAAGATTATAGTCTTCTAATCTTACTTTTTCTAATCTTACTTTTTTATTTATTGGAAAACATTTTGCCAATTCACTTTTTTTTTTTCAGCTATTTTTTTCCTATAAAGATGCAAGAGGATTTTTAAAGGCCATGACAGTTTTTAGAGAGTCACACTTGCTAACATGGAAAAGGGGCGAAATTAAGATTTGATCCAACATCAGGAATGTTGGCAGAATATATCGTTAAAGATTTTGTAAATTACTTTTAGTATCTTATTATGGCATTTGTATTTTAAATTGTATTATTGCTTTGGTTTGTTTTTCATGAATGTATAAGATAGCATAGTAATGCATAAGTTGATTAATATATTACTTAGGTTAAATAATTAAAATATTAACAATGAATAGCTGAATATTTTTGTTACAAATCCAAAATTGCAAACTATGCGAGATCACCTTATCTGAAATTTAAAGGGATATTCTTGTGATTTCTTTTGGACATATTTAAAATTTCAAGATTTTGTTTGGTATTATTTCACATACAAAAAATAAAGAAAATCTTCAATGACAAATTGTCTGCAATGAAATAATCCTTTTGCCAATTACATGAAAGAACTGGTAGAAATCAATCAATAGTTTATACCTGATCCAATTGTCCAAACAAAATGCAAATATCATTAAATAATATATATGCTAAGATAAGAAACATGAAAAAGTATTATAATATATAATTATACTTGATTTATCTTTATTAGTATTTATAAAAATGGTCATTGTAGGTTTTTGTCAGCATAAAGTTTGGATTTTTGATTGATATTTTTTTAAATAAAAAAGCAAAGTAAAAAAATTAAAATGATGTTATAAAAACAAAAATGTAGACAACACGAATAATGTTAATATATCATTCAGACATTTTGATGTCAATACATATTATGGCTACTAGGTTATGGTTACTAGAATTCCTCTTTACCCTTCAGTTTCAATGAGAAGAACATTATGTTTTTTCTTTAAAAAAGGAAGGATCTATCTGCTCTGGTTACAGCATGCTTTTCCTCAAATGTGCGGTATAGTGATTCTAATCAGGGTCAGTTGGATATAATATAATATAATGTTTGATATTCTCCATGCCTTACTTGCATATTGCTGCCTCATTCCTATTTTTCCAACTATTGTATCCTGCTTCCTTTCTAACATACTTGTTTAATATTCATGACTGCTCATCCGGGCAGTCTTTCAATCTCTCCTTTTTTCCTGTCAACAGCATTCAACCCAACAATCTGAACTTTTTGTTCATTTAAATTTAAAACAATTACATATCTGAAGATTCTGAAAAAGAAAACCACAATATCAGACTACTTCAAACCAACCACTCTGCTGTTGATTGAAAAAAAGTATGATTACGCTCATGATCCTTCCATATACATTATACTACAGGTTCACTCATTTAATATTACACATGGGGAAAAACAGGTGAAGGATTAAAGTCACAATAAGAGGAGGGAGAGGAAAACCATGCTACATCTGTTTTGGTATTGGCATGCCGGAATTTTGTTCAAACAAAACATGGTACTGGAGGAAATCATTGGGTTGGAGTATGACAGAGACCAATTGCTGTTCACTATGATATAGACCCAGTAAACAATCTGTGCTTTTTGGATGTGAATCAGCACGTCATCTATTGATCAGAAGCCAGCAAGAATTAACTACTATTAAAGCAGAATAAGTTCATATCATAGGAAAGCAACCTGTCAATCTTATGCTGGCTTATGACCTTTTCCTCTTTTTCCGGGGTCCGGGGTCTTGCCTGCATAGGGATCCTGTAGGTTGATCTTGTGCCTACGGTCGTCTCCTTCCCTGAATTGTGGTTCTTGTAGTAGGCAGAGCCTTCTGCCTGCCCGCATATAAGATCCTGGGGATAGTTCTTGCTGGTGGCCTGAAGAAAATAGCCTCATTTTTAACAAGCAATCCAGTTTTTAATGGCTTCTCTAAACTGAATAGGGCACTGAAAGAAAGTCAGTAGATGTAAAAATACAAATAAATGCTTATAAATCTTATGCCAGCAGTGAATTTATGAATATTTGGATTATATTAGGGACTTTGATTCTCTGTTTTACGTACAATAAATTGATTTGAATTAGCCTTTCAAATTACTAGTCAGTGTTTGTCATAATAAATGTGCTATCTAATGCATGTTTATAATGATTTTTAAAAAAGCAAATAAAATAACGAAAGTAATAATAAAGTGAATGAAAACTTAGGCCAAAGATTGACCCTAGTGATATCAGAAAAGGCCAACCTACATTTTTTTACATTAATCTTTAGAGAAATAGATTTTTAAAAGCAACTACTTTCTGTAGTTTCAAATGTGAAATGATTTCCAAACATCCTATTTTATAATTTTTTAATCAAAACCCAAAATTGTTTAAAGCTTTTCTGTAAAAAAATAGCCTTTCACCTCTTTGTGAAGCCATTGTCTTTGCTATGCACATTTTCAAGCTTTCACATATATTTATTAATAATTGTATAATTGAAGTCATCCTAAAATGATGACAAAGCGATGGGCAGAATTAAATATTGAACATATTGTTTTAGGTACATTTCTGGAGTATATGTTCCTAATCATAAATGGAAAAGATACAGAATATAATGAACATAAATAATAAGGAACTGTATGCTAAGCATTATAGCTTTCAGTGGAAATATTTTTGTTTAGTTTTTGTTTATTTTGTTTAAATGATTACAGAGGGATTATTGTTGATGCCGATGTTGCATTCCAGCAGGTTTCATGGGCATTGTATAGAATGAGTTTTATTCATTAAAATATTATTGGAATTTGAACTTAATATCAACTAACAACCATCTTTCTTAGTTTGTTAATTCTCTTAACTTTTTTTAAAATAAAACTTGGATAACTGGGAACCTCCTATAGTTTTATACAACTTAAGATATGTTCTTCAAAAAAGTATTATAAATAACTGTATGATAGAAACTCAATGTATAAAATATAAAATCACTAGTGCAATTTGGGAAGCATGGTAATTCATCTCAACATGTTTTTTTCCTAATAAATACACTGTACTACATTACATTCTAATTAGGAATTATCCCTGGTAACTATTAATATTTGGGTATAGTCTGTTTAAAAATGGATGCCTGAAGGAATGTATATTGAATTTCACTGTGTGCCTTAATGACAACAATCAAAGAAACAATAATTATGCAGATCACTTCCAGCAATGTTTTCTCCTTACTGTGAGTTCCATATCTTCCTCTTCTTTTTCTTTTACTGTTTTTTCTGGCTCTTCCGGCTCTTTTTCTTGCAGCTGGATCTCTTGAGCCTGAGACATGTAAGGCATATCATCTTTGTTTTTGAACTCCAAGCTGAGAATTGAAGGAGGAAGTAGAATTCCTAGAATTACCTAAATCAATAATAATGATAACAACAATCATCACAATTAATAAAATCATGGTTATTGCCAGTTGTTCTTTTTGTTTATTATTACACATGCAATTTATGCATCTAGGAATGAGACATTTGGGCATATAAGTTTCAAAATTATGTAACTATTTTGTAGGCAATGGTAAGAATGAAAGCAATAATTGATTTAGTACTCTATAAACGTCCTTAAAGCTTTAAAATGAGTTGGCGATCCACCCTTTTGAAGTGCAAAGATATATGGCTGCTCTCTTTTTAGAAACAGTCAACACTTTATATATTATTTTTATATGCTGATTTAACATATAAACTTTTCCATAAGTTTCACACTTAAAACAATCCTGACCTTTAGACTTGAGTTTTTGCGCATCCGAAGCCTCCCCATCCACATATCTGTGAGTAGCATTTGGCTACACGTGTGTGCAATGAAATCTCGATGCTTGGCTGCCACTGCAAGTTGCAGGCATGTAGCATTGCTCCAATTCTTCAATTCATATGTCAGGAGTTTCATAGCCAGCTGTTCATCCTGCTTGTAGGATTGGTCCAGCAGCTCCACTGCCAGCTGGCCAAAATCTCTGCAAGAAGTAGCATTTTTTTTTTAGCTTATGAATCTGTTACTGTTTGTGGCATCTAAACAACTGTTAACAGCTACTTCTGCAAGGATTGCATCACAGCCTAAGATCCTAGAGCACTTGCAGATACTGTGCTTCAGATTAGACCCTTCATTAAATCACTTAATTTCAATATTGCTAGGAAACTTTAGCTTCCACTTGTCAATCCTCTCCTTGTGCTAATCTGGTTGCTCATTTGTATCAGAACTCTGTGAGAGAATCAGATTTTCAATAATAAAAGTATAGTGTAATTAACCAAGCTTTATAGAATGTCTGGACTGACTTTATGATTAAAGGAAAATCTGGAGCATATGAAGAATAGTTGCAGGAATTGGGTATATTAGTCTAGTGAAAAGAAGGACTAAGGGAGATATAATAGCAGTGCTGCAGCATTTGAGGGGGAGGGGCACTATTTTCCAAAGCACCAGAAGGCAAGACAAGAACCAATGGATGGAAACTAATCAAGGAGACAAGCAACCTAGAACTAAGGAGAAATTTCCTAATGGTGAGAACTATCAGCAGAATGGCTTGCCTTCAGAAGTTGTGAGTACTCCATCACTGGAGGCTTTTGAGATGAGATTGGGGAGCCATTTGTCTAAAATTATATAGATTCTCCTGCTTGAGTAGGGGGTTGGACTAGATGACCTCCAAGGTCCCTTCCAACTCTGTTATTCCATGTAGTTCTATGAATTAAGTCTTAGCACCTTTCTGTCTGATGCTTTGGTAATTGTGGACATAATGAGCGACTGGATTTGACTAAACAGACTAAGTTTCCAAAGGTGCTTTTTCAAGAGGCAACTGAACTTTCCGTTTTTTCTTTGAAGGTATTTGGCTTCTCATCCAAGAAGCTTCTTCAGCTCTGAAGAAACTTCTTGAATGGGAAATGAACATGGCCTGGATGACTGGGAATCTCCATAGACATTTACACTGAATTTCATATGAAACAAGATTCCAATAATGATAACATACGCTTGCCTTGGCAGATTTTATTACTCAGATATGTACATTTCTGTATTAAGAATACGCATAAAGGCATTTAGCATGCTATGGTTAATCAGGCCATAACTGTTATCAGCAGTCACTTATATCTTTATAATATGAATGTTAAACTATTGCAGTATGCTTTCTATAGGGTAGCTCTTTAAAGCAGGTTGGCTGAGGAATTCTGGGAGTTGAAGTCCACAAATCTTAAAGTTGCTAAGGTTGGAGACCCCTGCTTTAAAGGACTGACATGTACGGATAATAGAAACTTCCTGATAGGGCTACTTAGGCTTTAGATTAGAGTTCCAGTGTCTGCATTATTTTCTAAGCAGACTGTAAAGTACTGTTTTTGACCAATAAAACCCTGGCTTTTTATGGAGAACTGGAATATTGATTTCTAACAACAATTTTTGTTATAACTTTTGCAGGGCTAACCCTCAGTTCTAACAGTGAAGTCTTACAAGCCAATATTCTCAATGGCTGTTTGAAATGGTTTAGCTTAGAAGCATTGTTCTGTTCTACAAGGCCAGCCCATTGAGCCCTTGGCTTGGAATGAAATGTTTATTTCTCTTGCAAGCCTTTCACTCATCTGGGAAAGTATTTGCAAACATTCCAAGAGGGAGCCCGTCATGCCAACACTGTTGACACTGCCTGGTTTTTCTTCCAGGATTTGGAAAGCATTGTGAAACTTCTAGTTTAAGCAGATCAGTAATAAAAAGAAGTGGTGTTATTTTATCTAGATTCTGTGTCATACAAAATGGAGGACATCAATGTAACATTCATGAATAGCTCAACCTGGAGTTGTGATTAAGTTCCTGAGATATGTCATCCACCATATCATTTTCAGATGCTTCATGGGCCATTGCTTTGCAAAGTTTACAGGCTACCAGAGCCTTAGCCATGGCTTCCTCTCCATGTTGCCAGAAGAAAAGAGCCATCTTTTGGCGCTTCATCAGCACAGCCCATACCATCAGTTCATGAAAGGGGAAAGGGAAATGGTTAATCTCAGGATCATCTAGGTCTATATCCACTTCCTCTTCTCGTTTCTTAGTGGTCTTTCTTCCCCTCCGTATTGGAACATCATCCTGATGAGCATAGAAAAATATTGTTAGGCTAAAAGTAACTTTAGCAATTTTTAATTTCATTCTTAAAAAGACATTGAACTTGTTTCTTTTCTATAGTTGCACAGGATCCAATTATTCAGAAAGATCTCTCTCTTTTTCTTCTCCCTCCTTGCAATGATAATGCCTAATAGCTTTCAAAATTGTATAAATTACCTTTAATTTATTTAACAGCAATAATTTAGAAATATACTTAACAATCAGCAATTAAGCACTCCAAAAATACTTGTCTGGTATGCCCAGTGCTGATTTAATACTCCTGGGAAAATCATTTTCAACATCCTGATGGATTCTCATCTAAATATAGAAATTTTAATAATATTGATTTAACAGTTTTCTGATAATTTTTGAAGAGGTGTTTATTATATTATACATTATAATTTTCTATACTGACTCTTACCTAATATTTCTAACGTTTGTGGTTGTTTCCAAGTGCAGATATTTCAATGCATTATTCACTGAAACTATGAAATTTTATGAAAAGTCTTTAAATAAACTTTCCTGTCTCTTTTCCATAGTTATACATATGAATACGTGCACAGTGTCATAGATGAAAATTGACTTTCTTTACAAATTATCTTGCAAACATGTATTATCTTCCTGCCAGGATTTAAAGATAAATTTTAGGTATGCCTGATGCTCTAGGCATATCCAGTGGGATGTTTGATTTCTTTTCCTTCTTTCTTGTTCTGCTTCCCTCCTCTATGGTGGGAAAAGAAGCTCTGTTTGAAATCTTAATTGCAAGTGTCCTTGAGTACATAGAAATGGTTACTAGGTTTTTAAAAAATCATGTAAGTCATGTGTGAATCACAGTCCTGAATATATTTTGTTCTGTTGTAAAGGTTTCTAAAATGTCATTAAAATGAGTGACCTGCCACTTACCTCCATTCCCAGAAGTTTTAGGGCCTTGGGCTGTAGGTTAAAAAAAGAAAAGAATAATTCTATATATAACTTTAAAAAAACAACAACAACTAGGGACTAAATAAAATCTATCCCGTTCATTCATCATTTTTGGATTCAGCATACATACTTTGCAAGCTTTTTGATGTTATTAGTGCAATCACTTTCTACTATATTTAACTGTTTTTACATATCCCTATAGTTTGGGAAAGATCTGTATTATTGCACAAAAATTCCAAAGTTCATTAAAGAAAAGTAAACTTTCCTTTAACAATGGGACCCGTATGTTTTGTTTTTTCTCCTGGCACCCAGCTTTATTCCAGCATTTTAAACTGGATGCTCCCTCAACTCCCCAGAAAATTCTGAAAGCATATTTTAAGTTTCCTATATGTTAGGAATTAGATAAAATATCAACAACATCCTTTTCCACTTTGTATCAGGCAGAGCAATATTGCATTTTGTAGCTATAATTAGAGTTTGTTGGATGCAAGATACCTGTAACTGAAAAGAGGCATTCAGGTACAAGTCCAGTTGCTGTAGGGCAGGGGTGTCAAACTGGCCGCCTGCAGGCTGGATGCATCAAACGCAGGCCACGCCCACCCCAGCTCTACGAATGGGAAAAACATCACAAAATGTCACGGGACGGCAATATGACATGGCAAGTTTGACACCCCTGCTGTAGGGGGTTGGAATGATATTATTGATTGATAACTCCTCCTATATTTGTAAGGTGTCATACTGTTGTGTGTTTCAATTACTTTAATTTTAAAAAGAGGTGACTGGACACATTTTAGAGCAGAGAATGATTTCTTCCAACTGACATTTTATTTTCTTACATATTTATGAAATATCTATATTTTAGGCTAGGGCCAGAATTCAGTAGTTCATAATTATTTACTGTGAGAAATGCACCAGAAAATGAAAGGAAAGAATAATAATTGATATCCCATTGTTATTATCCAGGAAGAAACAGGCTTGAGGACGGAGTGGGAAGGCTGGCAGAGATCTAGGACTAATTAGAGCTATGTCAATCCTTTGAGGTAGTCCAGGGCAGGAAACAGGTAGCATGGGAACTACTGTGTAACTCTGCTTTATTATTATAGGATATAAAGCAGAAACTTGAAAGCTGGTCAAATTTTCCTTTTCCCTCCCTCTTACACCCAGGAAACACAAGACAGACCATCCTTGATTTTATTTCTCACTTCCTCCTCCCATTCCTGGGAATTTATTCCTCCTATGCCTAAGGTGATGTTTTCACAGTGATTGGTGCATATTGTCTTCAAGGTTATTTTTGCATTCCTCTATGGCTATTTTATGAAAAGAGTAGAGTAGACAAGAAACATGCTGAGGGATTTCTTGAGATGAGAGATGGAGGAGAGAGGAACTGAAATTTAAATCTCAGATCAACCTACTTCATAAGGTTGTTGTTATGGAGAAAAATACATGTGTACTTGAGTTCCTGAGTGAAAGGAGGAATATCAATCAACACAACAAACAAATAAAAGAGAGGACAGGAAAGAAATATATTTTTGTTACAGATTTTTGTTTTTGGTATGTACTATGGGTTGACAGTAAAACAGGGTATGTAATAGAAGTAGATAATTTGAGTGTCTGTTAGAATAGGGAGGTGGAACATGACTTTAGAATCTAAAGGTTTAGAATTTAGGAAAGGAATGAGCTTTGAGTAAGTGTATTCAAAGGAAGGAATTTGTCCACAGAATGAGCTCAGAACACTCCCTTTTCTTGTACTGAAGTAACTGGCTCAGCCCAGAATCATTATATGGCAGTGCCCATAACAGTTTTTCAACATTCAAGATGTATCCAAAGGCCTAGTAATGTCATCTAACTAAGTCACCTTTGGCTTGATCACCTCTCAACCCATCACCTTAAATCTATTATTTTTATGAAACAATTTTTAAAAACTCAATAATAACAATCCTTACTCTCTTGGGGCCAAATAAGTTGTGATAGAGTGTTCGGAAGCGTTTTCGAGTATAATTACAGCGATAAGCTCCTCCCATCAGGTACTCAATCACCAGGCCAATATCAATTAGACTTATCCTATAATCTGGTGGTAGGTTTCCCTATTTTTTTCCAATAGAATAAAAGACACACAAAACAAGGGAGGGGGGGAAGATACAAGTGATTATTAAGTCTATTGCACACATTTTTCTATAACTATGAGAGTTTTAAATGAAACATAAGAAAACATATTATTATGCTTATTAATTAATTCACCTTAAAATAGATCCAACCGAAACCTGGATATTCACGCTTGGAAAAAAGACATAAATTAAGTAAGAAAATGTGTTAAAAGATAGCAGTAACAGAAGATAATAAGTTTCAGAACACAGGATTTAGACTATTCTGCGAAGAAAAACAGGATACGCTACTGCAGAACAAGGAAAGCATGAAGGCAAAGCATTTTACAGAAACTCTATGTATTTGCTGGAACTTGGTGGTGTCCCAAATAAGCCATACAACAGTCTTATATCCGAGCCATAGGTTTATGCTCTGGCAAATGTCTTCCTGCTTCTATCACGCTTCTAAGAATGTCTTTTCCAATCTTAGTCCTGGAACAGGAAGGCAACTTTATCATAAACAGATGCTGAATGCTTTAATCACAAGTTTTGCTCTTTTATTGAATATTAAATATTTATTAATATTAATTAAATAATATTAAATAAATATTAAATACTGAATATTAAAAATTTAGCAGAAGTCTCCATTCTTTAATTTCACTTTTATTTCCTAAAACAACAAAACTGTCTTCATACACATGGTTGACAATTAAAAAGTGAAAAATCCTTATATATACCTGCCTGCAGGAATCAAAATTCTTTCACCTGAAGTTTTGGTTACTGACTTTTTGTCCTGCAACTTCCAAAAAGCACTGAGTGGGCCAAATAATGAATTTACCTCATAAGCCATTTCTCAGATTTTGCTCTACTGACTTTCAATTCTCCTAATATCAAAAAGGACATGTTTCTATGTTATTACTGCAATGCAAAAACAGTTTACAACCCACCCACCCCCATGTATAGAAAGCATAGGCCCATTGTTCTATGTACAAAATCTTGCACTTCAGTGGTAGGATTCAAATGTTTTTACTACCGGTTCTGTGGTGCATGGCTTGATGGGTGTGGATGGGGAAGGATACTGCAAAATCTCCATTCCCCCACCCCCACCCCACTAACCTGCTTTCCAGCACCGTTTCCCTGTGAAGGGCAACAAAAGAAGACCAGCTGATCAGCTGGGAATCGGGAGGCAGAGAATAGATGGGGCTGGGCCAGTCAGAGGTGGTATTAGCCGATTCTCCAAACTACTCCAAATTTTCGTTACCGGTTTTCCAGAACTGGTCAGAACCTGCTAAATATCACCTCGGTTGCACATGCTTATTTGTCCTCTCTAAATAAATATATTGCTTTAAGAATGATAGTATAATTGATGTAACCTGTACTTTATATGACTAGTAAATAAACAAAAAATGCCACGATGAGCTATTAATCCTAGTGGTTCTAAAGAAGTGTGAACGAATCAAATTTATATAATCTGGTCTATTGCCAATTAAAATAACATGAACATAAAGCAAAGTTTTTTATTCCAAATATTTTAAATAATTACACAATCTATTGGTATTTTTACTAAATTTTATGTTCTCAGGTATCAATCCGATAGCTACAAACTGAGAATCATTCTTCTGATTTTTTTTCTAGATTAGAAGGCATCCAAACTTATTCGAATAACATCTGAATACCCAATAAAAGTGAAATATTTCTATGATATTATGACTCAGATTGTAAGGCTTAGTCATAATTTTGTTTCTTCTAGAATAGGGGTGTCAAACTCACGACCCACAGGCCAGATGTGTCACGTACTGCCCACCCAGTTTAGCAAAGGGGAAAAAAAGTCCCGATACATCACATGATGCCCCTGTGACAACACAAATTTGCCATCCCTGTTCTAGAAAAACCCAAGAATAATTCCTTTCTCTAAAACTTTTAAAAGTATAGCCTGATTATGTTGATTCTAATAATATTTTATTATTTAAGAACTTTATTGCTTTGTTTGAAAAGCAATTTCTACTCAAATTGCTTTCTCCTTTTAAATTGATATGCTTAAGTCTAAAGAATAAATTGTTAGAAATCCAGAAAGTGACACCTTTTCTACAGATGCAGAACCCTACTGGTCATGAATTAGTTAGAAAGATATCTTACTAAATAATACCTAGTAAGAGAGAGGCAAAAAAAAGGGTAGAAATGTTTACTATATGAACGTTAGAGGGCACTCTTGAGCCATCAAATTTCCCAACATGTTTTCTTTTTGTTATCTGAGTAATCATTAAACATCAAATTTGGCACAAAAGTAGTCATTATAGGTCAAACACTTTTGTGACTAATGACTTCTTGTCAGTGCCCTTGATATTCAAATATAGGAGAAATGGCCTTTATAATAAAATAAAACAAATAAATGAATAAAAGAGGTGAGAAGGCCATATTGTCCATTCTTTTCCATAAACTCACTAGAGCATGCATTTATTTAGAACAGGAATTCAAGAGTTATCCATGATCTTTCATTGTTATCGCTTTTAAAGTCTTTTAATATAAGGAAAAGTGCAAAATTTTGCCATTTTTGCTAACTCCCCTTTCCTTGCATGCAAGCAAAATTATTTTTATGGTTACTTGAATGGTATTCTCTTTGCATCCGTTACAATTAGAAAGAAATGATTTTCCTAAACATAACTGGGGCAAAGACTATCTCCAATATTAGGTTCTGCTCACAGTGCAGTTTTATAGTATTGAAAAAAACTGGATTTTGTTACCTAAAATATATAACTGCTATATACCCCAAGAGCTTTTTTTGGATTTTTTCATATGCAATTTTATATGTGCTCACATTTTGCTTTATATTTAGCTGTTTAATTTTCAAGTATCATAAAGGTGTCAGAAATGTACATACTAAAATTATTTTTCAGTCTTAATATTAAATTTCTCTTCAGCAGAAGAAAGTGAATATAATTTATTTCTCAGGGTAATACAAAGTGCTTCATTTTAACAAATATTTATTTGATCTTAAAGAGTTACAATAAATGTTAAGCTACTGGAAATAAAAATTCATCAGAATGAGATAAGTTGCTTTAGACAGTCATCTGTCTCTGTCATGGGCACTGAAACATTGTGCTGTCAACATAATGATATGTTGCATTAAGAGGTTATTTTCTAGAATGCCATTTCATTTAAATTGATGTCAGATTTGTTGATAGATTGAGAAACTGAAAAAAAAGAAATGTTATCACTTAGGTATAGGTCTGCAGGAATCATCTTATATCTTGTAGCATAAACATTTTACTTCTTCATTATTTATGAAGTGAGGAAAAAAATCGCTGCCTAATGCAACAGATTTCAAGTTGAGACCAAAAAACATACAAACAAACAACAGGTGTGTGTGTGTGTGTGTGTGTGTGTGTGTGTGTGTGTGTGTGTGTAAAATTCTGTTGGCCTCAACTTGAAATCTGTTGCATGAGACAGCGTATATGTTGTATTTTTTGATCTATAAAACACTCCGGACTACAAGTTGCACTTAGCTTTAGAGGAGGAAAACAAGAAAAAAAAATCTGTCTCTGCCTCCCAGCATCCATTGGTATTCATCTGGCTAGCGCCCTTGTAGCAAACAGCCTGGCCACATTCAGCACATTATCGCAGCCTGATTTAGTACGAGCAGATGATTGGTGATTGGATTAGCCTCCTGGAATACCATTGATCAGCTGTTCCAGGCGGCACAGATTGCCGCTGCTGATCCCCGCTTCCAGGTGCCCCATTTTTGGCCTCCGCATGCCCCTTTTTGGGCCTCCATGTGTCCCATTTTTGGCCCGTTCCAGATGGCGGGGATCCCCGCCACCACCTATCGCTACCGTCTATTGCCGCTGATCACTGCCACCAGCAGTGATCCTCACCACCTGGAATGGGCCAAAAATGGGGCATGTGGAGCCCAAAATGGAGTGCACTGAGACCAAAAACAGCCGGTGGGTAGGGGCCGGTGGGTGGGGCTTTGGCAATATTTGCTCCATAAGATGCACAGACATTTCTATCCATATTTGGGAGACAAAAAAGTGTGTCTTATGAAGCAAAAATATGGTGTGCGTGTAAGCGTGTGTGTGTATATATCTGTATATACATACATAT
This sequence comes from Bungarus multicinctus, assembly GCA_023653725.1. Taxonomy (NCBI): domain Eukaryota; kingdom Metazoa; phylum Chordata; class Lepidosauria; order Squamata; family Elapidae; genus Bungarus; species Bungarus multicinctus. The sequence continues at coordinate 206,521,256 of CM042834.1, forward strand.
ATATGTGTGTGTGTATGTGTGTGTGTTTATGTACACACACATGCACACAGAGGGGTGGGATTCTACCGGTTCTGTCCACCTCTGTAGAACCGGTTGTTCTGAAGAGCAGCAAACAGAGAGCATACATAGAACCGGTTCTATGTCTGCTACTCTTTTGGCCCATCTGCCTGCTTGGGCTCTTACCTGACCTTTGTTTCCTGCTTTTTTCAACTGCAGCTGCTTTGCACGACACAGCTGTGGTTGAAAAAGCAGGAAAAAAGTGCCTTTTCAATTGCTGCGCACCCATGTACAGCGCTGCTCAGCTGTCCAGGCAGCTAGCTAACGATGATATGTATGAAGCACGCATGCAAAGCACGCGCAAAACGTAAATGTGTGCGCAAAATGTAAAATCACTGAACGGGTAGTTACACCAGTCGGATCCCACACACACACACACACACACACACACACAAAATTGCTTCTTGCAATTAACAATAAAAAGAACAGGGAAGCAAAAAGCTTAAATTAAATTAATCCCTGACTGGATTAGACAGTACTGTGCTGCATATTCATTACAATGTTATTGTAAAATGTTATTGTCCCAATAGACATTTAGCTCTTTAATTGAAAAAAATGTTACACATTTTGCCCTGGTTCTCCAAAATTAGTATTTCATAAATAAAGTAACAAATGTAAAATAAGTTCCCCAAAAAGTTTTTCCCCTGCTTCCAAATATATTTAAACATTTTAGTGTTTTCCTCAAACTTCTGAATTACTTATGATTTAAAATTATTTAAACATTTTGTTGGAAACTCTGTCTCTGTATTTTTGTTTTACAAAAGTTTAAAGGGCAACCCATTTTAAATCTGTATTTTTACCATTTTCTGGACATTCATGTTTTAAGCGTCTTAAAACTGAAATCTACAAAAATGTAAATTTATAGCTAATGGTCTTTGGGTTTTAAGCATATGTTTCAAATTCCAGATGATTATAAGATTGTGATCAAGTACATAGGCATGCACTAGGCAATAGATATTAAGTTCCCCTGTTTTAGTACCTATTTGTCCCCTCCTCATTGATTTCTAAATAATCAATTTATAGTTTTGTCAGCAAAAAAAAAATGGGGGGGGGAGGATGAGGTTTTATTTGGCTAATGTTACGCTCTGGTTTTCCCCATGATTATTCTTATGGGCAGATAGAGGTGAGACTTTCTTATACCATTTTAAAGTTGCAGCCTAATTTATATCATTGTATCTCCATGAAGGAAATCAGTGCCCAACATACAGCGTGAAGAAGCTGTAAGAATTGCAACCAAAGCCTGTAGGGCCAACAAGTTTCTTTTCACTCTCTTTTTCACTCTGCTGTTAATCATGCAAGATATGGAATATGATTGAATAGGATCCAAGACAAATTGATAAAAAACACAATGTCCTTCCACCAGTTCCTTTAAGTAGTTTCAGTCACACAAACTGAGTTATATCTAAACTGTTTTCTTTTTAAACTTGCTACTTCGAAAAGATAAGAGGCTTTATAAAAAAATAGCACTTAACGAAGCTGAAAATAATGCAATGATTCAATATCCAGCACAACAATAATATATATTGCAATGTCCAACACTGGCCCACAATATGGAAATCAGCATTCATAACACTGATGGCTATTAAAATACATCTATTGCATAAATCCACGTCACATGAAAAACACCTACAGTCCATTAGCAGAAGCAGTATACCTAAAGCATTTAAAGTAACCACTAGCAGCCACTAAACAGTTAACTGTATTGTACACAAGGCTGAGAATCATTACGAACACATATTGCACAACTGCAATGGCAGAAGGTGGAAGAAAGCTCATTGGTAGCCCATGCAAAACAGAGGCTGTCTCTAATGACAAGAAGCAGCTACAATATTACCTTCATGTTACTGTCCACCTTTGGACTCTTACCTTTTTGACATCTCTGACAAGGTGATACAAAGTGTTGGATGGCCCATGTCTCTGAAAAGGATAACAACGAACAGCTTAATAGTTCTGATGTATTTGAAAAAGCTATTTGGATTAAAGGACAGAGTCCAACTAAAACAAATCATAACACCCAAAGTACTGAATGTGACATTAAGAATGTGTAGTTTCTTAATATCTTACAAAACACTTGAATCAAAAGAAGAGAATATCTGTAGCTTATGGTTGATCTTTGTTATTTTCTTGAAAATGTTTCATTACCCAACTAGTGCTACAGTAGTACAGAGTGGGGTTTTATATACAAAGAGCAAACTCCACTCCCTTCTAGCACTGATAATGTTACCTAGTTACCCTAAGCTACAAATATTCTCCTCTTTTGATTCAAGCGTTCATCTGCATGTAAAGATTTAGTTGCGGCATACTAATCTTTTAAAAGATGTTCCATGTTTGTGTTTAGAACGGGTGGAGATAGAAGTAGGCTTAATCCAACTTGTTAATATGGATCAAAAGGGACTAAGCTGTTCTTCAAACAATTTACTACTAGGTGAAAAATTGAGTTATGGATAAATAGTACTAATGGCCCTTAACTATCTATATTAACTATCTATAAGGCATATATAATACATAGTAGTATAGATAGTTAGCCAAATCATGCAATTCTTGATTTTTTAAAAAGGAGTTAATGTTGGGGAGTGATTAAGAAAACAGCAGGAAGCAAGATATACTGACTTCTGCAGAGTTAGAATCATTACCATATGTCCTTGATATTATACCACCCATGCATTCTGAGATAGATTTAAGATTACCATTATTATTCCCCACTATTAGTAAATTAAAATCAAGCAAAAAATCAATCAGCGGCATTACTTTTTCTGACTGCACGAGGAAAATGGCTGACTATTGAATTTTTGCTCATCTTTTAAGTGAAATACAGTACAGTCCGCTGGTAAGTGAAAATTTTATTGTTTTGACAAGGCAGCTGATGTTCCCTGAGAAATAATAGGAACTAAATAGAATATTTGAAATAATCTGCTTTAGCCTAGCCAATTCAGTGGTGTTTTCAAAATGGCATTTTTAAAAAACAGCAATTCATCTTGGGAGCAAATTAGTTTTAACAGAATCCAAACTATAAAAGGGTATGCATGTGCTTTTTAAAAAAAGCATGTTATACAGTTGTATTTTAGGGTTTAATAAAAGAAGAAGCAGGCAAAGCATTATGAGATTTTGTTACGAGAACACTTTAAGGAAGGCAAGCATTATTTCGGGAATGAAGAAATTGGATGAATTTCTGGGCTCCATGCTAGGGTTTGAAGGGAATTAAATAAACAAATAGGGCTCCTACCGTATTATACAGCTCTTCTAGTCTGGAGATGGTGAGAAAACGATGCATGCTTACTCCATTTTCTATAAGCAACTTCACAAAATCCACTCTGTCTAGCACCAGGGCATCCAACATTGCCTGTTCAAGGGACCCCACCTAAAAAGGAAATAGATTAATCAGGGAGACCTTGTGATCCGTGGAAAAAGTTTATAAAAAAGTGGTATGGAAATATTTTTTATTTTCTCATCACTTAAAAAATAGGTTCCACATAATATTATTTTTCAATACAATTTTGGGATGTTGTAAGTTTCTTTTTACTTCTATTCTCTTGGTGTGGACATCTCCTATCAGTTTTTACCAACCTGAATAAATGGTAAATACATTAACCCTAATACAAAATATTGAGGGAGTCTTAAAGCTTGCCCTTCTTCATTGGAAGAATTATTCAGTATCCTCCATTTTCTGTTCTTAAGTTTTATCAATTGTGAGGACATATTCTCTTGGTCAAACTTTATGGAATCATTTTGGAAATGTAAGTACGTCAGATTTACCATGAACATTATCAAAAGTTCTCAACAGTTGAAAAATTTAATCTGGGAATTCATATTATCAACAATACTTGTTTATATGTGATCCTGTTCAGGTTTTACCATAGTGTGTTCAGTCAAAATGGAAGAAGTAATGAAGAGCACTTGCCTTTTCCTAGTTGTGCTGGTGACATAAATGAAATGATGGTCTCCACATTACAACATGATTGTCTGTGGCAGGAAGCATTCACACACAACAATGTTTCCATTGGACAATTTTGAATTCTAGCTTATGTGGAAATGATCACATATACAGCTAGCCTTCTTACTGAAGACAATTGCCCTTTCTGCCACTAATCCTCCTCCAGGTTCATCTATCCTAACCGATTCAACAACTTTCCATTAATTTCTCTATCTGAAGTTATTATATTACCCTTCCATAACAGTCAGAAATGCTATTCATCCCTCCCAAATTTTCAAGTTTTATTCTCTGACACAGAAGCTGAGATGGAAATTGTTGAATTTTTTGAATAACTGAAGAGTCCATATCTGAATCGCATCTGCTCCATTACCTGTTGTATTTGTATATCTGTGGCACATGTGCAAAATTACAGGTGTGCAAAAACATTTTTTCAACCTTATTATTTGAGATTTCATTATCTGGAGCTGCTGAAATGGAACACAGCCTCTCAAAATATATATTGAGAGAGAGAACAAAAGTGTATAATATGACATTTCAGGCATCTCAAGAGGCAGACTGAAAGCTTAAGCCACAATAAATATATTTGTCCTTAAATAGATTTTTTTCCCTACAAAATATAAAACAATGTGTTATGTTGTATTTTAACAGCTCCACTAGATGACACTATTTCCTACAAGAAAAATTACAGACATCTTTATTATGATTACATGACAATCTGTTTATGTACCAGCATCTCTTTCTTTCCCTCTCCCTCCCTGTCTTCTCCCCCTTGAAAATAACCATGCTCAACTGGAAAAGTATTTAATAATCATATAGATACCGTACCGGCCACTGTTGCCCATAAATAAAAATCTGGCTGCGAGCAATGTCTACCCTGTTCCAAGCTAATGCCAAACTCAGTTGATCTGGAGCAGAGGCATTCGCTCCTGTAGAAATTGAAAAGAATAAGAATATTTAATTAATTCAACACAGTCAGTGGCAAAACAAATCCTCATGAGAAATTAAAGGAAAGAAGGTAGATATATGGTCCAAATGAGAATTATTACAATGATATTTATATGATTTTCTTACAGAAGTTTGCAATTTCGTTCAAGATATTAAAAAACAGGATGCCTAATGTTTACCTGCATATTTTCAAAAACTAAGATTATAAATTAAAGATCTCACTGTAACAAGGAAATAGTAACTAACAAATTCATTTTTTTCTAACATTGATAAGCTAGGGTTTATATATGCAGATTGGTGGGCGGGAAATCTGAAACCCCTTCCCAACAAAAGGGGGGGAGATAACAATATGGAAACTTGTGTTAATTCTGGTTGTTAGATTAATCTAATGTTAAAAGAATCTTTCAGAGGTCTCCTTTGTATATTCCTCTCAGATACTAAACTCAGGAGTTCGCTTAGTCAAGGCTCACAGACATAACTTAGCTTGTTTAATTATTGTAGACAGTAACTAATTGTTTGAAAAAATAGTTTCCTGTGTATACAGAGAACAAAGCTTATACAACATTTTAAATTGTAGATTATTTTCTGCCTTTCTGATGGTCACGTCAGTGGCCATTTTTGCTGCCCTTTTCAAGGCCACTGGAGGAAGCTGTCTATGCTGACATGGCAGTCCTCCCAAATCTGGGAACTGTGGTTCCTATGCTGCCAATCTCTTTCCTATTTTGAAAACAAAATACAGGTAGTCCTCGATTAACAACCACAATTGAGCCCCAAATTTCTGTTGCTAAGTGAGACAGTTGTGAAATGGGTTTTGCCGCATATTCCGACCCTCTCTTGACGCAGTTGTTAAGTAAATAATTGCAGTTGCTAAGTTAGTAACATGACTAACTGTTAAGCAAATCTGGCTTCCCCACTGACTTGGTTTGTCAGAAGGTCGCAAAAGGGGATCGCATAACCCTGGGACACTGCAACCGTCATAAATATGAGTCAGTTGCCAAGCATCTGAATTTTGATCACATGACCATGGGTGTACTGCAATGATCATAAGTGTAATAAGTGGTCATGAGTTACTTTTTTCAGTGCCATTGTAACTTCAAACAGTCACGAAACAAAATGTTGTAAGTTGAGTACCTGTACAGAAAACTAACCAGAAATAACTGAAGGATAAAATTGCCTCTGTTTTAAAAATTAAAAGCCAGAATAGATGCAATCAGTGGAAACTGGAACATTTCCTGGGCATTATAAAAAATTGTTTTATAATTGAAATTGGCAACTGGGTTGTTAAGAGAAGTGGTTGCTGAGTGAAATTGCAAAGGTGCTTAGGATCTTACTTCAGTTTTCCTTTGCTTTAACAGACTTGCCAAGGTCACAATAGGAAGGATTGCTTTCATATTTCCTTTTCATCACTATCATAATTGCAAATGGTTGCTAAACAAGGATTATATATGTGATTGTTTTTTTAGGAAGATAATTTGCTGTGATTTTGTTAACAAAGCAAAAAACCTGCCTTATTGCAGAATTTGTCTCACAAAAACTTTTCAGGGAAAACAATCTTTTAGAGCTTTATTTATTTTAATTTAATAAACTGTATTCTATGTGTTTGGAACTTAACATATATATGCATACAGGAGAGTAACTGAACAGTATCGGCATAAGGAAACAAAACGAAGTGTATTTTGTAATTCAGGAAGAAGCATGTAAAAATGTATAACATTATTTCAGGTCACTGAAAGATTCAAAAGTAAAGTAAGATGAAAAGTGACACGAGTATTGATGCAGACACAATATCAGTCACTGAGCTGTAATGAGATTTCCAATGCAACTGTAGCTCTTCCATGGTCTTTATCAAAGATTTGGTTTAGATTGCTACATCACAAAGCATATGAATGAATGAATGAATGAATGAATATATTAGATATAATGTAACAGATTTTTAAAAATTTGATCAACAGATCTTGTAACAAGGAAGAAAACATCTGAAAGTGGTAGACTAAATTGTCTAGGGCAGCTAAATTATCGGAAAATGAGAAAATATACAGATTTTAATCTTACAAATATCATTTTGTATATTTTAGCAGTTACATATGTTTATATTTTATCTGAAATATCCAACTCTGAATCAGTGGGAATTTGCCTGTGAAACTGCTGAGGATAATATTGTATGTGCTCTCTATGAAAGTTTATGAAATCTGAACATCTTTAATATAAAAAGGAAACTATAATGAAAGATATCAGCTGAATTAAAAAATTACTGGTTTCATACATGGTATCAAAGCATTGTTTTTTAAATAATGGTCTTTTGGAAAAGCATAAAGCATAGTTAATAAATGTAATGGCTAAGTTAGTATATCATGCCACGGCAAAACATAAAACCCAAATGGTTAACTTAATGTGTGAACACAAACAAGTGCATTTTATATTCTGGGGAAGCAATTAGTATCAGCCTCTTTCCCTTCCTTGCTTGGGTCTCTTAAATTCTGGAAAAAAAAGTCTTGGAACCTTTTTATTAAAAAATGAAGGGAACTGTTCATTTTTTCTTTATATAATTTGAACATACTACTCCAATTTAAGATTTCTGGGTTACAGTTGATGCAGCATGATTTTATGCATATCATTTCTACATTATTTTGTCTTTTCGTATTAATCAATCCACTGCAAATACTGTTGGGCAGGAGGTGAATTCTCTATCTTACATTCCCCATTTCAAGGGGAGTAAAACCTGATTAAGGCAGAGAAATGGTTCTGAGATTCATCACGTGGTTTTTGTGTTGTTGCTAGGATACTCCCTTCTTGTCTGTCTGAGTTAGAAAGCTGTCTTGTGACTCTCCAGTGGATTTGCATCATGCCAATGTTATATCAGAGCACAGCAATATCTCTGTTGCTGCATGTTTCCATTAAATGCCCAGATTGTATAGATATAGTTAAACTGATCTCTCCTTTACGTCTTGACAATCTAGCTAGATGGATGACAACAGATAATAATAAAATGTTCTTGTTTTGCAGAAGTAAGGAGAAAACACATTCTGGACATTCTTGTTATCTAGATTCATTAAAGTCAAATACTTTTGGGTTCAATTAAAAAACTTAAAAACATCACCGTAAACTTTACAATTTCTCAGTAATAGCAAATGCTTACTCACTTTTTTCTAGAACCTATTCGATACACAGCAAGAATATATATTTATTTCTGTGCACAGAAACAACCTCAGCAAGGATCAAGGGAAACCAAATGATACATTTTGTTGATGTTATACAATCTCAACAAATCTGTAGAGATTCTCAGTCATCCAGGTCATAGTTGTCCCAAAGCAGTGGTGGGATTCAAATATTTTTATTACCAGTTCTGTGGGTGTGGCTTGGTGGGCATGGCAGGGGAAGGTTACTATAAAATCCCATTCCCTCCCCACCCCACTAACCTGCTTTCCAGCTCCATTCTCTTGTGCAGGGCAACAAAAGAAGAGCCAGCTTATCAACTAGGACTCAGGAGGCAGAGAATAGATGGCAGCGAAGCCAGTCAGTGGTGGTATTTGCCAATTCTCCGAACTACTCAAAATTTCCGCTACCGGTTCTCCAGAACTAGTCAGAACTGAATACCACCTCTGTCCCAAAGGTGCTTTTTCAGAAAGCAACTGGACTGCCTTGTTTTTCTTTGAACATGTTTTACTTCTGCATCCTCTAAAAGAATGCAGATGACCAGCTATCTGCAAGGAATATAAATCCCCACCATCCAGTCAGGAACTGAAAAAGCTTCTTGGATGAGAAGCAAAACTTCTTCAAAGAAAAATAAAGAAAGTCCAGTTGCCTCCTGAAAAAGCACCTCTGTGACAATTTCAACAATTTCTTGTGGTTATATTGTGGTGGACCATGCACCATGACTGGAGGAACTTGTATCACTACAGAAAAACACTGCTTCATTAATACATTAAAAATGTTGGATAAAGTGGAAGCTTTGTCTTTGTATACACAGGCAAAGTATATGCATGTGGCTATATTTCATAGTATTCCCTGGAAATCCAAATTCTATGGATAAAATAAGCTATTTAAATAAATTAAAAACAACAACAAAGCAAATAAATCTTCAAAAACACCTTATACCCAACCTATTAACAAATCTGTTTTCTAGTTGGGCTCTAGGCGTGTGTGCTTGTGTGCGTGTGAGTGTGTGTGTGTATATGTAAATGTCCCATTTGCTGCTCCAAACATCTTGCACTGAAATAGCATTCATAAACTGCACATCTCTCAATACAACATGTTAACTAAGCTTACTCCAGCATTTTTGTTTCAAATCGAATTAAATTAAATTATAACCATTTCATGGTTGACATGCATTGTCCTATGCATCAGGCTAGAGAATAGCAGCAACGTTGGTCCAGAGCTGCAGGACAAATGCTTTGTGAGCATGAGTCATGATATATTAACAAGCTAGAAGAAACCAGAAACATCAGAGTCAGGTAATCATAGCAATGTGCTCAGTGAACACAAATGGATGAGATAGCACTTATGGAAATGAACATATTGTATATCATCCACTGTGCTTCTTCCAACATTTCATACAGTAGAAAAATTTGGACTGTCCTACAAATCATACCGATGAGAGGACTAGGGGAAAAAAGAAGCAACTAAAATAACAAAGTTATTGTGAAACAGATGTGTTCTGCATCCTTTCTAGAAACACTCCCCCAGATTTTATCAAAAAATCTCTAATTATATCTTTTTTGAAATATAACGTAAGTTGAATTAAGAATGTCTAAATGCATAGATACAACTTCAGAAGATAGGGGCAATATTAATGTTACCAATAGCATATCAACTTTGAAGCCATCTTTTGTTACCTCATAGTTGCCACAAACTCTGAAAGGGGGAAGGGAGAGGAAAATAGACAGACTGGCTAACAGTCAAAACAAAAAGTTTTCTGGGTGGGAACCGGACAATGTGACTGGTGACATCTGGGGAGGGAAATATTTGCTAATTAAGCTAAAAACCACAAGAACCTTTAGAGTTGGGGTTCACTAGTTGTGCCGATGTGATGTATCCAATAAACATGTTATTTGAGGAATCTATCTGTCTCGGAGTTCTGCTTTTGGTGGATGCATTACTTGGAACATTGACATAGCACTCATTTGGTGAAACTTTTTACTTTTACTTTTTCACTTTTACTTCACCATTGTACCAAGTATCCTTTTCCATGCAGCCCATTGGAGTAACTGTGCATGTGTGGCATTCCGTAATATTTTACTCTCTTCTATGCAGCTTCCAGATTCCCTTTTCTTTTAATTTTTTTAATATAGCAATAGCAATACCACTTAGACTTATATACTGCTTCATAGTGCTTTACAGCCCTCTCTAAGCAGTTTAAAGAGTCAGCAAATTGCCTCCAACAATCTGGGTCCTCATTTTACCGACCTTGGAAGAATGGAAGGCTTGAGCCGGTCAGTTCTGAACTACCAAACTGCTGGCAGCCGATGATCAGCAGAAGTAGCATGCAATATTTATTGCCTTCTAACCACTGTGCCACCGCAGCTCTTTATATATCATAAGCCATCAAGTAAATCATCATTTTAGATTTATATTCATACCTCTGCCATGTTTGAAGGCACTACTGAAAATATAAGAAAGTTTTCCAGACATATATCAAACCATGATAATTCTCAGCCATGGTGGATGTCTGAATCGCTTACTTTTTCTGTACTTTCACCTTGTTCCAAAAACATCCATTTATGTCTTCTGGAAGGATTTATTTCCCCTGGATTATATTCATTTAGAATTTTGTACAAATTTCCTATAAAATCACATGTTCGATTATCAAATATTCACTGAATTTCAGACAAAGCTATCCAGCTTTTAAGGAAAATTTGGATTCCTCTATATTTTATAATATTATATTTATTTAACTCTAGGCAGCTAAAACCAATAAAAAATAGAAAGTGTAAAAGCATTACAAAATTAATTAAATCAAAAGAAAACAGATTGCATTGATATGAACTACAATGCACTACTGAGGACTCTCTATTTGAAAAGTTTAACAAGTTTGGACTTGTTTTCTGAATAACAAAAAAAGATGGAGTTCTTTCTGATCTTTGGAGATTGAGTATGCCAAAGTGAGTGTCATATAGGCCCCAGGCAGCAAATGGCCCTAAAAGTAGCCCAAGCCACATAGATCTTTATAATCTTCAATCTTTATTGAATCATCTTGAATCAGTCCCAGAAGAGTATTAGCGATCTATGAAGCTCCTGCAAAATACATGCTTTGCTATTAAACCAGTTTTAGTCTGTTCTAAATTCTATTGTTTATGTTGGTCGGTTACACCATTATTTGCAAGAGTTTCCTGTGTAGATTTAGTATAGGCTTGTTGAGGTAAACAATTACACTACCTTTTAACAAAGCTGTCAAGATGGCCAGATCAATATCCTGGTGTCCTTCTGATCCCATGCGAAATACTGTAATCTGAAATGAAAATGAACAAAAAGTTTCACATGTGCAACTAAAATACAGATAGCTATTAAAGCAATATGTAAAATTTGCAGAATTTAAATTCTGAGATACTGGGAGAAAACAAAATTGGTTTTTATGAATATAGGAATACAGATTCATTATACATAGCAAAAATTAAAGATTTAATAGATCCGGAGTCATCTCGGTGTTCAGAATTACTATATTAATTCTATATGAAATATGCAAAATATTTTGCACAAGTCGCAATAATTCCTTCTCCTTGTCAACTATTGAGAGTAATTAAAACACCAAAATTTCAGAAAACCATTGAAGCAGCCATCAAAATTGCAGCAAAAATACCATTAGGATTTATATTGGTTAAAAGTAATGAAGTACTATTTCTCCACTATTCATCCATTTCAAATATGGATACGTTGTAGTACAGATTTATTCAATATAAACATCTTCTAAAATCTGACTCTAGGGTGCCTAGGGAAAAATGGCAAGGTATAGTTTCTTCTACTCATGTAGCACAAATGAAATCATGTACAATGTCCCCTAACCATATAGTAAATCACAATTTCCTTATTAAAGATGAGTCAGAGAACTCTGTAGTAGATAAACATTAATAAAGCAGAAACATAGGATATAGAGATTATATGTCACTATCAACTTTTGTTGGGAATAGTGACACTGATCTAGTATTAAACTTGTTAACTAGGCAAGTATTTTTTCCTGTATGCAAATAACAGAAAAGTAGCATTCAATGCAAAAGGATGTGCTAAATACATAAAAAAATGCTTTCCAAAACTATATTTTTTAAAAAACTGATGCCTGTATTTGTGCTAGGGCCAATGACAATAGAATATAATAATTGTGTATCAATCAACAAATATGCAGTGAGTGAACCATTAAAAGAGAAGTGTGATATAATCTCAAATTAATCAATAGTTAGTAAAAAGAAGAGGAGAGAACAAGAGCACCAACATTCACTTGCCAATAATGATACACTCTGATGACGCTTGTAAATACCTGCAACTGGGGATACAAAAAATCTATTCAAATAACTGCTTTTATGTACATCAGCAGAGCAGAACCTTTTAAGGCAGAGGTCTTCAAACTTGGCAACTTTAAGACTTGTGGACTTCAACTCCCAGAATTCCTCAGCCAGCCACAAGTCTTAAAGTTGCTAAGTTTGGAGACCTCTATTTTAAGGGATGACATGCATTTGGTTTTTGAGTGAGATGCCTGGAGCCTGCATTTTATACAGTGAACAGGACAGATTATGGCTGCAGCCATAATTTTGAGATGGCATGTATACTCTCAGTAGAAATAAATGTGTTTTCTCCTTATATTAGGATTCTAGCATTTTTAAATTTATATCTATTATTTTTAAAAACAATAAACTTGCATGATTCTTACTTTATGTTTACATAGCATTATGTAAATGCTATGAAACAAGGCATATTTCATTTGGGCTATAATTCAGAACTGGAACTGCTTTAGCTGTGGCATGGATGATCCAAAAAGGAAACTGAAAAAGAGAAGCATAGGACTACTGGTTTGACCATGGTATCTCCCTGAGAAGGTTGGGCACTGAGGAATTTATTAAAATTCTACAGATAATATAAAGACAGAAAAACACAATACATAAACATATCAGAATATAAACCTCCATATACAAAACTATGTACTAATACTAATGTGTTGTATTTATTAGTAGAGTTGATTTACAACCACAAATGAGCCCCAAACTTCTGTTGCTAAACAAGATAGGTTAAGTGAATTTTCCTCATTTTATGATCTTTCCTGCCATAGATGTTAAGTAAATACCTGCAGTTGTTAAGTTAGTAATATGATTGTTAAGTTAATCTGGCTTCCCCACTGACTTTGCTTCTCAGAAGATGGCAAAAAGTGATCACATTGTAACTGTCATAAATGCATGCCAGTTGCTAAGCGTCTTAATTTTGATCACAAGACCATAGTGATGAAGCAACGGTCATAAGTATGAAAAATGGTCAGAAGTTACTTTTCAAAGTGCTGTTACAACATGTAACAGTCACTAAACAAATGGTTGTAAGTTGAAGACTATGTGTAATGTTGGCAAAATTAAAATGTTCCAAGTCTTTGCTTTTTCTTCAGTGTTCTACTGCTAACATTGTAGCACAGGTGTTGCTGCAATAGGATTGCTGCTTGGGTCCACGATTTATGGATGGCTTAGTAGAATAATTTGTTATCATGTCTGTCTTACTTGGCATAAAAGGAAAAAGCTGAGTTACATTCTAATGTTTTCTTGCAAGCACTAAGAATGATACTGCATCCAACAGTCTGCATTTTGCTGCAGTTTCATTTTTTCACTTTGAAGGCAATCAAAACACATATTTGGCCTAATAGTACAATTGTTCATGTTTATTTAACTACTGCAGATATAAATTATAAATACAAAACTACTTTGCTTAAGGATAAGAGATGTTACGAGGATAGCCTCTTCTGTTTGCAGCCTAAATTACTCAGACTAGAATTAAGTTTCTCAGACTAGAATGGTAATTCTTTTCTGGTGTCTAAGCAGCAATAATGATTGAGTTGAATATGCCTGCCTGAATATTTTGATACAATTGGAAGAGAGAATTAAATGAGAATAAATGAGTCCTCACACCTACATACAGTCTTCTACATTTTAGACGAAAAATGTAATAAAAACCCATTAATAAGCATGCAGAAGTTACAGAGTTGTTTCCCACTTTCATAAGCACTAAGAAATACCATACTAATATGGTGAGTCAACTATACTGGACCCAGTAACTGCTGACTGTAATCAACTGCTACTAATAAATAGCGTGTGTGTATGAAAACCAAAGCAATATAAAATATATAGCAAACTGCATACCAGAGAAAATGTCATAACTTTGAATGGTCACTGAATGAATGGTCGTTAAATGAGAGCTGTTTTAAGAAGACTCCTTATTGTTTTTTATTGTTTAATCTGCATTTTAGTAGTTCTTTTGTTGCCCATAATTGCTATAGCATTTGGAGGTCTTGTAAATCTAACAAAATAAATAAATAAACTTACATAGTTTTCTTGTATCTTTTTCAATACGCAATTACTTTATAGAGATGTTTTGCTCATCTTCTTTTGAATGAAAAATGTTTTCTCTCACAATGCACAGAGATCCTTTCTCTTGTTATAAAATTATGATTTATACAGCATTCTATTATTAACTGTAAGTGAAATTTTGAATTCAAGAGCAACCAATATATTAAACATATTTTTATGAATAATGACAGGAGAAAACTATTCTGGCACAGAGTAAGGAAATCAATTACATATATGTAAATTCCACTTTATATGAAAGGATGTCTATTTTAAATAAACTCTTCTGAATTAGTTTTTCATTTATCTTTTTTTGATATGTGTTCAGCTTTCTCAAAATTTGATAAGGTGGGGATTATTTACACCATTAGCTACACTAAGAAAATAGCCATTTTCAATTCAAGCTAACCTCTAATTTGTCTACAGATGGAGTAAAGTATAATAAGAGAATTACTTTTTTCATTTAATTATACAACGGAAGAGGAAAATAGCAGTGGAATGTAGAATTTTGTTGTTATATAAGTGAACATATAATGAAGTTGAAATTCTACACTGATTTTTTTGGGTTGTCTTTATAAATGTCTCTGAAAAAGAGAGAAAAAGTTGAAAAGATGTCTCTTTCCAGGATACTTTTCTATGCTTCTACATGTGCTCTATAGATAGTCCTTGTTTAATGAGTGTCTCATTTGGCAACTGTTTGTAGTCTGCATTTTTTCTCTGTTTTTCTTGCCACTTGTTAAGTGAATCACTGAATTTGTTAAGTTAGTAACAAAGTTGTTAAGTCAATCTGGCTTCTCCATTGACTTTGCTTATCAGAAGGTTGCAAAAGGTGATCGATCACATGACCTTGGGACATTGCCACCATCATAAATATCAACTAGTTGCCCAGTGGTGGAATTTTGATCATGTGATCATAGGAACATAGGAACAGTTGTAACTGAGAAAAAAGGTCATAAGTCACTTTTTTCACTGCTGTTGTAACTTTGAATGGTGACTGAATGAAAATATTTTACCTTTCTTCATATATAATTAGATAAAAGTTGTGCTAATTGGTTTTTCTACTGGTGAGGGCCTTGGATGAAATAGACTAGAGTAAGTAGCCCTTTCACTTAAGCTTCACACTTTGGCATAATATTGATAAAATATCGACTGCACTTGTTGATGACTTTGGGCAGAACTGGGACAGGAGTGAAGCAACAGTCCTTATTCTCCTTTCTTTCTCAGTGGCTTTCAACTGCATTGATCATTGTATCCTTTAGGATAGGCTTCAGAGTGGGAAGCAGGATGCTTGTAGTAGTTCTCTCTTCTATGCAGGAGGGGAGAGTTCAAGCCCAAAGTTTCCCACATGTGGAATGTTCAATACTCTTATCATAGGGTTTCTCTCTCTACTCTGCTTTTGTTCAAACAGACCTTAGAAACATGTTTTCCTACCAGGCTTGGACTCAATGAGAAGTGGGTCTCTTATTGGATTGGGCATGTTACATATACATACATCCATTCAATATGCTGATAATGCCCAATCTTGACCCCATGTTAAGGAATGCTGTCATTATATTATCTCAGTGTCACGAAACTGGGAGAATCTGGATAGAGAGAAGATGATTGTCTCTGGCCATTTGGATTGGTGGATGTCTTGGGATTGGTGAGTAATCTGATGGTTTTCCTGGACCAATAGCTTGTGTTCAAAGAACAGGTGGCAGTTATGACCAGGAAAACTTTTGTACAAATTCATTTCAAGGGCAGCTGTATCCAATCTTGGACCAGGTGGCACATAGTCCCTTTGTGCTTTGGTCACCTTATGTCTGGATTACAAAATTCAACAACAATAAATAGATAGATAATAAACAGTCATGGTGCAGATTTTTTAACACTGATATTTAAAATATCTGGAAGTTTAAAGCATAATCATATTTCCAACCAAAGAAAAGAAATAAGCAAAATAGTTTCATAACATTAAAGCAAAAATATCCTTCACCCTGAAGCACACATTCACTTTCCTATATCAAGGACTGCCATTTAATGTAAGCATGACATTTCACTTGTCAAAGAATTAGTTATTCGCTATCTTCAAAAATGTACTTGTCATATCATAAGATCTGATCTATTGATCCAGTGGAAATATCTAAACAAGATAAGCTTTCTTGATAGAGTCATTGTGAAGGACAGGAAGAAAGAGCACAGTGTGATAAAAAAAAACACGAGTCAAAGGGAGATTTGTAATATTCTGTTTCAGAAGAAAATGAAACTATGAAATGATCCAGAGGCTGATTGCTAATAAATAGCTTTATATATATATATATATATATATATATATATATATATATATATATATATATATATATATATATATATATATATATATATATATATATATATATATATATATCTCAGAACTCCCGTATTACACCGCTCCTGCGCGAGCTGCACTGGCTTCCGGTGGCCTTCCGGGTGCGATTCAAGGTGTTGGTAGTCACCTTTAAAGCGCTTCATGGCTTGGGACCCGGGTACTTACAGGACCACCTGCTGCCACCATTGGCCTCCCGCCGGCCAGTGCGCTCCCATAGGGTGGGCCTCCTTGGGGTGCTGTCGGCTGGACGATGTCGGCTGGCAGCCCTGAGAGTGTGGGCCTTCTCTGTGGGGGCACCCTCCCTCTGGAACGAATTACCTCCGGAGATGTGAGCCATTACTGACCTGCAAACCTTCCGGCGCGCACTAAAAACCCATCTCTTCCAACGGGCCGGTCTGGCCTAGTACCAATTATTAGGGTTTTAAAAAAATTTTAAAAAAAATTTCTGGTAATTTTAATTTTTCTATCTTGTTTTTACTGTTTTTCTCAGCCATTAATTTAATTCTTTTAAACCTTTTTAAAATTCTATTTATTGTGGGGATTTTTATCTTGGCTGTACACTGCCCCAAGTCCCATTGCGGGAGAGGGGGTGGTATAAAAAATTTAATAAAATAAATAAATATCAGCAAGTTCAGAAAGTATCCAAGCACACTTTGGTTAAGTGTAAAGTAAGACCTTGTTCCTTTGCTGAGCTTTTTGTATTCTGAATGACGAAGTGCAGGTTTAAAAACCTGATAATCATTTGATTCATAAAATCACAGAATGAAGTGATTTTATAATATGTATAAAAAGCTTGTTAGTTTGGCCCACCCGAGGAGACTGATGAACCCTATTGGGTTCCAGAGGCAGTCTGGAACCTGAGCACTTGGCTGCAGTCTGGAATAGGCTTGTGACTGAAACTATGGACTGGATTCTCTTACACAACCTCCTTCTGTGCACTGATCCTGGCATCCCCTCTTGGTTTTTCAGTGAGTACAGGGGATGAAATGCCAGAAGAGACTTCTGAAGTGCTGTTGGAGAAAAACAAAGAGCGAATCTGACTGAACAAGAGTAAGAGCCCATAAGGACAGTGAAAAGTTGTTATTTCTTGACTCTTATTGTGTCTGCCAATAGCTACCCAAAAGCCCTGTTTAGGGTACCCAACTGCCAATTGAGGAAGGGGCTGGGTCATAGGATCACCTGCAGGTAATGGTGAGAAATATTCAGTCTCTCTGGCAGACAAAATCATTCAGATTCACTCAGAGTTGGATTGTGATTGGGCAAGTCCTAGTGAGTTGCCCAGGGCACAGTCTTGTTATGCAGTTGCACAGAGGTTAGAGTGCAGTACTGCAGGCTACTTCTCCTGCCTGCCGGCTGCCTGCAATTTGGCAGTTTGAATCTCACCAGGCTCAAGGCTGACTCAGCTTTCCATCCTTCTGAGGTAGGTAAAATGAGGACCCAGATTATTGGAGGCAATATGCTATGTAAACCACTTAGAGAGGGTTGTAAAGCACTGTAAAGCGATATATAAGTCTAAGTGCTATTGCTATTATCTGGACTTTTTGATTCTGTTATGCCCCATTGATGAGCTAAAAATGAAAGAGTATAAGGAAGTGGGATTGGACCTAAACTATAAACAGCTGAATTATAAGCTATAAACATTATAAGCTCATAACCACCTTGAAAATGTTCAGATCATGATTGACAAACAGTGAATTTAATGGTGGTAGCAATCAAGCACATTATTAATAATAAACACAATATCCCATTATTAATAATAAGCACAATATCCCATTAATATTATGGTACCTAATCATAAGACATGGATGAATGGTTATGGAAAGGAATAAACTGTTCTATCAGTCTGCTAATTTTTTATTGAAATTTTCCATCCCTGCTCTATCTAATTTGGATTAGAGCCAGTTTGCTCTGGTTAGGGTACCAGTAGAAACCAGGAGCCTGTGAGTTCTAGCCCACTTCAGGCATGAAAGCTAAGTAACTTGGGGCCAGTCACTCTCTTTTAGTCCAACCCACCTCACAGGGTTGTTGTGGGGAAAATAGGAGGAGGAAAGGCATATTTACCGCCTTGAGTTATTTATAAAAATAATAAAGGTGGGATATTAATAATTAATTAATTAAAATAAATCCATGCCTGCTGTTAATTATAATAAAGCCCTCAACCACTTCCAGAGTTCAGCATCATATCTTGCTTGGTCATAGGTTTTGAATTTTTTGAGATGAAAAAAGGAAGCCAAGTCAGATTCACAATTAACATTGTGTTGGGCCAAATTTGACTTAATATTTTCCTTATATATTCCCACTAGTTGTGACATATAGATGAAAAAACAGCTGGAATTGATTAAGATAATTTCTTTTTAAAATGGGACTTTGTTAACAATACTTTGGAAATCAAAATTGGATCTTTTTTCTTAGCAAAGAGAATACATGTATCTCATACATACCAAATACAGGTGCAATGTTTTTGTTTCCCTTTATCTGGAGTCTAATAAAATGTTTTGTTTTGTTTTTTGTACTTCCTTAATATGGTAACATGCCCCTGGGATTCAATAGTCCTCTTAGTTTCTGAACATGAATTTTTATACATCTGCCACCTAAATTTACATAAGCACAAAAATTTAACAGAATGGTGCTCCTTAATCAACAGAAGCCAACTGCACTGCAAAAGAGCTGTAATACAAAATGTAAATATAAGGTAAAAATAGAGGAACAACAGAAATGCAAATCCAGACTTATGTAATTGCTTATATATGAATGACAATAGAGTGACTGGTGAGCATTTTATCTTTAGGGTTTTCAAATTCAAACAGGTGCTTAATATCATTATCAACATTAATTAAGTTTTCATATTCACAAGCGGCTTTAATCAAACAAATAATACTGTTTGTTGTAAGACAAAAGTGGGTAGCCATAGCCAACAGCCAGTTGATTGTGTTTTTTAGAGGCCTCCCAAGAGACGTGGCTGAGGAATGCACAGATCTCTTGCTTCTTTTAGTTCCTCTCAGTTAAATGTTCATGTTTGTGGCTCAAGTACATAAATTCTCATTGGCTTCCTTCAACTGTAATTGAACATACTTAATTTAGTATTATTCAGTATTAACATTAACTATGGGTAAGGTGAACAAGGATTGCAAAGGACCAAGATATGCAAACCCACTTTTCAAATATTAATTTTAAATTATAATTTTGAGACAATATAAGTTTGACTTAGCCATGTGTTGTGCAACTGAGGCCTGAAATTATGTTCAAAAAGAAAGCCGAGTTTCATATAAAAGACCAATATGAACATTATGCTACTAAATACATTTGCATTACCAGTTCCTTCTTTTTCATGCATTCCATAAGGATTATGAAGAGGTGCTGAGCTTGTGTCCTAGTGTAGGTGAACGTTTTCTGGATAGTAACAAGTAATTGGTCTCTCAGAGATTCATTGATAAGCCTGAAATTTAAAAAGGACAGCATCTAAACATTCACCAATAAGAAAAACTTTTAAAATTATAGTGTAATATCAAAATTTCAAGAGCATTTAATTTAATTCTCTTGTCCAACAACATTTATTCTGCAGTGCTTGTTTCTTTGCATAATTTGATTTGCTTCTACTTAATGATTGATAGTGGGGGGCATGAAGAGCTGAGTACTAGAAATCTGATCTCTGAGATTTCACCAAAGCTTTGCCTGCATGGTTTCATAAACATAAAGGCTAAAAATGTACTTTCCGTTTCTTGTTTTAAAATGAAAAATAAATTGTATATTTAGACTCATTTTGACTTTCCCCCATTTCACACTTGAAGAATGGCACGTATGCTGTTCTGCCTGGGAGGTAAGAATGTACTGTTGTGTTTCATATGATTATAGTCATTCTGTAAAACAAAAGGCAGAAAAAGCAGATAAAAATGTTTGAAAAATGACCTGCTGTTTCTTTACAGACTTGGTTTCAATTTCTAGATCATGAGATGAAAACAAAACAAAACAAAACAAGCCCTCCCTGGAATGAACTGCTGTACAATTGGGTCTGGCAGGCTATCTCAGAAGCCAAAGGATTTTTCAGATTTCTCTCTCTGTGGTCAGAAGGACAGCTCTGATCTTGCAGGAGGGTATCTAATATCGGAACCACCTCCAGGCTCAGCTGAAACTTCCAGTATATGTTCAGCTTATTTTGGAACTCTGATAGTGAGAGATGGAGAAGAAGGGCAGACAATTTGCTTAATATATGCACACAGAACTTCGCATATCACAGTAGTGAGCAACTATGGCGAGTTTACAACCTGTGGACTTCAACTCCCAGAATTCCTAAGCCAGCACAACTGCAATTAAAACCAAGCAATAATATACATAAAGTAATTGGTAAATTCACATGGTTAGGCCCATTTAAATAGGTGCTGAGCATTTCACTTGGACAAGGTGTAATTCTGTGGAACAAGTAATCCCCTGAGATCAGAGGTGGTATTCAGCAGGTTCTGACCAGTTCTGGAGAGCCGGTAGCAGAAATTTTGAGTAGTTCAGAGAACTGGCAAATACCACCTCTGACTGGAGATTTTACAGTATCCTTCCCCTGTCACGCCCATTGTCTATCTTACATTGTTTCTATCTTACAATATTCTACTTGAAATCTAATGACAAAAATTATAGGAATAAAAAGTACTGTGATCACATGACATAGTTCTTTAACAGAGTATGATAATAGTTTTGAATTTTATTTCTTTCCTAATTGTTCACTTCAATAATGCCAAATTTCTTTCTTATTTATCAAGCCTACCAGCAATTGCTCATTTGAATTTTAAAAAATATCGGATCATTATTTGTTGATCTGTTGGTTTTTCTGTTCTTTGATAGTGTTGATTAATTATTCTCATGACCTCTTGAGCTTAAGATTTATAGAGTTGAATGGGGTCATTTAAGCCATCAACCAAGGCAGAAATCCAAATTAAAATACTTCTGCCATCCAGACTGTATTTGAAAACATTCAGTAACTGGTGACAATAATGATTGATTCAACTACACTGTTATGGTGCAATGGTTTTAGACAGATTAATGTTAAGCAAAACTGGCTTTGTAATTTAAAATTATATACTATGTCTTGCATTTTAGGATAATATTAAACTTGCTGTTACTTATCCTCGACTTGATATACAGTATATGCCAGTTAAGCTTTTCTTCTGAAAAGTACTTAACCCTAGCTTCCCCTTTAAAGTTATTTTGCACTAATCCTTTCATTTATTTTTAAATAAATTCCTTTTTTAAATAAAATGTGGCTATGTCACTTTGATACTTTTCCACTTATATATAGTAAGTTAGTAGCTCAGTAATCTCTAATTTCAATCAGTTTAACAGCAATTACATAGTGTTTTAGATCAGAGATGTGCAACTACGGCAACATTACGACCTGTGGACTTCAATTCCCAGAATTCCTGAGCCAGTTCTACTCCCTGAGTCTTAATAACATTTCCTTTCTTTACTACCATCAGGTCACAGTTTTCTAGTCTGAATGATTCCAATGTCCTTTCTGTAGATCCATGTCAGGTCGATTAGCAAGTCAATGTTTTGTTCACTATTAACATACAGCATGTTGTAGAGGAGGTGGCTGATGGTAGTTCCACTCTTGAACTTGTATCTGTATCTAGTCTTCGTAATTATCTGGCTGACGAGGTTCAAGCCTATGTAGAACAGCAGCAGGGACAGTGCATCAACTTAGTAAGTGCTGCACTTGATGGCCACTTGTTCAAGCTATCTTGATTTGACTTCCAGTGTTGTCTTTCATAGTCCCACTGAGTTCTTAAGAAGAAACCTTAATTGATTTTGTATTGTACCAAGCATTCATATATCTATGTGGATGACACTGACTCATAGACTTTGCTGTAGTCAATCTAGGCTGTACTCAGATTGGTTTGTCTAGGACTTGATTCTTGGGAAACTGCTCTATCCATCCCACATTACGTATCTGATATTAACACAGTTGAGAAAGTCCAGAAATATTTCACAAGAAGAGTTCTCCACTCCTCTACTAGTTGCAGAATACCTTATGCCACCAAACTTGAAATTCTAGACCTAGAAAAACTAGAACTATGCCGGTCTAAATCTAAAATCTAAATCTTCGGTCCGATCTAAATATAGTATATAAAATCATACATTGCAATGTCCTACCTGTCAATTAATACTTCAGCTTTAACCATAACAATAGAAGAGCACATAATAGATACAAACTCAAGGTTAACCGTACCAAACTTGATTGCAGGAAATACGACTTCAGCAACAGAGTGGTCAATGTCTGGAATACTCTATCTGACTCTGTGGTTTCTTCCCCAAACCCCAGAAACTTTAACCTGTCTACTATTGACTCACCCCTTTCCTAAGAAGTCTGTAGGGGGCATGGATAAGCACACCAACGTGCCTACCGTCCCTGTCCTATTGTTTCTTTTTATTTTTCTTATATGTATCCATTTCATGTATTCATAACTATATTTATACTTATATCTATTATCTTGTAACCAATTGACAATCAAATAAATAAATAAATAAATAAATCTAGGAGCAAATGATATTTTGACACTCTGGTATTGTTTACAATGCGTTTCTTAGCTGTGCTCGTTCATACAGTCTTGTCGTTTGGCATCTATGATAGGGCTAACCATATTATGGGTAGGCAGATTATAATCCAGTAGATGGTTAGTGCTGTTCCCTTCATGATAAACACGGTTAGCAAATCAAGGTGGGAGCCTGTTGCTAGCAATTGGTTCATCTGTGCTACTAGATGTTCAAGTGCTGCTATAAGTTCTTTAGTTAGTAGGAATGAATCATGTCTGGCCCAAGTGTTGTCCAGCTTTTCATGTTCTGGACCCACTGTTGGATGCTTGCTATTGTGATAGTAATTGGTTCCTGTTGCTTTTGTCTGCTCTCAGGTGCTCCAGCCACTCTGCAGTGGTACTATGTGTCATCTTTTTCTCCAATATGTTCTTCTAGCATTGTTCACAGTCTGCTGTTTGTGACTGTGCCATTACCGGGTTGCTGCACTGCAGGTGATAAAACACCTTGCATGGTTCTTCAATGGTAGTAAGGTTTGTCTCTATTGACATCTTCTAGCATACCATCTGATGATACTTCTCCATTGTGCCTTGGTAAACAGTCTCAAGAGTTGATTTTTATCCATGATCTTCTGCCTTATATCAGCTGCTGTGTGATGAGTGGCATGGCAGTGACATTCAACCTTTAGGTGTTGGCTGCACATCTACTTGTACTTTCAGGCCTTCTCGCGTCTCAGATGTAGTTGTGTGTCTCAAGTTGTGAAAGCAGTTTTCTACAAACTATGGTAAAGCATTGTTAAAGTATTGGGTAAATAGTCCTTATGTATGTCTTCTATCCATTCATAGTTCCCTCAAATATTTCATGTATTCCTCTCATTGTTGTATAGCATTCCATTAATTCCAGCTTCCCTTGACTCACCTCTGTATGATTTCTTGCAGTAGCCCACTTATTGTCAGTTTATCTTGGTTCCCCAAAATCTGGCATACATCTTGTTAATCTAGGTGATGTCTAAGTTACATGACTCTTTAGTTCGTGTCACTCTCATATTCAAGGTAGGTGAAGTGTTAGAGGGTCTTTGTCCAAGGATCCTTACTGGTAAGTAGATACCAACAGAATTGAAACCCAGTTTCTGTCATTTGGCGGTGTTCCAACCACTAAACTATCCATTATGCTATGTATGCTATGCTGTTCTTTGTAGTCTATCTGTGGACAAGTACCTTCATATAAGTGAATTTAAACTCTTCCCACATCTTCTATTGATTAAAGGAATTAAATTTAACTGGGGACAATTGTTTGAACAACTAGAAGAAATATTATTCTATTTAACAGAAACCTTGTTGATCACATTTGATTTCTATTTCTGTCATCAAAATTTCTAACTCTCCATCTGCTTTCTCACTTAAGGGAAAAGCAAAGGGATCCATATGTTTGTCCACTGCAGATGGGAAAGCAGCTGCATTACGACTACATTTTAAAAATAAAAATAGCATGGGCAGAAAAGATTAGGAACTTCATCCCTCAGTGCTGGTACTCAATTGAAATTAAAATCCTTCTATTTGCATTTTACTTTAAAAAGAGAAATTGGGAGATTATCATACCTATCTATCCATTATACAGTAACTTTTATTTTAAAATGCAAATTAAATATTTGATGCATATTTTTTTCACTTGCCTGGAAAATGTCATACTGGTTTATACATGCCGTATAGTTTTAAAAAGTTATTTTCAAGTTACTTTCAGTTGTTTTTACAGGAGCATTTTGGTTCCACATAGTCTTAGTAAAGACCCTTTAATGAAAAAATGAACAATGGCAAACACGTCCCTGAAAGAAAGATCTCAACCAGATTTTCCCATCTTTCTTTGCAATACACAGTTGTAGGAGAGTATTGGAGTCATTTCGGGACACAGAATCAATTTTTCCAGCAAACTATCCAGATCTATTAGCCTTGCTGTCCTTCAGAATCCAGCTATTTCTTAGTAAACAACTGATAATGTTCTAAGGAGACAACATTTAAAAATGATTACTGTACAGTGACAAAACTTAAAAGTTATTTTTAATGCAATTGTGTACATTCTTTTCAAATACATGGAAAGGATATTCCACCATTTATATCTACATCTATATCTGACCTAGCATTGGGAATTAAAAAAATATATTAAGATATATCTTAGGATCATGATGCTTTGGTTCAATTTTCAATGCTTCTGAATTAGGAATTCACACAAACATGTTTGTCTCTTTTTTGTGTGTCTATGTGTACACATGCTTTCTCTAGTTTTTGGTATTCCTTAAACTGGGTTCCTTCAGATTTTGGAACTCAATTTCTACTATTTTCAGTCAACATGTTTCCAATGACATTTCCTTGAAACGTTAGTAACCCGCAAAAAGCTTCCACATAACTTCAGTTATCTCAGGAACTGAGAAATATGAAACAATTCATTTATTCTTTTGTATTTTAAGAATGATATCTGAATGACTGCACATGTGTATTTTTGTTCAGGGAATCACTGGTGGATGGTTCAACATTTTAATAAGGATACTTATCTGCTACCCAAGAACAGTGATTTGTGGCATTATATTTTAATCAATATGTATATTTAGGATTGCAGATCACATTTATCTGTTTCAAGTAAGAATATTAAGGATTGAAGATGACATCTATAACAGTATAAAGCATATCAAGCAAATAGATTTGTCAGCTGTCCCAGGATATTGAAGCAGAAAAATAGGCTATAAATATTTCATAAAGACAGAAAAGTAAATAAAAAATAAACATGCATCAGTCAAATGCTAAAGAAGCTTGACTTGTTGCAACATAACATTGGACCCATTGAAAAGTAATTTATTAGGAGTATATGAGATGGGATGAGAAATGTGTATCAGTTTTCTTTGTGGCACCAAGGGGATTTCCTTTATGAGGTGTGTATTACTTGTTTCTTTCATTTGCCACCAGAAGGATCTCAAAGCAGTTTTGTATGCAGGTATATGTGTGTCTTTGAGTAAATCATGACTTCTAGAAATTACATGGACAAACTCGGGTAGTGTTTGTGACAAAATATTTGGAAATGGCTGGCCATTGCTTTTTTTTATGGCTGAGAAGAAAAATGACCTGACTAAAGTCACTCGGCTTCTGCGTCTAAGACAGGAGCAGAATTTAGGTCTCCCTGACAGTCAATATCTAGGTATACTTTTTATAAAGACCATACTGGGAATAATTCTTAAATTATCAAATAAATCCCTTGTGATACCAAAATGCATTTTAACAGAAAGAAAAGGAATATTTAAAAACATTCCTTGGATTCTTTTTGAGATATATTTGGGTCTGAACTATGAAAATTTAGTGGATATTAGAAGCAGATGTAAATTAAAATGGAGAATGGCAAATATTCTTACTTTAGGTACTGGAATATTAAATAAATAATCTTTTGATCCAGCAGAATATATATTCAATATATAAAGACCATACTGGGAATAATTCTTAAATTATCAAATAAATCCCTTGTGATACCAAAATGCATTTTAACAGAAAGAAAAGGAATATTTAAAAACATTCCTTGGATTCTTTTTGAGATATATTTGGGTCTGAACTATGAAAATTTAGTGGATATTAGAAGCAGATGTAAATTAAAATGGAGAATGGCAAATATTCTTACTTTAGGTACTGGAATATTAAATAAATAATCTTTTGATCCAGCAGAATATATATTCAATTAGACCTTTCCCAAACTCTTTAGGGGTTGCAGTTTGCAGGACTGATGCCTGCAAAAATTCATTCTTTCATTTGGCAGACTGGTTTTAAGTTAGACCTGAGAACAAAACATTATTCACATAATACCTGCTTTCTTTGCTATGGGAGATCCAATAGAAACAGATGGCAGAGATGGCATCTTTCTGTCTGACTTAGAAATCTCTTTTGAATTGATGTCCTGTGTCAGACAAGATAAGTCTTTCCACACTAAATTGCACTCCGGTCTTTCAGCTATGATTCCTGTTAAACTGCAATGGCCAGATGCATTTGGGAATCTGGTCTGTGCCCAATTATAAATTATTTAGTAGGCTGTCACTAAATAATTTCAAGTTTTGTTTTGTTTTATTTTGTTTTGTTTCTGGGGAAAACGGTAGATGCTGCCAGATCTAAGCTGCTGTTCAAATACATTTTGCTGATAAGATTAGTCAGTACAATGGATTATGATTTTAATTAATCTTCTCTCATCCTTTTTTCTCCTTTACATTTTGCAACTTTGTTCTTCTTCCAAGTTTCATGTTCTCCAGGGCTAGAAGGTCAGGGAGGATACAGAACAGTGAAAGGAAACTAACAACAAACAGATTTGTAGAAAATAAAGAGCATCAGTCTCACATTGATCTGCAATGTAGTAGATGAATATTCCATGCATATCTGCACAATAATTTTGATAATATGGTTTAGATTGTGAAAAACGTATGAGCCCATGGGACATTAAAATGTATCAAGAGAATAAGCATAAGGATGAAGATTATGGCTAAAGAAGTTTCCCAAGCACTGCTTTATTTAGCTTCCTTTTTGAACACTGTAATAATCTTTTCAAAAATTTTGGCACATCTGCTCCTTTCTTATTAATGCACTAAATCTGAATGTTTGTATCTTTCAACAAATAGACATTTAAGATATTAAAGGAGAACACTTGATACTGCTTATTCTAAGAAGAATAACCGTAAGGTGTGGGTGTGCGAATATAGTGCATCTGGGTTAAAACTATAGTCTTTGGAATAGTGTTAAACTGAACCTAGGATGGACCTTTCAAACAGGCAGTACATAAGAAAAATGATTGTGCTTTTGCTATTTCTGAAATATTTAAATATGAAAATGACTGAGTTTGCAAAGAAAGATTTATATAAATACAACGTTCTGTTAATAGACTTACCCTCCTTCTTCTGAGTATTTGTGACCAAATGCAAGGATGTCAGATGCTCGGCCACTCCCATCACATACTACAACTGGAACTGGGGGTGTATCACGCAAATATTCCAGGACGATGGAGATGACATTGGGTCCACCTTCTACAATGAGGGCCACTACTGGTACTCCTTGACCAATCCCTGTTATGAAATAAACAAAAGCAAAACAAACAAAAAAGCAGGCAAATCAAATAAAAATACATCAATAGAAACTGAAATTACCACCAATACTATTTTGCTTAAACAACATTAACAAACTAAGTGTCATTCGTATCTTTGTCTTAAAGTGCATCTTGTGATCATCTAAGTGAAGATATAAAATAATAGACTGGAAAGATTTTGCTTTTGAAATGAAGTTCACCATGAAATGAGGAAGGAGAAAGAAAAACATTACCCCCTCCTCCCCACATTTTAATTCTTGGCCATAGCTTTCTACATTACAAATAAATCATATCTGAAAGAGACATAGGGCATCTATGCAATATCATCATAAAACATGAAAGTACTGTTGCATTTCAGAAAGTACATATGGTTCTTATAGGAATGTAATCCATGAAGCAAAAAATTGGATAGAATCAATAGCTCTGAATAAATAATAAAGTTGCATGTTTTACATATCTTCTTTAGTAAGGAATTTAATGCAGGAATTCTATGGCAGATCTTAATTAATTCTCACAATTATTACCTATAATAATATTCACAGTTAGCTGATGCAATAATGTACTGTAATACGTTAGAATTTATCTAGATTATTATTGTGGAAACATTCCCATAAACTATAATTTTGCTTTTGAAATGTAGTCACCATGAAATGAGAAGGAAGAGAGAGAAATACCATAACATAAACCACTGAGGAGCACCTAAAATTGATTATTCTAGTTCATAGAAATAGCCATGAATATTACATTTCAGATTCAGATCCTGCTTACAACACCTATCATATTTTGTCCATCTCAAGTGGTAAGGCCTTTCAAGAATCAGCATTGTTAACTTTAAATATATTTAATGGTATAAATCAGATTTACCATAATTTAAATCTTCTATTGAACAATGATCTTTTAATTTTTTTAAAGCTCAAAAAAGCCTCCACATTTCATATTTCAAAATTCTTTTACATACAATTTTATCCGAGTTTCTAATCTGCTTTTCCTTGTTGGCTTTTATGTAACTTTAGTGGTGAAGTATCTTGGGTGCTTTGGACAGGAGGTTTAGGCAACATTTCTGATAATGTCAAAGTATGATTCTCTTCCCACAGAGTTAACCACTTGGATTTATCTATCTGTATCCAGCTCCAGCTCGAGGATAGCTGGCATCCCAAATGACAATGACTAATGGCACTACCTCCAGCTAATGTGAAAATTTGCATTTTTAGAATGACTTGGAAGAGGAGGCTGTGTTGCTACTTTGGTGTCCTGGGCTAGTGCCTAATTGGCCTGAACCTAAAGCTTGTCCTGCATGTATTTATTTATTTGTACCTATATGAAAATAAAATAAAAGCAGCTTGCTTGTCCCTGACATGCCCTGGTTGACTATCTCTCATAGACCTTCCATTAATTTTGAATTTGGGATTATTCACCTTAATCAGAGATGAAAAAAAAGAGAAGTGAAAGCAGAAGACTATCAGTCAGAAATGTATATTACTTGACAATTCACAATAAAAGATGACAAAGCCTCAATCTCATATATAAGGTATTTGAAAGGCCTTGATTAAAACTTCAGTTGTCTAGAGATAATTTCCACTTAGAATTTTCTCTGTAGGATTTAAAATTATAATTCATAAATATACAATAAATAAAACTTATTCATATACATAATAGGTTTTATTTCCATGGTTAAAGATTTTATTTTGTACAATCTTCTCCAATTGGATTAAGCATACATTCTAGAAACATTGGAAGTCAAGCAGCAAACAAGTTTAAATAATAGTAACAACAACTTTTCTTTAATTTTCAGAAATCAGGCCAAACTTTGTGCTGTGAAAATTTTATACGAAGCCAAAGAGACCAAAATTAGCTGACCATTATTTTTTTTTGACTAGTGAAAAATATAAAGGAAGAAATTGTTACTATGAAGCAAAAGTTATACAATAACATTTATATTCATTGAATAGAATTTTACTGAGAGTGAGATCGCTAAAACATACATGAGTGTGCAGATGAAGCCCTCCACTTATGAAGCCCATTGCCACTTCTTTCCCTTCCTGCCCTATTGCAGATCATCTACCCAGTAAGGTAACAGTGGGATCAATTATCTTGTCTGCCTTCCACTTGAGTAGAAGTATACTATGGCATAATGACTGAGCAGGATTAGAAATCTAAGCATGCTTACTTGGCAGGAAGAGATGTTGAACTCAGTATGACTTACTAGAGTGACTGAGTGCGTAGATTTGTGCTGACCCCAACATAAAAACCTGTTAAGCCTTCTGTAGGCTCTTTCATTTCCTGCCTAGTCTCATCAAAATCATGTCATCTCTATTTTGTTTTCTTTCTGTCCTTTGTTATCTGTTTCTCCTTTATTGTTTTTTTGCACAGGAGTGGAGAAGATGCCTTTGTTTATAATAAGTAAAAGACAAAATCATTTCTGTGCAGATGAGAGGAAAATTGCCTTATTTTATAGGCAGTTTATTTTAATCAATAGATAATTCAGTTTTCTGGGGTTTTTTTCTGGCCTTTTTTTTTTTTGAGCCAATATGTACTGTATATATATAAATATTATGTGCAAATACATGAATCAAAATGTTATGTTTATTGATGGGAAAATCTAGAAGTTTTGTTTAATCTTGAATTGACAGGAAGTTATATATTCCATATGGTTTTCATGTGAACTTATACTTCTTTCTTTTCATGATACTTCCCCTCCCCCCTTTATAACTTTCTTTTTTTACCATTTTAAATTTAGAATTGTCTTTCTTTTGAGCAAATGTTGTAGCAGAAAACTGATACTTCATGAATACGGAAAACGTTGATGGTTCCAAAATTTCCTTTTTTAACTTCTAAAAATACACTTATAATATGCACTGGCTCTGAACTAAAGCTGCAGGGCAAGCAAAATGACGAAAGAAAGGAAAATAGAAAGAAAGGACAAAAAGAAGAAAGGCAAAAAGTAAGAAAGAAAGTTGATGCATTTTGTTTTATGAGGCATTATTGTTTCAAGTCATTGTCACAAATATAATAAACTACTTAAAATATATTAGGTTGGATCCAAAGTTTCTATTATCTCTTTCAGTTCTATTCATAATGTGCCAGGCAACCCAAAATGTGAAGAGATACCTCTGGGCATTTTCCCTACTTTTGAATCATAGAAGGTTTTGTGGGACACATGAACTTTAGGGGAAGGAGCAAATGGAAATGCATTCCTGCATTCAGTAAAAGAAAAGATCCCAGGAGGCTTGTATGGATCCATCCCACCATGTGAATAACCTATTCCAAAAGAAAAATTCACAATATAACCTGGATGTTTACAAATCACTCTGTGTTACTACTTTTGCCTGTCTGTTACTATTTTTGTTCTTTGGATTCAGAGTTAGCACAGTCATCCACATTCTATTCTAACTATGTCAAACCCCAAGAAAGTATCAAGGGCATAGAAATGCATTAAATATTGAACAGAGTATGAAAAAAAAAGATTGGGACATAAGCAAATGAGCATTCCAATGCATTTGATGATAGTGCAATGATCAAAGAAGATGCCGGTGATGACAATTGAACGTCCCTTTGCCTTCCCAGCCCCCTTCATATATCCTCAGGCATAGGATGACAAAGGGAAGTCCACAGGTCACGTGAATAGGTACTGCAGACATTTTACAGTATTAGAATTTGCCACTTGTTTTAATTTTCCCTATATTCTTCTCCAGTTCATTTTCTATTCTTGTTGAGGATGAATGAATGTAGTTTGATAAATTTACTTATAATGGACTGCAATATGCTACACATATGTTAACATAAACATTTAAGATTTGTACAAGTCAATCAATCTGAGGATAACCTAGTTTGGGTAAAGAATGCAAAATATTTTCTTCTTATATGAAAAAAACAAAAACAAAAGCGCTCATGAAAATATTTTTTTACAGTACTTTTATATGATTCAGTAAAATGTATACTTTTTTTTTACTATGTCTATAACTCAGTGCAGATTCCAAAAACCAAGCAAACCTTCAGGCTTTTTGAAATACAGATCTATTTAGAAGAAGGCAAAACATTCCCCCTGGAAATATGCATTTATAAATATTACTAATTAGGGCAGGATTTGGAATCATTTTTTAAAAAATGGGTCCTTGTATTTACAGTAGGGACTGCTTGTGTAACCCCTGTCTTCAATTTCTTAAAGAGGCTGTTTTTTTGCAGGATAACATGGCTGCCCTTCATGGTCATTGTGTGACCCAATTAAGATACACCTGGTTTAAGATGTTGCAGAAAAGTCTGTGCCAGTTCCCCCTAAACCCTTTGAAGACATTTTGAATCTGAAGTGCTACCTCACTCTGTTGCTTATTACAAGATCATAAAAAGGCAGTTTATTATTTTAAGACATGAAGTAAAATAATGTTGAGTATACAAATAATAACAGCAAGGGAAAATAGAATTTGATAGAAAAAAAATCTATACTATGTATGGAGCTCGGTTTGTTTAAAAGATTTGTACTGGAGCAACCTGAACAGTGTATAATTCTTTAACTTTATAAAGGCTATAGATTATAAAGGGTACATTATTTCTCTATGTAACTTCCGTTGTTGCTAATTTTGAAAAAAAGATCAGCAGATATGTAAGATGCTGAAGACTTTTTCATTATCCTCTGTTCTTTATTGTTTTATCAGGCTTTGCCCTCATACTTGCAAGTATATTTTCAGCAGCTTTAAGCACTATCAATTTAAAATTAAATCTGGCATTTTCAAAACTTTGAACATTGTGCCCAGTACCAAATTCTGTGTAGTAGAGTGGATTTGGAAATAGGAAAACCACCTAGTCTTTATTAAATCAACATAATTAAATAGTTCTAGGATAATTTGTCAGTCATGAAATGGTACCACGGCATGTTTATAATCATTAACAGGACCTTTAAAGGTATTTTATGGGAAAAACAATTGCAACCTTTTCTATGAAAACATTCATTTTGTAGGTTTTCGAGAAATAGGATACTTAGGAAGATAGTTAGATTGCTTGTTATCAGTACCTTCTAAACTAGATGGTGATATTAAGACCAGATTTTTCTTGGACAGATTTTTCTTGGAATGTCAAATTAACCCTTTCAAAATGCAACAGTACAAAACTAAATTGAAATAATTGTAGGCTTAACATTATATTATTCAAATACAAATGGGGTGATTTATTTATTTTGCTAGAGCGGTTCAATTGTTACAAATGCCTTCTCAAGGTTACCCTGTTCTCTCTTTTTCCTTTACAATACAAACATGTGAAGGCCACGCATTAAAAAGTATCATTACTTCTCTATTTTCCCAGTGGGCTTACTGTGTTCTAGCAACTGTCCAAGGAGAAACATATTAGCTACTTTCTCCTGAGAACAAAGAACAGTGGTCATAAAATAAAACTGCATTGTTTATCTGGTGGGTTGGTTTCTTATTTATGATTGTTACTGTTGGATACAGAATACTAGAATTAATACACAGTTTGAATATTTCTGTGTGTTCAAAATTCACATACACATCCGCTCAAATTTTTGTTTCATGTAATTTTGGATATTTTGGTAGAAAAGAAATCAAAATAGAAATAATATATAATAATTGAGCCTATTATAAATAATTACATAATGAATGATTCATTTGTAAGAGCAGTTGTGCAATGAAAACCGTTGCTAGAGGGTGGAATATCTCAGCTAATAAACACATAGCGGATCAATAACAATACTACATCAATACTGGTAGTGAGTTATATAACCTTGCTATTAGAGAATTTTCTGTAAATAATTTTCTTAGAAATTATTGAACAGATGCTGACACTGAATTGCCAAATTGGTTCTACATGAACAGAGCAGCTTATTTAAACAACATCTCTCTGATCATTATAAAGAAATTTTTTTCATGCAGAAAGAGAGGCTTTTATATAATGAGGCTTTAAATAATTTGTTATGTTTCTTTATAAAGGAAAATGTAGCGTGACAACAGACTAATGTAAAATTCGTACATGTTTTATGTGGCCTATTTTCTGCAATTATATTTGCAGGTTTGAGAGAATCAATTACCTTTCTTCTCAGATAATACTGAATAAAAAGGTTATTATTTAATAAATATGTAAATATTTATTAGATAAAGTTATGATTAACATGCAAATGATATTAAAGTTAATAAATAATGAGGTTAATAAATATTATTTATTAATTATATTATCATTTATGTATTAAACGTTGGGACTCCATGGTAGTCTGCAATAGTGCAACAACATATGTGAGTATACAATAACATTTTAATAGACCCAATTATATTTACTGAGAAATCTACACTATAGTAGGACATACTATAACTTGTAATAGATACTACAACTGTACAATATAGAAGAAATTAAACAAAACCAAGAAAATAAGGAATTCATGTTTTTAAATTATTTGCTTTGGAAATTCTGCACTGTTTCTAACAAATATGTTTTGCAGTTAAATATTGCATAGTCAAATGCTGAGCATAAAGAAAATTAATAAAGAGGAAAAAATACACAAATGCTCCTGTATAAAAATTAAATTAAGTAGTAAGTTGGGGAAGGTTGGTAAAAATATATAAAAAATAGTGACAACACTCAGCTTTTACCTTTAAAAAGCATGTAATGGAAAATAGATTGTACATAGTTCTCACTGCAGTTTAATTGATAATGTATGTATTAAGCTATGAAATTGAGGATATCAAGGTGAAATGGAAAATACACTTGATACAAAGAATAAGAACAAGAATGCAAAGTCAGTGAATCCTTTTCACAGCCAAAAGACCAGAATGAACCATCAACAGTCTCATGCTTCAGCAGCAGAAATAAATGGTTTCATTTCCAACAATCCTAAACAGAGTAGGCGACAAAATACAGCTGCAATCTAGTATCATATTAGAATAGAATAGAATGGAATAGAAGAACAGAGTTGGAAGGGACCTTGGAGGTCTTCTAGTCCAACTGTCTGCTTAGGCAGGAAACCCCACACCCCCTTCAGACAAATGTTATCCAGTCTCTTCTTTAAAAACTTCCCTTGTGGGAGCATTCACAACTTCTGGAGGCAACTTGTTCCACTGATTAATTGTTCTAACTGTCAAGGAAATTTCTCCTTAGTTCTAGGTTGCTTCTCTCCTTGATTAGTTTCCACCCATTGCTTCTTGCCCTGCCCTCGGGTGCTTTGGAGAATAGCTTGACTCCCTCTTCTTTGTGACAGTCCCTGAGATATTGGAAGATTGCTATCATGTCACCCTAGTCCTTCTTTTCATCAGACTAGACATACCCAGTTCCAGCAACTGTTTTTCATATGTTTTAGCCTCCAGTCCCCTAATCATCTTTGTTGCTCTTTCTGCACTCTTTCTAGAGTCTCAACATCTATTTTAAATTGTGGTGACCAAAACTGGATGCAGTATTCCAAGTGTGGCCTTACCAAGGCATTATAAAGTGGTATTAACACTTCACGTGATCCCTCTGTTTATGCAGCCTGGAACTGTGTTGACTTTTTTGGCAGCTGCAACACACATTAACTCCAACCCTTCTGTATTTGCAGTGTGACATCATGACATCAATGTGGAAGGATGGAGCTTGTTAAGTGACACCATGAAGCAAGCTGTCATTCTAGTTAGAAAAGGAGCCTATAATTGCTCACTCTCTCCGGTGTGCACAGACCTTGTTGTGATTTTTTTCCCATTTAATTGAATAATTTGTCATTTAATTGATGGGAACAAAACATTTTAGATTGATCTAATAAGTTTTTTGTTAATTTACTCAATGAGATCTAAATGAAAGGGGCTGTGCTTTAACCAAGTATAAATGATATCATTTTATTAATTTTCCCAAGGTATTTTAAATAATTATGCAGTAACAACATAGATGACAGCTTGTGCCTGTTCTGGGGAATTATCCATTGCTGAAGTTTAACTCACCATCCTTCTGGCTGTCTAGAAACGCCAGAAGTTTCTCCGGGGCAGCATTTCTAGAGGGTCATAGGTTTCCCATCCTTGTCTAAACAAAATCAAGAATGTTCTTGCTGCAAAGTCATTAGACTTCAACATATTAACATTTTGGAAATAACGTTTAGTGTAGCAAAAGTAGCTAACATTAGAAAATAGCTAAACTAAAAAAGACTGAAAAATAATCTTGTTTATCAGATTTATTCCCCCCCCCGGCTTCCCTGATTTTCATTTTGAGATCGTTCTAGATTTGACATCCTTTTAGCATTCTTTCTATTCCTCTCTGGTATTTACTTAGGTAATAACTTCTTTCTCTGGTTCTTGGATTATGATTTGAACCTTAATTTGTGAATTTGCTTTCTTATGTGTGCATATGTGACATTTTTATGAAGTCATCCTAATGAAATTCTTTACCAAGGCCAGAAATGGAATGGATATACTGTATATACAAGCAATTCATTGTAGATATATAATACTGTCAATTTGCATTACGTCTCTTATGTGGTAAATGAGAAACTAACTTCCCATGGGATCGGAAGTAAACTAGAGTGTTTACTTCCATAATTTATGTCTAGTTACAGTTAATATAGTTTACTTTCCCTCATTCCCTTCCTTCCATCCTTCTCATGGTTTCTGATCCAGAATTGCAGCAAATGGTCTAAGCAGGCACTTCATTTTAAATTCTAAGCAATACTATTTTATTTTGTTTTACAATGGAATACAGGTAGCCCTCGATTTACAACCACAATTGAGCCCCAAATTTCTGTTGTTAAGCAAGATAGTTGTTAAGTGAATTTTGCCCCATTTTATGGCTTTTCTTGCCACAGCTGTTTAGTAAATCATTATAATGGTTAAGTTAGTAAGCTAATTGTTAAATGAATCTGGCGTCCCCATTGACTTTGATTGTCAGGAGATCGCAACCGGTGATCACAGGACCTTGGGACGCTGCAACCATCTTATATATGAGCCAGTTGGCAAGAACCTAAATGTTGAACATGTGACCATGGGGATGCTGCAACAGTCATAAGTGTGAAAAAAGGTTATATGTCACTTTTTCAATGGTGTTGTAATTTCAAACAATCATTAAATGAATGGTTGTACATTGAGAACTACATCTCTTATATATTTATTTTTTTATCATGGATTATAATAATAATTTCAATTTTTAACTATTCCATGTATTTTTGTATTTTAATAACAGTTTAGGAATTATAATATGTCATTCACAGAGCATTTTTCATAATTCAGTCAGTTTTCTCTAGCATTCTAGTATTTGTATTTCATCGCTCAATAATATTCAATTGTATTATACCATGTTCAATTCTGGTTAATGATGATAATAAATAATAAAGGTACGGATGGTACAGTAGATGTGTCCATAAAATGGATCCATCATTACTAGAAGAGATATATATGAAACATTGCTTCAAGCAACAGTCTTTGCACTATTGCTGTTCAATTTTGATACCAGGATTGTAAGCAGAAGTAGAAAGTGAACTGCTCACTTGTATTTATCTTCTGAAGGGAGATGTGCTTTTCCAACTGTCTGCGAAGTTTAACCTCTGCACCATATTTTCCTGTGGTTCCATTATCAGCCAGAATAAAATGAGAATGCATACTGTTGAGTACTGTCAGCTTACTCATTGGATTGGACATTGTTTGATACGGTCGGACTACCTGCATATGTGAAAAAAGAGAGAATATAATAATAGATTGCTATAGTGGTGTGGAAATTCTGATAAAATCTAGTATTGAGGTAACAAACCAAAACCAAGCTGCTGAAATCAATTTTCAAGCATTTCTAAAATTCAAGTACTGTTGGAGATTTTTCATACTCAGAAAATCAATAATAAATTATTGTCTAGATATAATAATAGAAAAGTGACATAACTCTTTTTAAATCTTATTTAAAAACAAACCCAACCAACCACTGTGAAATTTGATTGCATATAAGTAGTCACAAGTTGGATTTATTCATAATGATGGAAATTGAGAAATAGAATTCCAGTAATATTATCTGTCTTTCAGTTTAAAAGAGACTGAAATGGCAAGTTGGCAGGGAAATGTGGCCTATATGATGACATGAGAGCCATTACTGACCTGCAAACCTTCCGGCGTGCACTAAAAACCCATCTCTTCCAACAGGCCGGTCTGGCCTAGTACCAATTATTAGGGTTTTAAAATTTTTTAAAAAATTTTCTGGTAATTTTAACTTTTCTATCTTGTTTTTACTGTTTTTCTCAGCCATTAATTTAATTCTTTTAAACCTTTTTAAAATTCTATTTATTGTGGGGTTTTTTATCTTGGCTGTACACCGCCCCGAGTCCCATTGCGGGAGAGGGGGCGGTATAAAAATTTAATAAAATAAATAAATAAATTGTATAAGTATGTTTACCAGTCATCATTATGTCATTATATAAGAATACCATTTGCGCAATGACCTCATGATATATGTTTATGTGGCTTGCAGGTGCTATTTGAAGTACTTATTTATTCAATTTCTATAGCCACTCAACTCAAGCAAGAGAGTATGAGGCTTACAATTCTAAAATTATAAAACAATTAAAAACATGAAAACAAAACATCCACACAAATAAATAGATCTAATTAACTGTGATCGGATGTTTTGGACTAACTCTCATCAGTTCCAATAGCCATGGCCAATGACTGTGGGAATTGTAATCCAACAATGCCCTATAGATGTAGTTCATCAAGTTACTTATTCCTTTTCAAAAATTTAGGGAAATAATCAACTTTGCTGTTGGGTTTTCTGTTAACTACTTCTTTTATATAAATATGGTAGATAAATGTATAACATCCAACTGGTTGTAAATAGATGTAAAGGTTTATAAATTCTGGGCCTGATTCGCAAGAGGAGAAAGCTATCATTGTTTCAATGTATTAATCAGTATTTAACTAGAGGAGACAATATATGTATATATGTTTTGGTTTTTTGTTCTTTAATGGACATTTTTAATGTGTTTGTCTAATTTTGTTTTGTTTTTGTAAATTTCCCCCCTTTTTTTGGAGTTTGTATTTTAATTTTCTGAATAAAAATAAAAATTTATTGCTAAAAAATTTAGGGACTAAAATAATTGAGTTTATTTCTTAGATAGTGTATATACTGATATGACATATTGCTTCCTATATCTATGACTTCAATTAAGAGAACATACAAAATGCTACTTCTTTCACATACTGTTTTAAACTGTCTCAAGTTCTGAAAAACTTGAAAACATAGTTTTACCATTTGGCCTGGTGATCCCTTAATGTAGGTATGGAATCTGTTAGAGAAACTGACTGCTCTGTTCTGCAAATTAGATTTCATGGTTTTAACGGTTTTATTGCTTTAATGCTTTTGTTGTTATTTTTTTATTATTTGAGGCAGTGTTCTTTCTAAACTTTGTTCATTACCCAGAGTTACATATGTGAGTTGGGCGGCAATCTAAATTCCCAAATAAATAAATAAACTAACTAACAAATTCATGAGGAATATTAAACTAAATAGATGTGTGATCTGATTGCATTATCTTGTAACTTATCTATATGCACATAAAAGCAGGGGTGGGATTCTACGGGTTTGTACCTATTCTCTAGAACCGGTTGTTAATATTCTAAGCAGTTCAGAGAACCGCTTGTTAGAAGAAATTACTGGCCTACTCCTGTAAGAAAGGCAGGAAGGAAACATTCTGGTGTTGCTTACAGAAACTGCCTCTCCATCAACTCTTATTACATTCTTGGCAGGACTAGACTTCCTGACTCTGGAACTTCTCTGGAGTTTTTTTCCTCCTTTGCTGGTACTTTGCTTGTGTTGAGTGACCATTCAAAGTTACAATGGCACTGAAACAAGTGACTTATGACTGTTTTTCACACTTAAGACTGTTGCAGCATCCCACAGTCATGAGAAGCCAGGCGAGGAGATGCGTGCCTCAATGTGAGTGATGTTGACTTGGCAACGCCCAGCCAGTCACATGCCCACCAAGCCATGCCCACCAACTAAGCCACGCCCACAGAACTGGTTGTTAAAAAATTTGAATCCCACCCCTGCATAAAAGTCTTCCAAAATTATTCATTTGAAACATGATGTCATAATTTTCCCTACAATTGCAGGACCTCCACTATAATGGAAAATATACTGTCCATAAAGCAGGAATCTGTAGTTATTTGTAACCAAACAGCTACAAAACAGCAATGTACACCTAACTAAAACCTAGGGAAAACATTTACATCCTTGTTTTGGATTGAATTCTTGTTTTCTTTTTGTTGTTTAGTCAGATATAAAAGCCAGTGACTAAAGATGCATTGAACATCTTTAAAGCTTTTTTGTAGTAAAGCAGATACTTGATGATGATGATTTAATAATAATTTCAGTTATTAATTCACTACTACCATCACTTATTCTGCTACTGATAACAATGTAGGCTCTGCTGACACAAAAAAGGAACAAGGGCAAAGACAGAATATTATATTTTGTGGCTTGATAAGTACATTACTAGACAATTCAAATCCTGTCTGCTTTAGTAAAGATTTCATTTTGCTTCTGTCTTCTTCAGAGTCCTCAGATACTCATATAAACCACTGCTATTTCCAAGTTCAAAGAACAGATAAAAGATGTTTTCTCCAATATGGGATGAATTAATCTAAAATTACACTATTACAGAATGTACAGATTGGGATGGACCTTGGACGTCATCTACCTCAACTCCCTCTGAGTCTGCAGTGCAGGAATCCATTTGTATAGCATATGCTGCCAACTACCATCCAGCTTATTAAAGGAGCAAAGGAGAATTTGCAGCCTACTGAGGTAGTTGGTTTCATTGTTGAATAGTAATGACCATTAAGATTGTTTTTTTTTCTTTCACATCCAACCAAAACCAATTTCTTTGTTAAAACCCTTATGTCTTGAAGAGCTTCAGAAACAGCTCCAGGAAATTTGATCCCACCTTCCACATGACAGCCCTTGAACACACATCTGTTGTGTCTCCTTGCAGATTTCTCTTCTTCAGATAAAACATGCCCAATACCTTCAGGCATTCCTAATAAGTTTTCCCTTCCTTTTCCCATCTTAGTTGCTTTTCTCTCAACATTTTTATCAATGTTTTTATACAAATGCGATGCTAGAAATGAACACCATATTCTAGGTGCAATCTGACCAGTGTCAAATAGAAACAATGGCTTCTCTTAATCTTGATCCCACTTCATGAGTATACTGTTGAACAGTAAAGTTCCTACCACCTTTATATGCTCTAATAAGTGTTTGGTTTTTTTTCCTAATGGGGTTCTGCCCATTATTCCAGTTTGCTAACATGCCCTCAGATTAGGATAATGATCTCTAAAGTGTTTGCTATATTCTGATTTATAGAATAAAGTAGTATATTTTCTAACTCCTTTTTGTAATCATTTACAAATACGTTGAATGGCACAGAGTCTAAATGAAATCTTGCAATATACCAATCCAGAGTTCTCTCCAGAACCACAAACCTACACTCATTGGGCATTGTTGTTAATCCCGGTCTGTGTCCACCTAACATACCATAATTAACTCAAATTTTCTTATCATCTCTATTAGAATCTTGGAGAGGTCTTTGTTGAATGCTTTGCTTTGAAAGGAACATTTTCACATGATGGTAAACACATGTATGTAAGTACCTAATGTTTTTTACATTACTCTTTTTGATTACAAAGTGTTGAGAATGGAATTAAGATTTGGATTTCACTATATATTATAATAGATTTATATTTTGCTCTTATTTCGTATAGGTCCAGTTGGTGTGTACAACGCTCCCACCTCCTATTTTTCCCACAATAATAACCCTATGAGATGAGTTGCACAGGAACAGTACCCAAAGTCACTCAGCTACTTTTTATACCTAAGGGAATGCTACACTTCACAATCTTGCATCTTCTAGCCCAGCTCTTATCTTCTCCATCAAACTGGCTCTCACAATTTAGCACTGGTATAATATTATTTTAAATTTGGGATTCCTGAAGAATTTCTGCTCTAGCAAAATACTTGGTAATGCATGCCTGCGCAACTTGTGAGCTGGGAGATGGAAGAAATATGATTAGTTCAAAGTGCAGTGTTATTGAATTCTAAAGCTACAATAAAACAATTTCTGACAGAGAGGATGAAAAGATAGATTTGCTATTATCCTTCTTCCATTAAAAAAATAAAAAAACAGATGATATCAACTCCATTACAGGAGAAATGGAGAACACAGCTGTTAGGTACCCAGGAGAAATGAAGCTGGATAACCTCCAGGAAAAGCATCAGTTTTCCTTTATCTGTCTAACTTGCAGGCAGCAGTTCCAACTATCAAGGAATCTATGAATGCTGCAGCAGGTGCGTTAGTATGAATACAAAAAGCAAACGAAAAGGCTTCATTTTTCTCCTTCAAATTAGTACATTTCAGTTTTAATCACAGACAGAAGTGCCTGTGTCTTGGCTGGGCAGCATTCAGAAATGAATGGTGCCCAAGGAAGTACTCTGGACCTTGTGAGGGCAACACTCCCCTGCTATTCATTAAAATAACCTGACTTCCCCCTTCCAGGTTTCTATGTAAGCCTGAAAGAAAGGCACCACCATGTCAGGGAAGCCATTCATTAACAGTTAACATGAAGCAACCACATCTTTTCCTATGGATGTGTGATGTGTTTGGTTAAGGAGTTGGAGGCAGATGCTATACTCCCCCCCAACACCCAAGAAGAAACAAATTTCAGCCTTCAAATCTGAAATGCTATGTAGCCTTTCAAACACCCTTTTCTCATTATTGAGGACTTGCAGCCAATATTTCTATCAAAAAAGGAATTTGGTCATATAATTGCACTGCACTACATTCAGTGTTGTGCTTTCCATGAAGCCTGGGATTTCTTAAGTTTTCAGTAAATAAGAAATATGCTTGGCATTATACTAGGAAGACTGTTTGACAGAGATCTGTAATGCTGCTAATAAATAACTTTAACTCAAGTTGTTGCACTTACAGTATATCTTCATTTTTGTCTAAAAAACAGGCCCATCATAATAACAAAATGATACTCTTCAATTCATGGCTACAGAGGGCTTGAAGCATCACTTTGATATAGAAATGAAGTGAAAATCCCAAGAAAGGGTACTGAAACAGGGAAGCAGGACCAAATACTATTCTGTTTTGAAAAAAAGTAACATCAAGCAGCAAAAAACAAAATCTCAAATGATCCTATGATCGGCTAAGAGGTGTTTTTTTTTAAATTAATGCAAAGTTTTCTTGAAAGAGTAGTTTTTAGATC
Organism: Bungarus multicinctus; assembly: GCA_023653725.1. Lineage (NCBI taxonomy): Eukaryota > Metazoa > Chordata > Lepidosauria > Squamata > Elapidae > Bungarus > Bungarus multicinctus. The sequence goes on from CM042834.1 coordinate 206,564,867, forward strand.
ATGAACTATTTTTCCAGGCACAACATTGGATATTTGGCTACTTCTGCCACCAATTACGGTTTTCTTTGCCACAGATTGTTAGGGATTTTTCATTTCCCCCTCTGTTTACCATATTCAGGGTAACCCAACATGCTTCCATGATGAGAGATTACATCTGTTTTTTGAAAATGAGAATACTTATTTTATTTTTGAGAATTCTTTTTCAATATCAACAAAAGCTTTTGAGGTTTTCTAGGAACTAAAAGGCAATATTTCACATATCTGAAGCAAATACAGGGATATTCTCTTACCCCTGGACACACACATACAGCATAAATCAACAATCTCACAATGAAACACACAATAAGAAGGATTTTTATCTTGCAAATAACCACTACATTCAAGTTCTGAATTTTGGCCAGTAAAAGCTTTGAAACTTGCTGGAATTATTTTAAACTAGTCATTATATCTCAGTTTAAGCTATCTAAATGGTTGTTTTGAGGTTAAGGGAGAGGGAAAGATATATAGTGTCTTCAGTTATTAGAACAACAAATTAAACAAATAGCACTGCTGATTTGAAGTTGTAAACATTTTATTGTAGATCATGAATACACAAATGCAATTCTCCACTTACATCTCCTAGTATCTTCCCTCTTGGTGATTCCACTGGGGCTACTGTGATTTATTCCTCAGAAATATTTGCAAAGCTTCACAGATACATCAAAAACACACAGGGATGATTTTTTAAAACCCAAAGATATATTTGCCTGTGCTTTTTGGCAATAGATTTGTACTGAATCCAACAATGCATATATGCACATACATTTTGCCTTTGCCACAAAAGACTACCCTGGCATATATCAAGAACTGTGAGCTTAATATGCAGATTATAGTAAAAAGCTAGATACATTTCAGTGAAAAGAGTCTGTCATACTTGAATAAAAACTGTAGATTAATAAGATAAATTTGTCCAATCTCTACCTTTGAACTTGTTTGTATTAAACATTGTCCAATCTAGTTCTTGTGGTAAAGGTTTAATTCTTTCTTTAAGAACTGAGTGTTCTTATTCCTTTGTATGTGTTTGACTGTCGTAATAATGAATCATTGTTATGGTTCATTGCACAGTATGCCATATGTTTAGACTGATTTGGCATTATTATTGTTATTATTATTTTAATGCAATAAAGAATCAATTACAAATATTATGACTTAGTTGATATGAATAAAAAATAGATATTTTCATCATGAAGGTAATAACTATAAGCTAATGACAAAAAAAGGTCATTTTTTTCCCCTCCAGAAAATGCTGCCCACAGGGACATAGGCACTAATTATAATAATATAAGAAACAACTAAAAAGATGTGCCTAAGAACACTCTAATTTTTTGACAGGAAGAACAGTGTTTTTTAACAGATAAGTGAGTGGCACAAAGAGCAAAAAGAATAAGAAAGTCTTATTGGTTTGGTTCACAGATCAATTATGTGCCTTCAGCTAAAGCTGGGTGAAACCAAGGCCTGCTTTAAGGGCAGGTTTTAAGGAATGAAATAGGATAAGGCCTTAATTTCACCCAATTTGGGGAGTTTGCCAACTGCAAAATGGATGGTAAACTCAGGCAGTCTGCAAAAACAATTTTACACTTGTGGATAAGGAGAATGAGCCAACATTTGCATTATTGTATATGTAAAAGTAAAGGTTCCCGTCGCACATACGTGCTAGTGATTTCCGGCTCTAGGAGATTGGTGCTCATCTCCGTTACAAAACGAAGAGCCAGCGCTGTCCAAAGATGTCTCCATGTCATGTGGCTGGCATGATTAAATGCCGAAGGTGCACAGAACACTGTTACCTTCCCACCAAAGTGGTCCCTATTTTTCTACTTGTATTTTTACATGATTTCGAACTGCTAGGTTGGCAGAAGCTGGGAGAAATAATGGGGGCTCACTCCATTATGCGACGCTAGGGATTCGAACTGCTGAACTGCCAACCTTTCTGATTGACAAGCTCAACGTCTTAGCTACTGAACCACTTTGTCCCTTACTGTATATGTAAAACAGATGTCCAAATCATACGAATTGTTCTTAATTAATAAAAAAAATGGATGGAACTAAATTGTTCATCCTTAAACAAGAATGTATCCTCTAGATGATTAAATGAGGAATTACAATATTTTTAAATTATCAAAACATCTGAGTAGTGCTATATATGCTCATACAAAGCAATCTTGGTGTCATGGAAAAATCTTGGTGTCATGAAAAATCTCAATATCTAAAAGATACTAACAAAAGCATATTTGAGAGATGAACAAGAGACTCACATCCTTGCCAATCAAGTCCTCCTGATTTTCTACAATTCCCCAGGGAGCTATTCCAATAGTGCAGATCTTTCCTCTAGATTTTGAAGCATGGTCTTTCAGTGCATCGCCAACATGCCGAATAACTCCTGAAAAAGAAATGCTAACATGTGACAGGATGACATTAATATCTGCTATGAAAATGTCAGTAGGTTAAATTTTGTGATACGAAAATGAAAACATTATGAGTCAACCAGAGATCAAGCAATTGGGTTAAGATTTAAAATAAAAGCAAGAAAGCCAGCTACTATATAGTTCAGGATTTCATGGAAAGTTTTGGACATAAATACAAAATGAATATGTTTACCTATAACTTTGTTCTAATATTGTCTTAAGTCACATTTTGATTTAACCACAGCTTTTTGAAAAAGCCAGAAAAAAAGTGAAAAATTAACCTTGCTGGATAAGTGATAACAAAATTCATTATCATGGCTAATTCATTACATGCATTCTTGCTCCGCCCCTTTTTTCCCCCTAATTTTGAGTAGGATACAGAATTTGTGGGGATCCTGATGTTTTTGAACTGCAACTCTCAGTCACCTCAGCCATCATGGCAATGGTGAGGAATACTGAAAACTGTAGTTCAACATCACTTGGCAAAAGCAAGAATTATATCTTTTATATTTTTGGTTTATACAGTAGAATGTATTTCCATTAGGCATGCTAATTTAGATTGTACTATTTTTGATTTAGTGGATGTTGGAGGTAAGCTAAGAGGATACTGGGGGTATATGCATATTAATTTTTATACTGGGTTGGAATATAAAGTGTCTGATCCCTGAGTTCTACCTATCCAATCCATTATTGTGATTTTTAATTGCCAAAAATAAAAATAAAAAGAGGTGGAGATAGCACGGTCCGATGTTTACCTGCCTGTCTGACAATTTTCTCTCTCTCTCTGTAGTCTGTTCAATACTCTGATATTAATTTCAATTTAGGAAAATACTTTTAATAAATTATTTCAATTCTCTGGAGTTGCATTAAACTATCATCAGTGCCATGGCCTTTTGCTCTTTGTCCATGGTTATTATCTTTGCTGCTGTTTTAACTGAAAATACCTGATAAAACTGGCAGGCAAACAAGCAGCAGGCATTTAACCTTCCTCTCCACCTGAATAGTATCCTACAAATATTGTTAATGGACCTTTCCTTCCAATGAGAATAACAGTAGGGGTGGTGTGGGGGTTGTGACCATGTCATTAAGATATTTTTTCCAGTTCTTGCTTAGAATCGTATTTTTGTTGTCTACATTTTTATAAAAGATATGCCTGCTAAATGAAAATTGGTATTTAATGTGATGTTTATGAAAAAAAAGAAGGAAAGGAATGTGCAGTGATATATTTCTTTGACAAGCCTTCTGAGATATACTTGCTCCAATGATTTTTTCCCTTGACAGTTTTTATTACCTGTATTTACTCCGCCTGTAAATATCCATGCTCCAGTTGTCATAGCAGCTTTAATGAGGCCTTTCCCAAATACTTGTTTGAGTTTGGGTTGCAGTTCAAAGTTCTGGAGACCTCCATGTACTGAGATGAGAAGTTTTGGTAGTTCAAGCTGCCATTCCTTGGTCATCAAGTGTAGAAGAAGATCAGGTTTTGTGTCAAAAGACACCCGCACATACTAGAGAGCAAAGGGGCATTGATTGAAAATGAAAAAAAAAAGAGTTAAGTTGTAATAAACATATTGGTTCCATCTCTGGTAACATGAAAAACAAGAGGCAAGAATATTAAGTATGTTCATCATCTTGAGTTGACCAAATATTAAAAAAAAAAATGGGATCAAAATAATATAACGTAACGGCAACATTTAGCTAAATGGGGTTTTTGTAAGTAATACAATTCCATGAAATTGTTGTATGTTTTCTATGGTTATAAGATAAACTAATAATTTGCAACAAGTTACTAAACATCTGTATATAAGGTAGCTAACACTGAACCAGAAGATTTCATTTCATGTCAAGTTCATCATGCACTTCATCATACAAGATTGACCATGCATTTCATGATCATGATGACTATGATGACGCAAAGTTCATTATACATTTCAAAGTTCATCATCATACTTAGCCAAAAATGGTTGTGAAGAGTATGCCACATCAGTACTTGGGGTACTGAGTCTTTGGATCAGATTATGAGAAAATAGTTTCCCATCATATGTCCTTAATACTGGTCCATTAATTTAACTTAAACTATTTTAATCTGTAGCAATGGTGGTGGTTTGCAAATGCTGGCATAGAATATATCTATTTATTTATTAACTTTAAATTTCTAGGTTCTATCATATCACAAGACCTAAAAAGGACACCTAATATCAAAAACATCATCAAAAAAGCACAACAAAGAATGTTCTTTTTGCGCCAACACAGAAAGCTCAAACTGCCCAAGGAGCTGCTGATATAGTTCTACAGAGGAATTATTGAATCTGTCATCTGCACCTCTATAACTGTCTGGTTTGACTCTGCAACCCAACAAAACTGACACAGACTTCAGAGAGTAATTAAAACTGCAGAAAAAATAATTACTACCAACCTGCCTTCCATCGAAGACCTGTATATTGCACGATTCAAAAAGAGGGCTGTGAAAATATTTACAGACTCCTCACATCCCGGACATAAACTGTTTCAACTCCTACCCTCAAAACGACACTATAGAGCACTGCACACCAGAACAACTAGACACAAGGACAGTTTTTCCCCGAACGCCATCACTCTGCTAAACAAATAATTCCCTCAACACTGTCCAACTATTTACAAAGTCTGCATTACTATTACTACTAATCTTCTCATCACTTCTTATCACCCATCCCTTCCCACTTGTGACTGTAACGTTGTCACTTATATCCTTACAATTTATATTGAGTGTTTCCTAGTATGATTTGATTGCTTGTTGTAGCCTATGACTATTATTAAGTGTTGTACCTTATGACTCTTGATGAATGTATCTTTTCTTTTATGTATACTGAGAGCATTTGCACCAAGACAAATTCCTTGTGTGTCCAATCACACTTGGCCAATAAAGAATTCTATTCTATTTTTATCCCATCTTTATTATTTTTATAAATAACTCAAGGTGATCAACATCATAATATTCTTTCCTTCCCTTATTTTCCTCACAGCACAAGACTATGAGATGAGGTTGGGCTGTGAGAGAGTAACTAACCCAAGGTCACCTAGCTGGCTTTCATGGCTAAGTATTTCCTAGTTGAATCATAGACAACTACAATGATCTAAAACATATACATTTTACAAAAGACAATGTTGAAAAAGCACTACACAATCTAAAACTATCTCTATGTATTGGACTAGATGGATTATGTGCCTACTTCTTAAAAAAGCTATCTACTGCCATAGCCGAACCTCTAAGCATAATTTTTAGAAAATCTTTCAGGACCAGCTCCTTGCCAAACCTATGGTCACTAGCCAAGGTCATCCCCATCTTCAAAAAGGATACATCCACATTGTTTTCCTGGACAGAGGCTGTAAATGTAGAGGAACGGTGGGATTTTGAAGTTTCCTTTTAAACGCCCTCTCGTGTGTTAGGGTACACACTCGCGCACAAATATTTTTTTTGTATCTGTGGAGTCGGATGTGTTGCGTTTGATATTTGGTGGATGAATGCTCATTTAACGCCACAAGACGGCTGTGCGGGCACACTTAATTATGCCTGTGCCTAGGGATGGTGTATTGGATGCACGCTAGAGGTTTAAAGATATATCTCAATGTGTCTGAAGTGACATCATTACTTAAACGGAGAGTAAACTGTTTCTTATAGAAGGAACTGTAGCAAGAAAAAAAGAAAACAAGATACCATAAAGAGATCCGACTAGGACAAACCTGAATGGGGAAAAGAAGGAAGAGACATCACTCTGCAATAGAGAGTTTATCCAAGCCTTTGAAGCAGCAGAAAATGGAAGATTATATTCCAAACAGACAGTCTGTTCCAGTGAGTAACTCATTCACAGGCACCTTGTCAGACAAACTTAATTTATGTGATTCATTGGAAAGGGACTTACAAACTGAACTGGAAGATAAGCAGTGTGTAGAACTGTCCTCCTCCCTCTCAGAGGGTGGCTCCTATTCTTGGAGCCCAGCAGCAGCCTTCTTTGCTCAGGTGGGAGATGTAACAAATTTAAAGAAGGAAAATGTGACAGACTTCCTCTCTAGACAATGTTTGCTTACAGCTCAAACTGTAAAGTCAATATATGATCTTTTGTCAATTGTTATAATTGCCTGAAAGAATCTTTTGTAACGTTTGCTAGGAGCCACTTAAATACTGTAGAAGGACTTGGGAGGATAACCATGGATAGACATGGGACAGCTAACTCAGAAAATGAAACTAGCGAAGGATCTTGTTTTCCTCCCAAAAATTTGAACACATATAGAGAAAACACTCAATCAGGTAAAGGCCTAAGAGATGATCAACATAACTACAGTCTGCAAACTAACCAGGTTACCTTGCAAATTTATGACAAGAGAGTAAATAGAGGGCGTTGGAATAATAGAAAAGCTATTAGGCTGTCCCTGAGCCAACTGCTCCATTGTGACTCACTCTGATAGATCTACTACATGCAGAGTGGCTGCCAGCAAGAATGCAATGTATGAGACTTCTCCTATTGTTCAAGCAACCCATAATACCCTCATGCTTTTCAGAATGAAGCCCTTTCTGAGCACCTTCTCAATATTTCCAATAAGGGTTTTTTGCTCAGAAAAAGTGTACCCACTCCTGAAACAGCATCCCCAAGTGGGAACTTTTGCTTTAAATTTAGGTTGCAACAGCTCTCACATTGCTAAACCCGAGGCTGCTGCAACTGAACTGACCTCGAGAAGGCAAAGAAGCAATATACAAACTGTGTTACCCACAGCTGTAGGAATTGCTGAGGATGTGCCAGAAGAAATGTTTTGACTTATTCAGTGCATTGTCAGAACCTGAGCAAGTTAACATCATTCAAAGATTGGATGACCTAAAAGAGTCACTGACAACAACGACGACTCAATCTACAGTATTTAATCAACAAACGGCCTCTACTTTAACAGTAAAAGAAGCCACTGTCACCACAGGCTGACTGTGGGGTAACTGCACTGACTGACCCAACCTGTGAGAAACAACTGAAAGACAAAGGGCTTCATCACACAATGTCCCCTGATCTGACAAACACTAAGGAGATAATCCATCTTCCATCTTCAATTGATTTAGAAGCTCCCATAACAGCTTTCCACAAGACGAATCCTCAGTTATGCCACCCCAAATATGGACATAAATCTACATTTATAGATTTAAACCAGAGTACCTGCCCATTGGGAAAAAAAATATTCTTGGAGCAAGAGCAAAGGCATACTGTCAACCGAGATATAGAGGAGCAACAACAAGTTCTGCAACCCATGAGGACCAATATTGAACCTCATAACAACTGTGTTTATGTGGGAAGCTTAGATGATATTGATCTGACTCCAATGTCAAGTTGACATCTGACATCTTTACCTCCAGCCAATTAACCAAGCCAGAACATCTTGTTTCTGAGAACCCCTTACAGTTGGTGACCTGGAACATAGCGGGCTAGAAAGGGATAGTTGATAGTGGACTGATGAGCTTTTTCTCTAGATTTGACGTAATAGGCCTTCAAGAAACTTGGCGAACCGAAGTGGACAAACCAGTACAATTGCCAGGCTTTCAGGGATGAGTCTCCCCAGCCCAAAAAACAAAGAACAAAGGCAGACCCTCTGGTGGACTATGTATTCTTATAAAGCAAGAGTTACAATGGCAGGGAGAGAAATTATATAACGAAGATAAATATCCGTACTTTCTAGCTGTCAAATTTGAATATGACCAGTTTGAGTTAATATTGGTAAATGTGTATATTCCCCCGAGCACATCCCACTATAATTCCGAATAATGGATGTGCTTGGAAGTTATCCTAGAAGATATAGCAATACTGTATCCTCAGTCCATAGTGGTTTTATTAGGAGATCTGAATGCTAGACTTGGTCCCTCTTTGTATGAGCTTGCCCAGAAGAAGGGAATCCCAGGGGAGTTCTTTGAAAAATCATCCTCAGTGGCTCTCGAGAGATTGTAAAAGTAATGCCACTGGTTTGCTCCTAGTCTCTTAATTTTTAAGGGTAATCTCTAAATTTTAGGAGGTAAGGATAAGAATTACATATACCCTTATAAACACCACTCAACTAATTCAAGTAATTGGATCTCTTTTGCGTGTCTAGAGATAAGGCTGACCTCTTCTCGGAGGTCACAGTACACCTTAGCGACAATAGCGACCATCAGCCTATAAATGTGACATTGCGAGGCCGCTCAGATTTAAGACCATATAACATGGTGAAGTGACTCAAAATAAAAGGTTAATTTGGGCAAAGGTTGATACTAAGGCAATATTAGAATGGCTAAAAACAGAGAATGCTATTAAGTGGGCTAGAACAATCCAGTCAATTACTACTGACTGGATGTCAGACTACAATGCATTCTCCAATCTTTGTAACATATTGAAGAAACATCTAACAACTAAATCTGTTACAAAAAGAGCCCAAGTGGGTAGACCTCACTGGTTCGATTAGGATTGCCAGCAATTGAAAAAGAAATTGAAGGCAGCCATGAGGCTTGCCAGAAGAACCCTACTGCCTATATACAAGTTAAGATGTTGCACACAAGAAAGGAATATAAAAAAACTATAACTTTAAAGAAAAAAGTTTTGCTGTTTTAATCTGGTCAGAACTTGAGTTGGCTGCCAAGAAGTCATAACTCAGTATTATTTTGGCATTCCGTAGCAGGTATCCTGAAGGGACGGAGATTTGCGTTTGACATACCAATCTCTGCTGAGGATTGGGAGAATTATTATCAGTGCTTGTTTGCCTCCACCGAACTGGTAAAAAAATTACTTTTAAACAGTGATTTAATAAACCCTAGAATCCCCCCTCCCTTCCTTGGCCACCAGTCTCAGAAAAGGAGATACAGTCCATCATTAAAAGTTTAAAGAGCAATAAAGCCCCAGGAGCGGATTTTCTACCAGCAGAACTATTTAAGAAATTTCCCAACTGGTGTGGCCCTGTATTAGCAGGCCTTTTTACACACATAAATAATACCTGCCATATACCAAGATGGGTGGAAGATGGCAATAGTCCCCATATATAAAAAAGGGAATAAAAAGGATCCTAGTAATTATAGGCCCATCAGCCTGATTGACATTGTAGCAAAAATATATGCTAGGTACCTTTTGAACAGAAATAAAATCTGGATAGAGGAAAACAATATCCTGACAGAAGATCAAACAGGTTTTAGACAAGGCAGATGTACTATTGATAACTGCTTTGTCTTGAATCATCTAATCGCCAAATATGCCTATAAGAGAAGACCCCTGTTTGCTGCTTTCATAGACCTTACAGCAGCATTTGATATGGTAAATAGAGACATATTATGGAGTAAACTGACATCTCTTAAAATAGAACCCAGAGTCCTGGCTTTGATTAAAGCCCTTTACACAAGTACCTGGTTGACGGTGCGGTATGGGGTTAACGGGGCCCTGACTAACAGGATCTGTACAAATAAAGGGATAAGGCAAGGGTGTATCCTGGCCCCATTATTATTTAATTTATACATCAATGACTTGCCAGGGTTAATGAAGGATACCATAGTACATATGCCGATGATCTTAAATACTTACTGTAACAGCTTGCTTTACGCTGATGATATGATTTTATTATCATACACACAAGTAGGATTATGTAGGCTATTAAGAAGATTTAGCTCTTATTGCCAGGATAACTCTCTAATCATTAGTAAATCTAAATAAAAAATAATAGTGTTTGGAAGAAACCATCAGAGACATAGGTGGCAATTGGATGGTGAACCAATTGAACAGGTTAATTCCTTTGTATATTTGGGCATAACTTTTTTCAAGACTGGATCTTGGGCCTGCCATCATCAATGGAGTACATTTAGAGCAAAAGCCCGTTTGAATTTATTGCTCAAATTAAAAAAGCATAGTTATCCAGGGTCCCTAGTCCCATTAATTAAGATTTATAAGGCTAAGGTTACCACAATGCTCTTGTATGGAGCAGAAATTTGGGGTATTTACTCAACCACAGTCCTAGAACAAACACAGTCCCAGCATTTGAGATGTATTTTGGGTGTAGACCCAAGAAAATCTGCTGCAGCAGTTAGAGCTGATTTGGAATTTATACAATTCAGGCATTATCTAAAATTAGAGCTTATAACTACTGGTGCAAAGTTAATGAAATGGAGACTGATAGACTACCCAAAATATGCCTACTAGAGCAAATAAAGCTGCAATCACAAATCTCCTGGATCATTAAACTAACAAATTTTGTAAGAAGCTGTGGTCTTCCTATCTCTTCTGTAACAGGAGAACAATAAAAAAAAGAGTTGCCCAAAGAATTAAGGATATAGATGCACAGACTGATACAGCTATCCTTAGTAAGGTAGGTAACTTGAAATGGTTGAGTAAATACAAATGTACTTTCCAAGTAGATAGCTACTTGAAGTCACAACTCCCAAAACATCTTAGGGAGATGTTCACGAGAGCGAGATTTAACAGCTTGACACAATGGTTAGATATGGGAGATTTCATGCAATACCGTACAATGAGCGCCTCTGCATTTGCAGAGCGGCAGAGGTAGAGGACCTGGCTCACATCCTATTTGACTGTTGCCTGTATAAGAGGATGAGAGACAGGTATCTTAGTCTTTATATCAGACGAATGACCCATTGGGATACCTACATCAAAATAACTTACCTTATGTCTAGCCAGAACTTGAAAATAACATTTAAAGTAGCACAGTATTTAAACAAAATGATTCGGTTGAGATCTGCGTATGTGGGATTGATTGGGGTAGACTGCAAGGGCGACTCCGAAATATAACGTTATTATATTTTATCTATATCTTAAATTATTGTACATTATTACAATTTTATTTTGGATTGTATTTTATTACTATTTCATCTTAAATCATATTTTGTCTAGATTGCATTTTAAATTGTATTTTATCAAGTTCCATTTTAAATAGTATTTTATCAAATTTCATTTTGAATTGCTTTTATTAAATTTTAGTAACAAATTGTTGCTGGAACTTTGCACTTTGATATGGCCCAAGGGCTAATCAATAAAGACTTACTTCAAAAAGGGAGACCACAGCCTAGGTGAAAATTACAGACCAATCTCCTTATGCTGTGTCACCTGTAAAGTCATGGAATCAATTATTAACCAATCCATTATCCTCCACTTAGAGACAAACAACCTACTCTCTAATAAGCAATTTGGTTTCAGGAAAAAACTATACAGTAATCTGCAACTCTTACACTGCAAAAACATATGGACTACACAACTCGATCAGGGCAAAGCAATAGACACAATCTACATAGACTTCTGTAAAGCCTTTGATTCAGTGGTACATGACAAACTACTCCTAAAACTAAAATCTTATGGTATCTCTGGACACCTGCATAAGTGGATGGAAGCATTCCTGTCAAACAGACAACAAATGGTCAAAATTGGGAGCGTCTTATCAAATTCTGTACCTGTCAATAGTGGTGTCCCCCAAGGCAGTGTTCTAGGACCAACTCTTTTCATACTCTACATAAATGACCTCTGTGATCATATTAAGAGCAATTACTTTCTCTTCACCAATGATGTAAAGCTTTTCAACATCACCGACAATACTGCTATTCTTCAAAAAAACCTCAACTATGTATCAGAATGGTCAAACAAATGGCAACTTCAAATCTCAACAAATAAATGCTCTGTCTTACATATTGGCAAAAAAATAAATAAATCAGAAAATAAAGTACAAGCTGAATAGTCAAGACCTTTTTGATGATCCAAACTCTGTCAAGGATCTTGGAGTACTCATCTCTAATGATCTAAGTGCTAGAATCCACTGTAATTACAAAAAGGCATTAAGAGTTGTTAACATAATCCTACGTAGCTTTTTCTCTGGTAATATCACACTACTAACTAGAGCATACAAAACATTTGCTAGACCAATACTTGAATACAGTTCATCAGTCTGGAACCCACATTACGTATCTGATATTAACATAGTTGAGAAAGTCCAGAAATATTTCACAAGTTCTCCACTCCTCTATTCGTTGCAGAATACCTTATGCCACCAGACTTGAAATTCTAGACCTAGAAAACCTAGAACTATGCTGTCTTCGGTCCGATCTAAGTATAGTATATAAAACCATAATTGCAATGTCCTACCTATCAATGAATACTTCAGCTTCAACCATAACAATACAAGAGCACACAATAGATACAAACTCAAGGTAAACCGCACCAAACTTGATTGCAGGAAATACGACTTCAGCAATGGAGTGGTCAATGTCTGGAATACTCTACCTGACTCTGTGGTTTCTTCCCCAACCCCAAAAACTTTAACCTTAGACTGCCTACTATTGACCTCACCCCTTTCCTAAGAACTAACGTGCCTACCGTCCCTATCCTATTGTTTCTTTTTATTTCTCTTATATACAGTATATCTATTTTGTGTATTCATAACTATGTTTATACTTATACCTGTTATTTTATAATTGCTTGAATTTTGAGTAGTTCTGAGAACCAGCAAATCCCACCTCTGACTAGAGATTTTACAGTATTCTTCCCTTGCTACCCCCACCAAGCCACACCCAGAAAACTGGTAGTAAAAAAAATTGAATCCCGCACTTGAACTAAACTCAATCTCCTGTTTTCTGAACGAGCAACTTAACCACTGCACCAAACTGAAAGGCACTCATTGGAGGAGCTAGCAATGGAACGTGAGCACTAATGCAGCATCTTCAGTTTATCTATTTCATTGTTAAATGTGAAGTGTAAATGTTGTCTCAGTATGAAAAGTCTATCAGCAAAAATAATTTGCCAGTAATGGGAAGAAATGTGTTGCAACTAAATGAGACAGGTTTTTTTAAAAAAACTCTATTAATATTTACATAGCATAAGATCAAGATAATTTTAAAATTGCTTTGAGGTGGGAGATACTTCTAATGTAATCTACCGAATCCCTGCATGGATTGCCTTTGTGATTATGTAGGACAGATGGCAAGGAAGCTAATCACCAGATCACAAGAACACAAGCAAGCGATCAGATGAGGAGACCCAAACTCTTTGGCAGACTCACACTGCAATGCACAACAATTTTGCTGCTACTAAGATTGTTGGATGAGCAGGCACAAAAACGGCCAAGGAACAGGAGTGCAGATTTACCACCAGCCTATCAAGTACTTAGAAGGCGAGGGCTGGACAACACAAGCAAATGACAGCTAATGACTTAAAAGCCAGTCATCATCATACCCCAATCAATATCTAAAAACCTACATACACCAAGCACTAAAAATACCACACAGAACAGCACGCGCTCTGCTAGAGAGAGGTTCCCTGAGGATGGGCTTCAGCATGAGTCTGAAAGTTCAGAAGACAAAACCTCTGATCCGGTAACTGAACCAGATTGGATCATGCAACATTATCATTGCACATGTATATTTGCCTTCATTCATGAGAATCTTAAAATCTACTCAGCATCTGATTACCATTTTGAATAGATAATTTACAAACAGCAGTAATACAATAAAATACTGATTTTCCAAGATTGTGAGATACATAGAATAAGTTATGAGTTGCTTTAAAGAAATTCCTGCTACCTTTATACAGAAAAACTCTTTTTATCTCCATGGCAGTAATCATACCAAAGATAGAAAAAAAATGGATTATGTAAGCCAAGGTCCATTCATGTAAGTACAAAGGCAGTAAATATGTGCAATTTATTTGACAAAGCATTTCATGCGCAAGCCAAACAGCATCCTGAATTTGCGTCTTCAATAGGCTATACAAACTATAGAAACAATGGAATGAAGAGTTTAAAAATTTGATATCATAACAATCCTTAGAATAAATTGTCATATATAACCCCTGGATGATTCTCATGGAACCCCTGGGTTCCAAGGAACACACTGTAGTATGAATATGGTTGTCTTCGATAATAAACCCAAATCCTTGGGAGCAAGGGTCTATGTAAGTTACCAATGGATTTCTTTGCTAGAAAATAAACTCCCTTATAACAGATAGAGTAAGAAATTCATTTGGACGTTAGAATTTTTAAACATTACCATGGCTTTATTTGAATGACCACCTCCTTGAAACTCAATGGTTCCAAAGGCATCCGTGGGGCTGAGTTGGGTATGCTTGCCGATTGACCACTTCTCTGACTGGATGTCATTTCGAGCGAGCCGGCTTTCATTTTTCTCATTCTGAATAATGGAGATACTTGGAGTAAGTCCCACATGTTGACCTATTAGGCGCCCACAGCAACACCTATGGCATTAAGCAAAAACTACTTAGTATAATAAAGCAGAAGACTAAAGTTATTAGACATCTTGCATGAAATAAGTAATCATTTTTCCAGGAGAATGAGCTATTGATAACTAGACTAGTGGTAATGTTGTACAAAACGTAGCGCTTGTGAAGAGAGGTTTCAGTAGTATAATACTTTGTTCAAACACACACACACACACAAATACACACACACACACACACACACACACACACACACGAACACACAATAAAATCAAGCAAAAAACTTTCCTAAGCTTTACTTTATTTTCACAGAGGAAATAAGATTATAATATTGACGGAAACAGCTGTGGATAATTCTGATGCAAGTGAATACATTTAGAATATATCATCCATATATTTAAAACATATTTTTACTTATTGTTCTCTCAGAAATCAGAAGCCAAATTAAAAGACTGCATTTTGCAACTATTACTGTCTTTTTAGATAAAGTATTGCAAAGAAGCAGCCACAAGAGCCAATTTGGTCCAGCGCAGGGGTATCAAACTCAAGGCCCATGGGCTGGATTTGGCCCGCATGGTGCTTAGATCTGGTCTGCAGAGATGTCCTGGAAACAGTGAAGGACCAGCCACGGTGCCTCTGCCAGTAAAAATGGAGTTCGGGAGGGCTGCAGGCAGCCCTCACAAGCTCAATTTTTGCTGGCAGAGAGTTGCAGGAGGCTGTCGCAGCCGAAAACAGAGCTCACAAGGGTTGTGGGCAGCCCTCATGAGCTGTTTTTGCTGGCAGAGGGTTGCAGGACGCCATTGCAGCCGAAAATGGAGCTCGTGTTTCCACTGGCAGAAGGTTGTAGAAAGCCATTGCAGCTGAAAACAGGGCTCGTGAGCTGGCCACGTCCATCCTTGCTCTTCGAGATCAAACACAATCCTGATGTGGCCCTCATTGAAATCGAGTTTGACACCCCTGGTCTAATAGTTAAGAAACTAGAAAGTGCGAAACTGTAAGTTCAAGTCCTGTCTTAGCAATGGAAACCAGTGGGTGTCTTTGAGCCAATGTTAAATGCACTGGGCTGGGTCCAAATTTTTACATCTGTCAGTAAAATGGAAGTCACCACAGAGAAAAAAAAATATTTGTCCCTGACATGCCCTCCAAAGCTTCTCCAAAAGTTGAAAGGCCCCGTGGAATGCCATTGGCCACACATGGAAACACTGAGGAAAAGAACAGCCCTATGACACAATGATCTGGTCATGTGGTCTTGGAAATGAACCATTCCTGTTTAAATGGAAGAAGAAATCTATTCTCTTTCTCTTAAATCGTTTAAATCTTTTTTCATAAAGTAGCTACCATATCTCCCCCCTGAGATACTGAAGGAGATAAAAAAATGAGTGTACTGTACATTCTAAGTACAGTGTATATTTAAAGTAGTTGTTGCTTACTGTTAAAATGAAGATGTTTTTCCTGTAGCATATATTAAAGGTGTACCTTTTTACAGTATACATTATAGCAGGCTTACTTACGTATTAAATAGAAATGAAGTAACCAAATATAGCACTCTCACCTATGGGGGTCTTTGGTGCTGGGTATTATATGGACACATTCCCTTTTGTAAAATGCTCTCTCTATCCATGACTTCTGAGCCTGAAAAGAAAGAAGATGAATTTTGAAAAAAGCTGTTATTAAATTTTAAAGAGCCATGAAGTATTTTAACAGATGCCCTGCAGCAGCACAACTCAGGGATGGTGTTATGCTCGAATGCACACCAGTGCATTCCTTCCAGATGATGGGCTGCACACTCTATTAATATTAATACCACACAATCTATAAAATATGATTAATGGAAATAAATGACAAATCAACATTCTCCACTTGATAAGAAAGTCCTTGATGTTATGTTATTTTTCTTTTATGAATTCTCTTTTTAAAAAAAAAAACATTGTGCATAGTGGAATATTGAAGATTTTTGTCCTTTAAAACAATTCAAGGTCCTCAGAGAACCTTGATATTTTCTATATTCAGACATATACGTTTTAGACTGGAGCATGGGAGTATAAAATACCACACAATTCATATGGAAATCACTTGGGAAACAAGGATCACAGATGCAGCAAAGAATGTTAAATAATTAAGAAGAACACACAGAAATGTAGGCATATAAAGTTGCAGGCAGGTTGAGCTCTGGTGGGGAGATATTCTCAGCAAGCATTGTCAGCAGCTCAAAGTTCAGAAATTATTTTCCCCTCCAGATTCATGGCAATTATATATTCACACCTGTAAGGATAAATCTAGAGCAGGCACATATTTCTATTACAAATTTTAAAGCATTCTATATTAAAGGTTAATTAAATGTCAGTATTGGGTTTAGCTGATCAGAAAGAAAAAGGTTGTGAGAATGGAAACTCCACAGGCTACATAACACAACCATTATCTTTATCTACTTGAATTTGCCATTTTCTACATTACATTCCATTTTAATCAAAGGCAGAGCAACTGAGGCAGAAGTCTGATTTTGCTCCTTCCCCTCCACAAGTCCAAATTGCTTAAGCTTTGAAACAGATTTGGAAGAACAGTGGAGGAATTCACAGGAAAAAGAGGGGATGTACCAGTTTGCTGGGAACATAGGTGTCTGCAGGATAGACATGTGATTAAAATATTTTGTGACATTACAATGCAAACCCTGCCACTTACATATCGTATTTATCACTGGGATGTTAAAAGTGTGGGCTTTGGTCATAATGCCCCACTACATGTTATCTCATTTGTCCATCACCATGAAAAAGAAAAAGGTTGTGAGAATGGATGGTTGTGAGTATGGCTGCTCATGTGATAGAAGAACATCAAGATAGAATATATCTCATTAATGGCATTGTTAAAATAATTGGATATAAGAAGTGACTTAATAGATGACTGTTCATATAGCACAGGCACAGCAAATCCAATGAGCCCAAAAGGGAACAATAAATCAAATCAAACACACACGTACTCATGCGCACACATAGAGGGAGAGGGGGAGGGATGAAAAAGGAGAAATTATGTCTAGATTTTAACATTCAAGCCATGAATGGAAATTATTACCTTTTAAGCATTAGGAAGTTGTTTTAACAAATGCTCAAAACAACTTATATTTAAACTGTATTAACATATAATGTTGTTTAAATATAAAATGTATTTGACAATATAAACCAATTTAAAAAATAAACTTTTGTCATAGAATATACATATGGGAAACATTGATAGTAGAGTAGCATATATGTTTAATAAATATAACAGTAATATTTACAGCATAAGATTGTTGGAAATTTAATAATTCAGATTCTAGCCAATGATTTGAGAATATTAAAGTAGTGTTCAAGAATATAGGCAGTTCCAAGCAGAGTGGATCTTTATAAAATTAGAGTTAAACACATACTGAACATGGCACTATTTATGTACATTGATTTTATAATTGCCCCTTCCTTCTTTCTATTTCCTTTTAATTTTGATAAAGCACAGTGAGTTTCGTATATTTTATTGCTTCTTATATTTTAGCCTCAGGTTGGACACAGGGGCCTGGTACCTTTAGAGCATTTTAATTCTGATCTGGTGAGGAAATGGGGTCTTTTTTTTTTTTTCTGTTTTAATGCTCTGTGATGAAGTTGGATGCAAAAGCTGCAGCTTTAGGTAGAACATTTATTTAGAGATCAAGCAAAACATTTAATAGCCCATTGTTATTGTTAGCAAATACTTCAATAATGCAATGTGTTTTATAGTGATTATCAAATAAAATCCACTAATTTTAATAAAGATGAAATATGACTTGATTAATTATGTGGCATCCCTTTGTGTATAAACAACTGAAATCATTGATTTCTTAAATTTAAATGCTTTTCCTAGTCACCAGAAACTGAGTAGGAAAAAACAGTTTAAGGATTCACTTTTTAAATGCTGCCTTTTAAATTCAATTTGCTTTATTCAATTTGCTTTATTCAATTTGCTTATCTACCTTTGGTTGATTAGAAGCTTAAAAATAAAGAATAAAATTACTGTTATGTATTGGTGTTTTTAACAGGTAACTTGGATTCACTTTTGCGAATATTAAAAAACATATTTAAAAATATCAAATGTAAAACATTTTATGAAATCACCAGAAAAGCTAACTGGCTAACCAAACAATATCTGAGTAATTATGTCTTCTGCTTTAAGCATCCTCTAGCAGGCGAGACATGTATGTAATGGTTTGGTAGGCACTAGGCAGTGTTCAACTGATCACCATGTCAAAAGAACAATAGTTATGACATTAACACAAATGTGATTGCTCTAATTTCTATTAAAGATTAATGATAATCAGAAAAAATAACAAAAATATTTTAACATTCAATTGTAAGGTATGAAAAAATATCTTTTACAACAATATTAAAAAACATCCTAGATTAAAATAGTTATCACTATTGAGTTTCAATAGTGTGCTGCCGATAGCTTATTAATATTTCTCTATACAATTGTAAAAGAAAATATTCTGCTCTCTGAACTGATTTATTACTGATATGTCCTGAGAAACATTGCTATTTAGTTTAAATTGCCAAAAATGAAGAAATGAAAATAAACCGTACTGCACACCCAAGTCTGTAAATGATGTTTTATAATTTAATCATCATACATTTTTAGTCTTTATTATTTTAGCTTTAATGAATAAAACACAGCGTTATGTTAAATGTTATACCATTTGAGCGAATATGGTTTCAACATTATTTTGTTATTAAGACTAACAACAACAACAACAACGTTTACCTTTTGTTCCACACTGAGTCTGTCCCATGCTCTCTCTGATCTATTTGTGCTATCTAAATTTCACTGAAGCAGGTCATTCTGCTAATACTAATGCCCCATGACTGCCCACCAGACAAGTTTTTCATTCCAGTTTTGACCATGAGATGTTAAAGTAAGCAA
This sequence comes from Bungarus multicinctus, assembly GCA_023653725.1. Taxonomy (NCBI): domain Eukaryota; kingdom Metazoa; phylum Chordata; class Lepidosauria; order Squamata; family Elapidae; genus Bungarus; species Bungarus multicinctus. The sequence goes on from CM042834.1 coordinate 206,584,416, forward strand.
TGAACTTGCGCCCATTAGCTACTTGGAATGTCCTGATATGGGATTAGCCTCATTAAGAGCTCAAAAGAGATTCACTCACAGCCTCCAAATACTGCCTTCATTTGAAGAATTAATCTGGTGCCACCCCCCACCACCACCCTCACAACCAATAAACAAAACATAACCAGAGATTTTGGATTTAACTGGTACAAGTCCTGACAAGTGAGTTGGACGGATTTTCTTCTCTCTCTCTCTTTTCATTTCCAGAAAAGATCTTGTACAATTGTGATGGTGTTCCGAGTCCTGAAAGTTCAACTCAGAGAAACAAATCCATCAAAAGAAACAGTATATTAAACTGGAAAGGATCTGAAAAGTACATGGGATATTTTTAATCTTCAAAGAATGAAGATTAAAGTGTGCTTGTTTGATAACTGCTGGGAATCTTATGAACTAAAATATACATTATAGTTCATTAACAAGAGTATTTACCGAAAGAGATGGAGTTTGCAACTGCTTTTTGGCAGTCTTTAAATACAGTAAAAGTGTATTTTTCAGAAATTAATTTTAAAATGTAAAACTCTTAACATAGATACATTAAAATTTAGGGACTGATTTTCTTGGATCCCCACAAGAGCAAAGTAAGTCATAAAATAATAAAGATAGACAATGACACATTTTAAAAAATCTTATAGAAAGAAACGATCACGTTTTATGCAGCATTTTGGGATTTTTGTATAAGAAAGATTATACTGTACTTGTTCAAAGGTCACTGTCACACTTTGCAATACTTCCTACTGACTGCACTCTTTTGTACTAAATTTCATATTTTTCCAGGAGTTGTATGTCTCCAGAGTAGTTCTTGGGGGTGAAGTGGGGGTAGAAGAGAAAAGAATGCTCTTTGCACATCTTCATTCTCAGATAAAAGCATTTTGCTTCTCCTTTCAGGGAACTTCTCCAAAGATTTTGGAAATGACTTGCATTCATATTTATTTCAAACAAAAGGATCTATGATAGCAGTTCTTAGAGAAAAATATTGGCTTAAATGGTATGAATATGGGAAAGATGTATAATGATATTGTTATGTCAAAACAGTAGGTCTAGAATAAATTCAAACATGAGATTTTACAATGTTTTCAAGGAATAGGAAATGGATATCTTCAGACAGTGAGTTCATTTTTAAGATTATCAATATGCATAAGAAATTCAACAAAATTGGGGTGTCAAACTTTGCAAAGAGGGAAATGAAATTATAGGTTTAAAGCTTTGGGGTTGTTCTTTTTTTCTTGCTTTTTGAGGGCTTATTCAGATGGGATTCAATACTTCGTATTTCTTTTTGTAAGGAATGCTGCTGATAAAATAATTTCACACTTAATAGTTTAAAATAAATCATGCCACATATTTGAAGAATAATTATTGTATTATGAATCTTTTCTTCATTGTTCGATTGATTTAGAACAGATTTGCCTATTTTGCCTCACCATAAACATAAGGGCTACAAGCTACATAGAGTTTGAATTCAGACTTAGCTCCCCCTGCATTGGCTAGGAAAAGATACAGGTAATTCTCAATTTACAACCACAATAGGTACCATAATCCAGTTGTAAGCCATTGTGGTCATAAGTTGAAGCACTGGATCAGGTTTTCTGACATTTTTTTCATGGCAGTTAAGAGAATCACTGTGGATATTAAGCATATGCCATGATCATTAAACGAACCTATTCTTCTGAAGCGGTGCAAATTGGCAAAAATGACACAAATCATGATCACATGACTGAGGGACACTGCAACTAGTTGTAAATGTGAGCTGGTTGCCAAGCATTTGAATGCAGTCATGTGACCAAAGGGGGAACATGATATTTTACAACATCTGGTAGTGCTTTAGGAGCCACAAAGCACCTGTTCCAAGGCCATTATAATTTGAGGATTATCTATATACCTATTTCAGGAAAACAGAAATATATATTTTTTCTATTATGTTGGATGAGTCCAAGCATTAAGAAATGTAGTTAAGAACTGCAAATTGCAGGCACAATTTTCATAGCATTTTAATCACAATGTTCTACATTTCAATGGTTTATATTTGAACCCATTGGCGTTCTATGAGATTATAGTATGTGAGATACCAAGGATGGGTATATAGCTCATTTGACGAGAATACTTAAATAAGCTTACTAAGTACTAGAGGTTTAAATGTGGTAAATGATTTACATTTATTGATTATATATATTCTATTATATATGCAGTATCTTAAATGGTTTTGCAGCTCAATTATAGCATGTAACATAGGATTATTAGACACTTAAATATTTTGCAAGAAATCTAGTTCAGCTCCCTTTACGATCACTGTAATATATTTCTGATATAATTCATTCAATTAAAAGAGACCATCCTTTACTGTCTGGCAATGCATGAAAAAGTAATGGTTGCCTGGTTTTGGCTTGGAGCTTGATAAATGTGCATCAAAGGAGTCAGCGGCACTGGCATTCACTGAGGGGACACAAGTGACAACATGGGTGTCATGATGTCCTAAATAAAAGATTACAGGATGTCATTTTGACACGAACTTTATTTGCCGAGGAAGCTCAAAATCAGTGGCAATGCCACAAAAGGTTTAAGTCTTATAAACTGTTATCTATTAGTTTTGATTTCTAAAGACGTTATCAAACTTAGTTTCTATTTTCATTTCTAACAAATACCTCCTAATTTCCGAAGGTTGTTTGCTTTTATATTGATAATATGGATGGTAAAATAAATAAATTAAAATGAAATGAAATAATTAGAATCAGGAAATGATGGATTAATATGTCACACTTTTCTGTAATTCCACAAAATATTGAATGTATTAACTGTGAGAGTGAGTTACTAGTGTTTACTTACCACTAAGACAAAATTTGCAGGAGCTGCTTGATATAGAATCAAACCTCTGGCTAATGCAGTGAATGAAAAAGGGCATTGGTACCTACCTGATACGCCTGTTCTCAGTGAGTTGCGACGAGCATCCATAGATTGGGAAGTGCTTAGTCTCCTGCACGATAGGCTGAGCTTAATTAACAGGACGCTGTGGCTCCTCCCCCGTCTGCTGCCCAGCGTCCCCAGTTTTTGACGAAGACGAGGAGATGAAACCCCGCCAATAGGAAAATCAGACTGATGGAAATTAGAAGTCAACAACAACCATATCGTTGGTCGGAGCAGGAACAAACAGACGGACATTAGGAGGGGACGGATGCTCGTCGCAGCTCACTGAGAACGGGCGTATCAGGTAGGTATCAACGCCCTTTCTCCATTGAGCTGCTCCAAGCATCCATAGATTGGGACATACCAAAGCTTGGCTGTCCTCCGGGAGGGAGTCCGTCTGATTTGGAACTCCCTCTCTGTTAGAATGGACTTGTTGCAACACCCTCCTGCCAAGGAGGCCTCAGTGGAGGCAAATGTATCAATTTTGTAATGCCTAATAAAAGGCGATGGAGAAGCCCATGTAGCCGCCCTACAAATTTCAGAGATAGGAGCCTGCGTGGCCCAAGCTGCCGAAGTTGCCGCACTCCTAGTGGAATGTGCGGTGATACCTTTAGGCACCTGTAATGAACTAGATTCATATGCCTTGGTGATCGTGGCTCTCAATCATCTGCTAATAGTCGATGGTGATATCTTTTGTCCTTGAGTGGAGGGTTGAAAGGACACAAACAAGGCCTCCATCTCTTGCTCTATGCAAGGCCGAGTTCACTTTAGGAGTGAACGTCGGACCGGGTCGAAGCACCACTCTGTCCGCATGGAAAAGGCAGAGGTCCTTACAGACCAACAAGGCTGCTATTTCCGAAATGCATCTGGCTGATGTGACTGCTACAAGAAATACCACCTTATAGGTGAGATAGCAGAGGCTTGTCATTCTCAGGAGCTCAAATGGGCTGCCAGTGAGAGCGGAGAGTACCTTATTGAGATCCCAGGTGGGATAGCGGTGGATCGTAGGAGGGCGTAGATTCATTGCGCCTTTCAGGAAACTCTTTATCCTTGGGTGATGAGAAATAGATGAAAAACCAGCCCATCTCACCACTGAGGCAATAGCCGCCACTTGTCTCCTCAAAGTGTTTGAGGAAAGTCCCCTATCTGGGCCGTCCTGCAGAAATTCCAAAACCTGTGCTGGTGACGCCGAGCACGGATCTAATTTGAGTTTAGTGCACCATTTATGGAAAATGGTCCATGTAGCATTGTATATGCGATTTGTGGAAGGGTGTCTGGCCGCTTGAATGGTAGCGATCACTCGGTCATAAAACCTCTCTTGAGGCAGATGATTCCGCTCAACCTCCAGATGGTTAGTTGTAGTCATTGAGGTTCGGGGTGCTGGATCGATCCCTGTGTAAGGTGAACCTTCCGAGGTGGGATTCTCCAAGTTTCGGCTACGGACAGTTTCTTGAGGTCCGCAAACCATGTTTTCCTGGCCCAGTGTGGAGCCAGCAAGAGCAACTCCGATCTCTCTTCCAACAACTTGGGATTACCTTGGGTATCAGAGGAATAGGTGAAACGCGTAAAGAAAGACCCTGGGGCCACCGACAATGGAGGGCATCGAAGTCCTCCGCCCCTTGAGTTGGATACCTCGAAATGAACCTGGCGAGCTGTGCATTTTTGGGGGAGAGGCAAACAGATCCACAAGCGGGAGGCTGAACCTGCAAACTATCTCCTGGAATAGATCCGGATGCAGGTGCCACTCTGACTGGTCGACCGTGGCCCTGCTCAGCCAGTTGGCTGTCGTGTTTCCCGTCCTGGAAATGTGTTCCACTACGATGGAACTCAAATTCCTTTCCGCCCAACGGAACAGCCTCTCTGATTCTGTCATGAACTGTCTTGAACGTGTACCCCCTTGCCTGTTGATGTGGGCCTTGGTTGTGACATTGTCCATGAGAATGAGAATATGACTCATGCGCACATGAGGGAGAAAGTTGCGAAGGGCTAAATGAACTGCCCTGAGCTCCAACCAGTTGATGTTGTGTAATTGGTCGGGTACTGACCAAAGTCCTTGAGTCGAAACGTTCTGGAAGTGTGCGCCCCAACCTGACAGGCTGGCATCTGTAGTAATGGTCAGCCTGTGGGGTTCTTTCAGAAGAAAACCTTTGTTGATTGTCGGAACGGTCCACCAATAAAGAGAGAGACGAACACTTGTTGGGACCAGCTCCCTGACTCTGGAATTGCTTTGCCCTGATCTTTGGTAAGGAAGTAAAAACCATTGTAGCGATCTGGTATGGAACCGAGCGCAAGGAATAATAGAGATGGAGGAAATCATTTTTCCTAACAGTTGAGACAAATCTGCAAGGGGAATTTGTTTCTGCGTTCTGACATTGAGAGCTAAGTACCTTGTTAGTTGTAAATCCAATTCAGCCTGTTTAACGGAAGAAGATAATAGTAAAATATCATCCAGATAGCAATGTAGCCTGACGGAGAGACTCCGTAATTGAGCGGCCACAGCCGCCAAGACCTTTGTGAAGGCCCTTGGGGCGGATGATAAACCAAAAGGTAAGGCTACGTACTCAAAATGCCTGTTATTGTAACAAAACCTGTCAAGGTTTTGCTTCTGTCATCCATAGACTTGCTTCTGTCAAGTCTATGGATGATAAAAAATCTCCTTCCCTTATTCCAAGAAGAAAGGACTGCAACGTGTTCATCTTAAATTTACAATAAACCAAGGAACGGTTCAATCGCTTTTAGTCTAATATGGCCCTCCATCCCCCCGAACTCTTGGGAACGACAAAAAGAAGGGAGTAAAATCCCTGGCCTTGCTGTTCTGTAGGAACAGGTTGGATGGCTTTGATTTCAAGAAGATGAGTAATCGCCGTCTCCATAAGGTTTGTTTTAATAGGATCTCTGGAGATAGGGCATCTCAAAAAAAATTTTTGGGGGGGATGGAGGAAAATTCCAGTGCCAGGCCAAATCTAATCGTGTCACGGACCCAGGAATCCGATGTAATGGAATCCCAGCTATCTGCAAACCCTTTCAATCGACCTCCAATGGGAAGAGATTGACTGCAGCTATCTTGGATGCCTGAACCCTTTTCCTCCAGGGCCCCTGAAGGATCTCCTCCTCTGTCCTCCGCGGCGGGATCTATCCCCGAAGTCGGGTCCCTCTGGCTGACTGCCCTCCTTAAAGTCAGAAGCCCTCTGGAACCTATTGGCAAACGATCCCCTGTAGAAGGGACGAAAGGAACTCCTCCGAAAGGGCTGAAAGGGTCTTGGGTCAGAGCGATGGAGAAGGGAGGGGAGAATCTTCTTTTTATTCTTTGTTTCAATCAACAAGGGATTCAAAGCAGTGCCAAACAGCTTATTTCTTGAAATTGGGGACGATGCTAGCTTCCACTTGTTTTTGGAATCTGCCTGCGAATTCTTGAGCCATAGCAACTGACGGGCCGCCGTCTGGGAGGCCATGGCTCGAGCCGAGAATTTTACTGAATTGAAGGTGGCATCAGCGGAGAACTCTGCAGCCGCCATTAACTTGGCAACATCCTGATGGGCTCTGAGATTGGAGCTAGGAATAGCGTCCTTCAGGTGGCGAAGCCATCTGAGGGAAGTCCTGGTAAAAAAGGATGCAGTGGTAGCCGCCCTTATCGCCGCAGCATCTGAGACATGAGCCTTCCTAAGTGTGATTTTGATTTTTTTTGTCCTCAGCTCTGAGGGCATCCTCTGATTCCATGGGAACAGAGAAGGGGGAAGCCAAAGAAATGATGGAATCATCCACCGCTGGAGTAGTGAGATGGTCTGAAAATTCTGGATCTAAATTGAAATTTTTTTGTCAAAATTTGTGGGCGGAGGATGTGTTGAGGCAGAGGACCATTGTTTTTGGAGTAAATCAGAAAACATTTTGGAACAGGAATAACCTCCACTTCAGTGGCAGGTTGCGAAAAAATGAGGTCGTCCACCTGCTCTTGAGGATCCTGGAGCTGGGTAGGAGAAGGCTTGTCAAGCCGAGCTGCGGCTCTTGCCTTATAAAGAAAGGATTTAAAGAGTTGGGGATGAAAAAGTCCTCTTCATCATCTGGCATACCCCCTTCTGGGGATTCGGCCTCCAGTGGAAGGTTACTATCCTGCATGGAAACTGAGTCTAAAGGGTCCAAATTGGGGACGTCACAACCCTCAGTAACAGGTGGAACATGAGATACTAAGGAAGGCTCCGTTGGAGAAAGTACCTGCAGGTACTGAAATTCCGATCTACCTAAGGGTCGAACTGATTGGTTGTCACAGTTTGACAGTGTTACCTGTCTGGTCCTGTCAGATTGATGAAGTCCAGCTGCAATACCCCTGCTAATCGCCAGCTCCATCCAAGACCTCAGTCTTGAGGGACTTCTTCTGGGAGAACCTCTTGTTGTCTTAAACCGGCTGCTGTCGGTGTAAACGTAGCATCTGGAACGCTCCTGGGCTGGTTAGAAGTACTGGGTCTCATGAAGCTAGATAGGCGAGATGGCAAAGACAAGTCTAGCAGTGCACGAGTATCCTGAACCTGAGTTCGAGGGGATGAATTGTGTGGTAGAGAGACTCTCTCTCCCTAGTGTGTCTTACAATCTGTCTCTCTAATGCTTTCTGGCGCCTGGAGGCGTCTTTATCTGCAGCCTTTGAAGGTTTACCGGGCTTTGGGGACCTACCTTTGGTCCTTAAAATTGCCCACCCTCCTTGCTTGCCATTGCAACAAAAAAACAGTAGAACTGAGTAGAGTATGTCAGTAAATATCTATCTATCAATCTATCTATCTATCTATCTATCTATCTATCTATCTATCTATCTATCTATCTATCTATCTATCTATCTATCTATCTATCTATCTATGTATATACAAGGATATAGAGATGTAGTAATTTTATATATATGTGTATATATATATATATTTGTTTTCGGAAGTTTTCGCGGGTATTTGTATGTGGATCTTTGGTTCTTCGGGTTTTCTCCTGCGTAGAATTGGAAATATCTAGGCGACGTTTCGATGAAGTCTCATTCATCATCTTCAGGCTTGTGTCTTCGGCCTTGTGCTTCTCAGAGCACAAGGCCGAAGACACAAGCCTGAAGATGATGAATGAGACTTCATCGAAACATCGCCTAGATATTTCCAATTCTACACGGGAGAAAACCCGAAGAACCAAAGATCCACATATATATCTATATCTATCTGTCTGTCTGTCTGTCTGTCTGTCTGTCTGTCTATCTATCTATCTATCTATCTATCTATCTATCTATCTATCTATCTATCTATCTATCTATCTATATACAGTAGGTCGTATTGTCAGAAGACACAGCCAGGTTTCTGCAGCCACACAGTGAAAGGTAACCTGCAATTAACCTCTCCCCCTTTTCTTTTCTTCTTCTTCTTATTAATTTTTTTTATTATTATTATTATTTATAAATTTATAAGGATTATATACAAATCAAATTAGAGAACTCCACCTGTCAAGGATTTAAGATAAGTTTTGTCAACAGATATTCCACAGGCCTCGGGCCTTGGTAATCAAATTATGCTGAGGCAACCATAAGTCTTGAACTCAATGCAAAAACACTTCTCCCAACCGGAGTTGAGAGAAGAGAAGAAGCTGCAGACAATATCCTCCTTTGCTCAGATGGAAAAAATCCTCAGCAGTCTGCCAGACAAGGTGGAGAGGCCTCACGAGATACGCGGTGAGGCCTGAAGCAATGGAAACGCGCGCACAACAATGGCGGACTGTCCCCAACAATTTTATGCCTCACGAGATATGCGGTGAGGCCTGTAACAGGGGAAACGCACGCACAACAATGGCGGACTGTCCCCAACGATTTTATGGTGCAGAGCCAATTGGCGCCAAAAGTAACGACTGCAGAGTCGTGCTGCTGCAATGCCAAATGGGGGGAGGAACGGCTTCAGCGTCCCCACCCCTGTGTCCTGGGGAGGAATTGAGACCACCGTCGCCCAGTTCTGTTGAATGGCAAGGAGGGGAGAAGGAAATGTTGGGAACGAGCTGCTGAGCATTGTGTGAGCAGTGTTATCAATGCGATCTCCACGGAGCGCAGGAGACGCTCCGCGATCGCTCCAACTGCAATTTAGAGATCGCAGTCGGCTAGAACACAAAGAAGGCGATTTTAAGGCCAAATTAGAGAAAAAAAACCCTCCAAGGATCAACAAGGATCACCTCAGTCGTCCTGTTCCGAGCAAGGAAGCTGCCTACCGTCACGAGGCTGAGCAAAAACTGGGGACGCTGGGCAGCAGATAGGGGAGGAGCCACAGTGTCCTATTAATTAAACTTAGCCTATCGTGCAGGAGACTAAGCACTTCCCAATCTACGGATGCTCGGAGCAGCTCAATGGAGAATGATAGGTAGTGAACCTTGGAACTCTTTGAAATGCTTCAATATGGATTCTGTCACAGAACTATAACCCCATATCCTTAGCATTTAAGGGCAGGTTTGAATATAAAACAGTAATGTTTATAGTCAGCAGTGCTTAATCTTTAATTGCAGTTACCTAACTGATCTAGATCAAAGAAGTTAATTTGAATCATGGTGTACTAAGGAAGAAGCATTTTTATACCTAATAAGAAAAACAAGTTATTTTTTTGATACCTTTCTCTGTTCTTCTTTTCCATTTTTGTCTCCAACAGGAGTTTGGCTTTACTTCCTATAGAGCAATATAATTGTACCTGAAAATAATGCAGCTCAAAACTGTAGGAGCATAGACAAACTGTACAAGCATATTTTCGTGTGGTCATTTCAACTGCTAATGTATTCCATTGCAAAGAGTGGAATAATGTTTGCCAGAAAAAGTAAAGATTCTTCATGAGGTGTATTGCTACAAGAATTTCAATTAAACTTTTAACTGTTCTCACAGCCTGAGTGCCAGCAAGAATAGTTGCCAATAGTTTTTTGAGCACAATGAATAGCAAAAACAATAAAGTATCTCATTATTACCATTCATAGTTTATTTGACACTTTTAAAGGTTCACATGAGTCTATAATTTAGATACACTTTATACATTGAATGTTCTTCTTGAGGCTATACCGTAAATAGCTCAGAAACCTTCACACCAGTAATTCAAAAATGTTAAGTATTTTTTAATACTTATGACTAATTTATACTATCTTAACAGTATCTGATTTAGAGGAATCATTTATTTTATGAATGCTGGACACCAAAGGTATTTTTCACTGTATTCTATGCTCAACTATTAACTTCCTTATCTAAGTTCTATGAAATTTGGCTCACACTTTTATCTTCCTCTATGCCATGACATTAAAGGGGTAACAGGAGTACAAATGAAAGTTATGATCAACCCCCTTGTCAGACAAGAAATTAACAGCGTGAAAAATGGAAATTCTTTTTGCCAGCAGCCTGGATTATAGAGATAGCTTATATCAGAAAGATTAGTTTATGGTTGTTCTTATTTGACTACAATGATATATGGGCTAACACAGTCCCATTAAAGAACTTCAGAGTGCTATATCCTTGCACAGTAAATTAAGGGGATTCTAATGTAGCATGCAAATTAGAAATACATGCTGTCAGGATGAAATCCCATTCATTTTTGTATTCTATGATTAAAGAAAAAAAAACACATGCACATCAGTGACAAATCTGATTAAAAACTATATAGCATGTATTGTCTTCCTTTTGGGGAAAGGAAGAATAGTATAAAATATATTGTAGGCAGAAAATCTGGCATTCTATACATAGTTGACTAGGATCGGCTTCCAGGATCTAACACTTTCATCAAAAGCAGATAATATAGGTGCTGTTTCAAATATAATTTAACCTGATCAAGGTATACACTATTTAATTCAGGTAAACTATTCTCATTGGTTTAGAACAGATAGACCAAGATGCTATGCTACCTGACTATGAAATAATAGGGGAGAAACGATGTGTGCATTATAGACAAACTCTAGTGTTTTCCATCATTACTATGCCTAATAAAAAAACATCTCACACAAAGGAACTCAAGACAACAATATTGCTTTCATCATTTATATGCATTACAGATGCATCGAGATTATGCTTGATACAGCTAGATATAACATTGATATGTTAGTGATATCATTTGCTGACATATTTATTTAAACAAAATATTTTTAAACAATGGCATATTCAATTGCTCTGAAGATGAGAAGGGCAACCCCTAAATTTAATAAATAAAATAAATAAAATATCTTACATACATTTGTAATATGAAATAATCTTTCAGCCTTTGAAAATAAAAAAAATAATAGACTAGAACTTCAATAATCATAACTGCAACCATAGATAAACATAAATAGCTAATGGTTAAATTGATATGTAACAACTTTATGCAACTATCATAGCACAATGATAGTCGGATATATAGTGTGTACTTTGTCTTAATAAGAAATAATAATAATTTGATCCTGGATTTCAAATGCTCCATGGGGCAGGACAGGACAAAAGGTAATATATAACAATGTGCATTCTAACACAAACTCCATAGTTTTTGTGCCTGTATCCCATGCAAGTACTTTAAGAGTTGACGTGCACTGTGAAATCACAACGCCTATTTTACTATTTTGATGCAATCTTGGTTTGCTGTGAATGCCACTAAAGTTGACCTGAATGTGGAAAGCACATATTGCATTTTCCTTGCTATTGATTAAAAAAAAGGGGTTGAAGTCATCAGGAAACAATTCATTCTGCTTTTTGATATATTATTAAAATGAAAACAATTCCTGGTATATTAGGTTGACAGAAAGCAATTGATATGGCATATGCTAAGCAAAATAACAATAATTATGCTGTATTTCAGGGGTATATTGGTAATCTCTAACAAAGAATCTTTCAAGTTCAATGAATATATCCAGAATGTAGTCAAGCTCTATTACAAACCATCTATGCTCTTAAGACCATATGCACGAAATAGGAATATGTGAATAGCCCTTAACTGATTTCTTACCTATGTATCTGATTTTGGATTTGTCAGCCACTTTAAAAACTAGGAATAACGTTTTACAATTTAGTATTGTATCAAGGCACGTTACTATATTGTGTCTTTTTCAAAGTGCAGAATAAATATTGGGACTGTTTTTTAAATGCAGACATCATTAAATAAGATTATTAATCATGTCTACAATAAAATGAATGATTAGTACTAAAGTTTAAGGTATTGGAAAGGTACAGTTAATAAAGGGATTAAATAAAAGCATCTAAACAGCTTAGTAATTTGCATGCTTTGACTTGATCTGAATGACTGATTTGGCTACTTTAATAAGTTCCCCAACTGCACAGGTTGTAAGTGATTTGGTTTGGAAAAGTTACTTGTAAACCTTGGACATGTTCTGATAGTAGGTACAAGTAAATTCTATGGAATTTGATTAACTAGAGCATTCCAACTATTTGCCCCAGCAAGGTCCTGTGTTAAAACACTTGATTATTTCTTAAGCATTGTTTGAATGCGATTTGTTGAAGAATTTCATTAATACAGATTAGTCCCTATATTAAGCCATGGTTAATTGGAGCCTCTGAGCTTGGTTAAATACCTTCAGAAAAGTGAATTAGTTGCTTTAATTTTATGTTCCTTCATAGGAAAAAAAAAAGGCTGAGAAGAGTAGAGTAATTACTTTTTCTGTTAGACAAGGGAAAAATGACTGCTTTTATGTATTAAGTGAAGCATTTTCCAGATTAGAGTGTCTAATATAGATTTTCTTTCCAAGTTAGAAATGTACTTGTAGCCTAGTAATATAAAGATGATAAATTGGATCATAACAGGCCCCATCTTGATCTACATCTGTTCTGACAGGCCATATGGGACCAAACCATATGTCTGTCGGCTATATATCTGCAGGTGGGAATTGCATGGAAGCATTTTTCCATGCTGAATATCATAGTCTTGTCTATGTATGTCGACTTTGCATGCATGTCATTTCTGTTTTCCCAGTTGGTTAGGGTTCCTTACTTAATGCAATCATGATGATGGGATATGAACATACAGAGAGGTAGCCCTTAAAGTGTGTGCCAAAACCTATCTGTCATTCTCAGAAATGTGTTCTTGGGTGGTCATTGAACATTTTTCAAGCTGGCTAAATATCTATGCCAAATACAAATTTCTAAATTGAGAAGCGTCCTAGTTCTGGCAAGATTTAATCCCTCGCAACAGCTGTTCTCAAGAGAAAACTACTGGACATTTCATTTGAACAAAACATTGGCCTTGTGGTGAAGGAATGCACGAAACACTAACCCGTATTATTTTATATTGCTCTTGTTTACAAGGATACTTGGTTACAGTTAATAATATCTCATATATTCAGATTTCAAAACCAGCCGGAAACTTTATTTTCAGTTGCTATTATGATGAATGAGATCTGATTTTCTTAATATGGCTAAGCTTTGTTTTACTGCTTGCAAAATAAATGTCACCAGTTTTATAATGATTGGGTTTTTCTACCTTTTTCTTCTTTTCTTTCTGTTTTTTTTTTAACAGGTCTGTGACATTAATACATCTTCCAGTGTCATTTTCTTCTCTATGTACATTCGGCAAAACAATGAATCCTAGATATCCAACAACTACTGTACAAAATAAATCTGCTGAATTAGTTTTAGCTTAAGAGACCTCATTAACATAGAATATTCTAATATTAATACATGCCTCACTAATATTCTTTAATTGATGGTGTCATAAAAATACTGAAATCTCCATGACTTAAATTCAATTTCATTTAAATCTAATTTAAAATTAAATTATTTAAATTAAATAACTTGACTTTAAAGAAGAATAAAAAAAAAACAAATAACAAACAACAAGACCTAGTTAGAGATAGGGGATTTTTTATATGGCAAAGGTCTTCCACCTTTCCAGCTTGGTAGACCAGCGGCGGAGGCAGGAGGAGAGGGGATGGTTTTGTGTGCATATCGCTTCCACAAATGCCGCTTTGTGCGCAAATGCTCGCCTGCTGCTTATGTAGCCCAGTTCCAGACTGGTGGGATTGAGAACACTCTTGGCTCAATGACTTTCATTGAAAAGTGTTAGTAGCAACTGTTCCAAACAGTTACTCTTGACACTGGACCGGAAGATGCAGCCATTCCAGCGTTATGCAGTGATAAAATATTAGATTTACTGAAATTACTATGTCTTTTTCCAGAACTGCATGATTGTTCTGTAAGCACATGCATATGCTTCCACTTTCAAAGGATTTGCACAATCAAACAGCTGTATGCGCTCCCCAAGCTCAAAATAGGAAAAACAGTTGTAATAGCAAGTTTCCATTTCCATTTAGGAAGTATTTTCTTTGATTGTTAATACCTGAGATAGAGCAAGCATAGGGAGAACCAAACTCAATGCAAAAATGGGCAGCTGAGTGGCATTATATAATGTATTCTCACATCACTGCCGCATAGCTGTGTTTTAAAAAATTAGACCAAAGACAGAGCAAGCATTGTGTTGCTCTTTTTATTTATCTTCAGTTATTTTTTTCAGTCTTTGAAGGTTTAATTTCTGAGGAGGAAAACAATCAATTAAAATAAAACTTCACAGCATTATCAATTTTTTTAAAAAGCTTTAACTGTTAAATGTTCTAATTCTACCCAGTCCTAGAATAAGATTCTTGTCTTATGAAAGGTATCTACAATTGGGAAATTATTTTATAAATAAAGATAGAGACATATTTTTTTTCCCACTACACCAGTCAATTGGTCATACTCTCAGATTGGTAGTTCAAAAAGCCAGAAATGGGGATGGAGGAGATTGAATGAAATAAATCAAAAGAGACATTTTGACTTTGGATCTGTGGCCTATAGTGTATAGATAGAGCTATTCTTGATAAATATTCGTAACAATTTAATGTGTAATTTTTTTGCAGTTGGTTAGTTTGTCATAAATTCATGGTCTCATATCTAATAGCAACTTTGAAGGCACATTTAAATGGATGTTGGATGTATATTTTGTGTATATTCGTAGATATTGAATTTTCAAATTGCAAATGGAGACATGGGTACTCTATTTTTCTTATCTTTATTTTTAAGTGCTTTATTTTTAAGTGCTTTCTTCTTCTTCTTCTTCTTCTAAACATTGATTGAATTCACATGAAAAAGGAACATGTATACATTTCACTTGCAGTTTGCTTAGTTGTTTTGCTGACCTTTTTCTTCTTCTTTTCCTTTGATTTTTTAAAATCAGATGAATGCTATATGATCATATGTCTACTTTACAATTCTTTTAGCACTTAGCAATCTACTGTATATAATTCTTGCAAACTTTAAGAATCATTGAATAATTAATTATATACTGATAACAGATTCTGTTCTGTTCAAGTACTGTCTGTTCATATAGTTCAATGCTGTAACCTATGAAACATTACTTTGTGAAACAGATCAATAAACCACATGCAATTAATCTTTAATTCAGCTGGAGAGGGAATCCTTGGCCAGAAACAACTCTAATCATTCTTGTAACAAATAACCTATTTGTTTTCAAAGAGCCCTCCAGGTTTCTGTATTTATGTGTTACATAACATAAGCACCTTATACAATATTGAAAAGTACTGTTTTGCAATTGTAGCTTCCCTTGAGAATAAGCCATTGGGATTCTGTTTTTACAACTCTTGGTGCCTGCAGTCATAAGAGAAAAATATTGGCTGATAATTCCGTATAAATAAAGAAAAAAATAATACAGTTTCAAGAGAAATAAAAGTAATTCAAAATGTAACATATAAATGAAAGGAATGGAAAGGTTGCTAAAATAAAATTTATTTTAATCTAACAGTAGCAATTCCAAATCTTTTGAAACTATGAAAGTTATTGTTAAATCGGAGAAGAATACAAAGTTCTAAGGTCATGCAATACAACAAATAACCACAGTCATAAACAACTAAAGTGATTTGTTTATTTGTTTAAAAAAATGTACATAGTTGCCCATCTAATGTAGGATAATCCTTGGTGGCTTAAAAACAGTAAATAAGGAAGAAAATCCATAAAATCAGCTACTAGAAACAGGAAGTGGCAGGAACTTTACGTCATAAAAGTTAGCTAGATAACCAAAGGCATTATAGCATTCTTTCCATAACAACATTTGTATAAACATGTCCAGAGATTACCACATTAAAATTTATCAATATATTGTACTTGAACAGCAATAAAATAAAATCTGTTTTGTAAGTCAGTAATAATTCTGGTTTAACTCGGAGTTCCCTATTTTTTCTTGAACCTTGTGCAGCCCTATGTCATTCTTCAATGCCCTCTTTGTTTGAGCTTATTTGTTGTATTGTATATAAAAAGGAATGAGGATGAAAGTAGAAAGTGATGCAAAGGATATTCAGTTTTAAATCACAGCAAAGCAATTCGGGAGAATGTATTGTAGTGGACAGGAAAACTATGGAGTGAGATGGACCTTATGATGCTTTGTACAAGCGTAATAACTTACTATTTTTACTGAACCATTTAGAGACAAACTGTTTCAGTTAAAGCTTGCTTTCAGCAGTTAACATGTCATGCATTGGGCAATTTTAGTAATTTACTCAAATTAACTTGTCTTCATTCACTATTACAGCTGTTTGATTTTCCTACATATTATAAACTTCTATTATGCCTGCTATTAATCTTAACCCATGCACCTAAAGAAGAAAAAAATTACACAGTTGCTTTCCAACATCACCTCAACAACTGACATTTACATTAACAAGATTTATAACCTGTAAATGACTGCAGGAAATATTGTTTTACTAAAAAAAACATTAGGCATATGAAAATTAAAAATGTATTTTTTTTCTGTAGAACTACAGTATATCATATCATGGCTGTGCATTTTACAATGTTAATAATTTATTACCTTGAGTTAGGTTTGGCGATTTGCTGGGAATATCTAATCATTTAGGATGGTTAAAAGGGTAACAGTTAATTTAAAATGGGAAATGGGCAGTGAAATGGTAAATGAAATTCAGTGTAAGTATAAAATTATCCATAGAACAAAAAGTTTCCATTTTCACTTAAAGTATGTAGTGGTGTAGTTGAAGATGGTAAAAATTTATGGGTAAATAAATACATTACTTGGAGTGAATATTTAAATAAAAATATCAACTACTTGTGTGCTTGCTATGAAAGATAATGTTACTGCCTTTATACAAAATCCTGGAGAAGGTCTATATGTATGGTTGTCTAAGAGTCAACACCAATTTGATAGCATATAATCAATCTTTATACAAATCTATGGAATACAATATACTGGAAAACAGTTTGTGTTTAGTTAGTAGAGTAGTCTGGCTTCAGACCATTTGCTTCTGGCTCTGAAAATTCTTTCTTTCAGGCAATTACAAGTCAATAATAGCAGCTGCAGCACCCAATGGTTGTACGTAAGGGGAACATTATGCCTGGTTTTTTTTCCCTCTTGGATCAGTGGGAATTTTAAAGTATGCTTAGACATTTTTGCCTTTGCTTTAGCATTGACCTGACTGCTTAAAATGAACAAGTTTATGTAGTTTTCACAGTAATGCTTTTCAGAAATGATTTTTTCTCAGGTTTTCAGAAATTGGCATTCTTCTGAGGACTGATAGAGAATGACTGGTCCAAAGTCACCAACTGTTTTCATTTTTTCCCTAGTTTCTAGGCAAATAACTATAACCCCTAAGCCATGTTGGACCTCAAATGTAAATTAGTAGACTAAGAAAATAAGTATATGAATTTCACTGGTATCCTTTTTTAATGTATAACAAAAAAAATCTGATTTTCTATCTTGGATATCGTTAGTACACCACTTAAAAGAACATGAGCAACTTTACCCTGGATGTAAGGTAACCTCTGGATTAGAGATTTTAGTATGCAGACCATGGTATGAAAGTGCTTGGCTAAAACTTTGGTTGTGTTTATGTTATACTGGCCAAAATTGGCTAACACTGTCCTTAACAATAATATTGCATATAGTTTAGGTAGTTACACAATTAGTATCTTAATCAATATCCTCTTTTTCATTGAATGTGAAAGTCTTGATTCAACAAACTCAGAATGGATGACACAGATCTCTCTCTCTCTCTTACTTTCTCTCTGTGTGCGTGTGTGGCATCTGAATATCCATCCATCTATCCATTAGATTAGATTAACAGAACTGGAAGGGACCTTGTAGGTCATCTAGTCCAATCCCCTGCCCAAGCAGGAGACCCTACACCATTTCAAATGGCAGTCCAATCTCTTCTTGAAAGTCTCAAGTGACAGTGCTTCCACAACTTCCAAGGGCAAGCTGTTCCATTGGTTGATTGTTCTCACTGTCAGAAAATTTCTCCTTATTTCCAGGTTAAATCTCTCCTTGTTCAGTTTCCATCCATTATTTCTTGTTTGGCCTTCGGGTGATTTAGAAAATAGCTTGACCCCTTCCTTTCTGTGGTAGCCCCTCAAATATTGGAACCCTGGTCCTTCTATTCATTAGACTATCCATGCCCAGTTCCTGCAACCGTTCATTGTATGTTTTAGCCTCCAGTCTATTCATCCAATTATGACCATAGGTGCAAAGAGTTTATGACTTGTAAAGTAAGAGGATAAATGAATTAAAGTATAACACAACAGAAATAAAAATAAATGAGATGTATGCTTATAAAACTAAGAAGAGGGGAAAGATGAAATAGATCTGAATGAAAGTAATCTGATTTTGTGAAACAGACTACATTCAAGAAAGTGAAGTAGGAGTTTAACTATGAATAAAAGGAACAAAATGTATGTCAAAAAGAATGCTCTGGTATGATCTAGGATAATGAGACCATAGGTTGTATCAAGACTGGATTAGGAAAAAGTACATGGAAAAGAAAGATATTAACATATGAAGGGAGAATTGTTTAAGAGAAAATACAAATTCAGGATGAAAAAAATAATAGAAATTAAATTACAATTAAATTATTATTATTCTCAATGGAATAATAGATAGAGAACATAAGGAAAGAAGATATAACAGCTGCTTGGAATAACATAAAAAGAATAATATCATAGAACTTTATGGAGTCCTGCTAAATACAAACAAGACAGAATAAGGTAGAGATTGACTTCTGGAATCTATTCTCCTGCATTAATAAGAACCCTAGTTTATGTGTCATGAAAAGAGGGAAGAGGACAGAATACAGATGTTAACAGCATCCTGAGCCACTATCATACTTTTTTGGAACTTGATCTTACTTTTGCTGGCTTCTTCTGCCCATGCCAGATATGGCCCCATTCTGTTCAGTTTTTTTGGAGAATTATCTTGCTGATGGACAGATAGAGAGAGTCTGGAACCCCTTTACAGAATTTCTTTCCAATATACTGTTGAATTAGAAAGAATAAAAAGGATGATTAGCTTACTGATGAAAGGAGTCAGTGGATGAGAAAAAATAATGGAAATGACTGCTGGGAAAATTTAGGTTGAGAAAGATATTGTCCAATGTGTATCTGGAGAAAGAGACTTGCAAAGTATATAGACAAAGGAACAAAGAAGAGCTAAAATTAAGGAAGAGAGAGAAAATTAAGAAAGATATTGATGGAAATAAAAATGTGTTTTAGAAGAGATGGAAGAGAACAAATCAAATATCTTGCAGGATAAATATAATTAAAATTAAAAGTAATGACATGTTTTCTAATGTAACTGAACCGAAGGAATGGTAGAAGTATTTCTGAGATTTATGAGGAAATGATAGTGGTATTAGAACTGAAGCAAATATTGCATATTTTAGTATCTAAGAAAAAAACTGATGAAAAGGAAATCTAAAATATTGCAAGAATGTTGGAAATGGTAAGATCACAAATATAGATTTGGGAATTAAAAATATTGAAATATGGATCATTGAAAGCAGTGCAACATGTTTGATGAGTATTGTGTGGTGCATCTATGCCTGACAATTTGGAGAATGGAGGTGTGAATTCACAAACAAAAGAGGATTAAATTGTTAATCAGTTTGGGCTGATTTTAGTTTGGGGTGATTTACTTTTTTATTAAATTTTAAGGTTTTAGGGAAGGGTTTTGATTGTTTACAGCCAGGGTCTTAGTTTAATTCAGTTTTATTTTTTCACATATTTATTGTTTTAACTGTACAGCTGTGCACCGCTCCTTCGGGAGAGGAGCGGTATATAAATAAATATTTATTATTATTATTATTAAGTGTGGCTGGGAAGATATCTGATAGAGTTCTGATCAAAAGGGCGTAACATGTTGATAATGAAGATGATTTCAAAAATACAGTGTGGTTTATGGTGATCAAGGGATGTAGACCAGATGTGTGTAAGGAAGAAATTTTAAGACTTTACATATCTGTGGGGAATAGCAATAGCATTCTTGTTATGGCTGGGATTAACTTATTTTCTATTTCCCCTGTTAGTCTAGGAATTTAACTCTTCTTAAAGGGAAAAAAAACCACAACACCAATAGCTTCAATACCCAGGAGCTAAAAAGATTTTACATTACCGACTAATAAATAAGAGAGATGGAAATACTAGACGGATTATTTTTTTCAATACAAAAAAAGGTCTAATACTCAATAGCCCTGGAGTAAATGTTCACTTGAACTCACTGTTCTCACTGCTATCAACTAATAAATAAAACACAATATCCGGCTGAACTTGTGTAAGCTGGGAAACTAGATAGATGAAAAGATATACAGTAAGAGAAACCCAGGATAGTAGACCTAACCATAACTGAAGAAAAAAGAATCCTAGAAAAAAAAATCAAAGGCAAACCATTTTTATACTTTCTGGCAATAAAATTATATAGACATTACAGTAATGGCAAGAGTGGATCGGATTGGAAATAAAAAGCAGCATTGCAATATCCTAAAAGGAACTTAGCCATTTTTTACACGAATAGCAACATCACAAGCATGTCCCAAAGGTGCAGAGTGTGCAGTGAAATGACATGAAGCTGCTTTCATTAACTTGAACCTTCACTTACAGAAAGAAATGACCCTGTAGCAACTAGGAGTCAATTTCAATTTAAGAAAGTCTTAGTTCTATAATAGATTAAATCATAAGAAAAAAGATGGGCTTGCCAGTTTAGTTCAGAAGAAAAATACAAAAATATCTCAGTAAACACAGGGAAGAAATCTGTACAATCAGTTTTAAATTCCTTAATGAGTCAATAAGAATTCATTAACATATAACTCTATTAATTGAAAGTAGCAGAGTAATAAGTTGAGATGTAGTCTTTAATTTCCTTCTTGGGTATTCTCTTGAAAAAAAACACAGACTACAACACATATTTTCTGAATGCTCTTGTGTGAATATTTTAATTGTATACTTTAATTGCACATTGTTTGAATACTTTATCATGTGAATTACAAAGTCTTTTGAGAATGGAACAGTCTGTAAATGTGTTAAATAAATAAACCACTGTACATCACTTAAGAAATCATTCTGGCTTAATCATTTTTACTCAATCAATAATAATTTTGATCTAATCTACTACTCCTAAGAATGGAAAATACTTTATGCAAGGCATATTGCAAGGCATATATAATGATGAATACATATGGCTTGCAACCCTTTCTGCATCAATGTGAAATAACAATAACATACTAATAGAATTAAGAATTACATTGTGCAAGCACACTTAAATTCAAGTGTTTTATCTTCACTTTCTCCCAAATCTACCTGAATGATTTCTCCAATCAATAAAACTGACTAGAGGAAGAACAAGGGAATGTGGATAGAAGAAGAATCAATCCACTGGCTTATTCTATTAATGGCCAGCTACAATTGGAAATAGTCTTATCCAACCAGTGGTGGGATTCAAAACTTTTTACTACTGGTTCTGTTGGTGTAGCTTGGAGGGCATGGTGTGGCTTCGTTGGCATGGCAGGGGAAGGATACTGCAAAATCCCCCTTCCTTCCCCACTCCTGGGGGAAGGTTATTGCAAAACCCCATTCCCTCCCCACCTCACTAACCTGATTTCAGCTCTGTTCTCCTGTGCAGGGCAACAAAAGAAGACCCAGCTGGGTGGGATTTGGGAGGCAGAGAATGGGTGTTGGTAAATTTACCTGAGAATGCCCTTTCTATCTATGCTTCTAGAGAGCCCAGGATGGGTATGACTCCTCCTGATGACATCATCAAGCTGGGTCTGTCTAGTATAAAAGTAGCAGCCTGTGGGAGAAACCCCCCAGCTTTGGTGAAGACACTTGGCAGACTTTAGGGGCTGGGCTCTCTAGCAGCATAGATAGAAAGGGCGTTCTCAGGTAATTTACCAACGCTCATTCTCTTCCATGCTGCTGCAAGAGCCCAGGATGGGACATACCAAAGCCTTCATGTTTTCGGGAGGATCCTCATCCGGTCTCTCACTTCAAAGTAGGCACCACTCGCTGAAGAACCCGTCTGCCAAAAGCCGCGCTTGTGGAGGCATAGGAATCCAGGTGGTAGTGTCTAATGAATGGAGACAAGGATGTCCACTCTGTAAATCTCCTCTAGGGGTGCCTGGGTGGCCCAGGCAGCCAAAGTTGCAGTACTTCTAGTGGAGTGTGCTGTCAAGCCGTGTGGTACTGGCAGAGCCTTGGCTTTGTAGGCCTGTGCGATGCAACTCCTGATCCACCTGCTTAAGGTGACAGGAGAGGCCTTGTTCCCCCAGTGGGAAGGGGAAAAGGATACAAACATAGCCTCTGTCTTCCTAAACATTGAAGTGTGTTTGATATAAATTCTAAGAGCCCTTTTCACATCTAAGGTGTGCCACTTGCGCTCTAGGATGTGGTGTGGATGGGAACAAAATCAGGAACTATTATGTCTTGGGATCTGTGGATACAGAATTTATTTAGCGTACAAAGGTAGGGTCTAAATGAAGAACAACTCTATTGTCATGAAAGGTGCAGAGGTCCTGCAATATAGATAGAGCAGCCAACTCTGACACCCTTCTATCTGAAGTGATAGCATTAAGAAAATCACCTTCAGGGTCAAGAATTGTAGGGACACCTTTCTGAGGGGTTCAAAGGGAGGTTCTGTTAGGGCCTGGAGGATCTTGTGAAGGTCCCAGGATGGGAACCTGTGAACCACAGGAGGGCGGGGATTGGAAGCCCCTTTTAAGAATCTCTGAACTTAAGGTTGATGGGACAAGGAAGGAAAGGAATCCCAGGAGATGACTGAAGCAAGAGCCGCTACTTGACGGCGTAAAATGTTAGGAGCCAGATCTTTGTCTAGGCCCTCCTGGAGGAAACGGAGGACCTGTGGGATCCCCAGTACTGTAGGAGAGAGACCTTCCCTGTGACACCAACAACAAAAAACTCTCCAGGTGGCATTGTACATAGAAGATTTACGAGATGCCTGGATAGTAAGGATGACCTTGTCTGGGAGATTGGCTTCTCTTAATGTTGCCGCTCAAGCACCACACTGTCAATTTGAACCATTGGGGATCTGAGTGGAGCAGGGTCCCCTGATGTAGGGAGATCATGTGGTCTGGAATCCTTCAAGGAGTGGCTACAGACAGGTTCACCAGATCTGCAAATCAGGGTCTCCTGGGCCAATACGGGGCTAGGAGAATCAGCTCTGCCCGTTCCGCCAATATCTTCCGAATGACCCCCGGAATGATGGGAAGAGGAGGAAAGTCATAGGGGAGACAGGTGGGCCATCTGCTCCGAAGTGCATTGGTCCCTTCCGCTCCCTGACAAGGAAACCTGGTGAAGAAGCCTGTTGACTTGAGCATTTTTGGGAGAGGCGAAGAGGTCTACTTCTGGGGTCCTGAACCTGAGGGAGAGATCCCTGAAAATGGACTGGGAAGGGACCATTCTGCATGGTCGACTAGGCTCCTGCTCAGCCAATCAGCCTGGGAGTTGTTGACTCCTGAGATGTGGCCTGCTGTGAGAGACAGCAGATGTCTCTCTGCCCACCTCCCCAACCTCTTGGCTTCCCTTATGAGGGCCCTGGACCTTGTGCCCCCCTGCCTGTTGACGTGCGCCTTTGCAGCCATGTTGTCTGTTAACACTAGCACATGGGACTCCACTATTCTGTCCCTGAAGTGATTCAGGACTAGATAAATGACTCTGAGTTCTGGCCAGTTTACGGGCCCAGTCCTGTCTAACTGGGACCAGATCCCCTGAGCCATGAGACCCTCCATGTGGGCTCCCCAACCAGGAGACTTCTGGGTGGTTGCATCGGTGGTGATGACCAGTCTGTCCGGTTCCTTGAATAGAAGATCCTTTGAAAGGGCTGGGGAAAGCCATCACTTGAAGAAACGAGGAGAGCAGGACCTTGGCAGATGTGTGGCGGGTTCCTGCTCATTGAAAGGGGAGCAGGAACCATTGTAGAGCCAGTGAGTGTAGCTGTGCCTATGGAACGATGCCTATGCATGAGATCATTTGCCCAAAAGTTTGGACAAAGTGACAGGGAGATAGTGTGTTGAAGTTGGACCTGTCGAATGATCTCGATAAGGCTCTGTCCTTAAGGCTAGAGATAGAAAAACTTGGCACAGAGTTGTGTCGATGATGGTTCCCAGATGGAGTAATCTGGTTGTTGGGAAGAGATGGCTTTTGTTGGAGTTGATGGAAAAGCCGTGGTATGGAGGCAATGGAGCATGGTTTGAAGATCTTGATAGGCAGAGTGGGTGGAGGATGACAGAATCAAGTTGTCATCCAAATAGCATTGGATTCTCACTGGAACAGACTGGAGCGAAGCCACCAATGCCGACAGTATCTTTGTGAAGACTCTTGGGGCAGACGAGAGCCTGAAAGGAAGGGCCCAATAATGGAAGTGGGAATTCTGGTAACAGAAACAGAGAAACTGGCGATGATGAGACCAGATGGGAATGTGGAGGTAAGCCTCTGTGAGATCAGTGGAAGAGAGGAGATTGCCTTCCCGAACGCTCTTAAGAATAGAATGCAGAGTCTGCATTTTGAAGCACCTATATGGGATAAACTCATTCAGAAATTTTAGGTTGAGAATGGCTCGCCACCCCCCAAGACCTTAGGGACCACAAAAAGCCGAGAATACAGCCCATGTCCTTGTTGTGATTCAGAGACCGGCTGAATGGCCCTTATATCAACCAGGTGACTAATGGCTGATTCCATAAGAGCCCTCCATGATCTGTCCCGGGAAACGGGGCAGAATAGAAATTTTTCAGGGGGTGGTGATAGAAATTCTAATTGTAACCCCCACCTTACTGTATTGCGTACCAGGCATCTGTTGTTGACTCCTCCCATCTGGAAGCAAAGGATGCCAAGCGACCTCTGATTGGAGGGGAGAACGAAAGATTATTAGAGCGATGGAAGAAGCAACCCCCTCCCCCACAAAAGGGCCGTTTACCCAGAGTTTGTTGTCTGCCGGTAGCCTCATGGCATTGATTTTGATGCTGAGAATACACTCTCTGAGGTCTGGAGAAGCGAGAAGTGTTTTTGGGCCTGAATGAGGGAGGCCGGTATGGAATAGGGTAGAAGTCTGCCCTCTTTCCTGTTGATAAAAGGACTTTCCTTTTGTCTTTTGTTTCAACAACAAATGGGTCAAGAACATCGCCAAACAGCTTTTCACTGGTACATGGGGTCGAAGCTAGTTTCCACTTCCGTCAAGGCTCCGCTTGCCAATTTCGTAGCCATAGCAGTCTCCTAGCTGCCACTGATGAAGCCATGGCCCTGGAAGAGAACTTGGAGCCGTTGAGGGTGGCGTTCGCCAAGAACTCTGCTGCTGCTATGATCTTATTGAGATCTTGATGCGACCTACAGTCTGATGGAGGTATGCGGCTTTGGAGTTGGCGTAGCCAGTGGATGGAAGATCTTGTGAAAAAAGATGCAGCAGTAGAGATCCGGATGGCTCAAGCAGAAGCTTGATAGTTACGTTTCATTGTTTGTTCGGAGCGTTTGTCCTCTGCCTTTAGTATGTCCTCAGGCTCAGTTGGAGTGTTTGAGGAGAAGGAGACCACAACTGGGGTGTCTACTGGGGGAACTGCCAGAGCCATAGCTAAGGAAGGACCCACGTTGTAGAACTGCCAATCTTGGGACGATGGGCGGGGGCCTGCAGTAGGGAAGGCAAATTGTTCCTTGACTAAGTCAAGAAAGATGATGGGTGAGGGAAGAACCTTTGAATGAACAATGGGTTTGGAGAAGAGGGAATCCGCATGCCCCGATTGTACCACTTGAGGCTCAGGGGCAATTTCCTCCTCTGACAACTGGGCTGTGACCAGAGCCTTGTGTAGGAGAGGTTTGAATAAAGCGGATTTGAATACAGAAGCCAAAGGAGGTTGATCAGGCCTCAGCTCTTCCTCTTCCTCTGAGAGGTTGGGGTCCCAGATTTCTCTCTCTTCCCTATCAGAATCAGGGGAGGGGCTGTGCTCAGATGATTCTGCATAATCTCCCTGCGTGAGGTCCACTCCATCAGCATAGGTAAGATAGGCTCTTTATTCTACATGGCGGGGTAGTCCCCTTTGGGGAATCTGAACTAGAGGAAAAGCCGGGAAGGAAGGCTGAGGTCTGTCTGAAGCCCTGAAGATGTGCCGAAGGCCGTCTGCCAGACCCTGTCTGATGGCTATGGAGACCATTTTGTTGATGTCAGAAGATCTGCCACACAATGGAGGATCCGAGGGCCGAAGACCTGCTGCTGTTGGTGTAAAAGTGTCCTCTGGTCTTGAACGAGAACTGTTTTGGGGCACAGATGGGATAGAGGAAGAAGAAAGATCCCAGGAAGTCTGGGCGAAGTTGCGGCCTTACCGCAACTTACTTGAGACCCTGCTTGGATTTCAGGTCACTCTGGGGACCAGGATTGGAGATGGCTAAGAGTAGGTGAGGTGCCTTCCATCTCCCTAGAAGTAGCTGGCTGAACAACTAGAGGATTGGTTGGTTGGGAAGCCTGTTGTAAATTGACCCCTCATTTGTTCAATAGTTTTGTTGAACTGCCTTTCTAAGGCTACATGCCTTTGTGTCTCTGCCTTTAATTCGGCCTGGGATGTTTTCTTAGGGCCGAAAGCCTTGGCCCTAATCTTGGCCGCCACCTCTTGAACAGAATGAGAGCGTTGTCTCCTTCTCTTTCTTTTGCCAGCTTGGGGGCCTTGAGAGATGAGGCCTGAAACCTCTGTGTGGACCTTGTCTTGATCCATTGTATGCATAAACAGACACAAAAAGTGCTGTGAGCGATCCTCACTATGTGTTGCCTATGCAGTAGCCTGAATAGGGGCTTATGAATGGCAGAAGCTGTCCTTTGGGAGGTGATGCCACCTAAAATGGCTGCTCTCCACTTGCTTTAGAAGAAGAAGCCTTCAAAATGGTCACTCACCACGTGTGTCTGAAGAAGAAGCCTCCAAAGTGGCCGCTCACAAGAGCTATAGGCTACGCAAGTGTTAAATCGCACCTTAGGCTGTAAACAGCCCCGAACGGCGAAATCGGCAGAAAGGGAAAAAACCTGCATTTTAATGATCAGCTGTGAGGCGTGGTTATCGCCGATGTGATCTTTACGATCGTGGCAGCCGAAATCGCTAAGGGAAGACTGTGGGCGAGAATCAAGGGTTACTCCCTACTTACACTCTCCCTCAGTTGAAGAAAAACGTCGAATCCTCAGTGTTGCAGGAGAGTGGACCCCACTCTCCTGAAGGCACAGCTGCACCGGTTCCCCGAGAGCTATGCCAATGATGGAAGATAGCTTTCGCTTTTGCTGTTAACTAGACTGCTTTCAGAGACACCAGCTTATTGTCATCGAAAGAAGCTGAGTCAAAGCTGGAGGGTTTCTCCCACAGGCTGCTACTTTTATAATAGACGGACCTGGCTTGATGATGTCATCAGGAAGAGTCGTACCCATCCTGGGCTCTTGCAGCAGCATGGAGGAGAATAGATAAGGGTGGGGCCAGTCAGAGGTGGTATTTGCCAGTTCTCCAAAGTACTCAAAATTTCTCCTACCAGTTCTCCAGAACTGGTCAGAACCTGTTGAATACCACCTCTGCATCCAACATCCCTTTTCTTATTATTGAAAATACAGTAAATATAGGGCAAAGAGGAGTGGCTGTTGCTGGTTGTCTTTTCCTCTAATGTACAGCCTTCCAATGAAAGACCTGAAGAGAGATTTATATATTATCAACTATACAAATACCGATTCTTTTGCATGCCTATAAATCTTGCAAAAGGCAAAATCCCTATCAGAAGCTTATTGATACCTGTTAAAATTGGAATGTTTGTAGGAACTGTGAGGAGGTTCAGAGAAATCATGACAATAGGTAAAATCCTGTTTTATTTTCCATACATTACAGTTCATATGCTTTGAATATATGATTTGTAACACGTGAAAAATGTTTTATCATTTTAAGTTTCCAGTATTATTGCAATCATTAAGCAAAGATAAAGCAAAACATAAATGGAAAACATGACATAAACTGTAATGATTTTTATGATATAGAAAAGAAAAGCTGATGGACCTAAATACTTAAATGTGAGTGTTGAGTTAATTATTCATCCATCACTGAATAACTATGATGGCTTGCCAAGATCAAAGAAAGTAAAAGTGGCCTTGTTTTTGTTGAAGATTTCCACTATTTAATCTAAAAACCCACCAGATACAATGTACAGGTAGTATTTGTCAAAATTTGTTTACAGTTTTTTAATGAGAGCCAAAGGTAAGGAAGATACCTTTTAAGAAACTTAGTCAAATATTTTTGGAGTTTTTAATTATATAAATCTCTAGCTTTTAAAATATTCTTTAATTTTCATACCAATTTTTAAATAAAGCACAAAAAAGAAATCCAGTGTAATGTACATTGTATTGATAGGTTTTTAATTTCAGTTCCACACAGATGTCCCATTCCCACTGCACTCTACTCATTAATTAAGAAATTAAATGATAAATTTACTCACATGCTACAACCTACATTATAGTAGCTGCTGCAATATATACTGTGTGAGTGACATTATCCAAACTTTTCTTAAAATTAAAAACACTAAGCAGAGAAATGCACACAAGTTGGTAGAAGAAATTGGGGGAAGAGGAGAAGAAAGGAAGCTTAGGCAAGTTGTGAAAAAGAGTGAGAAATTTATAAAAATCGTTAAATGTGACATTTATTATTTTAGGAACAGGAACTATAGTTTTGCTATTTTGTGTATAAATAGAGTCACTCTGCATGTTTAAATTACTGCTAGCTTCTTACAACTAGTACTTTCATGTAAATGTTTAATAGCAGTATTAGTAACATAGACATTTCACCTATAAAGAAGAATGGAAAGAATGAGAATGCTTCATAAAAACAAACATGTCAAATCCAGCCTGATACTACACATGCTATGTTCATATAAGAACATGATTCCAACCATAATGATATCAAAATAATAAAAAGCCTTATAAAATTATAGTGTAAATTCACTCTTTCATTGTTGACATTTGCCCTTTTGGATATCCGGTATAAACCCTTAAGAAAAAAGTTCCAATAAAGCTCATTTCCAAACAATATTGTAAAATATATTTGCATTCCAGTTTCTTAAAAAATAAGCCATCTGGATCCCAAATCAATTGACAGTCATACGATGTGATAATATTTGGTCATTTTTTAATGTACTGAAAATCTTATTAATTCAAGCGTTTGTTTAAGTTATGTTCTGTCATCACTTACCAACAATGGAAAGGACATGAAATCAGACTAAATGATGAGCTTTCTCATGACAAATTACATAAGATCTTTTCGTTGTTCCAACAGTCATCATTGGGCTAACTTAATTCTCCTTCCATTATTAGCACGAAAAATGACTGACATGTTTGATAATAGAGATTATAGCCATTGTATATACCTGGCCAATCAGCACCATCAGAAACAACTAAAATAAAATAAACACAAAAGTAGCGTTAGCAAAATGCTACCATTTTCTATTCTAGGTGATACAGTAAAGTGTAAGAAGTAAAATATAATTATATTTGTATGATTTTATTGGAAATAAAAACATGCAAAAGCTTTTTCACAAATGGGGGAAAGTATAAACTCATCCAATGTTTACTCATAAAGGTTATTTATCAAGCAATACAAATAAAAAAGTCATTTGGATTATTTTTTATCATTTATATAATGCTTAAATACTCTTTTAGCCACCAGTCCTCGCTTCCACAAGTATATTTTCAATAGCAATTGTATGATAAAAACATCCATGTCAGTATTATAAAACCAAGCACAGAATTAGGATCGAAAATCTCCAAGTTCCTATACATTTTGTAGGATTCAAATATCACATACAGTATCCTACAGACTTCCAGAATCTTATTTGGCTATTCATTCTCACACAGAATATTTAGAAAAATAAATATTGAAATACTGGATGCCATCCTACTGCAAACATATTTCCACAGAAAATTATTTTATTATTTATTTGATTTAAAGTATTTTATGTTGTTTCAATCAAAACAAAACTAAGCACTTGTAAAAGCTATACATTATAATCAACTGTACAAAACATGCATATGTGTATCTTTAGGAGAAAGTAATGGACTATATAAGTGTGACTGTGTGACAGAAGCTGTATCTAGTAAGGAATTTGGCAACTAGACAGTGTAAGCAGATTCTTTGTGCTCTTTTATTAAAGTTACAGGACTGATATTGTAACAATGGAAAAATTAAAGAAAGATAAGAGCATGTTTGGTCTCTTCTCTTATTTTCTATTTCCCCTGTTAGCCTAGAAATTTAAGTCTTCTTAAAGAAGAAAACACCAATGACTTCAATACCCAAGATCTAAATCACAAGAGGAAAATTATTATGCAATCACATTACAGAGTAATAAATAAGAGAGATGGATATTCTAGATGAAATATTTTGTTCAATACAAAAATAAGTCACATACTCAATATTGAGTATTTGAATAATGACACTGGAGTAAATGTTCACTTGAACTTGAGCTGGAAAACTAAGCAGTGTCAAACTAGATACCAGACTAGAAGGCAAGAATTCAAGTCCTGCCTTAGACATGAAAGACTGTTGAGTGACTTTGGATCAGTCACTCACTCTCAGCCCAATTCACCTTACAAGATTGTTGTGGTGATGAAAATAAGAGGAAGGTTTGTTGGGTAAGTTCATAGTCTTGAGTTATTTGTAAAATAATAATAAAAGTGGGAAACAAACAAACTAACAAATAAATATTCCCATTTACTCAATGAATTGAAAGTCTAATTATACTTGCTACTTGCAAGCAGATTGAGCATAGACGTAATCTTTGAATTCATACCGATAGTAAGTTTAAAAAATGGTATAATAGTTATAGAAATATATTAGAAACATACATACACACACAAATATATACTGTATATATGTAACATTTGCATTACATAATTATATATAAAAGTATAATTGCTTACTGTTGTAACAATATATTTTACTCCATATTTTATTTTTTTCTGTTGTATTTTTCTTCACTTGTTTTTTAGCCATTTGTTATGTATTTGTGTTTTGTTCCCTGCTTTTTTTCTGTTATTTTAAAATACAATAAAAAGTTTTATTTAAAAAAAGCATATTTGCATGAAAGACTTTTGCTACTTATTGTAGAATGAGTTTGCCATTTTTTCTTCAATACATTCTTTATTTTTGTTTCTTTAAATACATCTATGGGTGAACAGTGTGGTTCCTGGTTTTTTAACATTTTAAAACAAACCTGACCATAATTGCATATTCCTACTATTAACATATGAGAATATTGAATGATAAAATTGGTAATATGTAATAATATTAAATCAGAGTTTGCCATTTTATGTGCAATGAGTTTACTATGCAAGAAAATTTTTAATAATTACTATATTAAACAAAATGTATAAACTAAAAGATGTCATAAAGTACATTTTAAAGTCTGAAATTCTACCCCCCCCCCAAGCCCACCCCCCATTACACTATATAGAGGTTGCTGAGTGAATTAACAGAGAGAGATAACAGAAGGGAGAAAGTAACCACATAAACTGTGTGTTCTGCATGTTTGTTCAGCTGTGGGAGTGAAAATGTCATGTCCCCAAAGCCTGTTGAGTGCTTTATGTGGGTGAAGAGTAATTGCTTATTGCTGAGTAAGCAGCTACTATAAGAGGTATATGAGGGACCCAAATTTCATGGAGCAAATAAGCAGGAGAAGCCAAGAATTTGTCAGGATAATTCAATGTTTAATACATGTAACAGATTTTCCCATCTTGTCATCATTGGCCAATTTAAGAATCCCAAAACCTGAGAAGGAACAAGGAGAAATAAAAGCCTTTCTGGAGTGAATGGCTACACTTCAGCTGATGATGAAGAATTTATCAATTCAAAGAAAGTACGCTCTGATAGGGAAAAATGCCAAAAGAAAATAAAAAAGCAAACTCAATGGATGAGGTAATAACTAGAGTCTGCACCCTGGAACATAGAAATAGTTTTTAAGATGTAACATGTTTCAAATATTCAGGGGAAGAAAACAACTGCAAGCCTGATGACGTGACAGTGGATCAATAAACAATAGAAAATATAGGACTATGCCCATAATAGACAGGAAAGAAGTTATGATAGTTACTATGAGCAACCCAACCCACTGACTTGTGAAATATACTGTTTGTTGGAGCAAGAATTAGGACTGTGACAGAACAACTTCCAAATCTTATCAATTCCATTGACAATGATCACTTTTTGCTATTCTTTCATGAAGACAAATGATCACAAATTTTGAAAATATTGGAAGAAAGCCTACATTGTAGAGCATAGGGGGCATTCCAATCCATCCTTCTATGCAAGGGAATAGTAAAAGTAACAAATAATACTTCAAGTCCTTTTCTGGCTAGGTAAATGGGAGCATATAGTTCTGGAACTATGACCTGACTTATCTGAGGATATTTTACTGGCATAAGATGTTTTGTGCTTCATAAATTTGATGTGTTTGATTAGGAGACCTACAGACTGAAATCTGGGGGGTGGTGTGGTGGTTAGGGGAAATGAAAACTCTGAAGTAAGTACTTTACATAAACAATATGGGCTCATAAATCATGTTAAGACATCACTGTCTTCACTATTTTGATGCTAATGATCAAATAAAAAAATTAGCTCCAGTTTTTGCTACAAAAAAACAGAAATAGTTTATTACATAAAAACAAGCAAGGGAGAGAGGGGATGGTTCCACATGAATGGTGGGCAACCACGTGTGGTGTGTACACAGCTCAATTTGCACATGCAGTGGGCAAATGTGCCCACCACTTGCACAAATGGAGCATGCATGCACACTCTCTCCTGCTGTTCACACAAGTGGGGATACATATACATGCTCGTGGCCCAGTTTCAAACAGCTCAAGGCCCAGAGATGAGCTGCAGCCCAGGAGTTGGTACCTCTGAAACAGAGAACAACAAATACACTAAAATAAGTGGTGGAATGAATAAAAGCAATATTGTTGCTGGTGTCTATATACCCTGTCCAGCCAAGATAACGTGAACAACACTTTCAAAAATCAAAATACATAACTTTTAATGAGGCATGAAGCTGTAGTAAAGGGTCATTTTAATTACCCTGACATCTGTTGGAAAACAAATTCTGCCAAGTATAGTTATTCCAGGACAATCCTTATTTCCCTTGCTAACCACTTCTCCTTTGAAGATTGAAGGAACAGATAAAATAATCTTGACTGAGGGAAGTCAAGAGTGAATACTTAGTTGAGGAATTAGAAATCATATGAACATTACAGGAAAGCAGTTAGGTAGTGCTGACATTCATGGTTTTAAGGAAAATCAGAACTTATCATAGTTAAACAGCATCTTAGACTTCAAAAACTAGATTTTAATAAACATGCAGTAGGAGTCCATAGCATGAGTAGCTAATGAGAAAGGAAATGAGGTTGTGTGGGAGTTCTTAAAGATGGTGCTCAGACTACATTTGCAATCAATTCCAGTGAAAAAACAATGGAGGACAGCAGAGTAAGTCCCAGAATATTGACTGGGACTCTAACTCTGGCCTTAAGAAAGTGAAAACTCAAAATGAATTGAATAAAGTAAAGGACATTAAGAATACAGAATTTTTTAAAGGTATGTAGTGATGGCTAATGGAGACATGATAGGAGACATAGGAGGGACACTGTCAGTGACCACTCTAAAGGACAGTTCTGGTGGCCTGTTCCAGTCCTCATCTCATTCCCAGGTCTTGGTTAGTGGACTTTTAAGATCCTGGATTTTCAGAACTTGTTGCTGAATGCCAGGGTGGCCTGTAATAAGACTGTCCTCATTTGTGACTTAATTATGGATGAGATACTTGACATGTATTACCAAAATTTGGATAGGACCAGAGGGGTGTGTTCTTCTTTCAGAAATATGCCTAGACCCTCTCTGTTAAACTGGACTCTAGGGTTAAGTTGAGACTCTACCAGTTGTTCTGTGGCAATGTCCTTTCCTCAGCTCCTTGAGTCCATGGCCAGGCTAGTGGTAGAGTTGGTGGTATGGTTTTAGGAAATTTTAACTTGCTTTCCTGAGTGTGATGTCAGAAGTAGCTCAGGAGTTCATAGCTACTATGGACCTTGGGCCTGTCCCAGATCACTTGGGGCCAAATACAAATGGTCATATGCCTGATCTGCCTTTTATGCTGGAGCAACAAGAAGATCATCTGCATTTGGAAAAGTCAGTAAATCTTAATCTTAGCAAAATACCTGAAATATCCCAAATCTGTCCAACCACATTTTATGAAAACTGTCTGGTGGCTGTTTTCTCCGCTGGCCAGTGAACTAACATGAAGCCAGGAAATTTGCCCATTGCTCCTCTTAAACATATAAGAATAGTACTGCTTGCCTATCTCAGTAAAGCTTGGTTGTGGTAGTACAGGAATTTGTGACAATTTAGTTTTCTTCTGACTGAGGAACAAAGAAATGCATACTAAAATAATTGTCAGGAAGAACTGAAAGAATCCTACAATGTGCTAATTAACAACATAATTAATGCATGGGCTTGATGGCAGTACCATTGTGAATATACTGTATAGCTGGCTTAAAATTTTTAATCAAAGAACATGATAATTTGATATTGTATAATATTAATCTGACACAAATAGATGTTTCATGCAGATATTTATAACATATTTCATAAAATCTAGACTCTGATACTTCACTCATGAAAATAAGTATGCACAAATATTATTTCAAAACGTTACAATTTAGCTTCAGATATTCCTTTACGAATAAATCAGCTTGTAGATAATAAATCAGCCTAGAATAATAGCTAGGAAGTTTTAATGAAAGTTTATGAACACAAGCCTTGTTCAGAATGTATATTTTATAAAACATCTCAGAAAAATATCTCTCCAGGCTGGTTTTTAAAGACTAACTTATCAACTGTAATAATAAGGAAAAAAATCCCACAAATGCAAATAATACTACTGAATATGAAGACTACTTTGTTCTGTCTGCCTCCTTTTCTCTTGAGGCATATCAATCACTCTTATAGTGAAGTAGCCCATTTTGAAGCAACTTTGCCATCTTCCATTTTACTAATTGTAGCAATCAGACAAAAATGTTACATATAAACAAAACAACCTATATTTTCGTACAGGTAACTCTCGAGTTACTAGAGTAACTGAGCCTGCCCTCTACTGTCAGCCACTGGGATAAATTTTAAATGAGCCGTCTCATTAATGACCCCCCTCCCAACATCCCTACTCTCCCCAATGCATTCGTTAAATGAATGTGTAGGTCATTATGTATGCATGGAATGCCTCAGGGGTGATCCTAGAGAGTCTAGTGCAGGGACAAGTCCATCTGCCTCAGACTCCCAAGGCATCCACTCACACCCTGAGTTACCCCATTCTCCGCCTCCTACCCCTTGAGGTCCCTATAGCTGTCTGGGTCTCCTCCCAACCCACAATCACTCACTTACCAAGTCAGTTCTTTACCCTTCCCATCAGCAAACCGAGCTCAAATTTCAAACTGACAGAAAGCTATTTGCCATCCCCCATGTGAGAGGGAGACAAGCAGAAACTGATTTGTTGCTAGGTGGAATGGCTGGCTCACTCCATGAGGTATGCGGTTCACAAAAAGACACTGCTTATGAATTCCAAGGGCCATGTGGCTCAGCAATAGAGTAGCCTGTTCTTCTTCCCCTCCTGCGCCCCCTGAGTTCTGAAGATTTTCAGAAGGTAAGTGAGTGCTTGTGGAAGGAGGCGGACCATGTGAAACCCGGTGGGCTGGAGAAGCAACACCACTGCCTCTGGGTACCAGGCAGAGCCGGAAGGGGAGAAAATAGGTGGGTGGGTATGCTGCAAGTCTGCCATCAGTCATAAGGATCAAATGTAACTTTTTTTGGGGGGGGGGAAGGTCTGTTGTAATTATAAACTGTCATTAAATGACCTGTCATGCCTCAAAGATTACCTGTATTCATGATACATTTTGGCATTTTTACATATATCCTCTCATACAGAACGTTGGTCTTATATTCTATGAAGGTATATTGTTATAATTAATGAACTATTTCTACCTAATAGTGAACATTTTGAGGATTTACATGTTTCAGCATCAGAGAAACCATCAAGTATCAAAAAAAAAAAGTATTGGCATCAAACAAAGGTGCCATGCTCTCTATCACACACCCCTAAATAATATCTAATTATTTTTACAGAGAGTGGAGAGGGAGGGAAGTAGAGGGAGAGGGAGAAGGGAGAAAGAGAGAGAGAGAGACAGAGATGGGGGAGATTGTTGCCAATGATAAATCATGAATTTTGGTAATCTTATGTGAGATTTTCAGTTGAGATCACCAACATGTTATGAGATTTAAGTACTGTATACCCACTGAATCAGAAGTTGCATTCAAATTCATATACTGATTCAGAAGATTTTAAAGAGCATACAGTTGAAACAGAGGCTTTTCTTTGGGAGTGATGGATATGAAGTTGGAAAGTACTTCACTTTTTTACATAGTAACTGTAGCAAGATTATTGCATGCACGAAGATGGAAAGATTTGGTACCTACTTATAATGGAAGAATGGTGGGTGAAGATACTAAAGCCAGCACTGCCCTTCTTCAGAGTAATTATTTATTAAACTTTGTTTTCAAATTTGTATTTCAATATCTGAGAAATTTGTACCATGATTATATCCTGTCTCTATTTGTGAAACACGATTTCAGTAGCCATTAATTATTTTACTAAGTATTAGGGAATCATCTTTTTTCTTCTCTCCAGACTGGGAATATTTCTTCTTCTACTTTTGCACAATTGATAGTGGTAGAGCTGACAGAAACCATTATAAAAATGTAAGAAAATATGCTCCTGGGAACAACAGCAATCGCAATAGCACTTAGATTTATATACCGCTTCACACTGCTTTACAGCCCTCTCTAAGCGGTTTACTGAGTCAGCATATTGCCCCCAACAATAAGGGTCCTCATGTTACAAACCTCAGAAGGATGGAAGGCTGAGTCAACCTTGAACAAGTGAGGATTGAACCTCTAGCTGTCCGCAGAATTAACTTGCAATACTGCATTCTAACCACTGCATCACCATGACTCCTGGTTCATTGATCTTCACCAATAAATTCAAGCAATAGTTCATTTTGTATTCTTCAATTATATTCAGGGACTCAATATGTTTCTTGCTTGTCCTAAAGAGATGTATTTGGAAATATCCCAATTTCACTAAGCATACACATCTCATGTATATTTTAATAGTATTTTTTAAAAGAAGAGAGAAATTTTCTTTCCCTTAAGTGCCCATCGTAACTACATTTTGAGAGCATCATTTTGTTAAATTACCAGTTTGCATGCTGACTGCTACCCTCATTTAATTTCATAGGAACATAAGATCTGTGCTGCAGCAGATGAAGAGTTGTCATAGTCTACTATTTTGTTACCACAACAATTAACCAGGCACAGAGCATAAATGCTACAGAGGCATGCTGTTCGGGAACAGAATTATAAAGTTTTTCTTTTAATTGGTGAATTTATGAAACATGATAAGAAACAAATAAAAACAGTGTAATAGTTATAATATAAAACAAAAAGGTTAAAAAATATAAAACGATAGGAATTGACCTTTATTAGTATACAACTATGTTACTAAAGCTAGACAATATAGAAATAAAATATATTCTTACCTCTACAATATAAAGGCATGCCTCAGATTAAAAAAGAACACATTTTTGAAACTATTAGAGTGTTGTTTTCTTCCTATATATGTGGAATGGTTCTTTTAACTATCCCTAGCCTCAGCTAAATCAGATTTCTTCATAAAATGTCACTTTTCCTACTTCTGGAGCATAGTTTAATATCATGTTTAGACCTTTAACTGTAATTTTCTCCAAAATTGTCTTAATGTGTAAAATAACATGAGATCAAAAAAGGATCTTAAGATTATCAGAATTTGAGAAATATGATAGACATCATGATTAATAACCATTAATAACTTTATCAATGATGAATTTGTTTAGTCTTCTCTTAAAGACATTCAGATCATCTGTCACAACAGTGTACAGTATATTGTTGTCGTTAACTATATTGTTTAACCTCAACCTATGTGAAAAAGTATTTTGTTTTTATCTATTCTATAACTTCTAACTTTCAA
The DNA here is from genome assembly GCA_023653725.1 of Bungarus multicinctus. NCBI lineage: Eukaryota > Metazoa > Chordata > Lepidosauria > Squamata > Elapidae > Bungarus > Bungarus multicinctus. Next base: position 206,622,709 of record CM042834.1, read on the forward strand.
TTCTATTGGATGACCTCAGATTTTAGTTATTCTGAAAAAAGGGAAGATGATAATCTTTTCATACCTGGTGTAATCTTATCTGTCCCTATCACACTGCCCTCTTTTTCTTTTCTTTTAATTTAATTTATAAAGTTTTTGATATTGTACACAACCTTTTATCACAAGGGAATTATTTCAGCCTACTAATAATTTTGTTGTCTTTTCTAGGTGTAACATATCCTTCCTAAAGTTAGGCAAATAAAATTCTACATAGTAATCTAAGCATAGCTACATCATTATTTTGCATGTTTATTAAATTATTAACAGTTTTGGGTTTTGTAGCTCATATTCTCTAACATAGCTTTTTTATTGAATTATCCATTAGACAAGACTGTGATGTGATATTTACCACATTAAATCTGTTCAGCATACAAGTGGTAACAAGTCCTTACATTAAGTTACATTTAATTCCATTTGTCATTTTACTCTTTTCATCTTAGAAAGATTGTCTTCCTTGTCACTTCTTAATTTATTCCTTCTATGGTACGTAATCTGGTGTTATCAACAAAAATCCATCTTTCTGGTGGCTAATTCTGATCTCCCTGTTCTAATTTTCCAAATACTGATAGCAATTTGTAATTTTTTAAATCATCTCTTTATTTTCCAATATAGTTCAGTAAATACAAAGTGAATGGGCATATATAAATGCAGTTAAGAGTTTTATTTATTGCTTTAATTGCTGCAACAATTAAATTGCTGTCAAATAAAATGTTCTTTCTTAATTAGGGCTCATGTTACCTTTCAATAGATTTTTATGTTAGTCTTATGCTGGCAGGTCCTTTTTTTTTAAATCCCTCAATTAAAATTTCAACCACATAAACCGCAACCTGTTTCACAGTAGAATATATAATCTTTTCACTGTTGTCTAGGATTTTAGATAAAAATGCATTTAAGATTGTAGAGCATTTACTGCATATGGCAAACCGTCTTGTAAATATTCCCTTTATATAAGTTATTATCTCTGACTATATTTCTTAATTTAATTTTCTTGTGACCTTTCTTTTTTACTAATTTTTTACTAACTACTAACCCGCCCCCCAATTTATTTATTGCATTTGTATACTGCTACATTCTCAATGGACTCTTAGCAGTTTACAACACAAAAACATCATTAAAAAGCTTTAAACATCCATGGTATAAATATAAAAACCCATGAACTTGCATGGAGGTATCTACAGGTGTAGTCCTCATTTAGTGGCCAATATTGGGGCTGGTGACTTAGTCATTAAGCAAAGAGGTCACCAAATGAAATATCACAATTTTACGATCTTACTTCAGCTCTCTTTTGCTTTTTCAGACCTGCAAAGGTTGTAAATGCAAGAACTGGTTGCAAAGTTATTTTTTCATCACCATCAAAACTGCAAACAGCCATTAAATGAGACAGTCACTAAACAAGGGCTATCCATATGCAAATTTAATGATGCATGCATAACCTTAATTTATGTAAGTATTAATGTAAACACATATCAATCTTTGGGGTAAACTTATTAATGTACTTATTAGAGTTTGACTGAGAATATATACATCCCCAAAAATATAACTACATGAAATAGTGAGGTTGATGTAGGAAGGATTGAATGTTATGGAACAGCATAAAAATGGATATTATCCTTGGAGGAATAGAAAAATGCAAAAGGCTACAATTAATGCAAAAGAAACAGAATTCAAAATCAGTTCCAACATATCCATAAAGTACAGCAGTACTTATGATTCTTATAATATTTCTAAATTACCATAAACAAAATTAAGTCATAATTCATTTTATGATTTTCAGACAGCCACGATGGTTCTTAAATATGCAATCGCCATTAGCTACAGGATTAATGTCCCATCTATTTAGATATACCATTTTATGAATATTAATACTTTAATAATTCTACTTTTGCTCATATCCTGTAGTTGTTCAGAAGCACTTTGCTAGAGCATTAATTATTAGAAAGTACCTACTAGGGTCAAAGTAAGCATTCTGCATACAAAATAGAATGCACTAATGCAATAGATTAAGAAGCCTGAGAAAGGCTAAATAATCACTCTTAAAAGGTTGCTTCTCCTTGAACACAATAATTGGATCTAAGGCCCTTTTCCAGTCCTACTAGCTGTTAGTTCCAGAAGAGGTCCTGTTCTATACAAATGCCCACCATGGAATATCATACCAGAGACACATTCCTGTCTTTTTATTATGATGAGTTCAATGCCAGATGAAAGATGCTAAACAAGGTAAGAAAACTGTGCAAACCAGGGCTTCGGGAATTCTTCCAGCCCCTTAAAAATGGCTCTGCTACAGGTCACATGACTGGAAAGGACGAGAGAATGGAAAGTGAGTAGTTCCAGGTATAGTACCTAAGGGACCATGATAATGCCTTTGGATTACCTTTTAAATTTATTTTATTGATTTACATCCTGCCCTTTATTGTTTTTATAAATAATTCAAAGAGGTAAGCTGTCAACTCATAATGTCAGACAGAGGGGTCCAGTTCACGGCTAAGTTCTGGAGGGAGTTCCTGCGGTCTGTTGGGTCATCCCAGGGCCTTAGCTCGGCCTTTCATCCGAGCATCAATGGGGGGGCAGAGAGACTGAACGCCATGGTAGAACAGTACCTGAGGTGCTACGTGAATTATCAGCAGTCCAATTGGGCGGACCTCCTGCCTTTCGCAAAGGTTGTGTACAATTATGCTGTTCATAGTAGCACAGGATAAACTCCTTTCAGAGTAATGAGTGATATAGACTTTGTCCCAATACCTGAGTATCCAAGGGACCTCTCTTCATCAGTTAGTCTAACCAAGTGGATGTCAACGTTGAGAGCAACTTGGGAGAATGCTGAAAAGCACTAGCTAAAACAGCACAGACCTATAAAAAACAGGCAGACAAACTCCAAGCCCCGCAAAGGCCAATCCAGGTGGGGGAGAAGGTCTACCTCTCCACAAAATATCTGAGGCTAAAACTCCCTAGCAAGAAACTGGGGCCAAAGTTTATGGGACCATTCTCCATGTAAAGATTATCAACCCAATCACGGTGCAGTTGAAATTGACCCAACTGCTAGGGAAGACACACCCTGTATTCCATAGTAGCCTCTTAAAACCTGTGGTTGGATCGACCCTGAGGCCTCTACCTTGTGAGCCCCCAGACCCCATGGTCATAGGAGGCCAAACCCATTATGAGGTGCAGCAAATCCTTGATTCGAGGTGGCACAAGAGACAACTCCAATACTTAATCAAGTGGAAGGGCTACCCATTATCAGAGGCATCTTGGATAAAGATTAGGAACGTCCAGGCCGATCACCATATAGCAAGATTCCATGTAGAAAATCCAACCAAGCATGCTTAATATTACTTCCTCTTCCTATTTTCCCTACAACAACCCTATGAGGTTGGTTGGGCTGAGAGAGAGAGAGAGAGTGATTAGACCAAAGTAATCTTTCTTCTCAGTCCCTAGCTGGAAATGATCTAGCTCTAATTCAGGCTTTTTTTGGGGGGGGCAAGCTGCCCCTTCCACTCATTTGGTTCTCTTCTATTCAGTTTCAGAGTCATTTTACTGACCTACAGATGGAAAGAAGCCCAAGACCTATCCATTCATAACAACAGGTATCGTATTGCACCATATCATATCTCAGATCATGTGACTCTATTTAGATGCTGTCTCTGGGAGCTCACAATAAAAGCATGATAATACAAAATACAAAATGAAAAAGAAGATAAAAATCTAGCTATTATGTATGCTTATGCACATGCACACATGTGCGCGCACGCACACACACACACACACACAGGTTACAAAATTTATTCAACAAAGAGGTCTATCCATCTATCCCAAGGCTTGAGACAATAGCCAGGTCTTGAAGACATTTTGGAATGCCATTAGAATTGGAATCACATGGATCTCGGGGTTGGGAAAGGGGAGACCTTATCCCGGAGGACAGGTCATATGGCAGGGAAGAAGCTCTTCCTGGATCTGGATAGATGACACTGTTTAATCAAATGGATGCAAAGCACACCAACTTTGTCACTTATACGACTGGGAAAAAACTATGGACATAAGTGATCCCACAAATAACTCTGGCTTAGCCACCTAGAGATAATATGCTCCAAGGCCCCAGCTACCTATTCCAAGTAGCAAATTCTTTCCACTAATTTTCTATATAAATATATGCAAAAATAAAAAAGTAATCTTGGGATGACCAATCCTAATATAAATATTTTCCATATATTTGTAATTAAGATGTGGTAACATTTTATCTCCTATTTCTGTTTCAATTGATTTTTAATATATTATTTTGTAGGAAATGGTTTTTACTTTATAATTTATGAAGCTAAGTTTTTGTTCCTGAATAGCATAAAAATATAATAAATTTCAAAAATGGACTATACCAAAAATTTGATTCAAATCCACTCATTAAGCAAATTGATTAAATCAACCATTTCTCTTCAATATTACTTAAAAATGTCTGTCTCCTGTATCACTATACAGGATGCTCAATGTTCAGCACATAAGAAAGTGGTATCTCAATGCTGAAGACATCTCTTAGATTTTACTACTTATCTGCTCACACATAAATCCCATTTGGTGCTGTACATTCTACTGAAGGCATTTGAAAACTGTGATGTATGAAGCGTCACTCTCCATGATCATATTGTTCCATAAATCTATGTATGATGTATATTTCATCATACAAGAATGCACTTTTAATCAAGAATATCTAAGATAATACTCATTTTTTCATAGAAAGTATGATTCAGCCAAAACTGAATTAAACAAAAAATGTTGGATTCTAGTGGACACATACACAGTTTTCTTATTCAAGGCAATGGAAAAGGGCGTTGGTACTTACCTGATACGCCCGTTCTCGAGCTGTGACAAGCATCCGTAGGTTGGAAAGTGCTTAGTCTCCTTCACGATAGGCTGAGCTTGATTAATAGGACGCTGGCTCTTCCCCTGTCTGCTTGCCAGCATCCCCAGTTTTTTGACGAAGCCGAGGAGGTGAACCCTCCCACAGGATATAAGTTTACTTTAAATGATAAATCAACCACAACTATATCGGTGGTCAGAGCAAGAACAAACAGACGGACATTGGGAGGAGACGGATGCTCGTCGCAGCTCACCGAGAACGGGCGTATCAGGTAAGTACCAACGCCCCTTCTCCATTGAGCTGCTCCGAGCATCCGTAGGTTGGGACATACTAAAGCTTGGCTGTCCTACGGGAGGGAGTCCGTCTGATTTGGAACTCCCTCTCTGTCAGAATGGACTTGTTGCAACACCCTCCTGCCAAAGAATGCCTCAGCGGAGGCAAATGTATCGATTTTGTAATGCCGAATAAAGGGCGAGGGAGAAGCCCATGTAGCTGCCCTACAAATTTCAGTAATAGGAGCTGTGTGGCCCACGCTGCCAAAGTTGCTGCACTCCTAGTAGAATGTGCGGTGATACCTTTTGGCACCTGTAATGAGCCTTGGTGATCGTGGCTCTCAACCATCTGCCAATAGTTGATGGTGAGACCTTTTGGCCTTGAGTAGAGGGTTGAAAGGATATGAACAAGGCCTCCGTCTTTCAGAAGGAAGCCGTTCTGTGAATGTAGATACGGATGGCCCTGCGGACGTCCAGTCCGTGCCATTGGTGCTCCCAGCCCCGAGAAGGGTTGGGACAGAAATTCGGGAGAATTAGCTCCTGAGCTCTTTGAAAGGTCGAGTTTACTTAGGAGTGAACGTCGGATCGGGTCGAAGCACCACTCTGTCTGCATGGAAAATACAGAGGTCCTTGCGAACCGACAATGCTGCTATTTCTGAGATGTGTCGGGCTGATGTGACTGCTACTAAAAATACCACCTTGTAGGTGAGATGACAGAGGCTCGTCATTCTGAGGGGTTCAAATGGGCTGCCAGTGAGGGCGGAGAGTACCTTATTGAGATCGCAGGTGGGATAGCGGTGGATCGTGGGAGGGTGGAGATTTATTGCTCCCTTCAGGAAACTCTTTATCCTTGGGTGATGAGAGATAGAGGAAAGACCGGCCCACCTTACTACTGAAGCAATGGCCACCACTTGTCTCTTCAAGATGTTTGCGGACAGCCCCTATCTAGTCCGTCCTGCAGAAATTCCAAAACCTGCGCTGGGGATGCCGAGCACGGATCTATCCTGAGTTTGGTGCACCATTTGTGGAAAATGGTCCATGTAGCATTGTATATGCGATTCGTGGATGGACGTCTGGCCGCTTGAATGGTGGCAATCACTCGGTCAGAAAAATCTTCTTGGGTTAGATGATGCCGCTCAACCTCCAGGCGGTTAGTTGTAACCATTGAGGTTCGGGGTGCTGGACCGGTCCCTGTGTAAGGTGAACCTTGCGAGGTGGGATTCTCCAAGGATCAGCTACGGACAGTTTCTTGAGGTCTGCGAACCACGTTCTCCTGGGCCAGTGCGGAGCTAAGCAAGATCAACTCTGATCTCTCCTCTAACAGCTTGCGGATTACTTTGGGTATCAGAGGAATCGGTGGAAATGCGTAAAGAAGGCCCTGGAACCATCGGCAATGGAGGGTGTCGAAGTTCTCCGCCCCCTGAGTTGGATACCTCGAAATGAACCTGGCGAGCTGTGTATTTTGGGGAGAGGCAAACAGATCCACCAGTGGGAGACTGAACCTGCAAACTATCTCCTGGAAGAGATCTGGATGCAGGTGCCACTCCGACTGGTCGACCGTGGCCCTGCTCAGCCAGTCGGCTGTCATGTTTGCCGTCCCAGAAATGTGTTCCGCTACGATGGAGCTCAAATTCCTTTCCGCCCAACAGAACAACCTCTCTGATTCTTGCATTAGCAGTCTGGAACGTGTGCCCCCTTGCCTGTTGATGTGGGCCTTGGTTGTGACATTGTCCGTGAAAATGAGAATATGAGCCATGCGCACGTGGGAGAGGAGGTTGCGAAGCGCCAAATGAACCGCTCTGAGCTCCAACCAGTTGATGTTGTGTAGTTGGTCGGATACTGACCAGAGTCCTTGGGTCGATACGTTCTGGAAGTGGGGGCCCCAGCCAGACAGACTGGCGTCTGTAGTGATGGTGAGTGTATGTGGGTCTTTCAGAAGGAAGCCTTTGTTGATGGTCGGAACGGTCCACCAATAAAGGGAGAGACGAACACTTGTCGGGACCAGCACCTTGAGCCTGGAATTGCTTTGCCCTGATCTTTGGTAAGGAAGTAAAAACCATTGTAACGATCTGGTATGGAACCGAGCCCAAGGAATGATAGAGATGGAGGAGATCATTTTCCCTAAGAGTTTGGACAAATCAGCAAGGGGAACTCGTTTCTGAGTTCTGACATTGTGGGCTAAGGAGCGGATGCTTTCCAGTCTCTCAGGAGAGAGGAAAACTCGTCCCTGAACTATGTCAATTATGGCTCCCAAGTGGGGCAATCGTGTAGAAGGAACCAAATGGCTCTTCGCCCAATTGATTGAAAAACCTTGCCGCTGGAGAACCTGGAGAGTTAGTTGCAAATCCAATTCCGCCTGATCAACGGAAGAGGATAACAGTAAAATATCATTCAAATAACAATGTAGCCGGACGGAGAGACTTCGTAAGTGAGTGGCCATAACAGCCAAGACCTTTGTAAAAGTCCTCGGGGCGGATGATAAACCAAAAGGTAAGGCTACATACTCAAAATGCCTGTTATTGTAACAAAACCTAGAAATTTGAAATGAGAAGGCCGAATTGGAATGTATAAGTATGCTTCTGTCAAGTCTATGGATGATAAAAAATCTCCTTCCCTTACTCCAAGAAGAATGGACTGCAACGTGTTCATTTTAAATTTGCGATAAACCAAGGAACGGTTCAAGCGCTTTAGGTCTAATATGGCCCTCCATCCCCCCGAAATCTTGGGAACGACAAAAAGAAGGGAGTAAAAACCCTGGCCTTGCTGATCTGGAGGGACAGGTTGGATGGCTTTGATTTCAAGAAGATGAGTAATCGCCGTCTCCATAAGGTTCCTTTTAATGGGATCTCTGGAGATAGGGCATCTCATAAAAAAATTTGGGGGAGTTGAGGAGAATTCCAGTGCCAGGCCAAATCTAATCGTGTATATATATATATATAAGGATTGTGTTGTCAGAAGGCACAATCAGGTCCCTGCAGCCGCACGGTGACAGGTGACCTGAATAATGACATCTCCCCTGTATTATTGTTTTTATTTTAATTTTTTTTTTAAATATGTTTTTTTTAAAATAAATTTATGAAAACTATATACAGCCAAACTGGAAAAACAACTCCCCTTGTCAAGGGTTGTGTTGAACTTGGGAATCCCACAGGCCTGAGCCGTGGCAATCCACTTTACAAGAGGCAACCTGGAAAAGGGTGCCTGAGCAAAGGTCTGCAGGATCAAGTGGAGAAGCCTCTCGTGATAGTCAGGGAGGCCAATAGCAGGGGAAACGTGCGCCAACAATGGCGGACTGTCCCCAACGTTGTTTGGTGCAGAGCCAATTGGCGCCAAATTTAACGGCTGCAGAAGGCGCGCTTCTGCGATGCCTAATGGGGGGGGGATGGCTTCAACGCTCCCACTCCTAGACTCTGGGGAGGAATCAAAGGAAATCACTGTCCAGTTCTGTGAAATGGCTAGTCAAAGGGAGCATTAACAGTCAGGAAAAAGAAAAAAAGAAAAAAAGCTGCTGTAAGTAATGCGAGAGTTAAGCCTAGGAGAGCTGCTTTATCAGCGCGATCTTTTAAAAGGCGTCGGAAACACCCCACGATCGCTCCGGCTGCAATCTGAAGATCGCAGCTGGCTAGGCTCAGGTTGTTAATTTATGGCCAATTTGAAAGAAAAAACCCCTCTAACAAGTGTCAAATTCACCTGGGTTGTCCTGCTCCGATCAAGGAAGCTGCCTACCATCACGAGGCTGAGCAAAAAACTGGGGACGCTGGCAAGCAGACAGGGGAGGAGCATCCTATTAATCAAGCTCAGCCTATCGTGAAGGAGACTAAGCACTTCCCAACCTACGGATGCTCGGAGCAGCTCAATGGAGAATCATATGTATTCAGTCCTGGCTTAATTATGTTTATTGCCTGGAAATCATCAGTTATTTCTTCTTCAAGGCAACTAAACTATCAACTTGCAATTATATATTGTTAGCTACTACAAGTTCTTCAGAACTGCAACAGGATATAAATGTAATAAATAAATATTTATTCCATGTGCCTAAAACAAAGCCTCTTTATTCAAAATGAAATAAATGCACACAAAAAAATAATGTGAGTTATTTATTTAATTTTATTTTAACATATTGAATTAACAGAGGAACGGTCACTATTCAGTAAACCATGATGAAAACAAACCTGGATTAGCATGCTGAATAAGTCTAGACAAAGAAGATATTTCTCTTGTTTTCTTCTTGCATTGTTCATGTATAATGCATTCATGCATTAATTGCAAACACTGTAAAATCAGAATTTTAGTTTAGCTTAGGGGTTATCAGGAGACAGTACATAAATGAACTTCTACCTGCTGTTCTTGGTCCCAGAAGGCTTTCCATCTGGTTTGCAAAGCCTTAAGGATTCTTTAAATTATAATTTCAGTTCCTCTATTATTAGCTTTAATAAAATTAAAGTAATTGGATACCCTGGTCCATTCCATTGGAGACTGCAATTAATTTTGCTTGATGCAATCCAGGCCCAATATTTGAATAATGAGAACAACCAAAGATTCTTGGAACTTGATGAAAACACAGTTAGGACATTCTTACTGGAAGCATCAAGATTCACTCAGTGGATAAAATTAATTGCCCAGACAGAATAAAAAAGAGGACAAAACAAATGCCTGGTTTTCTTCATTCTTGTTTTAGAAGGTATAAGGCAAGGGTCTTCAAACTTGGCAAGTTTAAGACTTGTGGACTTCAACTCCAGAAATCCTGAACTAACATGACTGGAGGAGGAATTCTGGGAGTTAAAGTCCACAAGTTTTAAAGCTGTCAAGTTTGAAGACCCCTGGTATAAGGTGATAGGCCATGAAAGTCCTGTCTGTGCCACAAATACTATTATTCTCATTTATTTACTTTTCTGAAGCATGGCCTCCAACTCTAGGGAGAAAGAACTATGGATGTTTCCAACAATCCTGGTCCAGAAAAGTCAGTGCATATGAAAGCTGTGCAATGCATATGAAAGGTATGAAAGGTATCTATTGCTTTGACATGGGTGCCACTGAATAAACACTCTGAAGTACCTTGATTGAGAGAAACATCCCTTTACCTTGCTTAGCTTACATGTGCAGAATATATTTTTAAGGAGGTAGCCAGTCAAAGCAGATTGGCCCAATCTCAACATTTCTTATTAAAAGATTAAGGCAGAATGAATATACTGGAATCTGTTGTGGTTTGACGGCAGCTTGTGCAGACGGCAGTGCAATCAGACAGTGGGGAAGAACGGGGACCAATCCAGGAGTCTGGAGAGATGTCGGACGAGGATCCTGCGTCCAATGCAGAGATGGGGCTAGGACCATCTGGAAGTGGTGTGCTGACTTCAGAGCCTCTGGAGTCTGGCAGCAGCGAGGCAGAGGAACCAGGGGAGCCTGTTCCCAGTATGCATGTGTGCAGAGCTGCTAGAAAGCAAGAGCAGCTGAGACAAAAGGGGCGAGTAAGGCTGGGAGGAGCTTGCCCCGCCCATAAGGTATAAAGGACAGGCAATGGTGACGAAACCCTTGTAGGAAGCAAAGTCATTCATTCTGTTCGGATTAATCCTTGAAGCTCTGTGTGGACTTGTACTTCGGTTGGTTTTTTATAGTTCATTTGGCACTTTTGTTGTTGGCAGCGATTCAAAGGAGAGAAAGGTGGGTGCTTATCTTGAGGGACTGTTTAGGACTCATTACAGTCTGAGAATGAACATAATTCCCAGCATTGAAATAAAACAAGAGTTGTTTTAACAGAATGTGCTTAATTACGGTCTCAGGAAGCCTTGGTCAGAACAGAACCACAATTTATAACATCAGAGGCATTGGCTTCCAGATGTGAACAAATGCTAGAGCACAGTCCAAATGAGATAGGGTGAATCACAAGCTCCTTCAAATGGAAAACCAATCATAACTTTAGCCGAGCTTCAGCTTTGCAAACAAAACACTTAATTCCTTATCAAAAATGGCATAGCTCTCAAAAGCATCTGAAGTGTCTCTGAACTGATGAACAGCCCTTGAATACAGGTGCCAGTGTTTTCTAAAACTAAAACATGCTTTTCAGATTCCAATTTCTTTTATAAATAACTGATTAGACTGAATAGATTCTGAATGGTACTAATCACTTCACGGGAGTTTTGTTTGGGAGTTTTGTTTCTGCAGGTTTTTAGCAAAAGAGTTATTCCCCAAACTCCATCTCAGTTCTGGGAGTGTTGAAATAAGCATCTGTCTTAGTTCTGAAGCAAGCAAACAAACCATTAAATTAGAAAAGTATTTACCTTACTGTGTTTGAAATGAAAAAAAAAGTTCTTTATCAGATGACAGACAGCTTTTGCTCCTTTTCTTTCAAACACCGCATGATTGCAAAGAAACAACTCATTTGTTTCAACTATAGAGAAAAAGGAGACCCTGGAATATATTATGCTTCTATCAAATTCTATCAACTCTTTTTAATATGTTGTTAAGATTCCAAGAAAATAAGACATCAAGATGACGGTACAGCTTTTTAAGATTTATTTCCAAAGGGGCTGTGTACACAAAAGTTACATTTGGTCATCATGCTAAGTTATAATTTAATGCTAAAAAAATGAATGGCCTTCCAGATATTGCTACATTATGACTTCCAACCAGAGGTGGTATTCAGCAGGTTCTGACAAGTTCTAGAGAAACCGTAGCAGAAATTTTGAGTAGTTTGGAGAACCGGAAAATACCACCTCTGATTGGCCCTGCTCCCTTCTATTCTCTGCCTTCCGAGTCCCAGATCAGCTGGGTCTTCTTTGTTATCCTGCACAGGAGAACAGAGCTGGAAAGCAAGTTAGTGGGGTGGGGAGGGAATGGGATTTTGCAGTAACCTTCCCCTGCAACACCCACCAAGCCACGCCATGCCCACCAAACCACATCCACAGAAGCAGTAGTAAATTTTTTTGAATCCCACCACTGCTTCCAACATCTCCCATATCTGTCCAAAACATCTGGATTTGTTGAAAGTTATGGTTCTATAAGCTCCATGTTCTCAATTAACACTGTAAGAATGAACCATGAGGAACGGAAGAATCACATATTATTTTCTTTTCTACTCCTCCCATTTTCACAACTATTGTAATTTGAATTAACTGAGTTTATAAGGTCTTCTAGACCTGGCAAGATATGATGAATCTGAATTTTTTTCTCTTTCAATGACCCTGTAATCCCTTGCATCGGCGTGGAGTCAGGGCAACTGAATAGAGCTAAGTGTTTACTGGCCAGATGCCCTTCTTGTTGCCAATGCAGAGTTCGCAGCTAATATTTATTCATTGTGCCCAGAGAGAAAAATACCTGCTGCTACTTAGGATTGAACTGACAGCCTCCTGATTGTGAAGCGAGAGCTCCATCTCTAGGCTACTGCACCATCTGCATAATGGAAGCAAATAAAACTCTGACTCTTACATAAACGTACGAAGGTCATATGTTAAAACAAATAATACTTAATGTTAATCCACAGTTCTTTTTTAATGCTGAAATAGGAAGGAAATACTTATAATTCAGTCTATGTGAACTTGAGGTTCATCCTGGCCTAGATAAGCTATCATTCTGCATATTTCTAAACAACACCAAAGGAGAATAGCATCGAGCTATTAAGCATTTATTTCTATGTGGCAACTTTAAGTAATACGATATGTGTATTATGATTGGTTGCACAATCAGCCAGATGTTTGACTGCATTTGGCATTTTTATCTATTGAGTTTTTCCCAAAGACTTGGCATAGACAGATGTTGTTGTAATATTAAAGGTATTGCTGCAGGATGTAAGCTATTCCAAGTAAAGCTGCTTTTTGCAATTGACTGATTGTGATTTTGTTAATGCTGATGGTGTTCATCGCCTTGATGGTATCTCCACCATTGAGTTTGGATTTTATAGATCTTCACTATCATGACATATTCACTACTAACCTTCTTTTTATCTTCAGTATCTTTGATGTTGTCAGCCTGAAGGACGCCAAGTATTTATAGTGAGCTTCACCCAGATCCTTAATGTTATTTCCATGTGGCATTTTGATTCCCTCAGTTTTCACTATTTCCCCCCTGCTATAGTAAGGGTGGCACATATCTTTCCTAAAGAAGTGTTACCAACCGGAAATCTTTATTCATAGTCTGTATCCTCACCTATCTTCTGGAACGATCTATTATGACTAAAGACGGCATATATGTGTTTCAACTTTGCAACTTGTGGTGATAATTATGCAGCTAATGATGTATGCCTTTTATGAGTCTCCTTTGAATTTATTCCTTTAGCTAGGATTTATGGTACTGACAGTTTTTATGATTACATTTAAGATATATACATTTGGTTATAGGTTTGATCCTTGGATGAAACTGAGCTGGATTTTAATCACGCTGATCCTCTGTGTAGAATGCTTCATCATTTCTCTAGTCACATAAAGGCTTGTGACTTACAAGAGCTATATCTACCCTGGGTGGTCAATCAGTCTGGGTTGGGCTCTTGCTCTTTCATCTATGATCTGCATCCCACTGGTTAAAGTTGGATTATGCCAGTGACGGTATGTGTGTGAATGCGCATGCAAATGCCCAAAATGCAATGTATGTGCATCTCCCGTGCATGCACCCCGCCCCTGCACATGTGCACCCCCACGCATGTATCCCCCCATATGTGCGTTCATATCATGTGCATGCGTCCTGCTCCCCCACACATGCACGGCAGAGACCCAAAGACCAGCTGGCTGGTGGGAGGCACATGCACATGCATGGTGGAGCTGAGCTGGGCGACGGCTCGCCTGCCCAGAGAAGGCCCTGTGTGCCACCTCTGGCACGTGTGCCATAGGTTTGCCATCACTGGGTTATACAATCAGATGGTCCTCCACTTGAGAAGGTGAAGGTTATGGCTGCCCCTTGTCAGATCATGTGGGTGGGACAAAGAAACGAGATCACTGCCATGTTCTGCCCTCTTGGCCTGGTCAATGCTGGGAAGAGGACATCTGCTTTAAAAATGCTGTTGATTAACCACAAAATATTTCATAGGACCAGATTTACAGAGCTTTATATTTCCACTAGGATTTAGTTTTATTTCTCATAGGGGAAGTAATTTTTCGTGTTTGGTTTTTATTTTATTTTTTTTAATATTTTGTAAAGTAAATCAAAGCAGATTGCTCTCCTGCTCTATTTCGAGACAGAGCTTTCATATCAAATTAGGCACACTGCAGGAATTTATTTTCCGTTTTCCACACAGCATATCTAACTAACATCTATTCATATTGCAACTTTACTATTTTTAGTTGATTTTCTTGCCAACAGTGTACAGCAATCCTATGTACACTGACTTGCAAATATGCCTCAATTAACACAGTGGGACTTACTTCTGAAGAAACGTATGTAGGATTGTACTGATAAATACACATACATAAATTTCTGTCAGTGTTGGTGTGGTTGGGAACAGGTTAGTGCAAAATTTCATTTTACTTTTTTGTTTTCTAACAAAAAACCTGGCATTTTAGAAACTATTTGTTAAAGGCAATACTTCCTCTGGTTGAAGCAGGAAGTATTAAAGGAAAAAAATACATGTTTTTAACCCTGCCCTAGTGGTGCAGTGGTTAGAAATGGAATGTCCACAACCTGCAGTTCAATTCTGATAGTACTCAAGGTTGATTCGAAGCTGTTTCTGGGCTAGAAACTGTACTTTTTCTCCCTCGAAGGAAGCACAAAGGCAAATTAAAGCCTTTCGTGCCTCTAGTCCCTTTAGGACTGTTGATGGAGTAATTCCAAAATAAAAGAAAAAAAATTTAAGCTGCCAGCATCTCTCTTTTTAGTAAAAAACAGAGGAGCTATTGAGCAGTAGTCTATCTCAGCCTAGACTAAATAAAAGAACTAGGGATGGTAGCCCAAAGGGGGTGTGTCTTCAGTTTTTTCTATTTAGTCTATAGCCAAAAGGAGCTGAATATATCCCATGCCTGAATCCTGTCGGAACCATTCTGGAGAAAATATATGTTTTTACCCTGCGCTGGTGGTGCAGTGGTTAGAAATGGAATGTCCACAATCTGCAGTTCAATCCTGATAGGACTCAAGGTTGACTCAGCCTTCCATCCTTCCAAGGTCAGTAAAATGAGGACCCAAATTGTTGGGGAGAATATGCTGACTTTGTATAGTGCTCAGACAGTTCTGTAAAGCACTATGGAGCAGTATATAAGTTGAAGTGCTTTTGCTACTGCTATTTTATGGTTGCTGTGAACCATGGAGGAATATACTTATATGTTCAGTTGGAAAAGTTGGAATATGATAGCTGCAATTGTTGTACATCATCTTGAGTCCTGTATACATTTGAAAAAGGAATAAAAAATAAAAAAAATTGTCCAGTCAAAACTCCATTGCGATGTCTTGGTTATATATATCGACAGTATAGAGCAGTGATCCTCTTTTAGACAATGTTTTTCCATACAGTTTCAGATCTTCCATGTAAAGGAGATGGGGATATAGTGGCAGTTGTTTTCTGATTTTAATAGCCATGGCCTGAGCTATTCAGTATTGTTGAAGAAAAATAAGTGCAATGACAAAATGGTGGGGATGATGAATTTCCTTGAAAGATTCCTATCTTAATATTAATATCAATGACAGAAATGGTGTCTTCAATGCCACTGACTTTTGTGCAAAGCTTTGGATTATTTTATTAACTCCTGGTATTTCTAGGCACTTTGATTGTCGTGGTTGGACACACAGTCAACCAGATGCTTAGACTGAATTTGGCATTTTGATAAATCTATCAAGTCCACCCCAAGGAAAGGCATTATTAGTTTAAGTCAGCCAGATGTTTAGACTGGGTTTGGCATTTTCATACAGCTATTATTACTAGTAGTTTTTAAAATAAAATTGGCAGGTTTCCAGCAGAATGATGCTAAATTTCAGCTTTGAAACTTCAGGGACTTTGTCTTCTATAAATGGCATTACAGTTAATGTAATAAACAAATTCAAAAAAAGATAGATAGGTAATGTAAATAAAGAAAAACTATATTAGAATTATTCTATTTTCAGTTTTAAAAGTTGGAAGCAGTTAACACTCTTTTTTTATATAGAAAGCAAATACATTACCTATCTATCTTTTCTTGAATTTGTTCATTACATTAACTGTAATGATTATCCGTACTTAAGTCTATCTCCTGACTCAATAAAATGTGCTCTTTCTCTACAATGTTATTGTCGCTACTTACAGAGTCCCTGATCATAAACTACTGGCAAGTGCATAATGTCAGCTAACAGGTGAATGGATCTATAATTTGTGATGTGTTTGTTATATAACACGAAACAACTAAAGGCGCTTAAAGAAAAACTAAAATACCTGGAATGAAAAACAGTCTGTGTCAAGTCCAAAATTGACATAAGTGGAGCCACTTTAGTTAGTCTTAGTACATATTCTTTTTTTTTACTTTCTCTGAGGCAGTCATGGGGGGAAGGGTTTCGGGCTTGCCACATTCCTAAGGGGGGAGTGGAGATAGAGAATGTTTTGGCTAAGAGATCTTTCTTCCCGTGGGAAATGAGGTGTCCATGCTTGGGCCCCTTGAAGTGGAGATTTATGACATCAAGCAACGTTGAATTACTTCTATTGGAGAATGTGACTTTTGGGGGCTGTTTCTAACTTGTAATATTGTGGGGTAATTCTGGGTTGTGTCAGATCTGGAATTACCATGGACTTTGACAATTTGATGCCTTCCTAAATAAAAGAAATCTTTTTTGAAGATGGACTTTGTTCTTTTCTTTTTAAATAGATTTCATCACTTGGAAACCTGACATTCTGCACATTTTCTATTAGTCTACTTTAGTTTTATGGGTAATATTTTTCATAGTTCTTACTGAATATCTCTCTTTTCTCTTAACACCATAATTTTTTCCATCATGTTTTGGATAATATTATCCAGTGTATTGTAGTCAGGCATAATGAATTAGCTCTGCTTCCTTAACGACAGCCTGGCTTTTGCTCCTTCTTCATTCTTTTTTTGCCAATTCTCCCATTATTTGTGAGTCTGCCTGGGAGTTGTTAAACCAAAATATGGGCTGTCAAAATTCCCTAAAATATTGAATTTATTCTGACAGACTAGTCTAAAAATCAGTCAGTGGTGGAAGAAATGGAAATATCACCATGCTTAGGTTGACTAGAATTTTAAATATACTTTTTTACAATATAAACCATACACATACTTTCATTTAAACAACTGTAAGCATCAATAATCATGTCACTCAAGGTAATGAATTTGTAGGCAAATGTTCTTACATTAAAATTAAAATCAGATTGGAGCTAACCAAGGTAATAAATAACTGTTAAAAAAATCCTGAGGTTTTTAACAAGGATAGAAAAAGACACACATCTCTAAAAGCTTAACTTTCTTGTCAGATAACTGAGCAAGTGGAATCTAGTACATGTACACAAAGAGACCCACAGTTCTCCTCTCCCTCTGCTAAATTGAGTTGGAAGGTAGCTGAATAGCTGGTAGGTTACATGACTGGTGTAAGTTTGACTGCACTCTGTCATTTTGTTATTACAGTTTTTAACTGTTGTATTTGATTTTAATGGTTGACTTATGCTGATTGATAATTTCTGTTTTAATTGTGTATGTCACCCAGAGTCACATGCGAGATAAGCTTGCTATATCTAACCCACCCACTCACCCACGTACCAACCAAACCATAACTTGTAAAATAAATTAATTACTTTATTATCTAACTATTCTAAAATTCAGAGATTAATCTGTCTGGCAGTATAGTACTGCACTGCTTCTTCTAAAACAAGTGTGCCTAGAGATAGCAATAGCACTTAGACTTATATACCACTTTATAGTGCTTCACAGCCCTCTCTAAGCGGTTTACAGAGTCAGCATATTGCCCCCAACAATTTGGGTCCTCATTTTACCCACCTCGGAACGATGGAAGGCTGAGTCAACTTTGAGCTTGGTGGGATTTGAACTGCCAAATTGTAGGCAGCTGGCTGCAGCAAAAGTAGCTTGCAGTACTGCACTCTAACTACTGCGCCACAGAGGCTCCTATGTATATGAATATGACTACATTCTCCAAATAATTAATTAGGAACTCTGGTTAGAAGTTAGCTGACAACTTCTCATGTTTGACAAAATTTGGATCTTCTTTTCTGCATCTTTTCCCTCTGGATATCTACATAGAATACACAGAAATGATGCTGCATTGACTTCCTTGCACAGAAAAGTTACACATTTCTTTTTGGTAGTCCTGAATCCATCTGAAATTCCTATCTCTTAAGAGACTGTGACTGTCAATCTTTGCTGTTTAAACATTTTTTATTCTTTTCCTGTCTCTCTAGCTCCCCATCTTCAACTCAACGCCAACCCTTTTCTGTCATTTTTTTACTCTTTTTACCTTTCAAAAGGCTTTGCATATGTCTATATCCGAGTTGAACTTATAGAGTTGCACAGTGATAGAGAATAATCCCTTTCCCACCTCCTATATAAATATCACCATTGCCCTTAATTTAAATTTTAATATCAGATTAAAAAAGAAAATATGCCTGAGAAACCAAAGGCAATCAAATTTACTAACAGATGGGGAGTTCTCATTCATATTCTTTTCCATGCGTCTAATCAGAAAAGTAAGCTTGAAAAAAATAATTTGTAAAGTAATTAATTCAATATATTTTAAGTATTTCCCACATATTATGACTGAAATGACATTTTTTGGCCTTAGAAGACCTAAGTTGCCATTCTGTGTTTAAAATACATTTCTACAGAGATTGTTTGTTTTATTGTGACCTGCAATTCGGGAGGTCTGCAATATGGCATTTGTCTCTTCCTCAAATGACACAAACAGCCTTTTAAAATCACAGTAAAATTAAAATAGACAAATGGCCAAATTCTTCTTAAGTTCATTCTCTGTGATTAGAAGATAGAACCATCAGTCATTTAATTTCTCTCAGCTCTTCTATTTATTAAAAGAGAATGAAAGAAATGAGTTTGGGGCTGGAGGGATGAAGATCGATGCAGTACCTGAAAAAATTGTTTGCTTGGTTTTTGTTTGTTTCTTCTGTTGGATTGTGTCTGATTCTGGGTGACTGACTAGAAAAGTCCCTGCAGTTTTCTTGCCAAGGTTCTTCCGAACTGAATTACCACTGCTTCCTTCCTAGGGCTTACATACATACAATCATAGGGTTGCTTGGACATTCATAAAAATACTGTCCAATTCAGTTTAAGTTGTTTCACAATAATCATGCTTTGACATGTGGATGGACAAAACTGGTAGCCCAATCTTCTTTATCTGGGATATTCATCTATCAGGATACAGTGACATAGGATGGCGGTACTCCTTTTCCATTAAGGAAAAGAAAGTGTTGCTGAGCACATCTTCAATTCAAAAAGGGAGAGATGTCTTTTCATTGTCAAAAGACAACTTGTTAACTATCTCAGTTCTTAATCGAGACACATGCTCCTGGGTAACAAGATTGTTGTGTTCAGGTAGTCCAGGGGTCCCCAACTCCTGAACCTGGCCCACTACCAGGCCTTTATTAATTTATTTTATTTTATTTGTCAATCGCTTACAAGATAATAGATATATGTATAAACATGAATAAGAATACAGGAAATAAGTACGAATAAATGGGGACAATAGGACAGGGATGGTAGGCACACTTGTGCACTTATGCACGCCCCTTACAGATCTTTTAGGAATGGGGTGAGCTCAATAGTGGATAGTTTAAGGTTAAAGGGGGGAGGGTTAGAGGATGTAACAACAGAGTCAGGTAATGCATTCCAGGTATTGATCACTCTGTTGCTGAAGTCGTACCTTCTGCAATCAAGTTCGGATTGGTTAATACTGAGTTTGTATCTGTTGTGTGCTCTTGTACTATTATAGTTGAAGAGGAAGTAGTCTTTGACTTGTAGGACATTGTAGCAGATAATTTTGTGTATTACGCTTAAGTCCAACTGCAGGCGGCATAGTTCAAGGTTGTCCAAACCCAAAATTTCAAGCCTGGTGATATAGGGTATCACAAGCAGCAGATGCGCACGTCCTTGCCCACCATTCACTCAGAACCATCCCCTCTTCCCCCTTCCTGCTGGTCCACAAAGCCAGAAAGATTGGGATAGTCCTTGTTTGGCTACCACAGCTGGGACTAGCCATTTACTTGTTAAACCACAACTGTGCTTATAATCTTCCTTAAGCTTTCTTTTGTTTTACAGACCTGCAAATGTTGTAAATGTAAGGACAAATCACAAAATTACTTTTTCATCCCTATCATAACTGATCAGTGGCTAAAAGGGCTTTGATACTTACCTGATAGGCCCGTTCTCGGTGAGCTGCGACAAGCATCCAGAGAGTGGGAGGTGCTTAGTCTCTGGTTTGATAGGCTGAGTTTAATTGATAGGACGCTGTCGCTCATCCCTGGCTCCTAGCGTCCCCCAGTTTTGGCGAAGATGAAGGTGAAGGAACCCCCGTCCTCTGCATCGTCATGCTGTGTACTTGCAGCTACCTTTGTTGAGATTTAACGTTGGTCGGAGCAGGAAACCTCAGACGGATATTGGGTGGGGCTGGATGCTCGTCGCAGCTCACCGAGAACGGGCGTATCAGGTAAGTACCAATGCCTTTTCTCCATTGAACTGCTCCGAGCATCCAGAAAGTGGGACATACCAAAGCTTGGCTTGTCCTATGGGAGGGTCTCTGTCTGTTATGGGATTCCCTCCCTGTCCGAGTGGACTTGTTGCAACACCCTCCTACCAAAAGAAGCCTCAGCAGAAGCAAATATATCAATCTTGTAAAGTCTAATGAAGGGTGATGGGGAGACCCATGTCGCCACCCTACAGATTTCTGTTACAGGAGCCCAGGCCTTGTGTAGCCCGGGCCACCAAAGTCGCCGAGCTCCTTGTTGAATGTGCCATGATGCCTCTAGGCACCGGTAATGAGTGAGTCTTGTATGCCATGGCTATCGTAGCCCTTAGTCACCTGCCAACAGCTCCTTTCCGCCCAGCAGAACAGTCTCTCCGCTTCCTCCATGAGCTGTTTCGAGTGAGTGCCCCCTTGCCTGTTGACGTGTGCTTTACGTTGTCTGTAAGAATGAGGATGTGTCTCATGTGAATAAGTGGAAGAAAACTGCGAAGGGCCCTGTGAACTGCTCTAAGCTCCAACCAACTGATGCTGTTCAAGTGTTCTGTTACCGACCAAAGACCTTGTGTTGAGATGGTCTAGAAGTGCGCCCCCCAACCGGACAAGCTGGCGTCTGTGGTAATGGTGAGTCTGTGGGGCTCCTTTAGTAGACAACCTCTGTTGATTGTCGGAATTGTCCACCAATGTAGAGATAGACAGACTCTTGTTGGAACCAAAACTTGGATTCTGGAATTGCTTCGTCCTGATCTTTGGTAGGGGAGTAAAAACCATTGGAGTGATCTGGCATGGAAAAGGGCCGAAAGAATAATAGAAATAGAAGAAATCATTTTCCCCAGCAGTTTTGACAAATCAGACAAAGGAACTCGTTTCAGGGTTCTGACATTTTGAGCTAATTTCCTAATGCTCTCCAATCTGTCTGGGGATAGAAATACTCTTCCCTGAACTGTATCTATTACCGCACCTAGGTGAGATAAGCGGGTAGAGGGGACCAAATGGCTCTTTGCCCAATTGACTGAGAAACCGTGCTGCTGAAGAGTTCGTAATGTAATTTGCAAATCCAATTCTGTCTGTCTGTGGGAGGAAGATAAAATTAGAATGTCACCCAAATAACAATGGAGTCTGACTGAAAAACTGCACAGGTGTGCGGCTAGTGCTGCCAGAACCTTTGTAAAAGTCCTTGGGGCGGATGACATATTTGAAATGTCAATTGTTATAACAGAATCTGAGAAATTTGGAATGGGAAGGTCAAATTGGAATGTGTAAATAGGCTTCCGTTAGATCTATGGAAGATAAAAAATCTCCCTCCCTTATCCCAAGGAGGATGGATTGCAACGTACTTGCGATAAACTAGAGTACGGTTCAGTTCTCCATCCCCCCAAATTCTTGGGAAATACAAAAAAGGAGGGAGTAGAAACCCTGACCCTGCTGATCCCGGGCTACCGGTTGGATGGCCTTAATTTCCAGTAGGTGATTAATCGCCATCTCCATCAGGTTCCTTTTAATGGGGTCCCTGGACAGAGGGCTTTGCATAAAAAAATTCAGGGGTGTGGAACGAAACTCTAGAGCCAGTCCAAATCTGATGGTGTTGCGAACCTAGGAATCCGATGTAGAAGAGTCCCAACTGTCTGCGAAAAATCTCAATCGTCCCCCAATGGGAACAAATTCCCAGGAATTATCTTGGACGATGGAAACTCATGTTTCCAGAACTTCTAAAATATCCCTTCCCTTGTCCTCCTCTGCGAGGTCTGTCACTGAAGTCCGGTACCTCTGACAGTTGAGCGCCCCTATACTCTGGTGCCCTCTGGAGTCTATTGGAGAATGTGCCTTGATAATGGGGATGAAAGGAACCTCTTCGAAAGGGCTGATAGGTTCTTGAGTCTGAACGACGGAGGAGGGAGAGGAGAACCTTCTGTTTGTTTCTGGTTTTAATTAGCAGTGGATCTAAGGCAGCGCCAAACAATTTTTCGTTCGAAATTGGGGAGGAAGCCAGCTTCTATTTATGTTTGGAATCGGCTTGCCAATGTTTGAGCCAGAGTAGCCGTCGGGCCGTAATCTGAGAAGCCATGGCCGGCGCCAAAAATTTGAGCGAATTAAATGTGGCATCCGCAGAAAACTCTGCAGCTGCAATTAGTTTGGCGATGTCTTGATGCACCCTAATGTTCGAATTCGGAAATTCTGGTAAAAAAGGATGCGGCGGTAGCCGCCCTTATGGTCCATGCATCTGTTTGATGTACCTTTCTGAGTGTTATTTCAATTTTCTTCTTCTTTGCTCTAAGAGCATCATCTGACTCAGTGGGAATAACTGAGGAGGATGCTAAGGCCACAATAGGATCGTCCACCAAAGGAGTATTCAAGTAATCTGAAAAATCCGGAGCTAAATTAAATTTTTTTTATCAAAACGTGGGGGGGGGGGGTGTACATTGATGCTGAGGACCACTGCCTGTGTAGCAGATCTGAGAACATTTGAGGAACCGGGATAAACTCGACTTCGCTAAGGGTTGAAAGAAAACAAGGTCTTCCGACTGCTCGAGAATCTTGTTGTTGAGCAGAGGGAGGCTTATCAAGCCGAACTATGGTTTTCGCCTTATATAAGAGAGATTTGAAAAGCTGTGGATGGAAAAGACCCGTAAAAGTAGGCTGGTCAGGTCTGATGTCTTCGTCATCTGACATGCCCCTTTCTGGAGAATCCTCTTCCAGAGGGGTTTTGCTATCTTGGAGAGAGACAGCATCTAAGTGTTCCATATGGTCCTCGCCTTCTCCCTTCTCGTGACCATGTTGTGAATGTGCACGAGAAATCAAAGAAGGATCCCCTGAGGGAGGTACCTGAGGGTAATGAAGGTCTGTTCTGCCTAGAGATCTTACTGATTGAGTGTCACAATCTGACGTTGGAACTTGTCTGGTCCTGAGAGATTGTTGAAACCCTGCTGCAATTCCTCTGCTGATCGCCAGTTCCATCCAAGATTTCAATGCTTCTGGGACTTCCTCTAGAAGGATTTCTTCCTGCCGTAACCTGGCCGTCGTAGGTGTGAAGGTCGCTTCTGGAACCCGTCTTGCGGTCTCTGATTGACTAGATGCTGTGATACTGGTGGTCGAGTTGGTAAGGATAAGTCTAAGGGTATAGGTGTATTTTGAATCTGAGTTTGTGGAGATGGGATGGGAGGGTGGGAAGCCCTCTCCCTCGTATGCCTGTCAATTTGCCTTTCTAGAGCTTTTTGGCATCTAGTGGCATCCTTATCTGTGGCCTTTGAGGGACCCTTGGTTCGTTTAGATTTGTCTTGGGTCTGTGGCTTGCCCCCCCCCCCCGCCTGTCATTGCCAAACGCTAGATATAACTCTCTCTCACACTATATATATATATATATATATATATATATGGATCTTTGGTTCTTTGGGTTTTCTCCCACGTAGAATTGGAAATATCTAGGTGACGTTATTTCCAATTCTACGCGGGAGAAAACCCGAAGAACCAAGATCCACATACAAATACCCACGAAAACCTCTGAAAACATATATATATATACACATATATACATACACACACACACACACACACACACCAATGTATTCGGACTGTTGGCACGTCCGGGCTCCTGTACCCCCAACTGGGACAGGGAACCCAATCAATATACTTCTCCCCTTTTTTTGGTCTTTTTTTTTTAGGTTTTACAATTAATATATCAACAATTACTCTAAGTATTTATTTACAATATTATGATTATTAAGTATGTACAAGAATGGATAAGAATATTTTGAATAAGACCAAATAAGCCAAATTTGAGAACTCCAACAGGTAGGACCCTTAGATACCAAACAAGGCCCTGAATAGCCGTCCCACAGGCCTCAGGCCTTGGTAGTGCTGTTTTATGCTGTGATGGATTACAATCGTATTTGAGCTGTGAGGGCAGCCAACAAAATTCAAGGAATAATCTCCCAAACTGGAGTTAAAAGGGAATAACAACTTTTTGCACCCTTGTTCCTTTGTTTAAAGCATGAGGGAAGAAACCTCTCAACAGCAAACTGTGAAAAGAATCCAGCAAAGACCCCACGCTGCAACATGGTATGGTCTATTGGCCTGGGAAGTATGTGCCCAAAATGGCGGACAGACCCCAGATTACAATGGTGCCGGCCTTTCCTTTTTTTGGCGCCAAACACCACAGCAAAAAACCTCGCCGCTCGATTAAGTGGAACCTGCTACTTCGGATGAGCAGCGGGAAAGGGGAGAACTGGGCTCCACCACCCTCACCCCTACGTTCCCTTGAGGAGAAATTTGAGAGAGTAATGAGCGTCAAATTTTGAAAGGCAATGGCAAGGAGAGAGAGACACAAGGGTGAAAGATGGTAGGGAAATTCGCCGTTTTAAAATAAGGAGGCAGGGAAGAAAGTCTCTGCCTGTGTGGACGCGATGGCGTCCGAAATGCCTGTGGCAATCCGTGATCACCCCAACTGCTTCTGCCAACTGCAGTTGGTTCTACTGGTGAATTCACTAAGAAATTTGAAGGAATCCAATTTAAAAGAAAGGAAGTTAGATCACCTCAAATTGCTCCTGCTCCGATCAAGGAAAAGCTGCCTACCGGCTCCAAGGCTGAGCTAAAACTGGGGGATGCTAGGGAGGACCCAGGGAGGAGCGACAGCGTCCTATCAATTAAGCTCAGCCTATCAAACCAGAGACTAAGCACCTCACACTCTCTGGATGCTTGGAGTAGCTCAATGGAGAAGAGACAGTTGCCAAATGAGGACTTCCTGTATTACTTTTCTATGGTTGACACCATCTGCTGAAAGATTTGTTGCTATATTTCCTTCAGGCTGTGAAGAATAGATTTATTTCTTAATTTTGTTATACTAGCAAAAAATCTCCAGGTAAACAAAACATATCTCAAAAATATTAAAGCAGAACAAGCAAATCAAAGTGATTAACAGAAAAGAAAGACCAAAATGATTACTGACATTACACTATTCTTTAGACTATATAATAGAGTACTTTTGTTATTCATGAATATGTCAATGTCATTTTTCAACAGCATTAAGTAATTTATCACTGACTTCCTCTGGGTTCTTTTTGCAGCTATCTATGGTTCTGATTTTCCCTGGAGATACCTGAAGATCTGCCCTCCAAATACTATCCATGCCTGAGCCCAGCTTTTGGACCCTGAGAAGATTGGCTGGGTGCTGCCATCTACTGCCACACTTCTATTCTTACTTCTGAATTTATTTAGTTGCTTTTTTATAGCTCCAACGTATGATATACTGACTTTTCTTCATCAATTTTAATATTAAAGACAACAATAATGAATGCAATGTAACCATTTTTATTTCATTTGTTCTAATTTCTGAACAAAATAGTCTGCTAAACGTTAGTTTTTAAAACACAAAGTTTTTTTTTAAATTAAAGTAAGGTACATTGTTTACATATTTTTGATTTGCATTGTCCTTATGTGTTGGCAAGAATAATGATGCTTCATTATATTTCTGTATTATATCTTTATCGTAGAAATAATACAAATTAGATAATTACATCATTTACATGCTATTATAATTGTGGCTTAGAATGGATATTAATGACCATGCTCTTGATAAAAGAATTTCTGATGTGTACTGGGTTTTCACACAATTGAATATCTTTCACTAGTACTTGATATATTTTTGGTCAGAATCCTTCCTTCCTTCCTTCCTTCCTTCCTTCCTTCCTTCCTTCCTTCCTTCCTTCCATCCATCCATCCAGACTCTGGAGAGCAAAGCAAGGATTTAAGAAAGGACCTATAGTATCTACACTGAATTTATACATTACAGTAAGCCAAGATTAGTAAATCATTTACTGAATAAATTACAACTGGCTATTTATACAACACACTAAGCCAAATTAATTAAATCACAACTTAAATGATGACAATCAGTCACAAATACTGTGGAACACTGTGGAAAGAGAATCCATTTCATAGAGAAAGTTAGGACTTATAATCGGAAAGTGTTAAGGCTTAAATTGGGTTTTAAATTGGGTTTTAAATATTTGGGGTTTTAATTAGTTATGGGGGAGGGTATACTTTTAATTATAACATCCTAAATTATTTAATTTCATTTTAATTTTTGTATTGTGTATTGGGGTAGGATCAGCTGTGCATTGCCCTGAGTCCTTCGGGAGAAGGGCGGTATATAAGTGCTTAAATAAATAAATAAATAAATAAAATAAATAATTGGAAGGGATAAAGCAACTAAGAATGTAAAAGCCCAAATAGGTGTGAACTTTAAAATTGATTGTCTGCATATAAAGTTACTATTGTGATGTGGACTGTAGCAGTGCATTGAGATTACTTGACTTTATAGACAACAGATGAAAAGAAAAAGAACAAAAGCTTGGTTTTTATTAAGGATTTGCTTTTAGATTTTGCTATATCTGGCATAGAGATGCTCCATTAATTGTTTTCTAAAGATATGTCCTCTTGATGAAGCTTTAACATCAGAAGTGGTATTCAGCAGGTTCTGACTAGTTCGGAGAACCAATAGCAGAAATTTTGAGTATTTCGGAGAACTGGCAAATACCACAGCTGACTGGAGATTTTGCAGTATCCTTCACCTGCCACACCCACCAAGCCATACCCACAGAACTGGTAGTAAAAAAATTTGAATCCCACCACTGCTTAATACCATCAGCAGCCTACTATGGAGACAACTTAATTTTGCCCCTACCTGTCCTAGTTTTTGTTTTATTCCCAACACAAGTCTTAGCGTACAAACAATCTACAATACTTCACTCATGAACTGCATCTACTAAGTTCCAGTTGGCCAGTAGAGGCTGCTATGACCATATACCTTTCTTCCCTCTGGACGAGTAGGCTTTCCTTCTGTTAACATTTTGGCTGGGCTGCAAGAGAGACTGTGCATCTGATCTGCCCTAGCTTCACAAAATGCCTTTCAAACACTACATACTATCCCTTATTTACACTGGTCTACAGGAAGACCACTAAAATGGTTGTTAAACAGGCATTTAGTGGTCTTTCAAAAGACTGGTACATCTGTAACAGTGCTGTCAGTTGATTTAAACTGGGAAATATATATTCTGCTGGTTTTGTCCCAGGTTAAGTCCATTATAGGCTTCCTGAGGTTTGTGTTAACAAAGGTGCTTTCTTCTATTTTTACTACAATGGGAAAATGAAGCAATTTTCCCTACAATACGTTTCATATAGTCCAGGGATATTTCAAGTGCCAAATGAGACCATCTGCTGCCAGTTCTATTGTCTTTTATGGATTTTGAATAATGGGAAACTGCAGTGAAATTGACAAGAGTTCTGTCAATTTTACCTTCTAATTTAAATGACAGGTTAAAATCGATACCCAAATAGACTGGTTGCCAGGATGATGAGGGTGGTGGTGGGAAAAACAGTCTAAGATAAAGCAGGAAGTAGCATTCTCAGAAAGCTCCTCTCACTGATCCACATCAACCTGACAGGTGGACTGTTCTTGGCACAGATCTACTGCATTTCCAGAAGACTGGTAAACCATGTTCAAAACTGGCTGGACCTGAACATTCCTGAGTTGGCAATCTGTAACATAGGCAGTCTGAAAGATGGCTAAAACCTCTGCCTGGAAAGCCACCCACACTTGTCCAAGCATCCCTTGCTACAACATCCGCTGAGTGATGATGATGGGAGTAGGAGAATCAAAATAAGAGTAAAGAAAAAGAACAGGACCACTCATCAACAGGAGACATGGGAAATGTGGTCTTGAGGAAGAGCCCCAAGTCACTGATGACTCCATACTCCAAGTACAATATACTATTGGGTTTACATAATGGGGATAGTTTACTGAATGTTCACAACAATATGCAAAAATGTCTTTCTGCACTCTGCATTGCCTGTGTTACACTGATTGGAAATCATGGCTACGAATTACAAACATAGAGCTAAAATTAATAAATTTTGTGTCTGAATAAAGTTGGCTGAAAAGTTCATTGTTTTTTAACAGAATGGTCATTCCATATAGCATATGTATATTCAAATTTATTTCATATCCTTAAAGTAATAGCAAATTTTTCATTTTGAATACAGGTTGTTCAGATAAGTTAAATATATGAACAGTTTTTTTTTAAGTATTCTGTTGCATATAGTTTCTTTTTAAAAAGATCTGAAAAGCATGCATCTTACAGTAGCGTAATTGTTAAGAGTAAAGCAATCTGATAAGTGAACCAAAAAATTTCAATAAACTTAATTAGCTATTTTCTGGAAAATTATTGGTTGCATCAAGGCAAGCCGTAAATGTGATTGACACTAATTGCCATTTGAGTTGGCAGTCCAAACTCATTGAAGCAGAATAAATGATAAAGAAGCTAAATCTGGCTGAGATGTTAAAGAACTGAGAATTCATACACCTCTTTAGGTCTGTTTGCAGGTTTATCCTGTTTTCCAGGTTTATATATTTTTAATGAGACATAATAGAAGTTACTGCTAGAGGATAATGCAAATACAATTTAGAACATCCTTCAAACAAAACTATTTATACAGATTACATAACCAGATATCCAGTTATATTGAAGTACAATATATTTAGAAATAATATTGAAGAATATACTTAAGAATATTTATTGCAAATAATATTAAATGCAAGAATCTTACAGTGTTGTTTATCTTATTACAAAGTCAGGGCTACTATATCTCAGCTGAAAAATCCAGATCACCAAAAGAAGAAAGTAGACAATTGGTTTCCTTTACTTAACACCTATCCAGATTTTTTATAACTGAAAGTAGGTAGTCCTAATAAAAGGGTGATTGTAAATAATATGGTTTCCTTTGAGCAGCATGGTAACATTGTGGTGAAGATACTCGCCTCCCATTTGGAAAGTTGAGAGTTCAAATCTAGGTAGCAGCAAATGTTTCTCTTTCAGAAACTACACATGGCATCAGAAGGGCATCCAGCCAGTAAACGATCACCATCCAGTCACCCTGACTCTAGCCCGAATTAAGGATTATAGTGTCATAAAAAGGGAGATAATCTGGTTTCTTCAACTTATTCAACTGAGTTGTGGAATTTAATTCTTGTTTTTTTTCACAAACTGTAAGGAATTCTCTTTCTGTTGGTCTGCAAACACTGTTTTAGTTTTAAGGTCAGTTGTATGCCAGGGCCCTCTGTAGTTCAATTTGGGATGTAAATTATTCTACAGAAGAATTATTACAACTAAATTGACCTACTCACTGCCGATATCCACTTTCTTCTAATATAACATTTAACAGTCACATGGGCTTTGATCTTACTTCATTATCATGGATAACTTACCTGCCTCCTCTGAAATACTCTGTTTACAAGCTATGGATTACTCAGTGCTTACTATCTTATGAAAAATCTTCTACTATCAGTCTTAAGACGTTTTTCTGCTTCAGAGGCCCCTAAAGAATGCAATTCTGGGGAACAGCCACTTCTATATGTTTCTCTAAACTATCCCCACAAACACAGAAAGTGATAGTGCAGATATTGATTATCCTGAGAAATACCTAAGCTTGGGCAGTGGGGTTGAAAGCCAACAGAGGATAAAACTGGTCTCCTTGTATAATACTTGGCTATTCAATTAGTTGATTTTAATAACATAAAAATAATAAAAGTACACAAAGGTCCAAGTAAATGCCTGGAAGATAACATGCTACTTTATATCCAGCAAAAAAAAAACCTCTTCCTTCCTGTGTCACCACATCTAACAATGAATAGATAAGAATATTTGTTAGAAATAACAAATTTAAAAGGTTTTGTTTGAATTGGAAAACAGACGTGTCATGTGAATGAATTTTGCAAAGGTGTACATACATACATACATACATAATATGAAGTTTATAGTTTTGATTCTATGTATAATTTGATTTGCTGTTATAGACAGCAGTTTATGTCTGTGTCATTAACAAGGTGTTCAAGATTTTGTTTTTGTGTGTTACATGACATCTCACTATAAACATAAATCCCAAAAGAGCGTAATTCCAGTTTAAAAATTTGATTGTAAAAATATTTGTTAGAATGCTCTTATATGTTTGTAAATAAAATAGCCTGGTCCCTCTCTAAACACTACAGGGAATGATTCATTATCCTTGCCAATTGGTAAGTTTCCCATAATTTCCTCTTTACCATCTGCAGTTGTGCAAATATTTGTAAGGAAATTAAAATAAGATGATATAAGAAACTAATAAGTAATATTATTAGCATCTGCTATTGCTGACATAGTTTGAAACTAATGCTGGATTTTACAATGCTATCAGTGTGGTCAAACAATAAAATATATATTAGAAATGAGAGTAAAATCACTTTTGTATGTCTTCTCATAGGCCATTCCTTATTAGCAACTTATAATACTATAGCCATATAAAGATTAACTGTAAGTGATTTATCACCATGCTGATGGTTGGGTGACACTATAAATGACACAAAGCAACAATTATGTGGAAGAGAAAAAGTGCCATGGATAAATTTACACCCAATGGGCCCGATTGTTATCATTTTCCTCTCCTCACTGTTATGTCTTCTCTGGTTTCTAACACAGATCACATATCATATATCACCACTTATTACCTCTTATTCATCTCCGTACTACCCCTCCCACACCATTTGTTTACATTTGTTTCAATCTGAACTGCTTTGGGTATTTTTACCCAAATTTATCTCATCTTGTCCAAAGAGGTAGCCCATGTCTGTTACTTCTCCTCATTTTTTGATCATGAAATAGTTCATCAACAAAATAAAAAGGAAAGAAACTGCTAAAAGCCTAAGAAAGAAATATAGGATTGAATATAGGACAGAGATGGTATTCAGCAGGTTCTGACCAGTTCTGGAGAATCAGTGGCGGAAATTTTGAGTAGTTCGGAGAACCGGCAAATACCACTTTTAACTGGAGATCTTACAGTATCCTTCCCCTTCCACACCCACCAAGCCACGCCCACAGAACTAGTAGTAAAAAAAATCGAGTCCTACCACTGGTATAGGAAGCTGATTTACATACAGATTTAAATTGACTAGAAATTTTAAATTATTTGAGCTATCAATAGTAATTGCTATATAATATGTTGAATAAGCTGGTGATATATGTCTTTCTTTTGTACAAAAGAGCATTCTAACCCATTTTATGTAAGAGGGAAACAGAAAAAAATCAATAAAAATGTTGATGAATAAAACACAATGATTTAAACTGCAGTGAGACCTTAAAAGTCTCAAAACAAATAGCAGCACTAAGATCTACATTTAAGCATACAATAAAAAAAATCTACTCCGATATTGTCAGGTGTGAAAGTTTAGAATCACAAGTGAAGTTCCAATTAAACTGATTTAATACTAATGATGCCTATGTACAGGAATAGAAACATAGAAAACTGACTATCTTGATATTAGATAAAGGCCAATAGAATTCAAGAGGGGTTGGACTTAGTCTCTTCATACTAATAAAGGAGAATATTTGTAGCTCAGGGTTCATATGAGGAGTCCTCGTCGCTCTCTGAGCTTGCTTGTTTTTGTGCAAACATTTTATTACCCAAACTACGTAACATCACCATTTGCTAGTAAGAAGTACAGTTTGCTGTCAGTTTAGACAGTTTGTTCTCCATTGAGCTGCTCCGAGCATCCGTAGATTGGGAAGTGCTTAGTCTCGGGCACGATAGGCTGAGCTTAATTAACAGGACACTGTGGCTCCTCCCGTCTGCTGCCCAGCGTCCCCAGTTTTTGCTCAGCCTCGAAGACGTTAGGCAGCTTTCTTTGCTCGGAGCAGGACGACTTGAGGTTACTCTTAATGACTTTTGGAGTGGGTTTGTCAAATTTACTTAAAATTGCCCCTACCGACTGCAATCAATCATAAGCAGTCGGGGCGATAGCGGAGCGTTCTGGACACTCCGTTCGCGATCGCACTGATAATGCGACTACTATCGCCATAGACATAGCTCGTAATTAATTATTCTTTTAGTTCTTTTGCTTGACATTCCACCAGGGATTCGGCTGTTGTGGCCAGATTCCTCCCCAGACCACAGGGGCAAGAGCGCTGGAGCGTTTCTTCCCCCTTTTTGAGTGATTGCAGCAACGCGTCTCTGCTGCGGTTCCTTTTTGGCGCCAATTGGCTCTGCGCCATTAAGACTCCGGGGACAGTCCACCATTATTGTGCGTGCATTCCCCAATTACAGGCCTCAGCACATGCCATCGTGAGGCTTCTCCATCAATTTTCAAACTGCTGAGAAGTGTTTCTTTAATTGCTCCCCTTCTACGCAAGGGAGGAAGCTCTTATCTGATACATATCTATTCCTTTCGACTCCGGTTGTGAAAATTGTTTCTTGAGCCCAGTCAACTTAGGGCTTATACCAGCATAAACTGATTACCAAGGCCCGAGGCCTGTGGGACATCTGTTGGGCTATTACTGAGATCTATAATCCTTTCCAGGTGGAGCTCTCTTTTCTAACTTGTACATATTTCTTGTAAATAAATTTCCAGTTTATTGTGCATTTAATCTTAGCAAATTTTCAAAAAAATAAAAATAATAAAAAATAAAAAACATAAAACAAGATAAGGGGGAGACGTTATTTGCAGCTTCGCTGCCACCGTGCGGCCGGACTTCAACAATCCAACAGGACCAGACAGGTACCACTGTTAGACTTTGACAATCAATCACTTCGATCCTTAGATAGATCGGACCTTCAGTACCCTGAGGTACGTCCTCCAAGACAGCCGTCCTTAGTGTCTCATGCACATCATGTTCTGGAGGGAGATGTTGGCGAGGTCAATTTGGATCCCTTAGATTCAGTTTCCATGCAAGATAGTGACCTTCCACTGGAGGACAAGTCCCCAGGAAGTGGTATGTCAGATGATGAAGAGGTCCGGCCTGACCAGTCTTCGTTTACGGGCCTTTTTCATCCCCATATGTTCAAATCCCTTCTTTACAAGGCTAGAGCTACAACTCGACTTGACAAACCTTCTCCTGCTCAACACCAGGATCCTCAGGAACAGGCGGATGATCTCATTTTTTCTCAACCGGCTAATGAAGTCGAGGTTATTCTGGTTCCCAAAATGTTTTCGGACCTACTCCAAAAACAATGGTCTTCTGCCTCTACACACCCTCCGCCCACAAATTTTGACAAAAAGTTCATCAATTTAGATCCAGAATTTTTAGACCATCTCAATACTCCATTGGTCGATGATCCCATCATTTCCTTGGCTTCCCCATTATCTGTTCCCACGGAATCAGAAGATGCACTTAGAACTGAGGACAAAAAAATTGAAATCACACTTAGGAAGGCTCATCTCTCAGATGCTTGGACGATAAGGACGGCTACTGCCGCTTCCTTTTTCACAAGAACTTCCCCCAGATGGCTTCGCCACCTGAAGGACACTATTCCGAGTACCAATATCAGAGCTCATCAAGATATTGCCAAGTTAATGGCAGCAGCAGAGTTCTCCGCCGATGCCACCTTTAATTCAGTGAAATTTTCAGCTCGAGCCATGGCCTCTCAGATGGCGGCCCGTCAGTTACTATGGCTCAAGAATTGGCAAGCAGATCCCAAAAACAAGTGGAAGCTGGCATCTTCCCTTATTTCAGGAAACAAGCTGTTTGGCGCTGCTTTGGATCCCCTGTTGATTGAAACAAGAAATAAAAAGAAAATTCTCCCCTCTCTCCTCCGTTGTTCACACCCTAGACCCTATCAGCCCTTTCAGAAGAGTTCC
This sequence comes from Bungarus multicinctus, assembly GCA_023653725.1. Taxonomy (NCBI): domain Eukaryota; kingdom Metazoa; phylum Chordata; class Lepidosauria; order Squamata; family Elapidae; genus Bungarus; species Bungarus multicinctus. Next base: position 206,657,114 of record CM042834.1, read on the forward strand.
TTTCGTCCCTACTACAGGGGGTCATTCGGCAATAGGTTCCAGAGGGCTCCTGACTTTAGAGAGGCCTGTCAACCAGAGGGTCCCGACTTAGGGGATAGATCCAGTCGCAGAGGACAGGGGAGGAGATCCTTCAGGGGCTCGGGAGGAAAAGAGTTCAAGCGTCCAAGATACCTGCAGTCAATCACTTCCCATTGGAGGTCGATTGAAAGGATTTGCAGATAGTTGGAATTCCATTACATCGGATTCCTGGGTCCGAGACACGGTTAGATTTGGGCTGGCACTGGAATTCTCATCCACTCCCCCAAATTTTTTCATGCAATACCCTATCTCCAGGGATCCTATTAAAAGGAACCTTATGGAGACAGCGATTGCTCATCTTCTTGAAATCAAACCATTCAACCTGTTGCTAGAGAACAACAAGGCCAGGGATTTTACTTTTTGTCGTCCCCAAGAGTTTGGGGGGATGGAGGGCAATATTGGACCTAAAGCGATTGAACCATTCCTTGGTTTATCGTAAGTTTAAGATGAACACGTTGCAGTCCATTCTTCTTGGGGTAAGGGAAGGAGATTTTTTATTTTTCATAGACCTAACAGAAGCATACTTACACATTCCAATTCGGCCCTCTCACTTCAAATTTCTCAGGTTTTGTTACAATAACAGACATTTTGAGTATGTAGCCTTACCTTTTGGATTGTCATCCGCCCCAAGGACCTTCACAAAGGTTTTGGCGGCTGTGGCCGCTCATTCGCAGAGTCTATCCGTCAGGCTACATTGCTATCTGGATGATATCTTACTATTATCTTCCTCTACTGCACAGGCAGAATTGGATTTGCAACTAACCCTTCAGGTTCTCCAACAACAAGGTTTTTCAGTCAATTGGGCAAAGAGCCATTTGGTTCCTTCTACTCGATTATCCCACTTAGGCGCGATAATAGACACAGTGCAGGGGCAAGTTTTCCTTTCTCCTGAGAGACTGGAAAGCATCATGTCCTTAGCTCAAAGTGTCAGAACACTGAAACGAGTTCCCCTTGTAGATTTGTCCAAGCTATTAGGAAAAATGATTTCCTCTATTTCTATTATTCCTTGGGCCCGGTTCTATGCCAGATCGCTGCAATGGTTTTTACTTCCTTACCAAAGATCAGGACGCAACAATTCCAGAGTCAAGGTGTTGGTCCCGACAAGAGTTCGTCTCTCTCTTTATTGGTGGACCGTTCCGACAATCAACAAAGGTTTTCTTCTGAAAGAACCTCACAGGCTGACCATTACTACAGATGCCAGCTTGTCGGGTTGGGGAGCGCACTTCCAGTCCGTTTCGACTCAAGGACTCTGGTCAGTACCCGAACAATTACACAACATCAATTGGCTGGAGCTAAGGGCAGTTCATTTGGCCCTTCGCAATCTTCTCCCTCACATGCGCATGGGTCATATTCTCATTCTTACGGACAATGTCATGACCAAGGCCCACATCAACAGACAAGGGGGTACACGGTCGAGACAGCTCATGGCAAAATCAGAGAGGCTGTTCCGCTGGGCGGAAAGGAATTTGAGTTCCATTGTAGCGGAACACATTTCCGGGGCGGCAAACACGACAGCAGACTGGTTGAGCAGGGCCACGGTCGATCAGTCAGAGTGGCACCTGCATCCGGATCTATTCTAGGAGATGGTTTGGAGGTTCGGTCTTCCGCTGGTGGATCTGTTCGCCTCTCCCCAAAATGCGCAACTCACCAGGTTCATTTCGAGGTATCCAACTCAAGGGGCGAAGAACTTCGACACCCTCCATTGTCGGTGGCTCCAGGGTCTTCTCTACGCTTTTCCACCTATTCCTCTGATACCCAAGGTAATCCACAGGTTGTTGGAGGAGAGATCGGAATTGCTCTTGCTGGATCCACACTGGCCCAGGAGGACATGGTTTGCGGACCTCAAGAAACTGTCCGTAGCCAAACCTTGGAGAATCCCACTTCGGAAGGTTCACCTTACACAGGGACCGATCCAGCATCTGAACCTCAATGGCTACAACTAACCGCCTGGAGGTTGAGTGGAAACATCTGACTAAAGAGAAGTTTCTGACCAGGTGCCATTCAGGCGGCCAGACGCCCTTCCACGAACCACATATACAATGCCACGTGGACCATTTTCCATAAATGGTGCACCAAATTTAAGACAGATCCGTGCTCGGCATCACCAGCACAGATTTTGGAATTTCTGCAATACGGCCTAGATAGGGGGCTTTCCTCAAACACTTTGAGGAGGCAAATGGCAGCTATTGCCTCTGTGGTCAGATGGGCAGGTTTTCCATCTATTTCTCATCACCCAAGAATAAAGAGTTTCCTGAAGGGCGCCATGAATCTATGCCCTCCCACGATCCACCGCTATCCCACCTGGGATCTCAATAAGGTACTCTCAGCGCTCACTGGGAGCCCATTTGAGCCCCTGAGAACTACAAGCCTCCACTATCTCACCTACAAGGTGGTATTCCTTGTAGCAGTCACATCAGCCAGATGCATTTAGGAAATAGCAGCCTTGTCGGTCCGAAAGGACCTCTGTATTTTCCATGCGGACAGAGTGGTACTTCGGCCTGATCCCACATTCACTCCTAAATTCGGCCTTTCATAGAGCACAGGAACTAATTCTCCCGAATTTCTGTCCCAACCCTTCTCGGGGCCTGGAGCAACAATGGCACCGACTGGACATCCGCAGGGCCATCTGCTTATACATTCACAGGACGGCTTCTTTCAGAAAGACGGAGGCTTTGTTTGTGTCCTTTCAACCCTACACTCAAGGACAAAAGGTATCACCATCGACTATTGGCAGATGGTTGAAGGCCATGATCGCCAAGGCGTATGAATCTAGTTCATTACAGGTGCCGAAAGGTATCACCGCACATTCCACAAGGAGTGTGGCAACTTCGGCAGCTTGGGCCACTCAGGCTCCTATCACTGAAATCTGTAGGGAGGCTACATGGGCTTCTCCATCGCCTTTTATTAGGCATTACAAAATTGATACATTTGCCTCTGCTGAGGCCTCCTTTGGCAGGAGGGTGTTGCAACAAGTCCATTCTGACAGAGAGGGAGTTCCACATCAGACGGACTCCCTCCTATAGGACAGCCAAGCTTTGGTATGTCCCAATCTATGGATGCTCGGACCAACTCAATGGAGAAAGGGCGTTGGTGCTTACCTGATACGCCCGTTCTCAGTGAGCTGCGACGAGCATCTGTCCCCTCCCAATATCCGTCTGTTTGTTCCTGCTCTGACCAACAATGTGGTTGTTGTTGATATCTAATTTCAATTAGTTTGACCTTAGTATGGGCATCTCCTCGTCTTTGTCAAAAACTGGGGACGCTGGGCAACAGACGGGGACGCTGGGCAACAGACGGGGAAGAGCCACAACGTCCTGTTAATTAAGCTCAGCCTATCGTGCCCGAGACTAAGCACTTCCCAATCTACGGATGCTCATCGCAGCTCACTGAGAACGGGTGTATCAGGTAAGTACCAACGCCCTTTCTCGAATTGCCTGTCAGTGTTGGTGGGGATGGTCTAAGAGATTAGTCCATTTGCGGCTATGGAGAGATTCTAACCTGATTCCTCTTTTTGACTCCACCCCCAAGGTTCTGTCACTCCTCTTATAAATATGAAAGAGATACAGAATGTGTCAGATTTTTAATATTTGGGATGCTAATTCAAAGCAGTCTCTGGACTTCAAAAATTAAGCATCCCAAGTCCAGATTTGTTCCTATAGTAGAAGCTCATGTGAGACTGTATAAGGATGATCATATAATTAAATGATCATATAATCTCCCACCAATGTGCTATATTTAATCAAGGTAGTTCCATTAATGTTTGGATTCATTTTATAACAAAATGAAACTGATGATTATAACTATTAAGTGTTACAGGAGTGACAACAAATTTTGGTCACAAGAGAAACAGTTAATATTGATTTTTCTTTGTATCAAAAGAAGTAATCAGATTATTTACCTGAGAAGGATTTTTTTTAAGAAATGAAACAAAATAATTCTTAAATTCAAGAATCTGACTGCAACAGCTAATGCTTGAGCTTGCTGATTCAATGAAAAAATGAAGCAGATGGCAATGGGGAGGATCAGTAGAAATTTAATTTGCGACTAAGTAATGTTTGCCAAGCTACGCTAGTGATTATAATTAAGTAAATATGGTATTTTAATTTATATCTTCAGAACAAAGGTATTCTTCTTTCACTTTTTAAATTCATTGGAATATCTCCTGAACAGTCAATGAATAAATTTATAAACTTCTTAATTTTGGCATTACATAACGTAAGCATCTATAATAGCAATGTAAGTTTATAATTATAAATAGAACAAGAATTGCTGTGAAATTGGCTTGTAGTTTACATAATTTTGTTTTAATAATGTGAATATAATTCTAGTGATCACGATGTGGTTTGAAACGTGATTAATTAATTATAGAATTATATGAACAAATGTTACAAATATTTTTAAGAGAAACACTTCTGCTATTTTTAATAGAAAAAAACCCGCTCCAAGCTTAGTAGATGTAATTTCTAATCTAACGTCTAGCACAATTCTATACTTTTAAAAAAATAATAACAATGAACTGGACACAGGACCGTCATATCACTGTACTCATGAAAGGCAGTGATCTCAAGACACTGAATCTAATCATTGGAATAATTGCTCCCATTAACTCTCCAAATGATCTCTATTTAAATTTTTGAAGAGTCCTCGTAAACTATTATCTGATGGTAGTCCATCAGACTACTACTTTAATTGATTATAGGAATGTTGTGGATATAATTTATCCTGACTTTTGCAAAGTTCTTGGCAAAGCATCATGATAATTTTATTATCAATGGTTAAATACAGGGAAGAGAACAAAAACTCACAGAGGTGCTATTCAACCAGTTCTCACCTATTCGAATGAACTGGTAGTGGTTATTTGGCGTGGGTTGCTGAACCGGTGTTAACCCCTGGCTGGCCACACCCTCCAACCCGGTCGCCCGGTCGCTCACTTGCGATCACTCTCCTAACTTTCCATTCTCCACGTCGTCTTTCTCCCTGGGGGAAAGGAAGAAAGGCTTGGATGCTGCAAGTATCGCTTTCCCAGTGTGAGTTAAAACGCTGGAGTGAGAAGGAGTGCGGTCTGACAGAGGGGGTGGGGGTGAATCGAGCCTTGGAGCACTTTTGCAACATAAAAGAAATGCATTTTGGAAGCAGCAGGTCCTTTAAAAACTTCTCCAAGGATTCCCCATGGACGCTGCAAGTATCGCTTTCCCAGTGTGAGTTAAAATGTCTGGAGTGAGAAGGAGTGTGGTCTGACAGAGGGGGTGGGGGAATCCACTCCAGCCTTGGAGAAATTTAAAGGAGCTGCTTCCAAAATGCTTGTCTGTTAAGTGCTCTCTCTCTCTCTCTCTCTCTCTCTCTCTCTCTCTGTGTGTGTATGTATGAGAGAGAGGGGGGGGAGGGGGAAGGAAATAAATAAAGGAAGGAAGGAAGGAAGGAAGGAAGGAAGGAAGAAAGAAAGAAAGAAAGAAAGAAAGAAAGAAAGAAAGAAAGAAAGAAAGAAAGAAAGAAAGAAAGAAAGAAAGAAAGAAAGAAAGAAAGAAAGAAAGAAAGAAAGAAAGAAAGAAGAAGAAAGATAGGAAGAAAGATAGGAAGAAAGATAGGAAGAGAGAGAGAGAGAGATAAAACCCTGTGCTATTATTTTTAATTGTTCCATTATTTATCATGTGTTAATATTTTACACTGTCCCTACACAGAGTGATTTTTCTGCCTTTCTTTTGCCCAGGCTACCACATATTTTTCAGGGTTTACATGCATTCAATGTCAATAGTCCAGAGCATAAAATACACATGTATTTAACAAGAGTTGAAAAGGGACCTTGGAGGTGTTCTAGTCCAACCCCCAGCTCAGGCAAGAAAACTGAGGATGCCAAACTCTGAGTAGAAATCCTGAGAAAGGTGTCAGAATAATACTTAGAAGGGACCTTGGGATGAACCCTATACCATTTCTGAGAAATGGCTGTCCAGTTTTTTCTTAAAAACTTCCAGTTGATTGAGCACCCAGAACTTCTGGAGACATTCAGTTACACTGGTTAATTGTTTTCACTGTCAGGAAGTTTCTCCTTAGTTTTAGGTTGCTTCTCTCTGTTCAGTTTCCATCCATTGCTTCTTGTTTGCATTCTGCTTCTTTGGAAAATACATTGTCCCCCTTTCTTTGTGGCAGCCCCTTAAAAGCCTGTTGCCTATCACACTCTTGGGTAAAGCATGTGAGTCATTTCCTCCTTTCAGTGGTCCATGAAAGTACATTTATAGTATGCAGATAATAAAGTCAAAAAAGGTGAACAACATTTTTACAGAACTATAGATAAATTGAGGCTGGGTGACAAGGAATGGCTGGGATGGGAGAGGCCAGGTGAGGCACCCCTTGATGTGAGTGACATTGAGTTGGCCATGCCCACCCAGTCACATGACCACCAAGCACGCCACCCAGTCACATGACTACTAAGCCACACCCACCCAGTCTCATGACCAGCAAGCCACGCCCACCAAATAAGCCATACCCACAGAACCGGTAGTAAAAAAAATTGAATTCCACCACTGAAAATACAGACAGTTGAAAAGCCACAAAGAATGGTGGTAAGGATACTTTGCAAATAAAGACTTGGGAATATTTCTTAATCAGATTTGCAAATCATATATTACTCATCTGGTAAAATACATTCCAGAAAACAAACATAATATTAAATATGAAAACTAAGCTGAAACAAAAAACATTTCAGTAGAAAATTCAGCAAAAAAAAAAATGCAAAATTCTGCATCTTGTGTATTTATGTTTCTGTGTTGGAATTGAGGTGAGAAAATGGAAACTAGTGCTGGAAACTGAACATATCAAAAAACTCTTGGGATTGTAATAAATCACAATTATAACATAGATCAGCAATGTAGTTTATTTGCAAAAAGATAAGATTATTTCAGGATATTGTAAAAGAACCATTATTCCCATTTTGTGAAAAAGGGTATTGGTACTCACCTGATACGCCCGTTCTCAGTGAGTTGCGACGAGCATCCAGAGATTGGGAAGTGCTTAGTCTCTGGTTTTGATAGGCTGAGCTTAATTGGTAGGACGCTGGCTCCTCCTCCGTGTCTCTCCTAGCGTCCCCCAGTTTTGGCGAAGACAAGGTAATATAGCCCCCGCCCTTGCCAAGTCCAAGAACCCAATGACCAAAAAAAAACATTAAGTAAAGGATCGTTGATCAGAGCAGATGCAAACAGACGGAAAGAAATGGGTGGGGCTGGATGCTCGTCGCAGCTCACTGAGAACAGGCGTATCAGGTGAGTACCAATGCCCTTTCTCCATTGAGCTGCTCCAAGATCCAGAGATTGGGACATACCAAAGCTTGGCCTGTCCTAAGGGAGGGTCCCTGTCTGATCCAAGACTCCTTCCCTGTCCGAATGTACCTGTTGTAACACCCTCTTGCCAAACGAAGCCTCCGCAGAGGCAAACACGTCAATTTTGTAGTGCCTGATGAAAGGCGAAGGAGAAATCCATGTAGCTGTCCTACATATCTCAGTTATAGGAGCCTGGGTAGCCCAGGCCGCCGAAGTTGCTGCGCTCCTTGTGGAATGCATTTTGATACCACTAGGTACTGGCAGTGAGTGAGCTTCATAAGCCTTAGCTATCATGGCCTTCAACCATCTACCTATAGTTGATGGGGAGACTTTTTGCCCCTGAGTAGCTGGCTGAAAAGACACAAAAAGGGCCTCCGACTTCCTGAAGGGAGCCGTTTGATGGAGGCAGATGCGAATTGCCCTGCAAACATCCAGACGATGCCAGCAGTGTTCTAGGCCCTGGGCAGGCTTAGGACAAAAATTAGGAAGAATCAGTTCCTGAGCCCTGTGAATTGGAGGCTGAATTGACCTTTGGTACAAATGTGGGATCTGGACGAAGGACCACTCTATCTGCATGGAAAATACACAGATCTTTGCGTGCCGATAAAGCTGCTATTTCTGAGGTACGTCTTGCAGATGTAATAGCCACTAGAAAAACTACTTTGTAAGCAAGAAGATGGAGGCTTGTAGATCTCAGAGGCTCAAATGGACCTTTGGTGAGAGCATTGAGTACCTTATTGAGGTCCCAAGTGGGATAACGATGTATTGTTGGAGGACATAAATTCACAGCGCCCTTTAAAAAACTCCGTATGCGGGGGTGATGGGAAATGGAAGCGAAACCTTCCCAGCTCACCACCGAAGTGATGGCTGCCACTTGTCGCTTTAAGGTATTGGGAGAAAAACCCCTGTCTAACCCATCCTGGAGAAACTCTAACACCTGCGCCACTAGCGGCAAACACGGTTCTATTTTGAACTTGGTACACCATTTGTGAAAGGCCAACCATGTAGTATTATATATGCGGTTCGTGGAAGAACATCGAGCCACCTGAATGGTATGTATGACCTTAGCTGAGAACTGTTCTTGACTTAGATGTTGCCGCTCAACCTCCAGACGGTTAGTTGCAACCATTGAGGTTCGGGATGTTGAATTGGCCCTTGGGAAAGGCTCACTTTGTGCAGTGGAATCTTCCAAGAGTTGTCTGTGGACAACCTCTTGAGATCTGCGAACCACGGCCTTCTGGGCCAGTGTAGGGCCAGGAGAATCAGTTCCGCCTTCTCCTCTAACATCTTCCTGATCATCCTGGAGATCAGAGGCAGAGGCGGAAACGCATAGAGCAGAGCCTTCGGCCACTGACAACGGAGGGCATTGAAGTCCTCTGACCCCTGTGACGGAAACCTCGAAATGAATCTGGGGAGTTGTGCGTTTTGGGGAGAGGCGAACAGATCCACCATCGGAAGACCAAACCTTCGAGTTATCTCCTGGAAGAGATCCGGATGTAGACGCCATTCCGAATGATTGATGGTGGCCCTGCTCAACCAGTCTGCCTTTGTGTTGGTGGCTCCCGAAATATGCTCCGCTGTGATGGAGCCCAAATTCCTGTCCGTCCAGTGAAACAATCTCTCTGCCTCCTCAATGAGCTGTTTCGAGTGAGTACCCCCTTGCCTGTTAAGATGTGCCTTTGTTGCGACGTTGTCTGTGAGTATTAGGACATGACTTTTGTGAATGTGGGGAAGTAAACTGCGAAGGGCCATGAAAACTGCTCTGAGCTCCAAGCAATTGATGTTTTTCAAACGCTCTGCCGCTGACCAAAGTCCTTGAAGAGATATGGTCTGGAAATGGGCCCCCCATCTGGACAGACTGGACAGACTGGCGTCTGTGGTAATGGTCCACCAGTGCAGCGATAGACGGACTTTCGCTGGGACCAAAACCTCTTGTCTGGAATTGCTTCGCCCTGATCTTTGGTAGGGAAGAAAGAACCATTGTAGCGGTCTAGCATAGAAACGAGCCCAAGGAACAATAGCAATAGCAGAAATCATTTTTCCAAGAAGACTTGAAAGGTCCGCTAGGGGAACTCGCTTCAGGGTCCTAATTTGTAGGGCCAGAGTCTTGATACTTTCCAAACGTCCCAAAACAGTGTCAATAATAGCCCCTAAGTGAGCCAACCGAGTAGAAGGAACTAAATGGCTCTTAGCCTAATTAACTGAAAAACCATGTGACTGGAGAACTTGCAATGTGGTTTGCACATCCAATATCGCCTGTTCATAGGAGGACGACAAGATCAGAATGTCATCCAGATAACAGTGTAGTCTAATGCCGAAGCCCAGTAAATGAGCAGCTACTGCTGCCATGACTTTCATAAACGTCCTAGGGGCCGACGCCAACCCAAAGGGCAAGGCCACATACTCAAAATGTCTCTTGTCATAACAAAATCAGAGAAATTTGAAATGAGAAGGACGAATTGGAATGTGCAAATAGGCCTCCGTCAAATCTATGGAGGATAAAAAAATCTCCCTCTCTTATCCCTAGGAGAATAGATTGCAAGGTACTCATTTTAAACCTACAATAAACAAGGGAACGGTTTAGCCGTTTTAAATCTAAAATGGCTCTCCAGCCCCCCGAATTCTTGGGCACTACAAATAGAAGGGAATAGAAACCCTGACCCTGTTGATCCCTAGGTACCGGTTGGATAGCTTTAATGTCTAACAAATGATTAATTGCTTCCTCCATCAAGACCCTCTTACTGGAATCCCTGGAAAGAAGACATGGCATAAAAAAATTTGGGGGAGTGGAAGCAAACTCCAGAGCCAGACCAAATCGAATGGTGTCCCGAACCCAAGAATCCAATGTGGAGGAATACCAATTGTTGACGAAAAATTTTAAATGACCCCCAATCGGAACCAGATCACCTGAGCTATCTTGGGTGACGAAACCCCTGAAGGATCTCCTCCCTTGGCCTCCCCTACGAAATCTGTCACCAAACTCTTGGCCTTCCGTTTGTTGGGCACCCCTAGAATCTGATACCCTCTGGAATCTGGTCGTGAATGACCCTCTATAGTAGGGACGAAAGGAACTCCTCCGAAAGGACTAGTAGGATCTGGTGTCTGATCGCCTTAAAAGGGAGGGGAGGATTTTCTTCTTGTTCCTAGTTTCTATCAATAGCAGATCCAAGGCAGCGCCAAACAACTTTTCATTTGAAATTGGGGAGGAAGCAAGCTTCCATTTGTGTTTAGAGTCGGCCTGCCAATTCTTTAGCCAGAGAAGTCTTCGAGCCGTAACCTGTGAAGCCATGGCTTGAGCAGAAAATTTGACAGAATTAAAGGTGGCATCCGCAGAAAACTCTGCCGCCGCAATCAGTTTGGCAATGTCCTGATGCGCCCTGATGTTGGAGCTTGGGATCGTATCCCTGAGATGACGAAGCCATCTAAGAGAAGTTCTAGTAAAAAACGATGTGGCTGTAGCCGCTCTGATGGCTCATGCATCAGAGTGATGACTCTTTCTAAGAGCTATCTCAATTTTCTTGTCCTCTGTTTTAAGTGCATCCTTTGATTCTGTGGGAATGAGGGGGATGCCAAGGCTACAATGGGATCATCTACAATAGGAGTATTCAGGTGATTTGTGAACTCTGGAGCCAAATTAAAAAAATTTTTATCAAAATTTGTGGGTACAGTGCAGCTGCAGACCACTGCTTTTGCAGGAGACCCGAAAACATTTGTGAGACCAGTATGACTTCAACTTCACTCACAGGCTGGGAGAAAACCAAGTCCTCCGACTGCTCCTCGGATTGTTGGGGAAGAGATGGAGACTTGTCCAAGTGGGCAGTATTTTTTGCCTTGTATAATGGGGATTTAAAAAGTTGTGGATGGAAAAGACCAGTAAAAGTGGGTTGGTCCGGTCTGATATCCTCATCATCAGACATGCCTCTTTCTGGTGATCCCTCTTCCAGGGGAATTTCGCTATCTTGAAGTGAAACAGCATCTAACTGTTCCATATGTACATCTCCTTCAACCTCCTCCTGACTAAGTCGAGAAGGAGCATGCGAAAACAAGGAAGGCTCTCTTGGAAGAGGTACCTGGATGTAATGAGGATCTGTTCTGCCTAAAAAATGTATGGAATGGGCGTCAAGATCTGGAGATGCCGTCTGTCTGGTCCTTGATTGTTGTAGACCTGCAGCGATACCCTACTGATCGCTACCTCCATCCAAGACTTCAAGGATTCTGGAACCTCCTCTGGAAGAATTTCTTCCCGACGTAGCCCAGCTGCTGTAGGTGTGAAGGTTGCTTCAGGGGCTCTTCTCGGGACCTGAGAATGACTGGGAGCTGTGGTACTAGATGAACGAGATGGTAAAGATAAATCTAATGGACTGGGCATATCCTGAGCCTGAGTTTGAGTAGATATGTTAGCAGGGATGGAAACTCTCCCTCTATCTCTGGAGTGTTTCTCAATCTGTCTTTCTAAAGCCCTTTGACGCCTAGAGGCGTCTTTATCCGCCGCCTTTGAAGAACTCTTGGTCCTTTGGACTTGTCTTGGGTTCGTGGTGTAGGTTCCGCTCTGCTTGCCATTGTTAAATACCAGAAATAACTCTCTATTACCCAGAGTATAGATATGAACTTATGGGTTTAAATGAACTGTTGGCATGTCCGGACTCCTGTACCTCACCAGGAACAGAAAGCCCAATAAATATACTTCTCCCCTTTTTTTGTATTTTTTATTTTTATGTTTATTTTATTTTATTTTTTAAAATATATATAGAAAAATTAACTATTTACAATTCCAATCAAAAAAAGGACCAAATGGAGAACTTATATATATCATATATAAATAAATATCATATATATATAAATATGAATAGGGCCGCTATATTTGAGAAGCTCTGAACAATAATACCATAGGCCTCAGGCCCGAGTAAATTGTTTAGACTGTGAGGGTAGCCAACAGGATTAATACAAAAGAACAACTCCCAAACCGGAGTTAAAGGGAGGAAATTTCTTTCTGCAGCCTCTTCCCAACCCGGGAAGTAAGGAAATAATAATACCCTTTCACAGGGACCCGGCCTGATATGAGTGAGGCCTTCACTAGCAACATGATAAGGTCCGGCTGTAGGAAACACGCGCACAAATATGGCGGACTGTCCCCAGCAATGGCACAGATATAATTATGGTGCCAAAACCGCAGTGCGATAACTCGCTGCTATAATATTGGATGGCCCAGAAACAAATAGAAAGTGGGGAAATGGGCTCCAACGCCTTTACCCCTGCGTTCTCCTGGGGAGGAATGTCGATCTAGAAAGTAACAGACAATGGCAAGAGAGGGAAACACCAAATCAATGAAAAAAGAGCCAAAAGGAAAAAAGCTGCTCTTTAAAATTCAAGCGGCAGAAAGGCCCCCTGCTGGGAGATCACGATTAGATCGGCTACAGTGCTCCGCGATCGCTCCGAACCAATTTGAAAAGCTGTAACTGAATTGTTGAATTGAAAAGAGAAGAAATTTGGAAGAAGCCAATTTAAGAGAAAACAATCACAATATCACTTTAAGAATCTGCTCCGATCAAGGGAAAAGCTGCCTATCTCTTCCAAGGCTGAGCAAAAACTGGGGGACGCTAGGAGAGAGACGGAGGAGGAGCCAGCGTCCTACCAATTAAGCTCAGCCTATCAAAACCAGAGACTAAGCACTTCCCAATCTCTGGATGCTTGGAGCAGCTCAATGGAGAAACAATATTTTTATCCTGCTTTAGTTTGACCTCATTTGAAATATTTTGTCTAGTTAATACAATCACACTCTGAGAAAGGATATAGACAAATTAAAGAAGAGCAATGCTTATCCTGAATTGAACAACAATGAAGTATGAAAAGCATATTCTACAAGAAAAGCTGAAAAATGTGCATATGCAGCATTATGACAGCATGCAGAACAAGTTATAATAGCACTTTTCCAATAACATGAGATTTGTCTGGATTTCCCAGAGAAGTGACCAAATGGAATTCCATAGCAGCATGGTAGATTTAAAGAAAAGTTTTAAGAATTTCTGCCTAAAACAAAGAGCAGTTTAATGAAGCAACCAAGTTCTTTGTTATAAGATTTGGAACAGATGTTGAGAAGGTATCTATGGAAACAGTCTAAATGAGTTTTCTGCATCAAGTTGGAGATTGGACTAGATATAGGGAAGTGGTGGAATGCCAGAGACAATAAAAGCCATGTTATCAAACAGCATCCAGGAGGTATTCTGGCAAAGTAGAGTAGTAGTGTGTGACTTGGTATATCATCCACAATGTTCTTGTCCATTAAGGTAAATGTAAAAGTTTCCCCTGTCCAATTGTGTCCGACTCTAGGGGTTGGTGCTCATCTCCATTTCTTAGTGAGGGAGCCAGCATCGTCAGAAGACACATCTGTGGTCATGTGGCCAGCATGACTATATGCCAAGGCTCATGAAATGCTGTCACCTTCCACTGAAGTGATACCTATTTATCTATTTGCATGCTTTTGATCTGCTTAGGTGGACAGGAGCTGGGGCAAGTAACAGGAGCTCATCCCATCTTCAACCACTGAGCCATTGCGCCCCTCCCTCCTTATCCATTATGGTACAAAATTCTCTCCTTTGACATGGCACTAGGCTAGAATGCAGACTGGTACAATTGACTAGATAATGTAAGATCTTTCCAAGTTTCACTCTTGGAATATTCATTCTTTAATTGAAGTGCCACAATAAAAATATCTACTTTGAATTAAAAATATTAAAATAACAGTGTGCAATTGAAAATGAAATTAAAATTATATAGTGCAGATAGAAACTGTTAACAGATTCTGTTCTAAGAATCATGTGATGCCAGGATCCATTGAGTTCTAATTCCTATCAATTTCTTTCACCATGTTTCATGAAAGAACTACTATTATAGTGCATTGCCCTTCAGCTATTGTAGCTTATTTTGACCCATATAAGTAGGTTTTAGATCATTCCCCATACCCTAAGAACAAGGCTAGGTCTGGGAGAGAATTTTTTTGTACAGACTCTACGGTAGATATCTGATTAGCATAGTCAAATCCAAAACTTAAGACACAAAGATTTGATTTTGATTTTTTGATTCCAGATTCAGAAAGTAGAGAGAACTCCGAAACAGCAGGCTTATTTGAGTAGAAGTCCTCTGAATTCATATGGGTAGAAACTTTAAAAGTCAAAGATAAAAACATTTTAATTGGAATAGATTATTGATTGATTGATTAGATTAGATTTTGCTGGAACAAAGTAAATATCAGCTTATTCAGCTCTTGACAACTCTTGACCTTGAATTTCTATATGCTGCCCCCTTCAACTACACCAGTCTGACTGGACCCTTGAATATCTACCTAATTATTGTCTCTCCTTCTGTACTTACAGAAATACAGAAGTAATGACTTCTCTGCTCACTCATTTTCACCCCTGCACTGATTCTTTAATCGGTTTTTGATTGCTATTTACCTTTAGATTTCCTAGCTTGATCAAAATTTAAAGAGAACATTTTCCAGACATGTATTGTCTTGATGAGCCATATTTGCTGGGACTGGCTGCTTAAAATCTCTTTTATTTTGCATTGATATTTCAATTCCATTATCTTCCAACTGACTGTTCCAGCAAATAACACCAGGCATTTACAGAATTGTATCTCTCTTCCAATAATGCACTGGGAAAGATTACAGTGCATTTTGGGAGCAACAGAATTTAAATAACATTGCAGACCATTTTGTGAGTAGCTTGTATTTTATGTTCATGAAAGAAGACTAGTCCTTTTTTCACAGTGTATTCATAATTGAAGCTTATCATTATTATGGGGACAAATGTGCATTTTTTTATATGATGGAAACATCATATAAACTGTATGTAAGAAAGAAGTGCAGAAGCAAAGAAAGACAAATAACCATCCATCCATATCCATCATATCTACAGCTTTAACTACGTTAGTTCCCAGATATGATAATTTCAAGTATCAGAGCTGAACTGAAAAATACTTCAAGCAAAGGGCTGAAACAAGCTAAGGAAGCTTTCCTTCTTAATAGAAGTAACATTTTCCTCCTATTTCGAAGAATGAGGTTCATGTCAATAAAAAGGATAAGTGTCCCATTGCATCTACTTTGACCTAGAGGTAAATTAATTGGCCAAGACTGCCTAATGAATTCACAGTGATAGAGATGGTTTTGAGAAAGAGTTTACATAATTAGTTACTACTGAATATAGTCACTTAATTGTTTCCTAATGTGTCCTACTATTCAAATTTCAAAATAAAGTGCAATTTAAACCTTTAATGAATGGTCACATTCATTAGATTCAGGTGTTAGATTAAAGCAACAGCTTGTGAGAAAAAAATAACAGAATATTATGGACAGATATAAACAACCATGCATTCCTTTATGCAAGTTAGATTGATTTGTGTTTCTAGAAACACTGTTACAGTCCCTTTTCTTTATCCTTTCAGAGATATCTATAAACAGGTATATTAGAAAGCGCTTTTAAACTGAACTACAAATAATAGGGAGCAAAATATTAACTGCTTTCATCTCAGTTATGGTAATTATAGAGTTATGTGATTATTTATTTTGTAGTGAAACACATTACCATAATAATTCTCTATTATCCCTCTAAATTTGTTATATAAATGAAATTATTCAAGGCAAGAGAGATAATACTTGATATTGGAACTAAGACTAAGAGGAATAACTATTCCCATAGGAAAAATAAATAATGGTTATGCCACTTTTGTTTGTTCCTTGTATATTACAACCAGTTTTTCATTTTCAAGATGTCAAGTTGATAAAGCTGGAAAAGTGCATCAACTTCCAGAGCCAACATTTTAGCCCCATGTTAAAATAAATACATGTAGAATTTGCATCTGTAAAAGTCCTTCTTAAACTTGGAAGACAAAAATATTTGCTATGAAAAAACTGACATTTCAAAGTATTGCTCTTACTGCAACACAGAAATTACATATCAAGAAGATACTTTTTAATACAGATTTGACAATGCCGTTTGCAAAGCAAATGAAAGAGTAGTATTTTCTAATTCAGTCAATCATATACATGGGCAATATATTATCTTCATATGTTGAAGTCCAACTTCTTTCAGATCAACTAGCATGGCCAACATATAAGAGTATTTGCCATCTCACATTATTTTGATTATATTATTAAAGTGTATTATATTGTCCAACCTGGCTTTAGAGAACAGCATCTAAACCACATATACATGCTATTTAAATTATGTTATTTAATTCCTATGAACTGTATCACTCCACCTGAAAGAGTATAATTTTATTTGATACTTTAGCAATGAATCAACCACTGTTCATCTAGTTTTTATAATTGATGTATGCAGTCTGAAAAAAGCACCGTTGTGATGACTAAGTGCTAAAAGTTATCTGGGGACAAACACTATTGCTGGAGCAGGGTTACTGATAAATCTACTGCTACTAATAAATTTAATCCGTACTTTAGCACGAGTATCCAACCTTGGCAACTTTAAGACTTGTCGACTTCAACTCCCAGAATTCCCCAGCCAACATCTACCCCTGTACTATAGTTTGGAAATCCAGTGGCTCCATCAGGACATTTGTGAACTATTGATGGAACTCTTGGCAATCCTTGTCAGAATTTTCATTAGGTTATGACGTACGCAAATCAAATTATTGGAACCTATAAATCTTATCATATCTTTTTCAGAAGAGAGGGAAAGCCTTTGCTCTTTTTTCTTTTGTCATAAATTTATATTAGCAGCATTACAAAGTCTGAAAATCCAGCAAATTTAATACACTTGACATTTTTTTTATCAACTTTAGTGCAATTTACAATATTAGACATTAGTTGCAATTATAGATTTATATTCTTTCTGAAGTCTTGCCTATACAAACTGCTGTGGAATTTAACTAATCTCATTAACTTTTGATATAACACATCAATTCATTATATGAATGAAAAACTGGCATATGTTATAATGAGCAACAACTTTTACAGTGTCAATGTGAAAAAAAGATCGTTTGGCTTTCTGGTACTATAGTAAACTCCTATAGCTGATCTCAAGTATTAGTACTGTGGGTCTAAGCATATTTAAAAGCAATAGCAAAGTTATGTTTTACTAATTTGATGGAATTATTTAAATCTTTCAAAAGAACACCAGTAGCATTGTAGGACTGTTTCAATGGGAATATTGCTAGGAAAGAAGATAGTGGGAGTGAACTGTAAGTTTCCTCTGTCTCCCCCATTTTACATCTGTCATGCTCTATTCCAGTATTTGTTATGTTGTGCAGTCATTGAGATGGCAGATCAATCAATCAATCAATCGAGGAAGGCACCTTGGAGTCTTCTAGTCCAACTCCCTGCTCAAGCAGGAGACCTTATTCCATTTCAGAAGTGACTGTCCAGTCTCTCTTAAAAAAAACCCAGTGATGAAGCACCCACAAATTCTGACAGCAAGTTGTTCCACTGCTTAATTGTCCTCACTGTTAGAAAATTTCTAGGGTGCTTTTCCCCTTGAGTAGTTTCCATCCATTGTTTCTTGTCCTGCTCTCTGGTGCTTTGGAAAATAAATTAACCCCCTCTTCTTTGTGACAACCACTCAAATTTTATTTATTTAGAAAAAATTATATTGCCACCTACTCACATATGGCAACTCAAGGAGGCTTACAAGGATATAAAAATACCACATAAAAGTTATAAAAATAATAAAAAGAAAAATATTTTAAATAATACAAGTTTAGTTTATAAGATAGTTTACGAGTGTGAATGTGAAAAAAGCAATCCCCATTTTTATCTGAAATGAATACAGGAGGGAGAGGAAAAGGAAAGCAGAATGTGAGGAATGACAAAGACCTACTTCTCCCTGGAGTGCGAATACAAAAGAAAATAGTTGTCTATCCATCCTCTGGGGCCCAGGTACAGAGGAGGTCTTCTCTATTACTTTATGGACGTGTGATCTATATTTTTTTCCAACCCATCATCAAGTGAAGGAAATTTGATGATGGGAATGGTGTTGATTCCTGGAGTGGCCTTTGAACTGAATTGACATAATTTTTCATTTTATGGCAGGAATGCGCCGATGGGAGGTGTGTTAAGTCTTGGGTAATTGTGAGACTGGAGGGCAACTACCTCAGTGATGGGCAAGGATCATATGACAAAAAGCATTGGCTTTATTTTAATTCCCTCTTCTAAACTAGAATAAGTTTTCTATTTGAGTACCATTTAACCTCAGTTAGTTTCAGTCATACTGTTGTCACTCAGAGCCAGGTATATGTGTAGAGAGTAAAGGTGGTAACATTGATAGAGATATGCAAAAGCTATTGCCTAGGCAAAATGGGGTAAAACATTTTTTAAGTCAGAATGTCCACATAACATTTGGAATACTTTTTTAATTCACTGAACTATAAGAAGGAAGTAAAAGAAGTATATCACAACCAGACTTGCAAGATTCTGTTTTTATGTAGTTTTAACTATCCTGTGGAGTTGATTTCATGGTCCGGCTATTGTGGAAAGGGTGGGTCTTATAGGTTAAAAGAAAACTCTTTTAAAATGATATACCATTGGTATATGACACCAGAGGAACTGTCTAAGATGTATAAAGCATTTCTAATCACTGCTGGAAATGTGAAAAACATAAAGGGATGTTTTATTGTGCAAAAAGATATTGAACCAAAATATATATGGTGATTCAGAGAGTTTTAAAAATTAAATATTTTTAATCAGAGAGATGGAAGACTATAGAAACACGAGTAATGGAGGAATGGCCTGTGCAGATTGCTGAGTTTGCAGAAATGGTTAAATTAACTTGTTTGATTAAAGAGGAAACTATAACAACTTTTATAAAAGAATGGGAACCTTTTATGGAATTTTTGCTGAAAATTGATAAAAATGAACTACTGATTTTGGAAATTATTGATTAAAAAGGTTTGTTGATGATGAAGATCATGAAGTCTTGTCCATGACAGTCACAATGGTCTTGAATAGTCATCCACCTGACCAACCCAATTTTATGACTTTTGTTGTTGTGGCCCTTAGACTTTGGGCTGGTTTTGCCAAAAACTGGAAATAAATGGCAGTTTTTGGCAAAACTGTTATAAAATGCAGTCACAGGACCATGGGATGCTGCAAATGCCCATAAATGCATGTTGGCTGCTAAGCGGACTGACATTTTTGATCATGTGACTGTGGGGATAGTGGTGGTTGTCAGATGTTTGGAACTACCTCATAAGCACTCCCCAAAAGGTCTGTCATAATGCTGAATGGTTGTTTGTATAGACAGTTTCATTTAGCAATCATTCATTCAATAACCATTAGAATTTTTGAAAGCGCTGACCGAAGGGACATGGCCTGTGCCTAACATTATAGCTATTGCAATGCCTTTGCAGTCGTGTGATCAAAATTCAGGGACTTGGCTGCCTGCCTACACTTATGACTGAGCAAAACTCCTATTTCCCGCCCCGCCCCCCCCAAAAAAAAAAAAAATATGCCCTTTAACATACAGTGTGGTTCCACTTTCTCCACAAAGGGCCTAATGTCCAGGAAATCACTTTAGCAAAACACAAAGCCCCAGCCCGGCCCAGTCCCTTAGCCCACCACCCCATCCCATCCGATCTTCACCATTTTCTTTGTTCCACTGTTTACAAGGGACAAAGTTTTACAGGAAGCCAAGCTGAACTCAATATCTGCTAGAAATCTGTTGGTGGTTTTAAATGCAGAGGAAGCCAATGCTTCTTTTAAGGATTGATGATGCCCTTTTTCCAGAATCTTGGGAAAATTAGGACAACTCTCCCTCCCCTTTTTTTTCAATGAAGTCAACTCCCTCATTCAGCCCTATGCAGGACCATGGCTAAAAGGGCCATTTTAGGATACTGCAGCTTAGCATTTCTTTTTCTTATCCTTCTTCACAAAAGGTCAGACTGACCCCATAAGCAGTAGGATGAAGAAAAGGGTGAAGTTGTGGCAGAATGCAGGGGATGGGGCTTCCTGGACATTTGACCCTTTAATGGCAGGAGGCATAACTGCTTTGTGCTTATGATGTACCTGCAGCCTTCTGAACTTCCTGCGGAGCAGTTGCTTTGTGCTATGCTGTAGAGATTTCCTAGAAGTTCAGCATTTTGTGCATGTGGGGATGTTGACTGCTTCATATGTGGAAGTGGGCCAGGCCTCCTCCCACTGATGGGATTAATTTTTTTTTACTACTGGTTCTGTGGGCATGGCTTGGTGGCCGTGGCAGGGGAAGGATACTGTAAAATCTCCATTCCCTCCGCACTCCTGGGAGAAGTTTACTGCAAAATCCCATTCCTTCCCCACCCCACTAACCTGCTTTCCAGCTCTGTTCTCCTGTGCAGGGCAACAAAAGAAGACCCAGCCAATCAGCTGGGACTCGGGAGGCAGAGAATAGATGGAGGTGGGGCCAGTTAGAGCTGGTATTTGCCAGTTCTCCGAACTACTCAAAATTTCCGTTACCGGTTCTCCAAGAACTGGTCAAAACCTGCTGAATACCATCTCTGTCTCCTACCTCTTCTTGGGTATTCCTGCTCTCCTTACTTGGGATTCCACTGAGCCACCAATTACAGAATTACAAGAGCCCTTCTATCTAGGAAACATTTGGTATCTCATATCTGCAATCTTGGCAATTCCCCTTTCTCATTTCTTTTTCCCTGTTACTTAATGACAGAAAGGGGAATTGCCAGAACTGCAGACATGAGACACCAAATATTTCCTAGATAGGGTTCTTGCAATTCTATAATTGGTGGCTTTTGTCCTAATTAGCATGATTATTGACTGTTCAATCCACAATCAAAGAGATCTACAAACATGCTGTGCATTTGCATATGGAACAAGGCCCTTCTGCAGTTAGCCAAGAGTTCAAGTAGCCTTTTTTCCCCTTTTTTCATTACTAGCAGAATGTTTATAGACTGTATTATTAGAGAAAATAATATTTATACACCTTTGTGTAAATTTGTGTAAATAATTTACACACACTTACATAATTTTAAAGCATTGTTGTATCGAGTAATTTGTTTTCCAGTGTAATTTATTGTAATTCCCATTATCTCTTCCTAGTGTCATTCATTTAGCATGCATGAACAGATTCTGCAGAGAAATATACAGTTAATTACTTCCCTGCTGAAAAGAAAATGATAATAAAATGGAAGAAGAGAGGAATTTATGGAATTAACTCTCTGTCTTCAGCATCTGCTGACCATATATAATTAAATATAACTATCTCAGGGTAATCTGATATTTCCACTTTCTTACTATGATAAATAATACAAAAGAATAGGAATAGATTAATTATCTTTTCATAGGATAACCCTGATGTTCTGGAATATTTAATGTAAAGGCAATTAATAACTTTTATTTGGACACTTTTAATAGCCTTCAGATTTAATTATTTTATTATATTTTTATAAATTTAATGCACAAGTTTGCCAAACTTAAGGTGTTCCCTTAAGGATTCTGACTCTGAAGAGCTTGTAAGACAGTTACAGGGTTGAAAGTGAGAAACACTCATTATTCCTATAAACAAATGAATCCAATCAATTGATTTCATTCATGATCAGCACAGTGATCTAGTGATAATTTTTTGTGGTGTACAGTTGGTAATCCTTTCTCCTAAGGAGAAGACATTGCTTTACCCATTTATCTCTGTGAAGTATATTTCCATCATATCTAGATTGGATTATGACTGAGTCTGAACTTTAAATATAAATAATAAGATTAAACAAAAATAATTAAGTTTATATTAGCACTAAGGCTTCAACAAAGACCATAAATATAGCTGAAAATAGATAAATAGGAGGACGGCAGTTATTAGTAAACTTGTTTGAGTTTTTAATCATTGTTAGTTTTCCGAAGTTGTGCACCACAAGACGCTTAAGTGAATAAACTAACCTGCAGCAAGTCAAACTGTTCCTAATAAGCTTTTGTTAAACATTAAACAAAACAATGGAAACTTTATAAGAGAGTCTGTCTAGGAATTTCCAACACACAATCAGCTGAATGATAATTGATATAAAAAGAGTCACAGTAGAACCTTTGGTCATGAATGCTTCTGACCACGACCAAATCGGGTTCTGACCAAAAAATTCATTTATTTATTTTTTGCGGCCAATTTCTCCTTCCGCCATTTTTTTTGTTATCAGGTTAATGAAAGTGTGAAAAATTAAGTTTCAGCTTTTGATAGGATTGACAGTAGAGAAGCATGTGGGCCATTGTTTCAATGGCTTTGATTTAAAGTGACAAAGGTGTTGATTCATTCATTCATTTAAAAATTTGTATGGCTGTCCACTTCACAGCACAACTGAGTGGCTCACAGTAAGAAATATTATATGCAATTTTCTGAACTGCAGCAATGGTACAAGCATCACATATTTTTGAAATGTTGGTATTGTAATTAGATTAAGATTTATTCCTTCATTTAATTAAAGGGGTACATTGCCTGACTCCCAGAAACTCTGGATCAGAGGTGGTATTCAGCAGGTTCTGACCAATTCTGGAGAACCAGTAGTGGAAATTTTGAGTAGTTCTTGGAACCGGCAAATACCACCTCTGACTGGAGATTTTATAGTATCCTTCCTCTGCCATGTCCACCAAGCCACGCCCACAGAACCGGTAGTAAAAAATTTTGAATCCCACCACTGCTCTGGATGTTATGCTTGGTTAACATGGTTGCCTAAGAAGATATCAGTAAGGATAAGGCTGTGCTCAACTTAATATTCCATATCAACTATTTCTTGGTTGAGGTTCTTCCTGGTGAGGTTATATCCCATTGTTATTAATGCATGAGAACAGAATGGGTGCAACTTTTCCTCATCCAATCCATTTTGTGGTAAAAAGATCAACTTATAAACATGTGGCTAAGCCATCAAGGAAAATAAAACATTGTAGCCAAAATTCAAGGGTATTATTCCATGTACTAAATAGGCCTGCATCCATATGAAGAACAATACCAGATACATATAAAAACAGTTCAAAAACATTTTTGAGAAACGTGGACAGAATAGACTTACTATCTGAGAAATTGCAATAAATACTGAGAGTATTTCCTAAACAATTTGCTGAAAAGAATTTGTTGAAAGACTCTGCTGAATTCCCGGTATCCAGGAATGAACTGAACACTCCAATAATGGTTAAAGACTTGGATAGCTAATTAAATGCATTTTGTATCACATAATCTCTCTGGGAATGCTTTTTCTCCTGATACGTGGAAGATTACTCTTGAGCGAAAGATGATAAATCATCTCTTGATATGCATTGATGATATTTATACTTTCTATATCAAATCAGTCTTTGAATAATAAATAATACCTTGAATTCTCTGTGGGCTCCTGATAATTAATGTTGGCTGCAGTGCTTGCACTATTCAATTATAATACTCCATGATGCTTCTTGACATATCAGATATTAATAGAGTAGAACAAAAATATAGTCAGTATTTTGAATTCAGTGCAGGGGTAATATTTTTTCAGAGACCATCTTGTACAAGAGAATCAGATCTCCAGCTCTGATTTTGAGAAGCTGGCTTTCTTAAGGCAAAATACATTTCCTAGAAAATTCAGACACAGCTCTTTATAGAAATGGTAACGGTCAGCATGGTTAGCAATGCTGAATATGAATAAATGAGTTGACAAGCTGGCTGAAATAAGTGTACAATCAATTGTACAAATCATAGATGTGGCCCAAAAAGTATATTGTTAGATAATTCTATACTATGACACTATAGAGTACACCTAGAATACTGCATCCAGTTTTGGTCACATTATAAAAAAGATGTTGAGACTCTAGAAAAAGTATAGAGAAGAGCAATCAGGGTGATTAGGGGACTGGAGACTAAAACCGGGGGTGGGATTCTACCAGTTTGCACCTATTTGCTAGAACTGGTTGTTAATATTCTAGGCAGTTCGGAGAACTGCTTGTTAGAAGAAATTACTGGACTAATCCTGTAAGAAAGGCAGGAAGGAAACATTCTGGTGTTGCTTACAGAAACTGCCTCTCCATTAACCCTTATTACATTCTTGGCAGGATTAAACTTCCTGTTTCAGGAACATCTCTAGAGTATTTTCCCCTCCTTTGCTTGTGTGGAGTGACCATTTAAAGTTACAATGGCACTGAAAAATGACATTTTTCACACTTATGACTGTTGCAGCATCCCCACAGTCATGAGAGGCCAGGCGAGGAGATGCGTGCCTCAATGTAAGTGATGTTGATTTGGCCATGTCCAGCCAGTCACATGACCACCAAGCCACGCCCACCATCTAAGCCACGCCCACAGAATTGGTTGTTAAAAAATTTGAATCCCACCCCTGACTAAAACATATGAAGAACGGTTACAGGAACTGGACATGGCTAGTCTAGTGAAGAGAAGGATCATGGGAGACATGATAGCAATGTTCCGATATTTGAGGGACTGCCACAGAGAGAAGGGGATCAAGCTATTTTCTAAAGCACTCGAAGGCCAGACAAAGAATAATGGGTGGAAACTGAACAAGGAGAGATTTAACCTGGAAACTTTCTGACAGTGAGAACAATCAACCAATGGAACAGCTTGCCCTTGGAAGTTGTGGGAGCATCATCACTTGAGACTTTCAAGAAGAGAAGAGACTATGACAAAAATATAAAAGTAACACATCAGATGTTTGGGTAGCAGAATTTGATAAAAAGTAAGCAAAAATAATTTTGTGAATAATACTGTAATTAATGTGGGACACATTAATATTATACAGAGGACAGTATGAGGTATTAGATAAGAAAGTATCTTAGTATGGTTAGTTCTTATACAGAGGACAGTATGAGGTATTAGATAAGAAAGTATCTTAGTATGGTTAGTTCTTATGATACGATTTCCTTGTGTCTCCATGCCCTGAATTTAGCCCATTCTTCACCAGTTAAAGTAAAATATGTTTAGATTGTAAAATATTCTTAGCAGGGTAGCTGACAGGTCACTTACAGTTCTTGCCCTGACACAATAAATCAGCAAGATCAGTTAAAGCAGACGTTCTCTGCCAGGCTGTCTGTATTTTAGCAGACTTCAAGATGCTTCTGCAGCTTTTCTCATTTCTTGTGATAACACCTAAGAAATTTTTGATTTTGTCCATTTCCTCAGAAACTATTACTAATCTTTATATGATTGTTATGGAGAGCCAGTTGAGTGTCCCCAGCAGTCAACTGATTCAAAGGTTCAAAAGCCCAAAGATACAGAGAGATGTATCACAAAGATGCACACCCAAGCACACATGGATTATGTTTGTGTATGTACACGAACACACACATATACACACATGATTATTATGACCGGAGTGGTAAACAGCAACCAGCAATAAATAGTGTCTGCTCTTAGTTCAGTTGCACATAAAAAGTTATTTAAAAAAAACCCACAATAATTTATAAAGGAAATGGATCATCCAAATTAATATTCAAATTTTCAATGGACAAAGCTCTGTTTGCATAGTTTTTGGTTTCTGATACAATTGGATTTTATACAGTCTTATCAAAGTATAACAGTTGTTTCACTTTCTAGAAGCAAATGTGATTTGAAAGCAGCATGACTGTTAACTGTTTTAAGGAAGTAAAATGTGCTTTCATTATTGAGTGTAGAAAAGAACTTGTCATTCTTGAATCTCCATGGAAACTTTTGTGGTTTCAAGGCCATATTATCGCTTGGCATATTTCTTCATCATTTCCATTCCTCTATTTGCAAGAGAATTGGTCACTTTTAGAGAAAAAATTCCATAGAATCAGGAGTTGAGATGGAACTCAATGTAAATGATGTTGTTCTGTTGTCATCTCTTCTCTCCCGGGCACTCTGGCAGACAACACCCTCACATCTTTGACAATCCAGGAATTTGTACTCCATTTGCTGAATTGTATACAATTCTCAGACACTGACAGAACAAGACCCTGTAATTTTCTTGAGAGGCTTTTTCAACCACAGTTTGTCTTCAAAGAACAACCAGAAAGTACAGTTGCCTCTTCAAAAAGCACATTTGGGACTGGCCAAAGGCTTTGTGCCTAATGAGGAACTTGAATTCACAGTCTTCTGATTTCTAGCCTGATACACCAAACTGGCTATTAAAGCAAACTGTTATACAACAGTCCAAAATCAACCATTTCAGCAACACCTTAACACTCTGTTTCTGGACTTTGTCTCTTGTCTAAACCTCCCGGCAATGTGAAAAAGTCTGCTTTGGCACTCACTCTATGAAGACTTCTAGTAAATAAAAAAGAGTGTCTAGTTCCTCTTGATTTATTAGTATTTAAAATGTCAGTTTGTATCAGAATGCTGTACACTTTCCCCCAAAAAAGCAACATATTTTAAAAAGAACTATGTAAGCATTGACTAACATGATGAAACATGAAAAATGCTTATGAGATCTGTGGATATTAAATATTTAACAGAAGAAAAATTAAAATTTTGAGTCATTTTAACATTAATGTTTCAGAAAAGGAAGCATACTCTATGGAAAATTGGCATCTGGTAAAATGAAAATTCATAAAATGTAGCTAACACAGTCAATTATGAAAACAATCGCTTCCACATACTACATCTTCATATTTCATAGCTGCAGGTGGTAAATTTCAACATAAAGAGTAAGAATTCTTTCTCATTTGTATTCCCAACTATGTAGAAAGGCTGTTTTATACAGTGTCAGTTAAGCTCCTTGTTATCCATTTGCTTTCATTGGCATTCAGAACAACAACTTATTTATTCATTTTAATTTATTTATCTGGATGCCAAATTCACCACACTGACACTGAGAATCTACCATCATACAAAAAACATTAAAACCAGCATATAAAAACATTTTTTTTAAATTAACATATATATAACCCACATACCTAACCTAACTGGCCACTGACTGCTATAGCTACAACCACAAAAAACACACATATCATGGGCGCAAAGTAACTTTTCAATCTCTGTGCCTGGGAGGAACCCAGCCAACGTTTTAAGGCAAGGTCAGGTCAAATTTCAGTGGGTGTGATGGCTTAGTGGTTAAAGACGCTAAGCTTGTCAACTGGAAAGCTTGACAGCCTAGGTTTGAGATTTGAGCTCTGTGCAACAGGGTGAACTCCCATTCTTTCCCAGTTCCTGCCAACCTAACCGTTTGAAAGCACGTGAATGAAAATAGATAAATAGGCACCACTTCAGTGAGAACATAATGTTCTATGCACCTTGGCTTACAGACATGCTGGCCACATGACTATGGAAGTATCTTCGAACAATGCTGGCTGCCTTGGCTAAGAAAAGAAATGAGAAATACTCCTTAGACACAACTGGATAGGGGAAATCTTTAACCTTTCTAGGGCAAATTTAATCTCAGGAGAAACAGTGTCCTTTGCTCTGCTAATAAAAAAGCTTGCTTTCCAGGTCCTGCTAGATCAGGGGTGTCAAACTGGCGGCCCACAGGCAGGATGTGTCATGCATAGGCTACGCCCACCCTGGCTCTGTGAAAGGCAAAAATGTTGCAAAATGTCATGTGACAGCTCTCTACATGGGGCTCCCTGTGGGGAGAACTCGGAGACTCCAACTGGTGCAAAATGCGGCCGCGCGGGTGATTATGGGGGCGTCGCGAAGCTCCCATGTGACGCCTCTCCTGCGTGAGCTGCATTGGTTGCCGGTGGCTTTCCGGGTTCGCTTTAAGGTTCTAGTTTTGACCTTTAAAGCGATCCATGGCATTGGGCCAGGCTACCTGCAGGACCGCGTTCTGCCGTGATCTCCAACAGACCTGTGCGTTCCCACAGGGAGGGCCTTCTCTGGGTGCCCTCGGCCTCTATGTGTCGTCTGGCGGCCCCAGGAATAGGACCTTCTCTGTGGGGGCCCCTGCCCTCTGGAATAGTCTGCCACCAGATATACGTACCAGCACGGACCTGAGAACCTTCAGTTGTGTGTTAAAAACTTGGCTCTTTAAGCAGGCTGGCCTGGGCTGATATGAGATTTTAACCGTCTCCTGTTTTAATTTGGATTTTAATTTGGGGTTTTTAAATTCTAATGGGGAGGGTTGATTTTTAATCTAACAGCCCAAATTATTTAATTCCATTTTAATTTTTGTATTCATGTGTGGGGTAAAATTGGCTGTGCACCGCCCTGAGTCCTTCGGGAGAAGGGCGGTATATAAATGTTTGAAATAAATAAATAAATAAATGTCACGGTAAGTTTAACTCCTGTGTGCTAGATGATGGGCTCTGATCAATGGAACGAATAATATGTCTCTCCTATTGGAATTTGTTGATGGGTGGAAACAATTTTAAAGAAGTAGCCCAGCAAATACCCCTGGTCTATTTCCTGTAGGATTTAGAGGTAGCAACCAGCATCCTGGATTGTACTCAGAAACAAACTGCTTTGGAAGCCTATGCAGTTCACAAAGCAGAGGTGTTACTGCTTTGTGTACTGAGATGCCCATGCTACTGTATTGTACACCAATTGCAGCTTCCAGTTGGTTTTCAAGGTCAGCCCTATGTAGTGTGCATTGCAGTAATCCATACAAAAGTTGAGTAATGCCTTCTGATCCAGGAAAGGATGCTGTTGGCATTCAAAATGAAATTGTGCAAGAGCCACCTTAACTATAGCTGCCATCTGTTCCAGAAAAGTCCAAATTGCATATTGGTTTTATTTGGGGTAATGTAAACATATCCAGAACCAAACATAAAATCCCTGGAATTCAGAGATTTATTCTTGTATTAGCTTTATTTATTTTTTTCTTTTTTGCATATTGGGTTATGCTTCTTTGTTCTTTCCTTACTGCAAACACTCTTTGGTTTCAATGTCTGGATGCAGAGTCCAGTAACTAAGTGAAATAAAGGACTTATAATTTGGTCACTTTTAATTAATTTAACTATGATTTATTTATTTATTTATTTATTTATTTATTTATTTATTTATTTATTTATTTATTTATTTATTTATTTATTTATTTATTTATTTATTTATTTATTTATTTATTTATTTATTTATTTATTTATTTATTTATTAGTCTTTTATACCGCCCCCTCTCCCGACGGGACTCGGGGCGATGTACAGTCAAATAAAATACAATGAACAAATACAATATTTAAAAACAGTTAAAAAGATTAAATAAGATGGCTGATAGATAAAAGCAATCAAGGTTAAAAGTTATAAAATTAAAACAGTTTAAAACCAATTAAAAACCCTGCACAGAAATCTAGGTCAGACCGGCTTGATGGAATAAGTGGGTTTTCAAAGTGCGCCGGAAGGTCAAAAGGTCAGGGATGGTCCTCATCTCTGGGGGTAATTCGTTCCAGAGGGAAGGGGCTCTCAGAGAGAAGGCCCGCACCCTCGGGTTCGCCAGCCATCCTACCGGTGGCACCCCGAGGAGGCCCACCCTGTGGGAGCGCACTGGCCAACGGGAGACCGATGACAGCAGTAGGCGGTCCCGTAAGTACCCAGGTCCCAAGCCATGGAGCACTTTAAAGATGGTCACTAACACCTTGAATCGCACCCGGAAGGCCACCGGGAGCCAATGCAGCTTGCGCAAAAGTGGTGTAACATGGGAGCTCCGAAGAGCCCCCAAAACCACCCACGCAGCTGCATTTTGCACCAATTGGAGCCTCCGGGAGCCCCATGTAGAGAGCATCGGCATAGTCTAGGCGGGAGATGACGAGGGCGGATGTGACCGTGCGAAGTGCATCCCGATCCAGAAAGGGCCGCAACTGGTAGATCCTACGGACCTGACAAAAAGCCCCCCTGGTGACAGCTGCTATATGATCTTCCAATGACAGCTGTACATCCGGGAGGACACCCAGATTGCGCGCCCTCTCCGTGGGGGCAAGAATTCCCCCCCCCCACGGCCAGCGATGGAGTTAGCTGGCTATATTGGGATGTTGGAAAGCACAGCCACTCAATCTTGGCCGGATTGAGGTGAAGCCTGTTCCACACCATCCAGCCCTGCACAGCCTCCAGGCACCAGGTCATCACTTCATCGGGGTGGCCTGGGGTAGAGATGTACTAATAAAGCTTTCAAATAACTTTTTACTCTTACAAGGTACATAATATATCATAAAATGGAGGAGGAAATGAATTTTATGAAATATTGGGTGTGTTATGTAGGACTAAGGACATTTATAGATCAGTGTAAATCCTTCTGCCAGTTTTGCACAGACGCACAAGTTATAGGTTTGTGTATTGTAATCCCTCCCCAATTTCTATACTTTTCCCTATATTTCCCAAACATATGCTGATTACGAGTTTCACATGCACATGTTTTCACATAATTTTTCTAAATACTTTTACAGCTTTTCCAGTAAGAAAAAAAAATGTTTGCTCCTGCCATTAGTGATATGGTGAACACTACTTAAAAGGCTGCACTTTTGTAAAATATTTCAAAGTCTTTTATTTACTGTGCCATTAAATTTCTAGCCTTTTTGCTCTCATTATATCCTGAGAATATTAAATATTTAGAAACATAAAAGTGCTTCCTAATAGCTAAATCTTGGTCCAAATGAGAGACTATTACAAAAGTTGCCTTTAAAATATTTTTTTTTAAATGTTGAAGTATAAAAACAAAAAGCTGCAATTCAAGCACTTTTAATGGAGAAAGAGATGGAAAGAGAGAGAAACAAAAGTAAGTTAAATGTTGGTAGCTGCTTATAGGATTCTTGTTTTATGCAGCCATAGAGTGTATGGGACCCTTTTTTTTAAGCAGCACAGAAAGGAACTTTTCTAAAAATTATTTCTAAAAATAATAATTGCATTTAGATTTCAACTAAGATTCTCTAATTTACTCTCAACTTGGGTGGAAGGTAAAAGGTTTGCCTATGGCCAAGGACTCAGTTCTATAGCTAGGTCCGAAGCAGAAATCTGATTTTTCCATATCCTGATTTTGTTAACTTGAAATTGGTTGATGCTTATTTTTATGTTGGAAGCCTGTAGTTATCTGAAACACCTGAATGAGACATGATTGTTGAACTGTGCAATAAATGAGAAGATATACCCGATATCAAGGCTGCACTGAAAATCTATCTAATACTCCAGACATCACTAATTCACCAATGGATTACATACTAGGTATTCTTCATTGCACTGTGTATCAATCGGGTGCCATAACAACTGTTTCAGTGAGTGCGTGCTTTGTGCGTGCTGCGCACACATGCGCAATACTTGTACATGGACATCTCCCGCAAGGAATAACCTTCTCCTGCTGATGCAGTGCAAAGCAACTAAGGTTGCTTTAGCAGGAAATAAAGGACAGCCTAGAGCCCAGGTGGGCAGGCCCAACTGAAGAAAATAAGATCTTCGAAGCTACCAGTTCTATAGAACCAGGCCGAACTGGTAGAATCCCACCCCTGGTATCAATTCTGAAAGGAAGCTAACAAAATTAAAATAAATCTCAGAAATCATTCAGATCAGCTTCTGTCTCCATTTGCAGGGAAGCAATCAGGGTATAAGAAGTGTTAAGTATTTACATACTCAATAAGAGTACATTCATATGAAGGCTTTCTATCAATTTAGAACCAAGTTTTTGCACACCATTGGCTGCTTTTGACAATAGAGATTTTTCCTCTCCCTGACTCTGATATAGTTTATTTGAAAACACCATAGAATCCAATTTATTTTCAGTGCCCTATTATTGACTTTACAAATGAAATTCCCTCATACAGTTTCCTATCATAATAACCTGGATCAGGTAACCAGACCCTTATATTGCTTCTGTTTTGCACAGAGATGAGGTTCCTGATTTTCTGAAATCTGGGTCGCTCAGGGGCTGGACGTATGATAGAATGGCACTTGTTGCACTTATTGTTCAGGTGGGGGGGCATCCTGACCTCCTCAAGTTTTTAGTGTTTTCAAAAAATGTTGAAACAATGGTGGTGGTATAAGGATACCTTATGTTTCCCTTCCCTTGTTCATATCTCGCTGCTATAGTCATATACAGTTTCTGGAAAACTCAGACTTGCAGAGTGAAATATATACTTCCAATATATATCACATCCAAATCTCTTTTTAACTGGCAAACATGATTGAAAATTAACGCTGCTGCCAACTTTTCTGTTGTTTGTTTCAGGCAACATATAAATAATAATCTCAATAACTGGGGGAAGTTAAGCATTTCACACATCAATGATTTTGTTTTCTGGGTCAACATTTAAACAATGCACATTGTGTCCTTGTGACAGTCTTTAAGTATGCTATTTGGCATGCTGTACTCTACTGAAAACTTCAGTCACAAGAACAAGTTACCTATGTAATTTAAGATATTTTAAATACTGTATATGGTAGAGTCATTTAAAGTATTTCTTCTGTTACTATCTTGGAGTGAAAAATCTAAAAGCTTAGGAAGAAAACCATAGAACTTTTTCCTTTTATTGAAAATAAAATATATTTGTGTTGTTGGATTGGGCTCTATAAACCTGTTTATAATCAATAACAAGTGTCTTTTACAATCAATGATATGTTCAATATGATCCCCTTTGCCTTCAAATTCATTGGAATACATTATAATATTCAAAATTGGATTACATTTTAAGTTAAAGGTTCACTTCACACATGAAAACTGCTAGAAACAAATTTACAGCCACATATTTTCAACATTTAAGATAAAAATATTCTATTTTCAGTGAATAAAAATATTGCCTTCACTTGGTAGTATTCATTTTGTCCATTCACATCTATTGACAAAACAGATTCTCTTCACCCTGTATTGCCCCCAGTGTCCCTATACCTTCCCCAGAGAAAACTAAAGGATGTGAAGCAAGTTGCACAATGATTAAAACTAAAAGAAAAAGTATGTTTAGCTAACCCAGAGAATGGATTATGAATAATTAGATTATCCCTCTGAAATAATGAATTTGGATTGCATGAAATACATTGCAGGGCAATAAAAAGTAATAAATTAAGATTAGACAGGTTGAGAGAAGTATAAATAAATGTTAGCGTTGTTGGTTTTCTCATATTATTAGTGAGCTATACACAGTGTTTACTAAGTCTGAAATTAGTTAGTGACTTGTCCCATAATGGATGGGACCAAATCTTACTTCTTTTTTGTACAAAGCAAACACCATTTCCTTTTCCTAGGTTAGTGTTAGCTGACTCAGGTTCAATTTAACTTAATTTTGCAATGATTTTTATATGATTTATGTATTTTTACTTTAATGTTTTATTTCCATTAAGGTAGATGATCTTTGCTTTCACTGTATTAATAGGTTTCAAATAAAGAAAGCTGCATGGTTCAATGAATTAAATAAATGAAGCTCCATGCTACTTACTTAATAAATATGCTCTCCCAAGAATCTTAATTAAGAGTAGAGTTACATAATTTATTCATGAATTATATGGAGTCAGGATAAATAGTAACATAGGCAAGTATGTCTAATAATCTAATAATGTTCATACTGATTAAATTAAAACAGACTATGAAGAATTCCAAAGGGATCCCTCTTATTCTTACAAAGCAGCAACTAATAGCAAACAAGAGCAACATCAGGGCAAAAAAATAATGTACAAAACCTCATAATGATAGGGTAAAGTCATTA
The DNA here is from genome assembly GCA_023653725.1 of Bungarus multicinctus. Lineage (NCBI taxonomy): Eukaryota > Metazoa > Chordata > Lepidosauria > Squamata > Elapidae > Bungarus > Bungarus multicinctus. Next base: position 206,690,969 of record CM042834.1, read on the forward strand.
ATGCTACCAAAGTGGGGTGGGAATCAGATTTCTAGACAAGCTAGGTGACCTAAGAGACCTACATTTTCAGTCTTTCCATTTTAAGCACTTAGATAATGCCATGGTTCACATAAAATGCCAAGCCATGGTTCGTTTTATGATTTGTTTAATAGCCTGGTTATTATGGAATTACACATATCCTGCTAAACCATAGATTAAGCAAATTACATTATTCCATTATTACCTCATTGAAACTCAGGATTAAGGTTAAAAGAATACAATTGCTCACGTGCACATGTCTCTATTTTCCCTGTGAGTCTCAGTGGCTCACATGATTAGAATGCTGGGTTGACAAACTTCAAGCCCGTGTTCAAGACTGAGTACTGCTATATGACAAGGCAATCTCCTGTCATTCATTCCTGACGACCTGGCAGTTTGAAAGTATGCAAAGCACGAGTAGATAAATAGGTACCACTTCAGTGAGCTCACTAATGGGGATATGAAAGGAGCCCCCAACTGGACATCCCCTGGGCAATGGTGGTCTCAGAGGTTTAATTCTTTAAATATGGAAGCGCCTCAGTGCAAGAATGATAGTATTTTCCCTATATGTTATTTTTCCTTCCAAAATAGTATGAAACACAGCTATGAAAGAGTTTTTAACTTCACCACTGGAATGTAACTAAATTTATAAATTAAGTTCAGACTCTATAATCAACCTGGAGGGAAGTGACCAAAGTTTGGCGGCAGCTGACACAGGAGTTTGCTTGGGCCATGTGATGTGAATGTCACTAAATGGGGCAGGGTGTGAGTTTTAGTGTGGGTGGGGGAAAATGTGGGATTTCAGATTCAGGTTTTCCCCAGATGTGCCAACATGACTTCTCTAATAAATTCTTACTCTGATGAACTTTGTCTCGGAGTTCTGAATTCTAATGATGGTTTACTTGGAACACTGACAATATCTATCTATCTATCTATCTATCTATCTATCTATCTATCTATCTATCTATCTATCTATCTATCTATCTATCTATCTATCTATCTATCTACCTACCTACCTACCTACCTACCTACCTACCTACCTACCTATCCCTATCATCCATCTATCTATCAATCAATCAATCTCACATATATACACACAAATACTGAATTTGTGTCCTAATAAGATCTGGGCAAAGGCTAAATATGGATAGCTTTACATGTCAACCGTTCATTTGGTGACTGTTCAAAATTACAATGGCACTGAAAAAAGTGACCTATAATTGTTTTTCACACTTATGACCGTTGTCGCATCCCCATGGTCCCTTGATCAAAATGCAGATGCCTGGCAACTGACTCATATTTATGATGGCTGCAGTGTCCCAGACTCATGTTACCACCTTTTACAACTTTTTGATAAGCAAAGTCAATGGGGAAGCCAGATTCACTTCATCAAATGTAACAACGATGTTACTGTGGCAAGAATAATAATAAAATGGGGCAAAGTCACTTAACAAATGTCTCACTCAGCAACAGAAACGTTGGGCTCAACAGTGGTCATGAGTTGAAGACCACCTGTATTCTAAGAAATTTTGATAGGCTACCTGCACTAAGGCCTTGATTTCATTCCTTTAATTAAATACTTTTAAGGTTTCCAACAACATAAACTTTTTCAGTGAAACACAGTTGTTAATCTCGGTTTTAGTTGGATAGCAGATTGTTTATTGAACTTTTTTTCTTTCTTCTTTCTCTTTAAACCACATATATAATTTAAAATATATTTTACCAAACACAACAATATGGGTTTAAATAAAAAAGAGGCTAATCCTACTTTTCCTGCATTATATTTATTTATTATGAACTTTGGGGAGATTTTTGAAGGAGGTTTAGTTGAATTGTCAGCACTATGAATCTGAGGTACATGATTTTTAATACAGATTAATTTTGATTTGAACACCATGATAATCCTCAGACTTCCAATGCAGCAGTGCTTTCTCTCATGATCTGAAACCAAATTATGAATGTATTCATTAAATTGGTATGATAGCCTGAAACAGAGTGCAAACAGATCTTCTCTTACCATTTCCCCCCTGTGTTCCATGTTAATTCTCAAAATTGTTTGTGTCTAGAACAATTTGCATTTGTGGGGGACATTCTATAGCCATATTGCTAGTGGATGCCATTCTGCCCCAGAATTATATCTTTTTATAGATATGTAAAACAAATTGGAATTCTTCAAATAATAAATATAAACAGAAAGGCTTATATATTTTATCATCTGAACAGCCACAGATGCTTTCTGTCTCCGTGCCTGCTTTCAGTTTATAAATATGAGCCACCTTGTAGTATATTGCAATGCATTGTTAAACCCAATTCTCTTTTTTTATATATTGGTATATATTGGAAAGCTGCTGCAGGCCAAAAAAAAAAAAAAACCTCCAGCTTGAAAAATCATTTTGGTACTCTGTGGAGCTAATACAACATTAAAAATCTTAGTGCACTGTGCACTGTGGTGTAATCCTTTTTTTAAAAAGCAAATTAGGAAATGTACTCTGCCTACTTTTAAGACACGCAGAGAGTATAGAAAGAATAAAACATTGATGAGTTGGCAATGATGAAAAGTTCTCTTTTCCAAAGCAACCAAGTGTTTCAGAGTAATCGGTTGTGTTAGCTCTCCTTTGACAAGTCCCTTTAACAAAGCTTTCAGGAGCACTTGAAGTGACAGATTCCCAAGGTAATATTTCCAGCAAAAATAATTATAATTTTTCATGAATCTTGACTTTGTGAATATTAATAAAATGCAAAACAAGGCAGATGCTATCTGAAAAAAATAAGCCACAATACTTGCATTTATTTTTCATTTTTAAACATTGTTATTTATTGTTATAGAATTTTGCAAGTCTCAAACAATTTGTTTTAAAGCTACTTTTATAAAGAGGGTAGATTTATCCAGCATCAATGCAGACCTGTAGAAGAAATTCACTGAATATGTAATAAATGGCCTATTTAAATATTTCTACTGAAGTATTTTGCTATCTTGTATTGTTTTATTTATTAGAGACAGACAGGTACAAAGTCACACAATCAGCTTCCTTGCCTGAGGATGGACCTTCTGCAACACTACATCAAATTAATTCTGTATTCTGTAGTATGGTGAAACTTGGAAGACTATTGGGCAAAATAATTAAGATTTCATATGTAAATATGAAACAGATAACCAAGAATCTAATAAATTCTTGGTGGCTGCCAGAATATATGTTTTCGATGGGAAGCCATACACATTGAATGAATGAATCAAAAAAACCATGCTGATTGGCTGGATCTTCTTTTGTTGCCCTGCACAGGAGATTGGAGCTGGAAAGCAAGTTAGTGGGGTGGGGAGGGAATGGGGATTTTGCAGTAACCTTCCTCCAGGAGTGGGGAGGGAATGGAGATTTTACAGTAACCTTTCCCTGCCACACCCACCAAGCCACACCCACAGAACCAGTAGTAAAAACTTTTGAATCCCACACTGGTTGCTACATCATTTTTCAATAGTTTTTAAATATACCTGAATACCCTAGGGATTTCCAGTGATATTGCTCTTCAGAGTTTACCAGAGATTTTTCTTATTTTATGTATGCTTTACAAATTTGTATAAAATAAACAAAAGCTAAAGTTACATTGTATTTGAGATAGCAGGAAGATACTGTAATAATATGCAATTTCTCTCTCTTTCTCTCTCTCTCTCTCATTAAGTTAAGCTAAGTTCACATATTATGTTAAGCAATTATTTATTTTAATGATGCTTAATGCACCTCAGCAATCAGGCTCATGTGTGATTCTAAAGTATAAATAGTGATTTATAAATCATAAAGGTTCATGCAATACAAAAAGCTGAAACTATACAATTGTGTGATTATTGGTATTGAGCCCAAGACATGGGGGAAGCCTGAGTGGGACAGCACAAGTTTTGATTCATTTTTACCAAGATCAAGTTGCCTTGCCAATAAACATTGGGGCAATATAGTAACATCAATCCTGGGAGACCTTTTAGACAGTTCTCCCTAAAAAGAATTGGTATAACAGATGGCAGGGGGTAGGGAAGACTTTGTCTGATGTACCAATAACAATCCTACTTGGACCATGATGGTCTGTTTGTCTTTCTTTCTTGGAAAGCATTCTATTTCAAGAGACTTTGGAGATAGCAAGGAACCCAGTTCAGAATGCACTGATCAGACAGTGTTAAATTAACCCAACCACTTCAGGATTGCACCACTCTTGAAGTCATTGCATCCTTTACAGTACTGCCTATGGTTATGTGTAGCCATTACCTTGCTGAAATTGATTCTGCCTATCTGGTATGAACATCTTGAGAGTTCCTGCTCAGAGTCCTTCCTCTCAGGAAGTAAACAGTAAATAGATTGATGGCAGAATTTCTCTGAAATGGCTTTCATGCCACTCCTCCTGGCAGTCTATGATTAAAATATTTGTACCCAACCATGACTTTGATGCCAATTAATTATGGGTATTATAATTGGAAAATGTGCTTTGTACTGTTCTAATTTTTATTATTTCTATTTCTTTGCTTTGTTATATATTATGCAGAATCTCACAACTGAGCTAGTATAAAGATGTTGGAAATGAAATGAAATAAATATTTATGTACAAACCAAGCCAAGTTTCCTTTATCATGAGATCTTTGGATTTTTCTGACCAAGGGTTAAGGCTTTAAAAACAGAACAGAAGTTTACGGAAATTTTTTCTACCTAATTTTCCAACCAAAAAGTTTAGCAATCAAATTTATGAGAACCTTAATAACATTGATGTTGTCCTCACAGACATTCAATTCTTAGATTCAGTTTAGAAACCAGGATTCAAAGCATGATGATATATAATTATAGCCTTATGTCTCTTTACAGATAATTTCTATATCTTTAATGCATTATTTAAATAGTTTTATGTATTATTAACTAACAATATGGTATAATATTGATTGCTAAATAAATTAAAATATTGAACCTCTTTGCCTTAGAATAGATACTTTCAGCATAAGTAAATCACCCAGAATCATTGGATACAATGGGTAGCAAATAAATTTACTTACTTGCTTGCTTGCTTGCTTACTTACTTATTTACTTACCTACCTACCTACCTACCAACCAACCAACCAACCAACCAAGGCTTTGGTATCTTTTTGCTTTTCTCATTTTATCTGTATCCATTTTTAATCTAAATATAACTCAACTTTATAGAAAATATTATAAATATTCTGTAAAAGTATTATTATATGTAATATATGTGAATTATGTAACTATTGACATTCTATAGAAACAAAAGTTGGACTTTGGAGAAGCAGGACAGGAAGAATATTTTGAGTTGGGCATTGGAGAAGACTCCTGTGAATATTGTGGATAGCCAAGAAAAAAAAGCCAATTGATCATCCAAAAACAGCAACAACGAGAACAATCTAGAGTTGATTTCATTCAAGGCACAAATTACCAGGCTCAAATTATCCCAAATTATGCAAAGACTTAACTCTCTGGAGAAAGCTCTAATGCTAGGAAAGGTTGGGGAAAAGAGAAGAGGATGGCTGGCAGAAAGGTAGATAGACTCAGTTACACTGGGAATGGGAATGGAGAATCTCTTAATTTATTAAGAAAGTCAGATAAAACATGCTACAAAAAGGATAATCATGCATTCCTGGAGGGATGCTTGTTTCCAGACTACCAAAGTACATTTGATAAAATTCGTCAAGCATAGCATTAGAATTCTCTTTGTGCTGAGGGGCACCTGAGACTAGAAAATACAATTCTGCATGGTTTAAAATTTTCTAAAAACTGAATTATAATGATGAAATTGAAAAATGTAAAATAATTTTAATATTTCTATAACCTGCCATTTTTCTTAATAATCACTATATCTGTAATTTATTTGGCAAACATTTTTCTCAGATCCTCTTAAGTAAAGCAAGTTATCAATTTTTTTTCTGCCTTCAAAACCATTCAAAAAATTCTTAGTATTAATACATGATTTTTAAAAATCAGTTTCCAAAATTTCAGAAAACTCTTTGTAAGCTCTTAAATTCTTTGAACGTTTATTCAGATTATGCAGAGCAGAAAAAAGCAATAGGCAAAAAAATCTAAATCTTCTTCCACAGTCAGGCACTAATGAATGCAGTTCACAGTTGTATTTAGAATGTAGTCTAAGGTTAAACTCTAGATTAGCATAATTGTGGGACATTTAGGAGTTTGAGACATCACATGTGATTAATCATTTCTATTTACAGTTCAAGTATATGCCACAAATACAGTGGCACAATGACAATCTTTCTCTTAATTTTGAAATCCAGAATATATTTACACATATGTACAGTTTTGAGGGAGCATAACTTTTAAATTAAACAGGTTTTGCAAAAGATTTTAAAAAATACCACAAAAATAAAAGGCAACCAGCTATTTTCAAAGAAAAAGGACAAGAACAGGGTTTCAACTTACAGATCCACTTTCAATGAACTGATTACTAGGATACTATAAAGTAGTGGTCATATTCACTGTATTTGGGACCAATCTATAACTTGACTTAATCTACTTCACATTGTTGTTATAGGAAAAGGCTAGGTATGGAAGTCTTTTATATATGAGCCACGTTTGCACAGTGGTTAGAATACATTACTGCACGTTACTTCTGCTATCTGCAATTTGACAGTTTGAATCCCATCAGGCTCAAGGTTGACTCAGCCTTCCATCCTTTGAGGTAGGTAAAATGGGGACCCCGATTGTTGGGGGCAATATGCTGACTCTGTAAACTACTTAAAGAGGGCTTAAAGCACTGTAAAGCAGTACATAAGTCTAAGTGTTATTGCTATTGCTATATATATAAAACCTTGACATCCAGGAAGAAAGCCTAAATATATAAGTTTGACAAATTTCAGATATACAGAGAATATAGAAAGTCATGTAAAAATATACATTTTAAATCAGAAAAATGTTTGCATGATTACTTAAAACCTTTAATAACTAAATAAAAAGCATTTAATAACTATAATTTAGATTTATTTTGTAAAATATGTTTCGGTAACATAAATGTTCATTGTATTAAGCAAGTATTAATAGAATGGGGGTACATTTGTTGGAGCCCTGACACAGAGGTTTCTATTAATACTTGTGACTGATCTATTGTAAATAGTTTTTTAAAAACTTAATTGTGTACATTTATTGGAAATGTAAATCTTAGTTCAAATAGCAATAGCACTTAGACTTACATACCGCTTTATGTGCTTTATAGCTTTCTCTAAGCGGTTTACAGAGTCAGCATACTGCCCCCAACAATCTGGGTCCTCATTTTACCTACCGTTTCAAGAATTCAGTTGTCACCTGATTCGGTCCTCACCAGAAGTATATGCACGTGTAAAAAAAATGGTGCGGCGCAGAAGGGGAAATCTGCGTAGAACAGCAAATTGCTGCGGCTGTGTTTGGTCACCAAACCTGTTCACGACCAGAGGAAAGAAATTTTGGTCACCTGAATTGGTCGTGAATGGAAGCATTCACAATCAGAGGTTCCACCTGTACTTATTGTGACACAAGTAAGATAAATAAAGACACACATAACAAACATTATATGAAACTAAATAACTGCATTGTATTAGAATATAAGGGCACCAATAATAAATAAAGAATTAGCCTTAGTAAATCTAAAAATTCAAAAGCATTAATATATTCTGGAAAGTTACATGGGTCTGCAAAAATCCAGAAAACTCAAGAATGCAGAAAAATTAGCTAGGGCTATTGACTAGAAAGGTAAGCTAATATCCCAAAATGTGGCAACAACAAAACCTTTTTATTATTGCCACAAAACTACCTGAATATCCCAATGTAGCCATCAAGAGTCTCAAGAAAGTGATTTTAAAGAAGATTTACTCAAGAAAGTGTTTTTAGAAGAAGAGTTCCTAAAGCTACATGCTATAACAAGAAACCCATTGCAAGCACTTTCTCAAATTAAGGCAAAAATGTAGCTCGGCACTTCATCAATAGACAAACATTAATACTGTCTGTAAATTTTGCTTGATTAGATCAATTGTAGATATATGTGATTGCTGCTTCTTTGGAAGGAAATTTCTCCAACTTAGAAAAACTATCACTACAATATATTCAGATCCTGCACAAGTTGTTAAGCTAAGTGTTTTTGTCCACTATGTAAGCTGTTTAATGAATGCTCAAATAGTTTTGTAAATGTTCACTGCATTTAAAATTTACTATTGTGTAGAAGAGGTAAAAGTTTTTAACATCATCATAAAATACTGTTAAATACAAAGTAGATATATAGCATTTTTAATTAAAATCTGTCTCTTGAAAACAATACAAGTGTTCTATTTATTGTGAACTGACATATACAGTGGCTTTACTTTAGCTGAAAGATAAATATTTTATGAAGAATTGACACATTTTATTTTTATCACTATTTAGGACAGCCAAAGCCGATTGTTTTGAGTTTCATGTTGACTTGTGTTCTACAAAATATGACTATTTTTGTATATCAGTATCATTCTTTAAATATTTTAGTGTAGAAGACAACTTAAATAATCCCAATTGACAAATTTCTAAAAATATAAAATACACTTTCCTGGAGAATATTAGCTACAATTGTTATTGAAATATAAACTCTTTCCATTGTTCATTGCAAGTTATTTCTGATAATTATAACTCTTATTTCAGCTAGGAAATGGAACTGTCAAGTGCAATAATATTTCGAAGTAATATAAATCACTGTTTGTCTCCAGCAAAGATTAGTGGTGGAAATGATATTATCTTTTTGGTATCTTTTTTTCCTATCATCAGAACAACCAATCATCTGCCATTATGTGTAAAGTATTTTCTCCCTCTTTTTTCACTAATGATACTTAGAGCTTTAGGGCAAAAATGATCTTTGAAAATTGAAAAATTCTTTCAGAAAATACGTTTGTTAACTTGCAGTTCTGTCCTCTGTTACTAAATCTGGTTCTGACAGCTTGATAGTCAATGAGACAACAGTCAAGTAGACTCTCCTGGGGAAAGTAGCTGAGGCAATATATCAGATCACTGATACAGAAAGTTATCTCTAGAATCCCAGTCTTTTTGAAATAAGACTTTTACTAGATTTAGCCAAATTTCCAGGATTACAGCTCCTATAAGGGCCTCCAAAGGCTCATGATTAAGATTGTGTTATGTTTTAAAATCTTCAGATTGGTATTTTATTTTGTCTCAAGATCTTGTCAGATACAAAAGAAGTGTCGCATAAACAACTACAAAATGTTTGATTTAACTAGATCAAGTTGATTGAACACATCTTCCTTCTAATATAATATTTGTCAGCCTTATTTTATTTTGCTTGACATTTCTATGCAGTTGAATATGCTTTTCATGAACTAAGAGTCAATCAACAGAAGATGCTGATAACAAGAAGAATAGAAGGCAAGAGAGAGAAGCACAAGAATAAGGAGAGGTGTGTGGACAATGCAGAGCAGAGCATGTAGAATAAGGAAGAAAGGAATTCTGATCAGAGTAATTCGTGAAATAATTGCATGGCTATGAAATAACTACAAGGACCACAACACACAATATGTTTGTCCCAGATTCTGGCTTTCCAAAAGAGCTTGGGAAAGAGTAATTTCTCCCTTCTCTGTACCTAAAAGAAGGGTAGAGTAGGAAAATAAAATTAAGTAAATCTGTCTAAAGAAGGGATGAATAAAACAAAACCCAATGATTAAGGTTAACAACTGTCTCGGGGAGGAATTGAAGCAAACTTCAAGGCTGTTTTGTAACTAGATATTATATTAGTTCCTGTCTCTTTTCCACTTTGTGAAAATCAACGAAATGGGATTCTTATGCCTCAAACATCCAGTGTGGTTTGAGAAAAGTACTTGGAAGACTGAAAGAAAAGCAACTACAATATGTATTTTTTTTCATTTCAATATATTGGGAGTTTTCACTGAAACAGATATTACAAAGACATAAAAGTGCTATTCCCTGACCTTTCTGCTGCTTAATGCCTTCATATCACAATGTTTTCTATGAGATGACTGCAATTTGCATAGTGTAACAAACCCTCAATCAGCAACTGTTTATGTGAAATAGTGCAATGAGGACAAAAAGGAAAGAAATATGGCATAACGATTCTGTGTTTCTTAATTTTTTTAGCTATACTGTCACAATTTATTCAGTGAAATGGAAACTGCACACATGAGTCCTAGTGGATATATCTGCACTGAAGACACATGAGGTACACATTATTAATTTACTGACATAAGCAACTTAATGTATTATTTTCATCAGAATGAAAGTGACAAGCTTATTAGAAATTCTTTTTATTGTGTTGAGATACATAAGCCTTGGGATCCAAAATTTTCACAATTATTGAAGTTAAGATTTTAAAGATAATCAGTTTGCTAATTTTAAATAAGAGTATTAAACAAAATACAAACACAATTCATAATATCCCATTGTAGGTATATGATATAATTTGTTAGAAAGTATTTTGATATATAGATTAATGCTTAATAAGAAGCTGCAGAAATAGCCTATTTGTTTCATTTTATGATAGTTATTTGGTAGCCTTGTTTTTTCAAAAATGATCATTACACAAATAAAACAGTTCCCTAGCTCTGCAAGTTGGTGACACTATGCAAAAAAAAAAAAAAAGGAACCTTGTTTGACACGCTATTTAAAATAAAAGAGGAGTTGGGAGTTGACTGTTTTTCATTTTTTCCAAGATATCTAGTTATTTTCACTTCAAAGCAAGATGGAAAATTCCCAAAGTTGCAGCAAAAGACTAATCTTATTTTTAGAAAATTATTCAATATGTTTAAAGCTTGATGTTCTTTTTCAACATTGTTTCCCTTAACAGAAAACAGATTCTCCCTCTTCAGTTACCTTCTGTTCCTCTCTTCTATAGCACTTTGGATTTTCCTACAGGTTGTCAATCATTTGATTTTTTTTTTTTAGGCTTCCAAATTCATAACACCTTATTGCTGGCAATGGCTTTGAACAGCAAGATTGGTCTCTCCGGAGATACTTTGGAACATGTTGACACCTGAACCTTTTATCTGTCTGCAGCATTTTAAAACAAGTGCCATGAAATGTTCCCCTCCAAATGAATGCTTTAAGTAATTTAAGTTATTGCAGACAGGTGCTAAATTTGTGTTCCTGCACATTCCAAAGATCTTTTCAAGATCTTTTGGAAATTACATCAGAAGCACTGCACACCCTAGTTGGATAATGAACCATGTCTATGGTATATTCCAAATCATTGTCTCCATCAGAAAATAAGAGAACACAGACTGCCCCAAATGCAGATCTGTTTTTAGAATGACACAAGTATGACATTATCAGATAACAGAATCATATTTTGAATTTGAATCTTAACAAACATGTTAAGCAACAAGAAGGCAGGGTTGAAATTCTGTGGCAGAATTATCCAGAAAATAGAGTTAGCTTGCTGAGCTAATAAACACATGCATGTTATGGCTCCAATTAAACCTTCAACAACTCTTAAGGGTTTAAAAAACAAATAGCCACTTAGAGATCCATAAAAGTTAGGATTAGGGAATTCTCAACATTTTGTAGGAAAAATAAATTTCTAAAGTAAAATTTACTTGATTCCATAAATATTTCTTTCCCAGATTCCACATATTCCTTCTATAATAAAATTCTGCAGAATTAGACTTGGCTTCACTTTAAAACTAAGATACATATTTTAAATATTTAATTGAAATGCTGCATCATTTGCCTCAAGTTATGTAAGACAGCAATATATAGTTTGGGAACTAAGCACAGTAGACAGAAAAGGAACCAAGGCATAAAGAAGAAACATGTTTTTATTAACGTAACTTTTTGGTATTATCTAAGAACTAAAATGCCTTATGGTGATGGCAAATAATTATTTCAGAGATTAATAATTCTCTATTGAGCTGCTCCGAGCATCCGTAGATTGGGAAGTGCTTAGTCTCTGGCACGATAGGCTGAGCTTAATAAACAGGACGCTGTGGCTCCTCCCCGTCTGCTGCCCAGCGTCCCCAGTTTTTTGCTCAGCCTCGTGACGGTAGGCAGCTTTCCTTGCTCAGAGCAGGACAACTGAGGTGATCCCTGTTGATCCTTGGAGTGGGTTTCTCTAAAATTGGCTTCAAATTGTCTCAGCCGACTGCAATCACTAATTAGCAGTCGGAGCGATCGCAGAGCGTCTCCCACGCTCCATGGCGATCGCACTGATAGCGCTGCTGATAACATCATTAGGCAGCTCGTGCACAATATTTCTTCCTTCCTTCCCCTTCCTTGCCATTTAACAAGAACTGGGCGGTTGTGGGTCTGCATTCCTCCCCAGAACGCAGGGGTGAGGGAGCTGAAGCCGTTTCTCCCCCCATTTGGCATAATTGCAGCAGCGCAACTCTGCAGCCGTTATTTTTGGCACCAATTGGTCCTGTACCATTAAAACCTTGGGGACAGTCCGCCATTGTTGTGTGCACTCCCCTGCTACAGGCCTCACCGCGTGTCTTCATGAGGCCTCTCCATCTTTTTTATAGACTGCTGAGGTTTTTTTCCACTCATTGTTCCCTTCTGGGTAAGGGAGGAAGCTATTATTTGGTACTTTTCTCTTCTTTTCAATTCCGGTTGAGAGAACTGTTTTTCATTGAGCTCAATCACTTATGGTTGCCTCAGCATAATTTGATTTATCAAGGCCCAAGGCCTGTGGAACATCTGTTGACATACTGTTATCTCAAATCCTTGACAGGTGGAGTTCTCTAATTTGACTTGTATATAATTCTTATTAAAAAAAAATAAAAAAAGACAAAAAAGACAAAAAAAGATAAAAAGGGGAGAGGTTAATTGCGGGTTACCTGTCACCATGCGGCTGCAGGAACCTGACTGTGTCATCTGACAATACGACCTAGTGTATGTATGTATGTATGTATGTGTATATATATATATATAAAATTACTACATCTCTATATCCTTGTATATATAGATAGATATAAATTTACTGGCATACTCTTCTCAGTTCTACTGTTTTTTTGTTGCAACGGCAAGCAAGGGGGGGGGCAATCCTAGGACCAACGATAGGTCCCAAAAGCAAATCTTCAAAAGCTGCAGATAAAGACGCCTCCAGGCGCCAGAAAGCATTAGAAAGACAGATTGCGAGACACACTAGGGAGAGAGAGAGAGTCTCTCTACCTCACAATCCATCTCCTCAAACTCAGGTCAGGATACTCACACACCGTTAGACTTGTCTTTGCCTTTTCGCCCATCTAGCTTCATGGAACCCAGTATTTCAAACCAGCCGAGGAGTGTTCCAGAAGCTACGTTTACACCGACAGCAGCCGGTTTAAGGCAACAAGAGGTTCTCCCAGAAGAAGTCCCTCAAGCATTGAGGTCCTGGATGGAGCTGGCGATTAGCAGGGGTATTGCAGCCAGACTTCATCAATCCACCAGGACCAGACAGGTAACACTGTCAGACTGTGACAACCAATCAGTTCGACCCCTAGATAGGTCGGATTTTCAGTACCCTCAGGTACTTTCTCCAACGGGGCCTTCCTTAGTGTCTCATGTTCAACCTGTCACTGACGGTGGTGACGGCGACCTAGATTTGGACCCTTTAGACTCAGTTTCCATGCAAGATAGTGACCTTCCACTGGAGGCTGAGTCCCCAGGAGGGGGTATGTCAGATGACGAAGTGGTCCGCCCCGACCAGCCTTCTTTCACGGGACTTTTTCATCCCCAACTCTTTAAATCCCTTCTTTACAAGGCAAGAGCCAAAGCTCGACTTGACAAACCTTCTCCTTCCCAGCACGAGGATCCTCAGGAGCAGGTGGATGATCTCATTTTTTCACAACCTGCCACTGAAGTTGAGGTTATCCCTGTCCCCAAAATGTTTTCCGATCTACTCCAAAAACAATGGTCCTCTACCTCAACACACCTTCCGCCCACAAATTTTGACAAAAATTTTTTCAATTTAGATCCAGAATTTTCAGACCATCTCACTACTCCAGTGGTGGATGATCCCATCATTTCCTTGGCTTCCCCATTATCTGTTCCCATGGAATCAGAAGATGCCCTCAGAGCTGAGGACAAAAAAATTGAAATCACACTTAGGAAGGCTCATCTCTCAGATGCTTGGGCGATAAGGGCGGCTACTGCTGCATCCTTTTTCACCAGGACTTCCCTCAGGTGGCTTTGCCACCTGAAGGACCCTATTCCGAGTTCCAACCTCAGGGTTCATCCGGATATTGCCAAGTTAATGGCCGCAGAGTTCTCCGCTGATGCCACCTTCAATTCAGTAAAATTCTCGGCTCGAGCCATGGCCTCTCAGATGGCGGCCCGTTGGTTACTGTGGTTCAAGAATTGGCAAGCAGATTCGAAAAACAAGTGGAAGCTAGCATCTTCCCCAATCTCAGGAAAAAAGCTGTTTGGCGCTGCTTTGGATCCCTTGTTGATAGAGACAAAGAATAAAAAGAAGATTCTTCCCTCTCTCCTCCGTTGTCCAGACCCCAGAACCTATCAGCCCTTTCGGAGGAGTTCCTTTTGTCCCTACTACAGGGGATCATTCACCAATAGATTCCAGAGGGCTTCTGATTTTAGGGAGGTCCGACAGCCAGAGGGACCCGACTTCAGGGATAGATCCCGCCATGGAGGACAGGGGAGAAGATCCTTCAGGGGCCCAGGAGGAAAAGGGTTCAGGCGTCCAAGATACCTGCAGTCAATCACTTCCCATTGGAAATCGATTGAAAGGGTTTGCAGATAGTTGGGATTTCATTACATCGGATTCCTGGGTCCGTGACACAGTTAGATTTGGCCTGGCACTAGAATTCTCATCCACTCCCCCAAATTTTTTTATGCGATGCCCTATCTCCAGAGATCCTATTAAAAGGAACCTTATGGAGGCAGCGATTACTCATCTTCTTGAAATCAAGGCCATTCAACCTGTGGTTAGGGAATAGCAAGGCCAGGGATTTTACTCCCTTCTTTTTGTCGTCCCCAAGAGCTCGGGGGAATGGAGGGCTATATTGGACCTAAAGCGATTGAACTGCTCCCTGGTTTATCGTAAATTTAAGATGAACACGTTGCAGTCCATTCTTCTTGGGGTAAGGGAAAGAGATTTTTTATCTTTCATAGACCTAACAGAAGCATACTTACACATTCCAATTCGGATCTCTCACTTCAAATTTCTCAGGTTTTGTTACAATAACAGACATTTTGAGTACGTAGCCTTACCTTTTGGTTTATCATCCGCCCCAAGGGCCTTCACAAAGTCTTGGCGACTGTGGCCACTCATTTACGGAGTCTCTCCGTTCAGCTACATTGCAATCTGGATGATATTTTACTATTATCTTCTTCCATTGAACAGGCAGAATTGGATTTGCAACTAACCCTTCAGGTTCTCCAACCACAAGGCTTTTCAGTCAATTGGACAAAGTGCCGTTTGGTTACTTCAACTCAATTGTCTCACTTAGGTGCGATAATTGACACAGTACAGGGGCGAGTTTTCCTTTCTCCTGAGAGACTGGAAAGCAACAGGTCCTTAGCTCAAAGTGTCAGAACACTGAAACGAGTTCCCCTTGCAGATTTGTCCAAGCTATTAGGAAAAATTATTTCCTCCATGTCTATTATTCCTTGGGCTCGGTTCCATACCAGAGCGCTACAATGGTTTCTACTTCCTTACGAAAGATCAGGGCGAAGCAATTCCAGACTCAAGGTGCTGGTTCCGACAAGAGTTCGTCTCTCTCTTTATTGGTGGACTGTTCCGACAATCAACAAAGGTTTTCTTCTGAAAGAACCCCACAGGTTGACCATCACTACAGAGGTCAGCTTGTCGGGTTGGGGAGCGCACTTCCAGAACGTTTTGACTCAAGGACTCTAGTCAGTACCCGAACAATTACACAATATCAACTGGCTGGAGCTCAGGGCAGTTCATTTAGCCCTTCGCAACCTTCTCCCTCACGTGCGCATGGGTCATATTCTCATTCTCACGGACAATGTCACAACCAAGGTCCACATCAACAGACAAGGGGGTACACGTTCGAGACAGCTCATGACAGAATCAGAGAGGCTGTTCCACTGGGCGGAAAGGAATTTGAATTCCATCGTAGCGGAACACATTTCTGGGATGGCAAACACAGCAGCAGACTGGCTGAGCAGGGCCACGGTCGACCAGTCAGAGTGGCGCCTGCATCCGGATCTATTCTAGGAGATAGTTCGGAGGTTCGGCCTCCCACTTGTGGATCTGTTCGCCTCCCCCCAAAATGGACAACTTGCCAGGTTCATTTCGAGGTATCCAACTCAAGGGGCGGAGAACTTCGACGCCCTGCGTTGTTGGTGGCCCCAGGGTCTTCTCTACGCATTTCCAGCTATTCCTCTGATACCCAAGGTAATCCGCAAGTTGTTGGAGGAGAAATCGGAATTGCTCTTGCTGGCTCCATACTGGCCCAGGAGGACGTGGTTTGCGGACCTCAAGAAACTGTCCATAGCCGAACCTTGGAGAATCCCACCTCGGAAAGTTCACCTTACACAGGGACCGATCCAGCACCCCGAACCTCAATGGCTACAACTAACCGCCTGGAGGTTGAGCGGAAACATCTGACTCAAGAGAAGTTTTCTGACCGAGTGATCACTGCCATTCAAGCGGCCAGACGCCCTTCCACGAACCGCATATACAATGCTACGTGGACCATTTTCCATAAATGGTGCACCAAACTCATGATAGATCCATGGCATCACCAGCACAGGTTTTGGAATTTCTGCAGGACGGCCTAGATAGGAGGCTTTCCTCAAACACTTTGAGGAGGCAAGTGGCAGCTATTGCCTCGGTGGTGAGATGGGCAGGTTTTTCATCTATTTCTCATCACCCAAGGATACAGAGTTTCCTGAAGGATGCCATGGAGCTCCGCCCTCCCACGATCCACCGCTATCCCACCTGGGATCTCAATAAGGTACTCTCAGCTCTCACTGGGAGCCCATTTGAGCCCCTGAGAACTACAAGCCTCTGCTATCTCTCTTACAAGGTGGTATTCCTTGTAGCAGTCACATCAGCCAGACGCATTTCGGAAATAGCAGCCTTGTCGGTCCGAAAGGACCTCTGTATTTTCCATGCGGACAGAGTGGTGCTTGTACCTGATCCAATGTTTACTCCTAAAGTAAACTCGGCCTTTCATAGAACACAGGAACTAATTCTCCCGAATTTCTGTCCCAACCCTTCTCGGGGCCTGGAGCAACAATGGCACCAACTGGACGTCCGCAGGGCCATCCGCTTATACATTCACAGGACGGCTTCTTTCAGAAAGACAGAGGCTTTGTTTGTGTCCTTTCAACCCTCCACTCAAGGACAAAAGGTATCACCATCGACTATTGGCAGATGGTTGAAGGCCACGATCGCCAAGGCATATGAATCTAGTTCATTACCGAAAGGCATCACCGCACATTCCACAAGGAGTGTGGCAACTTCAGCAGTTTGGGCCACACAGGCTCCTATCACTGAAATTTGTAGGGCGCCTACATGGGCTTCGCCATCACCTTTTATTAGGCATTACAAAATTGATACATTTGCCTCTGCCGAGGCCTCCTTTGGCAGGAGTGTGTTGCAACAAGTCCACTCTAACAGGGAGGGAGTTCCACATCAGACAGACTCCCTCCCGTAGGACAGCCAAGCTTTGGTATGTCCCAATCTACGGATGCTCGGAGCAGCTCAATGGAAAAAGGGTGTTGGTACTTACCTGATACGCCTGTTCTCAGTGAGCTGCGACGAGCATCCGTCCCCTCCCAATGTCCGTCTGTTTGTTCCTGCTCCGACCAATGATGTGGTTGTTGTGGATATATAATTCCAATTAGTTTGACCTTACTATGGGCGGGGATACCTCTCCTCGTCTTCGTCAAAAACTGGGGACGCTGGGCAGCAGACGGAGAGGAGCCACAGTGTCCTGTTAATTAAGCTCAGCCTATCGTGCCGGAAACTAAGCATTTCCTAATCTACGGATGCTTGTCGCAGCTCACTGAGAACGGGCGTATCAGGTAAGTACCAACGCCCATTCTGGTTTCAAATCAATGAATCCTAAAATTAGACTTCCACATACACAACCATTGACTCAAATGTCTTATCACTTATCCTAAGAAACACTGATAGTTCTCGACCTACGACCCCAATTGAGTCGAAAATTTCTATTGCTACATGAAACAATTGTTAAATGAATTTTGCCCCATTTCATGGCCTTTCTTGCCACAGTTGTTAAGTGAATCACTGTAGTTCTTAAGACGATAAGTAACATGGTTGTAAAGTGAATCTGGCTTCCCCATTGACTTTGCTTGTAAGGTCACAAAAGGTGATCACATAATACTACAACACTGCATAAATATGAGTCAGTTGCAAGCATCCAAATTTTGATCACATGACCATGAGGATGCTGCAATGGTTGTATGTATGAAAAACAGTTATGTCATTTTTTTCAGTGCCATTGTAATTTTGAATGGTCACTAAATGAACTGTTGTAAATCAGGGACTATCTGTAGTAGCACTGACATCCAAGGTATTTGACTAGCTTAATGATAATATTTATTTTTAAAGATCAAATGAATCAATCTATATATCTCTCCACATTCCATTCCCAAAATCAGCTCCAATTTATTCACAATGGGTACCAATATACCTAGCCACTATTTCTCTCTTTTTTCATATTCCATCAAATATCTAACTACAATTCATTACTGATATTACTCAAGATGGTCTTCAGTATCACTGCAGACTTCATTATATGTTTCTTACTATTCCTTTTAAACACTTTTAATAAATTCAGCACTTATGTGCACTTTAAAACTTTAATGTCCGAATTTAAGGGATTTAATTTCAAATGTATACAACTTCTAGAATGTTAGGCATCTTTCATCCTTTAAGAACAGGCTAACTTTTCTGTAAACTTAATTCTACTCTATTAAAAAGAAAAATAAGGATTTTAAAAACAGCTTAAAAATTCATGCATCTTTTCTTTTTTAATGACATTTTGAATATTTCCTCCCTGTAAAGTTTTACTTTAATAAATTTAATACAGGTAGTCCTCAACTTACAACAGTTCATTTAGGGACCATTCAACATTACAATGGAAGTGAAAAAAGTGATTTATGACCATTTTTCGCCATTACAACATTTGTAACATTCCCATGATCATGTGATGAAAAATTCAGATGCTTGGTAACTGTTTCATACTATTGACTATTGCTGTGTCCCAAGGTCATGTATCACATTTTGCGTGCAAGCAAAGTCAATGGGGGAGCCAGATTCACTTAATAACCAGATTATTAACTTATCCACTGCAGTGATTCACTTTACAACTGAGGCAAGGAAGCTTGTAAAATGGGGCAAAATTCACTTAACAAATGTCTCACTTAACAACAGAAAGTTTGGGCTCAGTTGTGGTTGCAAGTCAATGACTACCTGTAATAATAAATTACTATGCTATCATATTCAAATAAAAGCCAACACAATGATTAATGATAATTTTTAATGCAGACACTGACCAGTCTAAAATAATATAGAAAAACAGACCAAATATTGCTCTGAGACTAATTAGCTCACCACTCAATTGATTCCTGAAGAATCATTTGATTGACTCTACAAGCTGCAACACAAAATTTGGCTACATCAAGTGTAACAGCTGAAATTGTAGCTGCCAAAATAAAATAAATAGGTCAAATCTTCCCTGTCTTTTTGTGAAAAACAGAATAGTGCAAGTGATACAAACACCTCAATAAAATTATAATATAATAATACATGAGCTAGGATCTCGACCTTTCCTCTAGCCAAGGACAAATCCAATTTCCTGTAATAATACCACAGTTTCAACTCTAAGACCATTGAAAATGGAATCTACATAAAGGCCCTGTACTGCCTCAAATTGAATAGATGGACAAATGCTTAATAAACTTATCTGGATGGTTGAAAATAGTTCAGATATTCTCCTGCATAGCAATATCAATAGCACGTAGACTTATATACCACCCCACAGTGCTTTCCAGCCCTATCTAAGTGGTTTACGGAGTCAGCATATTGCCCCAACAATCTGGATCCTCATTTTATCCACCTCAGAAGGATGGAAGGCTGGGTCAACCTTGAACCTGGTGAGATTTTAACTGCCAAATTGCAGACAGCAGGCAGGCAGAAAGGGCGTTGGTACTTACCTGATACGCCCGTTCTCAGTGAGCTGTGACGAGCATCCAGAGAGTGAGAAGTGCCTAGTCTCTGGTACGATAGGCTGAGCTTAATTAACAGGATGCTGTGGCTTCTCCCCGTCTGCTGCCCAGCGTCCCCAGTTTTTGACGAAGACAAGGAGATGCATCCCTGCCCTTACAAATAGCAAACTGATTGAAAATAGATATCAATAACAATAATATCGTTGGTCGGAGCAGGAACAAAGAGACGGACATAGGGTGGGATTGGATGCTCGTCGCAGCTCACTGAGAACGGGCGTATCAGGTAGCTACCAACACCCTTTCTCCATTGAGCTGCTCAGAGCATCCAGAGAGTGGGACATACCAAAGCTTGGCTGTCCTATGGGAGGGTCTCCGTCTGATTTGGAACTCTCTCCCTGCCAGAATGGGTTGCAACACCCTCTTACCAAAGGAGGCCTCAGCGGAAGCAAATGTATCAATTTTGTAATGCCTAAATAAAAGGCGATGGAGAAGCCCATGTAGCCGCCCTACAGATTTCAGAGATAGGAGCCTGGGTGGCCCAGGCTGCCGAAGTTGCCGCACTCCTTGTTGAATGTGCAGTGATACCTCTGGGCACCTGTAATGAATGAGATTCATATGCCTTGGCTATCATTGCCTTCAACCATTGGCCAATAGTCGATGGTGATATCTTTTGTCCCTGAGTAGCCAGTTGAAAGGACACAAACAGAGCCTCTGTCTTTCTAAAAGAAGCCGTCCAGTGAATGTATAAGCGGATGGCCTTGTGGACGTCCAGTCGGTGCTATTGCTGCTCCAGGCCCCGAGAAGGGTTGGGACAGAAATTCGGGAGAATTAGTTCCTGTGCTCTATGAAAAGCCGAGTTTACTTTAGGAATGAATGTGGGATCAGGTCGAAGCACTACTCTGTCTGCATGGATGATGGTGATGCTGACCACGGATCTATCCTAGATTTAGTGCACCATTTATGAAAAATGGCCCGCGTAGCATTGTATATACAGTTCGTGGAAGGGCGCCGGTCCGCCTGAATGGTAGCGATCACCCTGTCAGAAAACTTCTCTTGAGTTAGATGTTTCCGCTCAACCTCCAGGTGGTGAGTTGTAGCCATTGAGGCTCGGGGTGCTGGATCGGTCCTTGTGTAAGATGAACCTTCTGAGGTGGGATTCTCCAAGCCTCTTGAGATCCGCAAACCATGTCTTCCTGGGCCAGTGTGGAGCCAACAGGATCAATTCTGCTCTCACCTCTAACAACTTCCGGATCACCTTGGGTATCAGAGGAATAGGTGGAAAAGCGTAGAGGAGACCCTGGGGCCACTGACAACGGAGGGCGTCAAAGTTCTCCGCCCCCTGAGATGGATACCTCGAAATGAACCTGGGGAGTTGTGCGTTTTGGGGAGAGGCAAATAGATCTACCAGCGGAAGATCGAACCTCCGAATCATCTCCTGAAATAGATTCGGATACAGACACCACTCTGATTGATCGACTGTGGCCCTGCTCAGCCAATCTGCTGTCGTGTTTGTCGTCCCAGAAAAGTGTTCCGCTATGATAGAACTCAAATTCCTTTCCGCCCAGTGGAACAGTCTCTCTGATTCTGCCATGATCTGTCTTGAACATGTACCCCCTTGTCTGTTGATGTGAGCTTTGGTTGTGACATTGTCTGTAAGTATGAGAATGTGAATCATGCGCACGTGAGGAAGAAGGTTGCGAAGGGCCAAATGAACTGCCCTGGGCTCCAGCCAATTGATGTTGTTTGATTGTTCTGTTACTGACCAGAGTCCCTGAGTTGAAAAGGTCTGGAAGTGTGCTCCCCAACCCGACAGGCTAATGGTCAGCCTGTGAGGTTCTTTCAGAAGGCAATCTCTGTTGATTGTCGGAACGGTCCACCAATATAGGGAGAGACGGACTCTTGTTGGGACCAACACCTTGACTCTGGAATTGCTTCGCCCTGATCTTTGATAAGGAAGTAAAAACCATTGTAGTGATCTGGCATGGAATTGAGCCCAAGGAATAATAGAAATAGAGGAAATCATTTTTCCCAACAGCTTTGACAAATCCGCAAGGGGGACTCGTTTCAGAGTTCTGACACTTTGAGCTAAGGACCTGATACTCTCCAGTCTCTCAGGTGATAGAAATACTCGACCCTGAACTGTATCTACTATTGCGCCTAAGTGGGATAATCGGGTAGAAGGGACCAAATTGACTGAGAAACCGTGTTGTTGAAGAACTTGTAATGTTAATTGCAAATCCAATTCTGCCTGTCCAAGGGAAGAATAGCAGAATGTCATCCAAATAGCAATGTAGCCTGATGGAGAAACTCCGTAAATGAGTGGCTACTGCTGCCAAAACCTTTGTAAAGGTCCTTGGGGCAGATGGCAGCCCAAAAGGTAAGGCGACGTACTCAAAATGTCTGTTATTGTAGCAGAATCTGAGAAATTTGAAGTGAGAAGGACGAATTGGAATGTGTAAATATGCTTCCGTAAGGTCTATGGAAGATAAAAAATCTCCTTCCCTTATTCCAAGAAGAATGGACTGTAACATGCTCATCTTGAATTTACGATAAACAAGAGTACGGTTCAATCGCTTTAGGTCCAATATTCCCCTCCATCCCCCCGGACTCTTGGAACTACAAAAAGAAGAGAGTAGAACCCCTGAACGTACTGGTCTTTAGGAACGGGTTGGATGGCTTTAATTTCGAGAAGATGATCAATCGCTGCCTCCATAAGGTTCCTTTTAATAGGATCCCTGGAAACAGGGCATTGCATAAAAAAGTTCGGGGGTGCGGATGAAAATTCTAGGGCCAGGCCAAATCTAACAGTGTCACGGACCCAGGAATCCGATGTAATGGAATCCCAATTATCTGCAAACAGTTTCAATCGACCCCCAATGGGAATCGATTGTCTGTAGCTATCTTGGACGTCTGAAACTTTTTCCTCCCGGGCCTCTGAAGAATCTCCTCCCCTGTCCTCCTCTAAGAGGTCTAACCCCGAAGTCTGGACCCTCTGGCTGTCGGACGTCCCTAAACTCAGGAGCCTTCTGGAACCTATTGGAGAATGTCCCATAGTAATAAGGACGAAAGGAACTTCTCCGAAAGGGCTGATAGGGTCTAGGGTCTGGATGACGGAGGAGAGAGGGAAGAACTTACTTGTTGTTTCTTGTTTCAATCAACAAGGGATCTAAGACAGCGCCAAACAGCTTTTTGCTAGAAATTGGGAAAGATGCAGCTTCCACTTGTTTTTGGAATCTGTTTGCCAATTTTTGAGCCGACGGGCCGCCGTCTGAGAGGCCATGGCTCGAGCCGAAAATTTTACCAAATTAAACGTGACATCCGCAGAAAACTCTGCTGCAGCCATTAGTTTGGCGATATCTTGATGCCCTGATGTTGGAACTTGGAATAGTGTCCCTCAGGTGGCGAAGCCATCTGAGGGAAGTCCCAGTGAAAAAGGATGTGCCAGTAGCCGCCCTTATCGCCCATGCATCTGACTAATGAGCTTTTCAATTTTTGTAATTTCAAATTTTTTTGTCCTCCGTTCTAAGGGCATCCTCTGATTCCGTGGGAACAGATAATGTGGAAGCCAAGGTAATGATAAGATCATCTACCAATGGTGTATCGAGATGATCTGAAAAATCTGGATCTAAGTTGAAGAATATTTTGTCAAAATTTGTGGGCGGAGGGTGTGTTGAGGCTGAAGACCTCTGTTTATGGAGTAGATCCGAAAACATTTTTGGGACCAGAATAACCTCGACTTCGTTGGCCGGTTGAGAAAAAATGAGGTCTTCCGACTGCTCTTGAGGATCTTGTTGTTGAGCAGAGGAAGGCTTATCAATCCGAGCTGTGGCTTTCGCCTTATTAAGGAGGGATTTGAACAGCTGAGGATGAAATAGGCCCGTAAAAGTAGGCTGGTCAGGTCTGACATCTTCGTCATCTGACATACCCCTTCCTGGGGACTCATCCTCCAGCGGAACATCACTATCTTGTATAGACACCGAATCTAAATGATCCAGATTGACCTCGCCTTCACCCTCCTCCTGAGCATGGTGTGCATGAGAAATTAAGGAGGGCTCCCTTGGGGGAAGTACCTGAGGATACTGAAGATCTGATCTATCTAAGGATCTAATTGATTGATTGCCATAGTCTGACAGTGGTACCTGTCTGGTCCTGATGGATTGTTGAAGTCCAGCTGCGATTCCCCTGCTGATCGCCAGTTCCATCCACGACTTCAATGCTTGAGGGACCTCCTCTGGAAGAAGCTCTTCCTGTCTTAAGCCGGCTGCCGTTGGTGTAAATGTTGCTTCTGGAACTCTCCTCGGAGTCTGTGAAGTACTAGATTCAGTGATACCAGATGGGCAAGATGGTAAGGATAAATCTAAAGGTATGTGAGTGTTTTGAACCTGAATCTGAGGAGATTGATTAAAATATAGAAAAAACAATTCTCCCAGCCGGAGCTGAAATGGAGTAAAGATATCTATGTATATAGCTGCTTCCTCCCTTGTCTGGGGATCGAGCCAGCCAAAACGGTCCTCACCAACAGATTAAAAGAGAGAAAAAGGCCATACAATGCCACGTGTTGAGGCCTGTCCCAGGGGAACGTGCGCTCAACAATGGCGGACTGTCCCCTAATGAATGGCACAGATCGCAATTTGGCGCCAAAGGCACAGTAAAAAAGAAAGGCTGCTCAAATATTTAAAGGAGCAGCAGAGCAGTGGAAAGGGGGAATCGGGTTCCAACGCCCTCACACCTGCGCTCTCGTGGGGAAGAATCCAATTTGCACTACAAACCAATTCACTTAAATCAATGACAAGAAGGGGAAGCAAACTAGCACGGTCGCAATCAGAACGTTTGTAACGATCCGCGATCGCCCTGACTGCTTCAGCCCAATTGCAGTCAGTTAGGAACTAATTTTAAATGAACAATTTGAAGATATTCAATTTAAAATGACCAAACCGATCACCTCAAGTTGTCCTGCTCCGAGCAAGGAAATGCTGCCTACCGTCTCCAAGGCTGAGGAAAAACTGGGGACGTTGGGCAGCAGACGGGGAGGAGCCACAGCGTCCTGTTAATTAAGCTCAGCCTATCGTACCAGAGACTAGGCACTTCCCACTCTCTGGATGCTCGGAGCAGCTCAATGGAGAATAAGTAGCCTGCAGTATTGCATTCTAACCACTGTGCCACCTCGGCATAAATCCTCTAAACTGATACTTTCAGTTTAAAATTATTTTCCTAATAATCTGTTTCAGTTTTTTGCATCCTAAAGATAATGTGTTACACATAAGCATCCAAAGGGGGCCACTTTGAGTTCTATATATCTATGCTAATTGGATTGAAAAATATGAATCAGAATAAGAGATACTAAGTCCATTAGAAAGAAATTTAATTTGAATTAGTAGTTGAAAAATAACTAGTCCTGACTTCAATTTAATGAAGCCTGCTTCCATCTTTAGTGCTACCTGAAATAAGCATTACAATTATATACATTTATTTAGCATGCCCTTGCTAGATAGAGGAGACTGGAGCTCTTGAGTTCCCAAATAAAGCTCTAATACTATACCCTGAACTGGTATAAGACCAATGAGGCTTCTTCCTAAGATGAAGATTCAATCATGGACCCTGCACAGACCTAGTCAACCAGTTCAATTATTCAAATTAGAATTTGAGCCTAATTTTGCCCAAAGTTCATGCACAGATATCACTAATTTTGACAGAATAAGTCTTCCCTCTGAATATTAACCTACATACTAAAGGTCAGAATCATATAAATTCGGGAATAAAATTAATTTTTACCGATGTTAGTGTTAGATACTATTTTCTTTTTATTTACTTACTACCTTTGAGAGGCATGGTGGCTCAGTTGTTTAATATACACTGGAAAAAGTCTATGCTCTGACAGTTTGAGTCCTACCATGATGGAGTGATCTCCCATCACTTGCCTCAGCTCCTGCTAACCTAGTAGTTCAAAAGCATGTACAAATGCAAGTATATAAATAGCTATTACTTTGGTGGGTAAGTAACAGCATTCCATGCTTTGCCATATGTTCTGTGCTGTGGCATGATATCATACTGGCCACATGACTATGGAAGGCACTGGCTCAATGGCTTACGGAAGCAAACATGAGCACTTCCCCCTACAGTTGGCTAAGACTAGTGGAGTAAAATCCACAGGGACAATTTTACCTTTACTATTTCTAATTCAAATTCTATAATTCAGTATGTAGCTTCATCAAGAACTTTATGCCATCATCACAGACAGAAATAACACAGCCTACTTACAGCAAGTATTATATCATATTTATTTAAATATAGCAGCATATTTAACAACTTGTTCCTACAAGCTAAATCTAAGAAAAATCGTTTAGATGTAAAAGAAAATGTTGAGCAAACAGCATTCATTAATCTGAAAAGAAACTTATGTTGATAATGTAATTTTAGGGTACAGGAATGTCAGATTTAATACCTACAGCACCTACTACATTCCATTCTAAAGTTGAAAATGGCATGTTTTTATTTGCTCTTTGTAATTTAAACATTGTTCCAATAAACAGAAACAGAAAATAAATCCTATACAAGAGCATTGGCTTTTCTTGTAGGCAAATTATATACAAGACAAAAGTTCATGAGATAATTTTAACCTTTCCTTCCATTTTGTTGCAAACTCTTGGTGAAATTGGCTATTCCTGATGCCTTTTCCAAATTCTACTTTCTATACTGAAACACTGAAACTGCCTTATTGCACTTCTTCTACCTCAGTGCCCTTGGGTTTGATCTGTCAAATGTTTTGTCTGGGATGCACCTGACATTCCATGCATAAAATAGGAAGGAAAAAACAGAAGGTGAAGCATTCATTGTGGGAAAATTCTTACTTAAGCATGCTCCACACAGCTGATGTCCTCTCTCTTCCTTATTCTTCCTTACTTTACTAGAGTCTTGGTGGATTTGAATGAGGTGGGGATAAATTGGGTTTGGATCATTCCTCAAAGCTCTTTAAATCAAGTTTTTTTATTCCAAATTGTCAGCCACTGACACTTCTTTAAGGAAAGCAGATCAGCAACCATTAACAATCACAGAATCCCCTGCATCAACACTGTAAATTTGGAGAGTTATAGTTGTCAGGTGCCTCTTGAAGCAACATACACTATTCCCAGTCATAGGTTGTATAGTTATCATAGCATAGAAAAACACTGGTTTCTTCACCAAAAATTGTTTAAACTTGTTTTCCTGACTTTAGATTCAGAATGTAACTTCTGTGCAAGAATTTAAATTAGAAACAAAAGGGAATGCTTTATAATAACTCTTATAAATTAACAGCAATATTCAAAGTCTCTTTTTTTCTACATTAATTATCTCTCCCCTGACATCATCCCTACACCACCGGTTTAACATGCTTTGAAACAATTACATACATTTATTTTGAAAAGTTATATTCTAGTTTTCTTTGTAAAACAAATAAAATAAAGCTTTTAATGTTCTTTAAGTAGGGAAAAATAGATGCTCTAACCATAGAACAGACACAAAACACTCATGCATGACAGGCTTACTCACAGATGACAAGCTGTTGCGCTAAACTATTTTGGTATACAATTCATTTGTGATATCAAGGACAATTTGGTTCCATCCATATGACTATTTATTACTGGGACATCTTGTGCATGATTTTAAATGGGCCACACATTGCAGTTAGCATGTGATGATTTCTATGAGCAATTTGCTGCTGACAACATTAACCATATTGTACATCTAGCAATATGAGTAGCCTAAGCACTTCATTACTTTTTTAAAAAATATATACATTTTAATATATTATAAATCTTAACATACTGTTTTAAAATGAAATTAATGTTTTCGGTTATTACCAATGATAGTTTAAATTTAATAGCACAGTAGTTCAATTTCCTTCTGCAGTTTTGACAACTGAGGATAAAAAAAATAGGGGTCAAACTAATAGAAGATATTCCTATCACATGCTAATAAAGAACTGAAGTGATTCTTTTAAGAAAGCATAATAATCTAATGCATATTCCCCACTATAAGTTAAATATACCTGATTTTCTCAACTTTTCCAGCTTTGTGGATCAGTGTAGGCGGGGAGAGGGATGGTTCTGCATAAGTGGTGGGCAAGCACGCCCAGTTCCATTTGCAGGAAAATAGCAAACGTCTTTCTCTGATTGTTTCTTAGCCACATGCTTAGTATGGCCAATGAAACAAACATTTGCTACATAAAAAACTAAGAATTACACAGCTATGTTATTAGAGCAGTGTTTTTCAATCGTAACAACTTCTAAGATACATGGACTTCAACTCCCAAAATTCTCCAGCCAGCCATCCTATTGGGGATTTTTAGGAGTTGAAATCTGTAGATCTTAAAGTTGCTGAGATTGAGAAACACTATATTGGATCATTTCAGAACTTGTTTTCTTCACATTTCCCTTTTTAATTGCTGTTTGGGCATTGCCTGATTAATTTTTAAATCAACTCATACTATCTGCAACTTGTCAATTCTAAGAAAATTTAGATGTGAATATGTAAACAGGCAATAAATAGTACATGCACTTCTAATTTATTAATGTGTATTTCATTTTTTTTAATTATCCTGCAAGTCTAGGTATTTAAACGACAGTTTTCCTTCATTTTGTGATCCACAATGACAAATCTATAGATAGATTAGGCTGAACTCCAAATCTGCTAGTAAGTTTGTGGGTTGACAATGCACTATCAATAGTGTATATAGTCCTATTTCATGAGGCCACAATTTGATAGTTCAGATTTCAAAAAAAAAAAAAAGAGCATAATTCTTTTTATTTCTACAGAAGTGCAACTGTAAAGTTTTAGATTCAATAATTCTTCTAAGTGAGATCCTGATTTAAAGAGAATAAAAAATGTTCTCCAGCAGTCAGAAGTTTTTTTTTTAAATACTACTATTAAATGATACCTTTGGATCATTCCCCAAAGACAAAGTTATCTGCAAACTTTCCTATGAGGAAAATGTTTAGTGCTGAATAAAAGCAATAAAAAGAAAACAGTCTCACTTATGGTTCATAAGCAGAAGGACTGTTACAAGTATGGTGTTTACGTAGCAGAGATAAAATATTTTCCTTTCTTTTCCTTTCTTTCAACCTGATGCTCAATCTCATTATCAACTATCCAGAACAAGTAGTCACAGCTCAATAAGAGAGACAGAAGCCAGGGCAATCAACCTCCAGTGTGCCATACCATGCATTCAAGGAGGTGCCAAAGATGGTCTGGCTGAAATATATTCTGACATTTTAAAGAAAATCAACAGATACTTTCTTCCACCTGTATTCTATTGGAGGCACTTTGGGGCCTTTAGCTTATTCACAACTATGCAGCAGTGAGGTATAAATGTGATCAATTAATAATTTGCATATAAATATTGGTATCATTTTAATTATTTATATCAGGAGTTTTCAATTTTTTAAACTTAAACCTGTTAAAAATACCCAGAGAATTTCTGATCTGCCAACGACAGCCTAGTTGTTTTATTTACAGGGAAGAAACAGCACATTACTGTGTATCCTAGAAAAATTGCAATGGACATTCCTGCTCAAGTTTTGTCCTTAGTCACAGAACTATACTGAAATTTTGGAGAAGGGTAAGGTTCCAATTTGAAAACCCTGATTTATACCACTCTTGATATGCTGCCCTAGGTTCAAGAAGAGGAAAGCTCCAGGATATTTATAATATAACTCCAGGATATCTGTAATGCAGTAAAAATAAAAGCTAAACAGGAGGTAACACAAAAAAGTATTTAAAAGATTATAATACAGCAGCCCATCTGTACTAAAGGCTTGATGGAATAATAAGGTTTTAACCACCTTACAAAAGTAAAACAGTGTTTCCCATCCCTCATATAGTAAGGTGTTCCATCAAAAAAGAGGCTGCATATTTGAATGCATAATAAGAATATACACACTTTTATGAATGTGTGAGTTATATATCAGCTTCATCAGGTTACTTAACAAGAGGACTCACAAATAATCTTAGCATACAATAAAGAAGAATCAAATAGATTTATTGTAAGATTCAAAGCATCAAAAATACTCAGAATACCTTGGTATACAGAATACACCTTAAAGCAGTTTCAATTGGTGTCTGATTTATAAGAACCATTCTCAGAAGTAGAGGATAAGTAATTGGACACAAGACACCTATAGTTTTGGCTTTGAAGACAGATCCTAGTAATTGCAGGGCCTAAAGACATCAAAACAATCCACTTGGAATTCTGGGAGATAAAAAATATTTTATCTGAGGAAAAAGCCCAGGATTAAGAGATATAATTCATTTGTATTAGTTACACCTTTTTCTGATTAACAGCTTGTCTCTAAATTCTGGATTTATTCATAGATGGACAGCTCCTCAACAGTCTTGGTAGCCTTCCTTCCTGTTCTGCTGGACAGCTCCCTCCCTTGTTAGGGAAAACCATAGCTAAAAAGGGCTGTAAATCAAGGAGAAAAATTTGTTTTTCTTATATTCCTTGTTTACTTATTACAGTGATTTTATACCACCACAATCTAACGAACCACTCTGCTGTAGCTATCAAGGCACGAGACTAGAAACCAGGAGATTATGAGGCACAAAGCCAGCTGAATGACTTTGAGCCAGTCCTTCTCTCTCAGCCCTAGGAAGCAGGCATTGGTGAACCATTTTTGAAAACATTGTCAAGAAAACTGCAGGGACTTGTGTAGACAGTTGCCAGGAGCCAATACTAGTTTGGGTGCACAAAAAGACATCATTTAAGTTGCTTATAACACTAAAATATTAAAAATACCACATAACTTTCTTTCTCTGTGGATTGGCTTGAATCTGCAGCAATTGCAAATAATACTCTTTTCACTAATTGGACTTTCTTATCTCAGAGTTTATCCACTGTTGCATTGTGTAACTGAGAATATATCTAATATAGATCCATATAATATGAAAATGTGAATCTAGAGATCTCTGCTGAATACTGTGCAATTGACGAAGTGGCATGATGTATTCCTGTAGGATAGTTAGATATTAACTGTTAACTTGATATTATCTATTAACTTCAGGGAATAAAGGCAATCTACAAACAAAGTTTGTAGAAAATAATTGATGTATATTGTCATATTGATGTATTCTCATTGTGTTATTTTTCATTGTTCATTTTATTGTACTATCGTTGTACTTTTGTTCTGTTTACATTCTTTTTAGATGGCAAACAAGATAAAGTATCTTTTAGATTTTCCATATTGACTCTGATTCACTTCTGAAATAGTTATAGCATCAATGGGGAGAAGAAAAGAAATTATTTTAGCTTTTTAAAATCCATTTTAAACAAAGATTATCTGTTCCTATAATTCTATTTTATAAATAGTTATTCAAACTCTCTAAGTTTTAAATATTTACACATTCACACCAAAAGCTAAAAACAAGAACCTACTCCTTGTATTAGCACTCTTGGCTTTGTATTTCTCTCCTTCCTACTCCACCTCAACTGCTGCTACTAAAATAATAATAAATAAAGAGTCCTTGTGGTTCAGAAAAGTGGTATGCAATTGCAGCATTTATCCTTTATGAAAGCTTATGAGAAAAGAAACTGCTGAGTTTTTAAGGTACCACAAGATTCTCCTATAAGAGAACAATAATTAAACTTGAGCTATAAAAATGTAGGTGTATTGGGAATTTCTGAAAAAAATTCAGAATAAACTCAGGCATTTTTCTAGCTCAAAGAAACTCCTCTGTAATAATCTGGTCTCTATACTCATCAGAAGCTGCCATCTGAGAGTAACCATCTTAAAAACAATTCAGTCTTAATTTTGGATTTTAAAAAATTAAATTAAAATTTCCAAAGTTCACTCCAGCAGGAGCATTTTACATTTTACTAGGAACAGGATGTAGTTGTAATCTTTCCTCTTCCTCCTGTAATAATTTGATAAATTTATAAGATTATGGTCTGGCTTGATCCACAAACTAGTCCACAGCAAACATATGTACATAGCATGATGCATGTTGATTCCGGGGTCATTCCAGAGTGACCCTCCTTTTGCAAATTTCTTCTCTAATAAATAATTCCTATAGAAATTTCTACTTGAAATTATGTCATCGTATCTGAGAAAAGCAAAAAATAATTAGATATTTTTATAACTGTTATCTCTAAAAGCAGTTAGTATTCTTTTATACCATTCTGTATTGCTATTAGAACCAAGCACTTGATGCATTTGCTTTAGGTTGGATCACAAAATGTCCTTAAATCCCTCCACATTCTTTCATGTTAGGGAAGTCCTTTATAGCAAAGCTTCAGTCAGAGATCATAACAATGCAGTATGATTTAGGGGTGGGTGGAGGAATGTAGATAAGAGCACCAGAAAGAGTCTGCTTAATTTTTTTTCCCCTGCTACTTCTTCCCTGCCTATGAACAGCTGGTAGAGCACAGGTTTGAAGAGAGAAATGGGACAAAGGAAAAACACTTCCTCTAGCTTTCTAGTCATAGATCAAAGCTCAGTGGCTGCATTTCAGCTTAACACATTCTGTATACTAGAAGCATTATACAATGCATCGTGTAGCTGTAGTCCTATGACCACATATGAGAGAAACCTCATTAATCAAAGTGGAAGTTTTTGTGAAACGAAAGTGCAAAAGTATCAAACTCTGTCTAATAAAACCCACTTTTACAAACAGACATTAAATGTTTGTTTCTCAATATATCTCCTTCTAAGGTTGATCTAAATTTTACTCAAGTAAAATACATAAGTCTCAATGGTACACTACAAATTATTGTACAGTTAAATAGAGGATATTTTCGGGGTCTTCTTCTACTGGACCAAAAGGAGCTTATGCCACTTTTACAACAAGAACCAAGACACAAATGCTTAAGAAAATCAAAGGAAGCTTGTTTCTAGATGGAGGAAAGAATATGATTAGGAAGTTCTCCTCTGTCCAGAAGCTGATCTCATATCTCCATGGGAAGATTTTGAACTAGTCTTTATATAAACTGCAATGGGAATTACCAAAGATGAGCACAACACTACACTATTCCCATAAATGGATCTGAGACTTAATAAGAAAAACATAAAGCTACTGGCATTTCTTTCAATCAATACTTGTACCATACAAAAAATTTTCCTTGCTATCGCAAACATTTAATTTTAGCTTTAAATGCATCTGACACTATACCAAAGCTAAGGATTCCACCCAAGTCTACAAATGCACTTTTCTTACCTACACATGAGCAACAGAATATCTCCACTGATTGAAAAAAGCAGCATCTATTGTAAAAAGTAATTGTGGATTTGTACTATAATTGCTGCATGGGAAACAGTTAACAACATAATCACAATCGTAAAACACGGTGCTTTCACAGTACCTTAAGTAGTCTGACAGATGGGAGAAAGGCAGCATGGCAGAGCTTCCGAATGGTCCAATTTAGTGGTCGGGGAGCATCACTTTGACTCATGACCCTCAAATATTCCACTGGAATAATGAAACACAAATCTTACCAATGTCTAAAAAACAAATTCTCTTCCACTGTGCTGAAATTCCATGTCCATTAGGGGTCCACACCTGCAATTCCATTAGCCGGATGTCTCTTTTAACTTGACTGAAAATCTGACAAAGTGCTTTAGCCACTGATTTGCTTTAGCCACTGATCCTCCGTAAGAAAACACCTTCCCAGTTTGGATTGGTTGTGCTCATGCATACCAAATGTGTTGAATGAGAGCAATCAGACTGCTTGCTGCTGCTCAGGGAAGGCTGCACCGTATTACAGAGAAAGGGACAGCATGCTCTAAAAAAATGCCTGCAGTAGAGCTGTATGCTCATTCTTGCTCCTTTCCTTTAGAGCACAAGCATTCTGCTTTTGCTTGCTTTTTATCACGGGAAACTAGCAACAAAATACATCAAGCAATCCAAAGAACAAGTAGACTCCAATTTTTCCTGTGGAGCACTAGTGAAGATAAAAAGCTTTCAAGGAAAAGGGAGGGGTTTAATGACGATAATGAGAAGAGCTAGCCAGCTCTGAAATGGTTAAAAATCATCTAATCACTCTTTGATGAACTGTGTCTGATTTTAAGAATTTTAATTTAAAATTATAGTAATCATGTTGCAATGCATACGTTTTATTATTAGCAAATAAACAGGGATGCCCCCTGGCAAGCTGCCAATTTTACTTAAAAATGTAATTGAAAATTGTTTGCATTTCTTTTTCTTTTTTTGCTAAGAAACCATATGAGGTCTCACAGATCAATGAATGGCATAAGACTTGAATCCTTCAGTTTAAAGGATGAAACACAAGGAAAAACACAAGGAAGTATTAATTCTCATGTTATCTCAGCAAAAAGGAACTATAACTCTGTTACAACCAATATAACTATGTACATTGGATTAGGGTAGCCTCCTGCTTCCTTGGTGTGTGCATTTTTATGCATTCTTTCATGAAGAGGGAAATGGCTGTATTTTAAAAACTGTGACTTTTCTTTTCAATGCCATATACACACCACACTGCCTTTAAAGACGTTAAGCTTTTAAAAGTGTCAAATGTGATTATGGCTATATGAACTTGAAAGGAGCATTCAACTGTTATGAGTTTGGAGGAGGTTGCTTAAGGTGACCCCAAAGGATTCCTTTTTCCCAAAAACCTGACCTAATTTCTTGAGTCCAAGATGTCTGTAATTTGAACTACCAAAACAGATAGTCAGAGACAATGCCTCCTAACATCAAAGGGAAAGGTGACAGATGTCATTGTGTTTTAATAGTCCAGGATGGAAGGTGGAGGCTGAGAAGATATGGAAATTACTTCGTCTTACTTTCTCCCAGGGGTCAAGAAGAAATGTCATTTTGTGATCACCCTGTAGCAGAAGTAACCTGCAAAATGCTGTGAATATATCTAGAAATCTGGTATGGAAGAGTAATCTTTGGAGTATCAACGCAATAAATGCTTCGCCTTATTTTCTTCTGTACTTTATATATCTGTAAGCAAACATTATATCACAGAACTATCATCACTCCTCAGAGACTTTTTTCTAAAGAAACCAAGTCTCAATTCAGTGCTGATATCTCTAAAACTTTTCATTGCTAGGAAGCAAGGCTTATATGCATAACACAGTATTAAATGTTATCTTAAAAGAAAAATGCAATTAAACTTTTCAAGATATTGGATTATTATTAAGAGGCTGCAGGTATAACACACAGCCAACAACAAGCACACTTGTCATTCTATTTAAATGTATGTAAATGTTCCATTTATAGAATGCTTTCGGTCACATATAAAAAAGAACACTGCAAGGAGAGAAAGATAAAGATATCTGTGGAGCCAAGACTATCAATAGCTACTAACCATTCCGGCTACATTATTTTAAATATAGCTCTAATAATAGATGCTGGGAACACAACTGGATATATGCAATATTTTTCACCTACAAAAAGGCATCTGGTTAACTACAGCAGGAACAGAG
Source organism: Bungarus multicinctus (assembly GCA_023653725.1). Classification (NCBI taxonomy): domain Eukaryota; kingdom Metazoa; phylum Chordata; class Lepidosauria; order Squamata; family Elapidae; genus Bungarus; species Bungarus multicinctus. The sequence goes on from CM042834.1 coordinate 206,726,517, forward strand.
TGTCGGATTTGACAGGTTTGTTGACCCCACAATGATTTCAACTATCCCACACAGGTTCATTGTCTATGAATCCAGAAATCCCTAATTATTGTATGATCTTTGGTGAATACATGGAATCTAAAGAAAAATTGGCATATTATGGCATCATATTTGTCATTTATAATATTTTTTCTATATTAATACTGGTATCATTTCAAGTATGATGTCTTGTGTGCCCATTAATAGCAGTTGTTTCATCTTTTTATTTAAGAAGGTCCGAAGATTAATTAATAAAATAAAACATTAAACATTAGTAGATGAAATCACTACAATAGAATTTAATATTCATCCCCAGAAACTGAATAGTCCATTACTTTAAAACAAACATTAAATCTTCTATCAAAATAACAGTACATTTATATATAGTTTTAATACTTTAACCAGTCTTACAAAGGCCAACCAAAGGGGAGGGGAGGTTAAATACTTTTTAAAATCGATTACAGAAAATTTTTTGTAGAAGGTAATTCTAGAGGACTAGTGCCAGTGATAGGTGAGATGTAGCTATTTAGTATAAGGAGATACCAGCTGGTGCTTGCAAAGTGACTGAGTACAACCCAGACGGATGTAAGTTATAAGTCGATTTTTCAAACAACTAGTATGCTCACAAACAAAGCTTATGTTAACATTATCTGGGCCAAATAAACAATTTAAAATCATGTGGAAAGAAACTGAAGGGGAAAAAAATTAACAGCACACCCACAACATCCACACTCCAAACAGAATACCTATTTTCAAGTTGGCAGATACAGAAGGACAAATACAGTGAAAATTAAAATGTGCGAAATATACTATTTTTATTTATTAAAACAATTTATAACATTTCTGCAAACACTTTAGCACTGCAATAATCTGACAAGGCAACATCATTGAGTTTACAGTTTTCTTATTCCCAGCATAGTCATAATGTTGACTGCAGGTACCTTTAGGGAAATGGGGAAAATAGGATAAGCTTAAAGCAAGGGTACTGTATGTTCTTACTAGTAAGCTCTTACTTTTGAGCTCGCAAGAAAATCAGCTCCTCTACTTATCCCCCAAACATTCCCATGAAATTCTGTATTAATATACAATACCCTACATCTTATAGATTTCCTTAATCAAATAAAAATAATCTTGCTGTATTTTAAAAAAAACCAAGTAGTTACATACCACATATCTAAAGCCCCCATTTGATAACTATTGTAATTTTAGTCATGGTTGATGGTGATGGAATTGGGGAGACTGTTTTGCACATCTGGATGGTAATGAGCTTTGTTAAACATTGTCAATATTGTTTTATGATAGGTAGATAGATAGGTAGGTATGTATGTAACCAATTTAATAGGGTTTATAAGCCAAGCTACTTGAAGAGTAATAGTGATTCTGATAAATACTATCACAAATCCCATTGGAGAAAGAAACAGATTTTTGGCTATATTAACATGACAGAAAGAAGAAACCAGTCAGTGGCGCGATTTGCCGGTTCTCCGAACTGCACAGAATCGTAACAACCAATTCTACAGAACTGGTCCGAACTGGTAGAATCCCACTCCTGGTACAACTGCTTTGGAAAACAAGAAGAGTATGCGTAGTGCATGAAAACTGATGAAATTTGGTAATTCTGGGCTGAAGAACAATGCTATGATTTTTGGCCATTTTGTCAGCTATATGAAGATGGTCAAAAGTGTGCCTGGAACCTCCCTGGGGCTAAAGGTCCCCATTTCCATTCTCAGCCTTAGATGATAGATCCCCTAAATCTGGAAAAGGAAAAAAAGAAAGCCAATTTAAAACATTTAATACTACTCTTTTCTATGATGTCAAATTCCCAGTAAGTCTAATACAATCTTCCAGGACAGTTGGCAAACTGTTTCATAACATGTTATTTCTTTGTAAATGAAATAAGGAATTCGGCTTCTATCATACTAACTACAATGATATCAGTATTTACACTTTTTTGATATTTATAACGGGAAGTCAGTGTTGATAGATTTTTGGTGTGACTACAGAATCTATCTAAAAAGCAGCCAACTGGTATTTTAGATGACTATTCCTAACAAAGAAGAAGTAGGAAAAAGTTGAATTGTAGACAAAGATATTGAGCATTGGCCAGTTTCTAGTTTTTGAATGTTATTTTTACTAGTGAAAATTGATGCAATATATTTTACTTGGGAAGAATTTCATGATTTTAAAAAAACATTGAGGAATTTTTAATTTGAATTTCATAAATATTGTTTAATACTTGCTATATTCATTTGGATCGTTATTGGCTTTCCGGGTTTCCGAAGATGGCGGCCGCGCGCCTCCGTCGGTGTTTTCTCCGGCCGTGGCGGCTCCGGACGCGGCCCCCCATGTCCACCGGGTCCCCCCGCCAGTGGCAGAGGCGGGGGAGGACCGGGGGAGGCCGGCAAGAGTCATCAGAGGCCGGTCGGGGGTGCGCTGGAGCCGCGGGACCGGCGTGGAGGACGGCGCGGAGGGCGGCGCGGATGCGGCCCCGGCGGCACCGAGTGGATCCAGGAGGCCTCGGAGGCCTTTCCCGGCGGCCGGTGGTGCTGGATGAGGCCCCCGGCGGCGCTAATTGCGCCGGGGGCTGCGGTGGTTACGGTGGCTTCGGCGGCAGCGGCGGAGGTCGCGGCGGTGGCGGCGGTCGCGACGACGGCGGCGGCTTCGGCGCCGGCGGCTCCAGCAGTGAGGGCGGCCTCGGAGGTCACGGTGGAGGCCGTGGTGCCCTCGGCGGTCGTGGCAGCGGCGATGGCGGCCTCGGCGGTCGCGGCGGCGGCAGCTTCGGTCGCGGTGGCGGCGGCGGCCTTGATGGTGGTTGCGGCGGCGGCGGCAGCCTCGATGGCGGTGGCGGCGGCCTCCGCAGTCAGCATGGTGACATCTTTAATGCTTTGGACGCCGATGGACCCAGCGGTCTCCGGGGTGGGGAGACCGCCGCGGCATGGCCCCGGCAGCCCCCTGGAGGGAGCGGTGGCCCTAGATTTCCCGGGGCGGCGCGGACCTGGGGGAGCCGCCTGGGGGGGCCCTGGACTGGCCTCAGCGGCCTTGAGACCGCTGAGGCCCTGGAACAGCTGCCGTGGCAACCCTGGAGTTCCGAAGGGTCATGAAGAGGCCCTGCTGTCCCTGGCGAGGCACGACAGTGTGGCAGGCTCGGCGGCCTCGCTCGGGCTGAGGCGATCTTGGGGGGCCCCGACCGGTTCGGAGGTGGACCCGCTGTGGACATGGCGGGCCCGGTCTGGACTCGGGGCAGCCCCCATGGCTTTGAGGACGACGCGCAGACCGGTGGTTGGACAGTGTTGTGATCGTTCTCCCCCCCTCCTTGGGGCCCCCACCTGTGGCAGGGGTGGTGGGCCCGGGGAGGGGGGGATTGACTCTGCCTGTGACTCCTCTTCCCCTGGGGGTCCCATCAGTGGCAGGGGTGGGGCGGCCGGAAGTGAGAGGGGTTTGCCCCAGTCTGCCTGGACCTCTTCATCACAGAGATCACCACAGAGACCATGGACGCTGCGGGACCGTCGGGGTGGGGTGGCCGGGGCCATGGATTTACTCAAGGGCGGAACTTTGGGCCCTGAGGGACGTCCCCCTCTCCCTTAGGTGACTGTCGAAGACGTTCCGCTATGAGGGATTCTGGGATCCAGAGCGATGGTGGGGCCGTGGAAGCCGGAGAAATGGAAAGAAGAAGCGCGGGGAACCCGGGATTGGCAGTTTTTTAATGGGGTTTTTTAATAGGATAAATGGATCCAGGGTGGGCAGGGGAGACAGCCCACATGGAGTTGGGGGCAGCCGGGCCGGCCCGCGCACCTGGGGGGCCTCGGGGGTTTCCGTGTCAGGGTGGCAGACTGGGGGTGGGCAGCCGGGGGCTAATTTTATCAGCACGGTGACTGGGAGGGGTAGATATGCTGGGGGTAGAGGGCCGTATCCGGTAAGGGGATCGCGCTCCCGATGTTTGCAAGCGGTAGCGCGCTCCGACCCTCCATACCCATCCTGCAGCCCTGGTTGTCCGGATTCTCAGGCCCTGAATACCCGGCTGTTGTTGTGCAATGCCAGGTCCGTGGTTAATAAGGCTCCCCTGATCCATGATTTGGTTCAGGAGGAGGCCGCGGACCTGGTAGGTGTCACCGAAACCTGGTTGGGCCCAGAGGGCGGTGTTCCTCTGGTTGAGATGTGCCCACCAGGTTTCCTTGCATTTCACCAGCCTAGGGTTCAGGGAAGGGGTGGAGGGGTGGCGGTGCTTATAAAGGAGGCCCTTCATCCTAGGGAGGCCACTGTCCCTCAGACGGCTGGCTGTGAATCTCTATTTGTGAAGTGGGGGCAATGGGTTCAGATGGGTCTTTTGATGGCGTACCTGGCTCCCTGCCACGTCTCATCGGCCCTGCCCGGACTCCTCGAGGTAATAGCCGGGCTGGCGGTTGAGACCCCCAGGCTTTTGGTCATGGGGGATTTCAACCTGCCATCGTCCGGTGAAACCTCGGGGTTGGTTCGGGAGTTCTTGGCTTCCATGACGGCCATGGACCTGACCCAGTTAGTTTCCGCCCCCACTCACATTGGAGGACACATGCTGGACCTGATTTTTGTCTCTGGGCAGTGGTTGAATGACTGTAATTTTGGGGAGTTAGTTATCACACCTTGTCATGGACAGATCATTCCCTCCTTAGGTTGGACTTCCGTTCCACCACCCCCCACCGCAGGGAGGCGGAACCACCTAGATTGTTCCGCCCCAGGCGCCTGATGGACCCGGAGTGGTTCCAGAGGGAGCTTGGGCCGTTTCCTGAGTCTCTGGCTCACAGCTCGCCTGGAGACCTGGTGGCCACCTGGGACGGGTTGGCCGCCGGGGCTCTAGATCGAGTTGTGCCCCTGCGACCTCTGACCCGGCACAGATCCCATTTGGCTCCGTGGTATACGGAGGAGCTACGGGAGATGAAGTGCGGGAAAAGACGTCTAGAGGGCATTTGGAGGGCGAGCCGTTCTGAGTCTGACCGAACACAGGTGAGATCTCATATTAAGACTTACCTTGTGGCGATAGAGGCGGCGAAATCTTCGTATTTCTCCGCCCTTATTGCGCCAGCAGAAAATCGGCCTGCCGCCCTGTTTAGAGTGACCCGCTCTCTACTTGAACCGAAAGCGCGGGATGACCTCTTGCAGGGTAGGGCGGAGGAGTTTTCCCGATTTCTGCATGATAAAATCGCTCAGATTCGGGAGGGGCTCGACTCCAATTGGATGGTCCCAGGGGAGGTGTCCGGGGCAGGTCTTGTGAGTGTTATCTGGGGGGAGTTCGATCCTGTGACCGCCGAGGGTGTGGACAGGCTGCTGGGGGGTCTGAATGCCACCACCTGTTTATTGGACCCGTGCCCTTCCTGGCTGGTTTCGGCCGCCAGGGAGACGACACGAGGCTGGCTCCAGGGGATTGTCAACGCTTCTTTGAGAGAGGGGGTGCTCCCTGCCGCCCTGAAGGCGGCAGTGGTGCGCCCCCTCCTCAAGAAGCCTTCCCTGGACCCAGCTATTTTAAACAACTATCGTCCGGTCTCCAACCTTCCCTTTGTGGCGAAGGTTGTTGAGAGTGTGGTGGCACGTCAGCTCCCCCGGTACCTGGAGGAAGCTACTTACCTCGATCCGTCCCAATCGGGCTTCAGGCCTGGACATAGCACTGAGACGGCATTGGTCGCGTTGGTCGATGATCTCTGGAGGGCTCGTGACAGAGGGTTCTCCTCTGTCCTGGTCCTATTAGACCTCTCGGTGGCTTTCGATACTATCGACCATAGTATCCTGTTGCGACGGTTGGAGGGGTTGGGGATTGGTGGAACCGTCCTTCGATGGTTCTCCTCCTTCCTCTCCGACCGTTCGCAATTTGTGTTGGTGGGGGGGAGAGGTCCACCTCTAGGCCCCTGCTTTGTGGGGTGCCTCAGGGGTCGGTCCTCTCTCCCCTCTTGTTCAACATTTATATGAAGCCGCTGGGCGAGATCATCCGTGGTCTTGGAGTGAGGTGTCATCTATATGCAGATGACACCCAGTTGTACATCTCTACTCCAGACCACCCCAACGATGCTGTGGGGGCTATGTCCAGGTGCTTGGAGGCCGTGCGGGATTGGATGGGCGGGAACAGGCTTCGGCTCAACCCATCCAAGACCGAGTGGCTGTGGTTTCCGGCACCCCGATATAGCCAGCTGACACCTTCGCTGGCTATCGGGGGGGAAGTTCCGCCCCCCACAGAGAGGGCTCGCAACCTGGGTGTCCTCCTGGATGTACGGCTGTCGCTTGAACATCACATCGTGGCCGTCTCCAGGGGGGCGTTTCATCAGATCCGTCGGATCTACCGGTTGCGGCCCTTCCTGGATCGGGACGCCTTGCGCACGGTCACTCAGGCCCTTGTCACCTCTCGCCTGGACTATTGTAATGCCCTCTACATGGGGCTCCCCGCGGGGAGCATCCGGAGACTCCAGCTGGTGCAAAATGCAGCCGCGTGGGTGATTATGGGGGCATCGCGTAGCGCCCATGTGACGCCCCTCCTGCGCGAGCTGCATTGGTTGCCGGTGGCTCTCCGGGTTCGCTTTAAGGTTCTAGTTTTGACCTTTAGGGCATGGGACCAGGTTACCTCCAGGACCGCATTCTGCCAGTGATCACCAACAGGCCGGTGCGTTCCCACAGAGAGGGTCTGCTCCGGGTGCCGTCAGCCGCTATGTGTCGTCTGGCGGCGCCGAGGGGTAGGGCCTTCTCTGTGGATGCCCCCGCCCTCTGGAATACTCTGCCACCGGAGCTCCGTACCGGCACGGACCTGAGGGCCTTCAGGCGCGCGTTGAAGACCTGGCTCTTTGAGCAGGCCAGCCTGGGCTGAGATAATGGTTTTAATTTGGTCTCCATAGCATTTAATTTTAAATTGGGGTTTTAAGGGGGGGGCGGGGTCTTTTTAGTCTCATTTATCAGCCGATTAATTTAATATTTTTTTAATTTTTGTATATTTGTGGGTTTTAGATGGGCTGTACACCGCCCTGAGTCCCCTGGGAGAAGGGCGGTATATAAATTTAAATAATAAAACAATATATAAATTTAAATAATAAAATAATATGCCCCATTGTTCATATTCTTCATTTCTGTATAGTTCATATTAATTTAAAGTGGATCTTGCCTACAAAAAAGGTGCAAGTGCACATCTATGTGCTTATAAATGTATGTATGCACCTGCCAAAAACCAAAGAAGAGGAGGGACAGGATTGTGGGGGGGAAGCATACTAACACAACCAAATAAAATTATTTGCTTATAGCTTACTGTAGTGAGCCATTCACATGAATTCGTCTACATTTTTACAAACAGCACTTTCTGTCATGCAAATATGAAAGCATATATACATGTACACAAACACATGCTATTCCTTCTAGTAGATACAGCAAAAAATGGGGAACTCCTCCCCTGATGGAGGTAGGTTAAGCATATTAATGAAGGTTATCAAAATCATGAAATATATACAAAAGCAGACACGTATAACCAATGTGACATAACTAGAAACATCAGTTTATTAGGTCACTAATAAATAGGACACAAAATAGGCTAACTACAGTACTGAACCAAAAGAAATTCAGCGCTGTATAATGTTTATCTATATAATTATAAACATCTAATTGGCACAAGAAAAATGTAAGAATGAACAAGGAAAGATATAAACATTGTGCAAACTTTCCCTATATTTCAGAATTATTGACAGAAGAAGAAAAATACTGGATAAATAAGTATAGAGTAAAATTTGGAATGGTGGACAAAATTAAGTACCTACTCTCTAACAAGGGTATAGTACCAAAAAGTAAAAAACATGGAAACATGTAATTTGTGAGTGTGGGGACATCTATGTTGGACATAAGGGGATGTTATGTAGAATGCAAAATTAAAGAACATGAAAAGAACAGGACAATATATAAAGATGTGACATCTAATTCTGAATTTGATTTCAAATTCTTCAGAAACCAGCAGTGTGCCTAGCAAAACACCAGCATGCATTCATTCTCACAAATGCATTGCTCATTACTTAGAAGTAGTTTTATCAATAAACACAGCCATGAAAACCTACATTCTGCAAGGAAGCCGTTAAGAAAAGCACTTGGCAGTAATATAGACTCTTTTGTCAGGATGTTTTATTACTGGGAATATTTCCAGTCATATCTTCCTCTGAATGAGGCTTTTTATCCTGAGCAATTACACCAATGCAAAATATACATTATCTGGATTGTTCCTCGCCTGTTCAGAACTGTTTTGGCCACTTATGTACTATGAACCCAGTAAACTGGATTGCTCTGTGGCAGGTCTTTTCCTGTATGACTGAACAGTTTCAGAAAATGATTATTAGGAAAATTTCCATAGACTTCTTATTTGTTACTTAAGGCATTATTTTGTTCTTTATGATGCACTGGGAGATACAGTTTAAATATTAGACTTCATGGTTAAGCTAATGACTAAATATAAAGTTTGATCTGAGTCTGACATTTTGTGACTACAAGAAAAGAGCTGTGTAGCTTTCTTGGTAATATGGAAGCCTCTTGTCAATGTCTTCTTCTAAAATGGTTTCTGGATTTTCCACTCTAATGTGCAGCCCTAGGATTTCCTGCTCTATAACTGCTTTCAGAATGTAGACATTCATAGAATGTTTCTTGTTGACATTGTTGTATACATTATATTTATTCCTCCATAAAGCCCTTGTAGTTTAAATGTGATTAATCAAAATTACAGTTAAGGATTAAAATGTTATTTTAGTAATAGTAAAAATATAGTCGGAGATATCGATTGGAAGACCTTATCGATCTAGGCTTGCTTAGAAAATCATGGCCAATGTTTAAAAAAAATGTCTCTTTTCAAGAAAAACACAAACTAAAAATAGTTAAACTTATAAATTTATTATAAGGTAGGCTTCCTCCTGTTTGTATCCATGACAACACAGATTTGTTTTCTGGAACACTAGATAATTACTTCAATATAGCATACATAAAATTAAACAGTTTTTTTCAGAAATATTAGAGGTATACATTTTGACATTATCCAAAATATGCATATTATAAAGGTGTATATAAAAGCATCATGAGCTGAAATTATTTGGTGATCATGAAATAGGAAACCCTTTTTAAAAAGAATAAAAATTGGAAAATATATAAAGATAGATTTTTACTGTAAATGGAAATCTCTTTTTGTGTTTCCTATTACAAATAATCCCTGAATAGGCTGATACGGTAACAAATAGGGCAGCAGCACAATAGTTGTATTATGATTTTGTTTTGGAGTGAAACAGTTGTGATTGCCTTAGTAACAATCTTTAAGTAGGCCAGGCTAGTTAACTTGACACTGACACTTTGAAAATCAGCACTGGAAGAATCTGCCTTCCCTCATAAATGAAGCAAAAATGTAATACAAATTAGTCAAGTTGTAAACAAATTTGGAGTCTTTATTTTCTTGAGTGCAAAGATAGTCAATTGCCCTTATTATTGCTCTGATTAATTTTGATAGCCTATACAGAGCATTACTGAAATACTCCATAGATATTTTTCTAAATTATATTTTGCAAATCCTTCATATGCAATACAGTCTATGCCAGTAATTTTAACTTAATCCAAGATCCACAATTAAATAGGAATACTCATCTTTTTCCCTTCACCTCTGCCCATTGCCTCTTCTTAAAACTATATTGCAATACAATAAAAATGTAGTTCAATTTCATATATTGTAAAGTAATAGATATTTCATATTCTCTAATTATAATATATACAGAATATATTTTCTTTTCTCATGTGTATTAAAATTGTTTTAGAGTAGGTATTTTTTAACTGCCTGCTTTTATTTTGTAGAAACACACTCAACCCCGTTGTAGTCAAAACCCATAAGACAGCTAGTCCTTGATTAATGACCCTAATTGGGACAGGAATTTCCTTCATTAAGTAATGTGGACATTAGGCAAAACATCACATAATTGACTGCTTATAGATAGTGCAATCACAAATGCAACTGCAGCTATATTGTTTGCTGTTTATAATAAAACATTTAATCTTTTTGTTATTCCCTCCATTATTTTGAGATTTATCATGCATTAAAGTCTAAAAAAACCTGCACTTGTTGTTCAAACTATAGATCAATATCTTTTAAAATATGGAAGCAAATCATTTATACATGTCAGTTTGGATTATAAAACTAGATATTTGATAATATTCATCATAAGGTAAAGCTGATAGTAAAAAAAAAGTCTTCCAGGATAATAGAGTTTCCTGACTATAGTTGATCTAATAAATTAAATTGAATCATTAAATTAAATTAAATTAAGCATCATAGGGAAAACACAGTTTTAAAAATATATCTATGTACTATATAAGCTAGAAGAAAAAGACAAAATATTATTGGTTGGAAAGAAAATACTATTTGGACATGGAAAACTCTTTAACATATAGTTTACATTTGTTGTACATGCAGATTATTACGTTTATATCTTGCCTTTCCTAGAGGAATGCAAGATGCTGTATATGCGCCCTCTTCTTATTCCCCCAACACACAAACCTGGGGCAGTAAAGCTGCGCTGAGAGCGAGTGACTTGGCCAAAGTGACCGTATAGCAGTGATGGAATTCAATTTTTTTTTACTACCGGTTCTGTGGGCATGGCTTGGTGAATGTGGCAGGGGAAGGATACTGTAAAATCTCCAGTCAGAGGTGGGATTTGCCGGTTCTCCGAACTATTCAAAATTTCCGCTACCGGTTCTCCAGAACCGGTCAGAACCTGCCGTATAGGCTTCCAAGGTTGAGAGTGAATTGGTTCCTGGATTTTCTTTGATACTTCTGCATGCTTTATTGACCTGACACTACCATATATTTATTAATTCTTTTAACACCTATTATCATGCCAATTTTCAATCTAATACTTAACATGAAAGTTGTAATGCCTTCGTCTTCTTCATCTTTAATAAAACTTAGTTTCTAGATGAATCATTCCATTTTCTTGGCCAAAAAACAGAATTAGTTTTGCTGTTGCCATTTTGTAGGATAAAGTCTGATTATTCATTTTATTCTACAGTCCTGGTCATTCCTGACAGTTTATCACCCCAAAAAATAATTTGATCTAATTCTGTTTAGTTTTCTGAGACCAGCCAAAGTTCACTAGGTGATGAATTATCTCTAATGAAAAGTTGTTGGAAAATGGTTAATCCTTTTGTCTAGTATATGGGCCAAGATGATTTGACCCAAGTTGACCCAATAATATTTTGCCCTGTTCAGAGGTGCTATTCGACCGGTTCACACCTATTCAGGAGAACCGTTAGTGGTGATGGGCCTTGGGTTGCAGAACTGGTGGCGACCTCTGCTGGCCACACCCCCGAACCGGGTCGCTTGTCCCGGTTGCTCTCCTAGCTTTCCATACCACGTGGTGGCCATGGGGCAGCTCGGGTGGATGTGCGCATGTGTCAGCTTCTGTTGGAACTTAATGAAAGTGAAACTGCACCAATAAATTGTTTTACTCACATTGTGTTTGTAGTAAAACTGGTTTATTATGGACTGTTTCCTCCAACAATCAGCAACAAATGGTGATTCCCAAGCAGAGCCAGCGCTGGGAGCGCCAACGCTTTTTATAATCCATATCTATTAATTACTTAACATCTGCACACCTTTTGCAAGGAGTGCATGGAAAGGCGGCGCAGGGTTGCTGGGGGCGGCGGCAGCGGCAGCAACCCTCCCCGGGACCACTGGAGCCGCCTGCAGCCTCTGCCCAGGCACCCGGATGGCTCCATCCCAGCTGTGAGTCAATGTCCCTCCTGAATTACCTGTTAGCTAAGGGCTTCCCCGAGCAAGTGCGAGCCGTTCAGCTCCGCCACGAAGGGAACGTGCTGTGCAAGGAAGGGCGGCTGCAAGCGGCTCTGGAGAAGTACAACCAAGCCCTCTGCTTGGGTGAGTCACTTTGGGGGGGAGAAGAGGGGCGTTCCCACATGACGCGTGTCAAGTGCTGACTCAGAAGCGGAGACAAAGGGGCGTTTGGAGCGGGTGGAAATGAGCTCAGGGGCGTGGGGGGAGGAAGTCTTCATCGCACCCAGGTTAACTTGTCCCCGTGTTCTTTACCCGGCGACTTTCCTCTTTGTTGGAATACAGAATAACATTTGGAAGGAGCCTTGGAGGTCCTCTAGTTTAACCCCCTCTGCTCAGGCAGGAGACCTTAGATCATGTCAGACAAATAGATGGGTGGGGTGGGGAGAGGAAGCTTTCAACGCACCCGGGTTAACTTTCCTCCTTGTTTGAATACAGAACAACAGAGTTGGAAGGGGCCTTGGAGGTCATCTAGTCCAACCCCCCTCCCTCTACCATTTCAGACAAATTGGGGTGGGAGTCTTCAATTAACCCCACTTAACTTGTCCCCCTCTTCTTTACCCAGCTATTTTCCTCTGTTCTGTTTGAATACAGAACAACAGAGTTCTGTTGGAAGGGACCTTGGAGGTCATCTAGTCCAACCCCCTCCCTCTACCATTTCAGACAAATTGGGGGGGAATCTTCAATACACCCCACTTAACTTGTCCCCCTCTTCTTTACCCAGCTACTTTCCTCTGTTCTGTTTGAATACAGAACAACAGAGTTCTGTTGGAAGGGACCTTGGAGGTCATCTAGTCCAACCCCCTCCTCCAGCAGGAGATCCTTACAGAATCATAGTGTAAGGTTCAGCTATAACTTAAGATCACAATGTGCCAAAAATGAACTTAAGCATACGCTTTGAAGAACAAAATCTAACTTTTATTGATCAATAAAAGAGTAAGACCTCTCCTCTCATACACACACATATGTGAGGAAAGTTACAAAGCATATAGACGAAAGTAACTTCTTATACCTTAATATTCTTTTAGAAGTAGAGTAACTGCATTGTAAAACGCTCTTTGATTTACATCTCTCCTGCAAAAAACAAATGTCCTTCTGGCACTTGTTTATCTTTCATTATTCCTTTTCCTATTATTTTGCTAATCGATCATAATTGACCATTTAAGAGGGCTGTTAACAGCATACTTCAAAAGGTGTATATTGCTCCAGATGTAGGGAGTTACTTTCCCAGGGAGTACATTCCATTCTCAAGGGGGTGGAACATAAACCAGATGGATTCAGATTGATTTAGATGGGATAATCATGTGTCTTCAATGAGAGAGATGTAACTAATTGCAGGCTCTAACAAAATGTTAGAGAAATATTTTCCACAACAGCAAGATAAGAAATGCCTATAGAGTAATAAATCCTTCTACATGCATAGGAAAACAACTGCCTAACATCAAGGTAAGATATGCCTATAGAGTAACCCTATTTAATGCTATATTTTATTTCTTTATTTATTACCTAACAATAGAATAGCAGGGTCGGAAGTATGTGTGTGTGTGTTTGTGTGTGTGTATGGCTGTCAAAATTCCAAAACAGGTCAAGTAGCTCTGGGGAGATCAGTCATAAATTAGAACACTTGCTAAGCAACGGGCCATTAAGCGAGGACCACTTGTATTTGGTTTGCTGGTCACATGGTTGCCTGGCCATGCCCACCCACATAGCCACAAAGACATGCCCACCTAGTCACATGGCCACAAACCCATGCCCATCTGGTCATGTGACCATAAAGCCATGCCCATCTGGTCATGTGACCAAGCCACACCCACACAATCACATGACCACCAAGCCACACCACAAATTAAGCCACGCCCACAGAACCAGTAGTAAAAAAATTTGAATACCACCACTGGCCCTGTTGCATATGTAATGACAGGATCGATTCTGTTTCAGACAGTAGTGTCAGCATTCCATAAAACCTCCACTCCAACAAATTACTCTGTGGCATACATCCTCTCAAAAATTCTGTTTTATTTGGGTAGTAAACTGGCACATCTGGGAAATCCCAATCTGAAAGTTCAGGATTTCCTTGCAATAAGTAAAAAATTTACAAATCTACTCATCTCATCACAAGCCCCAATCACCATTCGTCCCAACTTGAGATGTCTCTTCAATCAGGTGCAGAATAACATGACCTTGACTTAGAAGAAGAATGCTATTATGTCTAACCACATACACTCCAAGAAATTCGCCCCTCCCATTTTCCCAGGCTCAAGCATGTGGCAGTGTGAAAGCGTCTGGTGCTAATATGGCTTCCAAAGCTGACAAGTAGATTATTATGACTAAAATTATACTCTGCTATTTTTAAAAAACTTGAAAATAAGTTAAAGAAACAGGACAATTAACCCAAAAGTGATTAAAAAGGCATTTCCTAAACCAGGACTTTAAATGTCAATATAAATATCATTGATATTTTTATAGAATTTAGATATGGTAAAAAAGAAAAGAACAAATGAAACAGCAGTAGTAAGACATAATTAAAAAAACCTTCCTACAATAAACTTAAGAGTAGATTAAATCCTTTCATCCCAAACTCTCCTTCAGAATGTTTTGTCCTTTCTCAGTTTTATTTTAAAAAGTCGTGTAAAATACAAGCTCTTTCTTAAATGCCTCTGAAAGTAGAGAAGTACTAAAGCCTTTACAAGTAAAAATGAAAGAACGGGATTCCTAGAAGGACATCCTTTGCTAATGAATTTTATTTCCTGCTACTTCAATTAGCAAGGACAGAAAAGGGGAAAATTGACAGTTGTTATTACAAACATATCTCTTTTATGAATGTTTCCTTGTTTATAAAGAAAAGAACATTAATATCTTGCAATATTATTGCTGCTCAGCAATGGTAGTACTATCCAATGATCTTTCCTTTCCTTTTTTCTTTTTTTCTAAAAAAAGATTTTTACGCACTTAATAGGCATTGACAAGCTATGGACAAATCCTGAATTCCTATACAATTTCTCACATTAGAGTATCTACCTATTCAACAAAAAAAAGTTGGAAAAATGAAGTAATTCTCCTCATTGCTTTTTTAGGTTGAAAGTGGGAAAAAAGTAAAAAATGAAAAAAGAAGAAATGTATTCAACAGGTTTTATTATTCTGACATTTAAAAGATCAATATTAAGAACGTATATTATTTCCCCAAAGTTAAAGTTAATAAGAATATACATTAAATACCTTTTTGTATAATGACATTATAGCCATAGGATAATTTCTTTCTCTAAGAAATTGTCTCACATTTCTGCCATTTTTTAAAAATTTGGCACAGAATAGAATTACGACATGTAGAAATGTTCATTATCATTTATAGCCTAAAAATTACAGACCTGAAATATTTTGCTCTAATTTCAAACAGCTATTCCCACTTCAGTTTTATGTCTAGAGGATCCAACTTTCTGTTTCTCATGAGATCAATATGATGCTTCAAGGTCAGAACTTTTTACCCTTAGAATATTTTTACAGAGCTTTAATATTCATAATATTCATGTGCTATAGCTTAACCCTATGACTATTTATTTAAAATTAAACCAATTCATCTCCGGTAAAATAGATTGAATCTTGGGCAGAAAACTTGCCATACTTGATCCTTAAACTAAGCTCTTCACAAGGCAGTTTGGGGAGTCAAATTTTAGAGGAATTAATATAAGTAGCATGAGCTTGGAGGAGTTTAGACATTTAAAATAAATACAGCAGGGAAGCAGAAAAGTGGAACATGCAAATCTTCTAAAACATAATATACTTCAGATGATTTGAAAAAAAGTTTTACCACTCAATGCTGAAATTTCACTTTAAACAGTACATATAACATGACACATATCAGTGTAATTGAGCAGGAAAAGACTCATGGTTTTGTTTGAGGTTTTTAAGATTTTCTTTAAAAGGAGTAGAACCAAGAGAAAAGGATGAGAGAGTAGCACTATGTTAAAGCAGTATGCCAATGATCTGCAGGGTGAAAAATTTTCATTAACATGATAAATGTAAAATTATTAATTAATTAATTAATTACATTTAACCAGGCTGCCTGATCCAACAGACCTTGTGATAACAAGAAATGCAATTAAAACAATTTAAAACATAAACCATTGCAGCCCCATTAATAACCTTCTGGAATGCCAAGAGAGTAGCCATCAAATTACAACCATTAGTTTAGTGACTGTTCAGTGTTACAATACACTGAAAAAGTGACTTATAGCCTTTCCTCACTCTTGCAACTATTGCACATCGTCATGGTCACAGGATCAGAATTTGGATGCTTGTCAACCAGAATGTATTTAGAATGGCTGCAGTACCCTGGATTCATGAGATCATCATTTGCACCTTCCCAGCCGGCTGTCGACAAGCTAAGTCCATGGAGGAGCCAGATATGCTTAACAATTGCAATGATTCATTTAACAACCGTGGCAAAAAAAAAACCCTCATAAAATGTATTATGACCCCTTTAACAACCTCCTTGTGTAGGAAAAGAAATTCTGGTTCCAATTGTGGTCCTGTAAATTTGTGGGGAGATGCCTGTATGATTGTACTCTTCAAATATCTGAATGTTTTTCCTGCAAGCGTTGGAGTAAAATCATTCTCACTTATTACAGTGGACAGGCCTAGACTTAATGTTAGGGAATGGATTTGATTTAAACATTAAAATAAATGTCCTTATAATGTTAACTGTAACAACACTCTCCACTGCAAAATTTGTATTGAGCAGAAAATTAGATTAGTTAACCTTCCAAATTCTGTCCTAAAATTGTATTATCATACACACACACATGGGTGGTAGCGGAAGAGAGACAGGGAGAGAGAGAGAGAGAGAGAGGAAGAAATATAATGAGGCTTTAATCCCATTACATACTTATATACTTGTAAATCCAATGGCTTTGGCAATACCGTATTTACTACAAAATAGCCTGGAATGAAGAACATCCCAATTTACTGTGCAAAATAGCTTTTATGACTTCATTTGTACATCACTTCAAGTTGATGACAATGTGAACAAACCTTAGCAAGCTTCAAGTGAAGATCTATTGGTTTGCAAATATTTGCTTGTTTGGATGGAAACCATAATCTAAATGTTGTCTTCCCTGGCTTGTTTACCCACTTATATAAGGCTGTGAACATAAAAGTCAGTAGCTTCTTTCTAAGCATTAAAGGCAATCAAGAAGAAAGCTGCTCAGAATATACTTTTTGTTTGAATCCATTCATTATATGTTTGTATGGATACATAATCAAATAAAAAAACAAATTAGTATGATTACTTGCTATTGTTAAATATACCCAAGAGGTTTTTTTGTTTTTTTTTTTGGGGGGGGGGGGGGGGGGGTTTAAAGTAAGATTTTTTTTAACCTAGTAAAGAAAACACCTGATGAAAAAAAGATAAAAAAGATGTTTCAAAATGATATTGTTTGCATCATTTTTATGCTTGCCAATTTTTTTTTCTCTTAAAACTGGAATAACAGTAAGATAACATTTTGCCAATCCGGATTTAATTTTGTCTTTAAACTATTTCAGAGTATAGAATAAATTCAAATAAACTTTGAAAATGGATTTTCCTCCAAATTAAACCCCTTTAATGAGCAGAAAGAAAGCGATGTTATCTGTTTGTGACAATCACAAGGAAAATCTGTTTAGCACACAATTTAACAATTTTTAAAGAAAAATGTCAGCAAAACAACTTCCTTCTTACTTTACTAGCTGGCTATTGACAGACACACTCTAAAAGCTAACATATGTAAGAGAAAGGGTTTCTAAAATTTTGGAACACACAAGGAAATGCAAAGGGATTTAATATACTTGTATTGGACACCAGAATGAAAGTATAGGCCATAACATCACCATGGTGTGAAAGTTACTGCTTAGAGAAATTAAACGTTCAGGAATCTTATTCCCCCCTCCCCCCCCACAAATTTTAATTTATGCTGTAATTTACATCAGCATTTTGAATAGTTGCTGGAAACAAAGCAGCAGCTTAAAAAATTCGCTGCAAAATAGGAAAAGCATCAGTATTTAGAATCACTTATCACGAGTAATACATGAGTTACATGTAATAGAGCCTGCCCATTATGTTGGGACCTCCTTCCTCACAGGCCTTGAGTTTGCTCTCCCACCAGCTACTCTTCAGCTGTTCAGGGATGTGCAGGATTCAGCCAGCACTTGAACCAGCTCAGGACCCAGCAGCTTCCCTTTTTGTTTTTGCAGTTTCTGAGAGGGGCACAGCCTCAACTTTCCTACAGACACCATCTTTGGAGACCTGTTTTTAAGGAGGCTCCATTTTTAAAGCAAAAATGGAATCTCCTTGAAATGGAGCCTCCCTAAAAATGGAGCCCCCTACAAGGGCTACTTCACGTCCAACTGTAGCCAGCCTGAAGTTCCCTTGGGTGGATTACTGGCTGGTAGAAAGCAAGCCCAAGGCCTGTGGTTACCCAGAGGTTATGCGATATAGGCAGGAGGGCCGCTGAGATGTCCCTGCAGTCAGTTGTAAGAAAAAAAGACCATGAGAACATTGCAGTGGCCGTAGGAGCATTTGCTGTAAGTTTAAACAAGGTCATAAGCAGATTTGGGAGCACTGTTATAACTTCAAATCATTGCTACGTCACCAATCATATGTTAAGGACTACCTGTAGTCAACCAACTTCCCTCTTAGGAATGTGACAAAACAACAAATTTGATGCACTTTGAGGCTGCCTTTACTTGAAGTGGGAATAAAAGAAAAATAGCATTTTAAATAGAACAACTAAAAACTTCTATCTATCCTATTCATGGGCTAGAGATGATATTTTAAAAAATGCCAGAACTTTGCAGTTTTAATTCAAGGGAACATTTCAAGTCAACTTTACTCATTCTAAAAGTACATTTCTATTGCTGATATTTAAGAATTGTTAAGTCACTTTGATTCTGAGTTATACAATTTGTATTATTTATATGAACAGCAGTGCATGAAACATTTTGCTTGAAACACTAAAATGGTAATACAATACCTTGTCAGCAACATATAATAAATGAACTGTGAACTATCTCTATTGTAGTTTTTCCCTATCATACTATATTGGCAAAAATTCTTTGGAGAAATGTCCTGTTATACTCTTTAAAAGAGTATTTCTTGCTATAAAGGCAAGTTAATTAATCTTTTTGATTCCCTCCAGTGAGCTGCCTAAGGCCATCATATTTAGGAAGTATGAACAAATTATTACATTTCTTTTTTTATTCCCTGCAAGACATTTGGAAGCTAATGTTGGTTTTTAATATTCTGATCAGAATTGCTTTACTAAGAATGATTTTATTCAGTCATATATGTTATCAAATATTCATTCACCTTTAAAATACAAGGGCCTAAAATATAACAAATTGCACTACTTAAATTAAATAAAAATGATTATGTCTCTTTAATTTATTTTGGTTTTTATTGTGTCCTGTTACTGAGGCTTGATCTCAACCTTTTAAAAAACAATTGAGATTTATTGCAGTTTTAGACACATTGTTATAAAAAGCAAAGTCATACTAAAATCCTCTCCCTCTTTTCCCCAAATTTGACTCATACAATATTTCTGATAGTTGGGTAACGTTAGTGTTACAAAAATAACCTCAGACAAGGAAGAAAACTTAAAATGAAATAGACTGCAGAAGAAATTAAATATTTCCCTGAATCTTAATACAATCAATCAAGATCAGAAGAGGCGGAGTGACCTGAGTTGAACACAACAAAATAGATATCATTATCTAGTATAATACATCTGAGCCCTGGTATATTTACTTAAGTATGTCCTACTGAATTCAATACATGCCTACATACCCATCATACTGTTTAATTTGGGATATGCATTTTTTATCCTCTCTTTCTCTCTCTCTCCCTCCCTCCTTTCCTCTCCCTCTCCATCCCCCTCTTTCTTAGCAATGAACGTATCTAATATTCCTGCCTTCTTCCCCACAATCACAAACCTTCTGAGGTTTAGTTGGGCTGAGAGTGACTGGCCCAAAGTCACCAGCCACCATTGGTGCCTAAACTCACTTAGCAACCTAGTCCTTGCTTAATGAACACAATTGGGGCTAGAATCTTGGCACTGACTGAAGTGGTCACAGAGCCAGTTTGGTCTAATGCAGGGGTCCCCAATCCCCAGGTGGCAGCCCATTCAGAACCAGGCCACGCTAGTGGCAGACAAGCACACTCACATGCTGATTACATGGAATCATTCCCTCTCCACCCCTACTAGCGCTGGTCCACAAAGCCGGAAAGGTTGGGGACCGCTGGTCTAATGGTTAAGGCACTAGGCTAGAAACCAAAAAGACAGTGAATTCTAGTCCCACCTTAAGCATGAAAGCTAGCTGAGTAACTCTCTCAGTCTAACCCATCTCATAGAGTTAGGAAAATTAGGATGAGGAAGGATTATTAGGGTGATGAGCCATGAGTTATTTATAAAAATAAGAAAGGCAACATATAAACAAACAAACAAACAAACAAACAAATACATAAAATAAAATTTGAGGTGACCATGACCACTTCATTCAACAACTTGGTTCCAGTATTCCCCGAGGCAGTCGTTATGTGATCTCATGGGTCATTAAAGCAAAAGGAGCCGCAGGAAATGAGGGATTTTGAGCTCTGGGCTTGTAACAGGCTCAGAGCTTCAAATCCCTCTCTTTTTGCCTCTCCATGGAGGTTAGGAGAGAAGGATTGTGGGCTCTGTGCATGCTTGGATTTAGACAACCAGTGTCCATGCATGCTGGAGGTTGGAATCCTTCTCTCCCTGCCTCTGTGGAGGTTTCCTCTGAGCATTTTTGTCTCAGCATATTTACTCAGAACCCACTCAATCTTGACCCTACTTCTTTTTTGTTTTATCACATTAAACAAAAGTAACCCATTTAAATAAATATAGAACTTAAATATTTAACCCATTTAGGTATTTAAATGATTAAATACTCAAGCATTTACACTGCTTTCAATTAGATTTTATGTTTCCCCTGATATATAACTCTCTCTTGTATATATAACAAAGTGAACAAAAGCACAATCCTATCCATGGGTATTCTAATTTCTTTCACCAAACATTTACATCTCACAACAGATTCTTAACACTACCTTTCTATCATTATTAGCACACAGTTTCTCCATCCATTTTCTCATCTTTAACAAATATTATTCAAAGGTGTACAGATTAATAGTATTTATATTTCATTTCTGTCTAATTTCACTGATTAATTTTTCCTATGCTTTTCTGCAGCATGAGTTTTACTCATAAATTTCAAATAAATTATCACTATATTAAACAAAGCTGTAGGAAAGGGCGGGCTCAAATGAGTCTTTTGAGTCCCTTTATGTCCACAAGACATCTAAGTCCAACCTATATTGAACTCCTACCACTAATTTCCCTTGACTATTAGTAGTTCAGATTCTTGTAGAAAGTATAAGCTTGCTTTTAAACTTTTATATTAATTTGAGCCAGGGTGGTGCAGTAGTTAGAGTGCAGTATTGCAGGCTAATTCTGCTGACTGCCAACTGCCTGCAATTAGGCACTTTCAGTCTCACCAGGCTCAAGGTTGACTCAGCCTTCCATCCTTCCGAGGTGGGTAAAATGAGGACCCAAATTGTTGGGGGCAAACTGCTTAAGAGAGGGTTATAAAACACTGTAAAGCGGTATATAAGTCTAAGTGCTAATGCTATTTCCTGATTTTCCCATGTTAAAAACAATAGATTGAAATAATACGAAACATGTTTTAATATATTGATGAAAAGTGGATGCCATTTGTGTGTTTTACTGGACAAAATCTTCAGTGTTGACCATATTTTCAGTTTAAATTTTCATTTCATCTCATCCAGAAGAGGTTATCCTTTGTTGATATGCTAATAGAGAAGAGAAAGATAACAACTGGAGGTCAGATTGTTCCTAAGGAAATTTTTTTAAATTCAGATTTTTATAATGTATATACTGTATTTATAAATATAAATGATGGGGGAATGTCTTTGGTATCTCTGAGCTTGGTTGTTTTCTTACAGACATTTCATTACCAAACTATGTAGCATTACTGATGACGTTACCTAATATAATAATGAAATGTATGCAAGAAAACAAGAGAGCACCAAGGACCTTTCATTTTAAAGCTACAAATATTATCTTCTGTTGGTACAGATGTAAATATTTTTTCATCTTACATGGGAAGTATACAGTTTCATATATTACTTTCACACTTGAATATGCTGCAAATGTTTGCACTGTTAAATATAGAAAACCATTTGTTTTCTATTTTATTATAGCTACCTTTTCAAAGCAAGTATTACCTGCTGAACTATGTGACAACTGTTTTTATTTAGAACACAATAAGAAAATTATTTTGGAAATATGAAAAGATTGCTTGGTGTGAAAGCAGTGTCATTTTTTTCATTTTGGTTTGGTTAAAAGACAAGTTTCTTTTTTTATGTAAAACCAGCAAAATTAGTATTTGAACAGCAGTGAATAGGAAATGGTGTTAATTAAACGGCTGTGAAAAGATTAGCAATACTATTTTAACTCTCAGTGAAATTCTAAAAAAAACCTACCTAAAAGAATTTCAACATTTATGTGGAATGGTAATTTCTAGGTTAATTTTGTGAGTTCAGTTGGGAGATTTTTATAGAAATTTATTGGTTCCATAAAGAAAATTAAAAAAAAAAACACAATAATGAGGTTTCACTGGAGTGTATATTGATAGTAACTAAAATGTAAATATAGAAATATTGTTAAATCTAAAGCTATGACTAAAGCTAGAACAGGGGAAGTATGTTAAGGTTAACGATTAGCGAAGATTAAGTTTTCATCCATTGTACCACAACTATTTTTTTAAAAAAATAACTATTTTCTAAGTAATTTTGAGGTTAGAAAATATGAATCTTCTTATATTTCCAAAAGTTTTTGCTGTGGCAATTCATCATTCTCAGATTTTTTAAATCTCTCTCCCAGACAAAAACGGGAAACTCTAGGCCTATTTTGCCTAATTGGTCAGCCTGCTCACTCTTCAAATGTGCAAAATAGACTAATTAAAGTATAATTGATTTTATGAAAAATAAATATTAAAGATACAATTATGATTCATATAGTAAAGGAGGCTTTCCTTCAGAAAAGGCTGTGTTTCATCAGATTAAAACTATGGTGATACACTCTATCTTTATGTTGATCAGTTTGCCTCACCACAACCTGGTGTTCCTTATCCACATATACACACACACACACACACACAAATACACACACAAAATAATTAATATAAAATAAAAAGAAAACCAAAAAAAGAAAACCAAAGGAAAAAAATCAAACATGCAAAAAAGAAAAGGGGCGTTGGTACCTGATATGCCCGTTCTCCGTGAACTGTGAAGAACATCTTCTTAGGAAGGCTGGGCTTAATTTTGAGGATGCTCCTCCTCCTCCACGAGACTCATCTTTAGCGTCCCCAGTTTTGTGAAGCCGGGGTGATGAAACCCTACATGCTTCAACCTATCTAATACCCTTGGCCAGAATAGGCCCCACCAGATGGAAAAAGGGTGGGGATGGACGCTCTTCACAACTCACAGAGAACGGGCGTATCAGGTAAGTACCAATGCCCTTTCTCCCCTGAGCTGTTCAGAGCATCCAGTAATGGGACATACCAAAGCTTGGAACTGTCCTAAGGGAGGGACTCCGTCTGGGCTGAAGTTCTTTGCCCGTCCGAGTGAACTCATTGCAAGACCCTCCTGCCAAATGGAGCTTCGCTGATGCAAATACATCAATTTTGTAATTTCGAATAAATGGTGAAGGTGAAGTCCAGGTTGCCGCTCAACAAATCTCTTCTATTGTGGCCTGGGTGCAGCTGAGGTTTCTGCACTCCTGGTGCACTCCTGGTGGAGTGAGCTGTTATACCATGGGGCACCAGTAGCGAGTTGGAATCATGACTTAGCAATTGTGGCCCTTAACCATCTGCCTATAGTAGAAGAAGAAACCTTGCGCCCCAGAGTGTTAGGTTGAAAGGATACAAAGAGGGCCTCTGTTTTCCTGGAGAGTGCCGTGTGATCTAGGTACATGCGTAGCACCCTTCTTACATCCAAATGGTGCCATTGGCGTTCTAGTCTGTGAGATGGGCCTGGACAAAAATTTGGGAGCACCAGCTCTTGTGCCCTGCCGAATTGATTTTTGGAGTAAATGTTGGGTCTGGTCTAAGGATAACTCTGTCTGAATGGAAAATGCAGAGATCCTTTCACATAGATAAGGCTGCCAGTTTGGATGTCCTCCTTGCTGACATAATTGCAATTAGGAAGACAACCTTATAAGATAGTAAGCGGAGGGTCGTGGTCCTTAGAGGTTCGAAAGGACCCGTAGTAAGTGCAGTTAACACCTTGTTGAGATCCCAAGTCGGATAACGGTGTAAACAGGCGGCCTCAAATTCCTAGCACAATGGAGGAAGCTGCGAATGCGAGGATGATGTGAGATGGAGGTGAGATTCCCCCCAAAAGATGACCAAAGCTAGTGCCGCCACTTGTCTCTGGAGGGTATTTGGTGATAGAGCCTTGTCCAGGTCCTCCTGCAAAAAGTCCAATAGCTGTGCTACTGATGGGGAAGTGGGGTTGACCTGAGACCTCATGCACCAACGACAGAAGATGAACCAGGTGGCATCATAGATACAGTTCGTCAAAGGACGTCTGGCCGCCTGTATTGTGTGAATGACCTGATTAGAAATATGTTCACCTCTCAGACATTGTTGCTCAATTTCCATACAGCTAGGTTGAGCCATTGTGGGTCCAGGTGCAGAACTGGACCTTGAGACAGAGAGACGATCGACAACGGGATCCTCCATGGAGGTTCCAATGACAGGTCCCTCAGGTCCGCGAACCATGTTCATTGTGGCCAATATGGAGCCACCAGCAACAATTCTGCCCTCTCCTCCAGGAGCTTCTGTATCAGGAGGCCAGCGACATCAGAGGGCATTGACGGCCTCTGCTTCCTGCAATGGATATTGCGAAATGAACCACGGCAGTTCGGCAATGAAGGGGGAGGCAAACAGGTCAATAATCGGTTGGCCCAACCTCTGGACTGCCTGCTGAAAAATGTTTGGATCGAGGCGCCACTCAGATTGGTTGATCGTGGCCCTGCTAAGCCAATCTGCCTGAACATTCGCTAGGCCCGATATGTGTTCACTTTGTGGAAGAGTAGATTGTGCTCGGCCCAGAGGAACAATCTTTCTGACTCTTTCATTAGTTGACTGGAATGAGTGCCCCACTGTTTGTTTATATGGGCCTTTGTTGTTATGTTGTCTGTCAAAACGAGGACGTGTTTGTATTGAAGCTGCGGAAGATATTTGAGGAGGGCCAGGTGAACGGCTCTCAACTCTAACCAGTTGATGTTGTGCAATTTCTCTGGACCAGTTCAAAGTCCTTGCACCATGTGTGAATGGCAGTGGGCTCCCCATCCCACTAGACTGGCATCTGTGGTGACCAGTGATCTGTGTGGATCCTTGAAGGGACCACCCTTGTTGATTGTAGGACGTGTCCACCATTGCAGAGATCTGAGGACGGTAGGTGGTACTATGACACGAACCTTGGCATTGTCTCTCCCAGAGCATTAGTACGGCAACAGGAACCATTGTAGGGTTCTTGCATGAAAGCGGGCCCAAGGGACAATAGAAATACAAGAAATCATCTTCCCTAGTAATTTGGATAGGAGAGCTATCTGTACTTTTAGGGGTTCTGATCTCCTGAGCCAGTTCCTTGATACTTTCCTGCCTGTCTGGGCAGAGGAAAACCTTGCCTTCCTTGGTATCAAGAATGGCGCCTAGGTGAATCATTTTGGTAGAGGGTGATAAGTGGCTTTTTGCCCAATTGATAGAGAAGCCATGCTGTTGAAGGGTCAGTAGCGTGAGGTGAGTGTCCATGTTGGCCTGTTGGATGGATGATGCCAGTAACAAAATGTCATCCAAATAACATTGGAGACGGATGTCTAAGGGATGTGGCCAGGGCGGCCAAGACCTTGGTGAAGGTTCTAGGGGCTGACGCTAGACCAAATGGAAGGGCAGTGTACTCATAATGTATGTTGTTATAACAACCACAGAAATTTAGTATGGGAAGACCTAATCAGTATGTGTAAATAAGCCTCCGTGAGGTCTATGGATGTAAATACATCACCTCGTCTGATGCCAAGCAAGATGGATTGCAGGGTGGTCATTTTAAATTTGCGGTAGACTAGAAATTTGTTTAGGCGTTTTAGGTCCAGAATTGCCCTCCATCCCTCCGAACATTTTGGAACCAAGAAGAGGTGCAAATAAAAGCAGTGACCCTGTTGGTCAAGTGGGACAGGTTGGATGGCCTGGGTCTCCAATAAATGTGTTATAGCTCTCTGCATGAGAGACCTTTTTCTGGGGTCCCTGGAAAGTGGACACCTCATAAAAAAATTCAGGGGGGGTGGACCGGAATTCCAGAGCCAGGCCGAATCTTATTGTGTCCCTGACCCACGCATCGGAAGTAGAGGAATCCCATTGGTCGGCAAACAATTTTTGATGGCCGATGGGAACATCCTTATGGTCACTATTTGGGCCGGTGAAAAGGCCTAGATCCTGACCCAGGAAATTGTCTCTTAGGTGGACCTCCTCGCGTATTTCTATCCCCAAAGTCAGGCCTGTTGGGCTGTTGCCTATATCCTGATGTTCTCTGGTATCTTGGATAATAGGGTCCCTGATAAAAGGGACGAAAGGAGCCTCTACGAAAGAACTGATGAGACCTGGATTCTGACTTTCGAAAAAGAGAGGGGAAGATCTTTTTCTTGCTCCTAATTTCAATTAGGAGAGGGTCAAGTGAGCTGCCAAATAACTTGTCCCCCGAAATAGGGGCTGAGGCAAGCCGCCACTTATATTTAGAGTCGGCCTGCCAATGTATGAGCCAAAATAATCTCCTGGCGGAGATCTGAGAAGCAATGGCCCTAGACGAAAATTTTACAGTATTAAAGGTAGCATCCACAGAAAACTCTGCAGCCGCAATCAACTTGACAACATCTTGGTGTGCCCTTATATTAGAAGTTGGAATAATATCCCTCAAGTGACAAAGCCATCTAAGCAACGACCTAATGAAGAATGAGGTGGCCGTGGCCGCTCTAATGGCCCATGCATTCATTACGTGCGCTCTGCGGAGAGTCAGTTCTGCCCTCTTCTCCTCAGGCTTGAGAGTTTCTTCTGTTTTGCTTGGGATGGCAGAGGAGGATGCTAGGGCAATTATCGGTTCATCCACTTCCGGGGTATTTAGAGAGTTTGAGAACTCAGGTGCCAGATTATAAATTTATTTATCATATCTCATAGGGGTGGGGTATGACGCTGATGTGGCCCATTGTTTCTGTACTAAGTCAGAAAACATGCGTGGAGCAGGAATCACGTCCACCTCAGTGACCGGTTGGGAGAATATTAGATCTTCTAATTCCCCTGGGATGTCAGCTGGTTGGGTGGAGGGGCTCAGTTTGTTAAGGCGTGCCATATTCTTGGCCTTGAATAACAAGGACTTAAATAACTGTGGGCGGAATAGTCCTGTAAATACGGGCTGTTCGGGTGTGAGGCCCTCGACGTCCGACATCCCCCTCTTCAGAGGGTCGACCTCTGACAAGCCCTGGTCTATGGTGTGGACTGACCCCTTTTCCATTGGATCCATTGGATCCAATCTATCTCCCAGTTCCTGTGGACTCTATGGAACCATGTCTGTGGGGAGAGAAAGTTCTACCTGGGGGGTACCTGATGGAAATGTTGATCCATGATGCCTAGAGACCGCTCTGAGAGGGACCTGCAATCCGAAGCTGTGGATGGTTGTCTTATCCGAATTGCCTGGTAGACGCCTGCTGTTATGTCCTTTTGAATTGCCAACTCCATCCATGCCCTCATGTTGGCAGTGATTTCCTCCAGGAGTTGTTCTTCCTGGCGAGGGGCAACTGTAGTAGGTGTATATGTTGCCTCTGGAGCCCCTTTTGGGGGAGGTACATTGGATGGGACCTCCTAGGGGGCCTGTGCAGGCATGTTGTGCCTTCTGGACAAGTCCAGAGGCGCAGGTGGAGGGATTGTGACCTGAGCAGTATGAGACAGAATTTGTGATGATGATGCAGCCTGTTCTGTTTCTCTGGCATACTTTTTGGTTTGTTTTTCTAAGGTTTGATGGCGTCTGTGTGTGTCCTTCTTGGCCGCCTTTGATGGCTTTTTGGACTCCGTGGACTTATCCTGGAAGCTGCTCTAGATCTAGAACTGTAGTTGCCTGCCATGATAGTTTATTTATCGGGCTCACTAATTAAAGAGGCTGTGAATTATGGTGGCTGGCACATCTAGGGGCTTGCTCCCTTAGGAGGCAGTGGATCCTTGGTATAGTTAGTCCTCCTTTAGTTTTTTTAATTATATATTTTTTAAATTATGGTTTATATGAATTTAGAAACTAATTATATAGTTTGAGGAGGTAATGATCCTTCCTTCAATTTGGTTCCGGAATGAGTAACTTTGTTTAAGAAGGAAATTTGAATTGAGGCCAGTTCTGGAAAAAAACTTCAAAATGAATTCCAATTTAGGAGCAGAATACCCCCTCAGACCAATCTTCTGCAATAAAAGCAGAGAGGCCCACAACTGGTAACCTGCACAGACTTTTAAGGCCTATTGTACACAGTTGAGCTGCTAAATAGTATCTGTGGGGTTAAGCCAGCAGTCTAAGTTCACTATTACCCAGAGAAACTGGGAGTATGGAAACCAGTCCCCAGGAAGAGAAACCTAGAAGGGAAAAATCCTCCCACAGCCAAGGGTCGCAATCTGTGAAATTTTTGCCACGCGATTGGCTTAAAATGGCAGCCGCCTCGTGGTACAAAGGCAAAGGAGCAGCTATCACCGCCCAATTTGTCGCAGGCAAAATCGCTCGGCAGGGAGGGTACAGAGGCTAATTCTTTGCCCTCAAAGGTGTTCTGCGGGAGGAAGCCTCAGATACTGTCTGTGTGCTCGATTTTGAGAACTGCACCAGACGTTTGGAGGCTTTCACTTCAGGATGATCGGAGCGTTCGGAATGGAAGGGAAAAGATCAGAGAGATAAGCCTCTGTTGTTTTGAGGCCGAAGCCTCTGCTGCGCTCGAGCACACACTCTAGCGAGCGATCTGATAAGGTCCAATGGCCAGATGGTCTAAGGAAGGCTGTCAGAAGCTACAGAGTAATAAAATGGAAGAGAAATAACCAAACCTGGGTCTGCAATTTCAATGAATTATTCTAGCTCTATTCCGGCCAAAGAAACCACAACCTGATTTTAGGAAGGCTGACCTAAAACTGGGGACGCTAAGGATGAGTCTCGTGGAAGAGGAGGAGCGTCCTCAAAATTAAGCCCAGCCTTCCTAAGAAGAGTCTGAAGCACCTCCCATTACTGGATGCTCTGAATAGCTCAGGAGAGAAGTAAGGAATTGCTCCCAATTTCTTTTGCAGCAAATATAATTACAAATTACATCTTACTCTATGCCTACCAAAACATTTCATGAGGAAATGTTCAGTATGGTGAAAGCTTAAATATATTTCTATTTTTTAATGTTTAATCTTTTAAAAATATTTTTATTGTTGGCCTTGGAAGAAGCCTTCATATTAGATGTATTCTAGTTCAGCCTCTTCTACTTGATATCTTTGGTCATGGTTCTGGGAAATTGTGGAATATAATTCAGTACACTTTATTGGAAAAGGTTAATCTAAATATAAATACTTTCTGGAACAAGGAAAGGCCATTGACAGATATATCAGATAAGTATGTTCATTGCCTTCAGTTACTTATGAAGTAATAAAGGTTGAATAAAAATCAAATAACAAACAAACAGTAATGCTATTTTACTTCCTCTATAGTAGTTATATGGATATCCTCATGTATATCTCTGCTTTGTGAGCTACACTGGTGTGATGACCTGGGGTGTGGCACGAAGACAACACAGCCAGAGAACAGATATGAGTCCCGTTATTTGCTCCAACATGCCCAACATCCCATTTATTCTCCGACCTGGAGAAAAGTTCTCCCACTAACCTGCAGTAGCCTCTGGCTGCAGATACTCCAGTCCAAACGCTGCAAGCAGAATGACTGCAGTCAATCACTCCAGCAAGGCAAGATAAGCACACAGAAGCCTGGCAATAATTCAGTCAGGAAGAAGCCAGGAATGCAGACCCCAGCTCTCAGCACTAGATGAATTCAGTGTTTGTTCCTGACAAATGCCCCTCCCAACTGCCTTTCCTTTAAACTCTGTCCCCAGGTGTGCCTTGTGAAGGGAATTAGGGCCCTTTTCTTCCTCATAAGTCACACCACCCACATTGCTCTCTTCTATGTTCTTCCCTGCGTGCCCTATGATGATGGAGTGGGCCTTGGTCTTCATCTGAACCCCTCTCCCCTGTTCCATCTCTTCCACGCTCTGCCCAGCCTGACTTTGCCCTTCCCCAGTTTCCTCCACAGCCATTCTCCTGCTCTCTGTCAGCCAGAGGTGATATTCAGCAGATTCTGACCAGTTCTGGAGAACCGGTAGCGGAAATTTTAAGTAGTTTTGAGAACTGGTAGCAGAAATTTTGAGTAGTTTGGAATACCACCCCTGACTGGCCCCATCCCCACCTATTCTCTGTCTCCCAAGTCCCAGCTGATCGGCTAGGTCTTCTTTTATTGTCCTGCACAGGAGAATGGAGCTGGAAAGCAGGTAAGTGGGGGGGGGGGGAGGGAATGGGATTTTACAGTATTCTTCTCCTGCCATGCCCACCAAGCCATGACTTGCTCACCAAGCCACACCCACAGAACCAGTAGCAAAAATTTTTGAATTCCACCACTGCTGTCAGCTGTTAGTCTTTCCCCTTAGATTCAGACTCTGATGGGGGCATGACAACAGGTTACCACTTTGTTTTGGGTGAAACTAAAAGTGCTAGTATCTATGAAGCTTTAGATGGTATAGGGTCTGTTTACTTGAGGGACCACATGTCTGCCTTAGCATCTGTCTGGCCAATTCAATCTTGCAAGGTTAGCATATTCTGGTTCATTCAAGACTAGCTTGGTTGCTCAACAGTGAGACATGGTGAAGCAGGCTCAGTAGTGCCTACATTTTCTCATGAGAAAAGTTCATCTTCCTTCCCCAGTCCTTACCACTTTCTATAGAGAGACAATAAAAAGCAACTGTCATATTTCATTACTGTCTGGTTTGGAAGCATTACTGCTTTAGACAGGAAGGCGGTGCAGTGGTGAGTATGGCAGAAAAGGCCATTGGTAGTTCACTTCCTTCTATCCAGGACATAACACACAAGCGATGCTTGAGCAGAGTCCACAGGATTGTCTGGGACACTACACATCCTCTTCATTACCTGTTTTCCTTGTTACCTTCTGGGAGGAAGCTTTGTGGTATCCGAAGCAGAACATCCAGATTCAGTCACAGTTTTGAGTTCTATTATGAACTCTCAAGTTACCTGAGTAGATATATGCTTTCTCTTGAGAGCAACAGAATTTCATTTTTAATGTATGCCGATGTGCTCGCAGTAAAAAAAATGACAATAAAATTAACTTATCCTATCTAAACAATGTCATTCGTTGAGGCACTTTGGCAAGCCTGCAGTGTGGATGATAGATGCCTCTTTTTTCTTTATTCCCATCTGGTTTTGTAATTTCTGTAATTTCTTCCATCTTTTCTTTTCTTTTTTGGTTTTGTTGTTTTTAAATATTTTTAGCAATTTGTAATCCAGTCACTGAATGTTAAGTGACTTATTATTATTATTATTATTGATTGGTTACACAGTCTTCCAGACTGAATTTGGCATTTTTATCCATCTACTGAGTCTTTCCCAAGGATCTGAGTTAGGCAAATGTTGTTTGATGGTATTAAAGGTGTCACGGAATGTAAGCTGTTCAAGTGAGACTGCCTTTTGCAATTGACTGAAGTGACTTTGTCAATGCCACGGGTGTTCAAGTGATGCTCCAGATATTTTGGGATTGCAGCGAAGGCACCTATTACTATTGATACTATCTTTGCTGTTTTCTGCCATAGTTCTTCTCTTTCTCTTTGCAGATCCTTGCATTTTGTGATTTTCTTCAGTCTTTCTCTTCTCTTCGGCTGTTTCCAATTAACAACTAACGTCTACAATGATTCTCCCTTACCCATCTTTCTGCATTCATGCTGAAGCATTACTAATGAAGTAGTCATCCTTATGTACTCAACAAACTGCATTTAGTATCCAAACTGAAAACAGTCTGGGGAAAAGACAAAATATGTTGCTGCTATAAGATGAAGGATGGCACATTAAAGCTTGATATATTGATATATTTGCAAAATGGCAAAGTTAAGAATTATTGTAAGAAATAATCTCCTGGGAACAAGATTACAACCAACCTTCTGAACTACTTCTGTGACGTTTCTGTAAAGTAAAGTTTGAGACCAGCAGAATAAAACAAGTAGGGCGAAGTATTTAACACCTCCTTTTTAGGCATTTAAGAAGAAACAAGAAAATAAAAAGTCTAATAAAAGTTGGTATGATTAAACACATATCAGAATAAGAAAGTAGTTGCACTATGAGGAACTATTATTATGTGTATTTCACTAAAATGAGCCTAGAGTTCAACTCAAGGCCTCCAACAAAAGAATTGCACAATAAAGGCTTGACACAATGTCAAAGTGCTGACATTCTCTGTCTTTTCTAGGGTAGTTTTACAAAATAATGATGCTTTAAAAATGCTAAATATACTAAATATAACTTAACTATGAGAATTCATGCAATAGCACTTAGACTTATACCGCTTTACAGTGGTTTACAGCCTCTCTAAGTGGTTTTACAGAGTCAGCATATTGCCCCCAACAATTTTGGTCCTCATTTTATCCACTTCGGAAGGATGGAAGGCTGAGTCAACCTTGAGCCTGGTGGGATTTGAACTGCCAAATTGCAGGCAGACAGTAGTCAGCGGATATGGCCTGCAGTACTGCATTCAAACCACTGAGCCACCAGGACACTGCAGTGCTTTTTCTAAAAAAGTCTAATATATTATAAAATGTTGCAAACTCTACATCAATGTGTTAAAAAAGAAACAAGGTTGATAATCCTTGGGCTCTATGCACAGCTGGCCTTGCAGCAAAAATGATAGAGTCATCTTAAGAGAAAATAATAATAATTTCCTCATCAATAGTAAAAGCCACCGCTTCTATAAAAAGGAACATTCTGGTTTTATGCATATGTATTTACTTTCTTTATTAATTTACTAATCATACTGCTAACATAGTAGTGAACAAGTGTAGGAAAAGGAATTAAAATTAAAAAGATATTTCTTAAATGAAGACAAAAAATTAAGCCTACTTCAAAGCATTCAACGTCAATGGGACTATTTAAAAGGCACCTGGAATCAGTCTTAAAATCAGCTTACTATGATGATCCCTGCACTTCTTAAAAACTTTAGTTTCAACAAGCAAAGTCTCTGTTTCTATAACACTTGGCTACTAGTAGAGGATAGATAATAGCAATAACAATAACACTTAGACTTACATACTGCTTTACAGTACTCTCCAGCCCTCTAAGTGTTTTACAGACACTCTCAGTGTATTGCCCCCAACCGTCGAGGTCTTCATTTTACCGACCTTGGAAGGATGGAAGGCTGAGTCAATCTTGAGCCGGTGAGACCCAAATTGCCAAATTGCTGGCAGCCAGTGATCAGCAGAAGTAGCATGCAGTACTGCATTCTAGCCACTGAGCCACAGTAGCTTTTAATAATCCTTTAACAATGGACAGAAAAGACCATAAAAGGCAAATGATTTCTTCCTCCAAATTAATATAATTCTGCAAAAACAGACATTCACAATCTTTTCAATTTCCTACAAGTTTAAATCAAATGAATATTGGCTTCAAATAAGATATGTCTAGACTAGCTTTAATCAAAATAAATAAATAAAACACCAGAGCTTTATTTACCTTTTTGTATTTATCTATATACAGTAAGTCATTAAGCTGATGCAGTACCAAAGATATGAATACATTTTTTGTTTATGTGCTTCTTCCTGCTTTTTTTCCACTCTGTAGATCAGTTTTGTAGGCAAAGCCGTAATTAACAATTAAATCAAAATTGGCAAATTGTGATTTGTACTTCAAAGAGTATTTCAAAAAGACACAATATGCCATCAAGTGCATATTGATGGCAATATGCCATCAAGAGGAACCTAAATGATATAGAAACTAAACAGAGTCAGTATTGAATAATTTCAAATTTTAAGACTTAAATTTTTTAAGTCCACAAGAAATTCCAGGGATGTAAATTGCATTGGAAAGTCAAAACAATGGCAATAAGTTAAAACAACAATAAGTCAGACACTAGCTTCTTTACTGTGGCACTAAAATTGCTGTCTCTTGTGTTTCTTTATAATATTCATTAATAAAAAGAGGTTGGCTCTTAATATAATATATAGAAGACCGGTCAATAATTTGCTTAGTTGTTTAGTCTGCAGCTCCTGTCTTCCAAGTCATTCCTGCATGCCACCATTACAACACAATACATAAAAAGTAGATGAGCTATTTGGACAATGATGAATATCTGCTTAGGAATTTTTCTCTTGTCCTGAATACATAGATTAAGCATACGTGAATATGGAAAAATAATGAATAAAAATATTATTGATCTGATTCTTTGTGATGAAAGATTGAAAGAATTAAGTGAAAATCGTAAGAGTGCTAAGAGGTTCAGAATGTGTGACAAACTATTAATAGTTCCAAATGTGACAAACTATTACTTGGCAGCCTAGAAGGGGGGGGGGGGGAGAAATGGACATAAAAGAAAAAAGAAATAAAGAAAATTAAAGTGGAATAATTGCAAAGAGAAATAATAAGACATAAATGAAAAAATAGAGCAGCCTATACAGGTTCTGCTTGAATATACTGTATTTAATGAGACAAAGTCCATTAATTTCTTGGTCAGAGATGGATGAAGTCTTGACACTCTTCTTCTTTTTGGTCTGCAGAGATTTCCTGAATAAACAGGGCCAATATTCACAGATTTTTGCTTTGGAGGCAGCTTCTAGGATGTCCTTAGAGTTAAGAGAGTCTAAAAATTTAGTTTGCCTTTTTTAAAGGTTGGATGTCTTGGTGGGTGAGACATTAAGAAGCATTCTCCCCTATTTCAGACCACTGAAAAAAGGAATAAGGGATAAAATGTTTTTTAAATTAAAAGTGAATCCATACAATCTTGTCCCCAAACAGTGATGTGCAACAGTGACCTTGCATTCTATGATGTAGTCCTCATCACAGGAACATTGCTTTAATAATTAGTGCTGAATGCTATTTTATCTACTCTAATTAATTAATATCTATAGTAAAATAACTAATGCCCATTTGTGTACAACTATCTTAAGGGGTATTTGAGAAATGCTATAATATCCATCTAAGGCTTCTATTTCATAGATTAAATATGTTCCTTCAAATTGAAAGTGAGAGTACTTGAATGATATAATCTTAATATGATTGTATATTCAAAATACATTTTGCTACTAATTTAATTCTGAGCTGTGCATACATTTTTATACTTAGGATTCAATTTTATGTATGTTAAAGTGCTGTATCATTAATCTATCCAGACAGCCTGTTTTATTTTCAACATTTGACTGAGGAAGAATTTCTTATCTAGTTTGTGGCACTTCTATTTTTCTGGAATAGGAGAAAAAAAGGGAAGCCTGAAGAGCTTAAAGTTATAGACTGGTATTGATAACTTCCCTTCCCAGCGTGCCAGATGCAAGAATTGTTCCCCTTGTGGTGAGCTTCCTTCCCTATGAATAATTCATGATTTCATGAATTTCAAAAACTGTTAGATTAGAGAGATATCTAATTCCCTTCCAAAAGAAAATACCCAAAAGCACTTTCTTGGCATTGTTTTCTTGGAATTATATAAGAATATATATACTACGTGCACACACACAAAGAAAGGGAGGAGAGAGGGAGGGGGGGTAGGGAGAGGGAGAGAGAGAGAGAATAGTTTCCCTATAAAACAGAAAAATTGCATGGCAATTAAGTCCACCTTTGAGATTTTCTTTGACAGCCTTGCCTGACAATAAAGGTGTTTCTTTCAGGGACACATAAGAGATTAGACAGTCATTAGTTCAGAAAGATATAGGATCTCCTGCTTAAGCAGAAGATTGGACTAGAAGACCTACAAGGTCCTTTCCAATTATATTATTATGTATTCTACATTTAACTATTTGTTTAGAACAATCTTTCCTAACTTAATACCACATACATTTGCTATGAGTTACAGGAGTTAAAGCCCAAGACCTCTTTCAACTTATATATTTTATGATTCTAGTTTGAGGAAGGTTTGCATAAGGAATCTCTTCAGAAGATAAGAAAGAAAAGGCTTTCTCATCATTTTTTTTAGCAAAAAACCAGGGAGAAAAGGCAATAGTGCTAAAGTTTTATAATCCGATCAAGTTGATTTCTATAAACCACGTTCATTTACACACTACATGACTTCTATGAAGTATTTTGAAGTAGACAATATTTTTTGTCTGTTGGATTTAGTATGTAGAACACTACTCAGAGCTCCTATCAGTAGACTTAAAGGAGTACTCAAAAATGGCATCCGTTAGTAACCCATTCCAAAATACTATTATAGCCTTGAAGCTACAAAAAACATTCTCATTTCCATTTCACAAAAAAAGGGCATTGGTACTTACCTGATACGCCCGTTCTTGGTGAGCTGCGACAAGCATTCAGAGATTGGGAAGTGCTTAGTCTCTGGTACGATAGGCTGAGCTTAATTGATAGGACGCTGTGGCTCCTCCCCGTCTTCTGTGCAGCGTCCCCAGTTTTTGACGAAACCGAAGAAGGGTATCCTCGCCTATGCTAATGGCAAACTGATTAAAAACTATACAGCAAGAACATAACGTTGGTCGGAGCAGGAACAAACAGATGGACAATGGGTGGGGCTGGATGCTCATCGCAGCTCACCGAGAACAGGCATATCAGGTAAGTACCAACGCCCTTTCTCCATTGAGCTGCTCCGAGCATCCAGAGATTGGGACATACCAAAGCTTGGCTGTCCTAAGGGAGGGTCTCCGTCTGACGTGGAACCCCTTCTCTTTCAGAATGTACTTGTTGTAACACCCTCCTACCAAAAGAGGCCTCAGCGGAAGCGAATGTGTCAATTTTATAATGTCTAATAAAGGGCGAAGGAGAGGCCCATGTTGCCGCTCTACAAATTTCAGTAATAGGAGCTTGAGTGGCCCAAGCTGCCAAAGTTGCCGCACTCTTCGTGGAATGTGCGGTGATACTTCTGGGCACCAGTAATGAATGAGATTCATACACCTTGGCTATTGTTGCCTTCAACCATCTGCCAACAGTTGATGGTGACACCTTTTGTCCCAAGGTAGCTGGTTGAAATGACACAAACAGAGCCTCTGTCTTCCGAAAAGAAGCTGTCCGGTGGATGTACAAGCGGATGGCCCTGCGGATGTCCAGTCGGTGCCATTGCTGTTCCAGACCCCGAGAAGGGTTGGGACAGAAATTTGGAAGAATTAATTCCTGTGCTTTATGAAAGGCTGAATTTACTTTAGGAGTGAACGTGGGATCTGGTTGTAGCACCACTCTGCATGGAAAATACAGAGGTCCTTCCGGATCGACAAGGCTGCAATTTCAGAAATGCGTCTAGCCGAAGTGATTGCCACAAGGAACACCACCTTGTAAGTCATATAGAGGAGAGTTGTCATATGCAGGGGCTCAAATGGACTCCCCATGAGAGCTGAAAGAACCTTGTTAAGATCCCAGGTGGGATAACGATGGATCATAGGAGGACAGAGATTTGTAGCGCCCTTCAAGAAACTCTTTATTCTAGGGTGATGAGAAATAGAAGAAAAACCCTCCCATCTCACCACCGAAGCAGTAGCTGCTTCTTGCCTCCTTAACGTGTTTGGGGAAAGTCCTCTATCTCGACCATCCTGCAGGAAGTCCAGGACCTGTGCTGGTGAAACTGAACATGAATCTATCCTAGATTTAGTGCACCATCTATGAAAAGTGGCCCACATAGCATTGTAAATGTGGTTCATAGAAGGTTGTCTGGCCGCTTGATAGTAGCGATCACCCTTTCAGAGAACTTCTCTTGAGCTAGATGTGTCCACTCAACCTCCAGGCGGTTAGTTGTAGCCACTGAGGCTCGGGGTGTTGTATCGGACCCTGCGTAAGGTGAATCTTGTGTGGTGGGATTCTCCAAGGCTCGGCTACGGACAGCCTCTTGAGGTCCGCAAACCATGTCCTCCTGGGCCAATGAGAAGCCAACAGAATCAATTCCGCTCCCTCCTCTAACAACTTCCTGAACACCTTGGTATCAGGGGGATAGATGGAAAGGCATAGAGAAGACCTTGGGGCCACTGACAACGGAGGATGTTGAAGTTCTCTGCCCCTTGAGATGGGTACCTCGAAATGAACCTGGGGAGCTGTGCGTTTGGGGGGAAGTGAACAAATCCACAAGCAGAAGATCAAACCTCCGAACCATCTCCTGAAATAGATTCGGATGCAGGCGCCACTCCGATTGATCGACTGTGGCCCTGCTCAGCCAATCTGCAGTGGTATTTGTTGTCCCTGAAATGTGTTCCGCTATGATGGAACTCAAATTCCTTTCCGCCCAGCGGAACAGTCTGATTCTGCCATGAGCTGTTTTGAACGTGTAGCCCCTTGCCTGTTGATGTGAGCTTTGTTTGTGACATTGTCCGTGAGGATTAGAACATGACCCCTGCTTATGTGAGGAAGAAATTCGCGAAGGGCCAAATGCACAGCTCTGAGCTCTAGCCAATTGATGTTGTTTGATTGTTCTGCTGCTGACCAGAGTCCCTGAGTCGAAAGAGTCTGGAAGTGCGCTCCCCAACCGGACAGACTGGCATCCGTGGTAATGGTCAACCTGTGAGGCTCTTTCAGAAGGTAACCTTTGTTGATTGACGGAACTGTCTACCAATATAGTGAAAGACGGACTCCTGCCGGGACCAGCACCTTGACCCTGGAACTGCTTCATCCTGATCTTCAATAAGGAAGCAAAAACCATTGTAACGATCTGGCATGAAATCGAGGCCAAGGAATAATCGAAATAGAGGAAATCATCTTCCCCAATAGCGTTGACAAATCCGCAATGGATACACGTTTCAGGGTTCTGACACTTTGAGCTAACGAGGATAGAAACACTTGTCCCTGAACTGTGTCTATTATTGCGCCTAAATGTGATAATCAGGTAGAAGGAACCAATTGGCTCTTTGCCCTATTTACAGAGAACCCCTGCTCCTGGAGAATTCTTAATGTTAGTTGCAAATCAGATTCTGCTTGTCCAAAGGAAGAAGATAAGAGAAGGATGTCATCCAAATAGCAGTGTAGCCTAACGGAAGAGTTCCGTGAATAAGCACCTGCAGCCAGCAAAACCTTTGTAAACGACCTAGGGGCGGATGACAGTCCAAAAGGTAAGGCTACGTACTCAAAATGTCTGCCATTGTAGCAAAATCTGAGGAATTTGAAGTGAGAAGGCTGAATTGGAATGTGTAAATACGCTTCTGTTAGATCAATGGAAGATAAAAAATCTCCTTCCCTTATTCCGAGGAGAATGGACTGTAACGTGTTCATCTTGAATTTGCGATGAACCAGAGAGCGGTTCAATCGCTTTAAGTCCAAAATTGCCCTCAATCCCCCCAAACTCTTCGGAACTACAAAGAGAAGAGAGTAGAAGCCCTGACTGTGTTGATTCTTGGGAACGGGCTGAATGACTTTAATTTCGAGAAGATGATCAATCGCCGCCTTCATAAGGTTCCTTTTGATAGGGTCCCTAGAAACAGGGCACTGCATGAGAGTTTGGGGGAGTGGAGGCGAATTCTAGAGCTAAGCCAAATCTAACAGTGTCACGGACCCAGGAATCCGATGTAATGAAATCCCAATTATCTGCAAACAGTTTCAGTCTACCCCCTATGGGGACAGATTGCCTGGAACTATCTTGGACGTCTAAATCCTTTTCCTGCCGAGCCTTTAAAGAATCTTCTCCCCTGTGTTCCTCTACGAGGTCTATCCCCGAAATCCTGACCCTCTGACTGTCTGACCTCTCTAAACTCGGGAGTCCTCTGGAACCTATTTGAGAACGTCCCACGATAATAGGGACGAAAGGAACCTCTCCGAAAAGGCTGGTAGGGTCTATTGTCAGAACGACGGATGAGGGAGGGAAGGATCTTATTTTTATTTTTATTTTTTTTTAATTACATTTATATGCCGCCCTTCTCCGGAGACTCAGGGCGGCTTACAGTCTATGGAGCACCATGCTAAGTGCTCAGCAATAGCCTTCATTCCATTCTATATGCCTGCTTATTAATAGGGCTTTTTGGCCTCCCCAAGCGGCATTTTTACAAAGTCAGCTTATTGCCCCCAACAATCTTGGATCCTCAATTTACCTACCCCGAGAGGATGGAAGGCTGAGTCAACCTTGAGCCTGGTGGGATTCGAACCTGCACTAATTGCAGGCAGCTTGCACTAAGTGCTAGATGATTAACAGCCTGCACCACCAAGGCCCTTGTCTCAATCACCAGGGGATCTAAGGCAGCACCAAACAGTTTCTTGCTGGAAATTGTCGACGATGCCAATTTCCATTTATTTTTGGAATCTGCTTGCCAATTTTTTAACCATAGGAGGCACCGGGCCGTCGTTTGAGAAGCCATGGCCCGAGCAGAAAATTTAACAGGATTAAACGTGGCGTCCGCAGAAAATTCTGCTGCAGCCATTAGTTTGGCAATGTCCTGATGTGCCCTGACACTGGAACCTGGAATGGTGTCCCTCAGGTGACGTAGCCATCTGAGGGAGGTCCTCATGAAGAAGGATGCGGCAGTAGCCGCCCTTATGGACCATGCATCTGACTGATGAGCCCTTCTAAGTGTGAGTTCTGTTTTTTTGTCCTCTGCCCTAAGGGCATCTTCTGACTCAGTGGGAATGGAAAATGGGGAGGCCAATGTAACGATAGGGTCACCTACCACTGGTGTATTGAGATGATCTGAAAACTGTGGATCTAAATTAAAAAAACTTTTGTCGAAATTTGTGGGTGGAGGGCGCATTGAAGCAGAAGACCACTGTTTCTGGAGTAGATTCAAAAACATCCTTGGGACCGGAATAACCTCGACTTCATTGGCCAGTTGCAAAAAAATGAGGTCTTCCGACTGTTCCTGAGTCTCTTGTTGTGGATCAGAGAGAGGCTTATCGAGTCTAGCCATGACTTTGGCCTTATAAAGGAGGGATTTGAGCAACTGAGGCTGAAAAAGACCTGTAAAGGTAGGTTGGTCAGGCCTGGCCACTTCATCATCAGACATATCCGTAGCTGGGGACTCTTCCCCCAGCGGAACGTCGCTATCCTGCATAGACACTGACTCTAAATGATCCAAATTGGTCTCGCCTTCGCACTCCTCCTGAGCGTGACGTGTCTGAAATGCTAAAGGGGGTTCCCTTGGGGTAAGTGTCTGAGGACACCGAAGAATCGATCTGTCTGAGGATCGAATGGATTGATTGTCATATTCTGACGATGGTACCTGTCTGGTCCTGTTGGATTGTTGAAGACCAGCTGCGATCCCCCTGCTTATCGCCAGCTCCATCCACGACCTCAATGCCTGAGGAACCTCTTCTGGAAGAATCTCTTCCTGTCTTAACCCGGCTGCTGTCGGAGTAAAAGTTGCTTCCGGAACTCTTCTCGGAGGCTGTGGAACACTGGATTCAGAGATATCAGATGGGCAAGATGGCACAGATAAATCTAAAGGTATTTGAACCTGAGGGGATGTATTGTGGGGAAGAGATGCCCTCTCTCTCTCCCTTGAGTGTCTTTCAATTTGCTTTTTTAACGCTTTCTGACGCCTGTAAGCGGCCTTATCTGCGGCCTTCGAAGGACCCTTAGACTTTTGGGACTTGCCTTGGATCCGAGGTTTGTCCCCGCCTTTGCTTGCCATTGTAATAAGTTTGTAAATTATATGCAAATTATATATGTATATGTATGTATGTGTATGTATGTGTATGTATGTATGTATGTATGTATGTATGTGTGTGTGTGTGTATATATATATATATATATATATATATATATATATATATATATATATATATATATATATATATATATATATATATATATATATATATATATACTTTGTATTACAACACCCTGTTAAGCCCCAATTAAGGGAGAAAGCATACTGCTTTCTTTTCTGTCTTTCGGCTCATCACCAGAGACCATACCGACAGAAAGCTATTTGTTTCAGCTTAAAAACCTTACACACACACATATATATATATATATATAACAATTGTATTTGTCTTTTTGCACTGTTAGGGTCCTGCACCCCCACTGGGACAGGGAACCCAATCTTATAGTTCTTCTCCCCTCTTATTTATTTTAAGCTATTCAAGTATTTAAATATGTTTTTAATTATTATTATTTATTTTTTATTTTTAGAAATTTCCTAATATCACAATATTAACAAAAATACTATATAACTTATTTACAGAGTTATATATACAAGGCTGAATAAGCCAAGGTGAAAAAAACGGCTTCTAAATACTTTAGATATACAAAGGGGCCCAGGCAGAAGTTCCACAGGCTTCAGGCCTGGATAATCTGCACTTGATAAGAGACAACTTTGCTTCTTTTAAGATATAGGAAACAGATTGAACACAGAACAAAAACAAGTCTCCCAGCCGGAGCTGAATGGAGTGAGGATATATGAATATAAATACAGGCTGCTTTCTCCCAGGGGATCGAGCCAGCCACCACAGGAGAAATAAAGAAAATTAGGCCTCACGAAGCCACGTGTTGAGGCCTGGCCCCGGGGAACGCGCGCTCAACAATGGTGGACTGCCCCCTGGTTAAGGTATGGCGCAGATCGCAACTGGCGCCAAAATAAGGAATCAGCAATACCACAGGGAATTATAGAGAAAAACAGCAGAGCAGCGACAAAAAGGGCTCGGGCCCCACGCCCTCACCCCTGCGCTCTCTTGGGGAGGAATCTGACTAAAAGAAACTCAATTTGCAATTCAATGGCAAGAAGGGGAGGCAAACTAGCGCGATCTCAACTGGGACGCTTTTCAAAGCACCCACGATCGCTCTGACTGCTTTGGGGCCAATTGCAGTCAGAGAGAAGGAGAATTTGGAGAAGAGAATTAGAATGACCAAAAAATGATTACCACCAATTGTCCTCCTCCGAGCAACAAAATTGCTGCCTACCGTCTCCAAGGCTGAACAAAAACTGGGGACGCTGCACAGGAGATGGGGAGGAGCCACAGCGTCCTATCAATTAAGCTCAGCCTATCGTACCAGAGACTAAGCACTTCCCAATCTCTGGATGCTCGGAGCAGCTCAATGGAGAAAGGAAGATACATTTTGTTCCTTTCCCTAATAACCTTTTTTTTTTTTTTTGGTAGGGGCGATGGAGTAATTATTATGATAGGATACCCACTCAACTTGTTCTGGGGTCAGGTGAAACAAGTGTCCCAGCAATGAGAGAATCACCAGGCCACAATCTCTGCAAAGCTTCAACATTTCAATGGAGCCTCGTGGCGCAGTGGTTAGAGTGCAGTACTGCAAGCTACTCTCATTGCAATTTGGCAAATCGAATCCCACTGGGCTCAAGGTTGACTCAGCCTTCCATCCTTCCGAGGTGGGTAAAATGAGGACCCAAATTGTTGGGGATAACAGGCTGATTCTGTAAACCGCTTTGAGAGGGCTGTAAAGCACTATAAAGCGGTATATAAGTGCTATTGCTATTTCAGATAGAAATATGACCTTTAGTACAGTTTCATATACAATGTAGGTGAGTTAGAGTAAATCAGTAGCTGCCAAATACAAAGGACTGAACTGATTTCAGCAGCAATGGAAAGATGAAATGTGGAATGTGGAAGTGCATCCACTGGGGATGGAAATCACAACTTGCTCTAGGGCAGTAATATTGTTTGCTATGAAACAGGTCTTAAAAGGTAATTCTTGGTTATAAAAATGACTGACTATTGACATGAGATAAAAAGCTACCCAATATAATCAATTTATTGTTATACTTTTACAATATAAGTAACAATTGGTTCTTTCTATTCTTTCTCTGCTTTTGATGTAAGGTTGTAAGTGGGTCAGATGGACGGAAAAAAATCACTCAAGAATACATATTGTGGCATCAATCGCATGTTGCTAATTCCTTTGAGGTTATTGGTTTTTTTGCTCTACCTATAACTCCAGCTTAAAAAGAACTAAACACTAACAACTGAGGAATTCTACAGTGGCTGGTTTCCAGTCTAACCATGAAGACAACAGATTTGCAGTGAGTGTAAAAAAGACAGTATTTATCCAAAATTTAGCCTACCCATGTTTTGTGGAATGATGATATACAACAAACATGTTAAGTTCCTTTTCATTCTAGGTCCGAGTTGAGTCTACGCTGATCAAAATAAACACAAGTCAGTTCACCTTTTGAGTCTCATAAATGAACAACACAGTGGAAATATGAAGCAGAGAGCAAGAATTACTCTCTCTAAATACCTTCATAGTACTTTATCTTTTTTTGCACTAATACTATCCTATTTTGTAACTTAAGCAACGAGTCAATAGATTTTAAGATATTGCCTATTGCTACAAGAAAAAAGAAGCTAGAAGCTTCCTTGATCTTCCAATGAGGAGTCTTAAAATTATTGCATTTGTTATTTATGAGCAGAATGAAACAATTTCCCTCTGTGTCTGTATAACCACTTTCCTTTATAAATAGCACAGGGGAAAGATTGTTTGTTTTGGGGAATTGTGGGATGCAGGATAGGGTGCATCTCTCAGAAAACCAAGAGTACATTTTTCACACTAACAGGCTGGTAAAATAAAATAAAAGTAAAACAATTGGAATGTCCCAGATGAGATGTCTAGAGCATTGCTCTTTTCTAAAATAAATTGGGAATATCAAGATCTGGGTTCATTCAAGTTAAGAGCTAGAAGTGATGGATCAAAATGGGTGGGTTCAGAAAGCTGCATCAAAGTGTGACACTTTAAATAAGGAACTGAACCAGGGCTATGGAAAGAAATAGGAACAAAGTAAATGGTAGAAATAATAAGGACAGAATCTAAGCATATATGACTGTGAGGGGGAGAAGTGCTTCAGAAGGGATAAACCTCAAAATGAAAGAATGATATGACTAGAGT
This sequence comes from Bungarus multicinctus, assembly GCA_023653725.1. Lineage (NCBI taxonomy): Eukaryota > Metazoa > Chordata > Lepidosauria > Squamata > Elapidae > Bungarus > Bungarus multicinctus. Next base: position 206,771,462 of record CM042834.1, read on the forward strand.
TAGGAGATATTGGGTACCTGGAACAATTTTTTTTGGGAACACAGTCATTGATAAACAAGAAAACTGTGATTTCAGACATACAGGTTAGTTTTGTTTGTGTTCTAGTCTTTACTTTAGAACAAATTAATCAGGTTCAGATGGTAGATGCCTGTATATCTTCTTTCTATTTCAGCCTATAGCCATCACTGAGGTGCAATCTGCAGGCCTGATTACTTGGCTTATTTGGGCTGTAGAAATTTATGAAGGGCAGGGACTAGTAATTAATGCTTCATTAATGGTAGATCCTTGTTCTCTTTCTTGAAGGAGAAGATAGTATGGCCCTCCTAAAAAATCTAGCTCTCAATCCAGCTATACTAGACAATTCCCATCTAGTTTCTCATTCATTCATTCATTCATTCATTCATTCATTCATTCATTCATTCATTCATTTATTTATTTATTTTATTTATAACATTTATATACCGCCCTTCTCCCAAGGGACTCAGGGCAGTGTACAGCCGAATCAAACCCAGAACAATACAAAAGTTAAAAAGAAATTAAATAATGGCTGTTAGATTAAGACAACCCACCCCCAAAAATTTAAAACCCAAGTTAAAACCGAATTTAGGAGACAATTAAAACTATCTCAGCCCAGGCCAGCCTGCTCAAAGAGCCAGGTCTTCAACGCGCGCCTGAAGGCCCTCAGGTCCGTGCTGGTGCGTATCTCAGGTGGCAGAGTATTCCAGAGGGCAGGGGCCCCCACAGAGAAGGCCCTACTCCTGGGGGCCGCCAGACGACACATAGAGGCCGACGGGACCCGGAGAAGGCCCTCCCTGTGGGAACGCACTGGTCTGCTGGAGATCACCGGCAGAATGCGGTCCTGCAGATAACCTGGCCCAATGCCATGGATCGCCTTAAAGGTCAAAAGTAGAACCTTAAAGCGAACCCGGAAAGTCACTGGCAACCAATGCAGCTCGCGCAGGAGAGGCGTCACATGGGAGCTACGCGACGCCCCCATAATCACCCGCGCGGCCGCATTTTGCACCAGTTGGAGTCTCCGGGTGCTCCCCACAGGGAGCCCCATGTACAGAGCATTACAATAATCCAGGCGAGAGGTGACAAGGGCATGAGTTTCCCTGGCTTAGAACACAATGGCAAAAGGTTGTAATTCTGCCTGCGGTATGAACAGTCATCTGTTCTTCATGATCTGCACACATTACATCTCTACTATGCAAGATGCAGTGGTTTCCAATTGGTTTTTGGTTCTAATTCAAGATATTGGTTATAACCCTTAAACCCTACATGGCATAGGACCAGGCTATTTGAAGGACCACCTCTTCCCAGTTATATCTACCTGTCCCATCAAGTCCAGCTGGAGATTTATGTTGCTGGTCCAATTGGCTAGGGAATGTAATCAGACAGGTCCTAACCTTTCGTCATAGTCCCCATTCATGGAACATCACTACTCCAAGGTGAGGTTGGCCCAAGCTTTGTTGATCTTCAAGAAGGTTCTTAAAGCAATGGTTTTGTCAACTAGCTTGGGGATCCCATGGTAGAATGAAGGCTATTAGATGGTTATATGACAGTTCATGCAATGTACCTTATGTATGTTTTCCTGGCATTTTGGTTTTTTTTTTTAATTATTTTCATTCTAATTTAAATTAGTTAATGGCTTATACATTTATTACTTATGCTGCACAGAGTTATTATATGAGATAAACGCCTAAATAAATGAGATCACACAAATAAAATTCTGGTTATTTGGAATGAAGCCCACTGTCATGATCCCTTCCACTTGAATTTCTTTACTGGATATGAGATGACTCTCATACACCTCTGGATGGAAGTAGTACAGCTCTCCTTGTTCTTTTAGACCTCTCAGTGTGTTTGATAACACCAATCCTGGTATCTTTCTGAGCTACCTTTAAAGGTTAGGATGGGACACCATTTTATAGTGCCTTTGTGTCCTTACTGAGTGGGTGGTTCCAGGCAATGATCATACAAATTGAGTGACGAAATTCTTGATTACTCAAGTGTGGGATGTCCAATGCAATCCCCTCTTCTCCTCCATTACCACAATCATTTTAATATCTACATGGAAACACTAGAAGGAAAATTCGTTGGTTTGTAATGAGAATCTCCACTACATGTGGGAGGTTGTAAGTGCCCAGATAGGATGATACAGACTCAGACTAAATCCCAAGAAATTGAGTGGCTAACTGATCAGAAAATATCTGCTTATTGTTAGCTCTTAGAATTTATCACATTTCCTATAAAACAGGTGGCCATGATACAATACAATACTTATGATTCTGGTTACATACATTTTCCTACATGAATTAAATCTTCCTTTTATATTAAGACTTCTCTATTGTTCAATATCATTTAGCATTTCTTATATACTTTTCCTTTCTAATTGTCTGTCTCTTGTTTCTTTTATGATGAAGTGTTTTATAGCGATTCTCAGTTGAATTGTGCCTGGATGCACAATTATAAGTGCTACATACAGGCTACACAATGTAGCCATTGAAATATTGAAAGTGTTAATTCTTGAACATGAAAGACATAAATCAAAAGAGAAATTGTTTCAGTATGTTTCTAGGAACAATTACTTTCAACATGTATTAATTTGTATGTATAACACAGGGCAGTGTTACTATTATATCAAATATTAATTGCCTGGAAAAATATCGAAACTTGCTGCAGGATCAAAACACTCAAAACATGTTTCATAATGTTAGAAAATTCTTGCTATATAAATCTGTATATAAACAAGTGTTATTAAAAGTTTATATGCTTAAAACTAATGTGCCTCAAATCACAAGTATCCTGGTGTTTTGCCTTTTGAAAAGGATGCCACACTTTTCCACAACAAAAATACTGAAGTATTTCTGGATTGAATTAAACAATTTATAAAAATACATGAGTTTTATTGTGTGTTTTAGTAAAGGAACTTCATATTTTAAAAACACTTTTCCACAACAAAAATACTGAAGTATTTCTGGATTGAATTAAACAATTTATAAAAATACATGAGTTTTATTGTGTGTTTTAGTAAAGGAACTTCATATTTTAAAAACATATGTAAAAACCACTAAAGCATCAATCCCAAGCTAGATAATTTTATTAAATCATTGAAAGCAACAGAGGACTGCCATCAAGTGGCTGAAGTTAGTACAATTTAAAAACTGTGCTTTTTTTCCCAAGCAAAACTATGAATGTGGAAGGGGAATAGCCCTAGCTGAAGGGTTATGGTTCTGCAGATAAAGAAGTTCCAAATATTCCAGCCTATTCTACCATCTCCCTGGATAATAATTTCTCTAGAGAAGGTAACAAAAGTTAGTTCTTACTGGGGGGTAAAAAACTTAAAAGATTCTTAACACATATTAATTTCATCAACTAGAATTAAACTCAAAAATTTAAATAGCACCTCTAGTTGATGCAATCAACATGCTAAAATTTAAGAATTTTTCTTTTTTTTTATTTGTTTATCAAACATGCACAAAATAACAAATATAAGTATGAACATAAACAAGAACAAAGGAAGTAAATACACATAAATGGGGACAGTAACTCAGGAATGATAGGCATGCTAGTTCGCTTATGCATGCCCACTTTAAGGACCTCTTAAGAATGGGTGAGGTCCACGGTAGACAGTTTGAGATTGAAGCTGTGAGGGCTTGAGGCTGTAACAACAGAGTCGGGTAGGGCGTTCCAGGCGTTGACCACTCTGTTACTGAAGTTGTATTTTCTGCAATCAAGTTTGGAGTGGTTTACCTTGAGTTTATATTGGTTGTTTGCCCGTGTATTATTGTGATTGAAGCTGAAGAAGTCGTTGATAGGCAAGATGTTACAGCAGACAATTTTGTGAACTATGCTTAGATCAGACCACAAGCGGCGCAGTTCCAGATTGTTCAGGTCCAAAATTTCGAGCATGGAGAATACTATTGTGAGTAGAGGAATGGAGTATTTTTCCCGAGAAATACCTCTGAACCTGCTCAATTGTGTTAATGTCCGATATACAGTGCTGATTCCAGGTGGACGAGCTGTATTCGAGAAGTGGTCTTGCAAAGGTTTTGTATGCCCTAGTTAATGTTGCCATAGAAGAAGCTTCTCAAAATAAGGTTAACAATTCTTAAAGCCTTTTTGGCAATGCTGTTACAGTGAGCTCTGGAGCTTAGATCGTTTGAGATAAGTACTCCTAAGTCCTAGAGTCATCTACAAGATCACTTCTGCCTAACTTGCATTTGGTGTTGATTTTTTTGGCCAATGTGTAGGACAGAGCATTTGTTAGTTGAAATTTGGAGTTGCTAATCGTGCGACCATTCTGACACATAATCAAGGTCGCTTTGCAGGGCAGCAGCATTGTCGGTGGTGTTAAATAATTTTACGTCATTGGTGAAGATGACGCAGCTGCTTTTAATGTTGTCACATAGATCATTGATGTAAAGCAGAAAGAGTTTGGGTCCTAAGATACTGCCTTGGGGGACACTGCTATTAACTGGTGCTAGATTTGATAGGGTCTTCCCTATTTTGACCACTTGTTGCCTGTTTGACAGAACGTGGCTATCCACTTGTGCAGGGTCTGGAGGTGCTGTAAGAACTATGTTTCAGCAGTAGTTTCTTCTTTCTTTACGTTTTAAAATATCTGTATGTGTCTTCTATTACTTGAAAACAAATGAGAGATTTCTGCATATATTAAGTTGTGAGAATTCTCACACAGTGAGTGAAAAATATTTCATTCATGTATTCAATTTATTTGCCATCTATCTCATTTCAACTTAGTAGCAAATCTGACTATTGCACAAACAGATGGAAACCTTTATGCCCTTTCTGGACCAACAAGTCTTCCTCAGAGTTACCCATGCTCTAGTTACCTCCCATCTGGAGTACTGTAACGTTCTGTACATGGTGCTGCCATTGAAAAGTAAACAGAAGCTTCAATTGGTTCAAAATGTGATGGTCCGCATGATTCTGTGCGAGTCTAGATTAGCACATGTCACCTCCCTTGCAGGAGCTGCATTGGTTGCTGATTTGCTTCCAGGTCTAATTCAAGATGCCTGTTAAAACTTATAAACCTCCACTTAGCTTGGGGTCAGGTTATTTGCAGAACTGCATTTTCCCAATTACTGTACATCTATCCATCCCACCAGATTATGGTCCCCTCTATCAAAGAGATCCACTTTGGTTTAGTGGGACCAAGAAGGGCCTATTTTTGTTGTGGTTTGTTCCTTGCAAAACATCATCCTTGTGGAAATAAGTCTGGCTCCACCTTGATATTCTTCTGAGATGTCCTGAAGACATAGTTTTGTCAGTGGCCTGAGAATTCCAGGTTGATATAGAGCCCATCAAGTGATTTATTTGAATGTTGTTGCCAGTGGCATGAGAGTGTATTGGGTTTTTTATTTGGTGGTTTATTCCTGTAAGTCACCTGTAGTCACCATGAGTGAGTTGAGCAGCCATATTAATGTCATTAATTAAAAAAAATTAAAGTGGAAGACAGGCTTCATAAGGTGAAAAAATGAAAGCACAGAATGACTAAAATGGCTTTCTTAAACAAATTTACGTGGCTACCTAACTACCAGAAGAAACTCTGGGTGGTGAACAGGAATAAAGACATACATATGCACATACATAACTCAAGATTACTGTTTAAACCCAACAGTCACTAGAACTCTTTTCTAATAGCTTCTTAACGTTTATTTTTCAGTAAAGCTTCCTATTTTTTTTCCAGCAAAGATTACTCATCAGATGTTCTCAAATGTTTGTAAACTTGTCTAACTGGTTCTAGTCTTCCTGGTGGGTGAAATCTGACATATGTAAAGCAATTTTTCTTATGTAAAAAGTAGGCAGCAATAAAATCTTAACATAGTCCCTTAACAGTTTCCAGCATCTTCCTCTGGAGAGAGTTTTTTCACAATTTAGATGGATGTAACACTGTAAATGCCAAGTTTCACGCTCAGTACAAAAAAAACCATTATGCAAAAAGATTTGGGATTTTTGGTATGATATCAAAACATAATGATAATAAATGTAAATAAATTATTAAACAATGACAAGTTGTCACAGAGTAAAATTAAACAAAAGTATGCTAGCATAAGAAGATATGAAAGAAATGTTGATGTGATTTCCTAAATTCCGTAGGTGTATCCTTAAGCCTACCTAGAAGAGACAGCTAATAGCTAGTAATGAAACCTTTGGACAGTGGGACAATTTGTTCTTTTTAACTAATGTTTAACACCTACTTAAATTTATTCAAATGCAAATTTAGAGACTGTGTGACTAACATGAAGTATAGTATGCTAACACAACAGTGATTTTCAATTTCATCAGTTACAAAATCTTTTTACCATATTCTGGTTGTTTTATTTCCTTGACAGCTTTACATATGCCTGTATATACTTGTTTTAAAAATGTTTTATTACATTCTGAAAACAATTAAATGTTTCCAATTTTTTTCTGGAAAACATTCTGATTCAAAAACAGGCCCTCACTTTACTACATTATTTCAATTTCATTTGTTTTATAACACACCTTTGGTTCTGAGGTAGGATTTCCCATTATGAACTATGTGGCAATTACTTTCAAATATTGCAGAAGTTATATGGGGTGAGACTATGAACAGTTCGTTTCGAATATCTTCCTAGTAAAAACTGTAATCTTTGAATTGACTTTAAATGGAAACTTTCCAGAATTTTGTTTTTTCCTTTTTCCTTTTGGAATTTAAAATAAATGCGGAAAAAATGTAGAATGTTGAAAAAAAAGCCCACAACATTAAATTCTACTCAGGAAGTAAGACAAGCAATTTGTCTATAATTCTTATTTTAGTACTACTTTATCAGTGGAATTACTGACATATTCAACCAGAATTATGTCATTTTTTTACTGGCATAGAAAAACAAAATGCCACCAAAACTGTTCCAAGAGCTTTGCTAAAACAGATTGAAGAATAATAGGTAGAGACTACCTATAAGGCATAGAGGTATTTATTCCAGAACTATATACACTCACTTCTTCACTAATGGAGCACCCACTTTTACCATTTACTGATCAACAAATAGACGTTTGATTTTAATAGCTTCCTTGCTGAAACAACTGTTTCATAATATGTGCAGACATACAGTCCGAATATAGTGAGAGGAAACTTAGTTTTGCATTACTATGGGTGCGCCATCACTGGGGATTTAAGAAGAGACGGATAGCCATTTGTCCAGAATAGTGTAGGGTCTCCTGCTTGAGCAGGGGGTTGGATTAGAAGACCTCAAAGATCCCTTCCAACTCTTATTAATTTGTAATTATGTAATTTGCAATTTTAACTTTAAAATGAGTTCAGAAATTAGTTGCAAACCAATGGAATCAGTAAAACATAGGAGTAATGTGAATAAAATTCCAAGTCTTAATAATTTGATATATTTTGGGCCAAACAAGGCAGAATATGATTTATTCTATGAAAGCAATTATACAGTTAAAAATGGGGGTGCTTATTAAGCATGTAGGAAAGCTCTTCAGCATAGAATAGGTATCACAGGTCCAGAGTAATATGATGTTTCTCTACAAATTTTGAGGAAGCTTCAATGTACTGGGCTCATCTAACCTATTATCTTATCAGGTACTGGTTTATTTGAACTGGATGAAAGAGAGTTGTTTTGTTTATTCATTTGTCAGTTAGATCCTATATCTTTTGTGCAGTAGCTAAAGGAGACATACATCCTATCCTGTGGACCCAACATTCTTTGAAGGTACTCTTAAAATCTTACAAATGAATTAAGTGGTTTTGAGGTCTCTATCTGCTATAAATTGAATTCACATAAAAATTTTCTGGCCTGGTAAATTATGTTTAAAGCCTTAAATATTCTTAATCTTGGTCCATAATAAATGGTTTGCCACTGCCTTCTTTCAGGTTCTTTTTTCAGTTACCCAATTTTGTCTACACATTAAATTCTCTGGCAGTGTTCTGTCCAAAAGGTAAATATGTTTGATCCCACTTAGCTAAAGTTGTCTGGTTTCTGTCATAAAAGACTGAAATAATACAAATACTACACATTGTTTTGTTCATAACAAAATAAATATCTGAATCAATAATTCAATGCTATGGATGTCCCATTCACATTACAACATAATTCTTTATGCTCTTCTTTAAAACAGAAACAAATGGTTTTATTTTAAAGTAAAAAATTAAATTAAACACAAGTTATGCTCAAACCACTAGATGTCTCTAGCTTCATTTCTTATCAAGGTACTCATTAAAATATGAATACAGTTTTCAATTCTTATCTAATGATGAAAATTCAGAGTTGGGTTAATTCCTCAAAATTATGGAAAACAGGTTGCTATTTAATTTATGAACTATAACATTCCCTATAACAAAGCCATCAGATTGTGTACTTCCCTATGCTCCAAATGTATTAAAAATACCATTTCCAGAATTCACAATTAGCATGCCTTGGACCCTGTTGTAAAGCTAGCAATTTAAGCAGTCATTCCTAATCTGGAGCCATCAAATAAATTTGTGAAGAACCTAAAGATTCATAGATCTTTCTTACATATCTTCCTTTTTATTTAGCTTGCTTTCTCCTAACATGCCTTACCATCAATCACTCTATTAGGATATGTCATCACACACAGGTTAGATTTTCCTGCTATAGAATAGTATAATAACTTTGTTGTCACTTTGAACGTATACTAATTGGCATACATTAAAATGAAATTTCGTTGCATACAGCTATCAGAGTCACCACGTCCAATATACATTACATAAACAGGCAAAATAAATAAATAAATAAACAAATACATACATACATACATACATACATACATACATACATACATACAAAATTATGCATATAATCACATATATTATATGACTGTTATGGCCCGCCGGCAGCTTGTGGAGCTGGCAGCAGAGTCAGACAGTGAGGATGGGGAGGAACATGGTCCAGTCCTGGAGGCTGAGGAAGGCTTGGACGATGGCTCTGTGTCAGAGACAGAAATGGGTCCAGGGCAGATTGGCAGTTATCAGCTCCCTTCAGAGTCGAACATCAGGGAGGCAGAGAAGCAGCTGGAGCCGATTCTCAGCCTGCACATGTGCAGAGCTACCAAAAGAAAAGAAAAATTATGAACTAAGGGTTGAGATGGGAGTAAGGCCAGGTGAATGGTGAATGGTTCCTCCCATAGGTATTAGAAGAAAAAGAGGAAGGGGCTTTTGCAGGAAACAATTTGAAGCAATGTGAAGATCTGTCTGTGCATCTCAGAGACTCTGTGCCAAGCCTTTCCTTGTCAGCACTGCATTTGAAAATATTTACTTGGCAGCTCTCCAGGTTAGATAAGGTCTGTGCTCCTAATTAGAGCCTTGAAAGACTGTTTGCCAGGCCTTTAGCTGAATGTGAATGCAAGAAATTCCCCTTCGTTTAATAAAAGAGAGTTTTGCCGGGACAAAAAGTCTGCTTAGTACTTTTTGGGGAAGCCTAGGTCAGAACAATGATACAGAGAAACAACACAGTCTAGTTGGATGTATACATATACATGGTGATAAAAATTAATCATGTGAGTTTACCAGACGGATGGATAGAAAGCTGTTACAGAATTTGGTAGTCCTACTAGAAATATTTTGAAATCTCCTCCCATGGGGGAGCTACTATGTATCTATGATTAGATGCAAACATCATGCAAAATCTATTTAGCTAAGTATATTGATATGAATTGAAAGATTTTATTGTGGTCAAGAACTAGTGCATTGGTTTGTTGAATAAGTCATAATCAGCTGTTTTGATCATACAATAAACTCTAATTTCCAAACAACACAGGTTGAATTCACACAACATAAAAATCAAAAAATGAAAAAAGACAAACATGTATGGTTTAGTGCAATATGCAATTAGTCAATCTAATTAACATAAAAAAATGAAAAATCAAAAGCAACGAAAACTAATGCCAGTGGTATGTTAAGGTATTCAGCATTCTTATGTAATCATCCAGAGATTAATTTCATCCTGTATAAATTTTCAGGTTTTATATATTAAGCAATGGTTTCAAGTCATCCAAACATACAAATTTCCTTTATTCAAAATCATTAGAATATATGCATATAGAGAGTATTTTAACTTATTGCATATGGTTTGCCAACTGCACAGTGGCAGATAGGACAGCACTCCAGAGTGTTAACATCATTGTCCAGATGATCATTGGTTTCCCTCTACCCTCTTTGGAAGAGCTTTATAACTCCCGCTGCCTTAAGAAAGTTCAAACATTCGTAAAGATCCATCTCATCCTGGGCACCCTGTTTTTGAACTATTACCATCTGACAGATGGTATAGGATAATAAAACAAGGACAAAAAGGCAGAAAAACTGCTTCTATCCCATACATAGTTCTATATTCAACTATATTGAATTCTATTGTATAGTGCAATATTAATGCACTATCAAGCGTTTTCAATTCAATTGTATAGAATGCGAAGGATGTATGTTTGTGTTTTATTTTTATAGTTATACTGTACACTGAAGATTGCATTTAATTTTGTTGTATGAGGTGCAATGATAATAAACTAAACTAAAATTAAAGAACGGAGATTAAGGAAAATATTAAAATAATTTCAATGACTGATATAATGACATGTAGGAGGGCTAGCAAAATTTCACTGACTTTGTTTATTGTTGAGGCTTTTTTTATTTGAACTCTTTCTATTGGTATCTGTATTCCTGTCAGTGGTGTCCACAAAATGTAGGCCAAAAAAAAAAAAGATGACGAGCTTGCCAGCCATCAAAGTAATAGGTGGAGATTTAATTGCAGCAGCATAGTTACTATACTCTGCAGATTCCCCAGCTCCCTGTTAAACTTGTTGCCTCACATATCTTACAGTACAAGTAAAAGCAGACTACAATGTGAATTTAGTATGATATTTTCCAGGGGAAAAATATTAATATAGCATTTTGAGTGCTCCTAAATTTGTTTCTGTGACAGTTATTGCCATTAGATTCTAGAAAAAAATGAAACTGCACAATAGAAGAACAATTTATTATGGCTCAACATTCAAATGTAGAAAAATACTGCAATAATTTTTTAAATTATTTTCAAAAGCAAAGATAATGAAGCCAACTCACTGACATTTAATAAATAGATGTAATTATTAGTGCCCAGAATAATATCCTCTTTTAAGTCATTGAATTAATGATGTTTTGGGGAAGGACAGCAAATGCACTTTACACACACACACACACACCCCTTACAGTAGGTTTGGGGAAAACTTCTTTAAAGCTAAATATCTGTTGAGTTCACTTTTGGCTTGAAATATTAAGGACAGTGAATGCCATAGACTAATATTTTTTTTCCCCAGGAATACCAACACATGAGTTAAAAAACAGGACTGAAATAGCACTTTGAGATGCCAACATACATGGACTAACAAAGAAAATGCACTATTCCTTTCCATACATACACACCCAAAGAAAACAAGCTGCTAGTGTTCTGCTGCCCCATTCCACTTTTTTAGTGCATGGTATGTGATTTGTCTATTTGCAAAAAAAATATATGAACAGTTGTTATGAGGGAAGCCACCTGGTGTGAAGGCGCCTTTCTTTCTTTTTCTGCTAAAAAGCTTCTGCTAGCTGTGATATTGAAACAAGTACATGGCAGCCTTTTTGGATCCAGGCACTTTTCATAACAACTGAGACCATGGTTGTTAACTTGCAGAATAAAGCTCTTATGTGCCTGTAAGGGGAAAGGAAAGTAATGGGTCACTGAATCCAAAGGCTGGGAGATAGAGCGAGACTAGAGTTGACTGCACACTGCTTTTCTTTGGACGAAAAATCAAGTTGGAGAACCTGCTTTTTTAACAGTAATTATGAATCAGACCAGAGTCATACTAGAAAGGATTATGATCAGATTCACTGATTATGATGCCTCCATTGGTTAGGTGAGCATGAACTTGCTCATCTAACCAATGAAGCACAATGAACCAAATGCGAAGTCTAAGTCATCCAAAGCCAAAAAAAAAAAACAATGCTTTTTTAAAAATCTCTTTCTCTTGATGCTGCTTACTAAAAGACAGAGAATAATTTCAGTCTTAAAGGACAGCATGTTAAATTGGGAAGTGTTAGAAATGCAATGTTAGAAATGACTTAATTGGATTAGACAATATTATTTTCTCTAATGCATACTAAAATTTAATACTTTCCATACCCATCTAAAAAGAAAAGAGAAAACAAAGAAGATAAATCCGAACAATATTGTAACAGGCAATAGTGTGCCACAAAATATAAATGCAATATAGTGCTAATGTTAATAAAATTTGGAACGATGAGAAAGAAATCATAGCCGTTAGTTTGCAAAAAAATTGGTAGAAATCCTGAGATTTTTCAAAGAGTTATAGGGGATCGGAAGGTAAGAGATAAGCAAAACTAAGCAAAACTAAGCTAAACTAAACTAAGATACCATCCCAAGGATAACAATACTGATATAATAGCAGCAGGACCAAAAATGCCAAGTTATATAAAAAGCAACCAAAAACTGTATTAGTCACAGATCAGTTTGAATACATACGTTTTCCCGAAAATAAGACCCAATCAGAAAATAAGACCTAGCATGATTTTTCAGGTTGCTCGTAAATAAACTCTACTCCAAAAATAAGCCCCAGTTAAGTTCACCAGACAGCCAGATGCATTTAGTGGCATATTTTCCCCCAAAATAAGACCTAACTGGAAAATAAATCCTAATGCATCTTTTGGAGCAAAAATTAATATAAGACTCAGTCTTAGTTTCAGGGAAACACGGTAGCAGAAAGAAGAGTCTTGAGAGTTAACAAGTTTGATTCTGTACAGAACAAAGCCATTATAGAATCTAATTGTTCTGCTTTGGGTACCATGAAACATTCTCCCAGAAGGCAACAATGAAAACCAGTCATGCAGAGGATGTGTAAAGTTCCAAGACAACTCTATGGATCTTGGTCAAACAGCACTTATATAGATAGAAGGAAGTGAATTTCCGCCATCTTCACAACTTTCTTCACAGTCTTCCTGTCTGAAACAGTAACACTTCTGAACCAAGCAGTAATACAACAGATGCTTTCAATTGTCCTTCTACAGAAAGTGGTGAGGACAGGGGACGGAAGATGTGTTCTCATATGACACAGCAAATGCATTCACTGCTAAGCCTACTTCACCAGTGTTTCACTGTTGAGTGACCAAGGTAACCTACTTGTTGGCTGTACTCCCAGAAACTTAATACTACTAAGCATCTCCACATTTGAATTAATACACAAAGGTATATGCCTGTCCCTACCTTTCCTGAATTCGACGAGGATGTCTTTTGCTTTTCAACATTTAGAACCAAGCTGTTCTTATTACACCAGTCCACCAAACTCCTACCTCCTCCCTGTAACTGTCCTCACTATCACTGTCATCCTGAATGAGGCCCGCAACTGTTGTATCATCTGCAGACTTCACAATACAGTTGGTAGCTAGCCTTGAACAAGAAAAGAACTTCATAAATGAGAGTTATGAATGAGAATAAGAATGTAAAGTAGTGAACAGACTGCCCAAAAAAAGGTGGTGGTGGTGGGATTTCCATTTAGTAAATGTGCTCCTACAGGAGTTGGATGCCAACTGTTGAAGATATTTGTAGATTCCTGAACAAGTGGATTATACGTATAGCTGTTAATCAACTCCAGATGCATCTTAAAATTCTTTGCAATATGCTGCCCATTCAACATTGTTTTTTCTCTCTCAAAATATTCTCTTTTCCTTCTTCACTGCCAAAATGCTAGTCATTAGTGGCATTGGTGCTATTAATTCTCACAGTTCTCATCATGTTTTCTGGGAATTCTACATGTGGTAGTGTCAGGCTCCAAAAACCAAGAAAGACATGTTGAGATTCTTCCAAGCACTTTTCTTTATTGTTCTCACCTACAGACAAAACGCAGACTACTTGCACCATCAACATATACTTTACGAACTACTGGGGAGGAGCCATCATCACTCTCTTTCTCTCTCACAAACTAAACTGTGCTGTCTTCTGCTCCTCTGGAATGCACGCCCTCCCTCTTCGAAATCCAGACAACACTCCACCAGAGGTAATCACAACATCTCTGGAGAACACAATATTCAAGAATCCCCTCTGCCAGGGGTTTGTATATTTTTAATTTCTGTAATATTTAATTTTTAATTACTTAATATTTTTGTAATGACTGTTTTATATATGTGTTGTTTTTATTTGCTTATTTGTGGTGCCAAGAGATAATACTTATAAGGGGTGTGATTAGGCGTTGGTTCTTACCTGATACGCCGGTTCTCTCCGAGCTGCGAAGGAGCATCCATTTGATTGGGTTGGTTCAGTCTTCGTCCTGATAGGCTGAGCTTAAACTTCGGAACGCTCCTCCTCTTCCACGAGACTCCTTCCAGCGTTCCCCAGTTTTAGTGAAGATCGCAGTGAAAAGGCAGATGTCGCTTCTGAGAAACTAGTACATCAGCTTGGTCGTATAGCAGGACTCCCACAGACGGAAGGAAGAAAACAGACAGCAATAATACACACAGGGTGGGGATGGATGCTCCTTCGCAGCTCGGAGAGAACCGGCGTATCAGGTAAGAACCAATGCCTATTCTTCTACGAGCTGCTCGGAGCATCCATTTGATTGGGACATACCAAAGCTTGGCCTGGACTACGGGCGGGATGCTGGCTGGACCTGGAGTCTGTCGCTGTCCTGCACACACCCTGTAGCACCCTCCTACCAAAAGACGCATCTGCAGATGCAAAGACATCGACTTTATAATGTCTGATAAAGGAGGAAGGAGACGCCCATGTGGCGGCCCGACAAATGTCAGAGACAGGAGCTTGGGTGGCCCAAGCCGCCGTGGTGGCAGCACTGCGAGTGGAGTGCGCCGTGATGCCCCTGGGAACTGCTAGGGCCTGGGCCTGATAAGCTTTAGCAATAGTGGCCCGCAACCAACAACCTATGGTGGTGGAAGAGGCACTAGTACCTTGACTATGAGGCAGAAATACAACAAACAAGGCCTCTGTCCTCCTAAAGGATGCCGTGCGATGGATATAGACCTTCAAGGCACATCGGACATCCAACTTATGCCACTGATGTTCCAACTCTTGGGAAGGATGAGGACAGAAATTGGGCAAGACCAACTCCTGTGCTCTGTGAAAAGCCGAATTAATCTTTGGAATAAACGTGGGGTCCGGCCGGAGGACAACCCTATCTGCATGAAAAACACAGAGGTCTGACCTGATAGATAGGGATGCCAACTCGGAAATGCGCCGAGCACTATGGCCACTAAGAAAGCGACCTTATATGTAAGAAATAGTAGTGATGTGGAATCGGTTCGAAAGGAGGTTTGGTAAGGGCCAGAAGGATCTTGTTCAAATCCCAAGTAGGATAACGATGAACCATGGGCGGTTGCAAATTAGTAGCACCCTTAAGAAAGGCGCGAATAAGAGGGTGATGAGAAAGAGATGGGAAATTCTCATGGTCAATCATGGAAGACAGGGCAGAAACTTGTCTTCTCAAGGTATTTGGTGAAAGCCCCCTATCGAGACCAGTTTGTAGAAATTCCAAAATTTGAGAAATCGAAGGAGATCGCGGATCAATATGAAATTGGGAACACCAGCTGGTAAATATGGACCAAGTTGCATTATAAATGCGATTTGTTGAGGGGCGCCTTGCAGCCTGGATGGTTGAAATAACCTTGCTGGATAGTTGCTTGCTGATTAAACGCAACCGCTCAACCTCCAGACAGTCAATTGGAATCACTGAGGATTCGGATGTTGAAAAGGGCCCTGGGTTAGCACAATCCTGTCCAGAGGAATCCTCCATGGTTTGAACACCGACAGACAACAGAGATCGGCGAACCAAGGGCGTCTGGGCCAGTATGGAGCCACCAAAAGCAGATCTGCCTGTTCCTCTAGCATCTTCCGTATGACCTGAGGGATCAAAGGAAGAGGGGGAAAGGCGTACAAGAGCCCTGGGGGCCACGGGCAGCGAAGGGCATTGAAATCCTCCGCCCCTTGAGAGGGGAATCGGGATACGAACCGTGGCAAGTGGGCATTGAGAGGGGAGGCGAAAAGATCGACCTCCGGAAGACCAAACCTCGTGACTGCCTCTTGAAAGAGCGACGGATGAAGACGCCACTCCGTGGGATCGACTGTGGCCCGGCTGAGCCAATCTGCCTGGGTATTGCAGATGCCCGAGATGTGTTCTGCCCTGATAGAAAGTAAATTTGCCTCCGCCCAACGACAGAGACGTTCCGCCTCCTGCATGAGAGGTTGAGACTGTGTGCCCCCTTGCTTGTTTAGGTGCGCCTTGGCTGCTGTATTGTCTGTGAGAACTAAGATATGTTGGTTGCGTACCTGCGGCAGCAGAGCCCGAAGGGCCAGATGAATTGCCCGAAGTTCCAGCCAATTGATATTGTGGGACTGTTCCCTTGCTGACCAGCGACCTTGAACTGTGGATGAGTGAAGGTGAGCACCCCAGCCCAGCAGGCTGGCGTCAGTGGTGACAGTGAGTCTGCGGGGCTCCTTGAAGAGACAACCCTTGTTGGTTGTGGGCCGGGACCACCAAAGAAGTGATGTAAGAACTTTGGTTGGAACCTTGACTTTGTGACCGGAATTGCTGAGACTGGAACGTTGAAACGGGAGAAGGAACCACTGAAGGGACCTGGAATGAAGACGAGCCCAAGGAATAATAAAAATACATGAGATCATTTTCCCAAGAAGGGTAGAAAGATCAGCTAAAGAAACAGTATGTCGTGACCTGATCAGCTGCACTAGTTGTTGTATACTTTTATATCTTTCGTCAGAAAGGTAAACCTTGCATGCCCGTGTATCAATGATGGCACCTAAGTATAACAATCTTGTAGAAGGAATTAACTGGCTTTTGTCTCGATTAATAGCAAATCCATGTGCTTGCAAAATGCGGAGAGTCGTCTGAGTATCACGGACAGCTTGGTAGAAGAGCTGGACAAAATTAAAATGTCATCTAGATAACAGTGCAACCTGATGGGAAGGGCGCGAATATGGGCAGCTAGAGCAGCAAGGACCTTAGTGAAAACCCGAGCAGCAGAGGTTAGACCGAAGGGAAGAGCCCAATATTCGAAATGTTAACCGTTATAGCAGAATCTTAAAAACTTACGATGTGATGGCCTGATCGGAATATGCAAATAAGCTTCCGTGAGATCTACTGAGGTGAGAAAATCTCCCTCTCTGATGCTAGCAAGGATGGAATGTAAAGTGTGCATCTTGAATTTGCGATAGACTAAAAATGTATTGAGCCGTTTGAGGTCCAAGATAGCTCTCCACCCACCAGAACTTTTTTTAACTAAAAAGAGTAGAGAATAAAAACCACGCCCCCTTTGGTCTGCGGGAACCGGTTGAATGGTTGAACCGTATGTGTAGAAGATGCAGTATGGCTGCTTCCATGAGGCTATGTTTAACCAAATTTTTGGAAACAGGGGATACCCTGAAAAAATCAGATGGGGCGGACTGGAATTCTAAAGCCAGGCCAAACCTCACAGTATCTCAGACCCAGGCGTCCGAAGTAGAAGCGTCCCATCTATCCGCATAAAACCTGAGACGGCCCCCTATGGGAAAGGACTCCTCAAGGCTAACGTGGACGCCTGAAGGATCTATTGCCGGAAGAACGGAATGATCGCCTGGATAAGCCGCCTCTCCGGTACCGATCCCCAGGGTTGAACCTGTCTGAGGATAATCCCGGGCGAGGAAAC
The DNA here is from genome assembly GCA_023653725.1 of Bungarus multicinctus. Classification (NCBI taxonomy): domain Eukaryota; kingdom Metazoa; phylum Chordata; class Lepidosauria; order Squamata; family Elapidae; genus Bungarus; species Bungarus multicinctus. The sequence goes on from CM042834.1 coordinate 206,789,157, forward strand.
TGTGATCTAGACGGTCGAGACAGAAAGGAACTCTGGGAGTAAGGCCGAAAGGAACTCCTCCGAAAGGACTGGGGATACCTTGGGTCAGACTTCCAAAAAAGAGAAGGGAGAATCCTTTTCTTGTTCCGGGTCTCAATGAGAAGCGGATCTAGAGAGGGGCCAAACAGCTTGTCGCTGTTGAGAGGAGCAGAAGCAAGCTTAGATTTGTGCTTGATGTCCGCCTGCCAAGGCTTAAGCCAAAGGAGGCGTCTGGCTGAAAGATGAGATGCAATGGCTCTAGTAGAAAATTTTACGGCATGAAAGGTCACATCGGCTGAAAATTCAGTAGCCGCCATGAGCTTAGAAATGTCCTGATGGGCCCTTAGATTAGATGCAGGGACATGCTCACGAAGTTGTTTCAGCCATCTGAGTGAAGTCCTATTGAAAAATGAGGCCGCTGTGGCAGCTCTGATAGCCCAAGCATCAGCGTGATGGGCTTTGCGTAGCGCTACCTCGGCTCTCTTATCCTCAAGCTTTAAAACCTCAAGTGGCTCGCTTGGAAGAGAAGTAGGAGAGGCGAGACCCACAATGGGTTCATCGACCTCCGGGATATTTAACAAATTGAGGTATTCTGGGGCCATATTAAAGAGTCTCCTATCGTAACTAGTAGGAGCCGGACATGGAACAGGGGAACGGAACTGTTTTTGAACTAGTTCCATGAACATTGGAGGAACAGGGATCACTTCAGCCTGAACAGTAGGCTGATGAAAAAGTAAATCCTGGGGACCCTCCTCTACAAGACCCACGGGGGGAGCTGATGTGTCGATGCCAGCCGTGTTAGTTGCCTTAAATAGGAGGGATTTAAATAGGTGAGGCTGAAACAGGCCAGTAAAAGCCGGTTGGTCCGGGGAAAGACCCTCATCCTCGGACATCCCCCCCTCTAAAAGATCCTGTTCGGATAAGGAGCGCTCCGCCTCATGAAAGGATTCTAGGTCACTATGTTCCAAATCTTGCATTTGAAACAGCTCCTCAGCCTCCATGTCCAGATCCCCTCTCTGAGTGTCCTGCATCGGAATATCCTCAAAAGGTATTACCTGATCAGCAGTTAATTCCGGCCTGACTAGAGGCTGGGGTGGCTGAGACTCCAGGTCAGCAGGGGCAGGCTGAGGTCGTGTCATAACAGCATGTTGTAAACCAGCAGAAATCCCCTGCCTGATTGCCATCTCCATCCAAGATCGCATTTGAGGTGGAATCTCCTCAGGCAAGGAAGATTCCTGGCGAAGGCCTGCAGCAGTGGGGGTAAAGGTGGCCTCAGGAGGACCCCTAGAGGCTGGCCGGTCGGATAACTGAGTCTGGTGTTCCACAGAACCACGACTGTGCCTGGAGGAGAGGGAAATATCTAGTGGAGGGGAACAGACATGAGAAGAGGGCCCAGGAGTAGAAGGAGAAAGGTGCTGAGAAGGCCTCTGAACCTCACGAGCACACTTATCTATTTGTTTCTCTAAGGCCCTATGGCGCCTTCTGGCATCACGCTCAGAAGCTTTAGAAATACCCCCCACATTTTTTCATTTGGATTTTGACTTGGCATGCGAAGCAGAAGGCCGAGAACCGCTACCCCCTGCCATGATAATTCAGTATAATACAATCTGCTGATATCTATGTAAATGAGGCGGTTGGCACGCCCAGGGACCTTGCCCAGCCGGGAGGAAGCCCTGATATTAATATATATTCCCCTTGATGAAATAATTGGATTTATAAATTTGCAAAACTGGAAGAAAAAGAAGTGGATCACCAATCAGCCAGATTAAGAACGCCAGTGGGGCCTACTCAGAAAACAAAAGGCCCAGAACAGCAATAACTGCACAGGCTGACTCAGGCCTAGGGTGCTTGCTGTATGCTGCTAGGGAGGACTGTGAGGCTTAGCCAACAAGTTTCAGAACACTCAAGAATAATAAGGCCTTCTGCCTTATAGGATATCCTAAGAGAGCACAATTTAATCCCCGCAGTCTACAATTAGGGCACAGGGAAAGGCCACGAGGCTCTGTGGCCGTTGGAAAAACAAAATGGCGGCCGCCCGAATTTTGGCGCGCGCGCGATCCCTAGCAGCAAGGGTCTAGCTAATGGAGGACCTTAAGAGAAATCCACAGAAAGCAAGTTAAAAGAGGGAGGGGAAACGATCGCACTCCACTCCGAGACAAAAAAAAAAAAAAACGGCGTTCGGGGAATGCAGAGAAAAGCAGCTTGCCACGCTGCAAAAAAACGGAGCAAGACAAAATCGGCGGGGGGGGGCGGCGGGGAGGCTGGAAAACAACGTTCCAGGGGACCCCCTTTTACTAAGGGGGGGGAGCTGAAACTTCTACCCCCCTCAAAAAATTATTTGAGCCTTGCTCACCCAAAGGGAGAACAGAGGGACTGTGCTCTCAGTGCCCAATTAAATATAAATAGAACAGAAGTAAATCGAAATGCAAAAAAAAACCGGAATAATAAAAGGACCCAAGACAGGGAAAGGACACTAAAGAATAAAGGAGGGATCAAGAGAATTGGAAAAATACAGAAATCACCTGCTTCGACCAGAACAAGCTCTTAAAACAACCTGTTTCAGACGAGGCTGAGCTAAAACAGGGGAACGCTGGAAGGAGTCTCGTGGACGAGGAGGAGCGTTCCGAAGTTTAAGCTCAGCCTATCAGGACGAAGACTGAACCAACCCAATCAAATGGATGCTCCGAGCAGCTCGTAGGAGAACATATAAATTAATCAGAGACAGACAGCTGATAGATAAGGTTGGTTTGCTATTCAGTCTCAAAAATTATCAAGAGGTTTTCCAGAAGAAAATTTATGAGTGGCAGATAACTAATTCAAAAATTTGTGGAAAATATTGGTCTAGTCTTTAGTTTGGGACATTTCCTTGATATAGTTACAAAGAGATTTGATAGTTCATAATAAAACTATTTCAGTAATATTATATCACCAAACAACGTTTAAACTATGCAAAACCTTTAAAAAATGAAAACTTTAATAATTTCTGTTTGATTTTCAAAAAGCACTTTAAATAAGCTACATAATAACTGGGATTTGAAGAATGAATTAGTTTTCTTTTAATCTTGCTAGCTGGAATTTGCTTTTATTTAATTACTTAAACATCAATTATTTTAAACTGCGGAGAATTAATGCAGTGCGTTATTAGTATTACAATCCTATGTAATACATCCAGTAAAATGATAGAAGTAATTATCACAGATAGTAAAAAGACAGATATTAAACTGTTAGGAAAGAACAGTGTTTGTAGATGTTGTAAAGTCATGTAAATTAAATTATAAGGAATTTTTTTAGAGTTGATCATGCTTGCAAAGACAAAATGAAAGTCCTGTCAAAACCTCATTCCAGCTTTGATTGGGTAAGCTTGCAGTTAGCAGTAGTTATTCTTCAAAATTTGTCACCTATAGATTAAAACATTATTAAAAGTGATATAATTATTTTTTTCTTAATCTTAACTCAAATGAAATAATTTTATTCTTCTGGAAATAGCCAAGTGATTCTGCAATCAATTTTGATACATAGCATAGGGACAAAGATACAAAAAGTCTAAATACCATCAATAAAATGAAATTGGAATATTAAGGATCCATGATAACTATGAGAAATATAAAAAAACAATTATACTCAGAAATGTCCAAGGAAAACACAGCATTGGCAAACTATGCATATCTTGGATGGAAAAATCAATGTACATGATTTGCCAAGAATAACAGTATTGTTGTTTTATATTATAATCTTGATAGAACAAATAGCATTGACAGCTGTCAAACACCAGTCAGAGATGACATAAAAGATGAAGAATATCTAGCCTGTGCCAACTTTGCTATTGGCTTTTTGCCAGATTATTCCCCTATTTATACAGGGTATTAAGCTGTATTTTATTAAACACATTCCATTTGATTGTTTTTTATTTGTAGCTTTTGTGTTTACATTTATATTATATTAAATTGTATTATATTTTATTCATGGGTATGTGCATTGAACTATGCGCTGCAAATTATATGGAGATTTAGAGGCAATTTCTATATTAACAACAATAAGCAATAATTATAGGCCATAATAATGAAGTAACAAGCTCACAGCTTAGGAAGATCTGTCACTAGCAACATTCTCTTACCAGGTGAGAGAAAATTATTGCCCTGCCCAGGTATACTGTAAGAAAGAAGAAGTAGAGTCCTTTAGCATAAGATTCTTCTCCAGTTTGCCTTCTTATAGCTTAACATCTCACAAGAATCATGAAATCCCTCACAGAACCATACAATTGATTGACTTTCTGGGATTTAAAAGAACTGTTGCTCTGAGACAATAAGTATGCACTAAGTCAGGATACTGAGGCTTGGTGTTGAGGTGTGGAATAGCCATGGTCTATAGAAAGTTCTTTTACTGCCAGTTAATCCATTGAACAGTTGATCAGTTTAAGATACATTATATCCTACTACATTTGGTATTTAGTATACATTGGGATAGTATACTACAATATGCTACATATCAATGCAGCCTAATATTTTGTCATTCTGAGCAAGCTGGAGCTAACCTAACTTCAGGGAGGGAAATGTCCCATAAGGGGGGTACCATAGCAGGGAAGGCCCACCTCTTGGGACCAACCAAATATTAGTTCCTAGCAGACAACAGGCCTTCTCTGGCAGATCTAATAAGCTGATATAATCAGGAAAAGAAGGTCCCTCAGATAACCGATACATAGTTCCAGAAACATATGGATTACAAGGTTAGTGCAATCAGGCTTTGGATCAGGACATGTTTCTGTAAATTTAATACATGACCAACATTACAAACTGGAAGGGTGGGTAAGAATTAAGACTTCTCCTTCTGAGCCTCTTACAGCATTCAGTGTTACTGAATGTTTAAATCATTAGGTTTTTTTGATGATATTCAGCTTTAAGATATTATTTTACAATGATTCCTGTCCGCATTGGGCTACTTATAGAAAGTGGTGTTATCAGGTACTATTCCTACATGATTAACAATAATGCCCTACAATGTTGTTGCTCATGAAAGGTTGTTGCTCATGAAAGAATTAGAAACAAATCTTTTAAACTCTGAAGTTGGGTACCATCATAGCAGTATGCTGCTTTCACCACCTAATCCTATTTTTTCTTGCTGTCTAACAAGAAAGCAATCAGTATCTTTTAAAGTCATTTCAATTGGAGAATGGAATGTTAAAGCTAAAATTAAATCCAATTTAGATAGTCAGTAGGCAACTGCATTTAAGGAAAATTGTTTAGGAAGACAGAATTCAATCCTCATTAAACAGTAAGGCCATAGTCTGAGAGGACAGTTGGACTGTCAAAAATCATCATCTTGTTTCAATAGCAAGGAATGGATTTGCAGTCATTCCTATTACATCATCATCTGTGACCACTTCTCGGTCATATTTGGCAAACATTATCTGTGCCTCAATTACATTCTGTCTTACTCATTTTAATATGATCTCCCTAGGATACCCTTTCAAATGTTTAGATGTTCCAATAAAGCAAAATGCAAAATTCCAGAAACAAGTTACCACATCACTTTTGCTCATAACTTAAGGCACTGTATTATTATTTAAAGGCCTAAACAAATTAGGGCCTGAGAATATGAATTGTCATATCTACCATTACAAATTTGTTTTGCTATCAGTATCTGTAGAAGAGACCTTTCTGTAAATGCCTCCATTGTCAAAAGCTTGGTTATTAGGCATGCTGCTCCAGGTTAAAGACTATCCTGCTTTTGGGTTCACTCTATTTGCATTTAGAAAATCTATAGAAATACTTTCTGTTTATACGATTTTTAATTTAAAAGTAATACACTGCAGTGCTTTGAAAAAATAAGTCATTTGTACATGATTCATAAGATACAAATTGATACATCCAAATGGAATGTTTAAATTATAAAGTGATGTAGATAAGGAATGGCTGTATAATAGATATTGCTAGTCTCTGAAATATACTTGCCATTGACTGAATAATGTAAAATCAGTCAACCGCAACTGGGTTTTACAACTGTACAAGCCTCATTTGGGTAGTAGATTTGAGATACAGATTTACAATACTGATATCTACCTTCTGTTTCTTCATTTCAATAGCTCAGACTTTTCTGTAGGCCTTTCACAAAATTCCAATTATGTCTAGTGTTTATATTAATTAACTGTTCATAATAGCTTTTATTTATCATACAAATATGAAGCATCTGTACGACTCCAACTCAAATTAGAAATAAATTTCATCAGAGTTAGTCACACTTCACTGCTTTCTTTGGATTATTCATTTAAGCCATCTCTATTGTACAGAAATTATTTATCTCTACAAAGGCTGCCAGTTTAAACATTAAAATTCCAGAAATTCAATAAATAAATTACTGAGGATAAACCTTACGTAAGTTTGGATGCATAAAAAACTTGATTTCTAAATTGCATTAAAAGTTGAAAAATGAACTTACAAACTGGAAAAATAATACTGCCTATCTTCAAATTTAGCACACCATAAATTACATTCTTTAAAATGTTAAGATTCATACACTGTATAACTTTCGTTCTCATTTCAGAGAGAAGCAGGTATTCAGAAAAAGTGGGAGTTCCGTTTCAGTATTTCAGTAACAGAGGATTAGTATGTGGCAAAATGAGAGGAAGAGAGTGGGCAGGGAGGGGGAGGGAGGGAGGGGGAAGGAGGGAGGAGGGAGGGGGGAGGGAGGGAGGGAGGGGGAGAGAGAGAGAGATTTCTTCTGGATAGGATTCAACTGTTCATTTTTAACATTTACTATATTCAAGAGAATATATGCATCACACAACATTTTATTTTCTATTTGTCTAATTCAGTATATATTTCTGTTCACCTTCAGCATTGAGAAAGGAATAGAAAAATAATATGGAGTTTAGCCACTGCTTCTTTAATATACTTATGAATTAATACATGATGAATGGGCATGGTACTATTACAGATGTTAACTGTCATTCTTCCCTGAATAGCAACAGGACATGGAACCTTAGATACTGCTCTTAAATGTAACTAATATTGTATCCTACCATCTAAATAAAATGCATGCATATAAACCCATATACTGTAAATGTATGTTATGGTACGTTTATGACATATTAATGATTTAGGAGTACTGTGAACAGATACAAAAATGTATTTCCTAAGGAGATTTTTCATTATGTTTTTCATTGCATATTTTCCATTGCATGTAGCAATGATGAAATATTTTTTTTCAATAACAATGCAGGTCCCTAACAATTCTCCAAAGACTTTAAAATATGTGGAATGTTTCCAGAGGTCCCAAAAGTAATTGCTATAAAGGTTAAATTATTGTTCATTTTAATCTAGTCCCGGTGAATCCCCACTGTCTTCTCATGTAAAAATATCAGGAGGTTGATAGATGCATGGTCACAAAAATAATTTTTAAAATGCATTTATTTGTGTTTGGAGAAATGAAAAGCTGGGTTAAAAGAAAGGATAACATATAAAAATAGCTAAAACTTTGGGAGGCCTTAAAGTTGTTAAAATGGGAGAAATAGGTAAAAACTGGGGTTATAGAAGTGTATGCAGAAATGCTAACTATAGCACTTATATCATAGAAAAAATGTTATTTTATTCATGCTTTGAATGATGTTGCACTTTCCATCAAATATCCAGGGACCTAGGTTTTGGAATAAAGCATAAATATACATTTCGTTCCCTTCTACGTTCTCAATACTGAGAATTCTACATTCTCATATTCATTCTCAGTGACCAACTGAAGAAAAAAACCTTGATCTCCACAAAGCCTCATTGTACTTCCCAAATTTTGCTGATTGTCACCTCTTTCAGAATTACAAAATTATTCAGATGGAAATGTGGCCTTCACACACACAACCCACATCCCTTTCTTAACATTTTTCCATATGCAGCCTTGTCATTTTTTCAGCATTCTCTCTTCGTTTTCACCAATAATATTCATAACATTGGCTTTCATTCCAGACTTTTATTTATTTATTTATTTATTAATTACATTTATATACCGCCCTTCTCCCAAGGGACTCAGGGCGGTGAACAGCTCATCTAAAAACCCCACAGAAAATACAAAAGTTAAAAAGTAATTAAATTTAAATCGGCTGCGTATTAAGACTAAACCCCCCCCCCACCCTTAAAACCCAATTTAAAATTAAAAATGGAGATCAAATTTAAAATCATCATCTCAGCCCAGGCCGGCCTGCTCAAAGAGCCAGGTCTTTAACGCGCGCCTGAAGGCCCTCAGGTCCGTGCCGGTACGAAGTTCCGGTGGCAGAATATTCCAGAGGGCGGGGGCACCCACAGAGAAGGCCCTACTCCTTGGCGCCGCCAGACGACACATAGCGGCCGACGGCACCCGGAGCAGACCCTCCCTGTGGGAACGCACCGGCCTGTTGGAGAACGTTGGCAGAATGCGGTCCTGAAGGTAACCTGGTCCCATGCCATGGGTCGCCCTAAAGGTCAAAACTAGAACCTTAAAGCGAACCCGGAGAGTCACCGGCAACCAATGCAGCTCGCACAGGAGAGGCGTCACATGGGCGCTACGTGACGCCCCCATAATCACCCGCGCGGCTGCATTTTGCGCCAACTGGAGTCTCCGGATGCTCCCCGCAGGGAGCCCCATGTAGAGGGCATTACAATAGTCCAGGCGAGAGGTGACAAGGGCCTGAGTGACCGTGCGCAAGGCGTCCCGATCCAGGAAGGGCCGCAACCGGTAGATCCGACGGATCTGATGAAACGCCCCCCTGGAGACGGCCGCGATGTGATGTTCAAGCGACAGCCGTACATCCAGGAGGACTCCCAGGTTGCGAGCCCTCTCTGTGGGGGGCAAAACTTCCCCCCCAATAGCCAGCGAAGGTGTCAGCTGGCTATATCGGGGCGCCGGAAACCACAGCCACTCGGTCTTGGATGGGTTGAGCCGAAGCCTGTTCCCGCCCATCCAGTCCCGCACGGCCTCCAGGCACCTAGACATAGCCCCCACAGCATCGTTGGGGTGGTCCGGAGTGGAGATGTATAGCTGGGTGTCATCTGCATACAGATGACACCTCACTCCAAGACCACGGATGATCTCGCCCAGCGGCTTCATGTAAATGTTGAACAGGAGGGGAGAAAGGACCGACCCCTGAGGCACCCCACAAACCAGGGGCCTAGAGGTGGACCTCTCCCCCCCCGCCAACACGAATTGCGAACAGTCAGAGAGGAAGGAGGAGAACCATCGAAGGACGGTTCCACCAATCCCCAACCCCCCCAACCGTCGCAATAAGTTACTATGGTCGATAGTATCAAAAGCCGCCGAGAGATCTAATAGGACCAGGACAGAGGAGAACCCTCTGTCACGAGCCCTCCAGAGATCATCAACCAACGCGACCAATGCCGTCTCAGTGCTATGTCCAGGCCTGAAGCCCGATTGGAACGGATCGAGGTAAGTAGCTTCCTCCAGGTACCGGGGGAGCTGACGTGCCACCACACTCTCAACAACCTTCGCCACGAAGGGAAGGTTGGAGACTGGACGATAGTTGTTTAAAATAGCTGGGTCCAGGGAAGGCTTCTTGAGGAGGGGGCGCACCACCGCCGCCTTCAAGGCGGTAGGGAGCACCCCCTCTCTCAAGGAAGCGTTGACAATCCCCTGGAGCCAGCCTCGTGTCGTCTCCCTGGCGGCCGAAACCAGCCAGGAAGGACACGGGTCCAATAAACAGGTGGTGGCATTCAGACCCCCCAGCAACCTGTCCACACCCTCGGCGGTCACAGGATCGAACTCCCCCCAGATAACACTCTCAAGACCTGCCCCGGACACCTCCCCCGGGACCACCCAATTGGAGTCGAGCCCCTCCCGAATCTGAGCGATTTTATCATGCAGAAATCGGGAAAACTCCTCCGCCCTACCCTGCAAGAGGTCATCCCGCGCTCTCGGTTCAAGTAGAGAGCGGGTCACTCTAAACAGGGCGGCAGGCCGATTTTCTGCTGATGCAATAAGGGCGGAGAAATACGAAGATTTCGCCGCCCCTATCGCCACAAGGTAAGTCTTAATATGAGATCTCACCTGTGTTCGGTCAGACTCAGAACGGCTCGCCCTCCAAATGCCCTCTAGACGTCTTTTCCGGCACTTCATCTCCCGTAGCTCCTCCGTATACCACGGAGCCAAATGGGATCTGTGCCGGGTCAGAGGTCGCAGAGGCACAACTCGCTCTAGAGCCCCGGCGGCCAACCCATCCCAGGTGGCCACCAGGTCTCCAGGCGAGCTGAGAGCCAGAGATTCAGGAAATGGCCCAAGCTCCCTCTGGAACCGATCCGGGTCCATTAGGCGCCTGGGGCGGAACCATCTAAGTGGCTCCGCCTCCCTGCGGTGGGGGGTAGCGGAACAGAAATCCAGCCTAAGGAGGGAATGATCTGTCCATGACAAGGGTGTAATAACTAAATCCCCCCAATTACAGTCATTCAACCACTGCCCAGAGACAAAAATCAGGTCCAGCATGTGTCCTCCTATGTGAGTGGGGGCAGAAACTAACTGGGTCAGGTCCATGGCCGTCATGGAAGCCAAGAACTCCCGGACCAACCCCGAGGTTTCACCGAGCGATGGCAGGTTGAAATCCCCCATGACCAAAAGCCTAGGGGTCTCAACCGCCAGCCCGGCAATTACCTCTAGGAGTCCGGGTAGGGCCGATGAGACGTGGCAGGGAGCCAGGTACGCCATCAAAAGACCCATCTGCACCCCTTGCCCCCACTTCACAAATAGAGATTCACAGCCAGCCGTCTGAGGGACAGTGGCCTCCCTAGGACAAAGGACTTCCTTTATAAGCACCGCTACCCCACCATCCCTTCCCTGAGCCCTAGGCTGGTGAAATGCAAGGAAACCTGGTGGGCACATCTCAACCAGAGGGACACCGCCCTCTGGGCCCAACCAGGTTTCGGTGACACCTACCAGGTCCGCGGCCTCCTCCTGAACCAGATCATGGATCAGGGGAGCCTTATTAACCACGGACCTGGCATTGCACAACAACAGCCGGGTATTCAGGGCCTGAGATTCCGGACAACCAGGGCTGCAGGATGGGTAATGACTTCAACTTAATTACTTCAACTTTATTTATTTATTTATCAAATTTATAGTCCCTCCCATCTCACCAGAAGCGAGCAGTAAAAACAATCATTATAAAAATATGGACAAACATTATTAAATATATTTAAAAATCAAAGTATACAAACCATGAATAGAGGGAGCAACTATAACAACCCCATATCAAGTACAACAGGGGTTAAAATATTGCCACTTTTCTGTGACCCCTAAACCTAGTGACATAACAAGGTCCTGAGGAACTTCCTGAACATTAACAGGGAGAGAATGTTCCATCAGGCAGGTGCCATGGAAGAGAGGACCACCTTCTGGGATCCATTAAATAGTTTAATTGTAAGCCAGCCAGAGTTGCTTTTCAGATTCATTTTTCAGTGTGATATGAGTGGCATATAAATTTAATAAATAAAAATAAATAAATGTCCCCTAAAGAAGGTGTATGCAGCATGCCCTCTCTCCCATACATATATCAAGAGTCCCTCTTTGAGAGGAGATGAGTGATTTAGGAATATAAAAAATTAAAAAAAAATCTCTAAAATATTTCTCTCAATATTTCCTCACTTCAGTTTCATCCCAAATCATGTTATCATTTTTTATTTTCAATTCCATTCACTCCACTGGGTATTTATTGCACAATATCATTCACCCATTTCCAAAAGAATTGCTTATTTCCACTGAGATCTCTGAATTTTCTACTTTAGTTGTTCCTTGTTCTTTATGACTACATTATTTGTCACCTTTTCTCTATATTCACACTGTGAGATATCTCCCACTCTCATTTTTGCAATTACCATTTTATTGTTGTTTTCCTCTCATCAGTGGCTTCTTTGACTTTATCTTTGCACAAGCATTCATACTCATACTTCTCATAATTCAAATCCAAACATTTCTGTGACACACTGCAACATGTTTTCAATTTCCCTATTTCTTACTTGCATTACCACACAAATGTGGCAAATTTATAACATAATTATTTCCACTTTATACCAGGCACCTTCTTCCTCCTCTTTCCTTATGTCCGCTTTCAATTCATTTTGTTGGGGCAGTCATATTTTCTCTTTCTACACTTATTTTACTTCCACATATTTCTTTTTTTCTTCCATGTTTATATTTTCCAAGATCCACTCTAGAAACAACTGTTAATGATGCACCCCTCATTCAGAGTTCTTAGCACTTATTTTCTTATTGATGTTCCTACTCTTTCATCATAAACAATACTATCAATCAAGTTATTTGCTGATTACTTTCCCAACACTACGATTCCATCATTCAGTGATCAGATGCATCATCCAACAGTCTGACAATCCAGGACAGTAGACCATTCATTTCTTAATTTCTTAAGGCATCTATCAGAATACCTAGCAATTTTCTGAAATAGTCAAGTTAAACTTAAGTTCCCTGGATTTTTTCCATGAGAATTTAGCAATCTTATTGAACTTACAATTCTCCTACGAGCTGCTCAGAGCATCCAGAGATGGGTGGTTCAGTCTTCATTCTGATAGGCTGAGCTTAAACTTCGGAACGCTCCTCCTCCTCCACGGGACTCCTCCCTAGCATTCCCCAGTTTTAGTTCAGCCTCGTCAGAATAGGTTGTGTTTAGTGTTTGTTCTGGTCGAAACAGGTGATTCAATTTATTCAATTTATTCTTAATTTCAGTTCTTTCCTTGACTCTCCTTTTTATTCCTTAGCCTCCCATACCCCTTCTTGAATTTCTCTTTGGGTTTTTCTGTTTGGATTTTGATTTTTGCCTCCAAAAAAATGAAGAAAAAAGAAAAAGAGAGAAGAGAGCTCCAATGGGAGCGTCGGAGTGTGCCTAATTGTTTCGGGAAGCGCCTGCTGCGTCTCAAATTGTGGGGGTTTCTTGGAAACTTTGTTTTTCCAGCCACCCCGCTTCCCTCCCCGTCGCTCGATAACACCACGATTCAAACGGCGTGGCAAGTTTTTTCCTCTATTATTTCCCCTGAACGCCGTTTTCTTTTCTTTTATTTATTTATTTATTTCGTAATTTTATATACCGCCCTTCTCCCGAAGGACTCAGGGCAGTGAACAGCCAACTAAAATGCATACAAACACAGAGATAAATATGATTAAAAAGAATTAAATTACAGGCGGCCCTAATAAAAATCTAAAACCCCCGATTAAAATAAATTAAAACTTTCGTATCCCACCCCAACTAATCTAAAACCCCTTATTTAAAAATCCCATTTGAGTCAGCTCAGGCTGGCCTGCTCAAAGAGCCAGGTCTTCAGGTCACGTCTGAACGCCCTCAGGTCAGTGGTTGTTCGTAGCCCCGGGGACAACCTGTTCCAAAGGGCGGGTGCCCCCACAGAGAAGGCCCTATTCCTTGGGGTCACCAGGCGGCACATAGAAGGCGTTGGGACCCGGAGGAGACCCTCTCTGTGGGAGCGCACCGGTTGGTGGGAGACTACTGGCAGAATGCGGTCTTGTAAGTATCCTGGTCCGATGCCATGGAGCGCTTTAAAGACCAAAACCAATACTTTAAAGCGAACCCGGAAGGCCACCGGCAACCAATGCAGCTCGCGCAGGAGGGGCGTCACATGGGAGTATCTCAACGCCCCCATAACCACCCGCGCGGCCGCATTTAGGAATGAGAAGGTGCAATCGCCTTCTTTTATCCTTTTTCCTGCCGTTGGGGCTTAAGGGGACAGGATTTTCCTGATCTCCATTGCTAGGCAGAACTTGCTGCTAGTGAGTGCGCGCGCTAAAATTCGGTCGGGTGCCATTTTGGCTGCAGGAGACCGCATGGCAGCATTGTGTATTGCGTAGGCATTGTTCTGATACTGACTGTGTGGCGTATTGACTGCTCTCTGGGGACCTTCAAAGCAAGAGTACTAAGTAATATTTTCTTTTCTCAATATTCTTACTATTATCTGTTGGCTAACACTCACTGTCCTTTCCCAGCAGCACAACAGCGAGCACCTAGGGCCTGAGTCAGCCTGTGCAGTCACGCTGTTGAGAGCCCATTATTTACCAAGGCCCTGTGGCATTCTTGATTTGGCTAATTTAAATAATATTGAATTTGTTTATCATATTCACATATTGTATGTGTAAATAGTTTTTGAATCAACCCTATTTTTCTTTCTATATATTTATATCTATATATTAAAAAAAAGAGTTAAAAACTCATTAATTACAAACAAGGGGAATACATCTTTTCAGGACACCCTGCCCCTTTCTGAGATCAGGTCCCTGGGTGTGCCAACCGCCATATATTTCTATATCCATTCAATTATATATCTTTTTACTGTTCTTAAAACTAAAAAATGGCAGGGGGTAGCGGTTCTCACACATCTACCTCTAAAGGAAAATCTAAATCCAAATCCAAGCATGTGGGGGGTGGGGGTTTCCAAAGCCACTGAAAGAGAAGCCAGACGGCGCCATAGGCACTAGAAAAAACAAATCGATAAATGTGAATTGGAGGCACATAGGACTTCTCAACACCCTTCTCCTCTCAGTCCAGGTCTTTCCTCATCTACTCACCCCCCCCCCCCAGATATCTCTCTTCCATCCAGGCACAGCCGAGATTCATTGGGACAACAGGCCCAGCCAGCAGATTCGCCAACTGCAAGGCAGGCTCCTGAGGCCACATTCACCCCAACTGCAGCGGGGCTTCGGCAGGATACTTCTCTTCCTGAGGAGGTGCCTGATCAAATCAGAACCTGGATGGAAATGGAAAAACCATCCGGCATGGTATCACAGCCGGTTTGCAGCATGCAGCTATGACCAGACATCAGCCTGCACCTAATGAATTTGACACACAATCGGTTCATTCCCTGGTCAGGTCGGAACAACAATATGAACAGGTACTCCCACCAGGGGATTTTTCCTATACAGGGTCCAAAGTGGGGGGACCAAGAAATGGAGGCACAGGAACTACTCCAAATGCAGCATTTGGAACACAATGGCTTAGAATCCCCGCAGGACAGTGACCATTTTTTTATCTGAACCGGTTTTTCTAGAAAGAGGGATGTCTGAGGACGAGAGGCTTACCCCTGACCAACCTACCTTTACTGGCCTGTTTCAGCCACAATTGTTTAAATTGCTCCTTTTCAAAGGCACGCTTAGACGCAACGACCCCCCCCCCCCGTCTCTTCACAGAGGAGGGGCCTCAAGATCTCTTTTTTAATCAACCTACAGTACAGGCGGATGTAATTCCGGTCCCTCACATGTTCACAGACCTAGTACAGAAACAGTTACTTTCCCCTGCAACAGGCCCAGCTCCCACGGGGTATGATAGAAATTTCTTTAATCTGGCTCCAGAGTATTTAAAATTGTTGAATATTCCAGAAGTGGACGAACCCATTGTTGGGCTAGCATCTTCTTCTCTGTTCCTAGTGAGGCCCTTGAGGCCTTGAGACCAGGAGATAAAAGGGCTGAACTACCTTGCGGAAAACCCATCGGTCAGATGCATCCGAGCAGCTACGGTTGCTTCTTTCTTTATTTAACCGGTCTTCTCTTACATGGCTCGAGCAGCTCCAGGAACACGTTCCGAGCTCTAATATCACCCAGGACATAGCCAAACTTAGAGCAGCCACAGAATTTTCTGCAGATGTGACATTCCATACAGTCAAGTTTTCCACTAGAGCCTTCGCATCACATGTCTCAGCGAGACGCTTGCTTTGGCTCAAACATTGGCAGGCAGACATCAAACACAAGTCCAAGCTGGCCTCAGCTCCCCTAGCTGGAGATAAACTATTTGGCTCCTCTCTTGATCCGCTACTCATTGAAACCCAGAGAAAGAAAGAAAAAATTTATCTTCCCTTTTCGCAAGTCAGACCCCAGATTCCCCCAGTCCTTTCGGAGGGGTTCATTCAGACCCTATTTTCAGACCTCCTTCCAATCCAGAATCCACAAACCCAAATTTTTTTCGATCAGGACAGCTTCAAGACAGGGCAGATCCCGGTGATAGATACCGGAGGGGCGGTCAGCCCAGAAGGTCCTTCAGGACCACCGGTAACAGAACTTTCAGGCATCCACACTAATTACGGGGACCCTAATCCCATAGGGGGCCGCCTTAAGTTATACGCAGACCATTGGGATTCTTCTACATCCGACTCCTGGGTAAGAGACACTATAAGGCTTGGTTTGGCACTAGAGTTTCAGTCTGCCCCCCAAGATTTCTTCATGGCATCCCCAGTTTCCAGGAATCCGGCCAAACGTAATCTTATGGATACAGCTATTCAGCATCTTTTGGGGATATGGGCTATTCAACTAGGGATCCAGGGATCAAAGGGGGCGTGGATTTTATTCTCTTCTCTTTGTAGTTCCTAAAAGTTCAGGAGGGTGGAGAGCAATCTTAGATTTGAAACGCCTTAACCATTTTTTTTTTTTTTTGGTTTATAGCAGATTCAAAATGCACACTTTGCAATCCATTCTTTCCGGTATCAGGGAGGGAGACGTTCTTACCTCCATAGATCTAACGGAGGCCTATTTGCATATTCCCATCAGACCATCTTATCATAAATTTTTAAGATTCTGTTATAATAATCATCATTTTGGATATTTAGCCCTTCCGTTCGGATTAGCCTCTGCCCCCAGAACCTTCACCAAGGTCCTAGCAGCCCTGGCCGCTCATCTCCACAGTGTCCCGATCAGGCTGCAGTGTTACCTTGACGACGTCTTAATTTTGTCATCATCCATTCATCCAGTTAGAGATACCCAGACCACACTACAGATTCTGCAGTTACATGGGTTCTCGATTAACTGGAAAAAGAGTCAACTGACTCCTTCCACTAATTTACTACATCTAGGGGCTATCCACGGGCAGGTAGACTTTACCTTTCCAAAGATAGACAGAAAAGTATACAGCAACTAGTGCAGCATGTCAGGGAAAAAAAGAAGGTTTCCCTTGCTGATCTTTCAAAACTCCTAGGTAAGGTGATTTCATGTATATCTATTATCCCTTGGGCTCATTCCACTCCACATCTCTTCAATGGTTCCTACTACTATTTCCAGCGGTCTGGTCAAAGCAACTCCACACACACAAGATCAAGGTTCCAACACAGGTTTTCACTTCACTTCTCTGGTGGTCCAGGTCAGCAACAAACAAGGTTGCCTCTTCAAAGAGCCCCACAGGGTCACCATCACCACTGATGCCAGCATGCTGGGATGGGGAGCTCATCTTCAATTGTCCACAGCACAGGGTCGCTGGTCTGCCGGAGAACAGTCAAACAATATCAACTGGCTGGAGCTTCAAGCGATACACCTGGCCGTTCCTTCATTCCTATCTCAAGTACGCAACCAACATGTCCGAGTTTTAACAGACAATACTACAGCCAAGGCACATGTAAACAAGCAGGGGGGCACTCAGTCAAAACATCTTATGAAGGAGGTGGAACGTCTCTGTCGCTAGGGAGAGAACAATCTACTCTCCATCAGGGCGGAACATATATCAGGCATTTGCAACACCCAGACAGATTGGCTACGCAGGGCCACGGTGGACCAGATGGCATGGCAACTTCATCCGACCCTCTTTCAAGAGGCAGTCAGGTTGTTCAGTCTACCGGTAGTCGACTTATTTCCATCCCCTCTTAACACCCAGCTCCCAAGATTCTTTTCCAGATACCCCTCACAGGGAGCGGAGGATTTCAATGCGCTTCCCTGCCACTGGCCACCAGGGCTCCTATAGGCATTCCCCCCTCTTCTTCTGATTCCCAGAGTCATCAGGAAGGTGCTCGACGAAAAGGCAGAACTGATTCTGGTGGCCCCATATTGGCCCACAAGGCCTCGGTTTCCAGACCTCTCCTGCGTGTCAGTGTTGCCGCCATGGCGGATTCCCCCGGACAGGATCATCCTAATCCAGGGTTCTCTTCAACATCCGTACCCTCAATGGTTCCACTTCACTGTCTGGAGATTGAGTGGACACGTTTAAGCAGCAATAACCTATCTAAAGAGTTATTTCCACCATTCAAGCTGCAAGGCACCCCTCAACCACTCGCATTTACAATGCCACGTGGTCCATATTCACAAAATGGTGTACCAAGTCAAAAATCAATTCCAGGTCTCCTTCAGTAGCTCAAATCTTAGACTTTTTGCAGGATGGTCTCGACAGGGGGCTCTTACCCAATACCCTGAGGAGACAAGTCTCTAACTTGTCTTCAGTCATCAATTATGAAGGATTACCCTTTCTTTCTCATCATCCACTTATTCGCGCCTTTCTTAGAGGAGCTACAAATTTACGACCACCACCGGTTCACCGTTATCTCACCTGGGATCTTAATAAGGTGCTCTTAACCCTTACTAAGCCTCCTTTCGAACCGATACGATCCACATTTCTTCAATTCCTTACATATAAGGTACTTTCCTGGTAGCTATAACTTCAGCTTGTCAAATTTCCGAATTAGCATCTTTATCGGTCAGGCATGACCTTTGTGTTTTTCACGCAGATAGGGTTGTTCTCCGATCGGACTCTACTTTCATTCCAAAGATTAACACTGCTTCTCATAGGGCACAGGAGTTAATTATACCAAATTCTGTCCGCAACCTTCCCAAGGGTTAGAACGACAGTGGCATAAGCTGGATGCTAGCTGAGCTTTACGAGCATACATCCATCGCACAGCATCATTCAGAAAGACTGAAATTTTATTCGTTTGGTTTTCTACCACACAGTCAAGGTACCAAGGCATCCTCACCCACCAATGGTCGTTGGTTATGTGCAACCATAGCCAAAGCTTATCAAGTCTGGGTTCTGGCAGTGCCCAGGGGCATAACAGCTCACTCCACAAGAAGTGCAGCAACCTCAGCGGCTTGGGCCACCCAAGCTCCAATCATTGATATTTGTCGAGCTGCAACATAGGCATCACCTTCCCCTTTTATCAGACATTATAAAATTGATGTGTTTGCTTCAGCTGATGCTTCCTTTGGTAGAAGAGTTTTACAACGAGTCCTGGAGGACCGGGAGAGGATTCAGGTTGACGGGATCCCACCCGTAGGACAGGCCAAGGTTTGGTATGTCCCATCTCTGGATGCTCTGAGCAGCTTGTAGAATAGGCATTGGTTCTTACCTGATACGCCGGTTCTCTTCGAGCTGCGAAGAGCATCCAGCCCCACCCTAACCTTTCTGTTTCTTTCCTTCTGGCAGGGTCCTGTTTCGGCCAAGGTAAATTTTAGTTCCAAGGAAGTGAAACCTGCTTTCTACTATGATCTTCGCCAAAACTGGGGAATGCTAGGGAGCAGTCCCGTGGAGGAGAAGCGTTCCGAAGTTTAAGCTCAGCCTATCAGAATGAAGACTGAACCACCCATCTCTGGATGCTCTTCGCAGCTCGAAGAGAACTGGCGTATCAGGTAAGAACCAATGCCTATTCCCATTCAAGTCACTTAGGCCCTTGTACCTTACAGCTCAACTATTTCAACATGGTAAATGGGGCTGCCCTTCAAGATCACTCAGAAGTTCCAATTTGTTTAGACTGCAGTAGCATAAGTAGCAATGGACTAGCCTCAGCATGCCTACATGACTCCTCTGCTTTGCAAGCTGAATTGGTTGCCAGTGTGTTTCAAGGTGCTGGTTATTTGCTTGAAAGCCCTACAAGGTATACAGCCTACTTATTTGAGGGACCTGTGGTTATGTTCAGCTGATACCATCTGGCAAAGTGGGTGTGCTATGGTTCCCCTTGATTAAATTATGTCATATTTTGGAACCCCAGGGAGCATAGAATATGGAACATAAAATCATAGGGCTAATAGAGACTTCAGAGGTCTTGCAGTTCAATGCCTTGTTCAAGGTAGAAGTCTTATGCAATGCTGGTCAAATGGTTGTCCGGTCTATTTTTGAAAACTTCCAGAGATGGAGCATCCACAACACCAGGAGGCAAGCTACTCTATTGATTAATTGTTCTCATTGGCAGAAAAAGGGTGTCTGATACACCCGTTCTCTGTGAGCTGTGAAGAGCATCCAGTAGTGGTCTCTGCTTAGATAGTCTCTGCTTAGATAGGCTGGGCTTAAATTTATAGGACGCTCCTCCTTCTTCACAGGACTCCTCCCTAGCGTTCCCCAGTTTTTGCAAAGACAAAGGATGAAACCCTAGTCTCTTTCAATCTGTCCAATCGTTGGCCAGCACAGGACCCACCAGATGGTAATTGGGTGGGGCTGAATGCTCTGAACAGCTGACAGAGAATGGGCATATCAGGTAAGTACCAATGCCCTTTCACCCATGAGCTGTTCAGAGCATCCAGTAGTGGGACATACCAAAGCTTGGCTTGTCCTACGGGAGGGTCTCCATCTGGTTTGGAGTCCCCTCCTGGTCCTTATGTACCTGTTGTAAAACTCTCCTGCCAAAAGAGCCCTCGGCCGAGGCAAAGATATCAATTTTATAGTGACGAATGAAGGACGATGGGGAGGCCCATGTTGCCGCCCGACATATTTCTAACATTGGCGCTTGCGTGGCCTACGCTGCTGAAGTGACAGCGCTCCTGGTCGAGTGTGCTGTTACACCCTTGGGCACTGGTAACAATTGAGCCTGGCACGTCTTAGCTATTGCAGCTCTCAGCTACCTACCAATTGTCAAGGAGGAAACCTTGTGTCCCTGAATGGTTGGCTGAAAGGAAATGAACAGAGCCTATGCTTTCCTGAAAGGAGCCTTTTGGTTTAAGTACATATAGAGAGCTCCCTTACATCTAGTCAATGCCATTGATGTTCTAGTCCCCGAGACGGTTTTGGACAAAAGTTCAGGAGAACTAGTTCTTGTGCCCTGTGGAAAGCCAAATTAATTTTTGGGATGAACGTAGGAACTGGACGAAGAACCACTCTGTCAGAATGAAAAATATGGAGATCTTGTTGGACTGATAAGGCTGCTAGTTCCTAGATAAGTCTTGCTGATGTTATAGCTACAAGGAAAACTACCTTGTATGTGAGAAAGTGGAGACTTGTAGTTTTCAATGGTTCAACGGGACCCCTCATGAGCGCTGTGAGAACTTTGTTAAGATCCCAGGTTGGATAACGGTGCATCACCAGAGGACGTAAATTCATGGTGCCCCAATTAAAACTCTGTATGCGTGGGTGGTGTGAGATAGATCGTAGGCCTCTCCAGGTGATGACGAAGCTAGGGCCGCAACCTGCCGTTTCAAGGTGTGCCGTGAGAGACCCTTGAAGAGTCCGTCTTGAAGGAATTCTAATACATGTGACATTGACGGAGAGATGGGGGTCAATGTTGGATTTAACACACCACTTATAGAAAATGGTCCATGTGGCGTTGTATATGTTGCTTGTTGAGGAGCGGCTTGGATGATGGTGATTACTCTGTTCAAGACTTTTTCGCTTTCAAGATGTCTCTGTTCAGCCTCCATACGGCTAGGTGGAGCCATTGAGAGTCCGAATGTTGAATTGGACCCTGGGTGAGCGAGGCCCTATTCAGCGGAATTCTCCAAGATTCTTCTGATGACAGATCCCTGAGATTTGCGAACCATGGCCACCTGGGCCAGTATGGGGCCACCAACAATCCCGCTTTGTCTTCCAAAAGTTTTTGGATCACCCTGGGAATCACTGGTAAAGGGGGAAAGGCATACAGAAGTCCTGATGGCCAAGAGCAACATAGCTCTTGGCCATCAGGAGAACATAGATGTTCTCCACTCCTTGAGCTGGATACCTCGAGATGAACCTCGGGAGCTGTGAGTTCAGGGGAGAAGCGAATAGATCTATGACCGGCTGACCGAATCTCTGTGCCGCTTCTTGAAACAGACTCGGGTGCAGGCACCATTCTGATTGATCTACTGTGGCCCTGCTCAACCAATCCGCCTGGGTGTTTGACAGGCCAGAGATGTGCTCTGCTTTGATTGATCCTTTCTGCTCAAAGGCACAGTTTCTCTGATTCCCCCTGGCCTGTTTATATGGATCTTTGTCATGACGTTGTCGGTCAGTGTGAGAATGTTCTTTGCTCGAATGTGTGGAAGGAAACTGCAATGGACTGCTCTGAGCTCCAACTAGTTTATGCTGTACAATTGTTCTGCTGCTGACTAATGCCCTTGAGCCATGAGGGACTAGAAGTGTGCTCCCCACCAAACAGGCTGGCATCTGTAGTGATGGTGACTCTGTGGGGTTCTTTGAAGGGGCACCCTTTGTTTATGGTTGGAACGGTCCACCAGTGCAGGGCTATCAGGACCTTCGATGATACAATGATGCAGACCCTAGAGCTGCTTCTTCCTGATTGTTAGTATCGAAGTAAGTACCATTGTAGGGATCTGGTGAGGAATCGGGCCCAGGGTATAATAGAGATACATGAGATCATTTTCCCCAATAATTTAGACAAGTTGGTCAGGGGAAGCCGCCTAAGTGTTCTGATCTTCTGAGCTAAGTTTCTAATGCTCTCCTGCCTCTCTGGGGAGAGGAAAACCTTCCCTTCCACTGCATCTATAATGGTGCCCAGGTGAATTAAGCGAATCAATGGGGATAAATGGCTCTTTGCCCAATTTTAATAGAGAAATGTTGTTGAAGGGTTTGCAAGGTAATTTGAGTATCTATTTCTGACTGATGGGTTGATGATGACAAGAGCAGAATGTCATCAAGATAACACTGCATTCTAACTGGTGTACCCCAGATGGGCGGCCAGAGCTGCAAGAACCTTTGTAGAGGTCCTTGGAGCTGATGATAAACCAAAGGGTAGGGCGACGTACTCAAAATGTCTATTATTGTAACAAATCTGAGAAATTTGCTGTGTGAGGGTCTAATTGGACTATGTAGATATGCCTCTGTAAGTCAATGGAGGTTAGGACGTCGCCCTGTCTAATACTAAGCAGAATGGATTGTAATGTGCTCATCTTGAACCTTCGAAACACCAAAGAACAATTGAGTCTTTTTAAATCTAAAATTGCCCTCCAACCCCACTCCCCCAAACTCTTTGGAATAACAAAAAGGAGTAAAACCCTTGCCCTTGCTGATCCAGAGCCACTGGTTGGATGGCACGGATCTCCAATAGGTGGTTGATAGCTGTTTCCATCAGGTTCCTTTTAACAGGATTCCTTGAAAAAGGGCATGTCATAAAAAGGTTTGGGGTGTGGATTGGAATTCTAGGGCCAGTCCAAATCTGAGGTAGAGGAATCCCAACAGTCTACAAAGAGTTTCAGCTGTCTGCCAATGGGGGCATAGGAACTTAGCCTACTTTGGGCATTGAAAACCTCTGTTTCCTGTCCCATGGAATGGTCTTTTACCTTGCCCTCCACTCCGGTTTCTATCTCCAAAGTCCGATCTTTCTGACTGCTGGCCATTCTTAAATCCAGATGCCCTTTGGAATCTTGGAGAATATTGTCCCTGGTAGAAGGGACGAAAAGAACCTCTCCGAAAGGACTGAGTGTTCCTGTTAACTGAGCAACAAAAAAGGGAGGGGAGGATCTTTTTGTTACTTCTGGTCTCTATCAGAAGCAGATCCAGAGCAGCGCCAAATAATTTGTCTCCCAAAATTGGAGATGAGGCAAGTCTCCATTTGTGTTTAGTAACAGCTTGCCAATGTCTGAGCCATAGCAATCAGCGTGCAGTAACCTGCGATGACATGGCTCAAGCTGAAAATTTGACCAAACTGAATGTAGTGTCCACAGAGAATTCTGCGGCCGCTATTACTTTGGCGATGTCTTGATGCGCCCTGATGTTGGAGTTTGATATGGTTTCCCTCAGGTAATGGAACCATCTGAGGGAAAATCTAGTGAAAAAAGATACAGCTATTGCTGCCCTTATGGCCCACGCATCTAACTGATGTGCCTTACGAAGAGCTAACTCGTCCCTTTTATCTTCCGCTTTGAGTGCCTCCTCTGCTTCACTTGGAATAACAGAGGACGATGCTAAGGCTACCACCGGATCATCGACCTCTAGGGTATTAAGGGAGTTGGAAAATTCTGGTGCCAAACTGAAAAATTTTCTGTCATACCCTGTGGGCGCTGGGTACGCAGAACACATTATTTGTGGACTAGATCCGAAAACATCTGTGGCACTGGGATAACGTCCGCTTCAGTGATTGGTTGGGAGAAAATCACATCCTCTAACTCCCCTTATGATCCTGGTTGGATGGAGGGAGGGATTTATTAAGGCTCGAGGTGTTTTTGGCCTTGAAGAGGAGTGATTTAAATAGTTGAGGACAGAACAGACCAGTAAAGGTCAGTTGGTCAGGCGTGAGGCCTTCATCATCTGACATGCCTCTTTCAAGGGCGTCCATTTCCGACAGGACATGGTCACTGTCGTGTACTGACCCTGCCTCGAATTGTTCCATCTGGTCCTCTTGTTTTCCCTCCTCTTGAGGATGTATAGTGGAATCATAGAAAACTCCCCTCGGGAAGGTACCTGAGGGTAATGTAGAGCAATTCTGCATAGCAGCCACACAGATTGCGAGTCGCAGTCGGAAACTGAAATCTGCCTGGCGAGCATGGTTTGCTGTACTCCTGCAGCAATTCCTCTACGAATCGCTAGCTCAATCCACAATTTCATTTTCTCGGGAACATCCTATGGGAGGAGCTCATCTTGTCAGAGACCCACCGCTGTTGGGATAAAAGTGGCCTCAGGCGTCTCCCATGTAGCAGGTGCAAGTGATGAGGAAACATGTTGGACCAGTCCAGCGGTAGCCCACCTGGATGGCATAGATAAATCCAGGGGTGGAGGAGTGTTTTGAGCTTGAGCCGGTCTGAGTGGAGAAGACTGGGAACCCTTTTCAGCCTCCCTCATGCATTTTTTCATGTGTTTTTCTAATGCCTTTTGGATCTATTAGCATTTTTTTCGGCGGCTTTTGAATGACCCTTAGTAAGTTTTGACTTGTCTTGGGTCCGTGTTTACTATTTCTGCTTGCCATTATAATCCTTTTTGGTTGTAGACCTGCAAGGCTATATATATATATCTGGGACAGTTGGCACATCCAGGGTTCTGCTCCCAAAAAGGGGCAGGGAACCCTATTAATTTTGCTCCCCTTTTTCTTCTGTTAGTCTTTATAATTATCAATTTGATATATGTACATATATTTTATTATTAATATTATTATTACTGAAATATATATATATATATATATAATTTATTATTGTTATTTATTATTATTATTATTGGAACTAAAAATATATTTTATGAGTTTCTCAATATGCTAACCAGTCAATTGAGAAAAAACAGTAATTTTCAAATTTGAGAACACCAATTCCAGGGCAATGCCACACCATTAATAAAAATTCCTTTTGGTGCAATTGGCCCTCAACAGCTGCCTGCACAGGCGGTCACAGGCCTTGGTGCTCGCTGTTGTGCTGCTGTATAAACAGTCTGTAAGGGCTGCCAATGAAATACCGACAATTCCCCAAACGGAACCAACGGGAAGTGATTTATTCCCCTGGGTTCTGCAGCAAGAACCCTCTAAGGGGTAAAAGCCTCTCCATAGTTAAGTATACAAAGAATTCCATCACGTTAGGTGCTCAAAATGGCACCGGCTATTATTTTGTATGCCAAACACAGCAGCAGACTGTTCTAAGTGCCTGAAGCAGCTCGCTGATCGAAAGGCATGGAGGGGAGAATAAGGACGCTGATGCCCCCACCCCTGTAGGTATTCTGTGGGGAAGGGATGCCTCAGGAGAAGAAAGCGAGCTGCACATCCTTTTTAAACAGCATTTGACGCAAAGGATGGCAATGGCAAGGCTGATTTAGCTGGCTCCAATCTCCGCAAAAGCAGCCAGATCGCACTGCTGATCTGATGTTCACTCTGACAGCCAGATGACCTAAATGCCGTAGGATATCTCTTGACTCAGGAGTCAAATTCAGAGTCTTTTAAGAAAAATTCAAACCTATTTCCTATTCCGGCCAAGGAAAGAGCTGCCTACCCAACAAAGGCTAAGCTAAAACTGGGGGACGCTAAGGAGGAGTCCTGTGGTGGTGGTGGTGGTGGTGGTGGTGGTGGAGGATGAGGAGCAGGAGGAAGAGGAGGAGGAAGAGTGTCCTATCAATTTAAACCCAGCCTATCTAAGCAGAGACTGAAGCACTTCTGCCTACTGGATGCTCTGAACAGCTCATGGGAGAATTTCTCATTTCTAGGGTCTCTCTTTAACAAGCTTCTGCCCATTACTTCATGTTCTGCCCTCTGGTGCTTTGAAGAATAAGAGTACCTTTTATGTAGATAGTCCATGGTCTCTGAAATGAGCAATGGTGGGCTGTTACCACTTCGGATCGGTTCTAGCGAACTGGTAGTTCTGGTGAGCAGTTGGTGCCACCCACCTACCCCTGCCCTTTCCTGTCTATTTTAAGTAACATTTAGTCTGCCATGTTATAATTATTTTGTAATTTACCTTAAATTATGAAATTTCATTTATTTTATGTTGTTGTTCTTGCTGTGTGAATTACCCAGAGTAAAGTAATACCAAAACTCAAATCAAATAATAAATAATAATCCATACTGAAAGTGCTCAATCAAGAGCAATTCAGAATTTCAAATATTCTAATATGACCGGTCACAAATTGTATCTTGTTCCATATATAAAATAGGGAATGTGTTATATTTGATTTTCCTGGAAGTGTTGATTTAATGATGGATGAGATTCATAAGATTTCATCATCATGAGCCAATCACTTTCCAGTGAGTTAAACCTCTGCTAGGTTGAAATATTGCTTGCTATGACCCAGTCCAAATATTTGACAATTAGAGTTTCCTAAATGCAACTGGCATTATTTGTCAGAAATACTGGCCCATGATCTGTCAAAGCTGTGAAATACGAAGATGGTCTCAATAACCAACAATATTGTTTTAAATGCCTTCTTCTAGTTCACAGAACTAAATCAACTTCTTTGTTAACTAGAATCTGAGAATGATGAAACACATAGAACATTGGCTAGACCACGGCTGGACATTCCATGGATCATGGAATGTAAAGTGAGAAGTTCAGCAGTTGATCAAGGTGAATGAACTGATACATATTAAAAATGCCATTTACCAGACAACATCATTCTAAGAAAATGTCTAATTATTAAAACTTAATATAGCATTAATGCAAACAATCTCCATTCTAATTTAACCATGAAAGATTGTAAGGAGTGGCTCTTCATTCATTTGAATAATAAGCCATTTCACTTTAGGAACATATTTTCCTCAAAATACATCAAGTTAAAAAAAGAACAATCTCGTTTAAGATTATTCTATTTCCCTGAAAATAATACCAAGTCATATTTTT
The DNA here is from genome assembly GCA_023653725.1 of Bungarus multicinctus. Lineage (NCBI taxonomy): Eukaryota > Metazoa > Chordata > Lepidosauria > Squamata > Elapidae > Bungarus > Bungarus multicinctus. The sequence goes on from CM042834.1 coordinate 206,816,346, forward strand.
TAGGGTCCAAAATAAGCACTAGGGCTTATTTTTTGGGGAAACATGATTTCAGAGTTATTAGCCCAACTGGGTGCTCCACACCCCAGCGCCCACATAAAAAGTGGCAAGCACACAGGAAGCAGCTGCAATCCAATGGCCCCTTGTTTGGTGCACTCTGGAGCTGTGCAGCCAGTACAACGCAGGTTATTTGATTACCTGTCCAAGCAGCAGATGGCAGCCGAGGTGCAGGGGGAGATATGTAATCCAGACATGCTGAGTGGGCCATGGGAAAACCAAGATTTAGTAGGTCTGAGTGAGCGGGCGGCCATGGGAGGCTCATCTTTGCGTCTCTAGCTTGCCTGTGGCTGCCCACCTGCTCCATCCCACTGACTCTCGGTTTTCCTGTTGCCCACATGGCGCATCTGGATCCGGATCACTTGCCTTCCCCTGCCTCTGCCTCCATTTATTGCTTGAACAGGTATTCAACTAACTGCCGGACACCATCAGACCTCACGCCCTCCTGTGCTGACCATCCCACCCCTCTGGGTGGATGACAATCTTCATTAGGGCTTATTTTTGGGGGTAGGGCTTATATTAGACACACACTTAAAATCAGACTAGTGCTTATTTTCAGGGTAGGTCTTATTTTCAGGAAAACATGGTACCTTCCTAGTTTTTAAGCAAGAAAATATGACTGAGAGTCATAAAACATAGAGCCAAGATAGTATAGTGGTTAGGTAGTGTATGGGATCTGAATTGCTAAGTTCAAGGCATCTATTCAGTGCTCAATAGGCAACATTAGATTATATCCTAGGCTGATCTACATTGTGAGGATAAAGGGAATTACACAAATAAAATACCTTGTATCTCAATGAAAAAGGATGATGTTATTACTATCATTATCATTCCAACTAGGTTTAAAAGTTTTTGCTAAGTTCCTCACTTGTAGCTTATATTGATATATCTGCGATGGAATGTGCAGCTGGAGGTGTGGGGAGAAATCTTGACAATTGCACTATGGCTTCCAGGGAGGAGACAACACATTCCAGGGAGAAGCCCCTGGAAGACTGCACAATCCTGAAGTGAATGGGATAGAAAGGTTCAGGGTAGTCAATCCTTAACATTTCCCAAGGTATATCTATTATCTTAGAATGTTATAGCTTTAGTCTGGCAAGTTTAGGTGTAAACAAATAAAGAATGGTCTTTGGTTTTAGCCTGACAATATCTGAACCAAATTGTTAAGAAACTAACTATAACAAAAGGAGCAATTATAAATCTCCAGCATCCTCTCAGCTTAAAAAAATACATTTCAAAATGCATTTTAACTTTGATAAATGAAATATGGCCAAAGGTTGCTATGGCAGCTACAACTTCTCTAAATGGTTCACATACAATTGAAAGTTCCCCAGGAGCCCTTAAAAGCCACCCTATTACACAGTTCAGGCAATAGGACTTTTGGGCAACAGAGAAGACCTATACTAATGGAATCTCTGCCAAACTTTGCATAGTTCACTTTAACAATAACAATCAAAAACTGCAATCACTGATAATAAGAGATATATAGACACATTATAGTTCTCTCCCTCCACATTCCTTAGTTTCCAATTCTGTGGTGCTTTATAACACACAGAAAGAGCTGAGAAACATTCCATTCATTTTATCCAACCAAAACTATATAACATACACAAAATTAGCTAACACATCCAAATATAGTTGGTTACAGCACTTCTTTCCAGTTCACGTGAGAAGAAACTCATTACTTACTAGGGGTCACTCATCTCAGAAATACATCTTATTGTATTTTCTGAAGTTCCATAGAATAGAATAGAATAGAATAGAATAGAATAGAATAGAATAGAATAGAATAGAATAGAATAGAACAGAATAGAACAGAACAGAAAGAATACCAATAGCTATAGCACTTAGGGTAATATATTGCCCCATGGTGCTTTTATACCACACTCTCTGACCAGTTTGCAATGTAAGTATTATTTGTATATTGTATTTGTACTGTATATTGCCCCCAACAATCTCATTTTACCAACCTCGGAAAGATGGAAGGCTGAGTCAACCTTGAGCCCCATAGGATCAAATTCCAGGCTATAAGCAGAGTTTCCATACAATACTGCATTTTAACTACTGCACCACCAGAACCAATAGAAACTCTTACTAATATTTGTGTTACATTATGCATTTCCATCTACTTGTTCTTTCTGTCAAGTTGTTGATCCATGTATCCAGTCCAAGGACTCCCAAGTGTGCTTTTGAGCCGGAAGGATATGGACCTTTAGTCCATTCATTTTCTCTTCCAAAAAGGCAAGAATCTTGCACTTTACCCATATATAATTCTTACCGACTTCCATTTGAGACTTCAGCACAATCTGTGGCCCTCTTGGACTTCCAGTTTCTTCTTGAAGAGTCAGTTGTGCCCTATCTTGAACCAAAAGGCTTTTCATTAATCTCTCATGCTCTATTCATAATTGAATTACTGTAACGTACTCTATAGAAGCTTGTCCTTGAACACTGTCTAGAAATTAAAGCTGGTCCAAAATGCAGAGACACAGGCAGTGATGGGATAGTGTGTTTTGCTCATGTGACCCTACTGCTTTATGACCTGCAAAAGTTAGCAGCTGATTTCCATGTGTGATTTCAACGTGTTGAATAAAGCATAAAGTTTGATTACCTGAGAGACCACTTATTTCCAACTTTTTTCTCCCATCTGATGCAGTTAAGCACGCTAGTTGTAATCTGTGTCCCCAATATCAAACAAAGTGATCTTTCGTGACCCAGAAGGCTTTTTTTGTCAGGTGTAATATCTGCTCTCTGGAATGATATCCTCAAAGATGTTTAGAATTAGAATTTTTTTATTGGCCAAGTGTGATTGGATACACAAGGAATTTGTCTTGGTGCAAATTCTCTCAGTGTACATAAAAGAAAAGATACATTCATCAAGAGTCAAGAATCATAAGGTACAACACTTAATAATAATCATAAGGTACAATAAGCAATCAAATCATACTAGGAAACATTCAATGTAAATCATATGGATACAAGCGACAAAGTTACAGTCATACAGTCACACATGGGAGGGGATGGGTGATAAGGAGTGATGAAAAGATTAATAGTAATAGTAATGCAGACTTTGTAAATAGTTGGACAGTGTTGAAGGAATTATTTGTTTAGCAGACTATTTGTCTTCCCATCTGATGGTAGGGGCCCATTTCTCAATCCAAGCAAGTCCCAACATGATAAATTGTGACATTTTTGGAGCCATTACAAATCAAATGGGAAGACAGATACCAAAAAATCATAATTGGTGTTGGCCCGCTGCCCCCGTTCCTCCCACAAAGAGACTGTCACCCAACACGTATCCACAACCAGAAGCAGCAGCCACCGCTTCAGACTCTCTTTCAGGCAAGCCCCAGGTCTCTAAAGAATACAGGGACTTGGCTAAGGCTTTTAGTGAAAAGGAATGCAACATTTTACCTTCTCATCGAGCACTGATTGTGCCATCGAGTTGGAACCCGGGGCAAAACCGCCAAAACCAAAGATGTATTCCATGATATCAGCTGAGATGACTGAGTTGAAGAAATACATTGATGCTAATTTAGACAGAAAATCTAGGTTGGCAGCCCCAGTACTGTTTAAAGAAAAGAAAGATTGTGTCTTATGCTTATGTGTGGACTTTAGGGGGGGGTTAACGTAGTGTGCGTAAAAACATGTACCCTCTCTCCCTCATGAAGGACTTATTAAATCAATTGTCTAAAGACAAGATCTTTACCAAGCTAGATCTGAGAGAAGCCTACTACCAAGTTCGCATAAAGGCAGGAGACAAATGGAAAACTGCCTTCAACTGTCCTCTGGGTAATTTCTAGTTCCGAGTCATGCCTTTCAGACTCCAAGGGCTCCCGCGGTATTCATGCAATTAATCAATGAAGTGTTACATCTACACCTGTACAAAGGGATCCTTAGCTACTTGGTGACACTCTTATATTCAGCAAAACCATCAAAGAACGTGTCAAATTAGTCAGGCTAGTACTGAAAAAACTTTAAGCCACCAAGTTATATGCAAAGCTGTCAAAATGCGAATTCCATAAAGAGTCTCTGGACTACCTGGGCTACCGAGTGTCTAACCAGGGGATTGAGGTGGACCCTGGAAAGATGAAGGCCATGCTAAACTGGTAACCCCCAAAAACACGTAAACAATTTCAGAGCTTCTTGGGTTTTACAGATTTCTATAGACAATTTATTCCTATGTTTGCCAAGATCGCCCTCCTTTATGTGAACTCAGTAGTGGGCTTCTCTCGGATCTAGCTTGGTAAAGATCTTGCCAGGTGATTTAATAATTCCTTCATGTGGGGGAGGGGGTACATGTTTTTTAGGCACACTCTAAGATTCGGGACGTCAGCATTCCAGCAAACCTCCATTCCAACCAATAACTCCGAGACAGATATCTCTCAAAGGTTCCTTTTATTTAGACAGTAAGTGGTACATCTGTGGAATCCCGAATCTGAAAGTTTTGGGCTTCCTTGCAAAAGTAAAAACTACAAATCCATACCCTATACCCATCACATGGCCCAATCACTATCAGTCCCAAAGTAAGACTTCCTTTTCACTATGCGCAACAATACATGACCTTGAACCAGAAAAAGAATTTTATTTTGTCTAAATAGATATACTCAAATTAATTCCCCCCTCCCACTTTCCCAGGCTCAATTGTGGCAGCGTGGGAGTATCAAATCTCAATATGGCTTCCAAAGCTGACAGTTCTGTTTTTCTGTATTCTCTTTAAGAAAAAGGTGGGTCTGCTGAAAAAGGTGGGTCTTCAGTGCGCACCGGAAGGCCCATAGGTCATGATGGCCCGTATCTCCGTAGGAAGCTCATTCCAGTGGGAGGGTGCCCTCGCAGAGAAGGCCCGCACCCTCGGAGCCGCCAGCCAGCATCACCCAGCCGGCGGCACCCCGAGGAGGCCCACCCTGTGGGAGTGCACTGGCCAGCGGGAGGCCAATGTTGGCAATAGGCGGTCCCGTAAGTATGTAAATATGGTCCCGTATTTATAAGCCACCAAGACTTGTCAAGGAGTTGGATGGCCTCAAAATTGGAATGAAATTTATCCTACAGGTCATAAAAGTAACTCTTCTATCCCTATGTTCCTCTAATGAACAGCAACCAATCAATATCCAACAAACAAGTGCCTCTTCCTTGCCATGTTCCTATCTATTCTCCCTTTTCTTTTTCCCAGGGGTGTAATTCTCTAAATGCTAGTATGAGTTGATGCAGGAGTCTTTTTATTGATAATTATTTATTAATAAGGAAAACCCATCTGTACCAAATCATTTACTTCTCATGATTTTTCAAAATAAGGCTCAGTATTTAAATTCAATTCCAAAAGGCAGGAGTGCTTGAATGGAGCATTTGACAATGCAAGCAAGGAACTGATACAGCTATTTTAAAGAGCTGCAGATAGCTGCAGTTACATTCCAGTTTGTTCCAAAACAATTATTTGAATCCAAAGTACAAATAATCCTGCTCTTTGGGTGGATCTGGACTTTAGAAAGAAATGCAAAGGAAGGCATTTTCAACTAGAAAAAGATATATATTTTGAAGAGAAATAAGGGTCCACAAAATGGCATCCTGCTGACAGACAGCTCATTTTGCTGACAAAACTGAGACTTTGGCAGCATGCTTCCTGGATTTGAACAGGAACTACTAAAAGTATTTGAAGACGATCCTTGGATGACTATGGACCTACCTGAGAAGACCTAGAAAATAGCAAATTCTTAGTGGGAGTGATAAGAGGTTTGGGTCTCCATCTTTTCCTTCCATCTGCCTGTTGTCTTAAGCATTCCTGGGTTTTAACAGCATGTTTTGAAATGTTAATTCATTGGCTGAATGCTGATCTAGTTTAACCTCTTGCTGGATCTTAGTGCTTTTTTATTTTATGTTTATTATTAGCTGTCGTAAATTACTTCCAGCTCTTTGGCCTGGAAGGCACAACGAATTCTGGGTAGTGAAAGAGATCTGTTTTGATTTACATTTGTATCAACTTCCACTACAAAGATTTCATACTTCATACATTTTTAAAAGCTCCTTTTCTTATGCTGAGAAAACTCTTCTCAATATTTTTGAGGCTAATTTGCTATGGTACTTTTCCTGTCTTTGAGAAGAACTGTGTATGATTGGTTGTAAAAGTTCCAGTTGTAAAAGTTCCAGCTGTAAAAATTTAACTACTGAAGAATTTTGGAATGTATCAAAACACTGTAAAAAAATACAAGCAGTATACCAAAACAGAATTTATTGGGAAAGTTGGGCAAAAAGAATATTTTTTTAAATTACAAGCCCAATTTGAAAATTTGGATAAAAGCTTAATAAAGTAACAATAGTTTTAAATCAACTTAAAGACAATAACCAGATGCAAATAGTAGCATTAAACCAGATTTAAATCCAGACAAATTGGGATGTAACTTGCTACTGGCAGACCTGAAAGATAAGGTTGACTTGGGAAATATAAGTTGGTTAGAGCAGGGATCGCCAACCTTTTGGACCTCAGGGACCACCAAACTCATACTTTTAAATTCTGAGGACCACTAATACAAATTTTTTTAAAAAGCTAATATATTTAATATAAAAAAATTATATTAAATATAAATAATACACACATACACACACTTAATTATAACAAAAACATAAATGCTTAATGATAACAAAACATTCTGGGCTGGAAGCCTCCCTCCCACCTGCACCTTCCAAAGAGACAGTAGAGCGGAGCTGAGGGGCCTCGGGGCAACTGCTGCTGGGAGAAGCAGAGGCAGAGAGGTGGCTCTGCTCTCCTTGGGGGACAGTGCCCCTCGGCCGTCACTGCAGGGGCTTCTTAGCAGGCATCTGCCCATAGAAGGGCTGCCGCCCTCAGTGATTAATTGGGGGGAAGGGAGGGGCAGAAAGTGGGAGCTCCTTTCAGATCCCAGATGACACAAGTGGAGGATTGAGAGAGCTCAGATCTGCAGCCAAGGAAAAGCTAGTGGGGGCTCTTCCAGCCTTACATGGAGACAGGCAAGGAAAAATGTCCCTGGGGGCACTTCACTTGCTTTAGCACTTTGTTGCCAAACCCAGCCACAGCCAGTGATTATTTGGGGGCGGGGAGGGGGGAGAAAGAGAGAGAGAGAGAACGCATCTCTCGCATTACCAGAGGAGGAAAAGAAGCGAAACAAAGCTCACTCTTTCACCGAGACCTACAAAATGCCAATCTACCACGTTCTCTTCGAAATCACCAAATGCTCCCACTTGCAGTTCTCACGCCTCCCGGCTCTTCGAGGGAGCCCGGAGTCAGGTCCCTGAGATGCACGTGCCAACTAGCATACATTATTGCTAGAAACTTGTCTTCTTAAAGTATTTGGTGAAAGTCCCCGATCGAGACCAGCTTGCAAAAAATCCAAAATTTGAACACGGCGATGGCAACAGCATTCCTCTCCCCCAGCGCCTACTGTTAGCTCTCTCCATTAGTTCTCTAGTTTTGAATTGTTCCCACCTCTCTCTCTTTCCTTCCCTTCTCCCCCACATCCACATGCTGGCAGCAAAGGAAAGGGAGATGGAGCCGTGCACACTCTTGGCTCTTCCACCCCTAGCTGCCTCTCCCAACACTGAAGCCTCAGAGATGCAGGCAAAGCCGCCACAGCGGTAGCACCCTGAGTGACTTACTTCTCCACTACAGCCTCCTCCTCCTCCAGCTCCTCCTCCTTCTCTGGGTAGGGCGATTCTTAACTAACCGAGCATGCTAAGGCAACTCAGAACACTACCGCTGTGGAAGCTTTGCCTGCATATCCGAGGCTTCGATGTCGGGAGAGGCAGCAGGGGTTGGAAGAGCCAAGAGCTGTGCACGGCTCCATCTCCCTTTCTTTATTTGCCTGCATGTGGGCGGGGGGGAGGGGGAAGGAAAGAGAGGCGGGAGCAATTCAAAACTAGAGAACTAATGTGGAGAGCTAACAGTGGGTGCCAGGGGAGGGGACTGTTGTTGCCACCAGCCACCGTGTGTGGGAGTTGATTGGCGCGTGCATCTCAGGGACCTGACTTCAGAGTCCCTCGAAGAGCCAGGAGGCACAAGAACTGTGTGGCCCTGATTAATTGCTTTTGGGGGCCATTTTTTCTGCGGCCCACTAAAATTTTTCCACGGCCCGTCAGTTGGCGACCACTGGGTTAGAGGACTCTAAGAGAGGTATGGATTTTAAAGATTCAAAATTGATAGAATAACCAGTAATGAACTTGAGTTTTTCAAGAAAATTGAGGAAGGTTGGGGAATGGATTTATTATAGTCAATCAGAAAACAAATGTTAAGAGATGTTATCTTACAATTTACAGGAGACTTGTTTGAACAACAAATATACAACAGAGGCTTATGACTTTGGGGAATAAAATCCAACTGTTAGAAAAGATGGAAAAGCTTTATCATTAAGAATCAATCAAGTATATTTGATCCTGAATGGACCAGAGGCAATGATTGTGGTAACTTATGTTAGACCAGAATCTGTTGTGGATTTCTGTTAGTGAAATACAATAAATAGACTGTTAACAGGTTTTGAAGTTTAATTTAGGTGTTGGTTTTACCTGCTAACTATGTTTCCATATAGTAAATAAATATTAAGCTAAGTGGGTTGAATAAATAGTGTTCTAGAGATTCATAAATTGTGTCCCTGCTTTGCAAGGGGGAGGGGGAAGAGTTAGTATCTTTGAACTATATAAGGGGGATTTATGTACATGTCTATTTTGGTTTTTAATGCACATTTTGTGCAGTCTTTTCTAGCTTAATTTTTTGGTATTTTTTTCCTTTTTTGGACTTTGTATTTTAATGTTTCAAATAAAGTAAAATTGTTTTTTTTAAAAGAAACAAGATCCCTCCCATTCTCATTTGTGGGTGGGATGGTAGTTGTAATATAGTCCTGCACAACAGCATTGACTGTTTGGAACTGCAGCTCTTCATGCAATACTTTTCCACTAAATTCTATAGGAAGCTACTCTACAATCCCATATATTATAGCATATTATATTCCATTGTCTGCATTATATTAACTTCCTAGTCAACTACCTCTTTTAATTTCTGTGAGAAATTAAAATATATATTAAAATAATGTATGTGAAGAAATCTCTGCCAGAATGAAGCAAGATAATGTCGGTATAGGTTTGCTCCACACATTTCAGCCAAAGGAAAATAGGCGTTGGTTCTTACCTGATACGCCGGTTCTCTCCGAGCTGCGAAGGAGCATCCATTTGATTGGGTTGGTTCAGTCTTCATCTTGATAGGCTGAGCTTAAACTTTGGAACGCTCCTCCTCCTCCATGAGACTCCTCCCAGCATTCCCCAGTTTTAGCGAAGATCGCAGTAAAAAGGCAGGTGTCGCTTCTGAGAAACTAGTACATCAGCTTGGTCGCATAGCAAGACTCCCACAGACGGAAGGAATAAAAACAGACAGCAATAATACACACAGGGTGGGGATGGATGCTACTTCACAGCTTGGAGAGAACCGGCGTATCAGGTAAGAACCAACGCCTATTCTGCTACGAGCTGCTCGGAGTATCCATTTGATTGGGACATACCAAAGCTTGGCATTGACTACGGGCGGGATGCTGACTGGACCTGGAGTCTGTTGCTGTCCTGCACAACACCCTGTAGCACCCTCCTACCAAAGGCCACATCTGCAGATGCAAAGACATCAATCTTATAGTGTCTGATAAAGGGGGAAGGAGACACCCATGTGGCGGCCCGACAAATGTCTGAAATAGGGGCTTGGGTGGCCCAAGCCGCCGTGGTGGCAGCACTGCGAGTGGAGTGCACTGTGATGCCCCTGGGAACTGCTAGGGCCTGGGCCTGATAGCCTTTAACAATGATGGCCCGCAACCAACGACATATGGTGGTGGATGAGGCCCTAGTACCCTGACTATGAGGCACAAATACAACAAACAAAGCCTCGGTCCTCCTAAAGGATGCCGTGCGATGGATATAGACCTTCAAGGCACGTCGGACATCCAACTTATGCCACTGATGTTCCAACTCTCGGGAAGGTTGAGGACAGAAATTGGGCAAGACCAACTCCTGGGCCCTATGAAAAGCCGAATTGATCTTTGGAATAAACGTGGGATCTGGCCGGAGGACAACCCTATCTGCGTGAAAAATACAGAGATCTGACCTGATAGACAGGGAGGCCAACTCAGAAATGCGCCGAGCTGAAGTAATGGCCACTAAGAAAACAACCTTATATGTAAGAAATAGTAGTGAGGTGGAACGAATCGGTTCGAAAGGAGGCTTGGTAAGGGCTAGAAGGACCTTGTTCAAATCCCAGGTAGGGTAACGATCAACTATAGGCGGTCGTAAATTAGTAGCACCCTTAAGGAAGGCGCGAATAAGAGGGTGATGAGAAAGGAATGGGAAATTCTCATGGTCAATCACGGAAGACAGGGCAGAAACTTGTCTTCTTAAAGTATTTGGTGAAAGTCCCCGATCGAGACCAGCTTGCAAAAAATCCAAAATTTGAACAATTGAAGGAGATCGCGGATCAATATGAAATTTGGAACACCAGCTTGTAAATATGGACCAAGTTGCATTATAAATGCGATTTGTTGAGGGGCGCCTTGCAGCCTGGATGGTTGAAATAACCTTATTGGATAGTTTCTTGCTGATTAAACGCGACCGCTCAACCTCCAGACGGTCAATTGGAACCACTGAGGATTCGGATGTTGAAGAGAACCCTGGGTTAGCACAATCCTGTCCGGAGGAATCCTCCAGGGTTTGAACACCGACAGACAACAGAGATTGGCGAACCAAGGCTGTCTGGGCCAGTATGGAGCCACCAAAAGCAGATCCGCCCGTTCCTCTAGCATCTTCCGTATCACCTGAGGAATCAAAGGAAGAGGGGGAAAGGCGTACAAGAGCCCTGGGGGCTATGGGAAGTGAAGGGCGTTGAAATCCTCCGCCCCTTGAAAGGGGAATCTGGACATGAACCGTGGCAGGTGGGCATTGAGAGGAGAGGCGAAAAGATCGACCTCCGGAAGACCAAACCTCGTGACTGCCTCTTGAAAGAGCGACGGATGAAGACGCCACTCCGTGGGATCGACTGTGGCCCGGCTGAGCCAATCTGCCTGGGTATTGCAGATGCCCGAGATGTGTTCTTCCCTGATAGAGAGTAAATTTGTCTCTGCCCAACGACAGAGACGTTCCGCCTCCTGCATGAGAGGTTGAGACTGTGTGCCCCCTTGTCTGTTTAGGTGCGCCTTGGTGGATGTATTGTCTGTGAGAACTAAAATATGCTGGTTGTGTACCTGCGGTAGAAGAGATCGAAGGGCCAGATGAATTGCCCGAAGTTCCAGCCAATTGATATTGTGAGACTGTTCCCTTGCTGATCAGCGACCTTGAACTGTGGATGATTGAAGGTGAGCACCCCAGCCCAGCAGGTTGGCGTCGGTGGTGACGGTGAGTCTGCGGGGCTCCTTGAAGAGACAACCCTTGTTGGTTGTGGGCCGGGACCACCAGAGAAGTGATGTGAGAACTTTGGTTGGAACTTTGACCTTGTGACCGGAATTGCTGAGACCGGAACGTTGAAACGGCAGAAGGAACCACTCAAGGGACCTGGAATGAAGACGAGCCCAAGGAATAATAGAAATACATGAGATCATCTTCCCAAGGATAGAAAGATCAGCTAGAGAAACTGTATGCCGTGACCTGATCAACTGCACTAGGTGTTGTATACTTTTATGCCTTTCGTCTGAAAGGTAAACCTTGCATGCCCGTGTATCAATGATGGCACCTAAGTGTAACAATCTTGTAGAAGGAATTAATTGGTTTTGTCTCGATTAATAGCAAAGCCATGCGCTTGCAAAATGCGTAGAGTCGTCTGAGTATCGCAGACAGCTTGGGTAGAGGAGCTGGACAAAATTAAAATGTCATCTAGATAACAGTGCAACCTGATGGGGAAAGCGCGAATATGGGCAGCTAGAGCAGCGAGGACCTTAGTGAAAACCCGAGGAGCAGAGGCTAGGCCGAAGGGAAGAGCCCAATATTCGAAATGTTGACCGTTATAGCAGAATCTTAAAAACTTACGATGTGATGGCCTGATCGGAATATGCAAATAAGCTTCCGTGAGATCTACTGAGGTGAGAAAATCTCCCTCTCTGATGCTAGCAAGGATGGAATGTAAAGTGTGCATCTTGAATTTGCGATAGACTAAAAATTTATTGAGCCGTTTGAGGTCCAAGATAGCTCTCTACCCACCAGAACTTTTTTTAACTAAAAAGAGTAGAGAATAAAAACCAAGCCCCCTTTGGTCTGCGGGAACAGGTTGAATGGCCCGTATGTGTAGAAGATGCAGTATGGCTGCTTCCATGAGGCTATGCATAACCAAATTTTTGGAAACAGGGGATACCCTGAAAAAATCAGATGGGGCGGACTGGAATTCTAAAGCCAGGCCAAACCTCACAGTGTCCGGACCTAGGCGTCCGATGTGAAAGCGTCCCAGCTATCCGCATAAAACCTGAGACGGCCCCCTATGGGAAAAGACTCCCCAAGGCTAACGTGGACGCCTGAAGGATCTATTGCCGGACGATCAGAATGATCGTCTGGATTGGCCGCCTCTCCGGTATCGATCCCCAGGGTCGAACCTGTCTGAGGAGAATCCCGGACGAGGAAATTGGGATCTGGACGGTCAAGACAGAAAGGAACTCTGGGAGTAAGGTCGAAAGGAACTCCTCCAAAAGGACTGGGTGTACCTTGGATCAGACTTCCGAAAAAGAGAAGGAAGAATCTTTTTCTTATTCCGGGTCTCAATGAGAAGCGGATCTAAAGAGGGACCAAACAGCTTGTCACTGTTAAGAGGAGCAGAAGCAAGCTTAGATTTGTGCTTGATGTCCGCCTGCCAAGGCTTAAGCCAAAGGAGGCATCTGGCTGAAAGATGAGATGCAATGGCTCTGGTAGAGAATTTTACCGCATGAAAGGTCGCATTGGCTAAAAATTCTGTAGCCGCCGTGAGCTTAGCAATGTCCTGATGGGCCCTTAGATTAGATGCAGGGACATGCTCACGAAGTTGTTTCAGCCATCTGAGTGAAGTCCTATTGAAAAATGAAGCCGCCGTGGCAGCTCTGATAGCCCAAGTATCAGAGTGATGGGCTTTGCGCAGCGCTACCTCGGCTCTTTTATCCTCAGGCCTTAAAACCTCAAGAGGCTCGCTTGGAAGAGAAGAAGGAGAGGCAAGACCCACAATGGGTTCATCGACCTCCGGGATATTTAACAAATTGAGATATTCTGGGGCCATATTAAAGAGTCTCCTATTGTAACTAGTAGGAGCTGGGCATGGAACAGGGGAACGGAACTGTTTTTGAACTAGTTCCATAAACATTGGAGGAACAGGAATCACTTCAGCGTGAACAGTAGGCTGATGAAAAAATAGATCTTGGGGACCCTCCTCTGCAGGATACACGGGGGGAGCTGATGTGTTGATGCCTGCCGTGTTAATCGCCTTGAAGAGGAGGGATTTAAATAGGTGAGGCTGAAACAGACCAGTAAGCGCCGGTTGGTCCGGGGAAAGACCCTCATCCTCGGACATCCCCCCCTCTAAAAGATCCGGTTCGGATAAGGAGTGTTCCGCCTCATGAAAGGACTCTAGGTCACTGTGTTCCAAATCTTGCATTTGAAACAGCTCCTCAGCCTCCATCTCCAGATCCCCTCCCTGAGTGTCCTGCATCGGAATATCCTCAAAAGTTATTACCTGATCAGCAGGTAGTTCCGGCCTGACTAGAGACTGGGGTGGCTGAGTCTCAGGGTCAACAGGGACAGGCTGATGTCATGACAGCATGTTGTAAACCGGCAGAAATCCCCTGCCTGATCGCCATCTCCATCCATGATCGCATTTGAGGTGGGATCTCCTCAGGCAAGGAAGATTCCTGGCGAAGGCCTGCAGCAGTGGGGGTAAAGGTGGCCTCAGGAGGACCCCTAGAGGCTGGCAGGTCGGATGACTGAGTCTGGTGTCCCACAGAACCACGACTATGCCTGGAGGAGAGGGAAACATCTAGTGGGGGAGGACAGACATGAGAGGAGGGCCCAGGAATAGAAGGAGAAAGGTGCTGAGAAGGTCTTTGTACCTCACGAGCACACTTATCTATTTGTTTCTCTAAGACCCTATGGCGCCTTCTGGCATCACGCTCAGAAGCTTTAGAAATACCCCCCACATTTTTGCATTTGGATTTTGATTTTGCATGCGAGGCAGAAGGCCGAGAACAGCAACCCCCTGCCATAATAAGTCTGTACAATACAATTTGCTGATATGTATGCAAATGAGGCAGTTGGCATGCCCAGGGACCTTGCCCATCAGGGAGGGAGCCCTGATAATAATATATTCCCCTTGAACAAATAATTGGATTTATAAATTTGCAAAACTGGAAGAAAAAGAATTGGATCACCAATCAGCCAGATTAAGAACGCCAGTCGGGCCTACTCAAAAAACAAAAAGGCCCAGAACAGCAATATTGCACAGGCTGACTCAGGCCTAGGGTGCTTGCTGTATGCTGCTGGGAAAGACCGTGAGGCTTAGCCAACAAGGTTCCAGAAATCTTAAGAATAATAAGGCCTTCTGCCTTATAGGAGATCCAAAGAGAGCACAAATTACTCCACACAGTCAACAGTTAGGGCACAAAGGAAGGCCACGAGGCTCTGTGGCCGTTAGAAAACAAAATGGCGGCCGCCCGAATTTTGGCACGCGCGCGCTCCCCAGCAGCAACGGTCCAGCTAATGGAGGACCGCAAGGAAAAACCAACACTTAGCAAGTTAAAAGAGGGAGGGAAACGATCGCACTCCACTCCCTCTAAGGAAAAAAACGGCGTTCGGGGAATTTTAGAGTAATCGGCTTGCCACGCTGTAAAAAAGCGGCGCAAGACAAAATCGGCGGGGGGGGCGGGAAAACAACGTTCCAGGGGACCCCCTTTTACTGAGGGAGGGACTGAGAATCCTACCTCCAATTACTGATTTGAGCCTTGATCACCCAAAGGGAGAACAGAGGGATTGTGCTCTCAGTGCCCAAGTAAATACAAGTAAAAAGAGAATCAAATCGAAATGCAAAAAAACAGAAGAATTGAAAGGCCAAAGAGAACGAAAGGACACTGAAGAATAAAGGAGGGATAAAATAGAATTGGAAAAATACAGAAATCACCTGCTTCGACCAGAACAAGCTCTAAAAACAACCTATTCAGACGAGGCTGAGCTTAAACTGGGGAATGCTGGGAGGAGTCTCGTGGAGGAGGAGGAGCGTTCCGAAGTTTAAGCTCAGCCTATCAAGATGAAGACTGAACCAACCCAATCAAATGGATGCTCCGAGCAGCTCGTAGGAGAATGGTAAATTAACACTGTAAATATATCCTAGAATATACAGTGGGGCAAAGAAGTATTTAGTCAGCCACCAATTGTGCAAGTTTTCCCACTTAAAAAGATGAGAGAGGCCTGTAATTGGCTTCATAGGTATACCTCACCTATGAGGGACAAAATGTGAAAACAAATCCAGATAATCACATTGTCTGATTTGGAAAGAATTTATTTGCAAATTATGGTGGAAAATAAGTATTTGATCATCTACAAACAAGCAAGATTGCTGGCTCTCACAGACCTGTAACTTCTTCTTTAAGAGGCTCCTCTGTCCTCCACTCATTACCTGTATTAATGGCACCTGTTTGAACAGTATAAAAGATACCTGTCCACAACCTCAAACAGTCACATTCCAAACTCCACTATGTTGAAGACCAAAGAGCTGTCGAAGGACACCCGAAACAAAATTGTAGACCTGCACCAAGCTGGGAAGAATGAATCTGCAATAGGCAAGCAGCTTGGTGTGAAGAAATCAACTGTGGGAGCAATAATTAGAAAATGGAAGACATAGAAGACCACTGATAATCTCCCTCAATCTGGGGCTCCACGCAAGATTTCACCCCGTGGGGTCAAAATGATCACAAGAACGGTGAGCAAAAAATCCCAGAACTACATGGGGGACCTAGTGAATGACCCGCAGAGAGCTGGGACCAACGTAACAAAGGCTACCATCAGTAACACACTACGCCACCAGGGCCTCAGATCCTGCAGTGCCAGACGTGTCCCCCTGCTTAAGCCAGTACATGTCCGGGCCCGTCTGAAGTTTGCTAGAGAGCATTTGAATGATCCAAAAGAGGATTGGGAGAATGTCATATGGTCAGATGAAACCAAAGTAGAACTGTTTGGTAGAAACACAACTCGTCGTGTTTGGAGGAGAGAGAATGCTGAGTTGCAACCAAAGAACACCATACCTACTGTGAAGCATGGGGGTGGCAACATCATGCTTTGGGGCTGTTTCTCTGAAAAGGGAACAGGACGACTGATCCGTGTACAGGAAAGAATGAATGGGGCAATGTATCGTGAGATTTTGAGTGCAAACCTCCTTCCATCAGCAAGGGCATTGAAGATGAAACGTGGCTGGGTCTTTCAGCATGACAATGATCCCAAACACACCGCTCGGGCAACGAAGGAGTGGCTTCGTAAGAAGCATTTCAAGGTCCTGGAGCGGCCTAGCCAGTCTCCAGATCTCAACCCCATAGAAAACCTTTGGAGGGAGTTGAAAGTCCGTGTTGCCCAGTGACAGCCCCAAAACGTCACTGATCTAGAGGAGATCTGCATGGAGGAATGGGCCAACATACCAGCAACAGTGTGTGACAACTTTGTGAAGACTTACAGAAAACGTTTGACCTCTGTCATTGCCAACAAAGGATATATAACAAAGTATTGAGATGAACTTTTGATACTGACCAAATATTTATTTTCCACCATAATTTGCAAATACGTTCTTTCCAAATCAGACAATGTGATTGTCTGGATTTGTTTTCACATTTTGTCTCTCATAGGTGAGGTATACCTATGATGACAATTACAGGCCTCTCTCATCTTTTTAAGTAGGAGAGCTTGCACAATTGGTGGCTGACTAAATACTTTTTTGCCCCACTGTATAGCTGCTATTCCTATCTTTTAAGAAAACAAATAAATGGATCATCAAACACTGCACCCACAGTTCTCATTCAAGCAACAAATGACCTAGCACAAATGCTCCGTCTTAAGACACATTATGCTGGAGTAATGATCTGAAATCTAGCTCTGTGGAGAAATATCTGATGTTGGGGAAGGGGGAAAGAAAGAGAAGAAAAAGATGACTAACATCAAGGTAGATGGAGTCAATAACAGTGTTAGAAGCTCTAAAAAACTAGGTTAGAGACAGATTATCAGGGGGAAATCTATCTAGTTCCCTAAGAGTCAACAACAAAAATTATGACACATTGTCAATTCCTATACTCTAATTCTTTGTAATAGCAGACATGTAATTATGCTTTTCGTGAACAGGCCTTTCCTGAGCCAAGCTCCACACAGATGGGTAACATCTAAGAAACAAGAACTCCATAGACTTTGGCAAATTGTTTTTAATGCATGTTTGAGTTAAAGACAGAATCTGAGAAATCAGATGAGGAATTCCCATTCTCCTTTATAGTGAGTTCAGAGCTCTCTGAATATTTAAACAGCTTCTACCCAGGTTTCTGTCACAATGAACTGTTGTCATTTATAAGATAAGCTGCTAATAGAGTTGGCTTCTGTCTCTTGATGTTTATGATTATTCTCCCTTCCATTCCTTGTCTCCACACAATCTCTCATATCCTGTGAGAGGCAAATAATTATTTCCAGTTTTATAGATGAAGGAAACTAAGACTTACTAAAAGCAATTTACCAAAATCATTTACATAGTAAGTAGGAACCTAGGGCCAAGTCCTATCGAGCACTTCCATGTATCTTTTTGTGCGTGTGTGTGTGTGTGTGTGTGATTCTGAAGCAGAGTTTACGATGAGTTTATTCTCCCAATCTGCATTATTGAAATTAGTTTGTGATAAACTTCTGCTTTTGTGGCATTATATGATTGTTTGTTATGAGATAGTCCAGAAAGCAGTTAGGAATACTTGCTGTGCTACCTTCTAATACACAGTCATTAATTGTAGAAGAAATCATGGGCAACTCCATGTAGTTACATAGCAATTTCAGATAGTTATTAACCAGGCAGCAGATAATTATTCTTCTTGAGTGCTTCTGTTTGGAAAAAAGGAGAAACCCTTAGATAATAGTCTCTCCCTCATTCCTTTTCATTTAGGTGAAACATCTGAATACTGCCTTTTGGCTTATTGTATAGCCAAAACCACTAAAACACAAGACAATGTAAGTAATATACTCAGGTCTCCTACAATGACAATTGGCACTCCAAAAGCTGGCAGTGATGTACTTGGAAAAGTAGATCAGTAACTAAATGTTTCATTTCTCCAGGAATTTTAATTAGATACCCTGTGGTATAGCAATTAGGCATCAAATTAAAAATGAGTATGAGTCTAATCCCACTTTAGGCATGAATTTCCCCCAGTGACTTTGGGCCAGTCACAAACTCTCTACCATGGGAAGAAGGCAAGGGCAGATCACTTCTGGAATGTGTTTCCAAGAAAACTGTAGTAGTTCATATTGAGGCAGTTGCCAGGAGTCAAGACTGTTTTGAGTCATCCCCCCATCCACCCAAACCTAATAAAAATAATTGCTACAGAAAAAGCATTTTAAAACAATTTAAAACTAAATTGCTTAGCACATGTAATTTAAGTACTCTATCCTAAAGAAAAAAAGATCTTCTATGACTGCACCTTTTAAAGACCAACAAGTTCATGCAAACACTCATACATACACAGGTATCTATAGACTTAATGATGCCAGAGCTGTAAATGGATTATCAGGATTGTATAGGTATAGTGGATAACTCAGTAAAAATCCTAATCAGGTGTGCAGCTGCTATATAAAGAGATAGATTCCATATGGGAATCATTAAGAGACTGAAAATCAATTACCAATTTAATACTGTAATGCTATTATACATGAAATACATTTGAAAGATTTCTAGTTCCCACAATTTTTTTAAAAAGTGGTTTTCTTTAGCTTCTATCCAGCCAATCTATGCATGTAAAATTGATTGTTCAATATGTTTTATAGAAAGATGGAAAATAGTTGAGAGAATGTTTGTAATCTGATATCAATACAAAAATAGGAAAGGATACAGAAATATTTTATAACGCTGTCAAGCTGTCTTAACATTATCCAATTTCCTGATGTATTGAGGAACCTTTAGAAAATATCGTGAAGGCAGGAGAGGAAGATAATTGTAGTAGCAGTGTATTTTAGTGTGGATGAGAGCAATTTGTAGTGTGTATACGTAATATGTTAAGTAAGGTCGCAGTCTTTTTTTCCATATTATCTCATGGTAGACTCTGTTTTTTACAACAGGCTTTGGTCCTAAAATATGTGGCATTAGGCATGTCCAACCCTGCATTAACCAGGGTGGACTGCAAGCTGCAATAAAAGCCAATTACGTAACTGAAAGAAGTCTGAGAAGTATTCATTTATTAGGTTTATTTGCCTCTAAAATAGTGCTCTAAATGACTAAGTCTTTCTTTGATCCACTTTTTAACTGACCAAAAGCATCTGTGTATCATTTCCTTTATTTGGGACATGGCTGGGATTTGTTAGTTTGGCCCTTGAAAAGCTTCCACCCCAAAGGATTTTAGTTACAGATAGAAAAGTAATATTTGAATCCCAGGTTTACCCATAGACTTACTGATCAGTCATAAGATTTACCTGAAATAGCAGCCTGTTCTCTGACCATCAAGCTGATTATTGATTAAGCAATTGAATATTAAATCTAGAGTTTCCAGAATAAGCATGTTTTAGATAAAGATAAAGCACAGATAATATCCAAGTTTAATGGGGAAAGATTTCTTTCTATCTATCAATGTGGACAATTCTGAGGTAAATGAAAAGCCAGCTAGATATGTCAGCTTTTCATAAATAAAATAAAATAAACTATCAAATTTAGGGGAAAGTGTTATGAAAATTATGCAGTGCATTTGTATGTCTTATATTTAGTATTTCTATTAGGGAACAGAACCTTGAGCAACAAAACATACAAATAAGAAGGAACAAGTCCAAACTATTACAGTTATGTACTGCATTGCAATTTTGCCCCTGTCCTGTCAAAAGGCATATGGATCCCCATCATTGTTGCCAATATGGAATTTCTTTAAAAGATATATATATATTAGTAATATAATGCCATTATATTCTAAATGGGTAGTTCCTGATTTATGAGTGGTTGCCTAGTGACCATTCAAAGTTATAATGGACCTCCCCAGTGCTACTTATGACCTGGATTCAAAGTTTTGATGGCTCCATCCCACCCCACCACAGACCTAAGCATGTTGGGTGCTCATGTCTACAGTCTTTTGCAGCATCCTACAGTTATATGACCACGATTTATAGTGGTTTTTTTCCAAGAAACTGGCATTTACTTCTGGCAAAAAAAAAAAACCCCATTGCAGACACTGGATTCACTTAATGACCATAGTGTTTGCTTCAGGACTCCCGTGTTTGCTTAACTATCACCAGGAAAAAAGTTTTAAAATTTGGAATTGTCACATGGCGGCCTGCTAAATGACTAGCACATCTTAGGACCATAATTCCAGGCTCAGTTGTGGTCATAAGTTGAAAACTACATGTAACACTTTCTGCATTATACAGAACAGTTACATCTTTAGGGAGACATGTAGTTTAATGATTAGTCTCTGATGTTAATTTCATCCTCTTTGCCTAGTTGAGCTCCCAAACTGGAAATCTTTGGACAGATTTCTTTGTGCTCTGAAGTATTTTTTAGCCAGGACATTCTTACTGTTAATCTTTTAACATCTGCCTATCAGGACGATGCCCTGATAAATGTCCTTACTAATGGAATTAAAATAATGAATTTATACTTAAGCAAGAAACATATGCTTCAGGAAAGAATACATTGCAAATAATTGCATACCTGCTTCAGAAATGTTTCTTTCCCCACAAGCTAGAAGAAAATAAGTCCAGTCATCAAGAAATGTTAATATTTGGTTCGTCTCCCAACACTCATCTGTTCCAGTAATAAGCAGTAATCAAGATGGCTCAACTCATATCACCTTTGTTCTCTCAAAGGAAAGTCTTATCCACAGACTAGTGATATACAAGGCCTACAGTTCATCCATCCCAAATAATAAACAGATTAGTACGTACAGTACAAGTTTATTAAAACATTGGTGATAGTTTAAAGATGTTAACTGTCACATGCCTGAACTAGCAACACCTGGGCAAGCAATCAGTTCCAAAAAGAGATGGTAGAGAATTTGGCTACAATTCTAAAGCCTTTCAAATCCTGATCATTTGGTAAATAATTAATGATTTTCATGTGAGACTGTTCTGAAAAGTTTGTAATAATAAGAGAGATTAACTCTGCCCTTCAAAAGTGGTAGTTGGGGCATTTCAAAAGAACTTGGTCTAATGTAGTGGTTCCCAAAGTGGGCGGTACCACCCTCTGGGGGGGATGCCTTAGGGGGGCACTAAGAGGCAAGGGGGCTGGCAGGGGGGCGCTAAGAGGCGGCAGAGAGGCATTCGAGGCGCCGGCCGGCCCTGCAGGTTCACCCACTGACTAGCACCGCTCCAGAGCCGGTGCCTCCAATGCGGAAGCGGTGGCACGTTATGTGCCGCCGAGGCCACGTTTGACACACTGCCCCCTGCCACCTCTTAGCGTCCCCAAGGGGGCTGGCAGAGGGGCACTAAGAGGCAGCATGGGGGCATTCGAGGCGCCTGCCTACCCTGCAGGTTTACCCATTTAGGCGCAGCTCCGGAGTCAATGTTTTCTGACGTGCCTCGAACACAGCAGCGGTGGCATGGCTTTGCTCTACTTTTCCATCGCTGCACAACTGCCTGCCCTGGGGTTCCTCAACCCTGCCCTGTACTGCTCTAGGAAGCAGGGAACAGCACCGCCCTCTACGATGTGAGTGCCCGGGGGGGGGGCGCTTGGGAGGCTGATCCCTGGTGGGAGGGGTAGTCTGTGAACTTGCTATCAGGCACGGCAACTACAAAGAGGGGCAGGCTTGGTTGAGCAGGATCCTGGATATTGGGCATGTGGTCAAAGCCTTCCTACCTATCTATCCATCTATCCATCCATCCATCCAAAAGGTCTGTCTGTCTTTCTGTCTATCTATCTACCTACCTACCTACCTCCATACATACATACATCAATCCATCCATCTACCTACCTATCTATCCACCTACCTACCTATACATACATACATACATCTACCTTCCTACCTACCAATATATCTATCTACCAATATCTCTCTATCTATCTGTCTATCTATCTATCTATCTATCCTTGAACAGTGTTCCCTTGGCTATTGCTGGGGACACCCACCACTGAGGGACCTGAGTGTCTCTAATGGTACCCTGACCTTGCCCTCTGAAATGGTAGCAGGAACCATTGCAGGGTTCTTAAGTGCGATCGAACCCAAGGTACTATGGCTATGCAAGAGACCATCTTTCTCAAGAGCTGAGAGAGTATGGCCAATGGAACGAGTCATTCCATCCTGATATGGGTAACTTGATGCTGTCCTGTTGCTCCTGAGAAAGATAGACCTCGCACAGCCTGGTGTCTTTAACTGCTCCTAGATGGAGCAGACAAGTAGTTGGGACAAGATGACTTTTTTGAAAACTGATAAGATTGTCATTTCCACATCCTTCTGAGCTAGCTGGGGTGAGAAAGACTGGATGAGGATGTTGTCCAGGTAGCACTGGAGATGCACCGGAATTGTCCTTAGGTGCACAGCCAGTGCTGCTAGGACCTTTGTGAAAGATCTGGGACTGAAGCTAAGCCAAATGGCAATGCTCTTTTCTGGAAGTGATGACACAAGTAACAGAACCTGAGGAACCATCGGTGTAAGGGGAGTGTCAGGATGTAGATAGGAATGTGGAAGTAGGCCTCCATTAGATCGATTGACATCAGAAGATTGCCCCTTCTGATGCCCTCCAAGATTGACTGCAGAGATTGCATTTTGAACCTCTTGTATGTCAGGTGGACATTCCATTTTTTTTTAGGTCCAGAATTGCTTTCCATTCTCCCCAAGGACTTTGGCACAATGAATAGGATCAAGTAGAATCCGTGCCCCCATTGGTCTTCCGGGACTGGCTCGATGGCCTGGATGTCTAAGAGGTGTTGAATTGCCATGGCCACCAGATTCCTCTTGGTGCAGTTCTTGGAGATGGGGCAACGGAGGAAGTCCTCAGAGGCATGGAGAGAAATTCCAGAATGAAGCCAAATCTTAATGGGTTGAGGACCCACAAGTCATTGGTGGTCTTTACCATTGGGATGTAAATAGAGCTAGACACCTTCCAATGGGAGGAGGGTCCTGGCTGTTACTTGGAGTGGCAAAAGGGGCAACCGCCTGTGCCACGAAAGGGCTGCTTGGACTGGGGTTACTGCCTGTACCTGTCCCTAAACCCCAATCTGTCCTGTTGATGGTTAGATCTAAAGGGGAAAGGTTGTTGGTATTGTGACTGATCAGTGCTGGTATCCGGCGGGTGAAAAGAGAACCGACAGCCATATGGTACTGCCCATCTGTCAGTTCTTCTGGTAACCGAAAGCAGGACTTTGCATTTGTCCTTATTTTCTGTGAGGAAGGGATTCAGAGCTTCCCCAAAGAGGGAGGAACCCTTTACGGGGCT
Organism: Bungarus multicinctus; assembly: GCA_023653725.1. Taxonomy (NCBI): domain Eukaryota; kingdom Metazoa; phylum Chordata; class Lepidosauria; order Squamata; family Elapidae; genus Bungarus; species Bungarus multicinctus. The sequence continues at coordinate 206,839,956 of CM042834.1, forward strand.
GAAGCTAATTTCCACTTAGTTTTGGCATCCGCCTGTCATTGTCGAAGCCATAGTAAACAGCAGGAGGTGATGTTGGAAGCGAGAGACCTGGAGGAGAACCGGGCAGCATGTAGAGAGGAATCAGCCGAAAATTCAGCAACTGCCACCAGCTTGTTGATATCTTGATTTATTTGAGACTCCTCTGGATGGACTCTCGCTTGCAACTGCTTCAGCCAGAGTAGGAAAGTCCTAGCAAAAAAGGAGGTGGCCATAGCCACCTTTACTGCCCAGGCACTAACAAGATGGGTTCAGCAGAAATTTAATTCCGCCTTCTTATTTTCTGCCTTCAGGGCTTCTGCAATATCCCCAGATATTGCTGAGGAGACCAGAGAAGCCAGAGGGTCATCTACTGAGGACAGCTCTAGGGCATCAGATAAAGAGGGAACCATGAAAAATCACCTGCTGTTCCCTCTTAGGTTAGGAAAGGAGCCAGACTGGCTCCATTGTCTCTGAACCACATCCAAGAAAAGTTTGGGGAGAGGATGTCCTCCTGCGTTATGATGGGTTCAAAGAACAAAACATTGTTAGCCCTTGGGGCTCCACTGGTGCAATAGGTGCACTGAGTGTGGTTCTTATTTGGGCCGTAGCCCTGGCTTTGTGGAGACCAGGGAGATCCTGGTTATCATCTGAGAACCCGTTCCCTCTGGTGCTCATCCTCTATTACAGATGCCCTACTTCTGCTGGACTGGGAGATACTGACCTTTGCTCCCTCCCCACATGAAGCTGGAGGTGATGGGACAGCTGTTGGGGAGATTCGGAAGTTATGGAGGGAGGGTATCCTCTGACCTGTAAGGTAAAGGCTACCCCATGGGAAATTGCCTGTGAGATGAGGGATTTAAGTTCCTCAGACAGGCCAGATCCCTGGCTATTCACTGGGCGGAGTCCCACCGCAGTGGGGGTAAAAATAACCACTGGAGCAAATTCCCTATCGCTGACCTGAGATTCAGTCAACTCTGTTGCTAGGTAGGCAAAGGGAAATTGCTGACCCTTCTCCTGAATGACTGGAATGGGGAATTCTAACTGTTCACTATCGCCTTCTGGTGACCAGTTCATTGGAACTGCAACGTTGGATTGCTGAGGGCAGGGCATGGCAGTTGCTGTCTGAGGAGGGAGGGAAATACTTTCCTGCTCAGCTTTCTTTTCAGCTCTGGATATTTGTTTCTCCAAAGCCTTCTGTCTCCTGTTGGCATCTTTCTCTTCAGCCCTTGAGGGCTTCCTGAAGTAGATGGCCTTCGCTTTGATCTTTTCAGCTGCATCTTGGCTAGCTGACCTAGCTCTTCTGGAGCTGGTCTTTCTAGGCTAAGTCGCAGTAGAAGTTCCCTGGTCTACCATACTGTCTGCTGACAGGGTCTGTTCGGCCATCTTGACAGCCTTACTTCAGCAGGGTGATGCGACCATGCTCTGCTGCTACCGCTGCTGCTGCTGCTGGTACCACTGCTGCTGCTGCTGGGGATAGAGATTGAGCTGTGGTGACAGGACCAGCGTACTGGGGTGGCCAGCACACACACTCGCCCCTATTCTCAATCAGGCAGTCCAAAAACAACCGCTGCTAACACAAGCTGAGACTCTGCAGCAGCCTGAGCGTTTAAAACACAAGCCAATAACCGTGAAGTTAATTATAGGCTACGTTATGTATATGTAAATAACATAGTTGGGTTGACAATATATAAACTACAAATATATGTCTGTAGCTTTAAGGAAAAATACTGTAATGTATTATACTGTATTCTGGTTGGTTAATTATACTTCAAGTTGCCAAAGAGGGAGCTATAAATCATGATTTAATTTAATCTCACTCTCCTCTTTTTCACTGATGATCTCTCTTGATACTGATGCTGACTGACTACGAACCAATACTGACTTAACTCTGTTTATTTTGATATTCTGTTGATATCAAAGATTATCTATTGTATTATGGGTTGATATTTGTCTGCTGTAAAAGACTTGAAACCGGTAATAAGACTTTATAACTGGATATTTCTGGAGTAATAAAAAATGTGTATGACTTGGACTGTTTATTGGACTGTGCTATTTCTTCAAGTAAATATTAATACAACTTATTCAACTCTGTGTGGTTGTATATTTATTCATAACTGTTCTCAAAAACCGTTTCTGTGTGCATATCCTTTTATACAAGGGTTACTCTGCACATATCTTAACAGGCTTGACAGACAAAAGTTAGCCATAAAGCGGCAGTGACTTGGCAGGAAGACCCTCACTTTAATAGCGAGGCTCTGGCTACAAATTTTAACTGAGGGCTTCTGAGTCGGCAGAGCTGAGCGTCTGGAGCCGCTGTAGTGCATAGATACGCTCCAATCTCCCCTCTCTATTCAGAAAGCAGCTCTTTTTGACATAAATTAGAAAAAGGCAGTCTCAGCGTCAGCAAAGCCGGGCACACTAGGACCGCAGTAACGTTCACCGGGCTACAATTTCCAACCTGATAGAAGCTCATTGACTTGAGAATCTAAGCGTTTCTGCCTACACTCTTCTAAGTAAATTAAACCAACTAGCGCTACCTGAACACACTTGTAAGTGGATCATAAGCTTCCTAACAGACAGGAAGCAGCAGATGAAGCTAGTCGGAATCACATCCGATACCTGTACAATCAGCACAGGGGCCCCCCAAGGCTGTGTACTATCTCCACTTCTCTTCTCCCTATATACCAATGACTGCATCTCAAACGATCCATCTGTTAAAATACTGAAGTTTGCTGATGACACAACAGTGATTGGTCTCATTTGAGACAACGATGAATCTGCATATAGACAGGAGGTTATACAACTTGCCTTGTGGTGTAATCAGAACAATCTGGAAATGAACACACTCAAAACCGTAGACTTTAGAAGATACCCTCCCATACTACCACCTCTTACAGTACTAGACAACACAGTATCAACAGTAGAGACCTTCAAATTTCTAGGTTCTACTATATCACATGACCTAAAATGGAGGTTGGTAAATTTACCTGAGAACGCCCTTTCTATCTATGCTGCTAGAGAGCCCAGGATGGGCATGACTCCTCCTGATGACTTCATCAAGCTGGGTCTGTTTAGTATAAAAGTAGCAGCCTGTGAGAGAAACTCCCCAGCTTTGGCAAAGATACTTGACAGACTTTAGTGAGTATCTCTGAAACCCAAAACAGAATCGTGAACCATAACATACCTCACCACAATCCGGATGCAACAAGGGAGAGGCTGGGCTCTCTAGCAGCATAGATAGGAAGGGTGTTCTCAGGTAAATTTACCAACGCTCATTCTCTTCCATGCTGCTGCGAGAGCCCAGGATGGGAATATCAAAGCCTTCATGTCCTCAGGAAGGTCCTTGTCTGGTCTCTCACTCAAAGTAGGCATCACTCGCTGAAGAACCCATCTGCCAAAAGCCGCGCTTGTGGAGGCGTAGGAATCCAGGCGGTAGTGTCTGATGAACGGAGACAGGAATGTCCATGTAGCCGCTCCGCAAATCTCCTCTAGGAGTGCCTGAGTGGCCCAGGCAGCCGAAATTGCAGCACTTCTAGTGGAGTGTGCTGTCAAGCCATATAGTACTGGCAGAGCCTTGCCTTTGTAGGCCTGTGCGATGCAAGCCCTGATCCACCTGCTTAAAGTGGCAGGAGAGGCCTTGTTCCCCCAGTGAGAAGGGGGAAATGATACAAACGTAGCCTCTGTGTTTCTAAGCATTGAAGTGCATTTGATATAAATTCTAAGAGCCCTTCTAACATCTAAAGCGTACCACTTGCGCTCTAGGATGTGGTGTGGACGGGAACAAAAATCAGGAACTATAATGTCTTGGGATCTGTGGAATACAGAATTTATTTTGGGTACAAAGGTAGGGTCTAAACGAAGAACAACTCTATTGTCGTTAAAGGTGCAGACGTTCTGCCGAATAGATAGAGCAGCCAATTCTGACATCCTTCTAGCTGAAGTAATAGCCATTAAGAAAATCACCTTCAGGGTCCAGAATTGTAGGGACACCTTTCTGAGAGGTTCGAAGGGAGGATCTGTTAGGGCCTAGAGGACTTTGTGAAGGTCCCAGGATGGGAACCTGTGAACCACTGGAGGGCAGAGATTAGAAGCCCCTTTTAAAAATCTCTGAACTGAAGGTTGATGGGACAAGGAAGGAATCCCAGGAGATGACTGAAGCAAGAGCCACTACTTGACAGTGTAAAGTGTTAGGAGCCAGACCTTTGTCTAAGCCCTCCTGGAGGAAACGGAGGACCTGTAGGACCCCCCGCTACTGTAGGAGAGAGACCTTCCCTGTGACACCAATGACAAAAAACCCTCCAGGTGGCATTGAACATATGCATCATAGAAGATTTATGAGACACCTGGATAGTAAGGATGAGCTTGTCTGGGAGATTGACTTCTCTTAACTGTTGCCACTCAAGTGCCACACGGTCAATTTGAACCACAGGGGATCCGGGTGGGGCAGGGTCCCCTGATGTAGGGAGATCATATGGTCTGGAATCCTCCAAGGAGTGGCTACAGACAGGTTCACCAGATCTGCAAACCAGGATCTCCTGGGCCAATAGGGGGCTAGGTGAATCAGCTCTGCCCGTTCCTCCAAAATCTTCTGAATAACCTCCGGAATGATGGGAAGAGGGGGAAAGGTGTAGAGGAGACCGCTGGGCCATCTGCTCCGAAGTGCATTGATCCCCTCCGCTCCCTGACAAGGAAACCTGGTGAAAAACCTGTTGACTTGAGCATTTTGGGAAGAGGCGAAGAGGTCTACCTCCAGGGTCCCGAACCTGAGGGAGAGATACCTGAAAATGGACTGGGAAAGGGACCATTCTGCATGGTCAACTAGGCTCCTGCTCAGCCAATCAGTCTGGGATTTGTCGATTCCTGAGATGTGGTCTCCTGTGAGAGACAGCAGATGTCTCTCTGCCCACCTCCCCAACCTCTTGGCTTCCCTCATGAGGTCCCTGGACCTTGTGGCCCCCCCGCCTGTTGATGTGCGCCTTTGCAGCCATGTTGTCTGTTAACACTAGCACATGGGACCCCACTATTCTGTCCCTGAAGTGTTTCAGGGCTAGATAAATGGCTCTGAGTTCTAGCCAGTTTATGGGCCCGGTCCTGTCTAACCGGGACCAGATCCCCTGAGCCATGAGACCCTCCATGTGGGCTCCCCAACCCAGAAGATTTGCATCAGTGGTGATGACTAGTCTGTCCGGCTCCTTGAACAGAAGACCCTTCGAAAGCGCTGGGGAAAGCCATCACTTGAAAGAACGAGGAGAGCAGGACCTTGGCAGATGTGTGGCTGGTTCCTGCTCATTGAAAAGGGAGCAGGAACCATTGTAGATCCCACAAGTATAGCCATGCCCACAGAACGATGCCTATGCATGAGATCATTTTGCCCAAAAGTTTGGACAACAGTGACAGGGAGACAGTGTGTTGATGTTGGACCTGTCAAATGATCTTGATAAGGCTCTGTCCTTGGGCTGGAGACAGAAAAACTTGGCACAGAGTTGTGCCATGGCTCCCAGAGGGAGCAATATGGTTGTTGGGAAGAGGTGGCTTTTGTTGGAGTTGATGGAAAAACCGTGGTACTGGAGGCAATGGAGTGTGGTTTGAAGATCTTGATGGGCAGAGTGGGTGGAGGACGAGAGGATCAAGATGTCATCCAAGTAGCATTGGATCCTCACTGGAACAGACCAGAGCAAAGCCACCAATGCTGCCCGTATCTTTGTGAAGACTCTTGGGGCAGACAAGGGCCCGAAAGGAAGGGCCCAATACTGGAAATGGGAATTCTGGTAACAGAAACGGAGAAACTAGCGATGATGAGGCCAAATGGGAATGTGAAGGTAAGCCTCTGTGAGACAAACTCTCTCCAGAATAGAATGCAGAGTCTGCATTTTGAAGCGCCTATATTGGATAAACTCATTCAGAAATTTTAGGTCGAGAATAGCTCGCCACCACACACCCCGAGGCCTTAGAGACCAAGAAAAGCCGAGAATAAAACCCATGTCCTTGTTGTAATTCAGGGACTGGTTAAATGGCCCTTATATCAACCAGGTGACTAATGGCCGATTCCATAAGAGCCCTCCATGAACTGTCCTGGGAAACGAGGCAGAATAGCAATTTTTCAGGGGGTGGGGATAGAAATTCTAATTGTAACCCCGACCTTACTGTATTGAGTACCCAGGCGTCTGTCGTTGACTCCTCCCATCCGGAAGCAAAGGATACCAAGTGACCTCCGATAGGAGGGGAGAAAGGGCGTTGGTACCTACCTGATATGCCCGTTCTCAGTGAGCTGCGACGAGCATCCATAGATTGGGAAGTGCTTAGTCTCCTGCACGATAGGCTGAGCTTAATTAATAGGACGCTGTGGCTCCTCCCGTCTGCTGCCCAGAGTCCCCAGTTTTTGATGAAGACGAGGAGATGAAACCCCGCCCATAGGAAAGTCAAACTGATGGAAATTAGAAGTCAACAACAACCATATCGTTGGTCGGAGCAGGAACAAACAGACGGACACTGGGAGGGGACGGATGCTCATCGCAGCTCACTGAGAACGGGCGTATTAGGTAGGTACCAACGCCCTTTCTCCCTTGACCTGCTCCGAGCATCCGTAGATTGGGACATACCAAAGCTTGGCTGTCCTACGGGAGGGAGTCTGTCTGATTTGGAACTCCCTCTCTGCCAGAATGGACCCTCCTGCCAAAGGAGGCCTCAGCGGAGGCAAATGTATCAATTTTGTAATGCCTAATTAAAGGCGATGGAGAAGCCATGTAGCCACCCTACAAATTTCAGAGATAGGAGCCTGCGTGCCCAAGCTGCCGAAGTTGCCGCACTCCTAGTGAAATGTGTGGTGATACCTTTCGGCACCTGTAATGAACTAGATTCATATGCCTTGGCGATCGTGGCTCTCAACCATCTGCCAATAGTTGATGGTGATACCTTTTGTCCTTGAGTGGAGGGTTGAAAGGACACAAACAAGGCCTCCGTCTTTCGGAAGGAAGCCGTCCGGTGAATGTATATGCGGATGGCCCTGCAGACGTCCAGTCGGAGCCATTGTTGCTCCAGACCCTGAGAAGGGTTGGGACAGAAATTCGGGAGAATTAGTTCCTGTGCTCTATGAAAGGCCGAGTTTACTTTAGGAGTAAACATTGGATCAGGTCGAAGCACCACTCTGTCCACGTGGAAAATACAGAGGCCCTTATGGACCAACAAGGTTGCTATTTCCGAAATGCGTCTGGCTGATGTGACTGCTACAAGAAATACCACCTTATAGGTGAGATAGCAGAGACTTGTCATTCTCAGGGGCTCAAATGGGATGCCAGTGAGAGTGGAGAGTACCTTATTGAGATCCCAGGTGGCATAGTGGTGGATCGTGGGAGGGCATAGAATCATTGCGCCCTTCAGGAAACACTTTATCCTTGGGTGATGAGAAATAGATGAAAAACCAGCTCATCTCACCACTGAGACAATAGCCGCCACTTGTCTCCTCAAAGTGTTTGAGGAAAGCCCCCCCCCCCCCCCCCCCCCCGTCCTGCAGAAATTCCAAAACCTGTGCTGGTGACGCCGAGCACGGATCTATCTTGAGTTTGGTGCACCATTTATGGAAAATGGTCCACGTAGCATTGTATACGCGATTTGTGGAAGGGCGTCCGGCCGCTTGAATGGTAGTGATCACTCGGTCAGAAAACCTCTCGAGGCAGATGATTCCGCTCAACCTCCAGGCGGTTAGTTGTAGCCATTGAGGTTCGGGGTGCTGGATCGGTCCCTGTGTAAGGTGAACCTTCCGAGCTGGGATTCTCCAAGGTTCGGCTACGGACAGTTTCTTGAGGTCCGCAAACCACGGTCTCCTGGGCCAGTGTGGAGCCAGCAAGAGCAACTCCAATCTCTATTCCAACAACTTGCAGATTACCTTGGGTATCAGAGGAATAGATGGAAACGTGTAAAGAAGACCCTGGGGCCACCGACAATGGAGGGCATCGAAGTCCTCCGCCCCTTGAGTTGGATACCTCGAAATGAACCTGGCGAGCTGTGCATTTTGGGGGGAGGCAAACAGATCCACAAGCCGGAGGCCAAACCTGCAAACTATCTCCTGGAATAGATCCGGATGCAGGCGCCACTCTGACTATGGCCCTGGTCAGCCAGTCTGCTGTCGTGTTTGCTGTCCCGGAAATATGTTCCGCTACGATGGAACTCAAATTCCATTCCACCCAACGGAACAGCCTCTCTGATTCTGTCATGAGCTGTCTCGAACGTGTACCCCCTTGCCTGTTGATGGGGGCCTTGGTTGTGACATTGTCCGTGAGAATGAGAATATGACCCATGCGCACGTGAGGGAGAAAGTTGCGAAAGGCTAAATGAACTGCCCTGAGCTCCAACCAGTTGATGTTGTATAATTGGTCGGGTACTGACTAGAGTCCTTGAGTCAAAACGTTCTGGAAGTGTGCGCCCCCACCTGACAGGCTGGCATCTGTAGTAATGGTCAGCCTGTGGGGTTCTTTCAGAAGAAAACCTTTATTGATTGTTGGAACGGTCCACCAATAAAGAGACGAACACTTGTCGGGACCAGCACCCTGACTCTGGAATTGCTTCACCCTGATCTTTGGTAAGGAAGTAAAAACCATTGTAGCGATCTGGTGTGGAACCGAGCCCAAGGAATAATAGAGATGGAGGAAATCATTTTTCCTAAAAGCTTGGACAAATCTGGAAGGGGAACTCGTTTCTGCATTCTGACATTGAGAGCTAAGGACCTTATTAGTTGTAAATCCAATTCAACGGAAGAAGATAATAGTAAAATATCATCCAGATTGTAATGTAGCTGGATGGAGAGACTCCATAATTGAGCGGCCACAACCGCCAAGACCTTTGTGAAGGCCCTTGGGGCAGATGATAAACCAAAAGGTAAGCTACGTACTCAAAATGCCTGTTATTGTAACAAAACCTGAGAAATTTGAAGTGAGAGGACCGAATTGAAATGTGTAGGTATGCTTCTGTCAAGTCTATGGAAGATAAAAAGTCTCCTTCCGTTACTCCAAGAAGAATGGACTGCAACGTGTTCATCTTAAATTTACGATAAACCAAGTAACGGTTCAATCGCTTTAGGTCTAATATGGCCCTCCATCCCCCCGAACTCTTGGGAACGACAAAAAGAAGGGAGTAAAATCCCTGGCCTTGCTGTTCTGTAGGAACAGGTGGGATGGCTTTGAGTTCAAGAAGATGAGTAATCGCCATCTCCATAAGATTCCTTTAATAGGATCTCTGAAGATAGGGCATCTCATAAAAAAAATTTGGGGGGGGTGGAGGAGAATTCCAGTGCCAGGCCAAATCTAATCATGTCGAACCCAGGAATCCGATGTAATAGAATCCCAGCTATCTGCAAACCCTTTCAATCGACCTCCAATGGGAAGTGATTTACTGCAGCTATCTTGGATACCTGAACCCTTTTCCTCCTGGGCCCCTGAAGGATCTCCTCCCGTCTCCCACGGCAGGATCTATCCCTGAAGTCGGGCCCCTCTGGCTGTTGGACCTCCTTAAAGTCAGAAGCCCTCTGGAACCTATTGGCGAACGATCCCCTGTAGAAGGGACGAAAGGAACTCCTCCGAAAGGGCTGAAAGGGTCTTGGGTCAGAGCGACGGAGAAGGGAGGGGAAAATCTTCTTTTTATTCTTTATTTCAATCAACAAGGGATTCAAAGCAGCGCCAAACAGCTTATTTCCTGAAATTGGGGAAGATGCTAGCTTCCACTTGTTTTTGGAATCTGCCTGCCTATTCTTGAGCCATAGCAACTGATGGGCCGCCGTCTGGGAGGCCATGGCTCAAGCCGAGAATTTTACTGAATTGAAGGTTGCACCAGCGGAGAACTCTGCGGCCGCCGTTAACTTGGCAACATCCTGATGGGCTCTGAGATTGGAGCTAGGAATAGTGTCCTTCAGGTGGCGAAGCCATCTGAGGGAAGTCCTGGTAAAAAAAGGATGCAGTGGTAGCCGCCCTTATTGCCCAAGCATCTGAGAGATGAGCCTTCCTAAGTGTGATTTCGATTTTTTTGTCCTCAGCTCTGAGGGCATCCTCTGATTCCGTGGGAACAGAGAAGGGGGAAGCCAAAGAAATGATGGGATCATCTACCGCTGGAGTAGTGAGATGGTCTGAAAATTCTGGATCTAAATTGAAAAAATTTTTGTCAAAATTTGTGGGCAGAGGATGTGTTGAGGCAGAGGATCATTGTTTTTGGAGTAAATCGGAAAACATTTTGGGAATAGGAATAACCTCAACTTCAGTGGCAGGTTGCGAAAAAATGAGGTCGTCCACCTGCTCTTCAGGATCCTGGAGCTGGGTAGGAGAAGGTTTGTCAAGCCAGCTGTGGCTCTTGCCTTATAAAGAAGGGATTTAAAGAGTTGGGGATGAAAAAGTCCCGTGAAGGAAGGCTGGTCGGGGCGGATTTCTTCATCATCTGACATACCCATTCCTGGGAATTCGGCCTCCAGTGGAAGGTTACTATCTTGCATGGAAACTGAGTCTAAAGGGTCCAAATTGAGGTCGTCACAACCCTCAGTAACAGGTGGAACATGAGATACTAAGGAAGGCTCCGTTGGAGAAAGTACCTGCGGGTACTGAAATTCCGACCTATCTAAGGATCGAACGGATTGGTTGTCACAGTCTGACAGTGTTACCTGTCCGGTCCTGTCGGATTGATGAAGTCCAGCTGCAATACCCCTGCTAATCGCCAGCACCATCCAGGACCTCAGTGCTTGAGGGACTTCTTCTGGGAGAACCTCTTGTTGTCTTAAACCGGCTGCTGTCGGTGTAAACATAGCTTCTGGAACGCTGCTGGGCTGGTTAGAAGTACTAGGTCTCATGAAGCTTCTGGAACGCTGCTGGGCTGGTTAGAAGTACTGGGTCTCATGAAGTTAGATGGGGAGATGGCAAAGACAAGTCTAGCGGTGCATGAGTATCCTGAACCTGAGTTCGAGGGGATGAATTGTGTGGTAGAGAGACTCACTCTCTCTCCCTAGTGTGTCTCGCAATCTGTCTCTCTAATGCTTTCTGGCGCCTGGAGGCATCTTTATCTGCGGCCTTTGAAGATTTACCAGGCTTTTGGTCCTAAGATTGCTCCCCCCCTTGCTTGCCATTGCAACAAAAAAACAGTAGAACTGAGTAGAGTATGTCAGTAAATTTATATCTATATATCTATATATCTATATATCTATATCTATATATCTATATCTATATCTATATCTATATCTATATCTATATCTATATCTATATCTATATCTATATCTATATATCTATATCTATATCTATATCTATATATATATATATATATATATATATACACAAGGATATAGAGATATACTAATTTTATATACATGTAGATATATGTATATATATATATAAATATACAGTAGGTCGTATTGTCAGAGAACACAGCCAGGTTCCTGCAGCCGCACGGTGAAAGGTAACTTGCAATTAACCTCTCCCCCTTTTCTTTTCTATTATTATTATTATTATTATTATTATTATTATTATTATTATTATTATTATTATTATTATTTATAAATTTATAAGAATTATATACAAGTCAAATTAGAGAACTCCACCTGTCAAGGATTTAAGAGAAGTTTTGTCAACAGATATCCCACAGGCCTCGGGCCTTGGTAATCAAATTATGCTGAGGCAACTATAAGTGCTTGAACTCAATGCAAAAACACTTCCCCCTACCGGAGTTGAGAGAAGAGAAGAAGCTGCAGACAATATCCTCCTTTGCTCAGAGGGAAAAAATCCTCAGCAGTCAGTCAGACAAGGTGGAGAGGCCTCACGAGATACGCGGTGAGGCCTGCAGCAGGGGAAACGTGCACACAACAATGGCGGACTGTCTTCAACGATTTTATGCCTCACGAGATACGCGGTGAGGCCTGTAGCAGGGGAAATGCATGCACAACAATGGCGGACTGTCCCCAACGATTTTATGGCGCAGAGCCAATTGGCGCCAAAAGTAACGGTTGCAAAGTCACGCTGCTGCAATGCCAAATGGGGGGAGAAATGGCTTCAGCACCCCCACCCGAGTCCTGGGGAGGAATTGAGACCACTGCCGCCCAGTTCTGTTGAATGGCAAGGAAGGGAGAAGGAAATGTTGGGAACGAGCTGCTGAGCGTCGTGTGAGCAGCGTTATCAATGCGATCTCCACGGAGCGCGGGAGACGCTCCGCGATCACTCCAACTGCAATTTAGAGATCGCAGTCAGCTAGAACACAAAGAAGGCGATTTTAAGGCCAAATTAGAGAAAAAACCCCTCCAAGGATCAATAAGGATCACCTCAGTCGTCCTGCTCCGAGCAAGGAAGCTGCCTACCGTCACGAGGCTGAGCAAAAACTGGGGACGCTGGGCAGCAGACAGGGGAGGAGCCACAGTGTCCTATTAATTAAGCTCAGCCTATCGTGCAGGAGACTAAGCACTTCCCAATCTACGGATGCTCGGAGCAGCTCAATGGAGAATGATAGGTAGTGAACCTTGGAACTCTTTGAAATGCTGTATACAATTCTACAGAGGAATTACTGAGTCTATCATCTGCACCTCTGTAACTGTCTGGTTTGGTTCTGCAATACAACAGGAAAGACACAGACTTCAGAGGATAATTAGGACTGCAGAAAAAACAATTACTACTCAATCGAAGATCTGTATACTGCACGAGTCAAAAAGAGGGCTGTGAAAATATTTAAAGACCCCTCATATCCCGGACATTAACTGTTCAACTCCTCCTCAAAACGATGCTATAGAGCACTGCACAACAGAATAACTAGACACAAGAACAGTTTTTTTCCCAAAAGCCATTACTCTGCTAAACAAATAATTCCCTCAACACTGTTCAACTATTACAAAGTCTGCACTACTATTACTGTTAATCTTCTCATCACTCCTTATCACCCATCCCCTCCCACTTGTGATTGTAGGACTGTAACTTTGTTGCTTGTATCCTTATGATTTATATTGACTGCTTTCTAGTATGATTTGATTGTTGATTGTACCCTATGACTATCATTAAGTGTTGTACATTATGATTCTTGATTCTTAACGAATGTATCTTTTCTTTATGTATACTGAGCGTATTTACACCAAGACAAATTCCTTGTGTGTCCAATTACACTTGGCCAATAAAGAATTCTATTCTATTCTATAGATGAGAGGCAATTTTTTTTTGCCACATCCCTTTAGGGCCAGACTGAGTTGTGAACTGGGAAAGTGACAGTTGACAAGAGGGGCGTGGTAAAACAATGAAGGACTCAGTCTGTGGGCAGAAAGGTATTTATCTATCCATGTGTAGATTCTCCAATCGACATGCTGGAGAAAGTATAAGTTCTCCTGCTTCAGCAGGGAGCTGGACTAGAAGCTCTCCAAGGTCCTTTCCAGATGATTTATTCTATTCTATTCAACTGAAATTCTAATCAGTAGCAGTAAATACAATGATCAAGGCTCGCCGTTCTATCTCTTCACAGAACATATTAATGGATATTAAGCTTCCAGTAGATTTAATCACATAGTCTATTAAAGAAATACATTGGAGAAAAAAGGGAGGCAAATATTTTAATCTCAAACTTGCCTTCTCCAATAATGATAATACATGCCCTCTGCAATTCTTAGAAGTTGATTAAAAGTTTTTAAAAGTTCTATGCTCTCAGATTAGTTCTGAATGTAGAAAAACCTCAAAGCTACAATCCAGTGCTTCTTGAATAATACAACACCTGTGGGGTACCGTACAGAACAGATTCCCAATATTTTTATTTGAACTGTTTATTTGCATAATTTCAAATATTTCAACTAGCAGTAGTTTATAAATAGTAATAGGATTTTTATTATCTATGAGGCATTCTTCAGTATAGAAGAGAAATACATCAAAAGAGAGGGAGGAGCAATGACTAGGAATTATAAAACTGGAGAAGCAACAGTAAATGTAGAGCAAAGTTGTAAATTATTATAATGAGATCATCAGTGGTTTAACTTTCCACTCAATATCACTACTTTGATATAAAAAAGCAGAGTGTGCCAATAATCTATGAGAATTAGTTTCATGTAATATAAAATTAAAACTATATGATTCAGTGTTATCTATTATACAAAATGTGCAGACAGTAGAAGCTTATGAATCACACCCACTAATATTAAAAGTTGTCTTATAACTTCTCTGACTCTGGTAAGCTCTTAAGTGATCTACACCAAAGCCATTTCAGGAAAACTCTTTATTTCTATAATCAATTTCCACAACATCAATTTTGATTGATGTTGATAATTATTATTTTATCATATTTTTCCAGTTGGATCTATGAAAAATTATAATATCTGTAAAATTCTTGCCATACATACCTTTCAAGAAAGATACATATGGCAAGAAGCTATCTTCCAGAACACTTTTATTACACTGACAGCAAACTGCACTCCTTATTAGCACTGATGATGTTACCTAGTTTGGGTAATGAAATGTCTGCAAGTAAACAAGCAAGCTCATATAAAGCCTGAGCTACAAATGTTCTCTTTTATTAATAACTTTATTACAGTTAATGCTAAAGCTACCTTTGATACCTAGAAACTTAATTTAAATAAGGCTGGTTTCTTTGTCTCTTTCTTTTTATTATTTGTCCCAGAGAAAAAAAAGAACCTCTTTACTATCTATTAATTATTTTGACCCCACATATCTTAAGGGGCATGTTCCTTGAATCTATATAACATATAATGCCAAGGTAACACAAATTGTTTGCTTGATTAAACCTCAACAGGTGTTGACATAAGACAGGTAAAAAAAAATGCTATCATCTGCCTGCAGGGATGTCATGCCCCAAGGAATAAATCTTACCATGCTAATAATTATAACCATGCTAGCAATATTACAAATCCTGTTCGAAGTTTAGCTTCCTATGATAAATATGAGACAGATATAAATAACATAAAACATTTATTTAATAACTGTATTCTACTCCACTATGAATTGTTTAATTTCATTAGGAAAAAAACCTAATTCTTCATGCTATGGCTTGGAAGACTGGAGAGTGACTATAGCTCTGTAGACTATGAATGTGTTTACTTCTTTTTGTTAGCTTCGTGAAACTCTTTTTTAAGGACGTTTACATTCTTATTATACATTTCCTGCTCCCATACATTCTTTTATAGTCTGAAAATTACTTACCAGAAATCAAGACAAAAATCTATTTAGCAGCTAAGATTGCAAATATCAAGACAGATTAAACTTTAAAATGAATAGTTAAATTCTTTTTTCTCTTTGTGCACCAACTGCTTACTTTGCTAGATATATCCTCATTATTTTTAACATGCTAATTAATACTATAAAATATTTCACAATTGTTAATTCTGTGATTTCAAATGATCCGAGCAATTTATATACAAACTTCACCATGTTGATTACTATCACTTACTGGCTTTTATACAAAGCATATACTAAAGATGCAATGGTGTGAAATATTGAAAAATTATATGCAAATTGCGAGAAATACTAAATGCTACATAAAGAAAGGAAATACTTAATGAATGACAAGAATGCCAATGTTGGAGAAACCAGGAAATAAAGCAAGAATTTCACTAGGCAAATGCAATAATACAGAAAATAGGCTAATAGAAATGCAGACATCGTTTACAAACATTTCATAATAGGAAACAAAAGAAATAAAGAATAATGAAATAATCCAGAATACTTCCAAATTGTTGGATGTATTTTATGTGGATTACATATGGATTGAACAGTTAGTGAGAAAAGATTTGTTTTTAACATATGATTTGGAAAACATGCAGTTAGTATACAAGATCAATTTAAGGAACAGATTTCATATTCTTAACTAATTTATGAAAAGGTAATCTGAGTAGTTATCGAAAGAAATTAAAGACTTGATATTTTTCCTGAAATTTCAAAAAGTAAAAAAGATCAAAGTGGCTTTTAAAATACATGTCATGAGAGTCAATGCAAGACAGAAGGTGAAAGACATAGGCAATTAGAAGGACATAACAATGACAGAAACACATTCTTTCACCATAAAGCAAGAAAGACGAGGAAAGATATCAACAATAATGTTAGAAGACTATATTACAAAAGAAAATGAAAGATCTTTTCAGGAAGTTTAAAAGAATTGCAAAAAAATGTATAGCTAAGTTAAGAATACTCAACAGTAATCATAGACAGGATCCAATAAAGGCATCGAAATTAAGAGGATGGGAAAACTATACTGAAACATTTTTATTAACAGAATTACAACAAAAAGCTCTAGATCAGGGGTGTCAAACTTAGTATCATTGAGGGCCGCATCAGGGTTGTGTTTGACCTCGGGGCAGACTGCATGACCAGGGTGGACGTGGCAGGTTGACATCACTCATGTCAGTGGCTTCTGTGATGGCTTGAGCGCTCCTCCAGCGAAAACAGAGCTCGAGAGGGCTGTGCACGGCCCTCCTGAGCTCCATTTTCGCTGGCAAAGGCACTGTGGGCCAGTCTGTTATTTCCAAGGCATCCCCGCACTTTGAGTTTGACACCCCTGCTCTTGATCAACAAACATGGGACATGAATGTTTGGCCTAAATTTTGGTATAAACAGATATATACACTATAGAAAAGAAAGTGATCCAGGAAAAAATGTGCACATACTAAACTATAATTCTTCAGACAAGCAAAGTTTTGCTTTGAGGGAGAATAGAAGGAAGAAAAGTACCAAATGGACAGGTAGATTTCAGTAAAGGCAGATTAAAAATGAGATGGAGAAAGCTAAAAAATACAGGAAGAAAATTTATATTTGTCTTTCTTAGATTATAGAAATCATGATAAATGAAGAACAGATTAAAGCTAACTTACATGCAAGAACATCAAATTATTTTCCTACGGAAAAAGTTTGATCTAATAGTTAAGGCACCAGACAAGAAACCAGGAAATTGTGAGTTCTAGTTTCGCCTCAGGCATGAAAGATGATGGCTTATGTTTTCAATAAGTCAGCTTGTAACAATGAATAAGAAATTTTTAACAATGAATGAGAAATTACGGTAACAACTGCATTTGTAGAAGCACATATAAAAGAGTGAGACAGGGATGCTGTTATCTCATTATCAGATTATCCGATGTAGCAAATATAAGAATAGGAGGTGTGATTAAAATGATTGGAATCCAAAGTGGAGAATGAAAACCAACAAATTTGTAAAGAATATCACTTGTTAAATAAATAATAAAATTTAATTAAATATTTTTAAATAAATAATAAAACACAAGTTTAATATGAACTGCGCTGATTATATCAAAAGTAAGTCACACAACCCACAACTCCACATCCAACCCTACCTCATCCACCCCACCATCATTCAAAACTAGGCACACACGCTCCTAACTACCTCAATTCCAACTACAACTGGCCTTAAATGCAAGCTACTCAATTCAAGAAGCCTTGTGAATAAAATACCTGAATTTCTCCTCTTACTAAATATGGCTAAATTCGACATCATATTTGTCTGAGAAACTTGGCTCAACACATCTCTCCCTGACTCCATTACTACAGTAAGAGACTATCATGATCGTGAAATCTGTAGAGGAGGTGGTGTTGCTATCTTCTATAAAAAGTCCTTACATCTAAAAAACATCCAAGTTACCCAGGAGCTTGTTATTCCTGAGACCATCGTCTATGAACCTTAAATATCACATTTCGATTCTTACTATGTTACAGAGCCCCTGATTATGACATCGAACATGTAAACAAGCTAAATTCACTACTAACATGGGCAGCATCCTGCCCACAAACTTTTATCTTTCTTAGTGACTTCAATCTACCTCACATTAACTGGACCCTAAATAAAACTGAACCCATACATGCAACCTTCTACAATACAGTAACAAACCTGGGACTGGAATAACTAGTAATCAACAATACTAGACTTAACAACTGCTTCGATCTCATCTTCTGCAATAGTTTGAATTCAATTTATGGAATACAAATTTAAAAACCCTTTTCCAACAGTGACCACAGCATGATTGACTTTTGTCTCAACATATGTCCACACAAAAATCAACACAATGATGTGATCCCAATTATAACTTCAAAAAAGGCAATTATGATCTTATAGACAATGATCTCTCAACCCTTGATTGGCAACTTCTATTCACTGGAGGCAATACTGTTGAAGACCATTACAACATATTTTTACTTGAAGTCAAAAGAGTCATCAAACTATATGTACCAATAACAACTCCAAAAACCAAAAAAAACAAACATTACCCATATCAATAAGGAAGCTTCAATCCAAAAAGAGATCACTTTGGTGGAAAAACAAACCTGGTCACGTTGCCAACTTCAAAAGCCGATACAAAAATTTATGCCATCAGATAAAGACTGAATGCACCAATTATCACATTAAACAAGAGGAAAACCTTCTACGCACCAATTCCACCCGCACTTTCTACAATTTTGTAAACAACAAACTAAAAGACTCAAGGTCCATCCCACCCCTGAAAGGACCTAATGGTAAAGACTGCAATGATGACACCATTAAAGCCAACCTCTTTAACACATTCTTTGGCTCAGTATTTGTAAACAGCAATGGATCATGCCCAGTATTTCCTAGTCGAACCACAGACAACTACAATGACCTAATACATATCGATTTTACAGAAGACAATGTTAAAAAAGCACTACACAATCTAAAACCATCTCTATCTATTGGCCCGGATGGAATATGTGCCTACTTCTTAAAAAAGCTATCCACTGCCATAACCGAACCTCTAAGCATAATCTTTGAAAAATCTTTCAGGACCAGCTGCTTGCCAAAACTATGGTCATAAGCCACGGTCATCCCCATCTTCAAATAGGGAGACCCCAGTCTAGTTGAAAATTACAGACCAATCTCTTTATGCTGCATCAGCTGTAAAGTCATGGAATCAATTATTAACCAATCCATTATCCCCCACTTAGAGACAAACAACCTTCTCTCTAATAAACAATTTGGTTTCAGAAAAAACTATCCTGTAATCTGCAACTCTTAAACTGCAAAAACATATGGACTACACAACTCGATCAGGGCAAAGCAATAGATCTACACAGACTTCTTTGATTCAGTGGTACATGACAAACTACTCCTAAAACTAAAATCTTATGGTATCTCTGGACACCTTCATAACTGGATAGAACAGGCTTTGGTTCTTACCTGATACACCGGTTTTCTTCGAGCTGCGAAGAGCATCCAAAACATGGGTGGTTCAGTCTTCATTCTGATAGGCTGAGCTTAAACTTCGGAACGCTCCTCCTCCTCCATGAAACTCCTCTCTAGCGTTCCCCAGTTTTAGCGAAGATCATAGTAGAAAGCAGGTTTCGCTTCCTTGGAACTACAAATTTACCTCATCCGAAACAGGACCCCCCAGACGGAAAGAAACAGAAAAAGTTAGAGTGGGGCTGGATGCTCTTCGCAGCTCGAAGAGAACCGGCATATCAGGTAAGAACCAACACCTATTCTCCTACGAGCTGCTCAGAGCATCCAAAAGATTCATTTCCAGGTACCCCTCAGGGAGCGGAGGATTTCAATGTGCTTTGCTACCCGTGGCCACCAGGGCTCCTATATGCATTCCCCCCTCTTCCCCTGCTTCATCAGAAAGATTCTCGATGAAAAAGCAGAACTGATTTTGGTAGCTCCCTACTGGCCCAGAAGGCCTTGGTTTGCAGACCTTTGTTGCCTGTCGGTGTTGAACCCATGGAGGATCCCTCCGGACAGGATCATCCTGACCCAGGGTCCTCTCCAACACCCGGACCCTCAATGGTTCCAATTGACCATCTGGAGGTTGAGCGATCGCGTTTAAGCGGCAAGAACCTATCTAATAGAGTTAATCCCACCATTCAAGCTGCGAGACGCCCCTCAATATTTGCATTTATAATGCCACATGGTCCATATTTGCTAAATGGTGTTCCAAGTTACACATTGACTGCAGATCTCCTTCCATAGCTCAAATCTTGGATTTCTTACAAGATGGTCTCGACAGGGGGCTTTCACTCAATACTCCGAGGAGACAAGTATCTGTCTTATCTTCAGTCATCAATTATGAGGGTTTTCCATCTCTTTCTCATCATCCACTTATATGTGCCTTTCTTAGAGGTGCCACTAATTTGTGGCCACCACCGGTTCATCGTTATCCCACCTGGAATCTTAATAAGGTGCTTCTAGCTCTTACCAAGCCTCCTTTCAAACTGATACGATCCACATCTCTTCAATTCCTCACATATAAGGTTGTTTTTCTGGTTGCCATAACTTCAGCTTGTCAGATCTCGGAATTAGCATCCTTATCGGTCAGGCATGACCTTTGCGTTTTTCACACAGATAGGGTCGTTCTCCGATCAGATACTACATTCATTCCAAAGATTAATTTAGCCTTCCATAGGGCTCAGGAATTAATTCTACCAAATTTCTGTCCACATCCTTCCCAAGGGTTATAACGACAGTGGCACAAGTTGGACGTTAGACGAGCTTTACGAGCATATATCCATCACACAGCATCATTCAGAAAGACCGAAGCCTTAATCATTGTTTTTCTACCCCGCAGTCAAGGCAGCAAGGCCTCCTCGCTCACCATTGGTCATTGGTTACGACCGACCATAGCTAAAAATCAGATGGGGCGGACTGGAATTCTAAAGCCAGGCCAAACCTCACAGTATCTCGGACCCAGGCATCCGAAGTAGAAGCGTCCCATCTATCCGCATAAAACCTGGCTTTTGTCTCGATTAATAGCAAATCCATGTGCTTGCAAAATGCGGAGAGTCGTCTGAGTATCTCGGACAGCTTGGGTAGAAGAGCTGGACAAAATTAAAATGTCATCTAGATAACAGTGCAACCTGATGGGAAGGGCACGAATATGGGCAGCTAGAGCAGCGAGGACCTTAGTGAAAACCCCAGGAGCAGAGGCTAGACTGAAGGGAAGAGCCCAATATTCGAAATGTTGACCGTTATAGCAGAATCTTAAAAACGTACGATGTGATGGCCTGATCGGAATATGCAAATAAGCTTCCGTGAGATCTACTGAGGTGAGAAAATCTCCCTCTCTGATGCTAGCAAGGATGGAATGTAAAGTGTGCATCTTGAATTTGCGATAGACTAAAAATTTATTGAGTCGTTGGAGGTCCAAGATAGCTCTCCACCCACCAGAACTTTTCTTAACTAAAAAGAGTAGAGAATAAAAACCACGCCCTTTTTGGTCTGTGGGAACCGGTTGAATGGCCCGTATGTGTAGAAGATGCAGTATGGCTGCTTCCATGAGGCTATGTTTAACCAAATTTTTGGAAACAGGGGATACCCTGAAAAAATCAGATGGGGCGGACTGGAATTCTAAAGCCAGGCCAAACCTCACAGTGTCCGGACCTAGGCGTCCGAAGTAGAAGCGTCCCATCTATCCGCATAAAACCTGAGACGGCCCCCTATGGGAAAGGACTCCTCAAGGCTAACGTGGACGCCTGAAGGATCTATTGCCGGAAGAACGGAATGATCGCCTGGATTGGCCGCCTCTCCGGTACCGATCCCCAGGGTCGAACCTGTCTGAGGAGAATCCTGGGCGAGGAAACTGGGATCTAGACGGTCGAGACAGAAAGGAACTCTGGGAGTAAGGCCGAAAGGAACTCCTCCGAAAGGACTGGGGATACCTTGGGTCAGACTTCCTAAAAAGAGAAGGAAGAATGTTTTTCTTGTTCCGGGTCTCAATGAGAAGCGGATCTAGAGAGGGGCCAAACAGCTTGTCGCTGTTGAGAGGAGCAGAAGCAAGCTTAGATTTGTGCTTGATGTCCGCCTGCCAAGGCTTAAGTCAAAGGAGGCGTCTGGCTGAAAGATGAGATGCAATGGCTCTGGCAGAAAATTTTACAGCATGAAAGGTCTGGTGTCCCACAGAACCACGACTGTGCCTGGAGGAGAGGGAAATATCTAGTGGAGGGGAACAGACATGAGAAGAGGGCCCAGGAGTAGAAGGAGCAAGGTGCTGAGAAGGTCTCTGAACCTCACGAGCACACTTATCTATTTGTCTCTCTAAGGCCCTATGGCGCCTTCTGGCATCATGCTCAGAAGCTTTAGAAATACCCCCCCACACATTTTTGCATTTGGATTTTGACTTGGCATGCGAAGCAGAAGGCCGAGAACCGCTACCCCCTGCCATGATAATTCAGTATAATACAATCTGCTGATATCTATGTAAATGAGGCGGTTGGCACGCCCAGAGACCGTACCCAGTAGGTAGGGAGCCCTGATATTAATATATATATTCCCCTTGATGAAATAATTGGATTTATAAATTTGCAAAAGTGGAAGAAAAAGAAGGGATCACCAATCAGCCAGATTAAGAACGCCAGTGGGGCCTACTCAGAAAACAAAAGGCCCAGAACAGCAATAACTGCACAGGCTGACTCAGGCCTAGGGTGCTTGCTGTATGCTGCTAGGGAGACTGTGAGGCTTAGCCAACAAGTTTCAGAACACACAAGAATAATAAGGCCTTCTGTCTTATAGGATATCCTAAGAGAGCACAATTTAATCCCCACAGTCAACAAATAGGGCACAGGGAAAGGCCATGAGGCTCTGAGGCCTTTGGAAAAACAAAATGGCGGCCGCCCGAATTTTGGCGTGCACGCGATCCCTAGCAGCAAGGGTCCAGCTAATGGAGGACCCTAAGAGAAATCCACAGAAAGCAAGTTAAAAGAGGGAGGGAAACGATCGCACTCCACTCCCTCTGAGACAAACGGCGTTCGGGGAATGCAGAGAAAAAGCAGCTTGGCTTGCTGCAAACAAACAGAGCAAGGCAAAATCGGCAGGGGGGGGGTGTCGGGGGGGGGCTGGAAAGCAACGTTCCAGGGGATCCCCTTTTACTAAGGGGGGGGAGCTGAAACTTCTACCCCCCTCAAATAATTATTTGAGCCCTGATCACCCAAAAGGGAGAACAGAGGGACTGTGCTCTCAGTGCCCAATTAAATATAAATAGAACAGAAGTAAATCGAAGTGCAAAAAAACAGAATAATAAAAGGACCCAAGACAGGGAAAGGACACTAAAGAATAAAGGAGGGATTGGAAAAATACAGAAATCACCTGCTTCGACCAGAACAAGCTCTTAAAACAACCTATTCAGACGAGGGCTGAGCTAAAAACTGGGGAACGCTGGGAGGAGTCTCGTAGAGGAGGAGGAGCGTTCCAAAGTTTAAGCTCAGCCTATCAGGACGAAGACTGAACCAACCCAATCAAATGGATGCTCCGAGCAGCTCGTAGGAGAATCGTGAAGGATAAGGACATTGCAATGACAACAAAGCCTTTCAAATAATGATGTATGGCAATAAAATATGGAAACTGAAGGAGGAAACAGAGAAAGAAAATACGCAGTTTCAAATTATTGGTAAACAGATGGTGCTAATAGTACCACTGATTCCAAGAATAAAAGTCCACTGCTTCCTTAAGGTGATGATCAGTCAATCACAATGCACATGTTTTGGATATAACAGTAAATGCATATGATAGAAAAAGAGGATTTATGCTTAGCAAATTTGAGAAAACTTGAAAAAGAGAAAGCCAGGAAATAAGATAGATCACTGAGATCAAAGAGATTATGTGAAATTCTTTGGAAGATCTTCAAATGAAGATCACTTACATCCTGAATGAATGTGGCACAGTTACCTACACACTGGTTATGTCCTGTTTGGATTTCTGTAATGCTCTCCACATGGGATTAATCTTGAAAAGGACCCAGAAGCTTCAATTGGTTCAAAATACAGAGGCCCACAAAGTTTTGCACAAACCAAGATTTGTGCATGTGTCACCTCTCTTGTGGGAGCTACATTGGTTGCTGATTTGCTTCTGGATGCAATTCAATGTGCCGTTTATCATCTTTAAAACCCTACATGGCTTGGGAACAAGTTATTTAAAGGACTGGTCTCCCCCAGTGACATTTACACAGCCCATGAAGATGAGAAGGCAGGACATATTATGGGTTACTTCCAGAAAAAGGGTCTTCTGGGTTGTGCTCTCCTCATCGTTTCTTCAGAAAGGAATGTCACTTTTTGTCAATTTTCCAGAGGGTCCTGAAGAGGTTATTCTGTCTCCAGCAGATACAGAGCCAATCGCATGGCTGGTATGAGTGTATTTGCTGTTGCCATAGGGGCAAGGGTTTTATGTTGTAGTTTTTTAATGTTGTAAGCTACCAAGGAGTCACCAGACATATAAATTTGTTAAATAAATAATATTTTATTTGTATAAAAGTAATCAAATATACAATATGGTAAAAATATCACAAATAGTAGGGAGGCAGTGACATTTTACAAAGCATACCTCTTTTCATATCCATCAAACATAAGTATTAAAAATCAATGTATAAGCTATCCATGAAAACTATACCTTGAAGTATCACAGAATAGCTTTTTCAGAAGATAATTCTCAACTATCCCTGAATGAACTGCCCAAAATCTAGCAGCTATTTTGAAAATAACAGGAATGCAGGCAGCATTTGTTTAGTTACAATAGTGATGGGGAAAAAAGTAACCAATCCTCACATTTACTATCTTTGCAGGTTTGTAAAGCAAAGAAACACTTGAAGTAAGATCATAATCACAGATGCAGTTTCATTCCTCAACCATTTCACTTAGCAACTGAGTGGCTGGTTCCAACTGTAATCACTAAATAAGGACACCCTGTAGCAGATTCATACCAAACAACGAACAATTCTTCAAGCTGAAGGCACTATAGCAATTTAAGGAATTCCAGTTCACGCATAACATTTTGCAGTGAGTACTTTGGTTAGGTCTAATTTCCTACAGAATAAGGGTATGTATGATCAAAGTAGTCTGTGGGTTTTTAAGATTTCACAAAAAATCAGTACAAGATGCTACTTAAAAGTGTTTTTTCATCCTTTTATTAAGAAGCACTTTGAAGTGAGAAGCATGAGCCATTCTGCTTTCTTAGCCTCATTTGGCAAGCAATTAATTGAATTGCATTTCATTGCAAATGCCTCCATCTTACTAAGACTTAGTTGGCAAGTAGTTTAAACTACAAGATGAAAACATTTCTCCTGTGTTAAAATAACTCAAAGAATGCTTATATGCAACTTATAACATGATGGTAGCTTACTAGTAGAGTTTTCTATTTCTAACCCTACCTGCTTCCTAATTTTAGAGTTAAAACTTAGAGATTGCTGGCACTTTTCTCTCCTCAGCCAAAATCTGGAACAACAACTAATCTTAGATGGTTTATCAAGTTGCAATGCATTTTTAGGTTTGTATACACCCTGTTACAGGTAATCCACAAAGTATGGATTACTCTTATGACCACAGGGTCTCTGCAGTATTCCTTCACTTCTTCCCCATTCCACACTGCCGAAATCCTGCAACACTTAAGCCTGTTCTCCATATGTCCATCATGCCCACTCATACCTTCTGAAGCTCTCTGGACCTCATATTGTGGAAGGCAGGCAGGCATGCATCCTTGGGTTGTGCGGCAATGATCCAAATGCAACTAATTGCCTTTTTGTCCCATCCATTTGTGGGTGGGATGTCAGAGAAATTGCTTGATTTTGCTGCCTTAGAAAGGTCTGCACAATGCTGTAAAAGCTTCTGAATGGTCAGAAAATGTCTGAAGTATTATGCAGATCTTGGTAAGGCAGCAAAACAAATCAGTTGTCTCTCAACTATGTGGCAGTGACCTTAATGTAGCTGCCATTTTTTTCTATTTTTCCATTTGTGGGTAAGACAAAATGGCAGCCACTTTTAGAACTGTGACCTGTACCACACAAAGAAGAAAATCATTCCAGCACCATAAAAG
Organism: Bungarus multicinctus; assembly: GCA_023653725.1. Taxonomy (NCBI): domain Eukaryota; kingdom Metazoa; phylum Chordata; class Lepidosauria; order Squamata; family Elapidae; genus Bungarus; species Bungarus multicinctus. The sequence continues at coordinate 206,865,717 of CM042834.1, forward strand.
GCCTTGGAGTTCTTCAAAAGTAAGTAAGGAGAAGGGTGTGGAAATCAGGTCTAAACTCTGGGAAGATCTAGTGGGAGCGGGAAAAGGCCAGTTGGAGCCCAGGATGCAGGAAATGGAGCATGGGATATTTTGTAAGTGGGAGAAATCTTGTGAGAGCTAGGGCAGGCTAGGCTGGACTTCAACTAGGCCCCCAATGGCCTCCCCCACCCAAGAAGCACCCCATGTAACATAACTCCACATAACGATCCACAGATTCATTTTATGATTCATTAGGGAGAGAAGGGATGGGGGAGGGTAATTTTACCTAACATCACTTTTTATCTAACACGGTAACTGGCAGGCTCCATTATAGTCATATATCAAGGATCACCTGTACATATTTAATAGTAATAGTTGAACTTGTCTCTCTTTTGAAAAAAAAATTACTAGATAATGTTTTACTGCCTGCAAATTAAGAATTAAATTAAATCAAAAGGGTGTGATTTAGTACTCTTTTCTTTAAAGTCCAGGCTTTTGAGGGTCTATGAAAATAAAATTACTATAATTTGATATTACTGTATCAAGTAATGTATATAACATTTAAGACTGCTTTCCCTCCATGAACTTAATTCCATTTAACATATTGTCTTGGTACTTTACACTTTTCAATACATCAGATCATATTCCTCAAATGTACAATACAAAATAAGAACTTTCCAAATCTACTACCTTTGGAACTGTTTGTGAGGTGCTATATACATTTGAGGCCTGCAAATTATGAGCTTTGAAAATTATTTTCAAATCATTCATGCCTTCTCTTCTATTATGCCTTCCAATAGCTTATTAATCCCCTAAAATGGCCAGCAATAAAGTATAGTTACAATGAGGAAATGAACTTCTAAAATGTAGAGCTATGCCCTCTCCCTAAGCATGGCACAACTCTTCTAAACCTATTTCAATTTTAGAATTCAACAAATTTAACTGAATATTTTCATACACCAAATTCAAATCTCTTGTTATCCATCCTTTCTTAGTTATCTGTGGTACTTATTCGAAATGCATATCCCTGAAATATGTTATCTGTCAAAGAGGGAAGGTGTCATTTATATTTCTTTGAACACCATGATAGAGAAAAATGTAGGCAAGAAGATATGCAAGAGTTATATAAATTATCTAAAAAAGAATTAGAACGGGTAGAGCCATTGTTGTCCTTCAGAGGAGACAAGAATGCATCCTGTAAATTTCAAGACATTAGACTTATCCTCCTTTTGTATAATGTATGTTTTCATGGTGAAAATCCACTTTATTTATAGGCGTTCTATATAAACTAATACCCTGAAAAAATCAGAATCCACAACTGACTGAAGGACTCCATGAACAAAGAAGATTCACGAGGTCTTGTAACTGATTTTCAGAGCTTCAGAAACTAATAATTTGCCAATATTCACAGTGCCCTTCTTCAGCCACTCAGTCTGGGATTTCTGATTATAATAGGACTGAACTATGTTTTTCTGCCTGTTTTGGTGGCTGATGAAAAGATTGTTCATTATGGCAACAAGTACATTAATATACTAGTTAAACAACAATGGCACAAGAATACAGTCCTATCTTACTTCTTGGCTAATAGAACATAGTTTGTCATTGACGTAGCTTGCTTAGGTATTGCATTTCATTTTTATAGTAATTTTAGTATATAGTTAAAGATCAGTGATAGCACTTGTCTAAGAAGGGTTTTATAATTTGAACCAAAGATTGAGTGAAAAAAGAAATCAGATTGAAAGCTGCTCTAAAATCCATGAAAGCTATAAAAAGTGAAACCTGTATAATCTTTTTGCCCCATTTTTTAGAATTAAAGCATGGTCAAAGGAGGTCAATACTCAATCAATTTGTTCCTCAATCCATATATACTCTTAGACCATCTAATTTCAGAAATTTAACAATAAAGTGCTTTTCAAGAGCCTGATGATCAGTAACTACTGTAGTTGCAGAGTCCAATCACCTTTTTTATAAATGGGTCAGCTAGATCACTGGGAGGGCTTAATAAAGTATATAGTATTTTTTCTTTCATCTCTAATCATATCTGATTTTGGAGACAGACTGGACAAGTCCCTGCAGTTTTCTTGGCATGGTTTTTCAGAGATGATTTGCCATTGCCTCTTTCCTAGGGCTGAGAGAAAGTGACCTAGGGCTGAGACAAAGGCCCAAGGTTACCCACCTGGCTTTCTGTCGAAAGCAGGTCTAGATTTCATGGTGCCTCAGTTTCTAGCCTGATGCCTTAATCATTAGAATTAATTCTCTCTCTCATTTAATGGTTAACATTATATTCTTTACAAACACCTATTATGTAGGCAGAGTCAACAGAGATGATATATTTCATTGTTTGCCTAATTTCACCACATCATGTAATCTTTCACTTTGCCCACACATATAAGGAAAGCTGAAATATTGTCCGAGACTCTGCAAAGGCATCAAAACTCCAGATTGCCCTTAAATCCTTCCAAAAAGTTGAAAGACACCTTATTCAATCTCATTTGGAATGATTCAATGAAATCTCATTTAATTTTAATTACCTCTGCAAAGGGTCGTTGGTCCTCACCTAATACGACCTTTCTCTTTGGGTGGAGACAGCATTCAGGATTGGGTAATCAGTCACCTCTTGCTGATTGGACTGAGTCTGTCAAATCTTTGAAGACACTCCCCTTGTTGCTAGGAACCTCCAGAAATTGGGGAAGATGCGCTCCTGTAACAATAACATGCTCCATTCGGTCTTCACACAAAAAGAAACTATAGCTCAACCCACCAAAAACAAAACTGTAAAAGGCAAACCAGAAATAAAAGTTAAAATAAGCAAAAAAATAGTAAGAGAACACCTGTGTGATCTTGATGAATACAAATCACTGGGGCCTGATGGATTACATCCCAGAGTCTTAAAGAAGCTGGCAGAGGTCATCTCAGAACCATTGCACCATATCTTTCAAAAATCCTGGAGCATCGGGGAACTACCAGAGGACTGGAAAAGAGCTGATGTGGTTCCCATCTTCAAAAAAGGAAAAAAAACAGACCCAGGAAACTATAGACCAATCAGCCTAACATCAATACCCGGGAAGATACTGGAAAAGATAATAAAAAAACAGATCTGCCAACATCCAGAAACAAATAAAGTAATAAGTAGCAGTCAGCATGGGTTTGTTAAGAACAGATCATGCCAAACCAATCTTATTTCATTCTTCAACACAATGACTAAATTAGTAGACCAGCAAAATACTGTGGACATAATATATTTAGATTTCAGCAAGGCATTCGACAAAGTAGACCACAATCTACTTCTTAGTAAGCTAGAAAAAAGTGGAATAGATAGGTTATAGTTCCCCGCATTGCCCTAGATGCAAATCTGGCTACACTGAGGGTGGCATAGGCTGAAAATTCCACTGCTGCTAACAGTTTGTTTATATGCTGGTGTGACCTGACATCGTCCAGTGGAATTCTCTCTTGCAGCTCTTGAAGCCAGATGAGGGAGGCCTTGTTAAAAAAAAACGATGCGGCCGTGGAGGCCCTCATTGCCGGTGTTGCTGACAGGTACGTTTTCTGCAACATTTGTTCAGCCCTCTTGTCCTCTGCCTTCAGTGAATCCTCAGGCTCCCCAGGAATATCATTGTTGGCTTGTAGGACCGCAACTGGGGCATCCACAGCGGGCACTTCCAGGGCCTTGGAGAGATCAGCCGCCACGTTGAATATATGTCTGTCCAGGGAGGACAGACTTGGACCCAACCCAAGGGACAACCATTGCCTTTGGGTGACTGTGGTGAACATCCTTGGTGCAGGAATGACATCTGCTGTAACAGTTTTTTCAGAAAACAATGGGTCATTGGGGTCTTCTGAGGGGTTTGTATAGGCTCCTGTGGTTCAGGAACCAAGCCCTGCCCTGTGGCTTTTTTAGCCTTAAAGAGGAGTGATTTGAATATGGCTGGCTGAAATAGGCCTGGGGCGGAGATTTGGTCAGAATCCTCCAGCCTTCATCATCTGAATAATTTCTGTCCATCATTTGGCCACTATCAGATGGGATGGAATGGGAGCTTTCAGTATGAGCATAGGACCCTGATTCAGAATACCAGGAAAGATCAGCCTCATGATGAGACCTGTGTCTCCTGCTATTCTTGATGATGAAATTGATGCCTCTGAAGGCAAACTCCTGTTTCAAGGCTGCTGACACCCCTTGTTTTGCTGCCTCAGCTAAAATACCCTGCATATTAATTTGGAATTCAGGCTCTTGTTCCCTGACGGGTCTGATTCCAGTTGACATTGGGAGTAAATGTACCCTCAGGGGCCATTCGGGATCTCTGGGTTGAAACTGGCAGTTGCACTGTTGTTGGGCAGACTGAAAAGAAATTTCTTACCTCAGAGGCTTCCATGGAGGTTTGCAGCAATTCTTGCTCTTCAGCTCCCCCTGTGGCTGTTTCTGTTACTACACTCCTGTCAGTATGCAGCTGCCTATCTTCTCTTAATAACAGTCGCTCCTCATTTAGGTGGGAAACTGTGCTGAGTACCATTTCTGCAGCATTTTGGGCCATTTCTTTTCCTCTTTCCCACAACTTGTCCAGAGCCTTATCTCTATGGCGCTCGTCCTGTTCAGCTGCTTTGGAGCTCTTTTGAGCCCCTGCAGACATGTGCCTGGCTTGGGGCTGCTAGATGAAGACAACTGATCTGGGGCTGCTGGGTTGAGAGAGCCTGACAGCCTACGAGCTGTCTCCTCCACTCTCCTTATTGCGCGGCTAGCATTCCATGGAAATTCCACCATTTTCTATTCCGATATTTTTAAAAAATATTTTCCACAACTCTTACCTGTTTTGGAAAGATTTTTCCTCCTTCGTTTGTAGTCTTCTGCTTCTTTAACACTGCCGTGGTAAACCAAGGCATCTGCAGCATCTGTTTCAAGCCACAGAGGGCCTTTCCAAGTCAAAAGTGTGGAATGGTGTGGATGGTGTATCTACATACTTCCCATTATAATCACATTGTAGATCGGCCCTCAGCTGATCTGATGTCCAATAGCCTGGGCCGAAGCCCCTGACTGCGCTGTCTTTGACGACTGTCAAACTAGTAGACCGGTTTCAGTATTGGTGATTTTTTTCTCCAATTTTCTAATTAAAATGGGTTAAATTTAGTTCTTTTTAGGAGCAGAAATTAACATGTCGTCCAGCAAGCTGACTGAGTCAATTTCTGGGAGGACCCCAGCAACAGGGGGAGTATCTTCAAAGATTTGACAGACTCAGTCCAATCAGCAAGAGGTGACTGATTACCCAATCCTGAATGCTATCTCCACCCCAATGCAGAAGCATCACATAGCTCAATTTAACTGAGATGGGTAACAAAACGGGGAAATCTCAACTGCCAATTACTTATATTGGCAAATTATTTGTATCATTTATAAACTTCAAAGTCAAAAAGGCATATATTCATTCAGTTATCTGTTCAGCAAATCATTTATCATGATTCTCTCAGGAACATTATTCCACTTAAAATATTGCTGTTCTTTTGTACCTTTTATATTTAGCATAATTAACCAAGCATGACAAACATCACCTTTCCTATTAATATCCCACATTCTTTAGCCTCAACAGAAATGTATTTTAATAACTGTTCCTTAACCTCTTTTTACCTACCAACTTACATTTAAACTTTTAAATTCCCATTATTTTTAATTCACCTCTCGTTACATTCATCTCTTATACTGATGCTGCTCTGATAACACTGTTTTTATAAGCAAATGTGTAGGCAGTTTAAGAAAGGACAGCAACCAATGGCCCAGGAAAGTGAAGGAATATAGCTATCTAATCATATTTAAAAGGCCTGAGAAAACAGATGGGGCCCTCAACACATTTTGATTGTATCAGTTATGATGTGAACCACCAGACATATGTCAACAGAGAAAGGTAACACGGAGAAACAAGATAAAATTCTGTCAAGATTAGAATATAGCACTGAAAGGCTCTTCTAAGGAAAGGAAAAAGTTTTTTACTATTGAAAGAACAACACAACTCTCTGATGAGAAAAGTACAAAATTGAGAGAAGAATGAATTAATAAAATATAATTGGTAGAAAAAGTATAACCTAATATAATAGGCAATACAATACAATCAGTTTCTCAAAGTGTCGCCTAAGGATCTCTGAGGTTCCCAAGGCCCTTTTTTGGGGGGGGAGGGGTGTCCATAAAATCAAAATTATTTGCCAGTTCATATTGAAAAATAATATATTATTAAAATCCTATCATACAATAATCATGAGAAGTAATAGTAGCAATGAATATGCCAATTGCCATTTTTAACACAGTACATATCAATGAATATAATCCATAGAAATGAAATCTCTTGTGGGATCCACTATGATTTTTAAAAGTAGGAATGGATCCTGTAAGAAAAAAAATTAAGAAATACTAGATTCAAATTAACACAGGGAGAGAGAATTGAGTAATCTATCTGCCGTAAGCAATACCCTAGGACAGAAATCTCTAAAGTTAAATATACCCACTACAAATGATATGGAATTAAGATAATAACATAAGATGGGGGAAGAAAATATTACAATATTTATTCATATTTATGTCATTCTTTATCTCACTATTTTAAATTTTAATTTCTGTTTTCAATGGTATGTTTTATAATGTAGATAAAGTGTTTGTAAAGTAGTATATGTATATGTAATATGTGTGTATGTATATGTACTATATATGGAGATGGAGAGGGATGGAGATATATAGTGTATATATCAATTCCTACTTAATAGATTTCAAATGAAGATGTTTGTAAGGAAATTATGTTAACTGTTTTAAAATTATGAAGCAATGGTTAAAATGCAGTACTGCAGGCTACTTCTGCTGATTGCTGGCAGTTTGGCAATTTGAGTCTCACTGGCTCAACAGTGACTCAGCCGATCCTCCCGAGGTTGGTAAAATGTGGCCCAGATTGTTGGGGGCAATAAGCTGACTTTGTAAACTGCTCAGAGAGGCTGTAAAGCACTGTGAAACGGTATATAAGTCTAAGTGCTATTGCTATTACTGTTAAGAAATATACACTTTTAGAAGAACATGAAAAATATCATAACAGTCCAAATAATTTTCTTACAATTCCTAATCTGTAAGTCATAAGAAATGTTTATTAAAAATTTTAAAAATATTACATATAGCATATCTTTAGTCCCTGGATTTAACCACTGTGATCTTTTAATTGCTGTTTTCCAGAATTAGGATGGAAGAAAATTACTTTTATAAAATCCAGACTACCTACTGTAGTCTAATATTTGGATTTAGATATAATATTAGTCACTAATGGGGGATATTTGGCAACAGGAGCATAAGGCTATCTTGCAAACTAATACCAATTAGTACTACCAAAATGTACAAATTGTAAGGGATCTAGAAACTGCCCATAATTAAATGGAGACAGTAGCACTAATTTATTGTTCACAACACATTCACGACACTATTAATCAAGGAAGGGTATTGCTAAAACTTCCTGAGTCACTACTTAAGAATCTTCCAAAATGAGATGGAACAAGGCTGTCTTAACAGTTTCTTAGAAAGTGTTAGAAAGAAACGAAAGGAATCTTTTGTAAAGAGAGTATTTCAAATCTTATTGGAGACAAAAGACCAATACAGCTGACTTTTCGTTACCTGCAGTTTTCCAATCTTTTTTGGTACTGAAGTTGTAGATCCAAGAACAGTTAAAAGGATTTTGAAGAAAGATGAACATAATAGTGAGGAACAGAGGGAGATATAGCAGGAGACAGGCCATTGCCATTCTCAGGGAAGAGGGTTTGGGCACAGAAGATCAATCACCACTACATCCTTATCTTGAGAGGCATATTATCAGGTGTTTTAAGCTTTGGTCTCTGGCTGCTGCTGGTTTCACCAGTTCTATCTATAATAATTTTTTTCTCATCTCCTCTCAACAATAGGATCCACCTGGATTGGCAAGGGTTCCCCTCCCCCTCTTAATGTGCCCATCTGGATTTCAGGTCTGATATCATTAACTGTGAGCTCAGGAAGAAGGTGTAGAGTAACTATTGATTTGTTGCCACTTTGCCGACAACCAGAAGCATTGTGGCACAGATAACTAGATATGAGACCTTCCTGCAGAAGTCTGATGCCAGGGACAAATAGTTTTTGTCCACCCAGTATGATTAGTCAGAATTGATGCATTTAAGATCCATTAAAGTCATTTATTAGGATCTAGGAAGCATGCATTCTCTATCTTAGTACCTGCCTTCTGGAATGATATTCTCCATAGAAATCCAAATAGCTTCCATCCTAATAATGTTTTGAAGATTGTTTGCCAAGACCTTCAGGCAGCATACAAAGTCCAATTTTGTTTTGTTATATGGGATATTCTTGTTGGGATATTCGAGTTCCTTTGTATTGTTTTTCTGTTTTAAATTATAAGCTGACCAGAGTCATTTTGGAGTTGGCAGCTTTTAAATCAAATCAAACCAAATCTTCACAATAAGATTCCATTTTGGTTTATTATATATATAATTAGCACTCATCCCTTTAGTTCAGCCATTATTTGAAATATTGAGGGGAAAATTTGAAGAGTCCATTAGTCTTGTTTTTGTTAGTTTGTTTTTTTAAATAGGCAAACATAGCTGAAAAAATGGATAAATTTGTTCAGAATGAATATGTTCATTCCATTTCTCTGAATCTGAATGCCCTCCAAAAATATGCCATGCATAAAAAATTTATTGGTATGAATAACTGTAGAAAGGAAAACATAAAAAGAGAATTGAGATAAGAAGGAAAGTTGATGAAGTTTGTTAATGAGAAAGTATTTTAAATATTCTATAATTACTTAGGACATTTTAATAAATTCAAGGCTCAGAGTTAAAATATCCATACTAAATATTAAGCAATTTTGAAGTAATAGGAAGAAAGCAAGTGTGAGAAAGTATCACACAACCCAATTTCAGTCATAGAAAAATGACAATGCTAATTAGATGTGAAGTACTAAGCCATTTATTTCACCGTCATTTATTGCTAGTTTTTATTTTACAGTTAGTTTAACATGGCTATTTTTTAAAATCACTGATACCTGAATTATAACAGGATTTATAAGCAAACAGGTTTGCAATTTCTAAGTAAATTAACATCATGAAAAGGACTAGGAAGAATGAATGTGTTACAGGCTAAACAAGACTAAACTGGCTAAAGCATTTTTAAGTCCAGAACATGCAGATAACATTCCAAAGCAGCTCAGATATCTCCCTAATTCATTGATGTATGAAAAGGTGGAGGTATAGTAAAATTGGATTTGAAAGTTTCTGTTATTATAGCCAATCTCAATAATAGTAAATTTAGTCTTCCTGCACTGCAAATAAGTCTTTTTTTAATTGGTGGGGAAATTGACACGTTCTAAAAGTGCCTTAATGCAAACAAAGTGAGAGTTTGATTTTTACAAATAAGTTTCACATGTGATTTCACACCAAGCCTATTCCTTTCCTTGAACCCAGTTTGGGAGGTGTTAAAATGTGATCTAGGAAAAGTAGTAGTGGAGAGGTCCTGTCCCATAAGCATAAAATATATGAAAGCACAATCAACAGACTTTAAAAAGCGCTTAAGGTTAGACAGAGTTATTCTTTAGTTCATCCAGAGTCAAGTGAGATCCATTCTATATCATAATTCTAACCGTGATTTGTTTTTTTAAAAAATCACTGAGTTTATACAACATCTCTAAATGAAATGTCAGGAAATTCTTCTGGATTTCTTTTGTAGCAATCACACCTAGGATTTCAGCCTTAACCTTACAGATTAAGAGATTGAGAAGGGGGTAATTTTTAATATACTGCTACTGATGAAATAACAGCAACTGCAACAGAGTCATTGAACTACAAAAGGAAAATGTAAACCCAAATAGATACTATTCAAATCAGTCTTCGCATTCTTAAATGCTTTAAATTTAAAACAATTAATGTTTGAAATTCTTGGTAAACAGTCAGTATATGGACATTGACACCATATTGTACTATAACCATTACACGTACCAGTGATGCTGAAGCAAGAATCAGGAACAACAGAACATCAAATTCAATAGATACAATAGAGATCAATGATATATTCTTCTGATTCTTTAAATCATTTGAAAACATAAAGGCAGCAGGATAACTTCACCAAAACAATGCTGGATCATGCCAATTTCCCTATGTTCCCAAATCACACACACATTAAATTTCCTAGAATTACATAATATTGGAAGAAACTCTCTAATCCAGTTATGCTTGTCTATCTAACCACTCACCTTATACATAGGACACTAACTGAAATTCTTATGTAGAATTTATTTCTGCCCTCTGCCAGGCCAAGGCACCTCTGTGTGCTCATCAGTGCAATAGATGTGATAATGATTTTGTACTTTCAAAGCTGAGAGAGAGAGCAATTATTTCCTTTGTCCCTGAATACTCAATGTAATTTGACACCAGTAATACCTAACATTGACTTGGCATTCAGTCCACAACTTCTCTTTGAACTATAAATCTCTTGATCTGAGGAATTTACCTAATTTTTGGACTTTCTGCCTCTTCCTGATTTGTAATATCCTGCTCAGTCCTGGGGAAATGAAATAACTGCGCACCTTTATGCCACTTTATCCTTATAAACTCTTGCCTACATAGAGCAAAATACTACTCCTTAAATTATTGCTTATTGTCTGTGAACCCATGCCACATTAATCTTTACTCAGAAACAAATAGTTTGACGTTTGAATCCATTTCTGTAAATTTCTTTCAACTGTCTTGTTTACCAAGAGGACTAGATAGTTAATCAATTAATTAATTAAGTTCAGATATTCTTATTTTCTTTAAAGTACCACCATCTGGATTATGAACCATATACCCAGTTTTAAAACTTTATAATAAAATATTCCTACATAGATCAGCTTCATCCATACTTTTCCTAGCTTAGATCTATAACTTTTTTCATAATCAGGGACATTTCAAAACATGAGAGAGAGAGGTTTTTGAACTGAACTAATAAAACTGTTCTTCTGAAAGCAAAACAATTATTAAAACATAATTATTTTCAATTCTTCAGGAAAAAAGTTTCTGGGATAGAACAAAAGATGTAAAATAATGTTTCAAATGACAACTATGACTTCTACGGGGTGTATTGAATATATGGAAACTGAATTATGACTTATTATACAAATGAAGCAACATTATAATCAATCAGAGAATTCTGTCATTTTTCTAAATGATTTCCTAATTATTGTCAAAACATATCCTACTCCAAATTTTAGTTTTTCAAAAAGTATCTTGAAATAGTGTGACTTGAAAACATATTATATGCACATTTGTTCTCCATACATCTTTTTGTTAACATCTTAATGGTTAATTGCCTGTCAATTATTTGTATAGGGCTTTCTTTTCAACTCAGACACATAGCAGACATTAGTTTTTGCATAGTTAATATCCCTTCACTTATAGGTTGTATATAGTGTATTACAATTATTTCAAAGACTATTGAAATACTGATTTTTATGATACTCATTTATACTGCTTTATTTAACAAGTAGGTTTACAACTAAAGACTTATTTACCACTAGCCAAAATAATGATACCTTACCATCTGTTTATATCAGAACCAAGTTGTCTCTCCAGATTTTGGTTGTCATGGCATCCATTTCATATCAAGTCCCCCTCCTCAGCTTTCTATATTCTGATTCCTTCTATCTAGCTCAACCTGTTGCTGTTTTACCTGGTGCTTTCAAAATCTAGCACACATCTTCAGACAAATCCAAACATACAATTTATAGAGAAATTAGAAAACTATTAAGGAAAGATCTTTAACTATCTAAAATAATATTCTAAGTGAAAGTAATGAATTTTAATCAACTAACATTGCTATTCTTCCACTTGAACTTCACATGTTTCTGCTCAACCTAAGATAGTCCTCATCTTCATAGTTGAGCCATTGTAACTAATTGTTGCATGGATTATGAGCCTCATTATCTCAAAATGGTCTAATAAATTATCTATTATTCTCCAACAATGAATACAGAATTAAAGAAAATACTAATCACCCCTTCCTCCAAATAGATTAGAAAGCCAATAGTAAATTAGAGTAATTACATCATTTACCAAGATACAGAAAAATTAACAGCAGCCCAGAAGGTAATCACTGCAATTTTAACATTGCACTCAACTATCTATACACCAGGAGGAGACCTACCGTATTAAATGAATGAAGTAATGATAAATAGCAAGGTTGAGCAAGATAAGTAGGTCTTAGTAACAGGTGGATTTCACTTGCTCTGTACTGTACTCAGATTTAGTATTAAGGACATCTCTCCACTAAAGACTAGCTTTCCTCCTGTCTTACAAGCTCCGAAGAACGATCAGCATTTGTACGTTCCCAGCACGTGCAACGTTCATTATCACCCCATATAGTATTGCAATCAACAGAAGGGGAAGTTTACACCAGAGAGAAATGTGTTGTAGTGCAATAATGGATGGCAGACAATGAAGACAATCCCTTCATCATTTAAAATGGGCCAAAGAAGACAATACTAGATCTCGGGGGCGGGGTGGGGGGGAACGGCGTTATATTCACTACCAGGCGCTTGTGCTGTAAGAATCCTATGGTTCGAGAAATGCTTTTTATTTGCTGTAAAAATGCTGCTTTGATTCGCTGTGAACGACTTATATTTGGGGGAGAGGGGGTGCCCCTCCACAGAAATCAAGCCCGGTTTCTTAGGGTTCCCCTCATCTCAGCGCAGCAGGAAGGAAAAAACAAACCATCACCGAAGGCGACCCATTCACCCGAGAGAGCGCGCGCAGCCTATGGTTATGAAGTCTCCAGCACACCAACGCACGCCTCGCGCTTTGATCTGGCGAAGAGCAACAGCCCCAACTCCCCTTCCACGCCCCGTTAGAATCGGGCGCCAATTTCTCTCCAAAGAGAGAAACTGACCGACCACGATGACCGCTCGACGCCGGTCCACGAGAGACCTGGCGGAGCAGGTCCACTGAGAGAAAGGCGTCTAAAAGCAGCAGAAGTTGAGGCGCACCACACCAAAAAGGGCGCCAAAGCGAACCAGACTAAGGCAGCCGACGGCTTACCGGAGGCTGTTGCGAAGCCAACCCAGAGCGTTTGGTGGAGCCGTGCCTGGAACTTAACCTCTTCCACGACTCTGCGAACCTCCCTCGACTGGCGCTCCGGCTCCTCCGCCTGCCAAGTTCTTCCTTGTCGGAGCAGCCTTTCTCCGCCTGGCTGGGACTCCGCCACTTCTTCCCCATCTCCGTGACAGACGGAGCCCGCGAGACATTAAGTTGAGGCTTTTCCTCAGGAGAAAAAAGCGCCCCGCGTCTGACTGAAGGCGAGCGGGCGTCAGGCGTTTACCTCAGAGCGCTTCTTTCTCCTCGCTCTTTCTCGGCGCGCCAGGCAGGCGGCTGGCGCGCGCGCGCTCTTGGTGTTGCCGGCACGCCCGCTCCCCCGTGGGGGCTGCGGCTGCGGAGCTTTCCCTCGCTCTGGTTCGGAGCCTCGGCGGACTCTTAAGGAAGAGCTCCCGCGTCGCCCGTGGTCGAGGCACCTCACTGGTGGCTTTTAAAAGTCCCGTTGCCAAGATACCTGGGCAAGGAGGAAGCCTCTTTTTTGCCGGGTTTTGCCCTCCGGATATTTTCCCTTCAGGTGTGCCGAGCGGCAAATGCAACAAACAGCACACCTTGCCGCTCCCCCACCCCCGGGAAAAAACCTGCTCTCTCGACAGCTCCAGAAGTGGCGCATGACACTCAGAAGACAGCCCATCAGGGACCGCCAGAGACTAGACGCGACGTGTCCTTTTGACACTTTCCCCAAGAGGAGACCGGACAAGGTCCCACAAACTTGTTTCTGTAAAAACTGGTGCTGCACCTCAAAAGTCTAGACATTGGGTGTAATTCTTTACAAGCAGTGCCCAGCCTTTTGGAGTCTGCGTTCAATTAACATTCTCATCCGTGTTCAACTCAAGTTTGTTGCATGCATCAAGGAGCAGCGTTTGGATATCTAAGGCAGGGGTCGCCAACCTTTTGGACCTCAGGGACCACCAAACTCATCATTTTAGATCCCAGGAACCCCTAACTGGTTATGTGGACGTGCCCTAATTTGTGGGTGTGGCTTGATGGTCATGTGAATGGGTGGGCATGGCTTGTATGTAAATATTATAAATATTTATATAAATATTGAATTTTTTATTTTAAAAAAGAGCAACTTTTACCCAAAATCAGGCAAAGCAGGCAGGCAGATTGAGTTGCTCATAGAATCACAGATTCAGTCAGAAATCCAGCTATCTGCCATTGGCTAGCTCAGTCTGTCACATAAAATTTGCTTGCAAGCAAACTCACAAAATTAACTCACAACACACCATGCATGTAATTATTGAATTTTTTTATTTTAAAAAAGAGCAACTTTTACCCAAAATCAGGCAAAGCAGGCAGGCAAATTGAGTTGCTCACAGAATTACAGATTCAGTCAGAAATCTATCTGCCATTGGCTAGCTCAGTCTGTCACATAAAATTTGCTTGCAAGCAAACTCACAAAATTAACTCACAATACACCATGTATGTAAATATTTAATTTTTTATTTTTAAAAAAGCAACTTTTATCCAAAATCAGGCAAAGCAGGCAGATTGAATTGCTCACAGAATCATTCAGTGATCTATCTATCTACCATCGGCTAGTTCAGTCTCTCAAATTTGCTTGCCGTGAGTCTGCACTGAATATGCTTGCAAACAAACCTTCAGTCCTAAGGGAGGGTCGGCTATGCTTAGCTAGAAAGCAAGAAATCCAACCATTTCCTGCTTCCTAGCTAATCTAAATCTCCCGGCACAACAGAACAGATGATGGTCGGAAAAAGGAAAAATAGCAACTTAGCAAACAAGTTTGCCAGGTAAGGAGTGAGTGGGCGGGGAGGGTTCCCGCAGGCCATGTGGGCTGAGCAGCCTTGTGTTTCTGCGCAGCCTGGATTAATTGCTTTGTGGGGGTGCTCTGGGGGTGAGATTTCTCCGCAGCCCACCAAAATTTTCTCATGGCCCACCAGTGGGCCACCTGTTGGCGACCGCTGATCTAAGGGGCTGCCACACACAAAAAGAAGGGGTCGACCTATTCTCCAAAGTATCTGAAGACAGAACAAGAAGCAATGGATGGAAACTATTCAAGGAGAGAACCAGCCTAGAAATAAGAATTTTCTGACAGAATTATCAGTGACTTGCCTTTAGAAGTTGTGGGTGCTCCATCACTGGAGGTTTTTAAGAAGAGATTAAACAATCATTTATCTGAAATGGTATAGGGTCTCCTACTTGAGCAGGCAGTTGGATTAGAAGACCTTCAAGGTTCCTTCCAACTGTTATTCTGTAATCTAACTCGGACTAGAATCCCCCAACATACTAAACCACAAAATTTAGTTTGTTATGCATATTCTGCCTAAGTAACATACAAAATCTTTATGGAGTTTTTACCTTCTAATTCCAGTTCGTGTTTGTGGATGCACTTCTGCCTGCCTGTCCTACATAATGGCTGCCACAGTCCTTAACACTGTACACTCAAGATGCCTTTTGTTTTTTCATTTCGGGTTTTTTTGATTGCTTAAGCTCGATTTGTTGTGCTATGGTGATACCATGTAGTTGTGATAGTCCGTTGGTTGTTTCTGAGATGTTTTGGTAGATGATAATATAATCCTTTTCATAGTCTGTGCTAGTTGTGCTATAGTGGGAGACATCAGTAAAATAAACCACTTACCACTGGAATAGAAAAAGTTGCAAGGGGAGAGGTCTTTCAAATTGTCAATACATTCAGCAAAGTGAGGGAAAATTCTAATGCAACAATAAAAATCACTAGCATAAAAAGCTGAAATGACTTTAAAAGGTGATTAGAGAATTGAATGAAAAATGACTAATTTTTCTTTCGATTCTCTAATCACCTTTTAAAGTAAACTGGCTCAGTTAATGTCAATTTAATAGGTTATATGAACAGAGCCAGTATGCCTTTAAATATATATTGGTTGGAGACCACAGGAGAGGACGGGCCATCTAGAGATATCTGGATGACCTTTTATCAAAACCAGAATGCTGTATTATGGGAAATTCTATGTTAAATAACAAAGTCCCTTTAAGGTCATGTTCATATGATTCAGCAAATTGAATCTGGCACTACTCCAATATCAAATGCATGAAGAAACTCAGGATTAAGTTTCTGATTAACACAGAAGGAGTCATGTCATTGAGTATGCCAGACACCATTTTTCCTTATACCTATCTATCTACTTATCTATCTATCTTGGTGTTAACACAATCAGAACCACTGGGAAGGGTGGAAGGAGTGAAAAGAAAAGACAAAACCATTACAGAGGCCCCATTGTTCAGAGCCTCTTTTTTTTGTACTGCATACCAGTACAAAACAATCATCTCTTGATATCAGACATACATACTGGGATGCCATGGCTAATATGAGACATCCAGCAACAAAGTTTGGGTACAGGTAAAAGAGGTGGGTCATATAAGACTGAATCATATAAGACCTAACTGAATGATTAATCAGGCCACTGTGGAACTTTTTCTCCCTTAAATAAAAAACAGGAGCTGCTGTTTGCAAAAGTAATTGGAATGCCTGATGATATGACTGTTTTGATTTTAATGGGATTGTCCTTGGTTGTCTCATTCATCTGGCATCAAATAATTGGTTAAGTTAATCATGAGTTGTGCCAGAGTCAGTTTGTCATCTCATGTAAACAAGCTGTAATTCTGCCCCTGAAAAGCCTGAAATGACTTATAGGATCGTCTTCTGTCTGGCTAATCACAGTTTTGCTAACAGTTCTAAAAGGACATGTCTTCATGACATCAGCTTCATGATAACCCCCGCCTGCCACAGAGGAAGTCTAAAGTCATTCTTAGCTGTTTCAGTTTTAAAGCACTGGATTTCCCTTTCACAAGAGACAAGACCACAACATCTTTGACATTGTACTGATGATGTAGTCAGGGGTTGGTTTCTATCTAACTCTGTTTGGTTATTTTAACTGGTTGCTAGGACATTCCCTCATCTTTGGTTGCTGATCATTGCCACTCATAGCTATTTGGGTTTGGACTGCCACAGGGACCAGATACCTGAAAAAGAAAAAGCGGGGGGAAAGGGGGGGAGGAAGAATAAAATGTCAAAAAGGAAAAAGAAAAAAAAGGGAAAAGGAAAAAGAAAAAAGAAATAAAAGAAAAAAGAAAAAATCCAAAAAGATAAAATATGAAAAAAGCAAACAAAAAAAGAAAATCCTGAGGACAATTAACTAGTGGAACAGCTTGCCTTCAAAAGTTTTGGGTGCTTCATCATTGGAGGTTTTTAAGAAGAGACTAGACAGTCACTTGTCTGAAATGGTATAGATCTCCTGCTTGAGTAAAGGGCTGGACTAGAAGATCTCCAAGATCCCTTCCAACTCTATTCTAATCTGATGATCTGAGTGGGTGTTCCTGAAGCCCTAGTCATGTGGATTTTATTTTTTGTAAACAGTGCTAGATCTGTTTCAGAAAAAAACCATCATTCCTGAAAGGCTTTGTACTGGTTCAAAACTTCACTATTCTGAAATAGCATTATTCTGGAACAGAGCTACATCTTAGTTAATAACTTTGATAGCCATCTCCCTGTAAATGTATTCCTGTAAACCACGTGCATAGAACCAAAATAAGCTTTGGCCATCTGTCAAAATTAAGGGATACGTTTTTCTTCCAAAAAAGATATGAAAAGATGCACTTTTAAATGTAATATTTCAAAATGTTTGTGCATTCTTAATTTGTTAACATTTTTCTCTAAAATTAAATATCTGAAATTACATATAGCAAAGTTGTAAGTATTCTGATCTCTCAATTTGAATAATTCAATCATAAAAATGAAGATGCAAACCATTCATAGCATTCCTACAATGTACCCAAACAATATTTATAGCTAGTTGTCTCTTTGTATCTGAGAGATCTATCTGGCTTAGGATTGACCAGAGAAGAAACACAACCGGATGAGCTAATTCTGCTTCATCATAAACTTACATTAAGATAATGCATGTATTTCTCAACATACGACCCTAATGGAACCTGTGAACCAATGAACCAGTTTCCAGCAAAACTGCTGTAAAGTGTAGTCATATGACTATGGAATTCTGCAAACTGCTGTTAATGTGGCTGTGTTGCCAAGCACCTGAAGTTTGGAGGAGGCCCAACTGTCAGAACTTCAAATTTGGGTCATAAATCAGCTTTTTCAGATTGATCGTAATTTTGAACAGTTGCAAAGCAACTGGTAATAAGTTGAGAATTGCCTGTATTGCAAATCTCAAAGTACAATATAAGTAGTTCTCAACTTACAATAGTTCATTTAGTGACCGTTCAAAGTTACAGCAGCACTGAACGACTCATGATCGTTTTTTACACTTATGACCTTTATAGCATTCCCATGACCATGTGATCAAAATTTAAACGCTTGGCAACTGACTCATATTTATGACAGTTGCAGTTTCACAGGGTCATGTGATCACCTTTTGTGACTTCTGACAAGCAAAGTCAACGGGGAAGCCAGATTCACTTAACAACCATGTTACTAACTTATTACCTGCAGTTATTCACTTAACAACTGTGGCACGTAAGGTTGTAAAGTGGGGGAAAATTTATTTAGAAATGTCTCACTTAGCAATAGAAATTTTAGGCTCAATTGTGGTCATAAATCAAGGACTACCTGTAATCCAGCCATCTCCTTTACAGCCAGAGAAAATAGTGAGAGTTGCTTCTGAGCCTCTTGCCTCACCTCCCATCCAGTTGCAGGCTATGCAGTCTCTTAAATGACCATTCTAGGCAGTATCTCTTGATCCTGTCTCCCAAGAGATACCCAGATATCATTACAGGATCTCACTAGGTTACATTGTCCAAAGGCCAGATACTTTTCTTTTGCAGTATTGATCATGGGTCAGTGACAGAGATGAGTCTTATCCTGGTCGTTCTGGTTTAACAATATTAGAGAAATGGCAGAAAGTTGCCCTGAATCACTAAAAGACAGCACCTGTTAGAGATTATAGCAGCCTTATATAACCTTGATACTTTCTAGAAGTGTGGCCTTCAGTTCTCTAAAAAATTTTTTAGAATGAGCCTTGCTGTGACTTGAGATTCTGAGTGGTACCTGAAGGGCATAAAGATTGGATAAAATTGGTTATAGAACCTAGTACTGAAGAGCTTCACCTAGGGTTGTTATTTAAATTATGTGGCAACAACTAGTTTTAAGAATAATTCATCATGTTGATTTTCCAGAATGAGAAATACTAGGAGATACCAGCACTTTTTTTTAAAGCTGTATTATTTCAACAAGATAAGAAACCTAGCAAGTCACAGTAATGCCAGTAAGAAAGGAATTCCTACTGAGGTGATTTGAACCACTTTTATTTAAAGAACACAGATCTTTCTCATTTTCTTCATATTCCACTATTTAAACTTCAGGAATGGAGAAATACATTGATTCTGGAATAACCCACTTTCCCCTCCTCTCTCTTTCTTTCTCTCTTTGTGTATGGTGTTTGTGTGTGTGTGTAAATCCCTTGAATTTCATGGCAATATTTGAGGTTAGAAAATTTAGTCCTCAGTTGCTTTCATCAGAGTATTAAAGAGATAAGGAGAAATAGCTTTATATAACTCTTAAATGGGCATTGTGGAAATATGACTACAGTGGAATCTCAGGACGCAACCGTAATCCATTCCAAGACTCTCGGTTGCAACCCAATTTGGTCGTGACAGAAAGCATGACTAACTGCACATATGCAGATTTAAAAGAAAGGTACCGCAGGGGCAATCGCCACGGCTATGTTTGCAATCAGATGCAAACATTTTTCAAAAATTTTGGTCGTCACCTGATTTGATCGTGGACAGAGGCGCGACCCAAGGTTCCACTGTACTTAGAAAGTTTGTTTTCTTTATTTAACTCTCCTCCCCCTTTTTAAAAATTTCTGATATTGTATCCTTTAAAGGCCTTACTAGTTAAGCTGAAACAGCTATGTAAACTCACTGGCTATGCTTCTGCTTAGACCTTGGTTAATGTAACACAGTTTGAGCCTCAGTTCTTACTGAAGTGAATAGGCAGATGTACATCTAAAAATTGGGAAAGTTTTATTTATCAATAATTATTTTTTTATATTATTATTCAATATGCCAAATTGCAGGCTGCCTGCAATTAAATAACATTGTGCTTTGGGTAGCATCTGGGCAACTTAATGGAAATTATAGCATGCTCGCAAAATGTGGGAATAATAAGTGAAAGAAGATCACATCCTAAAAGATTTCTATTATACAAAGTCACCTTGCACATTGTAATGTACAATGTAATTGTAGTACACCTAATGTAGCAGTGGTGGTCTCAGTCTAAGCAATTAAGAATAAAAGTTCATATATATAACTATTTCAGCTTCCAATATCCCCAACTGTTCTCTAGGTACTAGATATCACAATATTTTGTATTTCATAGAAAAAATAACTTTTACAAAATGGATTTAAATCTGATCAATTTTATTCTTATACTTTTCTTGAGTGAAAAAAAAATCTCTTTATTAATTTGCATTAAAATGATCATGTGTATTTGTAATGACATATAATGAATGGAAATATCAATGTAAATATTAATGTTAAATTTCCAAAGATCTACAATTATTTAGATGAAATTGTATTTTACATGTATTTACTTGCATTATAGTAAATTATTCTTACACACATCCACTAGATCTACTTATATACTGTATGTAAGGCTGTTATGAAAGCCTGATTAAAACTACACTTTAGTTCAGTTATAAATCTATACCAAACTAAAATGGGCTTATTAAATTAATAGTCTTTGTGCTTTTCCAACTAGCATATATTTTTAGCATGTAAGAGAACATATAGTATTTAGAAAAAAGCTATAATAATAAAATTTTCTGAAAACATAAGACACAAATAAAAATAGATTTCATATATAAAGTCTGAGGGTGCTAATGCAAAGCAGTTGTCAAGGATATAATAATAAAAAAACCCTAACTGCTTATCAGACTTAGCTATGCCACACATTCTCAAAAAGGTGACAGACATCGTAGTAGCTCAACTTATATTTCAGTTTTTTCTAGAAATGTTATCATAATGATTTTGTGGGCCATTTTGATTTTGTATGCTTTGTGACTGTTCCTTTAGAATCACAAGCAAATGCACATAGATACACTCAATGCACAGTTCTGCCTATCACATTAAACCAGAGCACAATTAAGTCTATAACAGTGTATAAACTTTGACTAAGCATCAAACTGTTAAAAAAGAAAAAGCCTATCAGACACAATTTTTATCTATCATTTGTCTTAATTATCCCAACCATGGATCCACATTTTGTTAAATCCTAATCAAGTAATTTTGCTATTAATTTAAAACTCAACTATTTCCCTTTCTGTTTTTATCTTCTGTTGGAATACATAGGATTAAACAAGTACAACTAGAGGAAAAATACTTTCCCAACTTCTTGGTGCTGTGATGCTAGTTTGTCAATACAGGAACAGCAAACTACTGCTAAAAATGGTGTATCTGCTCATCTGTAGGTGAACCCCTTGGCAAAATTTAGTTATGTTTGATGTTTGGCATGTGAATATGTTCAGTTTCTATTTCTATAGTGCATTGGCAATGATGCTTTCTTTTTAAAGCAATATTATAAAAACAAGGAAGCCCTACTTTAGATATTATGAGAACTTTAGAAGCGCCCTGCTAAATCCAATCTTTGAGGCATCTAATCCAGCAGTCTGTTCTGATAATGGCCGATCAAATGTATAAGGAAGCCTATTATAGGCAGTCATCACTTAACAATAGTAATTGGGGCTGGAATTTCCACTGCTAAGCAATATGGCTATAAAATGGTACATCACGTTAAGGCTCCTAGGAACTTAGTGGGAGCCCTTTTGTAGTTGCACAGTGACTACTCCAGGCTAGCTGTGCACATGATACCTTCTCTCTGCTAGGTTGGATGTTTATCAACATACTTCTAATTAAACATATCAATGTTTATGATCTTGGGTGCAGTGTTTGGAAATACTAAATACTGAAAGATTCAACTTTGCTATATTGTATGCCATTTAAGGAAAATAGTTTTATAATTTATTATTAAAACATTGCAAGGATTAGGATGGGTATTTTATTGAGCCTAAAGGGCCCCATCATTGGAAGGCAAGGTTCTTTTAGAGTAAGAAGGGATTTTGTGACACACAAACACCTTTCCGACAGATGTTTTCAGCAAGCCTTTTAACACATCCATATTACACTGTATAATTTTTTAAATCTGTGCATGAGTAGGAAGTGTTTTGTTGTATTAAACCAGTTGCAAAAAATCAAATGTTTTCAGACATAAACTATGTAGGTGGCACGAAAAAGTAACTCAGTATAAGTGAAGACAGTTTTTATCTTTTTTAAAATGTGGGGGTTTTTTATCGAGTAAGTAGGGAGAAAGAGAGACAATGTAAAAATATATACGTATATTTTAAAAGTGTTAAACAGTTTGCTTATTTTTTAAAATAAAGATCAACAGGTAGCAAAACATTTTCTGTAATTTCCTAATACTGAAGAAATGAAACTATAATATAAAAATTCTTATAATAATATTGGACATGAGAGCTTTTTTATAAAGGCATATGTTGGCATATTTGTCTAATTATCTAGATTTATGTGTTTATGTGTATGTGTCTTTGAGCCACTGTTGACTCCTGGCAATTGCTTAGACAAGTCCCTGAAATTTTCTTGGCAAGGTTTCAAAAGTGGTTGCCTTTGCCTCCTTCCCAAAGTTAAGAGAGAGAAATTGATCCAAGGTCACCAGCTAAGGCAGAACTAGAACTCACGGTCACCCAGTTTTTAGCCAGGTGCCTGAACCAACCTGTTTCTGGGGCTTAATCTTAGATAAATAGATAAATACAATAAGAGACTAAGTGAAGGTGATTTCCTAATCTTAAAGTTCCTAATAGTACTTGCCTATACTTTAATTTATTAAATTACATTATGTTATTATTATTGCTATTGCAACAATACATTCTTTTTCTGGATCACTTAATGTATACAACAAAAGTTTATATCAATAAAATTGCACACATTGTGTTAAGAATATTTTGGTTTCCATACTTCAGTTATCTTTGAATATAGACTAGACATACATATTAAAATTTACTTTAAATTATTTGTTGATATATATGCATTTCTATGTTACAACTTCACCTCCAACCTCTGTTCAACTATGTGAAGTAAATTATATGTACTGTATATTTGAAAAACATAATCAAATAATTTCATGGTGGAGATGTGTAATTTCTTTTGGCAGCAGCTTCCTTGTCTGGAATGCGGGAGAATAGAACAGAAATTTAACTCCTGCTTTTAAAAACAATCCCCAATTTTCCTTCCTTTTTTATTCTATTAGTTCTATTAACTGAACATTAGTAATCATTCTTCTATTTCATACAGAATTTTCAATAGATAAGAGAATGACTAAGAGCCTGTAAAAATAAATGCAACTGCCAAATGGAAGCATGAAATTACTTTCTTCATCATAAGAACATTTATTTGTCTATACACATTTCTGTAAATCAGTAAAATCCAAACATGACTTATTGCTCCCTCTTCCAGCTAACGTGCTGGAGCATGGATAGGCAATGCTAGGCATCTGCAAAATAGCCAGTGGGGATCTCCTGATGATGCATAGTCCCATTTCCCAGCTTTCATTTTAATAAAACAGCCAATCTTTTTTAGATGCTAAGGTATGAGATCAAGGAGGAATCATATTCTGCCCATGTTGTACTGAAAAACTATTCCTGCTTTGAGTCCTTTAGGTAACAAACAGTCATAACAATGATTGACACAGCATAAATTCCTTGTTCATTTTTCATAAAATGGAAGAAATTTATTCTTTTTTTATCCTGGTATTCCTTCTAAAATGATGCTCAAAACGATTATCAATAACAAAAAGATAAAGCAGCATTATATATGTAGAGAAGTACATCAGAATTATTAAAACACATCAATTAAAAGAAAAGCATTAAAACAGTTAAAAGCTATTTGAACAAGCTGTGTTAAATTATAAGCACCTGGCTTAGTAGGAATGGCTTGTTTGCATAAAGTAAGAGAAAAAGAGTTAATCGTGAGAAATAATTCAGAATTTAAGATCAAAAGCTGAGTAGGCCTTTTCTAAATAAGTTTCTACTCATAGCAAGAATTTACACTAAACATATGCAAAAGAGAATCTGAGAACTTGTGGGAAGATGTAATAAATACTGTGAAAGTGAGGAGGAAAAAAATACTCCCCAGATTGCATGAACAAACCATCATGGTAACTTCAGAGTAATCTGAAAGACTGAAGACTAAGGTCCTACCTATCCATCTGGTTAAGTTTTTCTCTCTTTAGGGGACATAAACAAGCTATCTAGATAAAAAAAATAGAATAACCATAAATTAAAAAATAAAATAAAAGCAAACAAGAAAGAAATTCAGGATTAGATGACTACATAGACAATTTTAAGGAGAAATGCAAAGTTTTATTACCAATGGACAACATTATTATCCAAAATACTATCTGTACAGATGAAAATAAGCTATTAGAAAAAGTACAGTTATGAAATAGTAGCCCAATTTGAATGAACATAAACCATATTTTGTAATCCTTCAAAACTATTTACTATGTTGTTAACGTTTTAGCTAACAAATTTCCTAGATTTTAAGTACAGTGCTGACC
Source organism: Bungarus multicinctus (assembly GCA_023653725.1). Classification (NCBI taxonomy): domain Eukaryota; kingdom Metazoa; phylum Chordata; class Lepidosauria; order Squamata; family Elapidae; genus Bungarus; species Bungarus multicinctus. The sequence goes on from CM042834.1 coordinate 206,890,432, forward strand.
TAAAGATAGCTGTACTTTAATTTGTCAATGCTTTGCATAACAAACTTGGTAACTAACAATGGAAACTGAATCAATTTCCTATATTGCATCAATGTATATATACCATGGAGAAAATTGAAATAATTCAGCTAAGAATTCATTTTCAGAAATTTTTGGCTAATTTTCTTCAAAAATATATAAACCATACATTAATACTAATCACCCATATACTATACTAATTGGGCACTTTTGTCAAAGATGGTGATGGATTCCAAGACACAGATAGTCCTTGACGTATGACCACAATTGAGCCCAACATTGTCACTGCTAAGCAAGGTAGTTGTTAAGTGAGTTGTGCCCCTTTTTACAACCTTTCTTTGCCACAGTTGTTAAGCATATCACTACAGTTGTTAAGTGAATCAGGCTTCTCCGATTGACTTTCGATGCCAGCTGGGAAGGTTACAAATGGTGATCACATGATCCTAAATACATATGATGAAGCATAAATATATGCCAATTGCCAAGTGCTCAAATTTTGATCACCTGATATGGGGATGCTGCAACAATCGTAAGTGTGAAAACAAGTTATAAATCATTTTTTCAGTGCTATTGTTACTTCAAATGGTCACTAAATGAATGTAAGTCAAGGACTACTTATAAAGGACAGAGCTGTAAAGATTATCATCCACCTACCAATTGTCTTCATGGATCATTTTTGGTGACTTGCTGAAAGATTTAAAAGGAAGTCTTGACCGCAAAAAACACAGCTGTGTGTTTACTGTGTTCAAAATCCAAATTATGCCCTCATAAATTTGTGAGACCTCAGGAAAGCCTGTATTTTATATAGTGTTTTATATAATATTGAAGTTATTTCCTTAATTTTAAATGAATTAGAGATTAACATCATTCCTAAAATGTGGTGAATATAATTCATAAGTCAAGAATGTAATGGTTGAACTTGTCTTATTTGAAATCACATTAAAACTGACAATCAAATATACTCATCGTAAGTTCCAAAAAATGCCAAATATATTCATCAGTAAAAGATTTTTTAAAATAATCAAATCTCTAATTCTATAAAATCCTCTTTGTTCCAGACTAGGAGCTCCTCTGTTTAATTAATTTGTTTTCCTCCATTGAGTCCATTTAAGGATAAAGACACTACTTTAGAATTTAAATACATTTTTTTGGATTTCAACACATAAGATTTCAGTTCAAGCGGAAAGATATAGAAAAATATTTGAAAAAGAATGATATAGCAGCCTTTTTCAATTTCAAGCCCGAAAGGCCATGGCAGTGTGAATTAAAATTTTTGGAAAGTATAGTTCGTTTTACCATGGCAAGGAAAATTCCAGTCTAAACATATATCAAGCTGGAAAAGGCTAGATAAACCTGGGCAGTTTGACACACCAGCTGTTAATTCTTCAGAATGTATACCTGTTCTCCATTAAGTTTTTAATTATTATTGATAAATGTGCAATGATTGACTGATATGCAGATCCGTGGATTGGATGCATAATGTTTATAACGCAAACAATATTGTACTATAGTACTGGGAGAAAAGCTCTTTATGATGCAGATAATATTGCATTTGATAATTGGGAAAAAAGCTATAAAGTTGTAATAAATCAAAAGAAACTTCTAGCATACTTCAAAAAACATGAACTTTGCACATGCACAGACACACAAATGCACAAATCAGGAAAAAAACCTTTTTTGCGGGAAAATCCTCTAAAAAGCCAAATGAAAACTAAATATGCTCAATGAATCTAGAATGCTCACTTTCTTTTGGAAAGGACAAGCAACTCATCAACAGATTGGAATAGTTTAGAAGACAACATCAATGAACTGGAGTGATCAGACTATAGAGTTTGGTTGTGGACCTTATTTATTTAATAAAAAAATCAATTTGTGATTAATTTCCTTATGGAATGCCATAGTGATTTAAGGCAGAGAGAATAGTCCTTTCATATCTGGAGCAGCTACATGTCAGTCACATTTGTTGCTGGCAATGCTTATAATGAATGCCTGTTATTTTTAGAATATATATATGTAAAATACTCTGTATATGAATGTGTGTGCATGTCATGCACATCATGAGACTCTCAAATTTATACCATCATTTCCAAAGTCTTTAAATGAGAAAAGTGGCATGCTAAGCCTCCCTAATCTAATTTATGTAAAATAACTGTCTAATACAGTAAGAGTCATATCTGCTGCATTGATACAGTTTTTAAAGATGAACAGAAGTTTTGACAAGTACATTAATTCCTAAAGTATCTTCATAATCAACCAGATCATTAATTAAAGATTAATTTTCATGAGAAAATATTTTATGACTGGTTTTCTAGGTTCTCTAGTTCGAAGACCCCTTTACTCAGTGGTGCGTTTCAAAAAAGTTTACCACCAGTTCGGTGGTGTGGCTTGGTGGGCACGCTTTTCATGTGCACACACACTTTGTGCACACCCGTGCGCTAAACACGCACTTTACACATGCACAGAGCCTTTCCAACTCACCTCCTGCATTCTCCCTGTCACTTACGCATGGCAATTTGCTGTGCCACGCAAAGCAGCTGTGCTTCAAAAGCAGGACATAATGGTCAATAGGGGAGCCCAGGCAGGTGGTGGGCCCAACAGCAGAGCATCTTAGAGAACTGGTTTGGTCTCCACTGCTCTTTGGTGCTATCAGTAGGCCAGAACCGGGCCAAACCGATAGAATACCACCACTGCCTTTACTGTTCTAATAATGTTTCACTTTTCTTCCCTGTACGTCTTCAGCTATAGAGTGTCAGAGGAGATCAACAATGAAGACGTTTGGGGGCGGAATTCCCTTCCAGTTTTGGACAAGCTGGGATTTCTTTTTCTTTAGTACAACAGTGCATGAAGCCCATTTTACCAGAGAGTTAAAGTTTAAAAAAAAAAAAAAATAGTAAAAAAATAATTTTTACTTTTCAATTTTGAAATGCAATAATGTAATCTGAGAGACCATAGGTGTCATTGAAAGGATAATAGATTGTCCATTCCTGTAGGATATCCTATGTCACCTAAGAAATGAAACTTGTATTGACCAAGACATCATATATCAGGGAGAGCCTCAAGGTGTCTTTTACCTGAAGAAAATTCATTTTTATTCTCTAAATGAAAGCAATGGAATTTTGCTATTTAAACTCAAACCAATGTAGCTAAGGGACTAATTTTCAGATGGCTTGGAGTGTGAAATGATCTTGAATCCAAAGTTCCTTAGATTCTTTTGGCTACTAGTCTGATTTCCACTAATAGTAACTTTTTGTCCACAGAGTTCTCAGCAAAATTGCACGGTTTGTTCTTTGCTAATTTTTCATCAACTTCAATAGAAAGTATGGACTTGTTCATTGAATTCATTGTTACAAAAATGTTTAATAGTGAAATACAAGAAAGTACTGTTTCAATAAGAAACACAGTTATAATTAACAGAAAAATATAACTGGACATGATATCATAAAATGCAATGGAGGGATTCAGCCGGTTCTCACCAGTTTGGCCAAACTGGTTGTTAATTTTTTGTGTCATTCGGTGACCCAGTTGATCCCACCATTGGCTGGCCCCGTCCCGCCCCACCCTGCCCACTAAGTTTGCCATTCAGGTTGGGGAGGCAGCAGGGACATGACTGGAAGCCACGGCAATCAGCTGGGAAGCTGCCCTCCCATGGCTCATTTTTGGCTTGGAAATGAGCCAAAATTTCCAAGAGCAGGATCTAGCCTGCTTTCTAGATCCATTCTCCTGTGTGCAGGGCAACAAAAGAAGACCATGTGAGTACCAGTTTTTAAAAAGTTCAGTCAGACCTTCCAACTTCTTTGGGGGGGGGGAGGAGATCTTGTGAAGTTGGAAGGTTTTTTCTAAACTAGTAGTCACATAGTCTTTTGTTGTCCTGCACGCAGGAGAACAAAGCTGGAAAGCAGGTTAGGGAGGAAATGGTGGTTGCTGCAAGATTTTGCAGGAGGCCATTGAGGCAAAAAAATGGACCATGGGGGGGACAGTTTCCCAACTGATCAATGTGGCCGGTCCATTTGCCACCTCCCAGCTGAGAAGCACAGTTATCAATCATGCCCCTGCAGCCTCCCCACCCTGAATGGCAACCCTGATGGGCGCAGCAGGGCGGGCCCAGCCAGTGGTGGGATCAACCATTTCACTGAATTACGCAAAAAATGAACAATAGTTCGGCCGAACTGGTGTGATCCAGCTGAATCCCACCGCTACCACCACTGATAAAATGTAATAAGTGCAGATAGTATTATAAAATAAATTCAGTTTTATTACAACTAGATCAGTAAAAGCATAACTAATAAATATAAACTCATATTGAGGATCCCTTCCTTAAAATAGGGAGAAAGGTTGTTTCCAACCCCACCTAGGCATGAAAGTCAAGTGGGCGACTTTGGGCAGGTCACTGTCTCTCAGCCCAACTCACCTCACACAGTGGTGGGATTCAATTTTTTTTACTACCGGTTCTGTGGGCATAGCTTGGTGGGCGTGGCAGGGTAAAGATACTGTAAAATTTCCAGACAGAGTTGGTATTTACTGGTTCTCAGGAGTATTCCACATTTCCCCTACCAGTTCTCCAGAACTGGTCAGAACGTGCTGAATACCACCTCTGACCTCACAGCATTGTTGTTGTGGGATAGGAAGAGCATTAGGCACATCTGCCACCTTGATTTATAAAATAATAAAGAGCAGGATAAAAGAAAATCTTAAAAAGTTATCTTCTCTTATGCAACTTTAAAAATATCAGAAGTATAAGATAAAAACTGTATATCAAAGAATTAGTCTAGATCTATTACCTCTTACTCAATATTAAATATTTTTCATTGTTGAATGCACAAATAGTATAAAAATTGTTGAGCTTAATGTTTAATAAAATAAAGATATAAATAGTATAGTCCAAAATTATAAAAACAGGACAGAATACTTAAAAGATTTTAAAGAATTAATAAAACTTGAATAGAGTAGAGTAGAGAAGAGTAGAGTAGAGTAGAATAGAGTAGAGTAGCTTTATTCTTTATTGATTAAGTGTGAGTGGAGTGGACATATAAGGAACTTGTCTTTGCTGCATAAATGTATTATAAATATAAGCATATTTTCTTAGAACAATTTATTTACATTTGTAAGATAATAGAAAGTAAGCAAATCAAAAATTGCTTAATTAAATTATACAATTCACAAGTTACTCTGTGGTAAGATGGGTGGCACAACGCAAGGGCAGCAATGTTCAGGGAAAGAGTGAAGGTGGAGGAGAGTTACCTAAACAATTTGGAACCTTCCCTGCTAGATTTTCCCCTTGAATTTGCTTGGGGAAGCTAGTAGGGAAGGTCATAAATGGTGATCATATGACTGTGAGGTCTTGCAACTATTGTAAGTGTGAGCTGGTTATATCTCAATCATGTGACTACGGGGATGCTGGAGTAGCAAGAACTCTGAGGACCAATTGTTGTCACCAGCCAATGCTCATTCAGCACTCTCGGAAGTTCAAAAGGTCACTGAACAAATGGTCACAAACTGAAGACTACCGGTACTTCTTACTTCAAATGTACAATTTTCAAATAAATAATGGGCGGGACTGCTTGGATTTTGAATCTTGGCTTTTTGTTCCTTAATTTACAAATTCTAATGTGACAGTTGCTGGCACTTCAGTGCCAGGTTCATGAACTGATGTGTTGCATATGAAGCCAGTGAATTTTCTGACCAGCTATTCAATGAGCCTCTCCCTGAATGGGTCCGTTTCACTTTCCAAAAAGTAATCTCTCTGTTGAAAAATAATAAAACTTCTGGTAAAAATTGAGTTTTCCAAGAACACTTAAAATTAAATCCTGCATGTTGGACATCTGTGCTTGCTCCTCTTTTCACAGCCATCAATAACTTTCTGTGCCTTCCTAAAGTTTGACTTAACTCTATTAATATTCCAATTGACAAATGTAACAAGTATGAAAAATGTAACTGAGATTACTTCCCAGTTAAGCCCACCACCTGTAATTAACACATTATACGCTAGACTCCTATAGTTAAACCCTTGATGTCCTCTGAAAATACTTTGGCCTTAGAGCAAGCTAGTTTTAGGACTGGACACTCAACCATGGATCATTGTATCATTTTACATGTGTGAAGACCTTGAAGGATGAGGGAAAGAAATACTACCTAGCAAGCAATCAGACAAGGGACGGAGGAATCATTCAGGATGTAATTTGTCATAGAAAGGAACCTAGGAAGGACTTACCCTAATTGATCAGAGGATTAAAATGGCAGCAGGAAGTTTGGACCTTCAGACTTGCAAGATTCTGTTAATGTAACCTTACAATAGAGTAGATTTAGCTCATCTAGTTGTGTTTTCTGTCTGGTTTACTCAGGAGGAGTTGACCCCACATCCATTAGCTGAGAACTATTACAATTAATATAAAGATGCAGCTCCAATGGCCTAGAGGTGGAGCTCTCGCCTCATAATCGAGAGACTGTTTGATCCTAGGTAGAGGCTAATCTTTGGAATAGACTCTCCTGCTCGAGCAGGGGGTTGGACTAGATGACCTCCAAGGTCCCTTCCAACTCTGATGCCCCTTATGTAGCTTTGATAGATTTGAGGATAACATTTGACTCTCATACCACAAGAGCCTACTCTTAAGTTATTCACATTATACCAAGGCACTACTATTTAAGTTAAGAGTAATATCTCGTTGACCTATCTAAACCAATTTCTACTTGCTAACGTGTTAAACAAAGCTGCACTCTTGTTTCCACTATTGTTTAATTAAATTTTACTTTAACAGGATGTTTAGTCAGCCAGGATGCCATCCTCCTTCCTTTGGCCTCTGCTTAGTCTCTACTTTTTACGCTACAATTCAGCCATATCCTTTATAATCCCAAGTAGGCTTCCAAAGTTGCTTCTATGCTCTATCACTTCAGTGTTCCGGAAAATAGTTTGAAATAAGCTATTCTAAAACAAAAGTATTAGTGTTTTCTAGGAAAGACTTTAAGACCTCAAATAGATGGCGATGAATAGCAAATTATTGAGCAAGTTAAACCCTTAAAAAACATCAGGTAATCATTTTCTATTCTTTACCTGCTACAAGTAAAAACCTCAAAAGGGAACTTCCAATCTGGAAATACTGTAAATATGCCCTAGTAGCTATTCAACTGTTCACAGCTAAAGTTCTGTGTATAATGCTATACGATGTCAAGTTGTGTATGCATAAGGAATCATTCAATCAACAACTTTAAAAATCTTGTCACAAATCCCTTATACAATTCCTATACTCTAGTCTAGTACAACTGGAACTAGGCTGAATTTCTCTTGGGCCCCAATTAAGGTTTTGTCATCTCAAATTTTGGCTGGAGCAAGTCTATTGGGAAAATGTGTTGGTCCACCTCACCTTGCTAGACAGATTCTCTCCCACACTAAGAAGATTAATTAATTATAATTACTGTACTCTTCTCTTGTCAGCATTATTAATTTATTTGTCAGCTTTATGTAACTTGGTTGAACTGTAGCAGAGGAAATTTGAATACCCGAAATGATAGAGGAATTTTTCCCATCCCTTTTACAAGTACTCCTCGTCTCACATCAATTTGTTTTGCAATCATTCGAAATTATAGCAGCACCAGGGAAAAAATGAATGTACGACTGGTCCTCAAAATTCTGGCTGTTTCAGCATCTCCAAGATCACCTGGTCACAATTGAGGCACCTGGATGCCTGAGTCACAATTATGACATTGCTGTGATCCACATATGTGATCTTCCGTTTCCCATAAGCAAAGTCAGTGGGAAGCCTGCAGGGAAACTTGCTAGTCATCTCAGTGAATTGCTCCAGCCACCTGCAGCCTCCACCAGCACACCCCCAGCTTCTGCCGGCCCTTTTCCAAACCTTGTGGACACACCCGTGCTCCCTAATATCTGGCTATGGCACCCCCACTCCCCTGCAGCATCCCTGCAGCTCCTGCACTCCTTACCTGGGACTCCCACCTCTTCCTACTTAATGGCCTGCATATCCTGGAGTTATAACAGCAGTTAGAACTTCTGGGATTGTTGTAGCTAATTAATCAAGTTGCTTGATGTCACACTTTTTCTTGTGTTTAGTTTCACACCATAAATAATCTTTGATCTAATTGTTATCTACTTTGAACTTGTATCTGGTCCAAAACTTGGGTTTCTTTGAATATAAGGCTTTAGTATCATAATTTTTAGCCAACTTATTAAATAAGGATAAAACTTTTTAGATCAGAAAAGCAGAGATATCTGGCTTAGTCCTGTCTTTGAAAAGATTTTGACTTTGCATTGGTACACTTTTTCAGGCTTATTCTTAGTCATATTCAGCAGTTTTAATAGCTAAGGAAGTTTAAAAAATACTGTTGGCAATTAATTAAAACATTATAACTAGCAATTTTTTAAAATGGTTTAACACAGAACTAGGGATCCTTAAAAACTAGAAGGCACAATGAGATCTGTTATGTTATGCTTTATCTAATGTCTTTCACAGTATTATTAAACACTAATGAGATAGTATATTCATCATTTGTAATAAAATGTGCTACCATTAAATCACTTTACTTTTCTTCAAGTGGATCCCCACTTACTTTTTAAAGGACTAGATTTTTTTGTAGCATAATAATGCTGTAGTATAATAAACAAATAATTCTGTTAATGAAGATTAGCAAAAGATGATTTTCTCTTTGAACGAGTTTTATATTTGATACTATAAGATATAAACTGGAGGCAATGTTTTAGATGCTGTGTACAAAAGACAATACTTTAGATGTAACAATGGATACCATTATCTATGCATATTATCATTGCTGGTTCATGATACTAAAATTAATTTCCACTTTTAATTAATTTTTAATTCAAATTGAATAGAACTGCAAGATTATGTGTGATCTTGCATGGGGAATTGGGCTTCAGCACCAATGCTGTGATGGTGTCACTTAATCAATTTCTGAAGTCCGAGTCTGTCTTTCTGACAAACCACTATTAACGTGCTGCTTGGATGTCAGATGCCATAAATGGAGAACCTTTGTTAGACTGAGGAAAATGGTATGTCTACTTCTGTGGGAAGAAATGCATAGAATATAAAAGTTCTATATCCTGAGGGCTTTATATTAAGAAATGTAAAGTTAGATTTGGATTGGCTAAACATAGAGCAATGATATGAATCTATTTATATATTGAGAGTTCTGACTAAGCATCTTATTGCAATAAACTAAGTCTTGTGATTCTTTAAGAACACAGAACTGAGTAAATTCCTCAATGGAATTCAGGAATTTCGTAGATGAAAGGGTAGATTACATTTATTGTAAACATAATAATACCTTGTAAAGTTTACCAATCAGTTCACTAATATCAGTAAAAAAACAACATGCTTCAAAGATAGTGGAAGATGCCCAAGACCCCAGGGGCACTTTCGATATGGTCAATCACCCTTCATAAAAGTGGATCACAAAGAGAAAAAAGATTCCGCTAGAGGAGAATATATATATAGCTCAGAGTTGAACCATGGGATCCTTGGAGTTTGGTTGTTTTCTTGCAAACATTTCATTACCATAACATCAATGCACTGATGATATTACCTAGTTTAGTAATGAAATAACCAAACTCAGAAGGCACTAAAGACCCTACAGAGAAAAATTTACTAGCTAGACCAGGAGTGATGTCTGCATATTTTGCTTCTGGGACCATGGGCTGAGATATATCTGGATGATAGAGGTTTGGAATGAGACATATTGTTCATAAGAAGTGTTGATAAAATGGATTTGGCCAAAGCATGATGAATTTGGCCAGGGGAGCTTCAACTGACTCCTGTGGGGATTGGAGATGCACCTTGGATAACAGATTTGTGCATTGCAAAAGCAAAGAAAATGTTGCTGTAATGGAGCTTATTAAACCACTCGATTAAAAAAAAAATCAGAAAGAACATTGGTTCATGTATTTCATGCCCTTTATTCCCTGTACATTAGCAGCCAGAGTATGGGAAATAAAATGCGCTGGAGGTCATAGCAAAGGAAGGCAGATAGAAATGTAACAGATATAACAGAGACCTAGCAACACTTTAATTGGAATACAGCAACTGAATGATACAATACAATTTAAAATGAATGGAAGCAGTATAGAAGAAGTTGCAATGTTTATTATAAGCATCCACCATTACTTGGGAATCAAAATGAGCAAACTTGTAATGTAGACTTGGAATAGAATAGAATAGAATAGAATAGAATAGAATAGAATAGAATAGAATAGAATAGAATAGAATAGAATAGAATAGAATAAGCAGAGTTGGAAGGGACCTTGGAGGTCTTTTAGTCCACCCCCCTGCTTAGGCAGGAAACCCTGTAGTACCATTTCAGACAAATGGTTATCCAATCTCTTCTTAAAAACTTCCAGTAATCAATGGAACAACTTGGAGCATTCACAACTTCTGGAGGCAAGTTATTCCACTGATTAATTGTTCTAACTGTCAGGAAATTTCTCCTGAGTTCTAAGTTGCTTCTCTCCTTGATTAGTTTCCAATTCCACCCATTATTTCTTGTCTTACCCTCAGGTGCTTTGGAGAATAACTTGACTCCCTTTTCTTTGTGGAAGTCCCTGAGATATTGGAACACTGCTATCATGTCACCCCTAGTCCTTCTTTTCATCAAACTAGACATATCCAGTTCCAGCAACCGTTCTTTATATGTTTTAGCCTCCAGTCCCCTAATCATCTTTGTTGCTCTTCTCTGCACTCTTTCTAGAGTCTCAACATCTCTTTTAGGTCGTGGTGATCAAAACTGGATGCAGTATTCCAATTGTGGCCTTACTAAGGTGTTATAAAGTGGTATTAACACTTCACATGATCTTAATTGTATCTCTCTGTTTATGCAGCCTAGAACTGTGTTGGCTTTTTTTTTTTTTTGGCTTATCTGAATTAAAAGAGAAATACAGAAAAGCAATAGTGCTGGTGGCTAGTATTCCTTATCACATCAAAGTGAAGAGGTGGGGATGTCCTTGAAAACTGAGGTGTAGATCTTTCAAAGAGTTTTATGAAAATCAGGGTTACCAAACACCTGCTAAGAAACAACATCTTTCAAGCCTGTTCTTTCAAGAAAACCCAGGTTTCTTTGTCAGATGGAGACACAAGATAATCAATATCCTTGATGGTACTACCAATAGGAAAGTTGGAACATTGGGGGAAAGTGATTGTGTAATGCTTTTATGAGGATCAAATCCTGATAGTCCTAGTCAGTGTGGATTTATCATGAACAAGATTTACAAATTACTTTTATCTTATGTTTTAGTGAGTTACTTCCCTTACAGATTATGGGAATGTTGAATGTGAAATATAACTTGATTTTAACAAAAGCCTCCATGAGATTAATAATCTATATAAATGTGAATTGGATTTCATGACAGTTAAGTGGATACATAGCAGGCTCAAAAATTACATTTAACAAATGCTCATAAACTGTTTCCTAGCAAACTAGAGCAAGATAAGTAGTACCTCAAGTCTTGGCCTCTCACTCAATTCTATTAATGATTTGAATAATGAGGTAGAGGAAATGATTCTTATAATCTGCAGAATATATAACATTAAGCAGTAAATTAGTGCTCTGGAAACCAAAATAATCTTGATAGATTAAAGACAGACTGAAAATAGTGGAATGAGGGAAAGGAGGAAAATGCAAATTTATACATATAAGAAGCAAAGTCAAATGCACAGATCAAGGAAGGGGCTATTGCTTGATAGTAACACTGAACACTTCCTGAAAAAATATTTGTGGATATTAATGGCTATCTAAAGATGTATCCATGGTGCGATTATTGTGTTAAAAGTAACTTCAACATAAGGAAGCAATAGTTCCACTAACATTAATCAAGGAGCTAGAAAAAGGAAGCAAAGAATGTAGAACTGCTCTTCAAATACCTGCTATTTATATGCCAAGATATAATAAAAGTCAAGATCAAGACCTGTTCTTCACCATTCCACAGTAGCATAGGGAACAAAGGATTCAGTTGCGAGAACTAGGTTTCCTACTGAAATGTAGAAAATAATAATAATAAGAGCACTTCAGCTATAGAATCAATTATCCAGATAGATGGTAAGCATCTCTTTCCTGGGTATGTTCAAGCTGATGCTAGGCAGCCTGCTAGAGATACTTTAATTTGGATTCCTGCATTACTTCATTAGATAAGTGAATTTATAGAAAATTCATGAAAAAGTAAAACATAAAACCTACTTTATTATAATTTGATATATTTTATAATTATATAAAACTATGTAACTATATCTTACAATTATTTTTAATTATTAGCCAATCAATATATATATATGTAAATAATAATGCAGATTAGATACCCTTTCAATTTTAAGGTAGAAATCTTAAATGGATATGTGAGAATTTTGTGTAAAATACTACAATGAAAATCTAGCCAGGTAGGTAAGCAATCAACATTGGAACAATATCTGTTGCCCCACCACACACAGAGTTCCTTCCATTCCACAGTTCAAATCATTTATGTTTAGAAGTTAGCATTTAAAACATGGAGAAGTTTATTGTGAAGTTTTAAATTGTGAGCGCTGTTTTCCCAATAAGATAATCTTATCAAAATTCCTGATACCACTTATAAAATCTGAGACCACGGCAACATATGATGCATTTTTCTCTACAGATAGTCCTCAACTTACGTTCATTTAGTGACCATTCAAAGTTACAATGGCACTGAAAAAAGTGACTTATGACTATTTTTCATATTTACGACCTGCCCAGTTAATTAATTAATTTCATCCAAAGACTGTTCTGCTTTGTTGCCAGCTTACTGTTTAATTTCTTAACTAAAATAATCATTTTTAAGTCAAATGCAGCAAGAAACCTGTTTGGGCAAATAATGGGGTTGTAAATACCACATTGTTACCTCTTGTAAGGTGGGTGGATTTGAAACCTAAAGATAGGACAAGATCCAATAATCTACTACCTCATGTTCCTGTGGTATGCAAGATTGATCTCACTGGAACAGATTTCAGTTTCAAAGCATCATTTACACTAAGAGTGTCAAACTCGCGACAACACGTTGTGACATGACATATCGCAATTTTTCCCCCTTTGCTAAAATGAGAGTGGGGAGTGGCCAGTGCATAATGCATCCAACCCCACGGGTTGTGACTTTGGCACTTCTGATTTACACTCATCAGCAAAGCTACCAGAGGAATGTGGATAGCATTTTTAAAGATACAACTTTCACTTTGCATCATTTTGGAAAAAAACAGACAATAATATTTTAATAATTCATCTCTAACGGAGGTACATTCATTTCCTTGGTAAATAATTTTAACCTTGACAGCAAAATCACTGCTAGTCTTATTATGTAATGCTCCTTCTTGGTAATTACCATGCTTCTGTGTATATTCTTAGTACTATACAGTTCCACCGTGTATACTTTTTTAATAATTACACATGTTATGTATTCATTTTATACTCATGCTCTGTTACTGACTCATCCATGTTTCTGATTTTATAACTTTGTTTCATTATAAAATGTTTTGGCAAAGTAGATGTATAGCGATGGAGACATGATCGTGCACCAATTTGAAGAAAAAGGTTATCATACAGATTACAAGTCTTGCATAATTTAATTTTGTGAATAATTTACTAAATTAATCATCAGTGCAGTTTACCTTGAGTTTGTATTTATTGTGTGCTCTTGTATTGTTATGGTTGAAATTGAAATATTCATTGACATTGCAATGTAGGTAGGTAGGACATTGCAATGCATAATTTTATATACTATACTTAGATCGGACCGAAGGCGGCGTAGTTCTAGGTTTTCTAGGTCTAGAATTTTGAGTCTGGTGGCATAAGGTATTCTGCAATGAGTAGAGGAGTGGAGAACTCTTCTTGTGAAATATTTCTGGACTTTTTCAACTGTGTTAATATTAGATAGGTAATGCGGGTTCCAGACTGATGAGCTGTACTCAAGTATTGGTCTAGCAAATGTTTTGTATGCTCTAGTTAGTAGTGTGATATTACCAGAGAAAAAGCTATGTAGGATTAGGTTAACAACTCTTAATGTCTTTTTGGCTATGTAATTACAGTGGATTCTAGCACTTAGATCATTAGAGATGAGTGCTCCAAGGTCCTTGACAGAGTTTGGATCATCAATAATGTCTTGACTATTCAGCCTGTATTTTATTTTCTGATTTTTTTTGCCAATATGTAAGACAGAGCATTTATTTGTTGAGATTTGAAGTTGCCATTTGTTTGACCATTCTGATACATAGTCAAGGTCTTTTTGAAGGGTAGCAGTATTGTCTGTGGTATTGAATAGCTTTACATCATCAGCGAAGAGATTGCAGTTGCTCTTAATATGATCACAGAGGTCATTTATAGAATATACACTACTAACATGGGCCTTCTAAGACCTTCCATTACCTGTAACAATACCTTGACAACTGGTTTCTTAAAGCAGGGGTGTCCAACCTTGACAACTTTAGACTTGTGGACTTCAATTCCCAGAGTTCCTCAGCCAGCAAAGCTGAGAGTTGAAGTCCACAAGTCTTAAAGTTGCCAAGGTTGGAGACCCCTGTCTTAAAGCATTGCAGACATAGGTCTATTGGCCAGCTGGAGGAGAAAGTGGAACTTTTCCTTATTTAAGGTGTCTACTGTTGCCTTGACGTAAAATAATTGGGTCAAAATACAACATTATTTAACTGTCTTACTAGATGGAGCAGAAACTATAAGATGAGTTGTTAAGATATATCTTATTCTCTCAAGTGGTATTCTTGTGGATTACATGTAACAATCTGTTGACTGCAGATAATTTAAGACTGTTCTATAAAAATTCTGTAGAAGTGGAATTAAAGGCTTGTTTAAGATCTACAAGTAGGAGAAAATGAGCTGGTTGGATATACTTCTTGATCAGTTGAGAAAATATCAGTCCCTGTTATAACACAGAATAGTCTATTCAGAATTCTGCATGCTCGCATTTAGAATGCTGTCTTATTCCAACCAGTGCAAAAATCTTCTCAGGAACATTTTAAAATGACTGTAATTGTTAGTCATTTGGAGGTGAAATCCTAAATTATCTTGTTAGAAATAAAACTATACTCTCAGAAGTACAAGAGAAATTAGGAATCACTCGACTTTCTTCCTTCTTGCATTTCCCTACACAATCTCAACTATTTCAGTATGTAAATTTAATAAATAAATGCCCTCTTCCCATCACAGACACACTTTTGAAATAATTTAAGGATGTACCTAAGGTAACAGAATAACAGAGTTGGAGGGGACCTTAGAGGCCTTCCAATCCACCCCACTGCCCAGACAGGAAATCTTATACCATTTCGGACAAATGGTTATCCAATCTCTTCTTAAAAACGTCCAGTGTTGGAGTATCCACAACTTCTGGAGACAAGTTATTCCCCTGATTAATTGTTCTGTCAGGTAATTTCTCCTTAGTTCCAGGTTGCTTCTCTCCTTGATTAGTTTCCATATATTGCTTCTTGTCCTATTCCCAAGTGCTTTGGAGAATAGCTTGATTCCCTCTTCTTTGCGGCAGCCCCTGAGATATTAGAACTCTGCTATCATTTTATCTCTAGTCCTTCTTTTCATCAGACTAGACATACCCAGTTCCAACAACCATTCTTTATATGTTTTAGCCTCCGGTTCCCTAATCATTTTTGCTGCTCTTCTCTGCACTTTTTCTAGAGTCTGAACATTTTTTTCACATTGTGGCGACCAAGGCTGGATGCAGTATTCTCACTGTGGTCTTATCAAGGCATTATAAAGTGGTATTAACACTTCATGTGACCTTCAGGTGACATTACCCAGTCCCATTTTCTGCTGATAACAACAGTTTCATTGGTATGTGGGTTATGCTGGATTCCATCAGTGAAGGTTTTCATCCCTGCCTATGAATTTGAACTCTGTTATATCTAATTATTGCTACTTGACTATGTTTCTAGAGTGGTACAACAGGGAGCTGGAAGATTATAATTGTCCAAGCAAAAAGAGAGGGCAAAAAGAGCAGAAAGAACTCTTGTTCTTAGTTGAAGTAGAGCCTAAATTTTGCTTTTAAAGAAATTTAGCTGAAGGAAATGAGAGGAATGAACAATGGAATACCATTATATAGTGTGGATATTGAACAACTCAAACAAAGAAAGATAACTTTTTTTTAAAAAAAAAAGGTCACTTAATTTTAAGAATGAAAAAGGAAACAATGGCACACTAGATGAACTAATGAAATAACTTCTCTTGCATATACTGTATATGCTACATAATAAAGCTCTACTGACTTCTTTGCATATCAATATTTTCAGGTTAGCTTTCATCTGACTACTCCAATACTTTCCAAATTCTAAGTACTTTATTAGCATTGCTCTATAGGTTTTTTTAAATAGCTAGAAGGAACATCTTGAGCAATTTGTGGTCCATTGTTGTCACCAAAGATTTTAATAATTGGATCCCAGAAAGTGAAGAAGAAAGCCATATGGTGCATGTATACTTCATTGTGAAATTTCAATCCTGACACATTTCAAATAATTGTTATATTGTATTGTTACAATGGGCATTGACATTCAAAGGGCAAAACCATGATCAAGAAAGCTGAGAAGGGAATATTATGAGCTGAATATAATTTAATAGTTGCTAATACAGTTTCGTACAAAATACAGGATCATTTCAGCAAATATTAAAACTAAAGAATATGAACAGGAATTCTTCAGATGATAATATTTTCACTAGGCATAATATTGTAAGGACATAATTATATGCAGAAATTTTGGAATAGATTCCAGCTGAGGCAGAAGCTGAAATATGCAATCCATATTTATTTAGCAATAAATTCCATTTACTGTTGAGGCTTATGTGCCTCATTATATTTACTTCAATAAAAAAGAGAATATAACTTCTATGTCAGTAGTATCCCAATGAGATGGGGTAATTGCAACAACATTCTAAATAATAAGTAGAAGATATTGTCAAACACACACACACACAGAATCTCTTTGAAGGAAAAAGTGCCACTACTCTGTAAAAATTTGATCAACTGTTGCTTTTAGAGTAGTCACTATTACATTCTGGTGAACAATAACGACAAAACATATATCATTTATTAATCAGTTTATATGTCTTGCAGACAATAAGCAGTCATTTGTTAACTTGAATGCCATTGCTGATAACTTTGTCTTATTTATTTAGATGACCTACAAATAAAGACATGAACCAGAACAACCTCAGATCTGTAGATTTGCTTTTGTGGAATCCTTGGTGGTCTATTGAGTTTGGTTGTTTCTCTTGTAGACATTTTGTTAGCACTAAAGATATGATCTAGTCCAGTAACAAAACATCTTCAAGGAAGCAACCAAACTCTGAGAGCACCAAGGACTCCATAGGCCAACCCTTAACTACTTATATTTCATTGTATTAGATCTGCTCTTATTCACAACCTATCAAATCATCAAATAAAGTAGTAAAATCAAAAAGCTACAATAAATAGAGGTCCCATCAGCACAGTGGTGGGATTAATTTTTTTTTACTACAAGTTCTGTGAGTGTGGCTTGGTGGGCATGGCTGTGTGGTCATGTGACTGGGTGGGTGTGGCCAACTCCACATCACTCACGTCGAGGGGTGCCTTACCTTACCCCACTTGCCTGGCCTCCTGATCTCTTCTGGTCTTTGTCTATTAATTTGTCTACTACTACAGTGTCTGGTTGATTATCTAATTCCTGCCTTCCTTCTGAATATGGAACTCCCACAGATTGTTAGCTCTATTATTTTTCACAATCTTCTGTGGAAACTCCTTGATGACTGGCTGGACAATTCTGGGAGTTAAAGTCCATACATCTTTCAGCTGAGAGACACTGATATACCCCTTGGGTTCTAGCTAATGATCAGCATCAATATATACACACACACACACACACACACACACACACATATGCACACATGCACGCATGCATACACAATACAAAATTAATCTTGCCTTTTTTCTGTTAGCCAACTACTAACAGCATTCATTCCTGCACAATTGCTTCTATAATTTTTACCTGTTCCATGCTTATAATTCCATAAATATTACTGATAGCTAATGTGTTTCCTATGGATAAAAATATATGAATATATATTGCAAAATTATTTATATTAGTCCCTTATTATAGGAACATCAAAACACTTAGGTAGATAAAAATATCTGTACCCACTTAAATACCTATAATTTGAAAATTATATTATTAAGACAATTATTAGATACCAATTCTGTATCAGTTTGAACCAGAAAATGTTCTCATTAGTCATAAATGATAAGAGAACTTGATTATATAAATGGAGAACATCTGAAGGAATTATCTTTGGATGTAAAAGTACAGCAACAGCTGCACACAGTTACTATAAACATAGACATTGAAACTAAATAATGGTTTAATTTACTCTAGTTATCTGAAATATCTGCTTGTCTACAACTGTAAACATCCTTTGTTTTGATACAGGAAAAATAAACATTTTATTCCATTCCTCCTGTAAAATATAGATTGCATTTAAATAAGTTATCATGCTTTCAGATGCAGAAAGGATATTTTAGTTTATAAAGCTACTCCATGATCATACACAAATCGAAGCTTATATAAGAACGTTGTTTTAAAAAATGGAGAGAGACACAAAATTTACATTATTAAGTCCATCAATTGAATTACAATAAATAACGGCATGTGCCTGTTCAGTTTGGCAGAGTATTAATATAATAGTTAAATATACTTTTGTCTGCAGAAAGAAAGCCTTGTCAAGAGTTATTCTAAGTTTTTATTTAACCTGCATCATTAAATGGTGTATAACATGGTATATGCCAAGTAGCAAAGTGTTTGGTAGGCTAAAGAAAAACAAATTTAAAATCACTAAGTTAAAAACTATTTTAACCAATAAAACAAATAAAGCCAGTAAAATTATGAATTCAATGTTAACTATTATGAGCATGTTCAGAAAGATAGATTTTAAGGTGCTTTAGAGAAGTTAACCCTTCAACATTGTAAGACTGAAAGTTGCGGCAGAGAAAATTGGATTCTGAGTTGCCATTCCCTAAGCTTGTGACAACTGTAAGGAACCTTTGAGATGATCTCAATAGGCACGGAGGTTCATCCTTTTTGCTCCATCTCTCTGATTTATGATTGAATGACTAACTATTGTTCTTGAGGGTGAAACACTGACTTTAACTGATCAATCTTTTTTTAAAGGGGATAGAACATTAATGAAATCTCACATTCCTATTCATATACCCAAGAGTCTCTTTTTCTACCCAGAATATTTCCCATGTATTTTACAGGTTGGCACTTTATTTTCTTTTACATGTTTACACGTCAAATTTGAATGATTCATCAAGCTGGCATTCTTCAACAGTTTAACATAAGATTGATGTGCTTGTTAAAGATTAGTATAATGAAAGGAGAAAGCATATGAAAACAAAACCTGTATATACTTCTAAAATAAAAGGATAATTCTGATTTATCTCTACTGCTGAATTAGTGTAACTACTGATATACTTAAGATTAAAAGAAATCTTGATATGCCATGTATACTTTTTCAGTCTGTGTTTTCATGCTATAAAAATAAAATCAATTGTTCTTAATATGCACAAATTAACTACTGAGAAACATAGATTACTCTGTACCGTACTGAACATTTTTGTTAGATTTCAGAATACAATATACACAATATATAAAACTGCTGAAATCTAGGATGCTCCATGCTGACTGCTCAATTTCAGCAAAGTGAAAATAAAAATCACCTTTGTGAAAATTTCTTTATAATATTACAAATTAGGTGGCAAATTTGCTTTGCACTTAGTTATAATTCAAAACCTTCAGAGGAATAGTATAAGGCTACAGCCAATATCGGCTATAGCCAACATCACATGAGCATCCACTTTTGAAATGATGGAAGATTAATTTTTCTTGTTTTTTTTCCTCTGCTTCTGTTGTTCACTTCCAAAATCTAATCTGTTGAATCTTCCAAACATATTTTGCAAAAATTTTGCACAAGAATATAGTGGAAAAGAAAAATCTGGTTTGCTAGCATTAGGGATTCCTCTGGTTGATATACAACCTATAATTTGTAAAGGGCAGTTGAAGCATAGATTTCCTAGCAGATGAACTAAATACAAATCATGTTTTCTTACAAGATGATTTAAATTCTTAAATCCAGTTTTTGAACGAAAAATTCTCATGTAACATTGCTAAATTCAGCTTCTTGGAAGATGAATCTGTAGAGAGATAATTATTTCAATTATCTCCTTTCATCATTTTTCTTTTCTTTTTTGTGGAAATCACATAAAAACAACATTTATTATTTAACAGTCCGTTCTCTGCTCCTCTTTTATACATAATCCTCTGCTTAAATCAGTATGCAGTTCTATGAAGATTATCCAGGTATCAAAAGCAATAGTTAAAAAAAAAGGTCTAATCATAAAATATGTTGCAAATTCCTGTATTAATAAGCAGAACAACTGGATAAATGCAGTTTCCAAATTAACGGGAAGATACACATTTTTTTTTTAAAAATGAAGTTTGGTTTTAGAACAGAAACAAGCATAGCAAATGGAAATAATGTCTGCGAATTGTGACTTGATCACATAAAAAGTTAATAAACAACAAAACATTTTCAAAAGACTTTATATTCTAGACTGAATATAAAGTTAGTCCTAATGTTTTTTTTCTGAAATAAACTTTGGTTGTGTACATATTTAGTCCCGCTTATATAGAACACCAGTCTAAACAGATTTTGGTAGGTGTCAGTATGATTAAATCTATGTACAGCATTTTACATTATCTACAGGATCTGCAGTAAATATATTTACAATGCAATTAATGAAGTGTCAAATCAGAACTCAAATTTTCCAGGAGTATAATCCAAGACTGTAAATAAACAATACAGAATTATTGATTTCTGTCTTATACTTTCTGTAGAAATGTACTGATAATTATACAACTGTGATATATATAGTATGTGCTACTTTGGCACCAGCCAACTAGTTAAGACATCATATTTGCAAAAGATTGTATTGTTAATCAATTACAAAAAAGAGTAAGGAATAAAACCTTATCAGAAAATATATCAATAATTGCAATATTAAGCTTACCTCTCTGTATTTCCTATTTTTTACCTGTTTTAACATAAAAACCACTTATTTCTCTCAAATAGGATCAAAGTAATAACAAAATTTTAAAAAATCAAGTCAAAGCAATTCAATATATAACCTCATCCATCTTTTTTCTCCAGTTCACATGTCAACTGATATTTTTGAAATTGTTGTTCTCCTACCTGATTATTGCAAAAAAATACTAATCTTAGAGCATAATTCTGCCACCATTGAGCAACATAAAACTTAACTGATTTAAAAAGAGAACATCAGCACATAATGTAATACCAACCCATATGTGAAAATCAGAACTTGATGCTTTATTGGCTTGTAACTCATTCTCATTTGGACATCAATGTAAGGAAAATAAATAAACCACCATTTTAATTGACTTGTACTAGAAAATAATGAATTAATTCCCAAAAAGCTTCAATAGGTTATTTTAAAAATTATACAATATCGCTGCAATGCTATTGCACAGAGTAAGGTGATATGCTGAAACCTGACATTTCATAGTTTAAGTTGCATCAAAAAATCTTAATAATGTATTGATCATGTATAAAGGACTTTAAAACTTGAATCACTATTTAAACTACTGACCGATCACTGGAACACGATATATGTTATATCATTGAATCACATACTATTGATTATTTCAGAAGAATAATTTACACCAGGTTCAGTATTGTGTAAATACATTTTGTAATGCATCATGTTCAAAAGAAGAATTATTGCATTTCCATTGCACTGAAATATAAATAATATTTAAAAACCTCTCATATCTAAGTGCAAGATCTGCAGTCCTCAATTAATTGAAAAGTAACTGCATGGAAGATATTGTGGCTATATTTTTGAAATTTGATTTACATTGTGGTTGTCAATTTTACTAACAAAACATTGAACAATAATTGATTTGAAATTATCTTAGAATATGACGATTTGCTTTACATTTCTGATTTGCAGTTTACAAAGAGGTAAGAGCATCTTTTGTGATTTCTTTAATGAAAGATCTGGAAAAAGTTGACTCTAATTGTATTCTCTGATGTTCACTATAACATTCAAAAAGTATCTCATATTGGCTCTGAAAAAAATAAATATCTTCAACTGCAGCAAAATTTAGAGAAATGTCAGACTCACCAAATTGGTGGATTTATTCTTCATGGGGGAAAGTTGGCCTTGATTCACCAGTTCAACCCGTGTGAGTCCACTTCCAAAAGTGTCATTCTGTGAAGATGGTGTAGCCCACCAGTGCAAGCTAAGACAGATCTCAGCTGAGATGAGCCAGAGACAGATGTAAGGAGTGCTTTAAGACTTCGCCTGTGCTGCTTCTGCCACAGTTGCAGTGATGGGCTTTGGCTGTCCCTCTCCCCTCTGACATTGCTGCTCACAAAGCTGCAGATGAGCAAAGGAAACCTAACCACCCCATGCCTAAGCCGACTCCTACCGTAAAACCCCAGTGTTTTGCCAACTGTGGAGATAATCAATTCATTAGGAGCAGGGGGGAGAGAGGGAGGAATGCCATCTGTCACCTTAAGTAAAAGGATCAATTTCCTTATTTGGGTGCTTAGCTTTCTCTTTAAAACAAGGTGATAATTATCCAAGCTGGCACTCAAAATACTTGGTCAACTAGATCAACGATTGCAACAGACGTGAAATGCTTTGTGACATAGCAGTGCATTGTGTCTGGATCTATTAATGGTCCGGTCAGCTCTGTTGATGGAATTTAGCTGGTTTCCTCATGGAAGGTAGAATTTTGCCTTTCTCCAAGGGGCAGTGAAAAATGAAACAATTTGAAAATAGTCTATGACCACTCGCCGCCGCCACCTCACTGTGGAAAACCTTGCCCCAACAACTTGCCAGGGATAACTTGCTGTGTGCCCGTCCCTTCCACTCTGGTTTCCAGAGACAGCCAGGGGAGGTGAAAATACGCAACAGCAGGGGTGGGTTTCTACCGGTTCTGTCCACCTCTGTAGAACCGGTAGATCTGAAGAGCAGCAGACATAGAACTGGTTCTATGGCTGCTGATGTTTTTGCCCACCTGCCCACACGGGCTCTTACCTGATCTTTATTTCCTGCTTTTTCAACTTCAGCTGCTGCACAAGGCACAGCTGCAGTTAAAAAAGCAGGAAAAATGTCCTTTTTCAAAGGCTGCTTCTCTGCACGCAGTGTGCTGATGATGATTTACAGGCACGCGCGGTAGCGTGCAGGGAAGCACATCATAAATCACTGAACCTCATAAATCACCAAATCGATAGTTAACCCTGTCGGATCCCACCCCTGCCCAATAGTCATTTCCAGCACTCCCAGTTTGCAAAAGATGGTCTAAGAGGGAATCATTGTCCCATGCTTGTGCATGCTTCACAGACACACACACAAACACACACACCATTCTGAGTTTGGGGGACTTTTATCTGCATCTGAGTTAGCAAGTTGCCAATTGCTGGGGCAAGATGATGGGCGCAAAAGTGGCCATGGTGAGGGGATGGAGGCAAGGTGGGCAGCAGCGTGGTAGTGGCAGTGAATTGTCCCATTCTTGTTTGAAACATGAGGGGAAAAAGCCAAGTCAAAATATAATTGATAGTGAGAGGACTACCCAGTATCCCAGCTACTATAGTGGAATTGCAAAAGTCCAGGTTGTCTATTTCTTTGCTTCTCTCTTTTGCAGTTCTGATATGCTCATCCTACTTATGCAATTGATTATTTTATTTAATTGGTTTGGAACTGATAAAAACAGAGTGTGTCACTTTTTTAGCCAGAATCCACAGTAATAGTGGTTTGGATTTCCACTGAAAGTTCTTGGAATACTTTGGTGATGGTCACCAGATTCCCCAAATCTTGCATTTTGGAATTCAATGGCTGGTTCACATAAGATCTTACACTAGAAACTATGGGGTACAAAATTAGCCAGTTAAACTGTGAAGGAAGTGTTGAAAAGAAAACCATAGCATCATAGGACTAGAAAGTATCTTAGAGATCATCCAGCTCATACTTTCTTGCTAATGGATTTCCATTCATAAAATGATGTTGCTATTGTTATTGTTCTAGGTCCAATATTCACCTATACTGGTCTCCCATCTCCAAATCGTCATGGAAAGTTCCTCCTCTTTCTGGTTTGAAGAGTTCAGAAAGTGAGGGTTCCTTTTGTAGGAGTCCATAATTACAAAGCTCCTCAGTAGCAAGAGAGAGAAAAAAGGTTGTGTTTGAGGAAGGTTGTATTTGTTCTTCAAGCTTCTCATATTTTCAGTCATAACCTTGTTCAATTGATCTCTGCATACATTCACAATTCAAAAAAGCACGCAAAATGCATACGGATGTGTATTTCACCAATTATAATTTTTGCAAGTATCTTTTGTTATAGACAAAGGGGCCAATTTAGGTTAATTAAGGTTTCTAAAATATTTTCGTTAATATTAGGAAATAAATTCATGGTGACTCACCCAATACATCAATTAAAAGCATAAATAACTACTGATGACCACAAAATAGTCTTCCCACCCTTGTACATCTTAGTGAAAGAACATAATATTTTAGAAAAAACCCTAACAATATCTGAATCCCTTAGAAATGGTGCTTGGAAAATCCTTCCTGAGAAGATAGAAAATGAAAACATTTTTTTGTTTTTTGTCAAACTCACACACCAATCTGAAAATGCAGTGGAATAAATTTAAGATTATAAACTTTAAATATTGGAGCAAAATTAAATTTCACAATTTGGCCCACCGCTAAAAAAAAGCATAAATTTTATACATTTCTCTTTTTTATATATTGTTCTGGAAATCTAAAAGATTTTTAAAGCATGTTGTAGACTTCTTAAGCTCATAATCAAGAAAATGTCAGACAGAAGATGTGTACCATTGATTGAATAACTGAATTGAATAACGATTGAATAATTGAAGAATGATTGCAAAATAAATATGTTTCAAAAACAATAATTAGACCCTTGCACATTTTGTCAAATCCAAATCAAAATTTGTGTCTATGATTCCATTTCTCCCAAAATCTCCCTTTGTGTTAAAAAAGCATTTCTGCTTCGCTTTGTTTTATTAGTTTTATATTTTTACCAATCCAATTTAAAGGACCCCTTTCCAAAGTGGAGCAGATATGACAATCAAACAATCATTAGAAAACAATCATTTTCTAAGTTAAAATATTCTACCCTAATCCACATGCTTATTAAACATATACATCCTACCTAGAATTGATTTACTTTCTTTGAAGCTATTGTGTGGCCTACTTAAAAGAACTCATACTGGATCTCTGTTTTTTTACTTGATTCTCAAATGTCGTCTACACCACCGTTAAAAAATTAAGGGTTACTAAATGAATGCATTAGAGAGGAGATGGGATTGCACTGAAGGAGATAAGTAAATTAGAACTTATTTCCCCACAGATACATGTCCCATTTACGTAGCTATAGCAAATGAGCATGAATAACACAGATTGATAACCAGCTGGAAGTGGGTGGGTGATGGTGTAATAAACGATGAAAAGAGATTAAACAGATCAAGAAAAGGCAACAAGAAAACAACCTCCTAGCAGCATAATAAATATATTACAGCCTGCTTTAAAGGCTAGTTGAAGACTAATGCTAAAAATAAGGGAATCTGTGATTAGCATTGGTTAATCTATCCAGCCTTGGAGCTCTTTCAGGTGCTTTGCTAACATGCAGGGATGTACATCTACCTTTCATATATACAAATATCCTGCTGGGATTTCTCCTCTATCTTAGGAGAATTTCATCTGTCAGAGTGATTTGATATTTGTTTATCATGTGAACACTCCAGAAACAAATTAGTTCCTTGCTAAATAAGTAATTAATAATTGATCAGTAATCAAGTAGCAGCACACACAAGATTATATTTGAAGTAACATCTGTAGTGTTTGGTCATACTGCAAGATCCATACCGCTCTCATAACCTATGGATTGTAGGCTGTGGCAGCAATAATAATATTGCCACCAGATTTTGACTAGGACTGGTCACTTTAAAAGTATCTTATCCAGGGACCTCTAAGTCTTTATTTGAGCATTATTCAACCAGTTGGTAACTGTTTATGAATCCTACATATCGATCCATCAATTTCCCTTGACCTCAAGGTACATTTTTAAAAACTTCTTCCAAGTAAAGACAATTGTCACTTGAGACAAAGTGTTTTCAGCTGCGACATCTCCCCTTTGCAATTTTCCACTGATAATCATCTATGAAATATTTATATATCTGAATCTGAAATCCACAACTGGGTATAAAAATCCACAAGTGTATAAAATGCTGATTGGAGACCATAATGAAGGGGGGGGGGACTCTGATTTTTAAAGAAAAGATGCACTTATTCAATTGAATTGGTAATAATTGTGCGCTAGACTTGCACAATGCATCTTGCAGAATGAGGGGCGACTGGATAATGGGCGATTTTGAAACACATCCCAAGAATAGCTCACATTTGGAAAATACCACCATGGATTTTACTGTTTTCCTCTCATCTCCAAATACCATTATTTTCCCTTGAGAAAGCTTCAATTAGGAGTCATGAGAAAAATAAGGCAATTCTCTCTCTGTATGAGCTGATTGACCAGCCCATCAATCTATAAGCATATGGCTTAAGAAAGTATCCCCTTAACACAGTCTTCCTACTGCAACACTGCTAGCTCCAAAACTGGCCACAATCTTATAATCAACGAAAGAAGATGTGTAGCAATCCAAACAGCTCACGGCAGCCATGACATTAAGCCATCTCCCCACACTGTACATTGGCATGCTGTGACTACTCCCAGTGGTGGGTCAAATCCTCCATGGTAACGCTCTACAGGGAGCTTTAGAAACTATTTAATTATTTAAAATGAATAATTCCTACCAACACATTTAATTGGGAAACATTACATGTTCAGATGGGCCCTAATGGAATGGCTCAGAGACTCTAACAATGTAATTGTGTATGCTGTTTGAAGTAAATTCTTGGAGGATTTCTCAGCCAATAACATCATGCATTATTTATCCTCCTCCCCACCTCTTCCCCCCCCCACTCCAATAAAGATGGAATCACTGGAGATAAAAATGCAAATCTAAGAACAATCCACTAAGAGCCCAAACCAAATCAGCTCCTTAGTTTACACCTCCTCTTTCTTGTTCCTTTATTTCCCAAGAAAATGGCTACTTCAATTTATTGCTGCAAAAAGAAAAAGAAAAGAAAGAAACAGGGGAAAAAAGAAAAGAAAAATGCATGTTGTCTTCTTGACTGATGGGAGTACAGTGCATGAAAACCAGTGGAAGTAACCTATTAACACAGCAGAGTTGAAGAGCTTAATGCTTACCAGAGGGTAATAAATACTGCAACTATCCAGGATATTGGTAACTAAACAATAGAGATAATGCAGACATAAAAATGAGACCTGTAAATACATTGGCAGATGTATTTATCCTTTGTCTATATAGAAAAACAGAATAATGAAAGGTTAGCCTGGAATTCTGACTCATACAGGACAATACTGGGATAAAACTACATATAAACTCTTCGGATATTTGCATTTGAACTGTTGAGTGGATTTATAAAAGCTGTTGAATGCCAATAATGATTCATTTTGAAGTGGAAGAGAATAAACACTTTTTTTGTTATTTTAGAGTGCTCCATAGAAATAATTGCAAGCATATTCCCTTGGGTCATTATAAAATATGCACAAAATCACACCAAGTTTTGCTTTAGTGTGGAGTCACATTTAGTTTTGGAATCAAGTTTCCAGAAAGGGATGGCTGGTCATCAACCTTTAGGAGTTCCAAATTCCAGATACTTCGTATCCAATATGATTTGCTATTGTTCTTTTTCTTCTGATCTTTTTACCTACACAAACATCCATTTCACAGTAAGCTTTTAATGTAGGGGTCCACAACCTCTGGGCTATGGGCCACTAGAAGGTGTTTGCAACCAGGCTACAGAAAGAGCAGGTTGAGCGTGCGCCCCTGCACATCCCACTTCCACGAACAGTGGGCAAACATGTGTACATGCGCTCCATTTGCACGCGTGGCAGGTGTGTATGCACCCTGCTTGTGCAAATGGAGCTGCAAGTGCACATTTACCAGCTGCTTGTGCAGAATAATTTCCTCTCCCCCTTCCCCCTTGCCAGTCTGGAAAGCCAGAAGGGTTGGGAAGCTCTGCTTTAGTGTTATGTAATGTGTATAGCTTTCTAAATGCAAATAAATAAATCATGCTATGAGGGGAACCTCACCTAATTGTGGTTTAATGTATTAAGCTTTGTTAAATAATCCATTGTTAAATAATCTATTCCCCAGTTTTTAGAAAAGCATTTGTACTTGCATTTTATTCACATTTATATCAGACATATTTCCAGCAATACTGGTGTCTCCAAACAGAAGTGGTCCCTGGTAACCATCAAACTTGTGCTTTATATGAAAAGCACCTTTTCAAACTGCAAAGGCCCACTGGTGATGAGCTCCTGGAAATTGCTCAGCTCTCCAAAAAGCACTAGGTTGTAATAATCACCAATAGAAACAACATTTTTCACAGTGGTGGGATTCCATTTTTTTTTACTACCGGTTCTGTGGGCATGGCTTGGTGGACGTGGCAGGGGAAGGATACTGTAAAATCTCCAGTTTGAGATGGCATTTGCCGGTTCTCCGAAATAAACATTTCCGCTACTGGTTCTCCAGAACTGGTCAGAACCTGCTGAATAACACCTCTTTTTCATCTTGTCAAAGATGGCTACCCAAAGTTTACAAATCACTATTTTTGGTGATTGCCAAAATTCTTCTCCCCCAGACCTCTCTGATTCTAGGCTTCTCCTCTGCCTGTATTGCATAGATATGATGAAGGCAAACACAATTTCTTTTTTTTAATATGATTCCATTTGAATGCAAAGAGAAACAGATAAAAATTAAACCATGGCTGTTCCAGATGAAGTTTTATAAACCAACCATCCTGACTCAGATACTATAAAATCCATAGTTTTTCAGCCTCTGCTCGTGATCAATGATGGTGCTATTTGGTTTTGTATTGATTTGCTTTAAATGCAACTTCTATTTTATCTGATACTGAATTCAAAGAAATGGTATCACAGCAGGATATTTTTCAATAAACCTGCCGTCAATTCTTAGGCTGAAGGGGCTCTAATTGGCCATTTTTCTCCTTCTGGCATATTCAATAAAAAAAAAATACCAAGCATCTGTGGAAGAACAGAATGGATTTATACTGTTTTCACTATAGAACTAACAAGCCTACAAGTATATAAATAGTATCATTTGAAGATAGACTGTGTATATGTAGTTGTGCAACAGCTGTTGCAGACATCACATCTACCCTGTTTGACTACAACTTTTATTCTGCACAAAAGGCCATTTGTATTTGATCCAGACTTAGAACACTAAGAAATATTGGGATGCTTGCTTCTTGCAAGGAACATATTTGCATATTACTCGAAAGACTGCAACGGTCATATCAAAGGTTATTCTAAAGATGATATACTACCTAGATTGCAGTAGATTGCAAAGGTGATGATTTGGAACAGGGATGTCAAACTCGATGTCACTGAGGGCCACATTAGGGTTGTGTTTGACCTCAGGGGGTAGAGGGTGTGGCCAGGGTGGATGTAGTCAGATCAATGTCACTCGTGTCAGGAATGCCTGTGGTTGCCTGAGTGCTCTGCCAGTGAAAACAGGCTCCCAAACTCAGCTTATTTTCAGCTGCGACGGCTCCTGCAACCCTGTGCCAGCAAAAAGGAAGCTCTGTTTTTGCTGGCAGAGGCACTGCAGGCCAGTCCTTCGCTGTTTCCAGGCCAACCTTGTGGGCTAGATCTAAGCATCCCGTGGGCCAGATCCAGCCCACGGGCCTTGAGTTTGACACCCCTGATTTAGAATGAAGATGTCCTATGGTTTTATGTGTCTTGTTTTTATAGCTTTTTGGTATGGTCAAATAGAATAGAATGCATCCCATTCCACACTCCATTCTCCCCCACTCTCTAAAAGCAGAGAATGGTTACAGGAACTGGGCCTGGCTAGTCTAGTAAAGAGAAGGACCAGGGGAGACATGATAGAAGTCTTCCAATATTTGAGGGGCTGCCACAAGGAGGAAGGGGTCAAGCTATTTGTATAAGTGCCTGTAGGCCAGACAAGGAATAATGGAGGGAAACTGAACAAGGAGAGATTCAACCTGGAAATAAGGAGAAACTTTCTGACAGTGAGAACAATCAACCAATGGAACAGTTTGCCCTCGGAAATTGTGGGAGCGCCATCACTTGAGACTTTCAAGAAGAGATTGGACTGCCATTTGTCAGAAATGGTGTAGGGTCTCCCGCTTGGGCAGGGGGGGGGTGTTGGACTAGATGACCAAGGTCCCTTCCAACTCTGATTATCTGTTGTTACCTGTTACCTGACATCCTTCCAAATTCCCTTGGCAAAATGCTCACTGCAATCAACTCTGCAAATGTTGTATATAGTGTTTTCCTCTCATTCTCTTGCTGGTTGCTTGATGCTTCCTTCACGGTCCAGTCTCTAGTCCAATTTTCCTCCTCTCAGCTCCTCAAGCTTTGAGATTTCTCCCAGTCAATCCACTGGGCAATTTCCTTACTAATGAGAGTGCCAGATTCTCTTTCTCCAAGCTGGCCACACAGATGACTGATCCTCAGAAATCCTTCCACTGCACAACTGCCCGTCTCTCCTTATCAGCCTACAAGGAAATTGGACAAAACGCTAAGAGAAGAAAAGCCTTCGTGTCAGAACTGCCATCTCATGCTTGCCCTTTGGTACCGGTCTGCCATGAATCCTGAAGGAGGGAGGGGAAGCGGGAAGAGGAATAGTCGGGAGGGGGGGATGAAAGTTTCAAAAGCGAAGGTGTCTCTCTGAGACAGCATTTCAAGCTCACCTTGCGATGAGAAGTATCCAACTGCAAGCCAACCTGTACAATCAGAGCAGCCTGTTTCAAAAACATCTTCTTGGAGATTTATTTATTAATTATTTTTTATTTATTTATTTATTATTCAAATTTGTATACTGCCCCCTCTCCCTAAGGACTCGGGGCGTTGCACAGCCAAATAAAAACATATAAATACAAATACAATAATTTAAAATACATTAAAAGGATTAGATAAATTGGCATTAAGAGTTAAAAAGTAGGGAATTAAGAAAGTTAAAAACCATTTAAAAACCAAATTTGATTGGACAATGAGGGGAAGCAGCAAAGGGAAGCATCTAAGGGGGAAAGGTTCACACTTGCGAATTGCTGTGCACATTTTGCTTTGCTGAGTTCACCTGACTTCTATTAAAACTGTAGTCCATTTTTCAACAAATGGAGTGAAGGATTTTTTTTTTTACTTAGAAGTGCAAGGTGAGGCAGGGTCAGTGGTGGTATTCAGTCACCAGTAGGATTTGGCATGGGTCGCCGAACCAGTAGTAAGTTCTGACCCCCGACCCGGTCACCCTCCCACTCAATGCTCGCTTCACTCTGCGTACCTGACATTCGCCTAAGGTATTTCTTTCTTTTTTCCCCCTCCCGACAATCAGCTGTACATACGATCAGCTGTGCTGGGATTTCCCTTGCTGAGGCCCAGGAAGGCAAAAAATGGAAGGAGGGGCTCAGCCCGCTCCATTTTTTGCCTTCCTGGCCTCAAAGGGGCCTTATGGGAGAAAAAATGCCCCCTCAGAGGCTCTTCAAAGGAAGCTCCCAAAATGGAGCTTGGAGGGGTGCTGCGCGACCCTCCCATGCTCTGTTTTTTTCTTCTTCCTGAGCCTTAGAGGAGCCTTATGGGAGCAAAAATACCCCCCCCCAGGCTCCTCTGAGGCCCAGAAGGCCCGAAAAATGGGTGGGGGGATGGCTGCAAAAAAGCAAAAAAAAAAAAAAAAAAACCACGCCCACCAAGCCAGCAGTAAAAAAATTTTGAATCCCACTACTGGGCAGGGCTAAGACTAGGCTTTCTTAAGTTTTCTCTTCCTAAGCTAAACTCTTTCTACTTTTTCCTTATCATTTGTCTGTCCTGGTGGTTAAGATGGTGGCCAGGAAACCAGGAGGCTATGAGTTCTAGTTCAGCCTTAGGGATGAAAGCCAGCTAGGTGACTTTGGGCCAGTACCTCTCTTTCAGCCCAACCCATTTCAAAGGGTTGTTGCTGATGGGGATATAGGAGGAGAAAAGAGCATTAGGCATGGTCACTGCCTTGTGTTACCTATAAAATAATAAAGATGGGATAAAAATCTAATAAATAAATATAAATAAATAACTTGTTTTCTTTCTTCTGCAAAGTCTGTATCTTGCAGCCACAACTCATCAGAGATGTATATCTTCCCAAACTCTTCTAAAGTTCATTTTCTTGTCTCACTGTTTTTGGGACAGGTTGCTTTTTTATTTTAAAGTTTAATTTAAAAAAAAAAAAATCTTACCCCTTTTTCTCCTTAAATCTACTCTGCTTATTTTTATAGTTCCTATTTCCCCTGTATTTGACTTTTCCAAGGTGCAAGCCAATGCAATCAGAACTAGAGTATTTTAATTTGTACTTTATTATACCACTGAATGCAAGCTACTCATAATCCAAGATTAATTGGTGGCATACAAGTCCCTGTAGATATTAACATATAATATATCTACGATGTACATCATATTAGCCATCATATTTTTTTTACTCTGTAATGATTTATATCTACCACATTTTACTCTGTTTAAACACTTAAAACAAAACTGACAGAATTGATTCCAAGACTGACAAAAGAGGAAGATCAACTTAACAGAAATAGCAAAAACATAAAATACGATGGATGAATCATGTTTTTACTTGTATTTGGTGTTTTCATTAATAATTGGCTTGCATTAAACATTTTTTTTCACCTTAAAAATAAGTTATGCAATAAAAGTGGCTAAAAGGTGCAAAAGACATTCTTGATGTTGGCTTTAATAATTCACTTCACTGAATTAAAATGGTAAATATAGTGTATACGTCATTGAAAATTCTCAAAAAATACTGTATAAACCTTTTAATAGTGAAAACCTGCTCTATATGATTTCCTTGCAAACAATTTTTTTTGAAATTCAAGAGTAATGCAGAATAATTTTTGAAATCAGCCCCAAAATAAGGAGCAATTTATTTTCTGTGTTCAAGATGTTACACAATGTTATACAATGTTACTGCAAACAACTAAGGTTGATAACTTACTTTTCCTCTGTTTTATTAAAAAGCATTATAGTATCTGAAAGCTCCAATTGACCAAAACCAGTAGAATTGATAAATAAATATGAGCTGGAGTAGAATTGATGAAGTAGAATTGATGAATACCAGCTGGAGTGGTTTTGGTGAATAGAACTGATGAATATGAGCTGGAAAATGTAGGTTTAATTGCAAATGAAAGGACAGAA
This sequence comes from Bungarus multicinctus, assembly GCA_023653725.1. Taxonomy (NCBI): domain Eukaryota; kingdom Metazoa; phylum Chordata; class Lepidosauria; order Squamata; family Elapidae; genus Bungarus; species Bungarus multicinctus. Next base: position 206,923,857 of record CM042834.1, read on the forward strand.
GTGATGGCAGGAACTATAAATTTATTTGAGATATGTATGCAAAATTGAATTCATAGGTTGCTAAAAGATGAATGAGACCTTCTAGGGAGTAGTAATAATGAAAAATTAGATATGTACATTATATGGAGAAAATATGTGCAATATTTAAAACAAATACAATTTAGAAGGAAATATTCTGCTACATGACATGAATGGAAGATGGGACTGAGTTGAGAAACTAGAAAAAAGTCATTGGGCCACATGGAGAAGAATGAAAGAGAAGACAGCCTCTTCATTTTGAATATAGTATGTGGTTTAAACATAAATATACATGTATATCTACTCTGAAAAAAGCTTTATTTGTTCCAAATTCAAAATTAAAGTTGAAGTCTGTTTGTGCATACAAATAGAAAAAGATGGAATATACATCTACATAGATGAATGATTAGATTATTCATGATGGAGGGCTAAGAGAACTAATTAAGGGTACAAAATGATCAGGCATTCTGAATAGAGGACTCTCCATTTTTGATAGTGTCAAGACTGGATCTTGGGAACATGGAAGAAACAGGAAGAAGCAGAAAAAGAAACTAGAAAAAATGCTAAAGGACAGCAGATGGAAAAGGTACAAATAATTGGTGGGATTCAAAAATTTTTACTACCGGTTCTGTGGGCGTGGCTTGGTGGGTGTGGCAGGGAAAGGATACTGTAAAATCTCCAGTCAGAGGTGGTATTTGCCAGTTCTCTGAACTACTCAAAAATTCATCTACTGGTTCTTCAGAACTAGTCAGAACCTGCTGAATACCACCTCTGGTACAAATCCTGTAGGAAAAAGTATTAGAAAACGAATCAATTTCCCAACACTATGAATGGAAAGTAGATGTAACAGAAGAAGATAGGAAGTTGCTTGGATCAAGGTCAAAGTAATTACATTACAGAGATCCTTGGATGAAGTGTGTGTGTGTGTGTGTGTGTGAGAGAGAGAGAGAGAGAGAGAGACAGACAGACAGACAGACAAACAGACAGACAGACAAATGCAAATAATAGCAAGTACAGGTAATTGGCAGAAAAAATACAAAGCTATTTTGTTGGAAATTTTAAAACAAGTAAACAGAGCTAAACAAAGAACATCCAGCCAAGTAAATGAAAATAAATCCATTCACTTGCCTGGACACTTTTTATTTAGCTCTGTTCACCAGTTTTCATCTTTTAAAATTTACATCAAACTGGAACAAATGAAATGAATGAAATTTAAGTGAGAGATTGCTAGAAAGAATCATCTGTACAGGAATGATGTTGATATATCCAATAGTGAAACTGAAACGGATCATGAAGTTTGCCGGTGTTGACAGTATAACTGGTCAAAATTGGGAGTATCCTATCAAATTCTGTACCTGTCAACAGTGGTGTCCCCCAAGGCAGTGTCCTAGGACCAACTCTCTTCATACTCTACATAAATGACCTCTGTGATCATATTAAGAGCAACTGCATCCTCTTCGCTGACAATGTAAAGCTATTCGATACCACAAACAATACTGCTACCCTTCAAAAGACCTCGACTATGTATCAGAATGGTCAAAAAAATGGCAACTTCAAATCTCAACAAATAAATGCTCTGTCTTACATATTGGCAAAAAAAATATCAGAAAATAAAATACAGGCTGAATAGTCAAGACCTTGTTGATGATCCAAACTCTGTCAAGGACCTTGGGGTACTCATCTCTAATGATCTAAGTGCTAGAGCCCACTGTAACTACATAGCCAAAAAGGCATTAAGAGTTGTTAACCTAAACTTACATAGTTTTTTCTCTGGTAATATTACACTAGTAACTAGAGCATACAAAACATTTGCTAGACCAATACTTGAATACAGCTCATCAATCTGGAACCCACATTATGTATCTAATATTAACATAGTTGAGAAAGTCCAGAAATATTTCACAAGAAGAGTTCTCCACTCCTCTACTCGTTGCAGAATACCTTATGCCACCAGACTCCAAATTCTAGACCTAGAAAACCTAGAATTACACCGCCTTCGATCCAATCTAAGTATAGTATATAAAATCATACATTGCAATGTCCTACCTGTCAATGAATACTTCAGCTTCAACCATAACAATACAAGAGCAAACAATAGATACAAACTCAAGGTTAACCGCACCAAACTTGATTGCAACGACTTCAGCAACAGAGTGGTCAATGTCTGGAATACTATACCTGACTCTGTGGTTTCTTCCCCAAACCCCAAAAACTTTAACCTTAGACTGCCGACTATTGACCTCACTCCCTTTCTAAGACGTCTGTAGGGGGCGGGCATAAGGGCACCAATGTGCCTACCGTCCCTGTCCTATTGTTTCTTTTATTTTTTTTATATGTGTCCATGCATTCATAACTATGTTTTTACTTATACCTATTATCTTGTAAGCAATTGACAAACCAAATGCCGCTTGGGGGGCCAAAAGCCCTAGTAATAAGTGGGCATATACAATGGAATGAAGGCTATTGCTGAGCACTTAGCATGGTGCTCCATAGACTGTAAGCCGCCCTGAGTCTCTGGAGAAGCGCGGCATATAAATTCAAATAAAAAAAATAAAAATAAAATAAAAAATAAAATAACTGGATTATTATTAAAATATACATATGGCTGCTCTGAAAACAATTTCATTGCATGTGTCTGTTTGGAGACTGCATTTATGGCTAGTAATTTAAAGCGTGTCAATATTTATCCCTGGACAACAGTAGGAATAGCAAGAAGGAATGTAAAAACTAGAGGGAAATTACTTTAAGTGTTTCTGGGAAGATGATTGGCAGGATTCTAATTAACTAAGATTATGTATAGTAATTGAAAGAAGTGAAAATAAGATAAAACTTGGGAATTAAAATGTAGCTGTATGCCAAGCAGAAGAAGATTTTTGCTCTTCAGGAAATCATTAATCTAATGTTTAAATGCAACAAAGAAATTTTATTGTAAATCTGCTGATTTTTGGTAAAAAGTATATGTTGAAATTAGTAAGCCCGAATCATGGAAGGTTTCCTATGAAAGCAGAATTGAAGAATGATCTCTGTAGGTGATAATAGCAGTATATCACAGTAATAATGCATGCATGAGAATAAACAGAATGCTTTGTAAATGGCTCGGCATCAAGCAAGAAGAAAAGCATGAATGTTGTTTGTGCTGTCCTTTTGGTTCTTTAATGTATTTATGGATAAATGTGTAAATAATTCCTCCAATAACATTAGAGATGCATTGATTGGGGACATGAATAAAAGTGTATTTTTGTATGCAGATGAGGACTGAGCAGTCAAATGATTGGCAGGGAATGTTACATCGTATGAGGCAGCGATGAGTAAAGACCTGAAAATAAATGTATCAAGATAATTGTGTTTGTCAGGGACTGTGGAGCGAATGATTACAAGTTATCCATAAAACGCACAAACCTAGAGCAAGTAGATGAATTTGACTTAGAACCACAATTAGGACTGGAATTTTTGTCATTAAGGTGAATCATCATGTCAATGGACACAGTTTTACAATCATTTTGGTCATTAAATGAATTGCATGGCCATTAAGCAAATACAGCTTCCGCAAATGGACTTTGCTTGTTGGAAGCCAGCTGGGAATGACACAAATCGCAATCATGTAACTGTGAGATATTGCGATGATCGCAAATGCTGTCCAGTTGCCAAGTGCTGGAATTGTGACCACAGAGGACAGGCCATAAGTCGCTTTTTCTGAGACTACTAAAAGAATGATTGTAAGTGGAGGATTACCTGCATCTTAGTAATGTTCACTAGAGATGGGCAAAGGGATGGAGAAATGTGACAATACTGGTGGAAAGGTAGTATGTAAGGAACATGTTGTGAAGAAATTGGTGTTTTTAAAGGAAATTAAAGCAATTGTACATTAAAAGGTGCTTCTGCCCTTGATGAAAATAAAGCATGGCTGGCTCAGGAACTCTGGAAGTTGAAGTTCATAGGTCATAAAATTGCCATTAATTGCTGGCCTAGGAATTGTAGGAGTTAAAGCCACAGATTCTAAAGTTGCCATGGTTGCTGGCTCAGGAATTCTGGGAGTCCACACATGCCCATCCCTGGTCAAGAATGTATGAGTGAGGAATGGATATAGACTGCATTCAAACAAGTGAGCAGAACAAAACAAATACGTTTTGGTGGCTTGGTCATTCTAGACCATGAATGAGACAGCTTTATAAAATAAGTATTTATTTATTAAATTCATATGCTGCCCATCTTACAGTCAAGCAAATATATGAAAGAAGAACAAGTCATTTGAAAGGAAGGAAAAAATTGGATGCAATTATTGAGATCCTGAAAAAGGGAAAGATGAGTACAAAGAACATAAAGGTAATGTATGGATGATTTGGATAGGAGATGCAATTAGAATGGTTGGTGTAAACTAGTATTAGTTGTGTTTAGTTCACCTTTTCTTATTTTGTTACTCTAATGTTTGTGGCCTGCTATTCCTTAACTCTTTATCTGTCTTTGCTACACAACAGCCCTTTCTATCACTGGAGTCTGATTAGTCACACACTGGTTTAGAAGTACACGAGCATCTTTTGCCACATTCTCTATCTGATTCTGAGATGCTTTGATCTTGATGGAATTATTTTACTTCTTGGCTTTCTTCCATTGCAACACAAGACTGGTGTTCAATAAATATCTCAAGATGGAGATGTGGGAAGCTGGATGGAGATCCTGCCAATCCTTTTACCTGGTGACAGTGTCTTTTGAAGCTAATCCTTTGGGTCTCACACCCTATGGACTAGCAGCATATGATTACTGGTACATGGTAAGAGTCTGTGCTCAACATTCCCCCAAGCTTTGTTTCTGGAATACAGATTATTGTGCTCTGTGATCAATGCAAACCAAAGAGAAGTTTTGTTTCACTTCTCAAAGAAGCATCTATTACAGAATTGTCCATGTACTTTGAACATTGTTGATCTGACATTCCTGGTAGCATAATCCATCTTTAATAGTTTGTGAAGTAGCAGAATCAATTCTCTTAAAGACATTGGAGGATTGTGATTACAATGGGATTGAAGAATAAACACTTCTGCATCAGCAAAATGGACTTTATTATCAACTGAATCTGAGGTATCCAGTATTGATAATGATGGGTACATTCATTATAAATACTGAATATTTATTCATACTAAATTCTACAGCATTATTCACCACTTACCATTCCTGCCCTATAATGAGTCAATCAACATATTGTACTATATAATTTTCTAAATAAAAACCCAATTTTTGCAATACTCAGTAAATTGCTTTCTTGTGAGGCAATGTAACTGTAAGTAGGCATTCTAGAAACACAATACAGAACAAAGAAAATATTTCAATGCAGTCACAAAAAGATGCACTGCTAACCTATTCTGTTTCCGTAAGAAACTGCTTTGTGCACTCCTGAACACTTCTCAGAATTTTCTACAACTAAAAATCTTTGCATTCAAGAGCCATATTTCTACTGACAGCTTTGCATTTGGCATCAAATATTTTTCTCTTGAAAGCACCTGGCATGTTGCCTTTGAGCATCTCGCCAAGTGTTGTTAGCTTGCTTTAATGAAGGCTTCTGTGCTGATTGGTGATATCTTCAAGCCCTCTAAACCCACAAAAAAACCATAAAGTTATTGACTAAGGGAAACCATAATCACTAGAAGAGTTAAGGATCATGCACTGCCTTGTAGAACTAGATTACACATAGTCCTCATTTAGTGATTGCCTCAGACAGTAACTTTTTACAGATATGTTGATGAAAAAGTAGCTTTGCAGCCACATTTACAATTTTCACAGTTTCTCTGTCACATATTCACCATTATAGCCAATTAATACCAGCTATCGTGTGCTTGACCCATTTTTCTCCAGCAGAACTGAAAGATTGCCTAAACAAGCTATCTATTCTTGAGCTACCTTTCTCCACAGCAAAGTAAATCCCTAAAAAATGTTCACTGCAAGTTTACAAATTCAGTTCTGTGACCTTAGTAGTTGAATAGAACTCTCTGGTTCACTGGTGCTGCCTGAAATTGAAAAGATTCTAATCAGTTTTACACTAAAGGCTTTTTGCATATTTTGTTTGTAACTCCTGGCTCACACCTATGAGGCTTCTAGGCCAACAGCTGGCACTAGCACATTCCTTTCAAGCTGTTATATGCCTGCTTACTGTCTTGTAACCCCTTTCTCTCCAATAAATATAAATAAACATGAATTCTCTTCTTGCAAATTATCCCAGCATGAAGTGAGTTCCAAAGGGTGGGGAAATGGAGAGCAAGGGCTATAAGTTTCATCCTTTTACCAGGCTTCCTTGTGATTGATTCTAGAAATTTCACCACTGTTTGGTGATACCTGTTTGAAATACCTGGATGTTTGGGGTCATATCCTTATGATGCTGCAAAGCAGAGAAGCTGAAATAAAATCAATATTCTTTTATTATTCAAATTTACCCATTCCTTGATCCAAATCAGTGCTGCCGCATTATAATAGAGTTCCCAGTCCGGGAGTCCAAAGCCCAGTCTGGGAGTCCAATGTTTCTAATGTCCTATAAAGTGTTAATTTTATTCTGGCTTTCTTTCCTGACCATATTTATTTATTTTATTTATTTATTTTATTTTAAGTACTTATATACCACCCTTCTCCCGAAGGACTCAGGGTGGTGCACAGCCGATCCTATCCCAATACATTATACAAAAATTAAAATGAATTAAATAATTTTAACATAGTTTTATACAATTCTGCAAAGAATTTTTTATCTAATTTGTATTGGGATTGTTTGGAATAAATATAATAATTTCGGTAAAATGTTCATTTTGATCTTTGCAACTCTTCCTAATAATGATAATTTTAGTTTCCCCCACTGTTCCAAATCTTTCTTTATTTGATGCAATAATTTCATATAATTATTTTCTTTTATAATTGAGCATCTCAGGGTTAGCCATATTTGACTTTGTATTTGACTTTCTTTACAATTTAGAGTCCCATTGCCCTTTCTAATTCTCTCTTTACCACCTTTTTTTAAAAGGGAGGCAGGGATATTATCAGAACAGGAATATTTATGAAATATTATGAAGTGAGAATTTTCCTTCTAGATCTGTAGCACAAGACTGGCGAGAACTAAAGCATTATTGATAACTTTAAATCAAAATTAAGAATGACTGCTAAACTTCTGTTGACCACATCCAGATAATTATTTTACATTCTTCTATTTGCATAATGGGCACTCATGCCAAATAACAAATATATGATGAGGAATAAAGATTACGGATTTGCACAGATAAGGGAAGAAAACCTTTGATACACCTCTCAGAGGGCAGGATCCCAAATTTTGTCTTTGCTAATATCTCTTCTGGCACTGAAAGTTGTCCAGATCTCTCTCTCTATATATAGTAACATTTAGACTTGTTAAATTTTCACACTAAATTATTCTATGGTTGTTCAGTTTTGGTTTCACTCTGGGAATCCAATCACTGTGATTTCTAAATTTAGTTTAAAACCCAATACTAATTGGTAGGGAGGCAACCGTTCAGTGTTCATTTAACAAATAATGGCTGAAATCAGTGGTGGGATGCTGTTGGTGTAACACCTGGTTTGGTTTGTCAAACGCACACTGTGCATGCATGAACAGCATTCCGGAAAAACTTACCTGTTATGTTTCTACTGGGGAGTAACACAGCTGAGGAGCGGGAATCCGCTCTGCCGTGCAAATCATCTGAGAGGATACAGGAAAGTACAGCGCAGGGGTGGGAGGGTGGCCCCACATGATCATCGGAGTGAATCGGTTTGCTACCAGCTGGTCTTCAGTACTAGGGATTTGTCCGAATTGATCCGAACCAGTAGAATCCCACCCCTGGCTAAAATATACTATAACTTAATGCAAAGTGTCATTTAAGCCAGCAGTCCCCAACTTTTGCAGCTTGGTGCCTTGGCTGGGGTGTGTGAGAGAGAGAGAAACTGGACCACCTGAGTGGTGCGCATGCATGTACACGCACACAGTACTTGTACCTGTGGTGCCATGCATGCGTGCAATGGGCTGGCGTGCACCCACGCAACAGCACACTACTCAGGCAAGTCAAGCTGTATGTGCGCATGTTCCAGCCAGGCACTTGCGTGGCCAAATTCCAAATAGACCACAGCCTGGTAGTGGCCACTGCCCGGAGTTTGGGTACCCCTGATTTAAGCCATCTTCTTTAGATGACCTTTTAAAATTCAAATGGATGAGAGACTGAATTCATTTTGCTACATATTCAGTTGTATGATATGCACTATTTTGGTCTTTTATTATACTTTTGTATATTCTGTATTGAACAAAAATTTAACAAAGGAAATTAAAATCAAATAGTGGCACTTGCACACTGAATATAATAAAAATTGTTATATTGTATGCAACTCTTTTGCATGTTCTTTATCCATTATTTTCCTGCCCTGCAGTAGAAGTATGCCAGGTAATCTTAAGCACTTAACTGGTTTAAAACTGAAGAGCAACTAATAAAATTCTGTATTGTATTTACACAACATAGTTAATTCAGAGAACTGTTAAACTATTTCCTTACAAGTAAACCATGGCAGCATGAAACTACATGAATTTGATTGAAAGTTACAATCTAAGGAATACAAAGTACCCATTAATTTTCTCCAGGAAGAACTGGGCATTCTATGAGTTCTTGAATAAAGTATTACTAGTTCTTCCTCCATTGATCATACACTCAGTAATAATCATGAAGATTTTGTTCCACAATACAGTCTTGGAAACATAGAAACTTGACAGCAGAAAAAGATCTAGTGGTCCATCAAGTCTGCCCTTTGAATGGATGATTTATTTATTTATTTAAAATGTTTGTTGTATAAAGGACATTCCAATTATATTTAAACTCAGATAAAAAAACCACTTGTTTTAAAGAGTTAAAACCTTAAAATAGTGTGCTTTAAAGAGTATCAAACTAATTTGTTCGCATCCCTGTATGCTTCAAAGTACCTTTCTGGAACCAAAATTGAAACGTTGCACAACTCCATAATAAAGCAACATTATCTAATTTATTTCTATTAATAAAATGAATAAGCGTAAGATCAAAGATGAAAAACAATTGTAATTAAGTCATTGTTCTTCAGATACATCAAATGGGTTAGTGTGGTGGAGAAATTAGGAGGAGGAAAGAGAATTTGGTATGTTTGCCATCTTGAGTTATTTATAAAAAATAATAAAAGTGGGATATAAAAAATAAAATGTTATTACATTCCAAGATATTAAAAACTTGTTTTAATATCAATGTAACCAAGACATTATTAATGGCAGAAAATCATGAGTTCAAACTTTGATTTAGCCATGGTTTAGTTAAACATGGGACTGCCTTCAAACATCACCTTCAGATTCAGAAACTTCAGCTGGCCCAGAATACAACAGCATGTCTGTTCAGTGGTTAGTTGTGATGTTGTCATATTATACCTCTGCATTGTTAGCTACCCTGTTTACTAGGAAGTTTCCAAGGGTTTTAATGTCACAACCTGCCTTACAACTTTATATAGTTCAGAACCTGGCATTATAAGGAATTATTTTCTCCATTAATTTATGTCTAATCAAACATTAGAATGCCTGCTAAAATCACTCCTTACCAGGAGATTCGGCATGGTGAAGCTCTATTGCAGCTGTCTTCTGGAACTGCTTGCTCCTTGAAATGTAGATGGTCTCTGCTTTCCAGACCTTTTGGAAAGAGATGTTCTGGGAGGATTTGGGGACCAAACTGTAGACAGTAATACACTTTTCTATTCAAAAACTATTATAAAATAATTACGATTTTAATTAATCTGTTCTAATGTTATATTCTGCTTTTATTATGGACCTTCTGTAGGCTGCCAAGAATCCACTTAGTTTTTGGCCGTCCAATCCATTTCATAACCAAATAAAATATTATATTGTATGAACAACTACTGAGCCACGGTGGCGGTGGCACAGTAGTTAGAATGCAGTACTACAGTGTAACTCTGCTGCCAACAGTTTGATCCTGACCAGCTCAAGGTGCACTCAATCTTCCATTCTTCCAAGATTAGTAAAATGAGGACCCAGATTGTTGGGGGCCATATCCTGATTCTGAAAACTGCTTAGAGCACTATATAAATCTAAGTGCTATTGCTATTTAGATTTGCCCAACAGATGATGATGATTGCCGTGTTTGTGGTTGTCTTTTTTGCAACTTGGCTAAATTACAATCTTTAACCTAGCTAATCATATGTTTTAGTTTTAAAAATTCTACACTCTGCACATTACTTCCAGAAATTATGTTTTGCTCTTGTGGGCAGCTGAGAAATATTGCTATGATTAATTTAGACAGACCATCCAAAAAAAAACCCCCACCTAATTTCATTTTGGATCTATTCAGGTATATCCATGTCTCAGGCCCTTAGATGTGCAACTGGAATCTAGAATACAGTTGCTGTGGCAACCTTTCCTCACTGCCTTGTGTAGCATTTAATCTACAGTGAATATTCACTTATGGTAAGGTCATTAGTGAGATAAACTCTTGAGACTACAGCTAGTGGAACACAGAATGATTCCTTCCCCTATTTTTTTGCCCAGAAGCTGTTAAAGTATATTTGAATGAGTCTGTCATTACATTCCTGAACTTTGGCATCTTCACTACCATCTGCTTGCAGTTACATAGTCTTAAAAGTCTTACCTTTCTCCCAACAAGGCCCTAATAGCTCCCTTTTAGAAGGTATGAAAGAAAAATGAATTCTGGCTTATCAAAAACTAAATCCAAATAGAAACCAACAGTCAGCTTGTATTATTCAATGAGGTCAAAATAAAGTAAAATAAACAGCAACAGTGGCTTCGAATTTCATTGCACTCTTTTTCCAAAGGAAACAAACTCTTTACACTGCCAAAGCAGGATGTAATGGCTATTCAAGAAATAAAAAAAAATTTAAACGGGCTATATGAAAGTTATGGATCATTGAACAAATCAAGCCAAAATTTTCATTAGAGGCCCAAATTACCTACTTAAATTACCTAATTATGTGAAGACCTAGTTCTGTAGTGAAAGTTTTAATACTGAGAAAGGTGGAAGGAAAGAGAGGACAACCAGTAGAAAAGTGGATGGACTCAGTTACATTGATGATGGGTGCACTATTGGAAGATCTGAAAGACCAATCATGCAGAAAATCTATCTATTGCATGTGGTTGCTGAGAGTTAACTCTGACTTAATCAATCAATCCATCAATTCATTATTGCCATTCTTAATGTTTGTATAACCATCATTGACAAGAATAATCCAATTATATGATTTGGTTTTAGCCTTAGATGATATCTTATAAAATACAATCACTGTATTTTTTAAGCTATGGATATAGTACAGTGTGTTGCATGATGCCAACAAATTGTGGTATATTCACCACTCAAAAATGATATTGTTAAGTGTATGCTGTGCTTGAATGCAATAAACAACAGGTTTATGTAATAGAATTGATGGATATCTAGCAAACATCTGTGTCATACAAGCATATACTTTCACTATCAGCACGTGAGCAAATACATTGTAGAAATATCTGGTAATTTGCAACAGGAGTTAAAAATATAGGATATTTTGTGGATATAATAGTAAAAAATGTGACTGGAATAATGGTGTCTGTAACAAGCCACATTAGTGTAAAATTATGATATCAGAATACATTTGATTGCATATAGGAAACACAATAATTCAGTGAAGAAGCTTTCAAAGATAGATGGAACATATTTGTCATAATAAAAAAGAATAATTAGAGAAGACACATGGAACAACTTCAAAATAATAAAATTCACAAGGGAAGGGAAAAAACAAGAATACACCACTCTTCCTGGATATACCCATCAGCAGAGGAACTGAAAGCAAATTAGAAACTCAAGTCTAAAACAATCCATACTATCCAAGTGCTCCATTATCAAAATAATGATTGAACCTCCCAGAAGAGGATCTGTGTAAGAACATTACTGAGACAAGTACAAATGCGCTGCACCAGAAAAAGGAAACAGGCTACCTATTGTAGGGATGTCAAACTCAATTTCATTGCACCAGGGTTGTGTTTGACTTTGGGGGTGAGGATGGCCAGTTAGACATAATTTGTGTCGGGGGCATCTGTGGTGGCCCGGGCAGGCCTGGGGGGATTTTCCTGCAGCCCTATGCCAACAAAAACAGAGTCTGGGAGAGCCCTCCCGAGCTCTATTTTTACTGGCAGAGGCACCACAGGTGGTCCTTCACTATTTCTATGGCGGCCCTACAGGCCAGATCTAAGCACCACTCAGGCCAGATATTGAGTTTGACACCCCTGGCCTACTGTTTACAACATCTTCCAAAAAACTAGATACCCATGTAACTTTATCAAAAGGTACCTGATTACTCGTAACCAGTGGTGGGATTCAAATTTTTTTACTACTGGTTCTGTGGGCATGGCCTGGAGGGTGTGGCAGGGGAAGGATACTGCAAAATCTCCAGACAGAGGTGGTATTTGCTGGTTCTCCGAACTATTCAAAATTTATGTTACCAGTTCTCCAGAACTGGTCAGAACCTGCTGAATACCACCTCTGCTCATAACCAACACAACCGCTGTAGAAAGGATATCACTGCTATACAGCCATAACTATAACCAACATGGCATTATTGTGGCACACAAACCAACTAAAGCCCTGCAAAACATCATAAAAAGACACAGCAATTTAAGAAGAAAAAACAGGAGTCATTTACTGTACAATGTGCAGTGTAAGGACTATAACAACTACTATGTAGGACAGGCAGGCAGAAGACTAGCAGAGCACATCCATAAACACTAACTAGCAATCTAAAGACACAATGAAAACTCCTTAATCTTGCAACACTTAAAGAGACTCAGTCATAATTCAACTATAGGAAACTGTGAGCATCCTAGACCAAACTAAATCCAAAAACATGAGCAAATTCTCTGGAAGCTTGTTATTCAGAAAAATCAGCCAACAACAGGCACATAGAGATAAACCACATTTTCATACCATTGCAGAGCAAAGACACAATAAAAACTAAGACAGAAACAAAAAAATGCCAAAACACCTCATTGCTAGGAATCAACACATCACAAATAGAGACTAGAACCAGAATTAATACCAGATAAACAATCAAGCAGTAAACAACAGCTTACTCAAGGAACTAACGAGGAGAAAAAAACATCCCCATGCGCACTGAGAGGGCAAGCTATTATATAAACATAGAGCAAACCCCACTCCCTTCTAGCACTTAGATAATAAAAAATCTGCAAGCAAACAACCAAGCTCAGAAAACACCAAGGGGATACAATCAGAATGTAAAATCAGTGTAAGGAACAGATTCAGTCTACAATATTTCAGAATGAGAAATTGTGGAGCTAAAGGAGAGCAAAGAATGGCTGTTGAACCAAAGTGGAAAAACTATATATATTCTCAACATGAGAAAAATATTCAGGGCACTTTCACTGCATGCTAGCATAACAATCAAAGAAAGATGTGGAATGAAAGCTTTAGGCAACAAAAGGTACAACAGCTGAACATTGATTTCTAACATCAATCAAGAAAATAAAATAAATATACTGCATCTCAATAAAGATCCTCTACAGAGGAATATTAAAGAAGAGGAACAGTTTTTTTTTTAAAAAAGATCAGAATAACTACGGCAAGAGAGACAATGGCAAAATGTAGATAAGTTCATGAAGGATAATGATATTTAAATGGCAATGATCAGAGATGTTAAAACAACGGTCTTTTCAGTGGTAATGTATGGCTGTAAGAATATGATGCTGAAAACAACTGGGCCAGCAGATATGCATATAATACTTCTGGAGAGAGTCACTAGTAATATCATGGACCATGGATTGATTGATTAATCCAGGGCAATGCATTGATCATACTTGTTGATGATCTCTATCTAGAGTGGGATGGAGGTAGTGCAACCATCCTTGCTTTCCTTGGTCTCTCACCAACCTTTGATACCATCAACCATGATATACTTTTGGGTGGAGTGAAACGTCCAGCTTGTGGTCACTTCTTTGTGGCATGCCGTAGGACCCGGTACTCTGTCCATTCCTTTTTAACATCTATATGAAGCCTCCAGGTGAGATCATTCAATATCAGGGGTTGAGGTGAGGGTTGAGGATGATAATGCTGATGATACTCAACTTTATATTTCCATCTCTGATGATCCAAGTGATACTGTTGCCACTCCCTCCCAGTGCCTGGAGACTGTGGGGGCCTGGATGGAGGACAACAGGTTTCAGCTGAACCTTGGCAAGACCCAAATGGCTTTGGGTGCATGGAACTTAACGATCTGGGACTTTAACCAATTTAGCTCTGGATGGTGTTGCACTACCCCAGACAGACTCTGTTCACAACTTGGGGGTTCTTCTAGACTCAAGACTCCTGCTCAAAGAGCAGATGGCAGTTGTGGCTAGGAGAGCCTTTGCAGCTGGTGCACCAGTCTTTACTGGATCAGGAGTCCCTCCCTCAGTCATTGAAGCTCTGGTCATCTTAAATCTGGACTACTACAATGCACTCTATATGGGGCTACCCTTGAAGAACACTCGTAAGCTACAACTGGTGCAGACTGCAGCAGCACTGGCAGTTCTTGGGGTCCTTAAAATGATCATAATTACACCACTGCTTTGCAAGCTGCATTGGCTGCCAGTCTGCTTCTAGGTGCAGTTCAAAATGTTGGTTGTAAATCCTGCATAGAATGGATCCAGGCTTCTTGAGGAATTGTCTCACCTGCACTGGCAGCAGGAGAAGGACCTTCTATGCTGTGGTTCCTGCCTTCAGAAATATCTTATCCCCTGGCTCCCACCTTCCACAGGAACCTGAAGACCTTTCTCTGCCAGATGGCCCAGGGCCCTAATGGGAGAGGCTTACATTGGAGGTGGTTGTTGAATTAAAAGGCAATCCCAGCTACCTACCTCCTGGACAGTGTGTTCCCTCCCTCCTCATCTTTTAACTGTATTGTATCGTGATTGGGATTTCTATTTTTACTCTTTTGTTATCATTGTAATGTTTTAATGCAGGAAGCTGCCCACAATCATTTCATTGTGACATGGGCAGCAAAGAAATTCAATAAATAAGGATTGTTAATGTAAACAAAAGTTGATGAACATTTGCTCATGCAAACACCAGCAATTAAATACAACTGAATACATTCGGCTAATCAGGGCTAAACGCACTGTGTAAATCCAGACACTGAATTAGGTCAGATCTCACAGTTTATCTAGCATATCCTACGGCCAGATCCTGAAGATGAAAGTCTAATACTTTGGCCACCTAATGAGAAGGAAGGACTCACTGGAGAAGACCCTAATACTGGGAAAGATTGAGGGCAATAGAAGAAGGGGACGACAGAGAATGAGGTGGCTGGATGGAGTCACTGAAGCAGTAGGCGTGAGCTTAAATAGACTCCAAAAGATGTTAGAGGACAGGAAGGCCTGGAGGAACGTTGTCCATGGGGGGTCACAATGGATTGGACATGACTTCGCAACTAACAACAACAAAGGCTTAATCCACACAACCATATTTGGTCCAGTACAACATGAAAGTGATTGCTGCTTCACTCAGGCCAAGATGAAAAATTTACAGTGTAGAGGAGATTGCGTCCCAGTGTAGGAATTAGTTTAAGGTTTATCTTACTAACTGTTTATGGGCTGTGTTCTTACTCTAAGTCCCATTTAATAAAATTATTGCCATAGATACATTTGCTGGGAGAACCTCTTTGGTGTAATGTTAAGTAAGGCACCAGGTTAGAAACCAGGAAATTATAAGCTCCAAACTTGTTTTAGGTACAAAGCCAAAGTTGGTTGTGATCTTGAGCCAGACCCTCCCTCTTAACCCTAGGAAGAAGACAATGGTAAATCAACTCTGCAAATTTTGTCGAAAAAAAAATTTCAGGGATTAATCCAGACAATTGCCAGGAGTTAATACAAACTCAAAGGTGCACATACAAAATTGCTGAATGTTTATTTGATTTTATTTGCACAGCTGCGCAGTCAGCAAGCAGCCATATAACCACAAGACATACTAACAAAAATAAACAATACAGATGCCTTGTATTAAGTAATACGGATTATTTGTAAGCTGTAGGCAGGGTACTCGCAGTTCCCTTGTTACAAAGAGAGACAGATAAAGGAGAGACAGGGATGTCTGTGTTAGGGTGACCAGAGGAGGTGAGTCCTGGTTGAGTCTCAAATATCAAATTGATTCTGAACCAGGACACCAGAAATATGTCTGAGTTACTGCCCTTCCTCCTTATCATAATAATCATATTCGGCAATGTTTGTGTTGTGACTGTGGCTTGCTTACTAGATTGTAAATTGCAGATTCAGCCAGAATATGTAGATCTTGGCCGTGAACAGTGTCAGGTTACCCAGCTTTTCTCTCTGCAAACAACATAAGAAGTTTTGTTCTCTTCCAGCGAAGAAAAACATTCTGGAGGACATTATTAGGCTGAGAACTTAGAAGAACCACCATCATTTGTCACGGCCTTCAAGCTAAGTTTCAAGTTTCTAAGAATCCGAAGAAAGTCCAGGTAAAATAAAGCAGATGAACTTTTGCTGCAGAAGATAGTTCTTTCAGTAGACTTAGGTAAAGCCTCTAGTCAGGAATTTGCATGAGATATTATGATTTATTTATTTTTTTGGCTTTCTATATTGTACTGAAGCTTCACTGGCCAATGCTCTTATTTCCCCGTGCTCATTAGGAATAGTCTGTAAGGTCAGCTTGCTTTCAGAAATTTAGATATTCCTCTTTAGAAATTATAATCTCTAATTAAAGTTGATGCTTCTCCAGCAACTTCTCAGAGATTCTGGCAAAGAAAAAAAAAAAAAATTTGTAGCAGAAAAATGCCATCTTGTGGCCTGTCCAGACTATTATATTCTATTTTTTTTAAAGACAATTTGGTCATCCCGCTTCCTCAGCCCCGGAAATCTGCATTTTAATGTTAAAAAGGGGTTTTACAATTTGTCTTTTCTATTTTTAATAGTACGCTAAGGACTTTTTTTTGCTTAAGAAAGTGAGGCTACGCTACAGTTATATCATAGTACATGACCAGACCAAAGCATTAGAGAAATGATATCACTTTTTGTATTTTAATCACCTGAAAGCTGATCAAAGGCCTTTAGGATATGGGATCCTGGTGTGTTTCACACTCCAAGGATTAGCTCCATATGGAACTGGGTACGTTACAAATCCCTCTCAAAGAACATCAATACATGACACAAAAAACCTGATAAGGAGAACCATGATGGCAAAATTATCTCAAAATAAGCTCCATCGAACTCATGGGGTATTACTTCTGGATATTTTCATGTCAGTTCTTTCAGCCAAGTGAAATACATAAATTTTTTTTTCCAATAATTATTCCCACTGAACTCTGACTGTTGAAGCTAGAAAGTCAAAAGGAAAGAAATATGTTGATTCCATTTCATTCCTCGTCTCTTTTTCTGCTTTCCTGTAAATGAATACAAAAATGACATTTTCACTTGATTCACTTGAGAGCATAGCAAATCCCTGAATTATTTGGATGTTGCAGCAGCTGATACATTTGCTCTGAGCCACAATGCTCCCATGCTTCCCCCTAACACCACATCACTGCTTCCTCTTGCACATCCAGAGATATCTTCTCCCATTTCTGCTGCATTTAAAGCTTCAGTTCGTTTCACTGTCACCGATTGCACAATTAACCCTTCAGCTGTCATTCATTTGAGGAGCTGGGAATGCGCATGTTAACACATATCTGATCATTCCATTCAGTTCCGCACATTATCCTAAGGCACACGGTAGGCTTCACCATGATTATTGAATAAATGACAATTGAACACAGATTGCAGTAAACCACAAAACAAGCAAAGCAAAGAATGAATCATGAATCCAGGTTGGCTTAATATGGTCTGTGAGTCACGTTGTGGGTTTGTGAAGAAAAAAGATGTTTGGCAATATTCCCAGGCCATCTTCTAGAGGCCAAATTTTCATCACCTCCCATTTCCATTCTGGTCAAAGAAGCAGACAAAGAAGAAGGGAAACATTTCTCAATACTCAGCAATCCTTTGTGCTCTTTGCAGGTAATGGTGTCATGTTAACCTAAATGTAGACATAACAGTCCTGGTACTGCAATCAAGACATTTGCCAAAGCACAACTCATGCTGCCCCTGGTAGACAATTCCATGCTCACAAACTGTATTCTGTAACTTTGCTTCCTACTTCCAATGGCCTGGATTAAAACCAACCACATTTAATTTGCTAAAAAGAATAGCAACAGCACTTAGACTTATGTACCGCTTCACAGTGCTTTTACAGGCCCCTCTAAGCAGTTTACAGAGTCAGCCTATTGCCCCCAACAATCTGGGTCCTCATTTTACCCACCTCGGAAGGATGGAAGGCTGAGTCAACCTTGAGCCTGGTGAGAGTTGAACTGCCAAACTTCTGCCAATCAGCAGTCAGCAGAAGTAACCTACAATACTGCACTCTAACCACGGCGCCACCATGGCGCCACCAAGGTCAATAAATAAAGAACTAAAAGAAATGATGGGTTCTTAACATTGCTGCCACATTGTACAGTTTTGTAAAATGAGCAATAGTACAAGCTAATCCGTATTGATCTTAGTTATTCATTAAATTTAGATGCCGCCCAATGACTCTGCTCTTAATTAAGAGGGAGCCTGGATGAAAATCCCTATCTTTCTCTGTGCTTTCTTTTTTTCTTATATGCATAGACACAGGCATTAATAATTTATTTGAGGAAAGGCTTATTCTTCTGGGAATTCTTTTTTTCATTAACAAATTTATAAAAGGCAGAAGCTTTCACGAGTTGCAGCTCTTTTCACCAAATGCATCTAACACAGGTACCTTCTGATGTTTTCCCCTTTCCCCTGCATCAGCTGTATAATTAGATTTTATTAGAGAGCACAATAATTAAAGAACTTCAGAAGGACAGTTTTTAATCTTATGGAATTCTTAACAGAGAGTAAGCTCTATTGATATTTGGGTACCTGACTTTGCAACAGCAGCCATTATTAAATTAAAGTATTAAATTAGCAGCTTTCCTGCAAAAGTATTCTGAATCTCTTGACCACAGTGCTCTTCTTTTTATTCTTAAAGCCTGAAAAGGGCCTAAAAATCCTTAGTGAAGGAATATTATTTGGTATGCATATTCTGTTTTGCTGATTAAGACCTTCTAAGTATTATTTCAGTGAGAATTAGTTATTCCAATCCCAAGTTAGTCATTTCTGCCACCTTGTGGCAAACCTTCTGTCAATTCTTTAATATTAAATTTTCCTTCTCTATCTTCATTCATGTCCTTTTGTCTCTTCATGTAGGCAGGCTGCTTGCTGTCTTGGAAGAAAACTGTTTTGTAAAAGGAGTGAGGAACTCAAAGTGCCCCAAGAAGCAGATTCAATTTGCCAATAGCTTCTGTAGGCTAGGTGGAATATGGCTTCAAAGTCTCATTTCAAAGTCTTATTCTCTCTAGGGTCTACAGATAATGGGAAGTCCCAAAGCCAAGTGTTGAGAAAGTGGAGAAAAAGCTTCAGTTCTGGTTCCATAACCCAAATGGGCCAAACAGATGGACTGGACGTTCCTTTAGTGATGTTCTCCAGAATGATTTTGATTGCATTCAGAGAAGCGGTTTAAGATGTGTAGTCATTCCAGTTTTGGTGAATAATAAAATCATCCTTTATTATTTCAACATGCAGCTCCAAAATATGCTGAAGTTCTTTCAAGTAAACCAACATAGCATAAGCAGATAGTTTAACAAAAGAAAGTGGAATCACTAAATATTTCTGATTAAATAACCACTGATTATTTAAATTAAATAATAAAACAAAAACATTCATAACATTGCTAACATCAATTCTGAGATAGTACAATAGAGTCCAAACATATATACACAACCAGGAACAATTATTTTTAGTTAGAGGTTAGCCATTGTTGGAAACGTAGCTGTGTTTACAATAACATAGTAGATAGGCCTTGTCTAGTGAAATAGTGAGTGAATCATGAGAGTAATGCTTCATTAAAACATGTTTTTGCAATATCCTCAACTACTTATGGTCTGAGAAGCAGTAACTCCTTTATCCTCAAACTAATCTCTATTGACCTCACCCCATTCCTAAGAGGTCTGTATGGGTGTGCATAAGTGCACAAACGTGCCTACCGTCCCTGTCCTATTGTCCCCAATTATTAGTTCCTATTTCTTGCATTTAAACTTACATTTGTTCTTATTTCTGTTATAATGTAAGCTCTTGACAAATAAATAAAATAAATAAATAAATTATATTAACTAATTTTATCTGGAGACCAGGTTTAATATTTTTAAATGTCCATATTCTTTTGTACCAAATTATTTTACTACTGGTTCTGTAGCGTGGCTTGGTAGGCTTGGCAGGGGAAAGAAATTTCCAGTCAGAGGTCTACGAACTACTCAAAATTTCCGCTACCGGTTCTCCAGAACTGGTCAGAACCTGCTGAATACAACTTCTGTTTTGAATTATGTATTATTAAATGGAAATGGTCAGCTAGATAAAGGTCTGTACTGAAGACAAATTTCTTATGTGTCTAACCACGCTTGGCCAAATAAAGAACCGGTATTCTAGTCTACTCTATTCTCAAAGGTATTTTTCCAAAAGGCTTTTCTTGGAGTCTTTTTCCTTGAAATCATTTCACTTGGAGAAGCTTTTTCAGAACTGCTAGAGCAGATCATTCATTTCCTAGCAGAAAACAGTGCAAAAAAGTATCAGTTGATTCTTACGCCTATTCTTAAATAAGTTGTGGATTCTTTCTTTTGAATATCCTTCTACTGCCAACTACAGTTGCCTGGTGGGAATTGAAAGGCAAGAAAAAAAAAAAGATTCAGTGGTTTGCTGATAAGGACACAAGCAACTCTATGCATTTCCAGACCACAAATGAATTCCGCACATATAATTTTTGGCACAGAAAAAACTCAGCCGGCTGCTTAGCTCTCCTTAGGCAGGTGACGTCAATAGGACACAAGGCTGGGGATTTTCCTGTTTTAATTTTCCCAGATTGTTTTATTGTACCTACTGTCAATTTGAAACCATATGGAGATTCCAACGAGAATACGAAAGCCAAAAGAATATATTCAACTTGATTAAAGGGCCGAGCAATTCCTTTAGCATCAGTATTTGGCACTGAGGAGCATAACGATTGGAAAGTGATTTGCCAGCCATCAATGCAATCCAGAAAATAGGAAGTGAACAAGATGTATTGAAGATTGAGAAAAACAGTGACATTCTACCAGGTTTGGGAATCTCCCTCAACCCTCCTGAATAAGACACACAATAAATCTAAAAGGATGAGCTAGTGCAGGGGTATCCAACTGTGGCAACTTTAAAACTTGTGAGACTTCAACTCCCAGAATTCCCCAGACAGCATGGCTGGCTGGGTAATTTTGGGTGTTGAAGTCCATAGATCTTAAAGTTGCCAAGGCTGGACACCCCTGATCTAGTGTTTTAGCAAGAAGAAGAATAAACAGCTAGAAAATTATTCTACTCCACTTCAAACCAGTGGTATCACACACACACAAAAATCTGAGTTGCATAACAATCCTACCTAAGGCAGATTTGGGACATCCATGAAAGGGCAGAGAATTGATACAGACTGTGCTTCCTTTGCCAGGATAGAGAGAAATGGAATTCCACCCCCCAGTGTGTCCCAATGACTTGGGTGGTTGTGGGTACTCTTCAGTTTGACTTAGAATGAAAAAAGAAGTAATGTTTGCTCGCCTGTTTCAGGCAGCCAACTATTATAACATCTATTACCTAAAACCATCCACAAAATGTACAAGAAGAAAATTACTAGCAATTATCCAGGGATGGATGATCCTAAAGCTTAATCAGGTTCCCAAAATGCACAAGTACCTTTTGGTAGCTCCCATCTGCTAAAGATTTTTGTAACAACAATTTTATCTGGAAATTAATTCTCCAGAGTAAGAAACTACAGAAATGGAAAATCTCTTCCTTAAAGTTATTTGTGGTGCCTGTTGTAAACCGTCTTCTAACCCAGCCATCTTTTCACTGGTAGCCATAGCAACAGCTCTTTGTATTGCTTTACCCTGAACTTCTGCAAGGAAGTGTTAATTTGGTTGAGCTAGAGGTTATTTCAAGGCCCTGCTTCATTACAGTTTCAAATTACAATCATGTATTAACTCTAATGATTAAAGTGACCTTTTTTGAAAAATGCTTCAAGTTAATCAGACAGAATGATGGGTGGTCCTTTGTTGAATCTTTGTCTTCTAGGAACTCTGTTTAGGCATCAGTCTCCATCGGACAAATGCCCAGATCAACCTCAATAAGTCATCTTTGTAGCAAGCACCAGGCAGTACTGTAAATATCAGGCATCCCTGGCTGGAAGAGCTCCACAATTCAGCCATGAGTTAAGAAACACAAAACATCTTCCATTCTGTTGCCATATTAGCTGAAATTGGCAATTGTATATAGTCAGCAGAAGTCAGTGGCCAAGGAAACTTATCTTGCATATATGAAACAATTCTAAACATTTGAGGACGGCAGAAGGAAGGTGGGTGTGAATTAGCAAAAACAATTTATTCCTGTGGCTGGTCATGGCAATTAATTCATCAGAACCCTTCCATAGCTGTTCATACACTACATCAGTTACAAACTAATGGATGCCGTCTAGGTGTTTAGAACCCATGAGCCTCAACCAGGGTAGGAAGTGCTAAGGGGTTGTGGAAGTTATAGTCCAAAACATACAAAAAGTAGATGTTAGTCTTGCAATAGAAAAAACTTGTGGTGCTTCCCAGTTTCTGGAATGCTTCTTTCCCTCCCAATCTGACCAGAATAAAATGAACATCAACTTTGATAACAGTACAGTTTGTCCTTTAAGAGGGGGATTTTTAAAGGTTTGCTTTTAACAACTGAATCTAATAAGTGCTGTTACATATTGATCTTCCAATGCTGCGCTGTTATACTTATAGCAAGCAGGGTAGGATAAGGTTATATAAATGAAGACATAAAACAGAGGAAGGAAACTAATAATGGCCTGATGTTTCTGCTGTCAGACCATTTCCTCTTGGAAGAAATAATCTCTTTTCCACACTGGCTAGGCTACTTTAGGACTTTTTCAGTTACACAAAATCAGCTGGAAAGGGTTGTTCTTCTTTGCAAGAGGCTGATTACTTGCTTTTTCTCTGATGGAGTTTCCTTACAACTCTGTGTATTAAAAAAATAACATCTGGTTATCTTACCGAGATATAATAAGGCAGGGTGTCCAACGTCGGCAACTTTTAAGACTTGTGGACTCAGAGAATGGACTTCTAACTCACATGCTGGCTGGGGAATTCTGGGAGTTGAAGTCCATAAATCTTAAAAGTTGCCAAGGTTGGACACCCCTGGCCTAAGAGGTATCTAGTGATATACTTGGAGTTTCATTACCACAGTGGGTGGAAGAATAAAGACCATGACATGTTAATATTTGGGAATTAGACTTGAATTTTTACCAGTACAAGAGGCGAATCAGTGTTATTAGAAATAAGGTCATAGAATATACTTACTCAGTTTCATTGAGCTCAGCACTTCTAATCCAAGCTATGGTGACATATTTTTTTAAATATAGTATTGAAGATTTTTAAGAAGATAAAAAAAGACGAATATTAAAAAGAAAGGCAAGGCAAGGATTAAGAACAGTGAATAGAAAGGGAATGAAAAAAGGTTATAAAGATGTAGCTTCCAAACCTTTTGACAGTGGTTATAAATGCATTTATACTTTACCCTCCCTTTCTCCAAGGTCACATTGTAATTTCCTTCTTTCCATAAGCAACCCTTTCTAATCCTCAAACCCATAAATCATGAGTTCATTTTTCAATTTTTTTCCCAGCAAAAAGCCCGTAAGTGACTGGTTTTCCAATCACTGATAAATGTAGTTGATCTTTCTTAAACCAAACAAATTAATTTTGGCCGATATATTTCCAGAATGAGTTTGATCTTCAGGTTGGTTCGTGTCTTGGAGGTCCCCATCCTGCCCTTTTAACTTGAATTATTCTATCCTTGTTTTAAATGCCTCATTTTACTGAAATATTATAATTTCTTATGGTTTTTATGTTTTGAAACATACACCACTCAGAGTTGCCTTGTGAGTTAGATCTTTAAATTTATTAAACAACTATATCTAGAGTCGCTTCAACAATCACACTGGTATATACAATACTATGAACTGATAGTTTAATTCCAGTAATTGTTCGGTCTGTTCTGACCCTTCATCCTGCTTGAGAATTTGCAACTCATCTTAGTAGTAAACTGAAGGCAGGGAACATTGCCCTATTATCACCAATGGAGACAAAATAAGATGCTGTCCCTCTCCTTTTTACTGTACAATTCCTCATTAAAAGTGAAGGCCAGTCATTGTAAAGAGAAAGGCTGTGTTATGCATGTGATGCTTATGCAAGACAAGTTCGGGCAAATTGCTCATGCCTAAATCATCTTCGATTGAACCTATGTAAGCTTTTCACGAGCAGCACCTGTGGGCAGATTTCTGATACAGCAATGGGAACAGTGGGTCTTCTTCAAAACTGAGAACTGTTTCTGGCTCTTTTGCTAGAGGGCATTTTCTGAGTTAAATGTGGTTTGGCATTTGCTCCCACTGGCAGAGTAAAAACTCCATTCAACCCTTTATTTCCTTATTCAACCATTAACTTTATTTTCTTATTCAACCAGTGAGCAATTTGTTTGTCACATATTGCCATAATCAACAAAGACTCATCAACTTGAATTGTTATGTATTCTGATTGCAGAGCACTTGGGTTATACACTTGCCATAAACTTTTTAGCATAAAAGCAAGCTATTGCTACAAGACATCTGTTGGTAATTCCCAAGGTTGTGAATATATAAAGTTTTCATATTAAAGTGGATGCTCTCCAAATTTATTGGACTATAATCCCCATATCAGATTGGCTGACAATGATGGAGGATGTAAACCAGCACAACTGAGACTTATTCAACTTTGCACCTTTGTGTATCTTGTGCAAAAAGGAATGTTTAACAGGAAAAAAAATGCTATAAAAGAAATCTAGGGCTTCTAGGACCCCAGAAGAATAGCTGTATACTATTTAAGAACTGCCTGCTATCTGCAAATGTTTCTTTCTAAGGTACCTTGGTTTGTCTGTAGGCTTTTTTGCATCATCTACTAAATTCATGCCTCATTCTGATTTGTGTGCTACAGTACTTAAATCAGCCTCTTGTTTGTTTGGAGGCATTAGGGCTACTATGTTCTGACTTCTACCGAAGAACAGGATAGAAACAGAATAATAGAAGAGTTTAAAGGGACTTTGGAGGTCTTCTAGTTCAACTCTAAACCATTCCATTCCAATGGCTATCCAAGCTCTTTCTATAAACCTCTAGTGACGGAGCACCCATAACTTCTGGAGACAAGCTTTCCACTGATTGTTTTCACTGTCAGGAAATTTCTCCTTAGTTCTAGGTAAGTTTTCATCTGTTACTGCTTGTCCTGCCCTCAGATGCTTTAAAGAATAGGTCAAACCCCTCTTTTCTGCGACAAATATTGGAAGATTGCTATCATGTCACCCATAGTCCTCCTCTTCATAAGACAAGACATACGTAAGTTCCTGCAATTGTTCCTCATGTTTTAACCTCCAGCCCATTAATCATCTTTGTTGCTCTTCTCTGCATTCTTACTAGAGTTTCAAAATCTTTTTTTTATTGTAGTGACAAAAACTGGATGCAGTATTCCAAGTGTGGTATTACCAAATCAGTATAAAGCAGTACTAATAGTTCACATGATCTTGATACTATTTGTCTATTGATGTAGCCTAAACTTTTTTGGTAGCTAAAGCACACTGCTGGCTCCTAGATCCCTTTCCCACTTACTGCTGTTGAGCCAAGTACCACCTATTCTATACCTGTGCTTTTGGTTGTTTTGACTAAGGATAAAACCTTTCTCACCACTGAATATTTTTAGAGTTTCCTAACCTGTATTCTTTGTATCCAATGATACCCCAATGAGATGACAGAATGCCCCAGAAACAGCATCCATAACTGGAATAACCTCAAAAAGGTAACTTCCTTCATCCAGAGAATTATTGTCAGGATAAATCAATTTTTGTCTGAATCATTCACTATTATTCATGTGCATAGCCACAAGGACTGGTTTTTTTTAAAGGGAAAATAACCTCCAAAATTGGAAATAAAACTGGTTTTTAAATGAAACACTAATATGCCAGTCTTTGGGCTAAGATTTTCAAGCAGTCCAAAGTAAACAATCCTAATTCTCCAATACTTCTTTTTCTTGAGACTACAATGAGACTCTCAAAAGAAAGACTTTTTAAACAAAAATAGGTAATAACAGAAGCATACCTACCAAAGGATAGATATTTTTAACAAATATTTTTTTTATTTTTTAATATTTTGTACAATCCAAAGGTGCACAGGCTGCCATTCAAGCATTTGGTTTAGGCGTATGTCCAGATCAAAACAGCAAGTGGGATAATGATATATTTTAAAATCCCAACAAATAAATTAATTATTTCACATTGTCTTTAATACTCTTAGGCACTTTAATTTCTATGGCATTCTTAGAGCCTGTTTTAAGAGTTCAAGATCTTTCCGTTTGCTTGTATTCACTCTGGCACAACCATATTCCTCCAGTTGCAACGGGATGTACTTTTCAATCACATCTGAGTCCTGTTCGGCAGGTATACCTTTAAAGAGCTTTACCCAAGATGGCTTAAAGTTCCCTCTGAATCCCAGAAAACGAATGTGCTCTGAAACACACAAGAGGAAAAAAAAATAGAAAGTCTAAATTATATTTTACATAATTATTTTCAGCAGATAAATTATATCATTAAAAATTTAATTTAAAAAATTTAAAAAATGCCCAAATTTCATAAAGTACACATCAATTCTAATTTGCATGCTCCTTAAAATCTGATTTCAAAAGTTGTGAACAAAACTGTACAAAAGTAAACAAACCTGCATTGTGAAGATTTGGTGGTTTTGCTGTCCCCAGGGACATTAAGGCTTGAGAAATGTTAAGGTTTGTTATGTTCCCTCTGCTGGTTAACACAACTAAAGACCTAAGAGAAAAATGCTGATCAGACAAAGCTGGAGAGCAGAAACAAACACTGATTTACTGCAGCTAATAAATATGAATCAAGAGTGGGAGATTTTGAAAGCTGCAGAAATAATTTCAATATATTTTGAAAATAACAACCTCTTTTACACATTTGTGCTAACATATAATATGGCACTCTCTCTATAAAATACTAGAATTTCTATTTTTTTCCTCTTCTTTTTTTAAAAATAGGATCTTTTGTGGGTGGAAAGATAGATAATTAAAATAAGTGATGAGGTCTTAGAAGCCATGGGGAAACAAACAAGATTTTGGAAATGTTCAATGCTGTTTTGAGATTTCCCATCTATCAAATAGGGCTAGGGCAATAGCACTTAGACTTATATACCGTTTCACAGTGCTTTCCAGCCCTCTCTAAGCAGTTTACAGAGTCAGCATATTGTCCTCAACATTCTGGGTCCTCATTTTACTCATCTCGGAAAGATGGAAGGCTGAATCAACCTTGAGCCTGGTGAGATTCGATCTGCCAAATTGCAGGTAGCAGGCAGCAGAAGTAGTCTGCAGTACTGTACTCTCCTGTGCCACCGTGGCGCAACTAAATACAATTATTTAGTTGAATTATATCTCCAGAAAAATGTGTGGCTCAAACTTCCAAAACTGATCAACTGCAGACTTATTTCTAGCACAAATTACACACAACTAAGCAGTTTTAATAAAAGAACATGATAGTTCTTCCAGCATTCACAATTTTAAATAAACGACCTAGTTCACAGCAACAATGGAAGTTCTTTATACCTTTATAAAAGTACCATAACTATTTTGACAACATTTGGGGGATTTTAAAAACAAATACTACATTTGCATTTCTCTGTCCACTTGGGCGACTAGTTAGCTGATGGATTTATACTATATTGACCTACCTTTGGGGAATTCCAGTTTTTATATAATTTTCTATGAGCTTGAACTTCTCTTCAGGAAAAAAAGTTTCTTTTGTTACTTTACCCACACAGGCATCAATGACTATGGCAAGGAGGCCCACCTCTTTCAGTGGAAACTTGATATCATTAACCTGAAAGGAAAAACCTTTTAAATCATAAATTTTCCCATGCCTCGAAGAGTCATTTGCAAATACAGTAATCTTCTGCCACTATCAGAATGCTCTTCAATTTGCTATGCTTTGGATTATTAATAGCAATACAGGCAGCCTTCAATTTACAGGTATTCATTTAGCAACTGTTTGAAGTTACCATAATGCTGAAAAAAGTGACCAATGACCAGTCCTCACACTTATGACCACTGCAATGTCCATACAGATCAAAATTTGGGAGCTTGACAACTGCCACATATTTTATAAGGGTTGCAGCATCCCAGGGTCACATGATCACCACTTGCAACTTTCACAGTTGAGAAACAGCCAATCAGCAAGCCAGGTTCACTTAAGGACCCTGAGATTCACTTAGCAACTGCACAAACTTCAATGTGACTCACTCAACAACCACTTCGTCTAGCAATGGAAGTTCCAGTTCCAACTGTGGTCATATGTTGAGGACTATTTGTACTGAATTTCTGGCTGTGGACAATTGCTATTAATGACCCACCAAGAAACTATTATGAATTTGTCTTGGTGCAAATGCTCTCAGTATACATAAAAGAAAAGATACATTCATCAAGAATCATCAGATACAACACTTAATGATAGTCATAGGGCACAAATAGACGATCAAATCATACTAGGAAACAGTTAATATAAATTGTAAGGATACAAGCGACAAAGTTACAGTCATACAGTCACAAGTGGGAGGGAAGAGTTGATAAGGAGTGATGAGAAGATTAACAGTAATAGTAGTGCAGACTTTGGAATAGTTGAACAGTGTTGAAGGAATTATTTGTTTAGCAGAGTGATGGCTTTTGGGGAAAAACTGTCCTTGTGTCTAGTTGTTCCGGTGTGCAATGCTCTATAGCATCGTTTTGAGGGAAGGAGTTGGAACAATTTATGTCCAGGATGTGAGGGGTCTGTAAATATTTTCACAGCTCTCTTTTGGACTTGTGAATATACAGGTCCTCGATTTCCAGCCTTATATAGATGATTTACTTAGAATTTTTAATGGTAAATCTATCACTGCAGCCTGTAGTTTATGCCTTCCTTTCAATTGCCTTGTGATTTAAATAAAACTTTCGCTAGTAAACCCTCAGTTTACTTCTTTCCCCTCAATCCTGAATTTTGATCACAGCATTGGGATAATGCTTGCATTAAGCTCTAGGACATAAATACTAGTCAACTGAAAGATTTACTTTGAAGTCCTGTATTCAATCCTGAGGTACAAAAATGGAAGGAGATAAATGAATGCTACCTCCACTCCCCACCCCACCCCACCCCACCCCATCCCACTTAAAAACAACTGCTTCTCTTCTAAGGATGAAGAGTATTAAAACATCACTATTGTGTGTTACTGTAGAAATTCTCCCATAGAAATTTATCAAAGGCATTCTGAAAAATCATATATATTCAGCAACAGGAATGCTGAAAATGTCAATCCCCTCACTTATTTTTTTCTTTCTCCAGTTTGCAGAAATGTGTGAAGCCGATTAAGTACTTAGATCCTAAAACAGAACAGATCTCTCTCTCCTTCACTCCCTCTGTGTGTGTGTGTGTGTGTGTGTGTGTGTGTGTGTTAAATCAGCTCTCTTATAGGACAAGAGACTAACTTGCGTCCATTTTATCTCCTGTGCATCAAACTGAGGTAAGACTGGGAACCTCCTTCAAGCCATGCTTCAGAAAGACTGTTTGGTCTGCTTCTCCGGTGGTCCGGTTATTTTATTTGTGTATGAGGCAGAGTGGGCAACTAACTTACAGCAAGGAAAACAAATACTTTTCTCATTTCACTAACAAGATCTTTTTTGTTCTGTTCATGAAGCAAGAAAGGAGATTGTTCTCTGGGCTGGCCAGATTCATAGGCAGCCTCGCCCTTCTCACAACAGGAAATAGTCTGTGGCCACAGTTTTCTCGCCTTCTCTTAGAAGGCAGGCAAAGATAACTCATGCTACCAAGGAAGGGGCGAGGTTCTTCATCTCTGCCTTATTGTCGAATATCTACAAGTTTGAAAGGTAAGTCTCTCTCACACCGAAAGGAACATAAGGCCCAGGAAGAGTTCAAGAATACTTACAGAGATCGAATATTCTTGGGATTCTGAAGTTTGGATTTTCACAAAGATGTAGGTTTGATGTGGATCACTGGTAAATACCACCTGAATGTTAAGGATATCATATATATTTAAACTTAGTAATTCTTAGCATTATTTTATAGTTCATGTACAAGCATCTATGTAAGATAAAATGAGAAAGAATATATTTTTGTTGAATTAAAGGAAAGTAGTTAAAATGCATCTTTGAATTAAAATATAGTAGTCCTGGGGTATACTGGATCCTGTACAGATTTGCACATTGGTAAAATCCTGTTCAATTTTATAGATGTATAAAAATCCCATCTGTCATTTTATCTATGGATAAAATTACATCCTGGATACCTACTCTTCCCCATTAGTCCATTAAACTGGAGGCTTACAATAAAATTAATATAAATCAATGGACTATAATTTTTCTAAGAAAATATTTTTGCATGAAAACTCAGAAATGAAACAATACAAAAGAAACAGTCATGATACTGTAGAAAAATACAAATAGAAAAAGAGCCTCTATAAATAAAAATAAATTATTTTGTTGGCAATTAAGCTGCTTCTTTCTTTTCTATTTTGTTTACCACTATTTTCTGACAACCCTAGCGATAAAGCAAGGGCAAACTATCTAGTAACTGTCAACTATTTTGGATTTTAATTACCCTAATTTAGCAAAATTCCTGAGAACTGTAGAAATTATAGTGTCAAATATCTGTGGAATTATTTATCTTTACACACAAAAGTTCACCTAGGGCTTGAGGTAGTTTACAACTGAAGTAAAAAAAACACCGTAACAACAATAACTTATGGCAAACTTGTCAAACTTGTGTCATCATGGCAGCGTCATGTGATATATCGGGACTTTTCCCTCTTCGCTAAACGAGGCATGGGCGTGGCCAGTGTGTGACGCATCTCGCCTGCGAGTTTGACAGCCCTGACCTATGGCAATTTTAGTATCAATGGCACTCATATCCACTGCAAAATAAGCAAGTTTTCAAGGGATTCTTGAAAACCAAAAAGTTGTTGATATCCTTCATTACCCCAGAAGGCAAAAGATTCCAAGATCAGGGCAGCAGCTGAGAAGGCCCATTACCTAGCTCTGCTACCTCAGGTGGTGAAAAACCCCCTCTGCATTCCTTTCCTTGAAAATCCCACAAGGAAGCCACTTCTGGGTGGGAAAGATGATCTTACAGGGATCCTGGCACCAAATCAGGCAGGAGTTTAAAGAAGTAACCAATTTTGAACTGGACCTGGAAGCAGGCCAGTGACCAATGCAGCAATTACCCTAACTAGCAAGCTGCCATACTTTGCTCCTCAATTGTTTTCAGAAGCCATTCCATGTTTAGTCTGTTAAGTAATCTATATGCAAGATGACAGGAACACACCCCAGTCTTCAAATTCCTGCAACTGGCCATCCAAAGATGGGCAGTGCATCCCCACCTCCCCAGGCCATGGGCTCCATCTATGAATTTAGAATACCTCGGGAGGCATTTCCACTTCCAAATAGTGGAAATGTAATAAATAACATATCCATCTTGCAGGGATTTAATCTTAAGTTTGTTTTGACCCTTGCAAACTCTGATGGTAGGACCAGCTAGTACTCTGAAGCATCCTTAGTCTGGCTTGGGCCATTTTCAGCATTTTAATGATGCTCATCCAAAATGAAGGATCTTCTAAAGTAGTAAACATTGCTCCTATTCTAAAGAACATCCAGGTTCTATTGGAAGAACTTTGGACTTAACTCTTTTTTAAAAATAGTTTTTAATTTGCTTTGTTGTTTTATGATTTTAATGTTTTTAAATGTCTTTGTGCTATAAACCACCCAGTCATTTGAAACGAGATGGCAGCAAATAAATTGCATTTTGATAAAATATTTTTTTTTTGCCAGTTCTACTAAACATAGGCAACAATTCTGCGAATTGTCCTTGACTGGTTCCTACATGTATTTTCCTTGAGAAATATATTAAATTCTTTCTGCAATTCACATGCTAACCTGATAGGCATGGGATAAACCATTCAATATTTACATATAATCTTACCTTTAAATAATTTCTCACCTGATCTGAGCCACATTTCTGACAGATGTTAGTTATTTTTGTGGGCATTCTTTTCACAGCAGTTGGTTTCTGGAAGTACTTTGGATAAGCGTTTGCTGAGCAGTTACTGTAAGACTTTGACTGAAAAGTGGCCTGTATTTTGACTCTTTCACATCCCTGAGATGAACAGTAACTGTGCCCTTCTCTGTGATATTTGGCTTGCAGGAACAGAAACAACAGCCTGCCGATGAATATAGTAGAAAAATATCAAGCAGAGCACATGCCATTCCAAAGGATGCTACAATGGCACAATTGTTTACTTGTGCATCTTACTTTATTACACAATCTATCAATGCTATTAATTTCATTTGTTGTTGTGGTTGTTGAAATACAATCAACTCCCCATTCAGATTTTGATTTACATTTGTTCTGCCATATATAATAGCCATTTTGCTAGAAATGAGAGCTCCTTCTTTCTATCTCGCCATGTATGTGTAGATGAGAGCAACAATGTTTGTGTGAATAAACACATGAAGAGACGATACAGTCCTGGATAGAATGATCTAAGATAGATAATGAAACTGACGACCGAATGGAAAATAATTTCTAGGCATTCTTAACAGCCTAGCTTGTGCTAACCTTTAGAGAAATGATCCTTCAGTCATAAATCTGTTGATAACCACAAACCACAAGGATTTCTCTTAGAACTATATCCATGCTACATCTCTCAACCCTTAAGACAGCCAGACCAAATAGTCTTTAGATGCTATAAAGGTCTACTTTTAATTTTTATGGGAAAATGTCTACCCAGTGCTATCATCAAAATAGAAAATTTTCTCCATGCGTCTCTTCTGTAGCTCCGCCATTGAAGACACGGCAACATAATCCTCCATATTATAATAAGCAGATGCCTGTCTCTGGAATATATCAAAGGTGACTTGAAAAGAGGCATCCGGTGGATAGCAGAGGCCAACTCGAATCCAGTCATTTCTGAAAAAAAGAATTGATGAAAAACATAAGTCATTTATGATTTTTATGACTTGCTCTTTCTGCGTTTTTAACCTTCTTATTCAGGCTATTTGAGAGTTGAACATTTTACAAGACAGTTATTAGAGTCTGAAGCAAAGTAAGGGCAAAAATTTACAGTAGAGACAATTAAGCATTGCCTTAAGGAAACTGACAGATCAGCTGTCCCTTCTAAACAGGCCTCAAAGTCTTTATAGACTTGAAGGTATTTAACCACTTTCTGTTTTCAAGTTAAGGAGAACCATCAACTTTTCCATGATTTGATGTGCTTGTAACAGTGGTTTTAAAGGGGACATACAAGGGCATCGCATTCAATTCCAGACTTTGCCTATCTGGTGAAAAAGCTTTTGAAACCACTAAACCAAGTTTCATTATGCTGTTTGTTTTATGCTGGCATGTGCTATCAGTCATTACCCCACATCGAATTAAATATCCTGGTCACTCTTATCAGTTTTATTTAAAGCCTTAACTTTCAGATTCCAACGATTCTATTTCCTTAGGTATGGTTGCAATTAGTTGTGTAATATGTAAATTGGGTTGATCTGTGTATCAAATATTACCAGCACATGTATACAAGTTTGTTTTATGGACTGACTACAATAAAGAGTCTCACCTACATTCTGCTATGGACTGTCAAGTTCCACAGAACCACAAGTCCATAAATACTACTGATTACATGTTTAAATATCTATCACAAAAGAACATCACATACAAACGTACTTGTTGAAATTAATGAGGTACAAGAAAGTTAACTGTGGGGACTGTCCATTCCAATGTATCGTGTAGCCCTTTTGAAGCATTACAACTGGTTGGTATTGCTGGAAGTCAGCTTTCTGATTATTAATACCGCGAAGTATCATAGGGTTGGATGGATACTCGTCGCGTACCATAGTCATTAGGTTCTGTAGGTTCCGGGTCTGGATGTATATCTAGAAGAAGAAAACGAGAAAGGAAAATGCTAAGTCCTATGAAATGACAAAAGACCTGATCTATGAAAAACACATGCAGTGTGAATGACCTGGATGTAAGAAGAGCACATCTCCATTACGTAAGAACTCTGAATGAAGAAAACTACTTTTTACAAAGAATTATATGATCTAAGGAAAACAATAAGGGTAATTCAATGAAAACTATGTGGTAGATATGGATTTTGGGGCTTAGGAAACCCTCCTTGTGAGCAATTATCCTCTCTTTTTTGTTATTGAACCTTTATAATACTTTGGTATTAAAAAAATAGAAGATATGGGTTGGATTGTTTCTGATTTGACTGGTAATCTTGCATGACTGGGGGAACAATAGGTAGCCCTAAAGTCAGAATGAAAACCATAGCCAGGAATGCTGGAGAGACTATGAGTCAGATATTTGTTCTCTAATCCTCTAAGTCACATTTGAACAGGATTACTTTCATCATAAACTCTTCCTTGTGAAGTCATAGCCCTACTCTAATCTTTATACACAATATGACACATTAAAAAGTGCATTATTAAAACAAAACTATTTTATTACAGAAACAAGCACAGACACATCAACATGTTACTTATACTTCCTTCTCTCATGTCCTGAGGATTAGAAAAACTGTAAATACGATATGGATAAAACAATATAATGGAATTATTCTTTCTTTATATACCTGACCCTATATGTTGCTTTCTTCATGCTAGTCTTTTATATGAATTAGTATTATTTTAAAAATAATTAGAAATAGAGATGGTGGTGA
Source organism: Bungarus multicinctus (assembly GCA_023653725.1). Taxonomy (NCBI): domain Eukaryota; kingdom Metazoa; phylum Chordata; class Lepidosauria; order Squamata; family Elapidae; genus Bungarus; species Bungarus multicinctus. The sequence goes on from CM042834.1 coordinate 206,958,857, forward strand.
GTGATGCATTTATTTATTTAATTTTATTTACTTATGTTCTATATCGGGGTGTCAAACTCAAGGCCTGTGGGTTGGAGTTGGCCTGCAGGGTGCTTAGATCCGTGGGGCCGGCCTGGAAACAGCAAAGAACTGTCCCACAATGCCTCTGCCAGCGAAAATGCAGCTCAGGGGGGCTGTGTAAGCCCCACCCCTTCTGTAGCCCTCTGCCAGCGAAAATGGGGTGCTCCAAAAACGCACATGCCCCCACTGTGCTCTGTTTTTACTGGCAGAGGGCTATCAAAACAAACTAAAAACAAAACAAAAGGAGAAATGTTTCCCCTTTTGCCCTTGAGCATCCAAGAAGGGACAGGAAAGGAGAAAGGGAAAGAGGAAAGACAAAGAAAAAGAAGGAAAGATGGGAAGAGAGAAAGGAAAAGTAAGGAAGGGAGGGGGGGAAGGAAGAAGAAAGGAGAATGAAGAGGAAAGGAAAAGAAAGAAAAAGAAGCAAGGAGATTATAATGAGAGTGAGGGAAGGTCTCAGGGAAGTCCTGCTTTAGCACTTGGCCAACAAAGATGCCCCCGACACAAATCTCATGTCACGCCCACCCCAGCCACGCCTCCCCCCCAGTCCTCCAAGGTCAAACACAACCCTGATGCAGCTCTCAATGAAAGTTTGACACCTCTGTTCTATATAAACACCCATTTTAGTCAATAGCTCTACAGTCATTGTGTAGCTGTCATTTTATTCATATTAACCTATTTCTCATTTCCTGAATTATCTTAATCTTCTGGGTTTGCACTGAACCATAACTAGCTGCACCACAGGGTAAAAAGTGGAGGATAATTTTTTTTTTAGACTATAATCCAAACCCAGTCATTGTATAGGTGTGGATGAGAAGACAGAAAGATAGAACATACATAGCTAAAAAATATTCCAATTGCTGAATTTAAATGTTAAATTAATAATTCAATCTTTTTCTTTAGAAATTAGACATGCTATTATTCATGTTTCATTCATGCAACAGAACATTCACATCTCTCTTTTAACCTGAGCAAAAGTTCCACTGCAGACTACACCATTCCACTTGATAAAGTTAGAACAGTCTGGATGTTGAATCAGATAGTTATCCATTCTACCAACGTAAGTGTCCTTGTAGCCTGTCACCGATCCATCAACATCATGGAATATTGAATTCTTGTCACCGTCCAGATCAGTTTCTTCAAACCAAGGGCCAGGTTTACCAAAAAAGACTTTTAAAGAAACCTTACAAAACAAAAAGTACATTTATATTATAATATTAGATTACATTACATTATAATTATTTAAGAGCTGTGGTGACACAGTGGTTAGAATGCAATACTGCAGGCTACTTCTGTTCTGTTGTCTGTTCGAATCTCACTGTGTCAAGGGTGTCAAGGCTGACTCAGCCTTCCATCCTTCCGAGGTCAGTAACATGAGGACCCACTATTGGGGGCAATATGCTGACTTTGTAAACCGCTTAGAGAGGGCACTTTGAAATGATACATAAGTCTAAGTCCTATTGCTATTATTTAATTTAAAAAATATCCATTTCCCTCACAGAGACATTAGTCTAATGCAACTAATTATCATTATTGTCTTCAAATTCCTGTCCTTTTTTATGTGGAAAAAGCAATGTTAATTTAAAAAAACCCTTACATTTTCATCGAATGCCACCAGGGAAATATTGTTCTGAGGTGTAATTTGCCAGGTATTTTTCAGTAGGAATCCAATTGCACTAGTGAATCTATCAGTAGTTGGCACAAAATTATTGAATGTACATTTGGTGAGGCGAATAGGTCCATCATAAATTTGAAATCCACGGATTGGATAAGTCCTGTAAAAGCAGAAAAATGTTTAGAAAGTTTACTTTTCTTACTGATATATTTACAGAATAAGCAGGTAAAACTTAGGGGAGTTATTAGGAAATAAAAGCTATTAAATATAACAAGACTCAGTGAAATAAGGTCTACATTATAGCAAAATTTATGAAAATATTTGCATGTTGCATTTTCAAATGTAGTTTTTATTCTGGGCCATATTTTACTGGACCTTCAACTCCTTTAGTCAAAGGCCCAAGGAATAATTTCAGACAGGACAACATAAATGTATGTGTGTATTTATACTTTAGACAAAGTCCTCCTCTCAGTGTGAAAATTGTAGTTAATGAATTTGATCTTTGTTATTCTCCCAAGGATTACCCTAATGGCAAGTGAAGGCTGCCAAGTTCCCTGAAGCTCCTTAAGAAGAGTAATTATATGGATACAATATACCAAGGAACAGATGGAAGTTTGTTTAATTTTCAGTCATATTTCCAATCCATTTGAGAACAGGTAAGCACAAGTCTTGCAATATTGGTAAATCAGCAGATCCAAGGCAAATGAAGACACTGAAATGATATTAGTTTCTGCCTTTTAAGATCAACCACCAACCCTAAAGGAAAAAGCAGTCAAGAAATATGCCACAGACTAGCACTCTATGAAAACCTTGGAGAAGATTTTCAGAGGTGCTGATGGGTCTGTACCTAAGATCAGAGTTAGGGGAGTCATGGAATTCAGTGTTACACTCTAGAGCAGAGGTCTCCAACCTTGGCAAATTTAAGACTTGTGGACTTTAACTCCACAAGTCTTAAAGTTGCCAAGTTTGGGGACCCCGCTCTAGAGAAGCAAAAGCTGAAGTAGCAGGATAGGAAAACCAAGGATGCCTCTGGTTTGGAGAAGACTCTCGAGAATGCTGTGAAAGCCAAGAAAACTAACTGATGTATCAATGAACAAATCAACCGTGAGTTCTCATTTGAGGCACAATTCAAAAGGCTCATATTATCCTACTTGGGACATACTATGTGAAGGCCCAGCTCTCTGGAAAACATTCTAATGCTGGAAAATGTGGAAAGAAACAGAAGAGAATGACCAGCACATGGTGGATAATAACAACAACAACAACAACAACAACAACAATAATAATAATAATAACAATAATAATAACAACAACAACAATAATAATAATAATTTATATACCGCTCCTCTTCCGAAGGACTCGGAGTGGTGTACAGCCATATAATTAAAAACATTAAATATACAAAAATTAAAACTAAATTAAATACCCTGGCTGTAAAACAGTTAAAACCCCTACCATAAACCTTAAAATTACAATAAAATTAAAATACCCAAATCTAAAATCAGCTCAAGCCGGCCTGGTCAAAGAGTTAGGTTTTCAAGGCACGCCTGAAGGTCCCCAGGTCCGTGGCTGTATGTAACTCCGGAGGCAACCCATTCCAGAGGGCAGACGCCCCCACAGAGAAGGCCCTATTCCTCGCGGTCACCAGCGGCACATAGATGCTGACGGGACCCGCAAGAGACCCTCCCTGTGGGAGTGCACCGGATGGTGAGAGGAAACTGGCAGAATGCAGTCTTGTAAATATCCTGGTCCGATGCCATGGAGCGTTTTAAAAGTTAACACTAAAATCTTAAAGCGCACCCGGGAGGCCACTGGCAACCAATGCAGCTCGCGCAGGAGGGGCGTCACATGAGAGAACCTTGACACCCCCATAACCACCCGCGCAGCTGCATTCTGTACCAGTTGAAGCCTCTGGATGCTCCCACTCGGGAGCCCCATGTAGAGGGCATTACAATAGTCCAGTCGGGAGGTGACCAGGGCATGAGTAACCGTGCGTAACGCATCCCGATTAAAAAAGGGCCGCATCGGGCAGATCAGGCGAACCTGATAAAACGCCCCCCTGGAGACGGCCGTAATGTGATCTTCCAAGGACAGCCGTACATCCAGGAGGACACCCAGATTGCGAGCCCTCTCTGAAGGGGGCAAAATCTCACCCCCAATAGCCAGCGAAGGAACTATCTGGCTATATCGGGACTCCGGAAACCACAGCCACTCAGTCTTGGAAGGGTTGAGTTGGAGCCTGTTCCTGCCCATCCAGTTCCGCACGGCCTCTAGACAATGGGACATGACCTCCATAGCATCGTTGGGGTGGCTTGGGGTGGAGATATACAGCTGAGTATCATCAGCGTACAGATGACACTTCACCCCAAAACCACGGATGATCTCCCCCAGCGGCTTCACATAAATGTTGAACAAGAGAGGACCGACCCTTGAGGCACCCCACAATCGAGGGACCTAGAGGTGGACCTCTCCCCCCCGCCAACACAAATTGCAGGCGGTCGGAGAGGAAGGAGGCGAACCACCGCAACACGGTGCCTCCAACCCCCAACCCCCCCAACCGCCGCAATAGGATACTATGGTCGATAGTATCAAAAGCCGCTGATAGGTCTAATAGGACTAGAACAGAGGAATAACCCATCACGGGCCCTCCAGAGATCATCAACCAATGCGACCAATGCCGTTTCAGTACTATGCCCGGGCCTGAAGCCCGACTGCAAGGGATCCAGGTAAGTATCTTCCTCCAGGTACTGGGGAAGCTGACACGCCACCACACTCTCAACAACCTTCGCCACATAGGGAAGGTTGGAGACAGGACGATAGTTGTTCAAAAGAGTTGGGTCCAGGGAGGGCTTCTTGAGGAGGGGTCGCACCACCGCCATTTTCAAGGTGGTGGGCAGAGAGCCCTCCATCAAAGAAGCGTTAACAATTCCCCGGAGCCAACTCCGCGTCACCTCTCTGGCGGTAGAAACCAGCCAGGAGGGGCAAGGGTCCAATAAACATGTGGTGGTATTCAGCCGCCCCAGCAACCTGTCTATATCTTCGCCGGTCACAGGGTCAAACTCGTCTCAGATAACCATCTCAAGACTCGCCGCGGTCACCTCCCCCGGGATCTCCCAACTAGAGTCCAGCCCGTCCCGAATCTGAGCGATTTTATCGTGCAGAAATCGAGAAAACTCCTCCGCCCTTCCCTGCAAGAGATCCTCCCGCGCTCCCGGCCCAAGCAGGGAGCGGGTTACTCTAAACAGGGCGGTGGGTTGATTTTCTGCCGATGCAATAAGGGCGGAGAAGTGAGAACGCTTCGCCGCCTCTATCGCCACTAGGTAGGTCCTAATATAGGACCTAACTTGTGTTCAGTCAGACTTGGCACGACTGGCCCTCCAGACGCCCTCCAGATGTTTTTTCCGGCATTTCATCTCCCTCAGCTCCTCCGTAAACCATGGAGCCGAGCGAGATCTCTGCCGGGTCAGAGGTCGCAAAGGCACAACTCGGTCCAGAGCCTCGGCAGCCAGCCTATCCCAGGCGGCTACCAAGTCTGTGGCCGAGTTATGAGCCAGAGTTTCAGGTAATGGCTCAAGCTCCGTCTGAAACCGTTCAGGATCCATCAGGCGCCTGGGGCGGAACCATCTTAGTGTGGTCACTAAGAGTAGAAAATGACTTCATGGCACATAATCCACAAGTTACTTTTATTACTATAGAAACAGTTTAGCTCATCATAATTCTACATGTATCCTGACTGGGCTGGATTTCTGCAATATATACAGGTCGTTAAAAGATGTATGTATATGTATTTATTCATTGCTAAGGTTTTTTAAAAAAAATATTCAATTAAGTAGGTACTCTGGGCAGTTTAAAGGTATCATTTAAAAATACTAGGAATGAAATACAAAATGTGCATAAAACCATGTTAAAACCATGGCAATCATTTTCTGACAACTGGAAACAGGCGTGGATGATAAGAAGTGAGGGTCATATCTGCTATTCTTGGCTATGTTTTGCAGTATTTAGGAGTAACAGAAGAATGACTGAAAGTGGCTGGCAACCATCCATGTTAACTCCTTTTCAAGAAATCTATGCTGGTATCCATCCATCAGCTTACATCTTCCATGGGCAAGCCAAGTTTGTTCAGGAACTATCTGATTATCACCTCTTTTAAAGACACTGATACTTCCCTTTTCGTAAAGAAAAAGAAAGATGCATTATTTCCTAAAGAAACTGGAAATCCTCTTTGCATTATTCTAAAGAATGAAAAACAAAAAACCCATACAAGTGATCAGACGTATTGGGCTCAGTATTTTCCACAACGTTCTGATGGATAAAATTGCCTTGAATCTCACTTTTGCAAATCAGTCACAGTATGTTTCTAAAGACTCTGCAGTATAAATTCAAAGCTAAATTGTACTAGGCTAAGTAATAAAATCATGGTGCCCGTGAATAGCTACCCTTGTTACCACCACAAAATCAGCCAGACAACAAGTTGAAACATAAATCCAGGCTATGAAATACTTACCGGTTTCTAGGCAGTGTGCGTGTTCTGTTGTTTATCCCTCCAGTCCCCCAATATTTGTTCTGGCCTCCTAAATAGCCATAATTCTTGCTTTCACCAACAAACAGAGAGTTTGAGACTTCCTGGCTGGATCCTTCATCACTTGGAAAGCTTCCATCACTATCAAAACCAAAACCAAAGACAGGTGACTTTTAGCAGATGTAAAACATTTAATTCTAGCAAGGCTAGTGCCACATTTAACAGAAGGAATTACCATCATTGTGTGTTCTTGCATGGTTTTGTCTCTGTGCTTCATCTTATCTGTATGACAGCCAGATGAGAGAACTACTAAAATTTGGTGAAATTTAAATTTTTTGAAACTCATATCTGGCAATATTGCTAGCAAATTAAAGTAGAAAGGAAGGTGAGCTATACTGACCTATTTAAGAGGAGAAATAAAATATAATAAATGAGTTCATGTGTGTGTGTACACTGTCCAATGGTGTCCAATAAATGGCAACCACTGAAAATAAAGTCAAACAGTACTAACCTGGCAAATGTTAAGCCTATTCCATTGTCAGCAAATCTAGGAGAGAGAAAAAATAACTTGTTTTATAGAAAGCAGCTTCTTTTGATTAGCATTAAAATAAATACATTTTCAAAATTGGCTCAGAACTTGATCCAGGCAGGCAGAAGATGCTGAATCAGAGCTTGGCAGCTGAACTCATTTTCCATAAATACAAGCGGCTGGTTCAAAGCAAACTTAAAAAGATAACAGCAAAAAATATGTTTCTATATTTTTAAGCATACAAATCCAGTATGTTTCTGCTACCTTCCCAGAAAATAACACGACTAGATCTAATGAATGTAATCAGTTCTGCCAGCTCTGTTCAAAATTATTTACTTTAGCAACAGGCTCACATTTGCTCTGGAGGACTCACCCTGAGTTCTGAATGATGATGTCTCCACCTCTGACCCAAGCCCCATGGTCATTGTTTTTATAAGCTATTAATCTTTCTATAAGAGCAGCAACCCGGGGCTTCTCAGGATTTGCGTCTTGATGAGGCCGAAACCTTATAAATGAAAGACAGACAGAACTGTATTGGCCTGTAAGCAAATCTGCCTACATGTCCAAAATATTAAAACTACTGGCTGACATAGGAGATCAGCTCCAGTATTAAACACGTCCAAAGAAATGAAATAGAGAATCAAAAATTGGCTTAGGTTTGACTCGGAGACAGAAGATCTTTGTGGCACCACAGTTGTTCAACAACAAACTATCATGCTAAGCTAAGTCTAACATGAGCTCTTCCAATATCAGTCTACTTCCACCCTCTCACTTAAATTCCCACTGAAATGGAGAAAATAGTGCAGTATATTTTTTACATACTTTACACTCCTTATATTTTTTGTTTCCCCAATTTCTTCATAAGGCAGGAAAGCACTGAAGTTATGAGCAACCACCTATTTTATAGACAAATCTCAGTGGACAAATTCAAATATCTCTAATGCATTCCCTAATATAGTGTACTATAGGGTAATATGGTATATGTTGCAATCAATAGGATAAATCTCTTAACACTGTGGTCACCAGGACATCAAGTAGCTTAGCAATTCAATAGAGGAAAATGGGACAAAAATCTGATTGGAATGGTGTAATAGATCTATTCATAATAGCAGTCAGCAATCAGAGATGCAGGAGAAATAGTCAATATTTAGCTAATTTCTGCAGAAAGAAAATCATAAAAGCTAACTTGTAAAAGGAACTTGGGCTTACATTCAAAATTTCAAGCAACAAAATGGCTTTTTGTCTACGTCACTACTTATCTTATTTTTAGAAAAGAATGCATTGCTTTGTAGCTACTGATACTAGTTTGTAGTATCAGTAGCTACTTGTTTGTATTAACAAGTTATGCCACACCAAAATTACTTCCCTTTTTGCAAAGTAATTTCAGTTGATCAGTGGAATGCAGTAGACATAGTATACCTTGACTTCAGGAAAGCATCTCATAAAATTTCCCATTATGTCCCTAATAGAAAAATAGCAAGATGTGGACTAGATTACAATACCGACTAGTTGAAGATCAAAGGTTCCATTCTAGACGTCGTACCATTCAACGTATTTATAAGTAACTTGAATGATATGTTCAAAATATGACTTCTGGATGGCAGTGTACTTGACAACAAATTATTTATAGAATAGTGTTAAGATTCAACAGCATCTTCATATTTGAAACAATATGCAGAGGCAGCAATCTTTCAAGAGGAACATATGAAAACTCCTTTATTTGGATAGAAAAGTCAATGGCATAAATATTGTATAAGATAGGGACATCATCCAGACATCGGTATTCATCTGGCTAGCGTCCTGTCAGTACATGAGCGAGTTGAGGGCTGTTTGGAAACTGAAGCAGTATTTGCTGTGTGAGCAAGAAGGAGACAGCAAAGAGCCTGGGTGTGACTTAGGTCAACAGTTCTGTACTAAAGCTGGTTGCTGCTGTGAAACTAAAACTGAAACTCCTCTCCTCTGCTTGTGTTTTGCATTTGGAAGAGATTTATTTTCAGGTGAGGAGGGGGAGTAGAACTCCTTAGCATCAGAGGATGTTAGTAATAATAATATACGAATTCTAATGGTCATTTCGAAAAATCCTTTCTTAGTGAGCACCTAGAAGCCAAGAGGAACACACGTGCCAAATTTCAGGTTTGTAGGCTTTATGGTTCTGGAGATTTTGTGATGATGCATGAGTGGTATTTCGCTTTTATATATACATAGAAGATAGGGTCAAGATCAAGAGAAGTCATTTTGTGTTAGTCAGGCTTGAGTTATGATACTGCATTTTAGGAAGGACACTGATAAACTGAAGTAACTGGAGGGAAACAACCAAGAATTTAAAAGACAAACGTAAAATAAAATTGATCAGGAAGTTGGAAGTAGCAGATATTCTAGTCTTGAGTAGAGAGAGCTGCAGGGATACAACTGTTGTTTCCAATTACTTGAAGGGCAGTCATTAAGGAAGACGGGAAAGAAGTGATTGTAGCTGTTCCAGAAGAAACAGCGTGTTCAAATTACAAGTGTGGACATTGCAGAACACCCCACCTTCCCATATTAAGAACCGTTGAACAATGAAACAGGCTGTTTTGGGAGATGATTGATTCTATTCTGGAGGTATTTAAACTGAAGCTGGCTGGCCATTTGTCAGGGACGCTATAGTACAGGTAATCCTCAATTTACAACAGTTCACTTAATGGCTGTTCAAAGTTACGATGACACTGAAAAAAGAGATTTATGACAAATTTTTCACCCTTATGACCGTTGCAGCATCTCCATGGTCACATAATCAAAATTCAAAGGCTTGGCAACTAGTTCATATTTATGACCCTTGTAATGACCCGGGGTCACACGATCCCCCCTTGTGACCTTCTGATAAGCAAAGGGGGAAGCCAGACTCACTTAGCAACCAGACGACCAATTTAACGAACAGAATGATTCACTTAACAACTGTGGGAAGAAACGTCGTAAAATGGGGCAAATTCACTTAACAAACATTTCACTTAGCAACATACATTTTGGGCTCAACTGTGATTATAACTCGCGGACTACCTGTAGTGGAATTCTACACTGTCCAAATGCAGAATCCTCGAGATCCATTCCAGTTCTTTCATTCTACAATTGCAATAAAGATTGCCAAGTACTTTGTCCCGATATTAAAATTCTAGGTAAGATTTTCTTTAACCATTGTGCAGTCTATCCCCAAATTTCATTTTACCTTGCATTATTGTCCAAAGACAGGTATTCTCTTTTATCTGCAGCACTTGCATTGGTGGTTTTTACTCCTTTGTCAATAAATAAGCCAGCCTCAATAAAGGAAAAAAAAAGACAAATTAATCTTTTCCACAAATGAAAATCTGTGGATACAGTAAATCTTAGTGATACCTTCTAACAAGGGATAACTAGGTTTTCCAAGTACTTGGAAATATATTAAACACTCTTATATTCCACAATGGTCACTAAATATTTCAGAAAGACCCTTCGTGAAGGAGTCAAGAGGCAGATTATGGATACTCTTTTTGAGCCAAACACATGACTTGTATAATATCTGAAAGTTAGATCATTTCTCCCCCTCCCAAAACCAGATAATTGGCATAGTTACATAGGCTCAACATATCTGAATTGACCAACATCTTAGTGATATAACTTTTTAGCGACTAATCTGTTCTTTTTAATACAAACAAAAGGAAAATGCCTACAAAGTAATTTCAAATAATTGTAAATCAATTTTTGGGGGAGTTTGAGAAGATTAACACATGCCAGTTTACTATCTACGAATTAAGATTTTTTTTTTCCATAGAAAAAGAGCTTATAAATACCTTCACCGAAAGGACATAAATGAAATAGACAAATATTCCCATGAGGGAAGGAGTAGGAGCAAGGAAGCCATATCCTGTTTTTTGATCATTTGAAAATGTTAGGGAAACTACCGATTGTTCTCTCATATCCTGATACTGAATATACATTGCAATATTTATTCGGGGATCAGTTTCACTGCATTCAATGGGGATTACTTTTAGTAGGGATATGTAACTTCTATTATGTTCATCGAAACCAGTGGCAAATAGTTCAGGAAGGAAGGAAGGAAGCCATACTTACAAATGCTTATACATAATGAGTTGTGGATTATAAAGGATATGAGCAGTTTTTTGTTTTCTTTATTTAAAAAAAAGCCTCTCTCAAATTACCGGGGGGGGGAAAGAGTGGCAGAGGCATAAAAAGAACAAAGTTGTGACTGATACTATCTTAAAATTAATCACTGTTCAAACTTGCCAATATTTGACTTTGGACTGATGTTAACAAAATGAGTTAAACTATGTCATCTGCATATGCTTTAAAACAATACTCTGTATTTTACAAGGACCATTTATGCTGCAATTGCAATGTATATACACTAGTTTTAATAGTAACTGTTTTTATGGTGTTGGAAGAAAAACAATCCCTTTGATTATAATACCTCAAAAAGGTTAGCTAGGAATTTGATACACTGTCCATCATCTTATTCTCAAAAAGTCATTTATAAGTACAGTAGGAAAGTGATTATTTCAGAAATATATTCTTAACTAAAATTCCAAACCGAGACAAAGAAGAAGATTAGGAAAGATCATTGTGTATTTTTTCCTACATTAAAAATCCATGTGTGCTAACCAAAAATAATATGAAGCCTTTTTCTGTGGTGACTGTTATTGGAAGAACTCCAAAAGCTGTCTAAGAAACTGGCTCACTCCAGTGGGATTAGCCTGTCCCACCACACTGGCAGAAGGGACATGCTGAGAGAACCCTGTCAGCCAGGGAATTTCAGCTGGCGGGGTCCAGAAGACCCTTTTCCGCCATGACTCCCACTCTTTGAAATATCTTGCCCAACTCAGGTCAGATCTGTATCTACCCTTTTGGCCTTCTGAAAGGCCTTGAAGACATGGTTGTACCAACTGGCCTGGAGTCCCAATGAGGGTGTGGCATTTTGAAGGCAGATAACACCTCCTCGCCTTGTCCCTGTGCACACTTTGCTCCCCCTCTCTTCATCCTGCTTAGTTTTATTTTAACTGAATTTTAAGAACCTTATTTATTGTTTTAATGTTTTATACTACATTTTATTCAATGTCTGTAAGCCACCTAAAGTCATCTCTGGAGAGATAATAAATACATAAAAAATAAAAATAAAGTGTTGCTGGAAGTTCAAAAACAAGCTGTACAATAGATTAAGTTATAGATTAAAGGCATTCCATTGTCAAAGCATATATCAGATAAGTAAGTTCTGGCCAGCAAAAAATATGTAACCAAGTATCAATAAATACTAACCAAATAATTCTGCCTGGGGTTTTTATTTGTGCCTGCTCAATATTTTCAGTCAAATAATCAGATGAACTAATCTTAAAAGAAGTATCTGATTGCTTACAAGTGAGACCATGAAATTACAGTTAGTATTAATATATATAATATATGTTACATATATTAATATAGGTTAGTGCTAATCAGTGATGGGATTCAGCCAGTTTGTACTACGTTGGGAGAACTGGTTGTTAACTTTCTGAGCAGTTTGGTGAACTGGTTGTTGGAAGAAATCATTAGGGTGGAGAACCGGTTGTTAAATTACTCGAACCCCACCACTGGTGTTAATAATCTACAGGTTTAATAATGCAATATAGATTTATATTTTATTCAAGCTCTTTAGGAACCTCTCTTGAAGGATGAATACGAAAAAAAATTCTACAAGATGCTCCCTGTAAGCACACAATACCATATCAGTTGTGCATATAAAAATAGTAAATCTTTTTTTGGCAGCATGCATACTTACATTTCTGTGTTATATGTTGATTTTATAAACATAATGAATATTTTAAAATGAAGAAATGAATCAGTGTAATGAAACACAGAACGGCTTAAGGATCGTAATTATAATTCTAAGCATACTTACTACAAGAAAGTTATAGTGAAATAGCAGGATTTCCCTTTTGCCTAAACATATTAAAGAATGCCTTTGGCTAAACTATAAGATTTGTCTTCCATGAGTACAACCAGTTTTGTTTCATTTAGGTCACAATCCGTTCATAAACATATAAATCATTAACAGATTCAGTTACCTTAAAATTGGAGTGGACTTTGTTGTTATAGAAAATTCCTAGGGGGGTAAGTTCAGCTTTTGTTTCAGGGAACAATCCGTGGGAATCTCCTGTAGGAACTTTATGGAATATATACCATATTCCAGCATCCTAGAAATAAAAAATGAACTTCAGGGATGTGCCACTCTATTATTTTTTGTTAGATTTTTATCTTCAGGAATTCAAGATAATGTTTGCAATATTGCCATTGCCTAGTCCGTATTGGCTCAGGAATTGTGGCAATTGAAGTCTGCAAATTGTAAAATTGCCATAGTTGTCCACCCCTGATTCAATTCTCTTTCTACCTCCGTCATTACAGTACTAAGCAATTTGGGAGTCTTGCATTTAACTTTGGGTAAGAAAACCAAAACATGATAAAGGACCATTCTGTGTTTTAAAACCAAATTGCAGTTTGGGTCCACGAGACTTATTGTCATTAACTGTAATGGTTAGCTGCCACGATAATCTAAATACTGGACTAGAGTTAACTGAGCAGAGTTCTTCCCTTAAAAAGTTGAAAATTATATACTTAAAAAAAAAAAACCAAGTGGAATTGTACAGTGGCCAAAGAAAACAGTAGGTTTCTATCTATTGGGTAATTTTCTGGCTCTTAAGATAAAGCCTTCTTTGAATGGAGCTGAGCTCATAGTGATTTTGTGGACATGTGCACACAGTTTTCTTGGCTACATTATGGAAGTGGTTTGCCACTGACTCCTTCTGGGATGTTTATTTGACTTTCCAAGCTAGCCTAGAGTTGAAATTTCCTGGTAGTATTTCATCCAAGTACTAACTGGATCTGACTCTGCTTAGCTTTTCAAAATTAGACAAAGTTGGCTAGCTGCTACAAGACTATTGCAATAGACTCTTTTGATTTTCTCTTCCTGGGGAAATTGAGCTCCAAAATTGCTTTCCTTCTCTGGCATAAGACAAAAAAACAATTATTCCTGTTGAGGTATTTCATAATCCAGAGCAGGTGGGGGGGTTGTTTAACACTGCTGCCTTGCTTATATGCTGAGAAGAAAAAGTTAAAATATTTAAATAGATTAGCTACACAGAGTTGGCTACCAATATGCAGTCTAATATTGAGGCAGGCTAGGACTATACTGGAATTGGGAGGGAATGTGTTTTTCTTTTCTCCATTTTTAAAATCAAAAGTCTACCAAAAACATTGTTTTACTTTTTATTTTGACAAATGAATGGAAAAATTGGTACAAACTTAGAAGATTTTGGGAGGTTATAAAAAGAGCATTCAGTTCATGGATCTATGTCCTACAATAAACTATAGGTCAGTGGTGGCTAACCTTTTTTGGCTCCCGTGCCAATAATTGCGCGTGCGCTCGTGTGCCAGCACCCAGAAGGCAATGTGCACTGGCCTCTCCATGCCCTCTGGCATGCGACCCCCCCCTCGCGTCATGTGTCTTTGCGCATGCAACTCCCGCACACCCCCTTCTGCCTCCTGCACATGCGTGCTAGATCCCTGACAATCAGCTGTCGGGCGGCAGTGCGCGCATGTGCAGTGGGGCTCTTCCAGGCGACCTCTCGCGTGCCAGGGGAAATGGCTCTGTGTGTCACTTCCAGCACGCGTGGCATAGGTTAGCCAACAGGGCTATAGGTAGTCCTTGACTTACAACAGTTAGCTTAGTGACCGTTTGAAGTTACAACAGCACTGAAAAAAGTGCCTTTTGATCATATTTCACACTTATGAATGTTGCAGAATCCCCATGGTCACATGATTTACATTTGGATGCTTGACAATTGACTCGCATTGTCCCATGGTCATGTGATAATCTTTTGCAACCACCAGAAAAGCAAAGTCAATGGGGAAACCAGATTCATTTAACAACCATATTACTAATTTAACAATTGCAGTGATTCATTTAACAAATGTGTCAAGAAAAGTTGTAAAATGGGGCAAAACTCACTTAACAGAGGTGGTATTCAGCAGGTTCTGACCAGTTCTGGAGAACCAGTAGTGGAAATTTTGAGTAGTTCGGAATACTACCTGACTGACATCGCCCCCATCTATCCTCTGCCTCCTGAGTCCCAGCTGATTGGCTGGGTCTTCTTTTGTTGCCCTGCACAGGAGAACTGAGCTGGAAAGCAGGTTAATGGGGTGGGAAGGAAATGGGGATTTTACAGTATCCTTCCTCTGGAGTGTGGACAGAATGGAGATTTTACAGTATCCTTCCCCCTGCCATGCCCGCCAAGCCACCCCACCCCCACCAAGCCACGCCCACAGAACCGGTAGTAAAGAAATTTGAATCCCACCACTGCTTAACACATTTCTCACTCAGCAACATAAAATTTTGAGCTCAGTTGTGATCATGATTTGAGGACTACCAGTATACAATAGAATACAACTGAGAATAAAATTATATATAAAGTTCATTGTTTCTTACAAATAATAGCTTGTTCATATTTCATCTATATTAATATAAATATAAAACAAATCAGTCCATTCAGTTCATTTCTTGATGATATACAGGAAGTCTGAAGTATTTAACTAGTTTAATCCACATACATTATGAATAATTTGAAGCTTTCAATTCTAACCAAAACAATTGTTCTCTTTGGAAAGAGAACATTTCAGTGTGCTGGCTGAACAATTCAACTGATATGGAAAACTCAGAGATGTATATTTCTCTATATCAGGAAATGCTGATAAAAATAATGTTCTACAAAATATATGATTCAAATCCACATTTTAACCGTTTTTTATACATCTAAGAAAAACTGCTTTAACATCTAGGATGCTACAGATCTAGTTAACCAAAATGAAATACATAAGAAAGCAAATAACCTTACAAATGTATTGGTGCCCCAGAGAAAAAACATTGGTTATTGCAATATGTCAGACCTCTCACCTGTGAGCCAGCAGCTACATTGTTTATAAGATTATTGTTGGGATGAGCAATCCAAAATGTTGATACAGCCCTACAAACAATTGGTGAAACACAATTAAGAGTGACAGAAGACTCAAGTCTAACAACAGGAAAATACAGTTATGTAAACAACCATCATTAGTATTCAGAATCAGAGATCTCCAGCAATTTGATTTTTTGGCAAAGATTGTGAGATCTTTATGTTGCTCTTGCAAAAATACTTGCTTTTAAATGCTGAGAATAAAAGACTATCTTGAAATGGATTTTTCCTGGAAAATATCACATATCTCTTATATGAACCATCCCCATTGCATTAATCGTTCATTAAAATGTTCTTCAGAACATTGGGAAGGATTTTTGTTTTAAATCAGCGTTACAGGGTTGGTGAATCTTCTGGAACAGTGCAGAACTAGATCAGTGACGATCTACCTTCCACCAGAACAGCGGATAATGAAACAAATTCTTCTGATTCTGGAAGAGCTACCCTATTTAGATTCTTCTTCTGGTACACATTGCAAGCTGTAACATATATTTAGTTACCTGATTCTGACTCAGATTCGCTCTCTCAGACTAGCCTGAAATCTCCTCGTGCATTACATGATTTGAATCCAGATTTACTTATTATACCATTCACATTATTTCCAATTATGTCAGATGAGAGAGAATTTCTTATGTAGAGACCATCAAGACCATAATCAGAGCATTCAAACATCTCTCCAATTTACTCACATGCAATCCGTGGCTGGTACTGGTTCATAGTTTCCATAGACATGATCCCTGATTGCTGTGCACATTGTGCTATTTCTGTCTGTTGGCAGAAGGGTTCCTGGTTTGGTGACAAGTCCTAGATTATGAAACAATATATTCCTTTGCTCAATACCATCCTCCATGAAAAAACAATGGCCTAGTGTATTGTATCCAACAGTGTCTTTTATCTGCAGAAATTAAAAAAAATTGTTTCATCAGCTCTCTCTATACATAAGTAATTCTATATATAACTATGGGGACATGGCTCTCCTTGGAGATTACAGTTCAATTATGTTTTTTTTCATAAGTCCACAAATAAATCCACGGCAAACAAATCTTCAGGGTGCCTTTGAACCTGTTTCTACTAGGTTAATTTCTGAGTTTTTTTTTATTTCACAAAATAAATTAGTCACCAACAACTATAGCACTGCCAGGTGAACACATGAAATGTCCCTAGGTATTAGACCAGGGGTGTCAAACTCGATTTCATTGAGGGCCATTTCAGGGTTGTGTTTGACCTTGGGGGGGGGAGGGGGCTGGGGAGCATGGCCAGGGTGGGCACGGCCATCTTACATCACTCATCGAGGTTCCCTTTTTAGACACGATGGCTTCCTGCAAGGAACTGCTGGCAAAAACAGAGCTTGGTGAGGCTGTGCGTGGCCTGCCCAGGCTCCAGTTTCTGCCACTACAGCTTCCTGCAACCCTCTGCCAGTGAAAACAGAGCTGGGAGGAGGCTGCACACAGCCCACCAGGCCTGTTTACAGCTGCGACAACTTCCCACAACTCTGTGCCAGCAAAAATGGAGTTCAGGGAGGCTGCACATGGCCTGCCCGGGTTGAATTTTTGCTGGCAGAGGGTTTCAGGAAACCATCACAGTCAAAAACGGAGGAGGAGGGGGGGCACATATGGTCCCACTGAGCTCCATTTTCGCTGGCAGGGGCACCGTGGGCCAGTCCTTCATTGTTTCCCAGGCAGGCCCCTGGGCTAGATCTAAGCACTCCACAGGCCAGATCTGACCAGTGAGCTTGAGTTTGACACCCCTATATTAGACAATCATGTTTTGCTTCTTGACAAAGAAATACCCCATATTCTCTCTCTTTTATGAGATGGAAGAAATGAAGGTATCATAAGATACTCCCCTGAGTCTATAAGCAGTGATGATTCTAACAATTCTGCAGGATCAATACAAGCTGAAGGTTTGAATCTGATCTAGAAAAAGTCACAGATAGAATATTATGAACAGGGCAGCCCTCTCATACATACATTTTCCTCTCACTTTTTGAAATATAAATATACAGGTGAAACTCGAAAAGTTAGAATATCGTGCAAAAATTCATTTATTTCAGTAATGCAAATTAAAAAGTGAAACTAATATATGAGATAGACTCATTACATGCAAAGCAAGATAGTTCAAGCCGTGATTTGCCATAATTATGATGATTATGGCTTACAGCTCATGAAAACCCCAAATCCACAATCTCAGAAAATTAGAATATTACATGCAATCAATAAAACAAGGATTGTACATAGAACAATATCGGACCTCTGAAAAGTATAAGCATGCATATGTACTCAGTACTTGGTTTGGGTCCCTTTTGCAGCAATTACTGCCTCAATGTGGCGTGGCATGGAAGCTATCAGCCTGTGGCACTGCTGAGGTGTTATGGAAGACCAGGATGCTTCAATAGCGGCCTTCAGTTCTTCTGCATTGTTCGGTCTCATGTCTCTCATCTTTCTCTTGGCAATGCCCCATAGATTCTCTATGGGGTTCAGGTCAGGCGAGTTTTCTGGCCAATCAAGCACAGTAATACCACAGTCATTGAACCAGGTTTTGGTGCTTTTGGCAATGTGGGTAGGTGCCAAGTCCTGCTGGAAAATGAAGTCAGCATTCCAATAAAGCCCATCTGCAGAAGGAAGCATGAAGTCCTCCAAAATCTCCTGGTAGACGGCTGTGTTGACCCTGGTCTTAATGAAGCACAGTGGACCAACACCAGCAGATGACCAGTCCACCAGAAAGAAAAGTCAAAAAAATAAAAAAAAGCGAAAAAAATGCAAACCGAAAAAAAAGGTGCAAAAAAATGAAAGTGTCAAACCTGATCTAAGCCTTCTCTGAGAAAAAAAGCTTAATCCAGGGATGAATATTCTTCCACAATCCTAACTATTTAGAGCCCTTAAAGGGTGGTCTGAACACACTGAGACCGAGTGAAGAACTGGGGACCGTTACCAGGGGGTGTGTCCTCAGTTTTTCAACTCGGTCTGCAGAGCTAGGAGACTAGAGATTACCCAACCTGGACTCTCCCTTCGGCTCAGTGGAGAAGCAAAAGTTGCTCTCATCAGAAAAGAGGACTTTGGACCCATGAGCAACAGACCAGGTCTGTTTTTTTTAGCCCAGGTAAGACGCTTCTGACGTTGTTTGTTGTTCAGGAGTGGCTTGACAAGAGGAATGGGATCCATCTATGTGTGGTGGCTCTTGATGCACTGACTCCAGCCTCAGTCCACTCCTTATGAAAGTCCACAACACTTTTGAATGGCCTTTTCCTGACAATCCTCTCCAGGCTGCGGTCATCCCTGCTGCTTGTGCACCTTTTTCTTCCACACTTTTCCCTTCCACATAACTTTCTATTAATGTGCTTTGATACAGCACTTTGGGAACATCCAACTTCATTTGCAATTACCTTTTGAGGCTTTCCCTCCTTATGGAGGGTGTCAATGATGGTTTTCTGCACAACTGTCAGGTCAGCAGTCTTTCTCATGATTGTGATTCCTACTGAACCAGACCGAGAGACCATTTAAAGGCTCAGGAACCCTTTGCAGGTGTTATGGCTTAATTAGCTGATTAGAGTGGGACACTTTGAGCCTAGAATTAGAAATAATTGAACTTTTGCACGATATTCTAATTTTTCGAGTTTCACCTGTAATGCTGCCTAGGTTATCTTTTCACAATATTCTAATTTTCTGAGATTGTGGATTTGGGGTTTTCATAAGCTGTAAGCCATAATCATCACAATTATGACACATCACAGCTTGAACTATCTTGCTTTGCATGTAATGAGTCTATCTCATATATTAGTTTCACCTTTTAAGTTGCATTACTGAAATAATTGAACTTTTGCACGATATTCTAATTTTTCGAGTTTCATCTGTAATGCTGCCTAGGTTATTCTAATAACATTTCTAAATATGGTTATAATCTGGGGTTTGGAGGAAATCATGGTTAGCAAAGCCATACCTTAAACATAATGGATTGATGTTAAAAAAGAAAAGCATTTCTTTCTGTACCTCTGCAATCAAGGCTGGCAGCAAAATCAGGAATACTGAAAGACCTGTTTTGTTTTGGTCATTTGCACATTTAGTCTCCAAACTTTTCATTTATTCATTGCTCTTACCAGCAAACCATTTGTGGCATGAATTGACACACATCTGGAGAAACAATGATGAATTGAGAGCCCTTCTACATAAGTCCTATAAGTATATCCTCCTTTCTCATCCACATCACCACAAAGGTGAAAGTGAACAGGGTAATTGCCAGGTATTTGCTGACCCATCTGCTTCAGCTCCACATAGGAGAGATGAACAGATGTGAAATTCTTTAAAATCTGGAAGAACATGAAAAATAATTCGATTTACTGTCCATTTACTGTCCACATTTTCTTCAGTTAAAATACTTGGGACATCTTAAGAAACATATTTAAACAAACAATGCATCATCAATAAACTAAAAAAATATGCAGCATAATGCAAATCATATCCCAACATACTATACTCCGAGAGAGATTAGAGCAAAATATCAAAATTTAAATTTCCATTTTAAATTCTTTTCACATTTGGGTTAATGCAAGTAATCTAGGATTAACTGTATTAGCAGAACTAAAAAGGGTAATTAAATATTACAAAAAGTAGCTTATTACTAAAAAGGAGACTATAAGAGAAAATTCCTAAACTAAAAGATTTTTAGGGTTCTTTTTTTGTTATGCTAATTATCTCAGCCAGGACTATTCCTATGTTATTAAATATTAATGATCCAGATTTTTTTTAAAAAAATCAATGTTTATTTAATAATAAATGAAGAACCTAGCAGCATGGATTTAATTACTCACAATTATAAGTTGGGCAATAGTCACTAGAATTAATTACCAAAGTTCTGTAATATTCACAATTTTCTCAATCAAGTGTGTGTGTGTGAAATCAAACAGCAACTTAATTAAGGGTTCTTCCAACATAATCTATAAAGCTTTTGACTGATACAGTGCAATTATAGGAAGGTTTAGTATCATATATGAATTGTTATAATAAAATATTTATGATAATAGGGAATTTTATAGCAAAGAGTTCTAAGCTGAAAGATCATCTTATATAGATAGTCCTTGTTTATCAACAATTGAGACCAGCAATGGTTGCTAAGTGTTGTGGTCATTAAATAGGTGGTACCTGGCAAAATAGTAGTAACTATGAGAGGGATCTTGGAGTCCTAGTGTACAATCACTTAAATATCAGCCAGTGAACTTACAACCTTATTTCTCTTATGGTCATTAGGCAATGGTGGGATTCAATTTTTTTTTACTACCGATTCTGTGGGCATGGCTTGGTGGGTGTAACAGGAGAAGGATACTGTAAAATCTCCAGTCAGAGGTGGTATTGGCTGGTTCTCTGAACTACTCAAAATTTCCGCTACTGGTTCTCCAGAACTGGTCAGAACCTGCTGAATACTACCACTGTCATTAGGTGAAGCAACTACATGACTAAGACTTAGAATTTTACTTCTGCTTTTTGTATTAACTCTGTGTGTTGCAAGTCAGTTGCACCTCACACAAATGGTGAAGATGTGGCAATAGCATGCTGCAATGATCATAAATGCCATGACTGATTGCAAAATTATTATTTTTAACAACGCTATAGCTTTAAATGTTTGCTGCATGAAGCAGTCAGTAAGCAAGGCTTACTTATGCTTTTAAAGACTTTCAAGAGAACTCGTACCTGCTATAAGAATTCTGTATAACATGGGGAGTTTTTCTTTTTAAATAATGTGGCTATACACTTTGCTTTAAGTATTGCCTAATAACAATTAATAACAAGTATTAATTTAATCTAAACACAAATGTAATATTTAAAGTAACCCAACTATGAAATTAAATATAGAAGTATAGGTGGAAAGCTCCTATTTTTAATAATCAATATCATAACCTGTATCATCTCAACAGTAAATAAATCAAGAATCACTGTAATTGAGTAGTTGCAGAATAGAATTAGCGGGCTAAATTTGGCTTCTGAACATCATGCCATAAAAAACCAACACTATTTAATAAATGAACTTAGAAATACAGAGCTACAACCTGATTAATATTTCACACAGCTGCTCAACCTAATGCTTAACAGTCATTAAATAGTATGAAACTAGGATGGAGTTCCCTCCACTGTGTCCTATTTGCAACGGCAAAAGCCACTGGAGTCTTGATAGGATGAAATTAAACTTTTCCTTCCACACCTTGATATGTCCACCAAAAGTATCATAACTGAAGAATCTGCAATCTTTGCCCGTATAGCAGGAATCTTCCATCTCTCCTTTGATTACGATGTTTCTGGTAAGAACCCCAACCTCTGCCCTCATATCCACTCCATCAACGATTTCTCCCATATGCAGGAATTGAGGCATTTCTGGTTCAAAAGATAGAAAACAAATGAAGAGAAGGATGAAAATGACATCAGGGTGGGATGCTACCAGTTCTGCCCGGCTCAATAGAACTGGTAGCTTTAAAGAGTAGCAGACACCGAACTGGTTCTGTGTCTGCTGCTGTTTGGCCTGCCCACCCACCTGGGCTCTTACCTGTCCTTTATTTCCTGCTTTTTCAACCTCAGCTGCTTTGCGCGGCACAGCTGAGGTTGAAAAAGCAGTAAAAAAAAAATAGCACCCCCATGCAGCACTTATCAACTGTCTGGGCGGCACAGCTTAAGGTTTATTTCACTTCACGTGTGCACAAAACGTAATCACCAAACCGGTAGTAACACCGTTTGAATCCCACCCCTGCCCTTCATGACTGTAAATACAAGTAGCCAACCGGTACAATTATCATGCTCATTTTAGCTTCATTCAAAAAACAAAAACAAAAAAACCACCAGCAGCTACTTGCCTCTGAAAAGATCAGATTTGGTTTACAAGGATTTGGTTTTTAACACTGCCTGAAAATATAATGCAGCAAAAGTAAAGTAGGAAAAGGGGTTTTTTAACCATCCTCCTCCCCCCAACTTAGCATAGGACAAAAAGTGGATTTCGTCTCCATGAACTCTTCTTTGATTTTTTTTTACCAGGCTTAGAATAATTTTCATAATTTAGGTTTAGATATATGCTTATTTATATGTGTTAACATTCATACGTATATCTGCTTTTCTTTTCTGCTCTCCATTTTGCAGCTTACATAGTTGTGTTCAACATGATTGTTGTTGTAAGAAAATTGTTCTTGACTAAACATCACATCATCTCTTAATGACATGCTCTAAATTCCAAGGTTTTCCCAGTTAGAAAAATCAATTATTTTTCAATAAAAATGAAACAAAAGCTTTACTGGTACCTTATTTTGAAGCATCAAGAACTTACAAAGTCCCGTTCATCACCTGATGACGGCAATGATCACCAGTAATATAAACCCTATGGCATGCTATGGCAAGGCTTTGCAGAATTACCCATACTTTGTTATCCATACTATTTGTAAATATATAGCTAAAAGGTTCTTCCAGGAATAAGAAAAATGTTACTATAATGGCAATAAAAGCAATGCTAAAGTTCTAATCCTATGTATAGATGATGATTGCTAGAAAGGAAAGAAAACTATAGAAATAGAAGTTCTGCTAGGGAATCTGATTGATTTCTTAAAACAATAGACTTGTTTTAAGTGATTTCCTAGAACAATAATATACAGTACTGGACAAAAGTCTTAGGCCACCATCCACTTTGTTATTTCAGTAAAGTTTTAATGACCATCCATAATTATTTTTTTGATCGTGAATGCCACAGCTTGAATATTCAGTTTGTTGATTTCCCTTTGAGTGACTTTGTTGGTACAAAATGATTTTTTTGTCTGTCAAATTCTATGCTCTTTGGCATTTTAACTGGAATAATATGATTAAAAGTTGGTCTTATTGGCAAGCTTCCAATGAATTGCACTCATACATGTGTCTGTACTGCAGGCGTGTCAAACTTGTGGCCCGCAGACTGGATGCGTCATGCACTGGCCACGCCCAACCCCATTTTAGCGAAGGGGAAAAAAGTTGTGATATATCATGTGATGACAACGTGATGACGTGAGTTTGATACCCCTGCTGTACTGCATGTAATGCTCAAGCACATCTTGCACAAACCTGGTGTAATAGACCTTTTTGTACGACAGTCATTTTGGCAAGAAATCATAGGACACAGCAATGATTGTGCTTGGGGTTCCATTCCATTTAGATCTAGAGCAGGGGTTCCCAACTCCAGGGCCAAGGAACTGGGTTGCATGCAGCTGGAAGTGAGTGGTAGGCGAGCAAGTTTCATCTCTATTTGCAGTCTGTGATGACCCAGGGCATGGCACAGAGATAACACAAACAGCTGGTAGTTCAAACCGCCCCTTTATTGCTCCAACTGAGTCCCCAAATATTCCCACATTCACTACAAATACTGGAGCAAAGCTCTCACATGCACCTTTAGAAGCCTCTGGCTGCAAGTAGTCCAGTAAGCCAGGTTAACCAAACAGGAATGAGAACCAGCAGTCCAATAAGCCAGGTTAATCAAACAGTAACCAGAGCAAGAAGTTCAGCGAAGCAGGCAAAGTGGCAAGCCCCACAAGACAGAGTACAGCAATCTCCAGGCTTTGGTAAGTGCACACAAGACTCCACAGATTGAATGCTTGTTGCTGACAAATGCCCCTCCCACTGGCACCTCCTTACATCTCAATCCCCTCCCTCGTAGCTGGCTCAATCTGCGTTGATCTTGCAGTCTGTCTTCCCTCCTAGCTCTCAGATGGGGAGATTGACTCCTTGCTCTTCTCCTGAGTTCTCCCTGTCTACAGGCCTTACTAAGTCAGAAAAGCCTTGCCTGGACTGACTCTACCCTTCCCCAGTTTCCTCCAAGGCCAACGGAGCCGGCCTCTCAATCTCTGTCAATTCCAACTCATCTTCCCCTGCAGGTTCAGACTCTTGACAGGGGCATGACACAGCCATTCTCCAGTGCTATCATCATCACATCAGTTCCACCTCAGATCATCAGGCATTAAATTCTGATAGGAGTGCAAATCCTACTGCAAACTGCGGATGTGAGGGATCTAAGTTATGCACTGCGCCCTCCCCCTGTTGTGGAAAAATTGTCTTCCATGAAACTTGTCCCTGGTGCCAAAAAGATTCAGGATCGATGATTTATAGGACCCAGTATCTGCTGTTGCTTAAGTGCAAGGGGAGGTAACATTAAATACTTGGCACTTTAGCCTAAGGAAACGATTTTTTTATGCTTTTTCCTGTTTTTGAAAACCGCATACAAATTTCCTGTGTTTTCTGGTTGTAATCTAATAAGGAGACTGAGACATAATTATATATGGTCATTATACCATTGCTACAATAAAAAATGTAATAGTGGCCTAAGACTTTTGCACAGCACTGTATAAACAATAATACATAAACAAATGTAATAGAAAAAATACAACTTTTTGGTAAGTGCAATAGGAGATTTGCTATTAGCTTAGAAACATTATTTTTGTATTACTCAGAATTTTCTCTTTTAAATATATTATAGTAATGGATTATTATTGGAAATAATTTGTTATTAATGTTAGCAGCTAATAATCTAACACACTGAAATGCTTTAAGTATTTTGCAATTGTAAGCATTAAAAACAATCTTGCAAAGTCAGTATTTTGTCAGACAGTGACTGACACTTCTTAAGTCACTTTAAGGCTAAAGCAAGATTATAACCAAGAACTTTTTGATTAACCACACAGATTCTTAGCTTTCAATACTTCTCAGACTTGCTTACTGAGCAATTTCCTTAGATGTGAACTGCCTGTAGAAATACAACACCAGAAGCCAGACAATCTGCCAAAGGTTTAGCAGCCAACATAAGACTGGGGGCACATGTAGATGTATGTAAAGGGGCAAAAGGCTAATGACTATAGATAAGGATGTTTTAGTGATAGCAGCCCTGCCTTTGACTGAGAAATTCTGCAAAGTAGAGTTATGGAATGAAATTTTTTTTCAATTTGAGAATGGTGTGAAATATGCATGCAAAGCAATAATACAAAGTATATGCACATAGATTATTGGTCTGAATTGATGAGAAATACTAGGATCACACAATTCTCCATGTAAAATTTTGAATAAAGACCGTTCAAGACTTCACTATTTTATTGATGCTCCTGAGGGGTTAGATACACTAGAGTGGACAAAAGTCTCCTTACTTTGTTTCCCATGGTAGCATTTCTATCCCTTTAATTATGTTATGCAAATCTACTGGACAGTGTAGGCATAGAATGAGGGCCTGAATAGTGAAAGGGATTCAAATCAGCAGAGGTGCATTCTATGAGTATAATAATAACAACAACAACAACTATAATAATAATAATGCCAGCTAGCCCTGTTCCACATATTTAAATGTAAACTAATCGATCATTCATGTCATCCTTGACTTACAAGCATAATTGGGACCAAACTTTCTGTCCCTAAGCAATGTTGTCATTAAATAATTGCGTCCAATTTTATGAACTTTGTTTGGTGTAGTTAAGTGAATAATCATGGCTGTTAAGTGAATCCAGCTTCTCCCACTGACTTGCTTATTGGCAGTCCACTGGGAAGTCCATAAAAGCAATAATGTGACCCAAGGACGCTGTAATTACTGCACATAAATGCTGGTTGCCAAGTCCCTGAATTTTTATCACATGACTGTATGGACCACTGCAACAGCGGTAAGTATGAGGACTGGTGTACGTCACATTGCTGGTATAACTTTACACAGTTGTTAAACAAATTGCTGTAAGCCAAGGACTATCAAAATTGTATAAGACAGCATTCTCACAAAAAATAGTTTCAATATGTCTGCACCAACAAACCAAGTAAAAGATGAACAATCCAGCTGAAAATGAGAATCTGATGAGGTACCAAAAATTTACTTTTTTCCAAATTCTATGCAGTTGAAAT
Source organism: Bungarus multicinctus (assembly GCA_023653725.1). Lineage (NCBI taxonomy): Eukaryota > Metazoa > Chordata > Lepidosauria > Squamata > Elapidae > Bungarus > Bungarus multicinctus. The sequence continues at coordinate 206,985,444 of CM042834.1, forward strand.
GTATATAAAAACTTAACATTTTACCCTTAGTATTAGAAAGGAATGCATGCATGCATACACGCATGTGCACACATACAGGCGTGCCCACAAATGGACACACGCAAAAATAATAGCTTCAGAAATTGAACGAACAAAATGGCTTTATAAGTCTGAGCTGCTCTTTGAACAATATTAGATTATCAAAATACTTAAATATGTAATGAACACTCTATTTTTTTCCTGAATTCCTTTATCTTCTATATTAGAAACAAATGTTTCCACATAAAAATGGCAGTTTCTTCATTAAAATATACAATGTCATGTTTTCTTATAAAGTGTAAGATTCTCTTTGCACTGGATGAACCTTGTGCTAGGAAAAATAATTCATTATAAAAAAGTAGCTATGTTATCTTATTTTTGAACGAATGAGACCAATGTGTTGAATCTTAGCATATTAATCTCATTATAGCAGATCTGTAAAAGTTGACTTTTGGCTTTATTATGGCTTTTTCATTGTGGTTGCCACATTATGGATTTTTTTGTAACCATTCAATGTAGAATATAATTTTTGTTCAGACTCAAATCCTTCAAACCAGATGATGTAAAGATCTAATTCAGAATTAATGAATACCAACATGCAAAATAATAACAGTTACAAAAAGAAAAAATAATGTATTGTGGCTATGCTGGATGCTTAACAGCAAAATGAAGTTGATTTCTTGCACAAAAATCCAGCCGGACTGTACATGCCTGCAAAGTAGGAAAGGATGAAGCTCTTGACAGATTTTTGGAACACTGAAGGAAACTGGATATTAAATGAATAGAAAGCCGAGGAACTGCTTCCATATGGGAATGGTTTGCTTGCCTTTCCTCATTCATGTGAGAGTTGGCACAAGCTTTCTGCAGATGCTGAAGTCTGAGGACTAAGAGAAGCAAAGAATAAAATTTCACTAGTAAGATGATGAGATCCATATTTCAAGCAGAAGGGACAGCTCACTACAGCAAGATAAAATTATCCTGAGAATACTTAGGATTCATGAAATTAAAGGCAATGGGGAAACTTCAATGTCACCGATTCTTGAAATATTAGGGTTATTCCTGTGTTATCTTCAATACCATCTAAATTAAGGTACAGTAATCTCTTCTTCACCACAATAATCTGGTTAGGATGACATTATCCTTTCCTGCCTTCTTACATTCAGGGTCCACAAGCTTAATAACACACATTCAATCAACTTCAAAAATCACTTCGGAAGCAATGCATCCACAAGTTCCTAATCCTGGCCACTTGTTCAGTGAATGTTCAAAGTTACGATGGTGCTGAAGATTTACAATGGGTTTTCATAGTTGTGGCCATTGCCGTATCCCCGTGTCACATGATCACTATTTGAGCACTTGGCAACTGGCTCACAATTACAATGGTTGCAGCATCCAGCAATCAGGTGGTTGCCATTTGTGAACTTCACTGCTAGTTTCAATAAGCAAAGTCAATGGGGAAGCTAGCAAGAAGTTGCAAAGAGCAATCATGTGACTGTATAAGGCTTGTAACAATGCAAACTTTGCCTGACAACAGCAACTGGGACCTGTGAAACTAGTGTTGTAAATTGTCACAGTCATGGTATGTATGTATGCATGACATATTTATATCAGGCCTCAAAGCAGTGAACATATCCAAACACACTTTCCTCTTACAATTTTATTATTATATACTAATAACTTTACTGTACCTAGATGGTTCTGGAAACAGAAGCTGCTACCAAATATATTGTTCTTCCTACTCATCTTTAGTGATTTTTTAACTAATGAAAGTCTACAGGAGATATGTATATAGAACTTAGGAGAAATATATTATCTCCTAGACTACAGTATTTTTAAGATTCCTCTTTCAATCTTTAAGACAAATGAGAAATAAAGCAGTTTACTAAAAGTTAGCTCTTCTCTTAGAAGCTAAGCTCCTGTTAAATCTTCAATTAAGAATTAAGAATTAAGATTTCAATAAATATTAATCATGAATTTTCAAAATAATTATAGAATCTTTCAGATGTTAACCATTTAATCATGCAAATATGATGGACACTATAGAAATTAGATAAAAAATGATTATATTCATAGTGATTTTTAACCAGTATTATACTGAAAGAATTCAAAGTTCATACTAACCTGTTCAGGGCACTATAATTACTACTAGTATAACTCAGCTTAAATGGATGTCCCTAATTTGAATACACCTTAAAACCATACAATTATTTAAGACCATTTAAGAGTTACTTTAAAGCAGCCATGTTTTCTGGGCTAAGAATAATAATTACATCTGATTTTGAGGGAATGGACAGATCTCCATTATTTTCCAACCTCTGCAACATTTCATAGGAAATTGTTTTATTTTGCTTTGCATGATTTTTGTCTATCAGAGGATTGTATTTCTTAACATCTCAGAAGCATTAGGCTATGAAGAAATATAACATCTGAAACACACCTGTCTTTCTGAGTAAGGATTTGCATCAAATTCTGGTTAGCCAGCCTTAAGATATAGTTAGAGGTGGTAAGTTTTACAAATCCAATATAAGAGAAGGGCAGAGCGGAGAGGAAAAAATGATCCCAATTCTTAGTAAAGAGATCTGCACTAAAGTTTTACTGCTTGGTATAAGAGTGAATTTTCATAATAACATTACTGTCCAACATGAGAAATCATTTATCTCTGTAGCAGACATAAGACAAGCATTACAGAAAGAAATAATGATATGCTGAAAGCTTCGGTGCTTAACACAGCCATCCCAAATAAGGAAAATGCATGGAAGGGAGGAACAATAGAAAAGGAAAAGCTTATTCACAGATTACCAGAAACAGTAGATGTTTTTAATTGGCATTGACCCAACTTTAGTTGAACAGAATCATCATTTAGGTTATAAAAACGGGCATGTGGATGCAATTGTTTGATCAACTCAGATCAAATCAAATTCACTGAGTCTCTGATTCGCCTTAGAGCAAATAAATTTAAAGCAGCCTTTCCTTTCATAAGCACTGTGCCTACAGAATCAATGCCAGGCATGCCACATCAGAGTCACTTGAGGATTTTAGCAGTGGTGGATATGAAGCAGCTAGAAAAATATTCTCAAAGCAAAAAGTCACCAGGGCTGTGAAACAGCAGAACTATACCTTGTGAAAACAAAACAAAACAAAACTTACTAGATACAATCATTTTTACTTCTCAGCTCTTACCTTTCACTTTGACTTGGTATTTGTTGCATTCTGGACAAGGAAGGAGTGTGAATTCCTCTGTTTGATACATAGAGTAATCAGTGCTTGCCACAACAATCTGGTCTCCAGGCTTCCAGCTGCTAACATCTTCTGACAAATCCATTATCACTCCATGCACAGCTTTAACCTGAAAACCCCACTTTGGAACACCTTGGAACAAAAAAATAATGATTTTCTTGGTTCAATTTTTTAAAAGTCACTTTTGCAAATGTTCAAATTGTATTACATCAAAACAGCTTAATGTACATGCAAATCAAATCAAAAAGACCAAAGATACTACAGAAGCTAGAGTTAAACTCCCTATGATTTTTCACCAACATCTATCAAAAATAATTGCAATAATATTTTTAAGTTTATTCTTGTGGATTATGAATGAGGAACCACCACTTGTGAGGAGTTAGGGTTTTTTCACATAGACAATGATTTCTTGAATGAAAAACAAGGCTAAAACTGCAGAATACATTTAAAACATAAACATTTAAATTAATTTCTGTGGGTTTTTTTGTAAACATTTTAGATCAAAAGATATGATTGCTACAATTAACAATTCTTTCACTAATATTAGAAAGGTTGACATTTTATAAAAAACAATGCCCCCCCCCCCCAAAAAAAAAAAAAAAACTGAACAAGAAAGCAATACTGGGTTTTCTTGCCAGCAGACTTATCTTGTATATCTATTCCCAAAGCTCCATATTTTTGTGTTTATTAAAACAAGGACATAAAATAGACGTTTTGATTATTTTAAAACTTTAGATTTTTCTTTTTACCCTTCTGGCCTCCAAACAGACTACAACTTCTTATGATCAACATAAGGTACATAGCAATAAGATGCATTCTAAATACAGCAAACTTAGCTGCACAAGATAACCAAAATAAATTTTGTTTTCTAAAATAAAAAATAACATATTCCTACCAGCAATCCATTCACTGAAAGCCCTCACAATAAATTTCTGGCCATCCACTGTGAAAAATTCTTTTTCTGCAAGAGCCTTTCCTCCTGTACTGTGATTTTCATAGTCTCTCACAGATTCATTACAAGATGAATTTCCTTCACCAATTACACTCACTAAAGCCCAGGCTTGCCTGTAAGAAGAGAGCACAACTTTAAATACTTACCCTAAATAGGGTTTGTTAAAAAAAAAAAAAACATGGGAAAATATCAATAATAAAAAATCAAAAAATCAAAGAAAAATATTCTTCACTTTGATGCGTTAAGGAATATTTCCTATTTGTTCAATTTCATTTGTCAGAAAAGTAGCTTCAGTTGTTCAGTTGTTATTGTTGTCATATGTTGTCACAGACACTTGGCATACTGATGGGACTAATAGGGATTATAATATTCTCATTAGGACAAGTATCTTGTTGTCACGTGGCTAGAGATTTCTTTCATGTATTCAAGAATTAATTCCAAGAAAGGACTGCTGAAATCTCTTGAACTTAATTCTTTACACTCCTAAGATGATATGCAAACCAAAAGAGATAACAGCTTGTTAAAAAAAAAATCCTACTTATAGAGAAATATTCAATTTCAAATGATTGGAAATTAGCACTTCCACTGACTCTAACCTAAAGCCCATTACTGTATATGTGACAGTAAAACAATAATGACAATAAAACAAAATTAGTAAATTAGGATACAATTTTTCTATGACAATAAAACAAAATTAGTAAATTAGGATACAATTTTTCTTAAAAAAGGCACCAGTGGATTTATTTAGTCTTATGTAATGTGAAGATTGATGGAGACAATATGAATCAAGGAATTATTTTTTACATATGGAGAGGAAGGAAGATAACTTTGAATTGAAGGTACTTCCTCAAAAATGGAGATTATATAACAAAGTTATAAATACCAAAAAAAATCCTATTTGTTTGCTGGGGGAAAGGAAATCAATCATTGTGCCTCAGCGCTGCTGTTGAACATCTTAATCCATTGGCAGGAAGGCCTCACTGTAGATGCCCTATAAATTATTTGTTCAAGCTAGAAAGTAAGCTAAGATCAACTTCTCTATTCTCCCTATCTCCTGAAAATGAGCCACGGTGGCGCAGTGGTTAGAGTGCAATATTGCAGGCTACTTCTGCTGCTTGCTGGCTACCTGCAATTTGGCAGTTCAAATCTCACCAGACTCAAGATTGACTCAGCCTTCCATCCTTCCGAAGTGGACAAAATGAGGAGCCAGATTGTTGGGGGCAATATGCTTAAGAGAGGTCTGTAAAGCACTGTGAAGTGGTATGTAAGTCTAAGTGCTATTGCTATACATTCTTGACAGAAAGTTTCTGCCTTTACAGCTACTCCTACTTTCTACACTGGGTCTATACTTTAGATACCTTTAATTTCCTAAGACCAGAACCAAGAGATTCCCATTTTCTCCCCCTCTTTCAATGTGTGCTAACAGGTATTAACATTTCTAGTAATAATTTCACTTACAACATCTAGAATTGTTGTGGAAGGAACTGTTCTTGTTATTGTTTTTTTAATATTTAAAATTGGTAAGCATGTTATCCAATTGACTTTTTTTTTTAAAAAAATCATTCATTCTTAAACATATAAGAAAAAGAATCCTGCTGCTGCAACTTTGGTTCTGGAAATACAAGATATGTGCAGTTTGGGGATGGAAATGTTGAAATGTTTCAGGGACTTAACTAAACATAGGACGAATTATAAAATATTATTTTACAATGATGAATAAGTTTAAGAAGAGAATAACTTTTAGAAATGTAATTGATGTTTAAGTCCATTAAAATTCCCACTTTGTTGAAGATGCAATTTTCAAATGCAACAGTAAGATGTATTTCTGTTTCATCAAACTGTTTTTTTTTTTAAAAAAAGGGGGAGGGGAGTTTCATGTTGATATCAGATCTAGAGTTTGGTACTTCAATTTCTATACTCTTGACTAAAGCTTGTAGTTGTTTAGAAAAGGCCAAGGTCATAATATACAACAACAACTCTGTTTTATTGTGATGTTAAAATTTCCCGCACTTTTTAAGTTACTGCCTTTTTCTCTTAAATTTTAAAATTCCTGGAGAGATGCTAAGCTTTGTAACTTATCAATGTGTAGCTATTAGAGGCTTCTTTAAAGCAAGAATGAAACATCATTTTCCAAGACCCTCAATTTCAGGTCAAAGACATGATGATAGGCAGTAAACTGATGTAAAGAAGAACAGACTTAAACCTGTTTTGACAACATGGAACTAAAAAAGTAAAGGATATTCAGTTGAGTCAAAGGATTAAGAATATTCAGTTTAGTCGAAAGAAAAAAAAAGCCATCTGTGGATGGAATTCAGTCAGATTTTAATAGACTCTAGCACAATGAAATTTCCTTCTCCCACTCCTCCAAGTCTGCTTTGGAAAACTGGAATTTTCTGAATCTAATTTTGAAGACATGGCTAATTTTGAAAATAGAATAAACACATCTTTATAGTTTCAATTTCTAGAGGATTAATGAAACTGCTCTCACTGCACACAAATATGCCATTGGTACTCCAATAAATTTAATACACTGAACATGATGATTTTTATGAGCATATCCTAATTAGTTCAGGGAATTTTTATGAGCCATTTGCAAATTGAGAAGCCTATAAGCCAAATAAAACAAAGTATGGTAAAACACACTGCCCAGATTGTTTCTCTTTGTTTTGGGCTATCTGCAAATTGAGTATTTCAAAGCATTAGTAAAGCACAGAAATTGGTTAAGAAGCAATATGCAGAATAGTTCTTTCCATATTATCAAAATAACAGATTTGCCAATTTGTATAACCATGTTTTTGGGGCCCAATTCATTTCTTCTAAACAGACTGTTTGCTTGCCTGCTTCAGCTGATCTGATATAGTTTCTTAAGGTGATACTAATCTCCTGAAGACACTTTTGAATTTGCAGTTTTCTTCCTTCTTCTCTATCTTTTCTCAGCCTCCTCTCTCTCTCTCTTTCTCTCCCTCCTTTTGTGTTGGCAGTCCACAGGCTTGATTGATTAAGATATGAAGGGCTTATGATCAATTCACAACTATTTTTAACAATGGAATGTAAGCATCTTTATGTATACAGCACAAAATCATAACATGTTTCTCTACAGGGTTAGGCATTATTATTATTAATTTATGTTTAAACAGTCAGTAGGAAAGGCTGCTTAAGTAATCACTAAACTCCTTCTACTTAACAGATGCCTCATTTCTACAGCTCAGCAAATCCCACAGCAGTCAAGACTAATAATGTTGCTATGAAGTAATTCCTCAAGTGAGGAATATAGCAAACATAATAATCCCCCTCAAATCAATCAGAAATAATAGCTGCTTGAATATTACTCAGTCACTTGTACAATCATTATAATTATAATTCAATCATTTCTACTGAAAGATTATTCATGTATTAACATCACATTTTAACTCCGCATTTCCCAGTGTTGGAGCCCTCTAGAAGTTCAATTCTCTTAATTAGTATAATCATTGCTGAGAAATTTTGGAGTTATAGGCAATATATCTGATTTGGGAAATATTATTTTAACCGCCATTCTATTTTACTGGAGGCAACATCTTATTAAAGGTAGTCCTCAGTTTACAACAGTTCATTTAGTGACCATTCAAAGTTACAATGGCACTCAAAAAAAATGACTTATGATTGTTTTTCATATTTATGACTAATGCAGAATCTCCGAGGTCCATGATCAAAATTAGACACTTGGCAATTGACTCATATTTATGATGGTTGCAGAGTCCCGGAGTTATATTTTGTAACCTTCTGAGAAGCAATGTCAATGGGGAAGCCAGATTCCCTTAGCAACCATGTTATCACCTTAAGAGCTGCAGGGATTCACTTAATAACTGTGGCATGATAGGTTGTAAAATAGGGCAAAATTCACTTGCTAACTGTCTTAGTTAGCAATAGAAATTTTGGGCTTAATTGTGATCATAAGACAAGGACTACTTACAGAACATTTAAATTTTTGAAGAAATCCACTATAAGACAATATTAGGACCAATCAAACTGTGAAAAGAAATGTGTGTGCTTTGCAATCATCACAATACTTAATCAAAGCAAAATTTTACATAATTTGCAAAGGAGAAAAGAGAAATGATTGAAAATTTAAAGAATCAGCATTTGCCCATTTTATTTCAATGTTTAAGATTTTTGGACTAATCAGCAACTTTACTCTCAATTTGAAGGAAAAAACAGTTATTAATATCTGTTTATAGTCTTACACAAAAGATACAGATTCTTAGTTAGGCAGATAAATGGCAGCCTTGAAAATTTAGGCATGCAATTCAAACGGATGTAATTGGACATCAAGCTTTTATCTATATTTAACTACATCCTTATCTACCTCCATGTTAAAACTCTTAACTTTTCTTCTGCAAGGATCAAACAACTTACAACAAACATATCCAAGTTGGAGCCTTTCTAAAATAAAGCAGCAATATCTATTCCCGAAATACCAGGTTTCCTAGATACTAAGAAAATTTACCCAAGAGTTTATTAAAAACACAACTTTTGAAAGAAAGTTTATGGTTTTAGGCATTTTGTCAAAGGCTAGCTGGCTAGCTCCCTTTTCTAAATTATTATTATTGCAAATAGTTTAAGCTGCTCTCTTTTCCTGTGCAGTCATTTCAGTGAGGTGTATATGGGTTCCTGTTTGTAAATACTGATGCATTAATGAATATTAAGGTGCAGAGTTTATTAAAATAATATGTACAAAATATTCAAGTTGGACATTCTTCCATCTAGCTCAAGGCTGCATCCTTAACTACAGCATGTTATGATGTTCCATTAATCTTCCAGAACAGAACTGGCACCATGAGGAGGGTCTATGGCAATTCGCCACGGCCAACTCACTGCAGCCAAGTTGCGCTGGCCTACTCACTGCAGGACATCTCGCCACAGCCATCTCGCCACAGGACAACTTACTGCGGGACAAGAGTTATACCAATATCAAACAAATGATGGAGTAGAATCATTAAAGAAAGGATACAAAAGGAGGGGAAGAATGAAATGTGAATGGCAAAAATTAAAATAATTTTTATTTATTGTAAATAATTAAATAGAATTGTTAATTTGTCCTGCAGTGAGTTGTCCCGTGGCGAGTTGGCCATGGGGATATAGGGAGGGAAGAAATTCCTTCTGTTGCAGTCTCCCTACTGCTGACAGACAGAAGCAGTACCTATGACCCCTGGTATTCAAACCAAGCTTTTTTGATGATTTTTAATTTGTTTTAAGGACTATAGAAGATAAAATATAGTCATTACATAATATGTTATTTCATCATGATGCTTGGTTCCCATCCTTTAATCTTCTTGCAATACCTTTTAATAGGCCTTTACCCTCTTTTAGAATAGGGGTCTCCAATCCCTGGTCCGCAGAATGCCAGAAACCGGGCCACAGCAAATAAGCAAAGCCCCATGCACGGAATGCAGGCACCACTATGCTTTCTCCGGTCCACAGAAAAACCTCTCTCCACTAAACTGGTCCCTGGTGCCCAAAAGATTGGGGGTCACTGTTTCAGAATATTAGGGAAGTTAGCATAAGAGGTATTCCTATTCTACATTTCATTAAAAGAATAATTTCAAAATCAGGCTGATGTCTTTGATTTCTCAGAATACATATTCTTGAATAGGCAATAAATACACCGTTAGATTGTATAAATATGTAAAATGCCACTCTTAACAAATCCTTGCATGCGTCCTTTAGACGTACATACAGTCACTGATTTCCCAATTATCGAAGACAAGACATTTGGTTGCCTTGTGTATTATGAAGAGAAGAACTGATATTCACAATGCTGGCTATTAAAATGTATAATCAAGTCACACAGACTAAAAAACAGTTTGCTATAAATAAAAATAGAAGGGCATCGGTTTGTGTGTGCTGCCAGAGCAGATTAGTAGGCTAATACATGTAACTGAAATATTATGGATGAAATCTAGGCATTAACCTATAAGACCAGGGGAACTGAAATTTTCTTGTCTCATCCTCCTATTGCCAGCCTTTTTGAGAAACCCTGAAACAGCAATCTTGAATTTTAGAGATGATGCTGAGCAAACTAGTTAAACCGCAAGTACCAAACAGGAAGGGAAATGTTGAATAAAAATGTGCAAAGGAATATTTTGCTCTACATACAGAGGTTCTCTTGCCCACTATCCTGCAGTCTCTTTCCTCTTTGGGTCCCATCTCTTCAATCATTTCTACTCAGCAAGGCCTCACATCTTTCGAAGAACATTTCCACTGGCTATCAAGGAGAAGTCCTAGATATTTGAGTATTTCCTTGAAATCTATTTTTATACCGAATGATCAATACTGCATAATAATGGGTATGCATTCAATTTTTCAGAAGAAACCAATATGGAGGTATTTATGCTTCGCCATTTCTCAACATTCAGTTTGATATGAAAAGCAGTAACATTAAATGGGAGCGGGGACAGTGAATTTGAAGAAAAAAATAAACAGCATTTGTCTAAATATGTACTGTGAAATTGGATTTGGAACATGGAATTGCTTTACTTATTTTTAATGCCATAATCAAATGTCCTGGGGTGCGGGTAGGAAATACATAATTTTTTCCTAGACACTAAGAAGGAAAGTAAGTTGGCAGAGTCTGTTTTTACAGGGTATAAATTTCAATATATGACGTGACATGATGAATTTTGATTTTGGTTGATTTTGGTTGCTTCAATCAGATATTAGTTGCCCAGAATTGAATGGCACGTGGATAGCCATATGCATCAAAAAATAAATTTATCACTTAGGTTGGAATTAGGAGTAGTTTAATGTCTTTTTAAGAATTATCAGAATTATGAAGTATTGATGATAGTTATGAAACTTCCTGATGTGGCTGTGCAAATCACACTCAAAAAGAAATGTTTAGTCTTTATATTTATGCATTAAAATAAACAGAGGTCAGATCTCAAATAATATAAGGCCCACCTTTAAAATAATTTTTTAACCAAGAACACGGGAGGATTTTTGCAAAAGCATTTTTTTTTACCTATAACTCAATCCTTTGACGAGCTTACTTCCCAGAAGATCCTGAATGGTTCTTTTCGTTTCTTCTAGAAGGTTTTTAGCAGCTGAGTCTGCTACAGCAATAGCAACAATGCGACCAAAATGTTGAGCCTTTAGAAAATCCTCAAGTTTTTTGCTGTCATTGTGAGATTCGTGAGTATCAAACTTCCCCTTTTCCAAAACCTTTGCTGTGTCTGGGTCAATCACTCTCACATTCAGAGCTCGGAAAAAGTCCTTTTCTTGTGTGTAGGATCCAGAGGCCAGCCCTGAAGAATATAGAGTCTTTGACAGGGACGTCCATGATAATTTCTGAGAGCCATGCAATTCCAGTGTTCCACCAGGACCCACGCCCACAAATTTTTCACCAAATGTTGGCACATAATCACCTTCGTTTAATTTGCCGTATAAGACTATAGTTGCTTTGGACTTATAGCGACATTTTTCTGCTCCAATATGAAGCATTCCACCATCCTTTATTAGGATAAAATGTGTTTTCAGGGTAATATTTTTAGATCCATTTTCATCATCCCCAAAGACAAGTAATCCTGTAAGAAATAATAGTTAGGTAAATATTAATTAATAATTCTTAAGTATCTAGTAGCTACAAATCACTGGGTATACTCCGATTAACACCATACAGATAACCTTTAGATTACAGATCCCAGATTGCATAAAATACCATGACTATATTTGGGGTTATACTAGGACTCTTGATGTTTGCAGCATATTTGCCAAAACAGCCCAAAACAAATGGATACTTTTCCTTACTGTTAGCCATAAATGCTAATGAGGCATTGATATGGTAAAGTTGAAAAACCTAAGACTGCTCTTTATAAAATCATTATTAAACAAAAGCAACATGGGTAGTGAAGTCCTTCTTCATGGTTGCTCTTTAGGAATCTTCTGTTGACCGTCAATATATGGCAGACTATGACTTGGAAAGCATGAAGAATATATAGTAAAAAGAATGAATTAATTAATGAAGGGAAAAATAAACATGTTCTGGATGGTAAAATGGAAAGGATAGAATCTAATTGAAGAAAGATAATCTGATCTTGCTGAGCAGGGTTGATTAATACATGTAGAGAAGCAAAGGTTAAAATGAATGCTAGAAAATATATTATCTAGCTTGTTATGGATCCATACAAAAATAAGAGTTCAAAGATAGGTGAACACTATTTATTACATTCCAATGAATAATAGTAATGGGGAAAATAACCCATTGGAGGAAATTGTACAACATTCTGAATAAATGTAAAAGGGGAAAAGATTATTCTATTAGGTGACATGAATGGATATCAGGAAGAAAAAAGTACAGGGGAAAAAATGATCTGGATATTTGGAGAACCAAGAATGAATGAGACTGGTGGTGGCAGGTATCTGCTTAGAAATATATGTGATTTAAATATTATCTGCTTCAAGCATATGCATGGAAAATGAATGAATAATAAAAGCACGTCTGATTAGATTGTTTATGATGAAAGAGTTGAACGAATTATAAAGGATATATCCTTCATAACGAATGTGAGACATAGCAGCCTTCAATGGTGTCAAGAGGGGACCCTGGAGAAAAAATAGAATGGAAGAAGTATAACAAGTGAAAAGGGAATTAATACAGAGACAAAATGCAAGCCCTGTATGAAAATGTATTAGAATACAGATTAATCTCATTACAGAATAGATGGAAAATGGATATAAGAAAAAGGATGGGGAAACTGCTTAGAACAGTGGTCCCCAACCTTTCCAGGTTTACAGACTGGTGAGGAGGGAGAGAGGAAATGGTTCTGCGTGAGCAGTCGGTGAGCGTGTGCAACTCCATTTGTGCAAGTGGCATTTGTGCATGTATGTCCGCAGCTCACACAAATGGAGCTATGCATGCACGCATGCTCACCCGCTGCTTTCCAGTGGGCTGCACATATATGTGCTCACCTGTCACTTCTGTGGCCCGGGTCCATATGGGCTGCATCCGGGGGTTTGGAGAACCAAATGAAAGTAGTATGTTATAGAACAGCATAGAAGAATACTGAGTTTCACCAATGGGAACTATGAAAATGTTTGTTAGAATGATGAATTGAAAGTTCTAGCTAAATGCAAAACTCTAGAATAAGGATATAAAATTTTATACCTTTGTAAAATTTCGCTTAAAGATGGGGAAATGGACAGAGAAATATTAAGGTCTGCAAATGATAACTGAAATGCAGATTCAAAAGTACTGTGTTGTGTGTGAACGTTTGCAAAGATATGAGAATGTATAGATAATGTTTATGCCCACCTTGTTCTCCTGAAGTAAGAATTAGATATAGCAGGATAAGTTAATTGAAAGCAATGGCAAATGTGGGTGTTAGAACAAGAAGCAATAGGCTATAATAAATAGGCAATGAATGAATGTGGATTGAATCTTAAGAATGAAAAAAGTACATTCTTGGGGTTTGGTCATACAAAGGATGGACAAGGAGTACACAGTATTGAAAAATGTAAAGCATTAAAATTTAAAGATATGTTGTATACTGTTTTGCTAAATCTGGTCATTTTCTTGTAAAGTTATCAGTCAAGTTTATTCTGCAAAGCTCCTAAAACACTGGTGGCTAGATAGTATTTCATTTGCTTGGTATATCTGGCAGAGCAACAAGAAATAAAAGATTCTATGTACTAATAAAAACTGAAAATGGACACAACAGCAGAAATGAGCAAGGTGAAAGAACTTTATATATAGACCAAGATGGTTTTAAATAAAGAAGAGATTGGATAGCTACTTAATCCTATTTACTATAGTTATAGTGAGAGTGAGAAAGAGAAAACTTATTAACATAGTGCAATACTCGTTTTAACTTACTTGCTAAGGAGATATTGAACAAACAAGTTACAAAATACAAAAACCTAGTTATTTTTATATGTATAAAAAAGTTTAAAAAAATAGCAGTTTTCGTAGGCAAATCATTTGGGGAGAGGGAGTCTATCTTCTTATTTGCTGTTGTTTTCCATATTATTCTTTATAGAGTTTACTAGTGTAATTTAGTGAGCATTTTTTCCCTTTGCTTCTTTCCAGAAATATTCTTAAGCAACCTTTCTAAGTTGTTTCTTCTGGCTTGGAACATGGGACATTCTCGCCTAAAACCATCTAGGAGGCAAGCTTGGTGAACCACCATTATATATTATCACACTAGCTGTGTGTGTTCTTCTCCAAAGGACAGGAAATTAACTGGGAGGAAACTTCCTTCCGATAAAGTGATTTGAAGTTTCTGTTCTAAACTTGGGTGGTTATTCAACCATTTTTTTCTTCTTGGGATATCACTTGAAGTACATATGGGTAACTGCCAAGATGCACAGCAATCCTGACGTATGTGGATTTTTGTAATTGGCAGCATGACAGCTGTAATTTCTTGGAACTCTATTAATAGCCTGAACGGATACAGTTTTTCAAAAGATGTCAAATTAAATAACATTGAACATGGTAATTGTTGTAATTACCCAAAGTAGAGAAAAACATCTTAGCAATGAGCCAATTCATACTACTTTAATTCAATGAACATTTCCCCTGTTTCTTTAATCGTATCAGATTTTAAAGTACAACATAATGGCTAGGGCTGTCATAAGATTATATTATTTCTCTGGCCAGATAAGTTTCTTTTGTGGATAACAATAACCCAAATGGAACCTTTGTGCCAGTGAATGTTATTTATTGTGATAAAACTGTGGCCGAAAAGCATTTATTCATTTTTCTTGCTGCTTCCTAGTCATATCCTTTCAGTTCATAGAAGTACTGCTGTATACAGTTATTAGCATAAAATAAAGACAGTGTCAAAGATCAAAATCTAACAATGGAGAAAAATACATTAACTATATACATGATTGCCCAATTCAGTCATAAAACTAGGGTAAAGAGGATATATTTTTTATAAAAGAAATGAAAAGCACAGTTTTAACCATCTTATCACAAAAGGTCAGTTTTCTTGAGAAAAACGAATGAAGCTGGGGAAAACTATATTTAAAGTTATTGGATACTCACCTTTATCTTCTGCTTTTGAAGTACAGCTGCTTTGCATGGCACAGAAGAGTGCCAGCTGCTGAAGTGACCAGGAGAGTGCAAGCTTGCAGGAGGTAAGTTGGAATGCCTCTGCGCCTGTCCAAAGTGCATGTTTGGCGCACGTGTGCATACAAAGTGTATGTATGTACACAAAGCGCACCCACCAAGCAACGCCCACTGAACCAGTGGTAACAGTTTTTGAATCCTTCCCCAACCTCCGGTCTGTAGACCAGTAGCTGGCATTCTAGATACTGGGCCACGCAAACAAGTGAAGCCTCATCTGTGGGATGCTGGCAGCATGCGAAACCACGCCCCCTCCAGTCCACGGAAAAACCTCTTTCCATGGAACCTATCCCTGGTGCCCAAAAGTTGGGGGTCACTGACAGAGAGTAAAGACAGATGAGTGGGAACTATGCTTGTCACTTGAGTAACTTTTAATGCACAACGAGATTTTTTTCAGATGCTAGTCTATTCAGCAAGTAACTACAGCTAATGCATACATAAATTTAAAAAAAAACATCTTGCCCTCGTCCCATTCAGTTTAGCATTATGAACAGCTTTGCCTACCTCCATCTTGTATAACTATGGAATGCACAGTGGCATCCATATTCAGACGGAAGAGATCTCCTTTTTGGATTACAATTCTCTTTTCTCTATCATGTCCTGGATTCCAGTTTTTAAGGCGAGGATTTTGATCTGGACAATTCTCTGTAATATAATGGGATAATAATTACAATTAAAGTACTTCAGTATTCAGGAAATTAATATAGCAGTGATAATATACCACTCACACTGCCTATTTTTAAATCAAAATAAAACGCCCACAATTGAAAACAAATTCATATTGATCTAATGGATATTTTAATGTTATAATCCATTAATTTCTGAATATTCCACAAAACTTTATCTGGTAAATAAGATGCCCTTTGTCACAATTTATGTACTGAAATCAAACTACATTCTACATCAGTCTTCTCCAGACATATTGAACTAAATTCTCAATCATCAACAGTTGCCATTGTCACCGATAGATGTGACCACTGTCATTGAAAGTAGCTGAAGTCCTGACTAGGGACGACAAGGATCATAGTCAACAAGTAGGGAAGGTGCTGATTGGAGAAAGTCTTACTGAAGTAGGTACTGGACCCAATGCTTTCTTTCCAGAATAAATTCTACTAATTTAGGACCCCTCTAATTTAGGGAGGAAAATATTAAGAGGTCCTCTCTTGCTTTTTCACCAGCAAATAAAACAATTCATTTGCTTTTAAAAAATGATTTCGTGATCCTAATAAATGAGGCAGGACACTTGTGCTGAATTTTACTAGGGAGCTAGCTTGCAAAAAAGGCTGGAACAGGGGAATAAATTAAGTACTTTCTAAAAGATGCCATTGGTTTTTTCCTTTTTCTCCTCCTCTTTGTTGCTTTCTTTAACTCTCTTCCTTTTCTTTGGGGCATGTTAACTGAAGCAATGTGAGGAGAGGTCACTAAGTTGGTTCTTTAAAACACAGAGAGATTCTTCCCTCTCTCGCCCACCTTTCTATTAAATCTATTAATTCAAAAGATAATGTGCATGCTATGTGTTTCAAATGTTTAAAATACAACTTAACCTAAGCTATGCACATAAGAAAATTTACCTAGTTGGAAACAAAGACAGGTTCCTCCTAGCCCAGCAAAGAACCACACACAGGTTTACCCTCTTTTCCATCACCCTGGCATTGTCTGGGTTTGTAAAATAAAATAAAAAAATCAGATCATAGGGCTGGAAGGGATCTTGGAGATCTTCTAATCCAATTCCTTGTTCAAGTCAGGGGACCATATACCATCCTGGTCAAATATTTGTCCAGTCTATTTTTTAAAATCTTCAGGGATGGAGTGCCCAGAATCCAAAAGGAAAGTTATTCCATTGATTGGTTGCTTTCATTATCGGAAAATTTCCCCTAGTTTGTATATCTCTTTGATATTACTTCTTGTCCTGCTTGCTGATGCCCTATTAAGTCAATCCCCTCTTCTTTGTGAGACATGAAAGACAGCTATCATATCCCGTCCCCCCACAAATCCTTCTCATTGATAGGCTAGTCATAACTAGATCCCTGAAGTGTTGCAATTCTTGCCTGGCAGAATGGAACATTATAGAAGGAATGGTTAGCTACTGTGCTGCTATGGCCAGGAAAGAGTCTCCACCTGGAAAACACACAAAAAATCCTTTCCTGGTAAACTGCCTGTATTTGCATTGCTTAGCAGCAGGCAAAACAAAGGAATCTCTACTAATCATGAGTACATCCTTACTCAGCAATGTACTGTAACTCTTTCTTTTGCAGTTAAAATGTGAAAGGATATGAAAAACTTCAAATGAATCTTTGCAGCAAACTGTAACAAGGATTGCGTCCACTATACACAAGTGCAGAATACGACATCATCACACCCTTTAATAGGATTGTTTTTTCACTTTTAAGTGTTCCCCAACGTTTCTTAAAAAAAAAAAAAGAGGACTGAAGAGCCATCATATGGAGCCTTGGTGGAGCAGTGGTTAGAGTGCAGAACTGCAAGCTACTCCCACTGCAATTTGGCAGATTGAATCCCACCAGGCTCAAGGTTGACTCAGCTTCCATCCTTCCAAGGTGGGTAAAATGAGGATCCAAATTGTTGGGGGCAATAGGCTGACTCTGTAAACCATTTTGAGAGGGCTGTAGAGCACTATAAAGCGGTATATAAGTGCTACTGCTATTGCTATATAATTTCTAAATATTTATCAAGCTGGCTGGTTATTTCTTTTACTTTTTCAAAAATACTCAATTAAAAAAACACTACCACCCAGAATGGGTTTTTCAAGCAGCCAACCAAACCAAGGCAACCCATCAGCATAGAAAACTTTGTTAAAAGATATGTCAATGGCTTGTTAAGTTTTGGGGTAAGTTGCAAGGTATTGATACACTTTAGTCATGCTGATCAGAGTACATATGAGTTTTCAGATTGCATTTGAAAATGCAGAAGCTTTTCATTTGTAAAGGCATGTTAAATCTCAGCATCAATATTTTAAAATCATGTTTGTTAAAACCAAAGTTGACTGAGCAAGGCCATAGTGGCTTGGTCTCCATGTAATACAAAGCATGATAGGTGATCAATCTTCAAACGAAGTAAATACAGAGTTTACATGTTAAGCTAACCCTCAAACCAAACACTGTGGTTTACCCAGAATGTGGAGGCCTCCCTATAGCAGCTATGCAGTCCTGAAGAGAGATAGGAATCATAGACAGCTACGCATTGCACTCCCACACTTCCAAAGAGCTCCTACACTGCCTCACAGATAAGATTAATTTGACATTAACAACCTTTACAACCTTTTTATGTGAATAGGTATATGTGTATGCATATTTATATACCTGTGTGTATGGATACTAACACTGTGTGTATTAACATTTAAAAAAATCCTGAGTATCAGAGTCACTCCTACACTGGAGTTATTCAATGACATTTGGCCTTTATGAAAAAAAGTCAGGTACAAAACACGTCAAGCACGTCAAAACATGTCAAAACACGTCAAGGTTACAGAAGCATGGAAATTAAATTGAACTTACATTATAATCTAATTAACATTAAGTGTATTAAATATAATTTATCTTACCAATTATTTAATGATATAATTTGGCCACAACTTTTTGTGGTTGTCTTGAATTACAGACTCTTTAAGAGGCTGAATGGTGAAGCTTGTATTTCTTGCACTTTTGTGGCAAATGTGATGCTATACTATACAGTATGAAGTGCAGTTTTGTACTTCAGAGACATTTATGTGATGATGAGACTGCATCAAATATATTTTCAGTAAAAAGACCAAAAGCCAACTTCAAAACTATATGCACACTAACACTAACTGACTCTTCTACCACCTATAATATCTTCTATGATTTTTCATATATCAAAGAAATGAGATTAAAGTAGAGTCATCATTAAAAAATGATATTTTCCAAATTAAGAATAATTATTTGTGCTTTATCATAGATAAAACCACAGAACTTAAAATCTGTATAATTTTCTTATGTAACAGCAGCATAGTGGGGGTTCCCCTCCCCAGTCAGTAGCAATATTCAATAAGGAGCTCAACTTACTGAAACTTACCATCAGGGGCATACTTTGATGCTATGCCCAAAATAATTCCAAGTGCAATAAAAAATGAAAAGCTAGAAATGGCAAAGCAAATAAATGTATTTTTGTGCCTATTCTTTCTGCTTGCTTCTGCTTGACAGCGTTGTTGGTCTCCTGAAGAGGCTACTGTGGCACGAGCTTCCTGTCTTGCACAGGAAAATTTGGCTGAAGCTTGATTATTTGGAGGTGGTGGAGGACGAAGTGGGACGACTCTTCCTGGGACATAACCAGATTTATAGTTGCTTCCATTCTGTGCCTGCAGGAAGGAAGGAGAACTTCCTCTGGGACCAACGGTGTGCATGTTATACAATCACTAGAACAAGAATAAAATAGATTATTCCAGCAGCCCCAAACTAATACAAACCCTAAACTAATACAAAGATGAAAGAATGGATAATAGAATGATTTTTTAAAAGAAAAAAATTAAAATTACTTGCAATGAAAGGAGGCCCATCTTTTGCATAACATACCAAAAAACCCATGAAAACAGTTTTCTGATAAGCCGAGTTTGACTACAATTTATTTTTATACAGGTATTTGTGAAGCAAATAAACTTGCTTGGAAATTTCACCAACATTTAAAGGGCTTCAGTCACTATATTCAATAATATGACATTATTGCACGGCTGTCAAACTCCCGGCCTGTGGGCCAGATGCTTCCTGTGCAAAATGTATCACATGATGCCAATGTGACGCCATGAATTTTGACACCCCTGCACTATTGGGATATTCTGTCAGGTCATTGTAGACTTTTTAATCTAGGCACACAAAAATAATTCAACAAATATTCAATTATGCTCAAAATTGGAATAATTAAACATGCTTATAAAATTGGGTTTGGGATATGAGAAAAGATTATCATAAATATGGATTATGATTGTGTGTATGTGTATAAAGGTACGGCAGTCGTTTTAGTCAGTGAAGATCAGAACAGAAATCTAGTAAATGAAATTACAAATTTTATATGTAAATTTTCTTTCACTTGCACTGCTAATCTAGGAAGGCATCTATGGTCCACCCCATGAATAGTTATCAGAATATGTAAATTATTTGTTTACATCAACCAGTTTACTGAATATTTTTCTTGAAGGTAAAAAAATCTTCCCCACGTCTGTGAAATAGTGATGAATAGCTTGAGAGTGGAACAAATATGAGCATGGAACAAATATCATATTATAATCAAATATCATATTATAATCATATATATCATATTATAATATAAATATCATATTATAATTCTGGCTCACTATCAAGCCATAAAAATAAGATTCTAATTATCTTATTGGTATCAACAGTGTACATTTTTCTTGAGATATGCTAATCATATACGATAATGTGGTTTAAAATATTGCTATTCTTTCACTCTTGATATCATCAGCCTTAATCAAGGTTTTAAAAGAAAAGTAAAGCAGATAAACTTGAACATGTAAAATAATTCTTTTATACTGACACACCATGAAAGAAGTAAATAGCTCCCTTGATTTTTATCTGATCTTAAAGTTTCAAGTTCATCTGCAAATCTACTAGACCAATCTTGCCCTAGCTTGTACTTTCTAGATGTGTTGGTCTTTCCATTTTACTAATTTGCATCAGTGTATGGTAGGCAACAGGAAGGGAAAGCCAGATTCACTTAATGACATGATTAATTTAAGAACTGCAATGATTCACTTAACAACCCTGGCAAAAAGGTTGTAAATTGAGTGTGACTCACTTCACAACTGCCTTGCTTAGCAACAGAAATTCTGGCTCCAACTGTGCTCATAAGTTGAGGACTACCCATAATCAATACTGTAAGAGGAACAGAAATGTCTTCCTTTCCAATGGCAATCTTTGTTCAGACAGCATCCGCTAGCTGTAAATGTTTAAAGCACTTGTATTAAAAATACATTGTTTCAAGAAGTAAGGAACCCTATTAAGTTTTAATTAATCAATTAAACTTTGTAGCCTATTTCAAGAATTAAATTCTATGTTGAGCCATATGCCGAGTGCAAATAAAGATACTTTTTAAACTAGCCTTTGGCTATGCTCTTAATTATGCCTTCACCCACAGCGTTTGTACTAATTAGCTTTATATTGTCATAGTTAATGCCAGCATAATACACTATCACTATAAAACCCATCTCTACATCGTTACTGCCAGTATTATATTTTATAATTGACTGAGCATGCTAACTATTAAAACTAGACAGGAGCTAATATATAATACTCAAACTCCCACCTGAGATGAACATCTTGATCAAGGCTGTAAGAATAAGTTTTCCTTTTGCCTAATTTCATTACACTGAGTATTCTTACTTAGTTTTGGCTAGGAACTCACAAAACAAAGGTTTTCCATTTTGTTTCAGCAAGAATGCACATGCTAGAAGTACCCACAAAACCATCTTGGCACATGTAAGGAATGTAGTACTTTCCATTAAAGAATTCAAGATGTATTAACAGGCTTTTAAAAGATTTAGTTTTTTGATTCATGAGAACTATCACATGAAATTATTAATGTGCAACTTTCATTGTCTGTTGGATACAATTCTGTATTTCATACAGTTCAGTTCTGTGCATATATACATATAGTCTAATAGAATTTTGAACAATTCTGTCCTTGGCCATCTCTTGCTTTTCCCAAAAAGATGCTAGAAATTCATTTGTTCTGGTCATCTTCCACTTTTCCCAAAACCAAGAGTATAGGCCAGCTAACATTGAGCAAGGAGCTTGTTTGGAGGCACTCTATTTGGGGACCTTCTAAGTGCTGCCAGGTTTCCAAGTGCTCCCATTGCTCCATAGCCATTCTTTCCTGGAAAGCAGATGGCAGAGCTGAGGGAATAATGCTGGCAATTCTGGCCGTGTGACAATAAGTCATTGAGGAGGCCAATCTGTGGACCACATCCCATTTGCCAGTCTTGAACAGGATATCATCTTCAATAGATGGACTGACTACAATACAGAGAATAAGTGTGTGTGTGTGTGCGTGTGTGTGTGTATTATGCCCATAAATAGCAGTTTTTCTCCTCTAGCTTTTCTCTGGAATACCTCCTATTCCGACAGAAACAACAAAATATTGTTTTGTAGGTTACAGTGTTGAGTTCCTTTCCTAGAGATACTTGAGAGAAATTACTTAGTCCAGTCTAGGATCAGCCTAGAATTCTTTTGATGTTGATTATAACTTCTATTAACTGCCCTGTGTACAGTCAATAATCAATTGCTAGTGGAATTGGCAATAATCTATACCAGGTGTTACCAATCAGCATGCCTGGCTAAGGAATTCTGGAAGTTGAAATCCACAGGTCTTAAAATTGCCAAGATTGGGAACCACCGTCTATACAATCCTTGTATAGACAGGATTGAGCTACATAGGTGAAAGACAGCTCCTCATCAGCAACAGCAGCTTAAAGAGGATTTCTTTAACATAAAGTGCCCCTCCACCCTCCAATTCATGTCAAAAGCACAAACAGAGGTTTACTACCTACTCCCATTCAATGCAACGGTTGGTATTTAAGTAAGTTACAACCATCAAGGCCAGAAGTTGATCCTCCATGAATTTAAGTAGACCCCTTTTAAAACCACCTAAGTTGGTGAAATTAATTGTGACAGATTTAAAAGAAGGCCTTTCTATGATTTACCTTGAATCTCATACTCTGTTTCCGTAGATGACACCAAGATTTAACATTGAGAGAAGACCATTCTTTCCATACCATATCTGTTTTCCATCTCAGATAAAGGCTGTCAATTCCAGTCTACGTATTTTAATTTTCTAATAATTTTGGTTGCCAATTTCAGCACTCTTCTCATATTTGCAATATCCTTCTTGAGTTCAGTGACCAAGCATAGACAGAATTTCAAGGTTTTATAAACCGGCATTATTCAATTAGGTGGGAGCACTTAACCGACCTTTCCAATGAGTACAAAAACCTGACCTGATTATCATTGGATGAAAAACCAACAAGAGTTTAAGTTTCTATTCAAGTTTCAAACTTTAAGTTTAAAAGACATGTCTAGTCTCCCTATACTGGGAAAGGCAGAAGGAAAAAAGAAGGATCAGTTTCAGCGATGAAGATCTGAAAGGTCAGATTAGAGCCACACATCATCATGGAGAAAATCTAAGTGCTTCTAAGAGCTGATACAGGCTTGATGGCACATAATCAATCAACTAGTGGCCACAGTTGCCTGAAGTAAGTCACTGGTAAGGAATGTGGAAGCTGTAGACCACAAAAAGCTAATTGAGGTGGAGAATTTTTAAAGAAAAGGGAGTGAAGAAATGGGTTCATGTTTATGTTCCACTTTAAAAAAAAAAAGTGAATTCTGAAATATTTTCTCCTCAGCTAAGCAGTAGGAGCAACTATTTTTAAGAAATTAGCCACCAACCATCAAAGAAAAAATGGGTGAAAAGGCTGCAGTAGGGCACTCAAAGAGAGATGGGAGGACTGTTGAGAGGTTAGCTTAACAAAACAGTCCTGGGAGTGAAGTAAAGGTAGTCCTCCTCTTATGACAATTGAACCCAACATTTCGGTTAAGTAAAAATTTTTAAAGTGAATGTTATCTCATTTTATGACCTTTCTTGCTTCAGTTGTTAAGTGAACCATAAATGTTAAATAACCCAGTTGTTAAGTGAACCTGGTTTTCCCAATGACTTTTGCTTATCATATGACCACAAAAGGGGATCACATGATCAAGGGACACTGGAGGGTCATAAATAGGAACCTGTTGCCAAGCCTATGAATTTTGATCACAGGATCATGGTGATGCAGGGAAAGGTCGTAACTGTGAAAAACGGTCATAAGTCACTTTTTCCCGGTGCCATTAGTGACCAACGGTCACTAAATGAAGTGTTTTAAGTGGAGGACTATCTGTGCCGTTCACGGCATATTTTAGTCTTCAGCGAAAAGGGAGAGAGAAGGTGGCCCCATTCTTTGGGGCTGGGGCAACTTTTTTTCTTTGCTTCCTTCGGAGTTTGCAAGGAGGCTGGGGCAGCTGCTCTGCATTTGAAAGAAAGCTCGCGGGATACCGAGCAGGCGCCTCTGCAGCCGAGGAGGGAGAAGGGCGAGAGGCAGGCAGCGACCGAAGAACAAAAAAAAAAGAAAGAAAGGCTCCAGAGAAAAGATCCCGGGGAAGACAGAAAGAGCCGGAGGGGGAAGGAGGCAGAGCGGGAAGTCCAGTTGGTGGGTAGGGGGGGAAGGGAGCCGCTCGCCAGGAATGCGGGGCGCGCGGCTCCTTCCCAAAAGATCCCGGAGGGAAAGCGCCTGCCTGCTACGCCCCGCCGACGGGAAGGAGGAAGACTGGCACTTACCGGGGCCTCGAGGACGGCAGGAAGAGGAGGAGGAGACGGCGGGCAGGAGCTCAGGGCGGAGGTGGCTGAGGCATGGTGTCCTCTCTCTCGTACACCGCAGCCGCTTTTCCCAATGGCACCGAACCCCTTCACGCCCCGCTGGCGGCGAAACAGCCCTGCCCGACGCAGCGCCGCTCCGCCCAGTCGGCTCCAAGCGCCTCCTTCGCCCTCTCCTCACCGCCCCCAACAACATTTGCCCGCGTCTCCCCGGCGGGACTCTACCAGCCTTTCTTTCTTCCCCTCAGCTTGGCAGGGTGGAGCCTTCCGCGAGGTCCCACCCCGGCTGTTGGGGGGGGGGGGGGGAAGGAAGGAACAGAGGAGAGCGGCGCCCGGGGAGGCTTCACGCCCCCTCTCCGGCAGGGCCTGGGAAGGAGCCGCCGTGGGCAGAGCGCGGAGGTTATTTTGCGCAAGGGGGAATCGCGGTGGGTTTCGGGAATGACTTTAACACACCCACCTCATCTCGACCGCTCGAGTTTCCAACTTGGAAGCGCTCGGCGTATTTCGGTGGCATTGCAACGAACGCGAAGGATGCAAGGCCGATTCGGAAATCCTTCATCAAAAGCAAAAGGCACAGCCGGCTTTAGCCCTGCCGCCCACGCGCGTTATTGTTGCTGCTGCTGCGCCTCCTAGATTTGCCGGGCTTGTGAACAACGCAGAATCTTTTGCAGCCGTTTGTTGCTGAGGCGGTGGTGAGATTAAAGATCGGAAGACAACCGCGCTTCTAGCCAAGCAACACCTGACGCCTTTCTGAGCAGCGCCCAGGCACAATGGACGCCTTAAGTCCGCCTACAATACCACCGTCGGTTTTCTCGTCAATCCCCGAGTTACGGGGCGCTCTTAGACTGGCAGCAGCCGGAAGGGAGTGCAACAGCTGAGAATAAATTGAAATTGAACTGATCCCGTTACGCGATTTAATCGGAAGCAAACACTTTCGTTGAATTTAATACTTGGCTTACTTGCAAGCCAATGCGCTTACGACTGGCTGTCGCCTTCCAGACCTCTCGAGTATGCAAAAGAACTGGCTACTCTTGAATCTACTCCACATAGTTAACAAAAGACCTACCGGTCTTCCACTACTTTGTTTCTCTCTCCACCCCCCCCCCCCCGGTAGCGAGCCCGTTTTGCAAAACATTTCCTCATTTCCCGACCGAAAGATTTATTCCTCGAACGCCACTCGCTCCTTTTGAGTTGTACATGAAGCAATCGGAGATTGCGCAAGGAGCCAGGAACCCGTTAATAGGACTCCTATTGTCCCTTCATCCTGACAGATGGAGGCGACTGCTAGTTGTGATGAAACTTTCGGTTAGTGCTACAAGGTAGGCCACAGACGCGGGCCTTCCCTCCCACAACTGGTCTCGGGAAAACGGGAAGCTAACCCTGTCAAGCGCTACCGGTCATTTTTCCTGCTCTTTTTGCGGTTGTTGCCCCTGGAAGCGCAGGGCCCCCTCAATCACCTCCAGTTGTCAAATGGAGGAACTGCCACCAAACGGAGGCGGTTTTCCTGAGTTTCTACAGAGAAATTGTTAACAAAGAACAGGTTCTGTTAGGATATTCAGGTCTTGGCAACTTCACAGCCGCTACAGAATCCAGGACTTCTCTGTGTTTAGGGATATTCATGAAATCACTTTATTGCCTAACAATCTCAGCCTGCAATAGTGAATGGCGCCACAGGAATTAATGTAAGTTGTTAGCAAGCCCATAATCAAGTTTTAAAAAGAGTTTTAAATCAAGGACTTCCAACTGCAAAAGTAAAATTACAACTGAATAGACCTGTGTTAGACTAATGTTTTGTTCCTCCTATTCTATTGCTAATATTTTTTAGGAATGGCAACTACTATATAAAATATATTTTTCATTTATTTTCTGAGTTATTTATGAATTATTTAGTTCAATAAAGATCAACTGCACATATTGCGTACTTACTGTGTAACAGCTCCATACATTTTGCCAGTATTATCCGTACATACTTAGTCTCTCTTGCAGACTGGCCATATAGCAACCTCATGTGAATGGAAGGCCCCATGTTAGCTCAGTTCATGAGCCCCAAGGCACCCTTCTGTCCCATGCTGCCTAAGATGACTGGTTGCCAGTGGCTTACCAAACAGCATCAGTTGCTTTCCTAGGACTTCTTGATAAGCATTCTAAGGTAAAATCCCCATAAAGACTTTGAAAAATGTAAAATACAGCCTTTAGTACAGGAGTGTCAAACTCAAGGCTTGCATACTGGATTTGGCCCGCCCGTGATGTGATTTGATCTGGCCCATGGGGTTATCCTGGAAAACGTAAGGGCTGGCCTGTGTCGCTTCAGCCCTGTCTACCTGCACCACTTCGGCTCGGTCTATCCGCATCACTTCGGCCCAGTCTACCCAATGTGAAGAGGAAACATCAGGCCAACATGGCTTCAGCCCGGTCTATCCAATGCAAAGAGGAAACATGCCAGCAGTTTATGGAGTGGCATCAAACTGGCCATGCCCACCCAGTCAGCCTCTGCCAAGTCAACCACAGCCCTATGTGTCCCTCAATGAAATTGAGTTTGACCACCCCTCTCTGCTTTAGTGTAACAAAGCATTATTTGTGTATGCCTACTCTGGAGGAGAGAAAACAAATGACTTCTTGGAAACATGAAGTTGTATCCTTGACTTGATCAGAGTTGTTTTTACCAAAAACCACCATAAGTCAATTTACCTTAGCTAATAATGTATTATACCTAAAGATTAGGAGTGGGCAAAGTTGGTAGATACCCATGCAGTATCTCAATAACAGAAATGAATAATATGGGTTCTCTTTTCAAGTGGAACTCTACATAAGATCTAAAAAATCAATTTATCCTTTGTCACTTGCTCAACATTTTCTTGTTTGTTCTTGATAATGTTCCACATTGACGCTGAGCAGAAAAACTATAATCACTATATATTTTCCAAAAATCTATTTTCTTTTGAAATGATATTCATAATAAATAATGTGAATTATTTAGCTTAATCATGTTAAATTTAGATAAATAGATGTATTGTTCTCCTTTAAATAAGCAGCAGTACAAAAGAGGCATTTTTCCTTAACAGTTTCAGTGTGAACTGAAGTCATAATACATGTTATAATAATACAACAAAACAGAGTTGTTCTTTAACAGTGAAATAAAAATGCATTAACCTATTATATAGTGGACAAGAATGCTGCATTTCAGACAGCTGTGAGTCTTTAAAATATTTTAATATATTTCCACATTCAATGTATCATATAAGTACCCTTAAATCCTATATGATTTGTTCGTTAAATTAGAATTATCAAATGTAAGTTAAAGATCTGAAGAAGCTTCTTGAATGAGAAGCAAAACGTCTTCAAAGAAAAAAGAAAGTCCAGTTGCCTCCTGAAAAAGCACCTTCGGGATAAGCAGGTAATTAAGTACAGTTTGGTTCTACAAACAGTATTGTTCCTCTGAAAATATTTTTTAAAGGAAAATAAGGTTGCATACATGAAGAAAAAAGTGACCCAGGGAAAGTCACAAGTATACAAACAGCTGTGAATGTTAGAAGCAGCCTCTGGGACAAAATTACTTTATAAACAAATAGTCTGAATTCTCCATTTCCATAATCATATATATTCTGGTAATTGTGAAAATCAGACTGCATGATTTAAATAGATTTAAAGTACGTTATAGAATGAAGTATTTTAATGCTTACCTCCTTGATGACAGCATGTATTTTTGGAAATAAGGAGAATGCAGAGAGCTGAAGCAGCCTTTTAGTTTGTCTATACGGTAGTCAACAATGAAGCGAATGATCCTCCTTGCTTTCAGAGAACAAATATCCAGGCTTGACACTGGTACAGGAAGAGCTTTATCTCTCAGATTCTGTGTTCAGGATGTCATGCCAAGCTCTTATTTTTCTGACTTAGAAAAACAGGAATTGTCTCATGTGACGCCCTGGTGTGAGCCAAATATTATGATATTTCAACCATTAGAATCACAAGCATTTCTACCTTTGCTAATTTTACCTTTCAATGTTAAGTGACTTAACAGCATTCCTATTCATGCATTCCTATTCAGAGTCCCACTGAGCTATATAGAGCTTATTCACATTCAGCACTGGTGACGTTAACCTAGTTTGGAAAATGAAACCTCTGCAAGAAAACCAAGCTCAAAGAGCACCAAGGACCTCCTCATTCAAGGATAGGCCCATATGTGAAGTCCAGTTTTCTTATAAATAACCTTCTCCTTGTTGGAAGAATTATCTTTCTAGGTTCAGTTCCAAGTGGGGAAAAAAGACACTGGAAACATGGAGGCTGTTTGGGAAGATGGTTTAATGGTGGACAGGACCACATGGCTTAGAGCTCCAAAGTGGAACAGATGATCACATGCTCCAAGGTGAAAATAGAAAATTAAGAACCAAGGCTGATATGCTGAGAGTGCCTGGATTTTATAACCTTTGTTGGGATTTGAATTAGAACTTGTATTCTGATTGGTTGTTAGACTCCCATGGGGCCATGCAGGGGCAACTCTATAGGATATCCTGAGTTCCAGGCTCAATTGAGCCTTGCAGGATGATGATGCACTGAAAGGGCTTTTGGGCAATTGCTATAGCTTTACCTGGAGTTCTTTGTTATGTAAACTATTCTGGCCCAGGCTTTAATGGCCTACCCATTAACAAAGATGGGGGTGAGCTTCTGTTTCTGAGGTGTTTCTGCTCTTAGTTTCTACTCCTTTTAGGGGAAATTTTCTGCCTTTTTAATCTTTCCCAGGATATTTCATTTTTCTAGGAGAGTGGTGGGTGCTAATTTTCTACATCCCTTAATAATAGTGGAAGTGCTGTTAATGTGGTCAAGTAATCACCCCAAGGGTGAATTAGGTGAATAATTATACATAAATGCCAACAATGCCTCACTTCCTTCTGGCTTTGACATACCTCCTATAGCGTCATGTCCCTTCAATGGAGTTCAGTATAGTATTATGATTCAGGATATTTGCTAAGTTGCTGGGCCCTGGTCTATTTTTCCTTGTTGCTTTCCCTCTTTTTTCTCTATAATAAATATTCATTTTGCAAGACTTTGGTTTGGGCTGTGGTTCACTGCAGAGACACATTTTTGTATGTTTCCTCTTGTGTTTTTATGATTGTGAGGTACTCTGTGAGATAATACATTCTATTCAAAAGTAGGAAAAATGTGGTAAATAAAATACACCTTAAATATGATACCCATTGTCAACCATTGCAACAATTTTTATAAAGCTAAAGCTAAAATGCTGTACTATTATTCAGAGTTCTTAAAGACACCTTGCATACAATTAATACATATGGTTACCAGGGTTGGGTTTCTACTGGTTCTGTCCATCTCTGTAGAACCGGTAGCTCTGAAGAGCAGACATAGAACCGGTTCTTTGTCTGCTGATGTTTTGGCTCATCTGCCCACCCAGGCTCTTACCTGACCTTTATTTCCTGCTTTTTCAAACTTCTGCTGCTGTGCAAGGCACAGTTGCGGTTAAAAAAGCAGGAAAAAAGTGCTTTTTCAAAGGGTACTTCTCTGCACGCAGCACTGCTCAGCTGTCCTGGCACAAGCTGATGATGATTTACAGGCGCGCACGCAGCATACAGGGAAGCACATTGTAAATCACTGAACTGGTAGTTAACCCTCTCGGATCCCACCCCTGATGGTTACCTGTATTATAGAAAATGAATTTTAGAATACTAAGTTTTAGAAAGCAAGAAGCCAAATGCAAAATAATCTTTCTACAGATATGACATTTAATCCTTCAACAAAGGATGTAGTTTGGAACTAGAATCCTGTATTTTTGTGGTACATAATATTGAACTTTAATAGGATCAGATAATATGGGAGAATGATCACTTGCTTAAAATAGTTACGTGGAAAATTCAGTAAAGTATTTCAATTAAAACATGTAACTCTTTGTGACTAAAGGTCAAACTCTTTGTGACTAAAGTCTCAAAGCATGCATTTAATAAATTCTTCTGTTAACGTTCTTTGCCCTAAGTATAAAAATAAAAAATGATTGTTTGTGACTGTTAGTATAATTTAGCATTGAAGGAACATATTTTCTATTAAAATTTCCTGTTGCGGCTTATCTATGCCACTCACATGATTTAGTAATAGTGTTATTTTCTATATAGTCATTGTACCATTATGTGCCCTTTATTCTGTTAGACACAACTGTCACTTAACTGAATGGACTACTGGAAACTTGTGCATCATTCCTATTAGCAAATGTAGCACAAAAACAGGAAGTTCAGTGATCTATTACCAATCTGGCATTTCATCATACTCATTCTGAAATACTGCTTCTGCAACCAACATCAACTGGAGTAAGAATCATCCACTTCAGTATATGTAGTACACAGGGTGCTATTTAACACTTCCATTCAGAATGTCATTCAAAAACATGTTTGTGCATAAACACGGTTACATTACAACACATAACATTAATATATGTGAAGTTGCTAGCTGTTATCTAGGAAACCATATAAAGACCAGATTCGACTAATGAAACCAAGAAAAATATATAACTCCTTGAAAGGGATATCCTTGAATGGGTATTTTTTAATACCCATGAAAGTGTGGTATTCCATTGGCTATTGTTATTAGCCAAAAATCCTTTAACAACCCTAGTCTAAACAACACAGAAAAATAATTTAGAAACAAGTAATACTTTGAGGAAAGAGCTGACATTTGTTTTTGTGAACAGTTGATATATGAATACTTTTTGCCATTTGGCAGAATTCAGAATCTGGAAGTAAGTTTAAAAATTCTACATCCTCTTGAATAATTAATAGGACTAACCAAGCACCGACATTGCAATTTTTGAATCTTTGTTGGTTGTGGAAATGGTAATTTTAGAATAGTTGTACTCTTTCTACAACTTAAGAATACATTTCTAAATTATGTTATAATTTAATAATTAAGAGATGATATACTGTTTAGTAGAGGAAAATGATAGCCTAGTAGAATTAAGGCAACTGAAGATGCTGTTTTGTGAAATACAGCTCCTTGAAAAAATTACTTAAACTTTTCTCTTTTAAAAACCATGACAATGTGAGACAAATTCAAGCAAAACTAATTAGGATGCTTCTACTATCGAAATATAATGTAGTTTAGAATATTCTAGAATGAATTATTTTAAATATATAAGCGTAATTAACATTAGAGTTTAAACTAGCTTTTTAAAATTTATCTTGTAGCAACAGATCAAATATTGTACAGGCAAATATCAACCAGTGAAGCAATACAAGTTTGTGTCAGTAGAGGGCATACATTCATTCTAAGAAATATCATTAAAATATTCTAATAAAGCCTACTACAGTATAAAAATCTAGTTCTTACTAATCTCCTCATTCAGATAGCAAAGCCATGAACAAGACAAGTTATCTTTCTCTAAAAAGTGAAATTGATAGGAATTTTAGTCTTCATTCTTTCAGAAATGCAAACTTATTTTAATGTTTGTCAGTTCCACCTGGCCACAGATGTCGAAGCTTTGTAAAGAATTTCATTGTTAGTTTTGAGTTGACATTTTCCCTTGAAGCAAAGCCGTGCTGTGATTTACTGTCTCATTTCAGTTTGTTTCATCAAACTAGCTTTTGTGAAAAATGTATCTGCTGGGCAAAAGATTAAGGTATTTTGTTTCTGTTGCACAAAACACAAAGTGGATATGCTTTTTTTTTTTTTTACAAACTCCTAAAAATAGTTTGAATAAAGAAAATTGGTATGTTATGGCAAAAACTGTAAAGGTGAATTAGCTTAAATATTGATGACTTACCGTATTTTCCGGCGTATAAGACGACCCCCTAATTTTATAGTTAAAACATAGGTTTAGGCCTATATTAGCTGTATAAGACTACCCCCCCACTTCCGAGGCAACACCAGTTCTTTTTTAATTAAAAAGCCTGCTTGGATTGGCTGAGTTAGAGAGGCGGTCCGAGCAGCCTTGCAGTGATTGGTGCAGGATCGAGTTGGAAAATTATACTTGGCGTATAAGACGACCCCCGATTTTTGGTTGACTTTTTTTCGTTTCAAAAGTAGTCTTATACGCCAGAAAATACAGTATATACATTTTCAGGTGTTAATCCAATTGTGCCTTTCAATACTATTTGTTCAATTCAAACTTTAGTTCTGGAAGAACTATAAGAAATTTAAAGATGCCTATTATCAGCCTCTTTTGATAACTCACATATTTTCCATTATTCTGAGATGTACAATATTTTCCTTTTAAAATTCCATTAAAACATTTTCTCTAACAATTGCACACCTGTATATAAAAAAATATTCTGAACAGGATCTTTTTTGGTGATGAATTTCCGTTTTTGTTCATTGTTAATGCACACTCTGCCTTTTAATGTCTCTGCTAAAGAGTATAGCATTTTCACAGAACTCTTGCTGATCATATACAGATCCATGCAAAAGGTTTAGGCAGTCCTCTTCAAACTTACATTTTGAATCTGCAAATAAATAGTATGCTTATTTTGATTAGCAGAGAGAGTTAAATTTTAAATTTGTACCATCTAAAGGTTGATATATCTTCTGTTGCTTGGAAATTCAGTGAAACATACAATTTTACCTGAGGTGCCTAAATTTTAGTATGCAAGTATAAATGTGAACCAGAATGGATAAATCCTCAACAAATATACCAAATTTTCTTTTAGCAGAGTCATCCATGGGATTAAGAGCTCCCTTAGAAACTAAACCGAAAGCCTTAATTAAATCATTTATTTTTAGTGGGATTTTATTTTTCAGTACATAATCTATTGCAATATTCAGTCCTGAAAGTTCATCTCATACATGCACTCTGATACTGAGAGTATAAAACTCAGATTTGGTAGCATGAAGTAGATTGATAATGAAGCTAGGAAAGAGTTGGAATTATGATTCTTCTGCCAAATTTTTAACAGTGGACAAATATTTTACTATTGCTACCAGATAGCATAAAATATTTTTTCTTAAAAAGAAATAATGAGTATATATATCACCAAACTGATTTTTAATGGTGTAGAAAGGGGACATTAAATATGCGAGGATGGTATTAATACATTTAAATTGGGTTTCTTCCATTGCCCTAGCCTTAGTCCTAAGGTTTTGCACACTGGCAGCAGTCTGTACATACATTTATTACTATACCAGTATAGTAGTTCCCAGAATTAGGTTCAATTTTACACTTCACAAAGAAAGACTGCTCCCAATGATGAAAACTTTTTTATACTGCTAATAATCAACCAGCCAACTCCAGCATGCATTTGAGAAATTTAATTATTCCCACTTCAACAATTTCAATTGCACACATACCCCCAAAACAAAAGAAGTTCCATAAGCAATATTTCCTAAATTTAGGCCATACTGGTATGTTCCAGCTATCTTCTGAAAGACCACCAAAATTACATGGTGGTGAGAATTATAAAACAATATTGCTGAAAACAGGATTCCATTACCATTTATAAAAAAAATTGAAACACTGTAATCAAAAGCTAGGTTTTATTAGAGCTGTCTGGATGTACAATGATTAGCAGGATTTTTAAAACAGAAATAATTCCAGAGTAAAGCTTAGGGCCAGACTTGACACTGAATTAATCCAATGTTAAACAAAAGACAAACACAAGCAAACATAGTAAAGATTAACATTCAAGATTTAACTTAATCTAAACAGTTTTCACCTACAAGACTTCTTTAAATTGTTTACTCTATTTTCTGGAATAATGTAATATATCTGTCATTACCTTGTATCCACATTTCCAAATGTGGAGGCTCAATTACCCAAGAGTAATTGGGTCAGTTTGAGGTAGTGTGCAGTATTAAACCAGACAATTACATCAATTTACTTGCAAACTATAGCATCCAATTGGGTAGCCTATCAGTGATCCTTATAGTTTACCCAGCTTGACACAGCACAAAAGTGAATATATTAGTGTAAAGAGTTTTTTTTTAAAACCCCAATTCCATAATAAAGATGGCAAGGCTTTTTTCACTAATGGCTTTTATCTCTGGGTTCTGCTGAAATTATCATGACTGAGTCAGTAATAATGAAGAACCAGAAACAAATTCGATCTGGAACTGTCAGTATTGCCTTAAACACCTGCCAAATTCTTAGTCTCTTTTTGGGGTGGGGGGAGGCAATTTGCCACCCTTCTCTTCTTCTAAAAATTACTGTACAAAATATGTTTTAGAAGTACAATTTTACTAGTAAGTAAAATTGACATATTTATTAATAGTATGCTTGTGTCCTATTAGATGGAATCATATTTCTCCCATCCCATAAGAGCCAGTACGGATCAAAATACATAATTCAGATTACTTAAAAGTCATCACTGATTTGTTTTGGTAAAGTAAAACATATCATGCTTATTTAGTATGGATGGAATGGACGGAAGTATAGTGTTTACATCTTTGACATTAAGTTGCTACATTCCAAGGCAGTACTTATCACTTTACTGCTAGTAAATAAATGCACAACTTTGCCCATATACTTCTCCTATATGTATGCAGATGATTGTGAGACAGGCAGCTATAGCTGTAAATTACTGTTTATAATAGCCACTAGGGGAAAACTCATTGCCTAACAACCAAATCATACAGAATGACAAATTCTTTTTCTTTATAAGTACAATCTGAAATGTAGGGCAACATAAATAATATAAATCAGCTTGCTGCTGATACATACAGTTGCGTACATATAAACACTCTATTGTAAAATGGCAAGTTGCCTGCACCAGCACACAACAGTAATTCATCAATCCCAATCTACATCTTTGGCTGGTAGAAGTCAGTTTTGTCACTATTTATTCCACTTTTCTAAGAAAGGATATATGAAACAGTACTGATATTAAATTGAACTTTACTGAAGCAACTTTTAATTTGAATTATTAAGAATTTTAGAGAAAACGTGTAATATTCTTAATCTGAAAGTCAAAAAGTTAAACTATCAAAAAGTAATTAATTTTCTTTTTAGTATCAATGTTCAAGCTCAAATCATTTGAGATTTTATTGATTTTGGAATACACCCAACAAAGTCATTAAGTCTATAGGACTAATAACTAAAACTGAATCCAATCGCTAGTGCATCACTCTTAACTGGAGAAGGTATGTATTTTTAAATATATCAATAACAGATTTCCTTTAAACTATACTGGTAAAACAGCA
Source organism: Bungarus multicinctus (assembly GCA_023653725.1). Lineage (NCBI taxonomy): Eukaryota > Metazoa > Chordata > Lepidosauria > Squamata > Elapidae > Bungarus > Bungarus multicinctus. The sequence goes on from CM042834.1 coordinate 207,021,272, forward strand.
TCTCAAACAAAGAACTGGTTGCTAATTTTCTTGGATTCAATCTCTGTATGATCAAATTGCCATGGGATACAAAGACTTCATGAAGGTTGGCTTAGGCATATTAAACATATTAAAACTAATTGAAATATTATTTTTAAATGTATGGATTGAATCATTACATTTCCTAGATCTAACACTGTAACTGACAAACATTTGCTAGCTATTGTGACAACTCACAGTTTGCCTTATATATTTAATATATTAACTCCTTCATTTATGAAATCAAAAAAGCAATTTAATCAGAAGCCACAATGGCTTGCTCAAAATGGGAGCATACACTTATCAAATGTCTTCTATCCCCTAAGTGGATACTATAAGTAGTAAAGTTCTGGCAACAAGAAATCGATCTAGATTTTAGGAATCATTAGATTTTAGCAAGATGTTTTAGTCACATCAGAAATTGTGCTCTCTTATTATATTCACAGAGAAAGAACTAATCAGGAACAGTTTTATGTTTTGCACAAATACTTCAGAATTGTAGAATTTTTCTTAAGAGTTAAACACATCAGAATCTAAGCATTTACAATACATCATACAATATTTTCAGACAATCACAAGAATAAGCAGAACAGGTTAACTACATAAGGCTTTAAAATTAGAAGCACAGTGTGTATTTGAATATTATTTTGCTTACAAGTCAGGCTATATTTTAATTTTATTCAAGCAAAAATGTATTCTAGGGAAAGGCAGCTTATTTTATGATGAGTTGTCAACATTTGTTTTACTGTAGAGGAGTACATTAGTAAACTTTTCATAATAATCGAAACAATTCTATATTGTAAAACATTCAAATCAAAATGTCAACTAAGTCTGTAAGTTTGTATGTTTGTCTATATAAAAAACTCAAATCAAGATTAGATTTTTTGGAAGATTTTTACATGATTATTTTAAAGTAGTTGTATATAAAGTTCCTTAGATGACTTGCCGATATCATGGAGATATTGGTTCCTTATTTTGTTGAGTTTCTATTGGCCTTATTAATAGAGCAGTGCTTTGAAAACAGCATTTTTGGCCATTAATCAATTAGGAAAAAGAAGAACATTGAGAAGAAGACAAGATAATAAAATACTTATTTTGATTTGCTCCCTATAATAAGGCCTGTAAAATTCAAGTGGTTGTCTTCATTCTTTTTTATTCCTTCAAATGCAATGGCTATTTGTATTTTATAACTGCTTCAGTTATACCTGTGCAACAGAACATGTCACATTTTGAGATGTTTTAAAAATATTGTATATAAACTTGTTTGGAATATGCTAAAGCATTTGGCAACACGTTTACAGCATCAGAATTTACATAATTAAAATTTTACTTCCTTCTAAGACTTTTGTACATCTTAAAAAGATTTGCAAATTGTCTTATGTACATAAGAAAACTTGCACAAAATATATAAACTACACAGGTTTTGTTCCATCATCTACAATTCCAGTTAATACTGGCATTAAAACCTTCATTAATTATGTTTACAAATCATTTTACCTGTACATTTATGAAGGCAACTGACCTGATTTGAAAACAAAACCATCAGGTTTTATGTTGTGGCTATTAAGATCTGGAGTTCAGCAATGAATTTCAACAAGTAACTAAACAAAGCAGTTTACAAATTCACCAGTTCCTGTGATACAAACTGTTTTAATCTTTCAAGATACTGTACGTAAAGTTCCACATCATTATGTCCTGCCCCTTCAAGCCACAATGGTTCCACAGGTCTTTGGCAACGCTCAAATAATGCTAGGCCATGTGAAAAGTCAATCACTTCATCTTCAGTCCCATGGATTATTAACACTGGAGAAGTTATTTTAGATATCTTGTCAATACTACAGAAACACAGAAGAAAAAAATAACACACATAGTAGAAAATTCCACAGATGTCTTACATGCATATATGGTTAAAATGAATATTTACCATTCTTTATTGACAGGGTGCCATTAGAAGTTTATTTGGTTGAGATATTCAAAACCAGGTCACACAAATTAACGTAGAAATTAAAACTTTTTTGGGGGGAAAATACAGGATTGGCATCCTGCTGTGTATATATAACAGAATTCTACTGTTACTGAAAAAAAGTATAAAATGAGTTTTTTCTAAGGAGAAGTTACCCCTTAGGCTCCCAGCACCACCTCCATGTTTCCCAAAGAATAAGAGAATATTTTGCAGCAATACATTAATGATGCTGAAGACTTGAGGAGGATGGAAGCACTGGAGAAAGTTGCTGGCCTATCTTTCAAGTAGCCCAGTTCTTTCTGCAATAAGTAAAAACTTGAATACAGGTAGTCCTCAACATACAAACATTAACTGGAATCAGAATTTTCATTGCTAAGCAAGGCAGTTGTTAAGCAAGTCACACCCATTTGACTATCTTTTTTGTCATGGTTGTTAGGCAAAGGACTGCAATTGTTAAGTGAATCGTGGTCTTTAAGTGAATACAGCTTCTCTCACTGGCAGATTGTCAGAAGCCAGCTGCAAAGATCCCAAATGACCCTGGGATGCTGCAAACATTGTAAATACCTACCAGTTCTTCTCAAGCACCTGAATTTTGATCCCGTGACCATGGGGGAGGCTACAATAGTTGTTAAGTGTGAGGACCAGTCATAATCACTTATATCTGTGTCATTGTAACTTCAAAAATCTTTAAACAAATGGCTACGAATCAAGGACTACCTGTATGCAGATGGGCAAGCCTTATTGCAACCCACAGATTTTGTTTAGTATGTTTTAACAGTCTGATATATAGCAGCATTAAAGTAAAAAAAAAGGGGGGGCAGTTACCCAAAACAGGTTTCTTATTTAATGATTTTTCTTTTGGCATTCAAGCAAAAAAAGAATATATGGATGAGATAACTAATTTCTAACTATATTAAAAAAAAAGCACAGTAGCTTACTTTGGGAATGCATCAAAGCAGTATGTCTTCTTTATATCAGGAAAAGCTACTCTCATTCCTGAGGTCAGAGGAGAATGAAGAATTACAGCAGCACTTTCATAACGAGCAGCAAGATCCACAGATGGCACAGTTCCTATGCTCTGGCCATATATAATCACATTTTCAGGGCGAATTCCATATCTGAAAAAGTAATTTTTAATGTAATTTCAAAGTTATGAAATATGATATAAAATTAAAAAAATACAAAAATGAAAGTGATGAAATATGCTATGAATAAAGTAAATATACAAGCGCACGTAAAATAGTGAAATTATGTACCTTACAGAATGTAAAAAATAAATCATTTTATTCCCTTCATGAAGGGTAAAAAAGTTTCCTAAGTACAAAAAATTATATTAAGGCAAATACTTTTAAGTGAAATGTACCAAGAATATTATACTTTTAAGACTAAAAAAATAGTCATTAGTATGTTTTTTAAGTAATGTCTAAAGACAAGCTTATAAAAATGGCATTCCATGTTTGACAGATACTCGTCATCTCAGATGGCTGTTCAATGTCTATATTGCTTTCTAAAATACATAGCACATGGAATTTATTAACCCAATTACATTTTTCTAAACTGATTTTACATACACAGATAGAATCACACCTCATTCTTTCTGGTGAGAGGAATGTATGATGCTCCTTTTTTGCTGAATGACAACTTCCGTTTTATGCCAACTAGAATGCCAGTCAGGAAGCCAAACAAGCAATGGGCAAGCAGTATTTCAATATTTAGAGCTGTGTTTTCCAAAGTTGGCAACTTCTAGGTGTGTGGAGTACTACCAGAATTCTCATCAGCTGTCATCTGCCTGAATAATTCTGTGATGTTACATTTACACACCTAGAAATTTCAGTTCAATTCAAGCACACTGATTTAGAGCATCAGCAACCCTCTTCACACCTCTATCTTAGAACATGTGCAAAAAGTATACTAGTAACTGCACAATTTCTAATTAAGAAATATTAGGAAGTATTCTGATCAAGGAACTACTCAAAAGTATAAAAGATCCTAGAGATCATACAATTCTCAACTTTTATGTCATTTGACTAAAAAGACATTTAAAATGCATTTGCTGTTACTAACATCTACTGCTTTAAAAACAAATAAGCATACAAGGTATGGACAAACTTTAAATTATTATTTATCCCTACTCCACCATAAAGTCACAACAGACATTGACCTACTAATTTATAAGTATTTAGGCAAGGATCTGGTTTATCTTGTTTCAACTACAGGTCCCAATAATTACATAGGGCTCAAGACTTACATAGAATCCTGTACATAGTCAATAAAATCAAGGGGGTTATTTAGTTAACATATGTAAGTTTGTAAGGACAAATAAACAAATCCCTCTTTCTATATAAATTTCCAAGTAATTAAACCACTAAAACATAACAAATGACTGTGCCTTAAAATGCAAAAATATTTTTGAAAAACTTAGGAATGATGAAGACAGAAATGTGTTGGAAACATCAGCTAGCCTCAATTAAATTGCATATTTTTTAAAGACTAAGAAATTAGTTTGTTAAAAAAAAACCATCATGCCTAGTAACAACAATAAAAGATAACCCACTAACTGGAGCAAACAGTAACTGCGCTTGATAAACAGAAGTGTGACAACAGCTTGTTCACAAATATTGTTCCTCTCCACCCACAAGAAGAATGAAAAATACAATGCAACCATCCACTAAGATATTGCTGAAACTGCATGTGTGGTTTAACCAGAAATATTCAGGCTAGTACATACACTGAGTTAAAAACAGCAACAGCTGCTGCTTCTATTATAATCAGTGAGGAAAGGATGGCACAGGTGCTGTCGTGAAGGATGTTAAGAAAGCAAAGGAATTAAGAAAAAATTGGAATGTATTTTTTCAACATAAAAATGAACAGAGCAAAAAGATAAGAAGGCTTAGATATCTATGAGGTAGCCAGATTAAAAAAGAAAGTATGTATGTCAAAAAAATATCCTTAAATATGTCTCCAAATATTCATATTAGAATGACTGCCTAAAACTTTCATTCTTAATGTTCAAGCCACAGAAGAGCCACAATAGGTAGGTTAATACTAAGCCATTATTTTAAATTAATTGTTGCTCTAGTGATACAGTTCATATAGCAAGCCATATAACATGGTTTACAAATCAAAATGGATTACTGTAATACAGCTTCATCTAAATAAACTATATGATGGCTTAGAACAGGGCTGTCAAGCCTGCAGGTCAGACACATCACATGCTGGCCACGTCTAAGCCCAGTTAGCGAAGAGGGGGGAATCACGATATGTCACGTGACAATGCAAGGTGTAGAATGATGGGAACTTAAGCAATGATGCTTTAGTATAAGAAAGCATTCAATGTAGAATCCCTACCACACTAAATCAGCTTGATTCCAATCATTTATTTTCTAAAGATATGAATTAATCTGAAGTACTGGTTCAATTAGCATCTCTCACTTGATTTTCCTTGTCAATGGAAAATAAATCAATATTAATACTTTACTAACCTACACTTTATACCTTATTGATCTGAACTGCATTGTCACAATATAAACAAAAGTATTATTTGTCATGAATTGGTAACAGGTCCCTTATTTTATTTAGTGAATTTAAAAAAAGACAATATGAACAGATTTTTTTAATGTAAAATCTCTCAAAGGCCTGGGCAAACCAGGGCAAGTAGAATCCAATTTCCTCACATCTTATTTTTACAAGTCTCTAATAAAGCTTCCCTGAGGATTGAAAGAATCTGAATAACACTGGCAGGGGAAAATGTGAGCACAATTACAGTCACTGTGGCACACAGCGACTAACTCTTATCTTTCTCCTCAGTCCTCATACCACAATTGGTCCATTCTGCAGACTTTTCCCAATGCTCAGATTAACTTTTTCAGGAGGGCTTCTGCTAGGCCTATTATGCACACAGTCAAATTCACTATGAGAATAAACAAAAATTCTACTAACTTTGTAAAATAATATAACTCTATTTACCTTGTTCTAAGAGCTACCCAAGCAGCATCGATGTCAGCATACAAATTCTTCTCTGTTGGTTTTCCAGAACTTGCTCCATATCCAGAATAATCATATGAAAATATGTTGCAATTAATCCGTGAACCAAGTCCTATGTAAAAGCTGCTCATCTGACCTAAATCAACAGCATTCCCATGCGAGAAAAGTAAAGTATACTTGGCGTTAGGGGAACAACGCACAAACATACAGGCAATCCTGTTACCTTTGCTGGTTCTAGTCATGAAACATTCAATAGCATCTTTTTCTCTAGAAGAGTATTGCCAGTCTGCTCGATCAGAAAGATGTAGAGTCCAACGACTCCCACTTTCATCACACATGAGTGTATAGGTGGGATCTGGGGGCAAAAATGCCAGTTTGGAAGCTATTTTTCCTGGACATGGTGGGCAACAGAATAGGCAGCAGAGTTCACTAAATGAAAGATTGTTCATCCTCCAATCTGAAATAAGAGGGAAAGGATGTTACCTTCTAGTAGAAATTCTTCAACAACAACAATAATAAACATTTCAAATACTAATATACCAGGAATTTTAGAAAATTTTAAAAATTTTAAAAAGGAGTGAATCAAATTCATTACACATTTTCAGTAAACATGGAACTTTTACATATAATACCAATATTATATAAATAATTATTGCTAAAACAGCCATCATAGGGCTTTCAAATCAAAATTTTGATTAAGAAGGAATTAATGTTCTAAGAAAAAAATGGTAATGATAAACTCATTACCTTTTGTTTCTGAAGTGGAACATTAAATAATACCATAAGGAATGTTATTCAGCTTTCCACTTAAAATAATAGCTCAGTTATAGATCAATACAACACTGAATTATTTAGAAACCACTTGTAAGTTGCATCCAATTTAGGCATAACAAAGCAATGATTATGACATTCATAATCAACTGAAATTTTGAGTGTATTTTTTCCATAAATTGCCAATATATTGCAAAGCATACAAAAAGACAAAGCATACAAAATATAACAATTGTCAGACAGCAAACATTGGATGTGGTATAACCATCCCGACAATCCTAGCTGTCATACAGATTATGGCATAAAATACATACTTTAAATACATTTATAAAGCTATACATTTCTATGTTATTTCTCAGTTTTGGTCATTCGTTCTGCCATCCCTATTCTCTTTTGATTTTAGATCCTTCCTTTTTTCCCACCATTGACAGAATTTATCCCATAATTTATAATATTCTATCTCGTCTTTCTCTTTCATTTTCCAGATTAGTTTATCCATCTCAGAGCATATCCATAATTTTTTATTACGTCATTTTCACTGGGAATTTCTTTGTTTTTCCACTTTTGGGCAAAGGCTAACCTTGCTGCCATAATCACGTGAATTATTAAATAGATCTCCTCTTTATTGTATTTTTCTGTTATAATGCCAAGTAGAAAAAATTCTGGTTTGAATTCTATTTTATGACCTAGCATCTCCTCAAGCCATTTCTGGATTCTCTATCAAAACTCCTTTGTTTTCCTACATTTCCACCATATGTGATAATATGATCCATATTCCTTGGTACATTTCCAGTAGTTGGGTGATGTGTTTGTGTACATTTTAGACAATTTTTCTGGTGGAAGGTGCCACCTATAAAATATTTTATATAAGTTTTGCTTATACGATGTGGCTAGTGTTATTTTTTTTCTTCTTTCCCATAAAGTTTCCCAATTATCCAAATTAATACCATAGCCAAAAATTTTTGCCCATGCCAACATCGTTTCTTATACCTGCTTTTCCACAGCCTAAAATCCAGTAAGTATCTATAAATTTTCCTTCTCAATTTATCTTCTGATCCAAGTAATATTTTATCCAATATCGTAGGTTGTCTACTAATCCATTATTTCATGTCTTGGCCATACCTTGATTGGATTTGTAAATAAGCCCACCATTCCAATTCCACCCCTTGATCTTTCAATTCCTATCTTGATTTTAATCCTCCTGCCTCATTTATGATCTCTTGCTATGTAATGGCTTTCCCTCGGCTAAAAAAAATCGGGTGTATTTAAGGCTTCAAGTGTATATAGCCAAACTGGGGTTTCTATGTATGTTTGTGGTTTGATTTTGTTTCAGACCAAAACTAATACCTGTCTAATCTGGTGTCGTTGTGGGCTTCGTGTCTGCCATACCATAAAAAGGCATGTCAGCCTAGTTGTAAATTATGTCCTTCCAATGCTAACAATCTTCTATTTTTTTAATGTTATCCAATCTTTTACCCAAGTTAAAGATGCTGCCTAATAGTATATTTCCCAATCTGGGAGACCAAAACGCCCTCTTTCTTTGGCATCTTGCAATAATTTTAATTTAATCCTAGGGGTTTTTTTTTCTTTAGTTTTAATTTAACTTCTTTAAAGTCTTTATGTCGTTAATTCTTTAATAAGTTCAAACAGGAAAAAATGTTTTTTTTTCAAAACGGCACTTGACAAAAGGATCTTAGTGAAGATTTAAGCATATAATTGATACTAGCAAAACAATTCTTCTAGCCACTACAAATTATTACATTCATTTACAAAATGTAACAGATAAAAGAATATATACAGGTATTCATTTGTTAATGACCATTTATTCAGCTACTGGTCTAAGTTACAAAAACACCGAGCACAGGGACTTATGGCCAGTCCTCAAAGTTGCAGCCATTGCAGTGTCCCTATGATGAGTGACATGCTTGCAATTTGGGTATTTGGCTACCAATGCTCAATTACAATAGTCACAGCATCCCATGATCGCCATTTGCAACCTTCACTGCTGGCTTCTGACAAGCAAAAACAATGGGGAAGTTAGCAGGAAGTCACACCTCACAGTCACATTGTGCTTAAAGACTGCACAATTTTCTTAAGAACCACAATTGGAATTGCTGTCATAGTTGCTGTGGTCACATGATTTTCAACTTTGCAACCATGTTGTTTAGTGGCCAAGTTCCTTGTCCCAATTATGGTTATTAATAGAGGACTGTTTGATTATTTATTACAATTTATATGGTCACTCACTCACTCTCAGTGACTGTGAGTGGCTTATAAAAATAAAAACCCAATATCACACAATAAAACAATACCCTCTACACATACACTGGCAATAACAATCAATCAGATAAGTCACTTGATGGGGTCCATCCCACTCTGCATTCCTCAGGCCCATTGATGAAATCAGGGCTTCAGGGCCTTGCAAGAGCTTCAAAATGGAGGCCAATCTAATCTCCCTAGGGATGATGCCACAAAGGAAGGGAGCCACCATGGGGAAGGCCCTTCTTTTGGATTCTACCAGATGTACCTCCTTAGTAGTATTCCCTTCCTCTCTTCTCTAACTGTGAAAAGATTGTCCTTCAGATAGCATGGCCCCAAATCATGTAGGGCTTTAAAAGTAACAATCAGCATCTTTAATTGTATCAAAAAGCAAGTCAACAGCCAATAAAGCTCCAGCAGGAAAGGCGACACATACACACATCTGTGTCTGCACAAAACCAGGCTGTCTCATTTTGAACCAATTGGACCTTCCAGATACATTTCAAGGGCAGCCCCATGTAGAAGGCACTGTAATAGTCAAGGTGGGGGATGACTAAGGCATAACTTAGATCCTTTCCAATTGGGCTTCAGGCCCGGGCACAGTACTGAAACAGCATTGGTCACGTTGGTTGATGATTTCTGGAGGGCCCGTGACAGAGGTTATTCCTCTGTCCTGGTCCTATTAGATCTCTCGGCGGCTTTTGATACTATCGATCATAGTATCCTGTTGCAGCGGCTGGAGAGGTTGGGAATTGGAGGTACCGTCTTGCAATGGTTCTCCTCCTTCCTCTCTGACCGTTTGCAATTTGTGTTGACGGGGGGGAGAGGTCCACCCCTAGGCCCCTCATTTGTGGGGTGCCTCAGGGGTCGGTCCTCTCCCCTTTCTTGTTCAACATTTATGTGAAGCCGCTGGGGGAGATCATCCATGGTTTTGGAGTAAAGTGTCATCTTTATGTGGATGACACTCAACTTTACATCTCTACTCCAAACCACCCCAACGATGCTGTGGAGGTTATGTCCCGATGCCTGGAGGCCGTGCGGAATTGGATGGGTGAGAACAGTCTTCGACTCAACCCTTCCAAGACTGAGTGGCTGTGGTTTCCGGCGTCCCGATATAGTCAGCTGACTCCATCGCTGACCTTTGGGAGTGAGATCTTAGTCCCCACAAAGAGGGCTCGCAATCTAGGCGTCCTCCTGGATGTACGGCTGTCATTAGAAGATCATATTACGGCCGTCTCCAGGGGGGCTTTTCATCAGGTTCACCTGATGCACCAGTTGCAGCCCTTTCTTGATCGGGACGCCTTACGCACAGTCACTCATGCCCTGGTCACTTCCCGCCTGGATTACTGTAATGCCCTCTACATGGGGCTCCCCTTGGGGAGCACCCGGAGGTTGCAACTGGTACAAAATGTGGCCGTGCGGGTGGTTATGGGGGCGTCTAAAAGCTCTCATGTGATGCCTCTCCTGCACGAGCTGCATTGGTTGCCGGTGGCCTTCCGGGTACGCTTTAAGGTTCTGGTTTTGACCTTTAAAGCGCTCCATGGCATCGGACCAGGCTATCTGCAAGACTGCATTCTGCCGGTAGTCTCCCACCGACCTGTGCGCTCCCACAGGGAGGGCCTTCTTCGGGTCCCGACGGCCTCTATGTGCCGCCTGGCGACTCCGAGGAACAGGGCCTTCTCTGTGGGGGCACCCCCTCTCTGGAATGGGCTCCCCCCTGAGTTGAGAATGACCACCAACCTGAGGGTGTTCAAGTGTGATTTGAAGACCTGGCTCTTTGAGCAGGCCGGCCTGGGCTAATCCTAAATTGATTTTAATGGGGTTTAAGTAATGAATTTTAAGGTTGGGATTTTAGATTCCAACAGCCCTTGTTTAATTCTATTTTAACTTTTATATATATGTTGTTTTAGTAGGCTGTGCACCGCCCTGAGTCCTTCGGGAGAAGGGCGGTATATAAATTGAATAAATAAAATAAATAACTGACTGAGAACCCCCTGCATGTGCAGACAAAAAGCCATAGTGGGCAGGAAAAAGAACCTGGGTTCTCATCTAATATTGATTACCCAATGATAACCTTGATTGAGCCGCCATGAGTTTTTAAGCCACTGCCTCCACCTAAGGAAGTGCTGTTTGGCTAAGTAATACAAAAGTTGCTGAAATACCAGGTGAATAACAATATGCCAAAATATAGAAGCCAAGTATTTTATATAATTACAACAGCACACCACATGTTTACTTTTTACTACCTCATGCATTTTAAATAAACTAAATTGTAACTTTAAATCAGTGTTACCATGCTTGAACCATACTTTTTAATATCTAATTTTTCTGAATCCACCAGCAAAAGGAGCAGTCACAGACAGGAACCATCAGGGTTACTATGCCATATCCAAACCCTTTTGTCTGTTTTCTATCTGAATACTGACTACTTATTGTTTTCAAAATGTCTGGCTTCACACATAACTTTAGCGACCAGAGGGGATTCTTCTTTTGTTTTGTTTGGCATTTAATTGGCTTTAGTTTGATTCTGTTTCAACTATGGGATTGTAACTTCTGTTGTATTTTTATTGTTGTTCTTGTAGTAAATTTTAAAACCTCATTTATTAATAGCAGCGGTATCTTAAAATACAACACTGCATCGAACACCCTATCTAACCAGAACACACTGTACCAAGAATGCTATGATCTTCCTTAATAATAAAGCTTTTGATTAAGCATTTTTTTAAAAAAAAATTATGCTGTGCATTTATTTCCCCTCCTTGAAAAACAAGAACCTCAGTAATTAAACAAAACTGAACATAACTGACGTGTCTAATTCTTGTGTCTGGTTTCTTTGAAAAAGTAAATTGGATGCACAATAAATTATTTCTCAGAAGTCTAAGTACATTTTATTACAGAACTAGCAATGGTACTATACAGTAACAAGTATCATACAAAATATATCACAAGACTGCAAAACAAATTTACAGACAAAACAGAAATTTAGATAGAAATAGGAACTTTCATTTTTGGAAAAGGAATTTTAGTTTTAGATAAATGAATTTTAACTAAGATAATTCAAGTTAAGTTTTACTGAAAAATGGTAAAATTGGTACTTTCTAAAAAATGTATGCTATGTTCCATAACTATTTTGAACAATAAAGCCCATGGGATTGCTGCTTGGTAGCAATTCTAGCAATTCTTGCTCTACTAGATTGCTAAATAACTTAGATATTAAATCTGTTTTCCTCTATTGAGCTACTTACAAATTTAACACATGTGCAATATGCTGTATTAAATATGAGCTGGTGTAACACCTTCGCATAACAAGCAATCTGATAGCAGCACCCATGATGCTAATACTACTTCCTTTAGAAGTGTGACTAAGAAGATATATTAAAACAAGCTATACTGTGGCCCATTTTCACTATGCAGTTAGCTCAGCAATATGCACGTTTAAAAATAGAAGCTAATATTTTCAATATAGAATTCAGAGACATTTCTGTACTACAGGTTAAGTTAAAAAAGACTATTTCGTTAAATACATCTTTTTTCACAGCCCTTTCCATTTATAAGAGTGACTTCCATTTGAATGTTTGATAGAATCTGAGTAAATCTATCTTGCAACTCAACGAATTCCCAAAATCATATTCTTTTAGTTCAACAGGGTTAACTCCAATGTATGCATAAGATAGTAGATGGATCTTTCATGAATTTTAAGTCTATTCAAAAAAAGAGGACTTGTTCTAGATTTTTCAGCCTTTAAATCAGCAGATAATGTTTTCTGATATTCCAGCCACAATAGTGAAAGACTAATTGTTGCTTTGAAATTACAAAACATTTGCTTAAATTTTATTCCTCAGATGTAAACAGACTTATGTCATGAATCAGAGAATGTGAAATGAGTATACACAAAGGCCCTGACTTTACTCTGAATATCATACGCTGACAACCCCAACCTTTTCTTTTAGTCATGTGATATGGCTTTAGCCCATGAGTGAAACAAACAAGTCATCACAAAGTCTATCAATATAAAAGTGATGCAAAACAAAAAGTACAGGTACTCCTCAACCTATGTCCACAATTGAGCCCAAAATTTCCATTGCTAAGCAAGTGAGTTTTGCTCCATTTTATGACCTTTTTGCCATAGTTAAATGAATCACTGCAGTTGTTAAGTGATTATTATGGACATTAGTGAATCTGGATTGTTGGAAGCCAGCTGGAAAGGTTACAAATGGTGACCACATGTCATAAATACATGCCAGTTGCCAACCACCCAAATTTTGACCAGGGAGATGCAGCAATGTTCATAAGGGTGAAAACCAGTCATAAGTCACTTTTTCAGTGCTGTTATAACCTTGAATGAGGACTAAATGTATCTCTTATTTTAACACTGATATTTTACCAGTCTTTCAAGAAGTCCTTTATTTTATTTGCAAAGACGGTACTGTATAGCCACACAATTCCTTTTTAACAATATTCCGCAACAGAAGCAGTATATTTTCAAGTGCAGCAGCTCCAACTATTCCTCACTACAATGTCCATTGCAATAATGAAGGATGCGGAATTGCACTTTTGTGGCTTTATTTACCAGTTTGCCTATATTTAATACTTTTTCATATTCCCACTCGAAAATAAGTCTGTCTAATAGCAATCAACTTGTTAGCTTATTCTACAATAACCAGTCATAGCATTTTATATATGGGTATTTTTTGCCCTGCTATTTTCCCAATATAGGAAGAAATAGGATGTCTTTTTCCATTTATTAATTTTGAAAATCAAGGAAGAACTAATTCCAGTAAGAGTGTAACTGTCACTTCTTTCCTAGTAGTATCATACAAATTCAGAAATATACTATTCTATTTAGCTTGTGAAACATACTTTTAATTAAACTATATAATGAGTATGTCACATTTAATGAAAGCTTCTGCACACTGAACATTTATTACCCTTATATGTCTGCCAAACTGGAAAGACTCAAAGTAGCTTACATTAAAAACTCAATGAAATCAACCAGAATGCAAAAGGTATTTTAAAAAATTAAATGACATCATTGGAAAATACATTTAAAAAGTTTCAATCACCATATAGAATGATCACAAACACTTCATCCTATGGCCTGCTTAAAGTCACTTTTTTGTGCCTTTTAAAGTAGAGCCAGCTTTGTGCCAAATATTTAGGAACAGCAACAACAGAGAAGGTACACAACTGGATCCCACAAGATGTCATTGTTTTACAGAAAGGATAGGAATCCTACCTAGTCAGAACCTATTAGATGGCAAAGGGCATTTAGAGAAAAGCAATTCCATAGACAGCCGGACCCAGATAACACTCTGTAGTCAAGGGTAGAGGGTAGGTAATTAATTTTTCCAAGGGGCCGCATAAGAAATGGGACTGTTGTGGAGGGCTGAACCAAATAGGGCTGTAAAGGTGTATAAGCATGCATGCACCCAAATACATCAATTGAGAAGAAAAAAAGCAATTGCCTTCAAAATAAAAGCAATGCAATTGTATTGTGAGCATGGCATTCACCTACATTTGATTTCTAATTTCCAATTAACCTCACATGGTCCAGACAGGGACAACCAGAAGATTGGCCCAAGGCCGTAAAATGCCCAGGTCTGTTATAGATAATACTTTGAATTGTACATGCTTTTCTTAGTTAAGCTTCAGGGAACTTTCATGAAACTTGGTTTAGTCAGGATCATTTTTTTGGTTGAAAACCTTATTTGTGGAAAAGAAATATTTTGGCGTAGTATATTATGAAAGGGAAGTACCTTGATATTGTATTTTTCATTTTTTCACAAATATCTTTCTGCAAATAATGTACCAGAACCTGGGCATGTTGAAAGTTCTTTAATAAATAATAAAGCTAGCAGAGCTAACTTGAATATTTTGCACTATTTCCTCTTAGCTATTCTTCCTTAGAATGCAATGAACACGTCATCAATATGGACTGTTAGGGTCATGGTAAACAGATTGCCAAGAATATGTATTCAAAACTAGAGGTAAAATATGAATTTGTTCCAAGTTTGGAGTTGGTAATGTACATATTTTTATTTGAGCAAGATTAATTTTAGACATGCTATGCAATATATTTTAAAGGATGTGTGTTTAGATGATTATATGCTATCAAAAACATAGGATAAGCTACCAGAAGAAGCTTGACCACATTATCCTGACAAAATGTGAAGCTACATAGAGGCTTGATTTTCTAGAATTTTTTAATCAATAGACTCCTAGCCCCCAAAGAATTTAAACAGAATAACTGAAGAGTTTCAATTAAACCCATTTAATATGTAAAAGAAATACATGACAGCTCTGTTAAAAACAAAAATACAATGTACCCTTTCATAACTGAAACCCCGTCCTGTAGGTATGTTAGCCATTCCAAACAGGTCTTTTCACACCTTCAAAAGGTAGGAAATCTTTAGGATCTAAATAAGAATCAGAAACCCACTTATTTATATTAGTTTTAGCCAAGAATATAAGCCTCCAACAATAGTCTTTAAAAGAACACAGTATAATGCTTCAAAGAAATTCTCAACCAAAAAGACTTCAGATCTTACAAAAATCCAAACAGGGTCGCAGGAGTGGGGCGAGGCTCGTGGGAAGAAAAGCTTTGTTCAGAAACACAGCCAGTACTACTTGGCGCTTTTCTATCCCCTAGAACAGTATATGCCTTTCATCCTCTCTCTCCTGCTCTCCCAAAGCTGCCTCGCATACAAAAGAAGGACGAGCACAGCGCAGGTCATTCTCTCCACCAAGACCCAGAGAGTTTTTCCTCCTCTCCCGAGGACACACACCATTCAACAAACACGTCCAGACGAACCACCCACCCACCCCCTCCGCCCCGTTATCTAGGCCGTGGCGCTGCTCACACCGGGATACGAGATGAAGCTCTTTTCCACCGTACCTTCGCGGGCAGTCGAACTAACTCAAGGGCCCCCGTCCTGGCGCCGCACTGGAAAGCCGGTGTATTGCAGAGGAGAGAAGGAAGGGGGGGAGAAATTAAGCACACGTGGGGGGGGGCGGGGGGGGAAAGAGAGAGAGAGAGAGAGATGGAGGGCAATTGCGCGCGCATACGGAGGAGGGCGCTACCCACTCCACGCGGGACAGATATTGGGGGCCCAGCAGAGCAGCTCCGGTTCTCAAGAGCTCTCCCGGCGTCCTCGTCCTTATCCCCCCTGAGGGACCGCAGGCGGCCTTAATTATACCTCAGACAAGCAACGCTCCCCTCCTCTTACTTCGGCCATGACTGCTGGCGAGACCCCGAGGCCACCATCTTCGCCCCCCCCCCCCCCAATTCCTTAAACCGAGGCGACAAAGAGGACGCTCACCTCCGGACTCGCGTCCGCAGAGACCGCACGGTCGCGTCCAACTGCCTAGCAGAGCGGCGGGCGCGCTTCGGCGCTCGCTCCCGGCTCGAACACAGCGCTCGGCCCGTTCCGGCCCAGGCTCTTGGGAGCGGCGCCGTTCGAAAGCCGAAGGATTCAGTTAAGCCGAGCAACCACCAAGGCTCCAATGCCGGGCGACGGCCTAAAGCGCCGGTTCGAGTTCCTCCCTTTCTCTTCTCAGCGGCGCCCAAACCTCAGGCGTGGGGGGTGAGGAACCCCGAAGCTAGAGCGCGGCAGAAGCTCTGGTGCGCGTTCCGTGAGAGGAAAAAAAAAATCCAACCCGCCTCACTGGGAACTAAACAGAACAAGCGAGAGGCTGAGGTATAGACCCCTGCCTAGCGAGGCGAGGGGCGGGACTTAAAGCCTCTCTGACCGGTAGCCTTCGAGAGCCGACCAATAAAATTACGTCTCTCGGCTGCGTGCTCTTGTCAGATTTCCTGGTAGGAAGGCGGGATCTTCCTCATTGAAGCCAATCGCAGCCGCTCTGCCGCTCGAGGTAACCTGAGGCGCTTCAACAAACCTCTTGGCCGGATGTGAGGAGCCGGTTTGCTTCCGGGCGAGGGGGAGAAGAAGGGAAGATGAGCTCGCAGAGAGGGAACGTGTCCCGGACGCGAGCTCAACGGCACCAGAACGCTCAAGGCTTCCGGAATGACAAGTACGACTCCAGCGCCCAACGCAAGGTATGAGGCCGGGCTTCAGGAGGTTCCCACCACCACCGTCCTTTCGGCTCAGAGCGGCAGATACTCTGTGGGTCGATCGAATCGCTTGGATCTCGACTCGTCCTTTAATGTAGATGCGCAAACCCCAAACTCGGGGATGCGGGCAACTTGTGACAACTTTATGACCTGTGGACTTCAACTCTTAGCATTCCTGAGCCGGCATGACCACAGAGCGTAAAGTTGTCATAGTTGCCCACTCCTGCCCAAACTAGTTTAAACCAGGGGTTTCCAACCTTGGCAACTTTAAGACTTGTGGATTTCAAGTCCACAAGTCTTAAAGTTGCCAAGGTGGGAGACCCCTGGTTTAAACAGTAAGGGGTTTCCCCTCTCGAGGGTGGCCTGCAAAAGAACTTGGGAGTTTCAGCACTTTTAAAAAATTAGAAGGTTTTCGTGCAGTTATTTAAGAGTGTGTGTGCCTTCAACAGCTGCTAGAAATATTTCGTTGCACCTGATCATTTTCTGTTGGTTTTAAAGCACACATACCTTCATTAAAATGGTCTGGCTGAGAAAAAAGGGTAAGGCTGAGAAAGCAGCAGTTTTTTTGAATTCTTTAAATACTTATTACTGTAACCACCACATACAGTAATATGCCAGAGTTAAAGATGCTGCATTAAATCAAGCTTAGGATAGAAGTTGGGTGTGATTGGTAGAATGGTGACCTTATTTATAGTGTGCAGAAAATGGGAGGAAGTTGTTTTCACTTAAAAATCGAGTTATGAGCTTACTTAAGCCACTAATTGTCCATCCTTTAGAAAGGAATCAAAATATACTAAATTAGTACACATCAATGAAATAACCATCTTTGCAAAATCATAATTGTAAAATTTGTTTAACAAATCAGATCAACTTACTATAATGATAAAGGGATAACAATATCAGATTCAGCCTGGATTAGTCAGATTTAAGCAGTATTAAAATCAAAGGCGCACTCATGATTTAACCCCTGGTACATTTGAAAGGACATTAGGTTCAGTTGATATAATCTAGGCCTGATCCAATATAAACTCATAATGGCAGAACAGTACAAATACAATAAATATTATCAAATTAAAATTGAATGGCCTGTAGAAGCATGGAACAGTAAGAAAGTTTATATTGGGAAGAATATTGTATAAAAAAAGTTCTCTTCAAATCCTAGAGATAAATGCCTAAAATTTCAGGCATAAAATGTTACTTTTCTTAGTAATGAATAACATTTGTTGCGGCCCTTTCTGGATCGGGACGCCGTACGTACAGTCACTCATGCCCTTGTCACCTCTCGCCTGGATTACTGTAATGCTCTCTACATGTGGCTCCCTGCGGGGAGCACCCGGAGACTCCAACTGGTACAAAATGCGGCCGTGCGGGTGGTTATGGGGGCGTCACGAAGCTCCCATGTGATGCCTCTCCTGCGCGAACTGCATTGGTTGCCGGTGGTTTTCTGGGTTCGCTTTAAGGTTCTGGTTTTGACCTTTAAAGTGATCCATGGCATTGGACCAGGTTATCTGCAGGACCGCATTCTGCCGGTAACCTCCCACCGACCTGTGCGTTCCCACAGGGAGGGCCTTCTTCGGGTGCCGTCGACTTCTATGTGTTGTCTGGCGGCCCCTAGGAGTAGGGCCTTCTCTGTGGGGGCCCCCGCCCTCTGGAATGGTCTGCCTCCAGAAATACGCACTAATATGGATCTGAGAGCTTTCAGACATGCATTAAAAACCTGGCTCTTCGAGCAGGCCGGCCTAGGCTGACATGGGATTTTTAATGTAGTATTTGCGTTTTAATCAGGTTTTTAAAATTTGGGTTTTAATTAACTTATTGGGGGAGGGTATAATTTTAGACAGCCTAAAATATTTAATTTATTTTTAACTTTTGTATATTGTAATGGGGTCTTATGGTTGGCTGTGCACCGCCCTGAGTCCTTCGGGAGAAGGGCGGTATATAAATAACAAAATAAATAAATAAATACATTTGTGGGGAAAAACACAAATAGAATAGAATAGAATACTTTATTGGCCAAGTGTGATTGGACACACAAGGAATTTGTCTTGGTATAAATACTCTCAGTATACATAAAGAAGGAACATTCGTTAAGAATCAAGAATCATAATGTACAACACTTAATGATAGTCATAGGGTACAATCAACATCAAATCATACTAGGAAAGCAACAAGCAACAGTTATAGTCACAAGTGGGAGGGGATGGGTGATAAGGAGTGATGAGAAGATTAACAGTAATAGTAGCGTACACTTTGTAAATAGTTGAACAGTGTTGAGGGAATTATTTGTTTAGTAGAGTGATGGCTTTCGGGAAAAAGCTGTTTTTGTGTCTAGTTGTTCTGGTGTGCAGTGCTCTATAGTGTCGTTTTGAGGGAAGGAGTTGAAACAGTTTATGTCCAGGATGTGAGGGGTCTGTAAATATTGTCACAGCTCTCTTTTTGACTCCTGCAGTATACAGGTCCTTGATTGAAGGCAGGTGGGTGATAATTGTTTTTTCTGCAGTCCTAATTATCCTCTGAAGTCTGTGTCTGTCCTGTTGGGTTGCAGAACCAAACCAGACAGTTATAGAGGTGCAGATGATAGACTCAATAATTCCTCTGTAGAACTGGATCAGCAGCTCCTAGGGCAGTTTGAGCTTTCTGAGTTGGTGCAGAAAGAACATTCTTTGTTGTGCTTTTTTGATGACGTTTTTGATGTTAGGTGTCCATTTTAGGTCATGTGATATAGTAGAACCTAGAAATTTAAAGCTTTCTATTGTTGATACTGTGTTGTCTAGTATTGTAAGAGGTGGTAGTATGGGAGGGTTTCTTCTAAAGTCTACCATCATTTCTACGGTTTTAAGTATGTTCAGTTCCAGATTGTTCCGGTTACACTACGAGGCAAATTGTATAACCTCCTGTCTGTATGCAGATTCATTGTTGTCTCAAATGAGACCAATGACTGTTGTGTCATATAACAATAGAATCTGTACAAATTAAACCATTAAACTTTGGAATAGCTAAAACTGTATTATTTTTAAATTAAATCTCTCAAAGCCAATGACTACTTACTGTATATTTCTACTAGCATCTAATTCTAGGCAATTTTAGTTTAATAGGGAAAGATAAATATTTTTACTTTATGTATTAGGCCTGAGAAATGTAACTTCCCTATCATTCTTGTGAATTAATGCAATTCTTAGACACACTCAATTTTAATCATAAATGAGGAAGTTGGAGTGTCCATCTTACTGGTTTTCAGTAGAAATGGAAGAATAAAAAATGACTATAAAATCCCAGTTAGCAGCATTTGAATGACCTTATTTGGGCAGAGAAATCAGAATTGGTTCTTTCTTGTATAAGAGATGACAGGGAAATATGTGGGCTCTTGGCTAGAGTAGGAAGTAGAAAGACTATTCTAGAAGAAAATGCAAATTGGTTCTGTTCTATTGCAAGGCAGTTGTTTTTGTGTGTGTAGAACTGCTAGGAGTCGGGCTCAGCTCAAGAGCATCATTACCCGTTGTACAATAAGAGGCTGAAAATGTAATGTGAGGTTAGAGTAGATAGTAAAGTCACCTTCAAGATGGTTACACAAAGGAATATGGCTGTGAATCCAGTCTACATATTTGTTGTTACATTAACAAGCACCCTGACAATATATACATCGCTGTTAAAGGAAACAAACTGGTTTCAGAAGAATTAGAATATAGATGCCACAAAGAATAGAATAGGCTTTATTGGCCAATGTGATTGGACACACAAGGAATTTATCTTAGTGCAAGTACTCTCAGTACACATAAAAGATACATTCGTCAAGAATCATAAGGTACAACACTTAATGATAGTCATAGGGTACAATAAGCAATCAAATCATACTAGGAAACAGTCAATATAAATCGTAAGGAAACAAGCAACAAAGTCATATATTCACAAGTGGGAGGGGATGGGTGATAAGGAGTGATGAGAAGATTAACAGTAATAGTTGTGCAGACTTTGTAACAGTGTTGAGGGAATTATTTGTTTAGCACAGTGATGGCTTTCCGGAAAAAAATGTTCTTGTGTCTAGTTGTTCTGGTGTGGAGTGCTCTATAGCGTCGTTTGAAGGAAGGAGTTGAAACAATTTATGTCCAGGATGTGAGGGGTCTGTAAATATTTTCACAGCCCTCTTTTTGACTTGTCAGTATGCAGGTCCTCGATTGAAGGCAGGTTGGTAGTAATTCTTTTCCTTTATATGAACATGTACAATTGCTTTTGTTCCAACTAGAAATAAAGTTATTTGCTTTCCCATCCTGCTATCTTGAGCAGAGGACTTTTTAAAGCCTAGTTGGATTGGTCTATTCTGTATTTAGAATGAAAATGATTAACTGAAATGAATAAGGGTGTGCATAACTAGGATGTGTACAACTGCTATATCAGGAATCTGTTACACATTCCCTTAAAATATTGTGCAATGTAACTAGCTACTAGATGAAAATTGGCTTTATTGTTACAAATTAACTTTTTTTCCATCAGGGCAAACACCTGCCTATTACCATATTCCCATTTCCTATAGACTAGATGCCTATAGGACAGGGGTCTTCAAACTTGACAGCTTTAAGACTTGTGGACTTCAACTCCCAGAATTTCTCCTCCGATCATGTTAGCTCAGGAATTCTGGGAGTTGAAGTCCACAAGTCTTAAACTTGCCAAGTTTGAAGACCCTTGCTATAGGACAGTGATGGCGAACCTTTTTGTTGTGATGTGTTGCATGCACGTGTGTCTGCCAGCACCTACAATGCAATGCACCCACCCCCTGCGCATGGGCATGCAACCCCCCCTGACCTGCGCATGCGCATGCCTCCCAGTTGATTTTCGGCCCGTTTGAGGCTGTTTTCATCCTCCCGGAGGCTCAAGAGAAGCCTCTGCAGCCTTTGGAGGCCAAAAATGGGCCCGTTCCGATTTTGACACTTCCAGTATTTCTGGAAGGCCCATTTTTTGGTCTCCAAAGGCTATAGAAGCTTCTTTTGAGCCCCCAGGAGTGCAAAAAAGACCTCAAACTGGCTGAAAATCATGTGCATGTGCAGTGCAGGTATGTTTGGCTGGGACTCATGTGCCTGCACAAATGGCTCTGCGTGCCACCTATGGCAAGTGTGCCATAGGTTCGCCATCACAGCTATAAGTCTGAAAACAAGAACCACCGGCTGCTGATCCATAATAACTAGAATATACCATATGCTTTTGATTTTGGAAACAGTCAAGATTATTTCTGTAAACTTTGGTGAAACTAATTATTTTAAAGCTGCTGCATTTTCTGATAGGCAGTTTCAATTGTGTGATGTCAGAAGTATATGTTTATCTATCCTACATCTGACATCATTTAGCTTCCCTGGATGATTCTAAAGTCATCTATTTATACTACAATAGCAAATGTATAATTGTATTTTCATTTTGTATAATTTATAAAGCTGTATTACATTCGGCAAATGATAGAAGAATATAGGCGTTACGTTATTGATGCCCACTTGCATGTAATTTGCTGATCTTGAAAGTTAAAGTCCATTAAAAGATCTTCTGTCCCTTTTTCCAAAAATGCTTTATTTGAGCAATAATATAGTAGACAATAATATTGTAGTTTTTCTGTTTATTATTCAATCATTGTCCACTACTGCATACAAATTGGCATTATCGCTGCACTTTAGAGAAACAAATATTTGTGCACTGGAAACAATAGTCCAGTTTACTCATACTCCTAAACAGTACTAATACTGGAAGAGCCAGTTTTAGCTTTGTGTTTAACAAGTAACAAAGGTGGGGCGTCATAACCTATGGCAAATAAAATAGGTAGTTTAATTACAGAACAAATGTATACCTAAGCACAATTGAAAGATAGCTGTAGGCTAATGTATAAATAATTCTTCATTCACCTTTATTGCATTGGATTTTCAATCCTTTAAAAAAACAACTGATTTGTGCACTGGAAGCATTTAAAGGAAATGTTTGTATTATTTTTACTTTGTATATTTATAGAAAGGCAGTGAAACCTATCTAGAAATCTTAAAGAAAATGTAGTCACTGATACGGAACAAACATTTTAAAAGATAAAGAGGAGAGTCATTGTGAAATATACTTTATATGCCACAGTTGGCCTATTTAAATTTCAGTTTCCTCCTATGAGTCAGTGATATGGCACAACCATGCCCTGCTGTAATGCTTACTTTTAAATTTTCTATTCTTTCATCTTTCTAATGATAGAATTCACACATTTTTCCTCATGTATTTGCAGTGGGTTTTTTTCTGTGGCAAATAGTTGTAAATAATAGTTCAAGAAGAGTATGGCTTAACTCAGAATTATGGCTATCTTTTAAAAATTCCTGACCATCTGTTGTTCAAAACTGGTGTGTACTAAATGATACAGTGTTGGAAACACAAACTGATGTGTGATTATTTAAGTTCTTAATTACTCTGTTTCTCCACATATTTGCATATTTTAGTGTTTAAACCATTTCAACTCAGCCCAGATTTGTGTCACTTTTACTCTTAAGATCTACTGTACAGGAACAGAGTAGGAGAATAGTAAGATATTGATTTGATACTATGGATGCATTTGTGTAGAAAATTTTTTCATGCCTACTTAGTGTTACCAGACCAAATTAGATCAGACCCAACTGGTAATAACACAAGTAAGTATTTAGACTATAGTATACATAATCTGGAATACTACTATCTTGAATTCCTGTCTCACTTATCTTAAATTGAACTTTGGGTGAAACCTGATATCATATTAGTTGATTTCTTTTCCAGAGGGTCTTTATGTCCCTTATTTCTACATCCCCTTAGGTCTGCTTTGAAACATGGAAACACTCCAGAATATATTTTGTGAATGAATGGGAAACTACTTGGAGAAAGAAATGCTTTCTTCTTCAAGTTCCATTGGAGAAATTACTTCCATAAATAGAAGCATGACTTGGATATTATCCTTTCTGTCCTACTAAGGAACTGTAGTATGACTTCTGTTGGATTCTCATGTGGTAGTCAGATGTTTTGAAAATAGCCTTATGCAGACGTCCAGTTTGGGCTTCTTCGGTGACAGACCAAAATCCGTGATCGTGCACGGTTTCGATCCGTGCTCGCCGCTGGAGCGCCCCGATCCTTTGGATTCGGGGCTGAAGTCACCCCATAGAGGTGGCGAAGAGGGGGGAGACTGCCAGCTGAGTCGAGGGGAGCCACATCTCTCCTCCTAATGGCTGACCATTACTCCTTTTCCCGAAGGCAGTGGTCAGAAATGGCCACCTCAAAGAGGAACCCAACCGGACAAGTTTGAGCAGGAGGGAAGACAAAGGGGAGAGCTTGACAGTCTGGGCTAAGCAGAGAAAACATCTAGGCGAGGTATTCTGGAACTAAAATTATTAAGAGTGTTATTCCTAAAAAAAGATTTTTAAAGCGGTGGAGAAGAGAGGGAAAAGGAAAAAAGATTTTTTTTCTTTCTCACATGGACACTTGCAATTGGCTTTGAACGCTAAAAAGAAGAGATTTAAGTAAGAAATTTGTGTTAATTTACTTTGACACTAACAGGCAATTTTAAGCTGAAATTAAAGTGTCAAGGGGAAAATAAAGACTTTCTGGATATTCTAAAGCTTCAAAAGGAGGAAAGTGGAGAAAAAAGAAAGGGTGGACTTAGAAACAACAGAGAGTGCCACCTGGAAATAAAAAGAATTTACTGTGAAATTTTAACAAGACTTCCAAAGAATATATTGTAACTGAAACTTTGTTACAAGATAACAGAGCCCCCGGAAAGGGAAAGGGAAGAAAAAGAAGCAAGAAGAAATAGTTTTGGATTGTTTGGTGATTTTTGGAATTTTGGGTGTTGGATTTTGAGTGGTTTTGAATTAAAATTAATCGGGTGGTTGTTTAAAAATGCTTAAAATGGCAGTACTCCTTGAGGAATTAAAACTGGAACTTAAAAAATGAAAGATGAGTTGCAAGAGGGAGGAGGATACTTTGGCTTCACACTTTAATTCTTAGAAATGGAGATTTTGAACTATGAAAAACAACAAAAAATGCTTGAAGAGCAAGAAGGGCTGGACAAAAAAGAAGCCATCTTTAACAATCAAACAATTCAAAGTGGGGTAAAATGGAAAAAGGGGAGGAAAGGGAGTTAAAAATTCAAGATCTGAGGAAACAACTAAAAAAAAGAAAAGTCTGAAAAGTAAATATAACATTAGCAAGAAGCAGAAGAGAGGATTACAGAGGGGAGAATCAGAGAGAGGGGGGGGACAAAAAGGGTGGTGAGAAACAGAGGGGAAAGATAGAAAGGAAAAGAAGTTATAAGGGACAGAAACAGGAAATAAAGAAAAGGGAAACATACAAGGATTAAAGGTATTAGCCTATTTAAAAGACATAAAGATAATGGTTAAAATATAAATTAAAAGAGGATTCTGCAAGGGTACAAGAGATAGTGTTGTTATATTGGAAATAGTAACGAGCTAGAAAGTATGAAACATAGGTGATTAAAGTGAAAGACAAAACTGGCATTGTTATGTAATGGAATGTTTGCTAATAAATGATATAAAGAGAGAAAGGGAATAAAAGTAAAAGAAGAGGGAATAAGAGGAAGGAATGAAAATATTCAATTGTTTTTAATGATTTATAAAATACAATTGAAAAGAAATGTAAAAGATTTATAATGGAATCAATATCAGTTGTCAGGATGAATTTGAATAGAATAACCATTTTATTCATTATTGTTATATAATTTTTTCTTTTTTTAGAATTTAGTGTGTATTTTTAAAGGAAAGTACCAAGCGGAATTCGGTTGGTAAGAATTATATGATATAAAATAGGTATTAGAAACTGAGTGTTATAATTGAAACTGAATGTTATAAATTAAATGTTCAATGAGATTTGAAAGGATAACGATTATAAGATATAAAGGTGACACACTCTACTTGGTAATCATAGGAGAAACCTTGCTTTTCAATGCCTGGAAGGGGAGGGAATTGTTTTTTTTTCTTTTCCCTTTTGGGATGATGATGGAAAAAGAATGTATGAAATTGTAAACAGGACAGACAACAGTACAAATATAATGACTAGAAAGATATAGAAATTTAGAAAAAAATATGTAATTGAATTAGAAAGGAATGAGATAATCATAAATAAGATTGAGGAAAGTAAGGAAAGGGAAAATTTGATAAAATAGTGACAAGATATGAAATTGAATACAAAGATGAATATGTAACTGAGATTATGTCTGTATGGAGATGTGATAACCTAAAATCATGCTGCTCTCAAAAAAGATATTTTATTTGTATTATGTTTTGTGAAAACCCAAATAAAACTTTTACCTCCCCAAAAAGAAGAAAATAGCCTGATGTAGATTCTTGACTTTTAGAAAAAATATAGGCATTTTCTTGTGGCTTCATAGAGAATCATAATAATTTCTGATATAGATTTTTTTTCTATTGGAGTATCAGTCAAATCATGGCATCTCCTTTGTATATGTGTCTGCCTGAGATCTTCCTTCCTTCCTATCCTATTTTATATGTACTCTTCTCTTATGTACATATATGCTCAGACAGGGAAAAGCACACATAGAGGCAAAGGGTTATTTTTCAAAGGCCAACATAAAGATGTTGTAATTAATAGAACAACCTTAACCCTTTTGTCAGGGTGAGTATAGGTAAGTAGTTGGAAAAGCAAAGGAAGGAAGAGAGCAGATATTAGCACTCTTAAGCAAATCCATTGATAGCATATATTGCAACCAGTAGCTCGGCCTAGGTGATTAGAGACTTGGGAAATTGATCCTTCAAAGACATTCTCCGTAAATGAATCCTCTGTAAATGAAAGTTCAAAAGCTGGTATTAAAGATACTTTATTGAACCTTGTATATTTCTTGCTTTTTCAATCTTACTGAAGTTTTGTCAGGTCTGAAGTTACCACATGTCTCTTGCTCCTTGCTTGGAATTTTTGGGCTGGTGGGGGAGGGAAGTTGATCTCATTTTGTATTATGAATGTGATAGAGAACTTTAAAAGAGAAAAATTGTAGCTCAGGATTGAACTGGGGTCCTTGGTGCATTCTGAGCTTGCTTGCAGATGTTTCATTACAAACTAGGGAACATCAGAATAGAATAGAATAGAATAGAATAGATTTTTTTATTGGCCAAGTATGATTGGACACACAAGGAATTTGTCTTGGTGCAAATGCTCTCATTGTACATAAAAGAAAAGATACATTCATCAAGAGTCAAGAATAATAAGTACAACACTTAATAATAGTCATAGGGTACAATAAGTACTAGTACTAATGTTGCCAAGCTCAAAGAGCACCAAGGATCCCACAGAGAATCCTAAATTTGGAGGATATACAGCTTTTATAGCAACTCTCTTACCCATCTTCTTTCTTCTTTTTCTTTGTTGTCCTATATGGAATGTTTCAAGGTAAAAAAGAGTAATAATGGCTGGTACAGGATTTTTTTAAAAATTGCTAGGGCTTTTTTACCTCAGATGGAAAAATATGTATTATCTTATTCTGATCTTTACAATGTCTTGCAATATTGTGCATGGTATATTATTATAGCCTTATGTATCACTGTTTATCTTTGCTCGCCTTGATAATATGACCTTAATATCCGTATATTTTCATCAAATTTCTTAGCTTTTAAAATCAAAGAGATGAGGTAAAACCCAGTAAATTTATCCCGTAGCTTCTGCCATTAGAATGGAAACAATTATCATTCTCCATCCCTGTGAATATAAAAATGTAGACATTTTAGAAAGGAGAATAGACACAGTAATGGTAGGATGAAGTCAACACATGTAGTAATGATTCATTTGAGTGTGAAAATCAAGTGTGTATGTATAAAACCAATTGAATACCTGAAATCTCAACTTATGATCATAATGGAGTCCAAAATTTCCAAAATGAAATTTCCAAAATGATAGTTGTGAGTCACACCCAATTTTACAACCTTTTTGCTATAGTTAATCAAATCACTGCAGTTGTTAAATAAGTCATGGTCATTAAGCGAATCTGGCTTCCCCCATTGTCTTTGCTTGTCAGAAGCCAGCTGGGGAGGTTGCAAATGGTGATCCCATGATTCTGGACAGTGCAATTGTCATAAATAAATGCCAATTGCCAAGCACCAGAATTTTGATCACATGACCATGGGGATATTGCAATGGTTGTAAGTGTGAAAAGTGGTCATAAGTCACTTTTTTCAGTGCTGTTGTAACTTCAAACAGTCACTAAATGAATGGTTGTGTAAGTCAAGGACTACTTCTGCCAAAGCTAGTTTCCAAATACAGGTAAAACAAAACTGGAATGCGGTAGGAAATAAATGTCAAACAGGAAACGAGTCATAGCTAACGCAACATCAGCTTTTATTCATTGTCTCACATGGCATTGCCTGGAAAGCTTATAAATAGCAACCATGAAAATCTACAGTCTGAGTCATGGTTTTCTTTTATAATTACAATATTTCTTGTTTTGTTGCTATTAAAATACTTTGGCTTTCTATATATTCTGGTTTGACAAGTTACATGACTGATATTTAAGTAGTTGTTGGAAGAAGTATGCAATCGGTTTAGAACTGCACACATTGAAACCTTCCTGGTATGCCCTTTTGCATTTCATACATTCAGCTATTACAGGCTTGACTCTCATTATTTAGCAAGAAACATTTCCTTTTTCAATTGTGATGTTATAGTCCATTAATGGAATAGTAAAGGAAAGCTCAGTCTCTTTTTATTCTCCCAAAGAACATTGCTGAGCATCACAGATTTCTTTCATGCTTGACCCTGAACTGTCTTTTGAAGCTTACTGTTTGTCTCCCCAAAGTATTAAAATTGTCAATGATGCTGGTGTCCTCCCAGGAACATATAAAATAGTATATTCTGTTATTTTTGTATACATAAATTAATGCAAAACACTTTTTAGAGAAAGAAGGGTGATAGGTTCGGACATAATGTCTTTCCTAGCAGCCTTCTTTAAATAAATTAGAGGTAGGTGACTTCATCCTGAAAGATTTAGTGGGGAAATCAGTGAAATCATTCATAGACTTGATTTAATAATTTAATAAATTTGTATAACTACCTTTGTTCAGGATGGTGTAGATCAGGGGTATCAAACTCACTGCATCAGGGCGGCATCATCTGACATAGCAGGACCTTTTCCCCCTTCACTAAACTGGGCGTGGGCATGGCCAGGGTGTGACACATCTGGTCCACGGGCCAGGAATTTGATAGCCCTGGTGTAGATAGTGCTCCTTCCTTCTCCCATTATCCACTCGTCAACAACCAGGTGTGGTAGGTGGAGCTAAGAGGGAAATACTGACTCAAAGACACTTAGTGAGCTTGCATGACTGAGGATGGACTTGAATCTGGCCCTCTCTGGTGCCAATTCTTAATTTCAAGCAATGTGGTATGTTTCACCCAACAGAATATGATAGGTACAAACTGGCACATGATTTATAGAGCCTGATGGTGAATATCCCAAAGTATTGATTGTATCAAAATATATGTAGATATATAATACATTTTGGAAACTCAGATGTCAAGACAAATGTGCATTTTCTTGGTTAGTTTTTTTAAAAATCACAAAACACATAATTTTGGCAGGAGTAACATGACTGGATGTGATCTGATTTCTTAATTTTTAATATATACTCAATGAAAATAAAAAGGATATCTCTGTGGAGAATAAATATTATTGAAGTTTTTTGAAAAACCCCAAATCTTTTTCATATGTTCAACGTAAATTTTGTATTGCTCCATCCTTTACCTTTTCTGGTTTTTTTCCTGGTTCCACATTATTCAATGTCTGTACAAACGTACGACAGTACTGAATGAGTGGTACTTATGAGTGGATCTCGTGGTTAGGGCCATCTAGCATTTTTGAATATTTTGCTGTTTTTGATTCATAAATCATCCTAAATTTTCTAGGGCACCCCTCAAATTAATGTCGGCTGTTTAAAAGTTTGACAGATATCATGCAGGTTCTATCGATAACTTTATTATCTATATAATAACTTTATTATAATTTTATTATAATATGCTAATATAATATTAAAAAATTTATTATTAGTTTATTAAGATTAAAATTTTACTGGCTTGCCCTCCCCCCACAAAAAAGGATTCAACACTGAATATTTATGATGTATTTGAAATAACATGGGAAGCTGACAATGTTTAATTTATTTCAGTATTGTCAATTCTGAGAGACAAAGGCTTAAATATAAATAGAATTCAGGAACTTAGGGTTTCCTTCCTCCCTCCTTCCCTCCGTCCTTCCCAACTGCCTGGACAAACTGGCCCTGCAATTTTCTTAGGATGATTTCACAAGTGGCTTACCATTGCTTTCTTCCTAGGGACTGGCTTAAGATCACCCTATTGGTTTTTTGCCTAAGATAAAACTAGAATTCACTGTCTCCTGGTTTCTTAACCATTACACCAGGCTGGCTTTTTGGGCTTTTCTGTGATCATGCTGTTTTCTAAATAAACTTCATCTTTAGTTTTCTTTTTTACATAAGCATCAGAGCAGATGTTATATTCTTAACCATAGTGTTAAACAATTATTTCTGCCACATAAAGCTATCTGTTACCTAGCAATGAGTTATTGGGCCCAGAGAAGACAAAAAAAAGAGATAGGTTTTTTGTTTCAGTTCACAAGAAGTGCTTATCTGTCTGCAAGGTGTACAGCTTGATACGATAGGCTGGGTGGTTGTAAGGAGAGCAGACAATTGAGATGCTGAACAACAGGATGCCCTCTTCAGTTCTGCAGTTTAATTTGCTCCTGTTCTCTTATGAACATTGTGATTGTGTCTGCTACCCAGAGCTATATATATGAGGTAGCAGATATATAAATGTAACAAATAGATAAAATAAGTATATCCCTCAATCCAAGTTAATATGCTTTGCATTTGTTCTGTGCTTTTTATATCAACTGAGAACTGGAAAGTATTTCTTCTGTGCTTTTTCTCTTTGGCTCTCAAAACAAGGAGTGAAGTAGAGTAAATCCTACTTCAGCCTTGTGTAAATGTCTGCCAACAAATTACCAATAGGATTATCAATGCATTCAGCACTTTATATAATTTAATGGTTAATGTAAGGAAATTTTTGTCACTTCTGCCAGTGCCTTCATTTTTTTCTTAAGTTAAAGCAGGAAGGGTATATATCCATTAAGACTTCTCTTCAGGTAATCTGTTGGGAGCTATGTGGGGGGTAGGGACAAGGTAATATATTTTCTACACTTTTTCTTTTCATTCCTTCTTCATGCTTAAATGGAAGAGAGTTGGCTGATGTCTTAGAGAAAGCTTTTGAAATTAGGCCAAGGACTGCATTAAATTAAGAGGAATGCACTAGATGGCTCAACAGCTACTGATTGCCCTTCCCTGATGCAGATCCACAGTGATGATCTGATATCTTCCTGCAAAACAATAAGGGAAACTTATTTGGAGCCAAGAGAGAAAGGAGAGTGCTCTGAGGTGGCTTCCTCAGTCATACTGACTAGCGTGCTGGGAATTACAGTTCCAAGAATCTGAAGGGCACCAGATTAAGTAGTTTGTGTGATGCACAGTCACATGCACAATGATTAGGTGGGTTGGGTTTATTGGTACTAATGATCCTAATGTTCTTTAGTATCTGAAAAAGGGTCACTCTCTATTGGATAATATGATTTTATCATTTGCATACAGCATTAGACTTATATATGTTTGATTGCCCACAAAAAAAGAACATTTTTAAACACAAACAACCCCACCCTTTAATTTTCCATCGAAGAAAATGTGTATTTCTGTATCTGAAATATGATGAGCTTCAATCCTCAGAAGATTCTTAATTGCTATAAGTTTCAATAATTCAGAAGTAGTATTGATTGTAGAGATGACACTTGGACTCCAAGATGGGCAAAGCTCTGCCTTTATTTGGAGACAACATGCCATCGGTCTAACGTCATATCTAAATCAGCAGGTTAATTTCAAAATATTATTTTTGTATTACACATTCTTGATCACCAGAATTATTGACGTTATTTTCAGGAGCCAGGACTGGAAAATTGAAAGAAAACAAAACTCTTTTGAACAACTTTGGTTAAAGGGGAAAAATGAAAGAGAAATCTTAATGAAAGCCATAATGCCCTGAAAAGAATTTGATATAGATTCACAAGTTTGATTAGACAGTAGTATTTTAAAAAAATCATTTTTAGGACAATAGGAAGAGTATTGTTCTGTGTGGCTTGTTCCGCTTGTGATGGTTTAGGTCATCAAGGGCAGCTTGATGATTTATGATTTCTTGAAATAGTGTTGTTGTAAACATATTGCTATTGAATAAATACAAGGTAGTTACTAACAAATTCAGCATCTATAATTTAAAAATTACCTGTTAATCTTGACTGAAGATAATTTTGGGCAATGAAAGCTTATACATCTATATGAAGCTCTTGATTTTAGGATTAGAGTAGCTGCAAGGTTCTGAATTATACAAATCTCTCACTTTTTTTGGATAATGTGATGGAATTGGGCTGATTATAAAAAGGTAAAGCAACAAATAAATTAATTATCATTACAGTTCTACGTACCATACAAAAGAAATTAGACCTAATATTGTGCTTTCAAGGCAAACTTGAATGTTCAAGCTTTTGAGAAAATAAACTCCCTCCCATACTATATGACCTTCTTTAAATTCAATCTGAGGATATTTTCAGAAATGGACTGTAAGATGGCATGAGATAAGCCATGTATGCTTAAATCTGACTAAAACTCAGAAATTTGACTCAGAAGTATTTGACTATAATCCACAGAATTACTTGAGATATATCTAGCAATTATATCTAGGCTTGCTTTTGGAAGAAACCATTTAAAGGCCCGGGGAGAGGAGAGAAGAAACTTCAGTTTCAGAGTAACTTTATTTTATTAACAGTCTCATAAAACTGAATTTGTTCTTATGACATTGATCTAAAGATGATAAGACAAATAATAAATTAATTATTGCCCTAAAATCTTACTAGGTAGCTTTGTCAAAACAATCCAGAAAATCAAACTGTGAACTTAAACATGATTCCTTGTGCCTGTCCTTTCCATGAGTTAATGCCTAACAAGAAGGCTTCACGGGAATGGCAGGCTGCTGATATGCTGTAACAAAAATTGTGGGGTATTAAATACATGTTTTGTATAGTAGTAGAAAACTTTTACTAAATATTAAAAAAAACACTCAAACTAAAATGGAATTGTTACTGATTTGAAGGATGAGTGCATATCAATAAATCTGATTTTTCAACTTTTTCTCATAGAAAATCAATGCAAAACACCATGAAGGGCTCTGTCAACATTGTAAGGAGGTTCTGGAATGGCGGGTAAAATTCAACAAGTATAAGCCATTAACACAGGCTAAAAAATGGTGAGTAAATTGCTATTGTGATATACTAGAAGCTATTTGGCCAGTACAGCAGATATGGAAACTTTTAATTGATTGTGGCCAAAGAGAGGGTAGATCAGACTGTATAGAAAAAACAACAACCCATCCTTTAAAGGGAGCAAAAATACTTTAAGAGTCAACTATACTAGAAATATGCATTGTTATGTACTTCTGAAGCTTCCTTAGTAAATAACAAGGTACACTAAAGAAAGATTAGCATAAACCCCCCCTTGCATACTAAAAACTGAAAATAAGCAAGAGCTATACAAGACTTCCTTAACCTAAAGTAGGTAAATAGTTAAAGTATGAAAATGCAGCTTCAACTTTCTGAAGCCTACAGTTGATCAATAAGTATCAGTGGTTCTTCCATTTTTTAGGGGCAATTGAGAAGCAGCCTCAGGAGACTATGATTTTAACCACAAAAACAGTGGAAGGTCCTTTCCATGATAACAAAGGAAGCAATTTTGCACAGCTTTAAAGGTAGTTTTTCTGTGACCCTTACCTTAAAACAGGTTTTTGGAGGTTTTTTTTTTTTAAAATTAAAAAAACATATCTAGGTTTTGTAACATGCATTTCTGTCCAAGCGCATCACTAGGTGATTCATGCAAAGGAATTGTAAATAACCTTTGAGCTTAACTCTGTTTAAAATGTATCTTATCAGTATTATTCAACTCTCTATTTTCCAGTGGAAAGGAAGTGTTCAAAACAAGCATTGTGTCTTAATTCAATTCTGTACACAGAACAAAGAAGAACATAATTTTAAGAAATGTCTGCACTTCATTAGGGATATTTTTTTCATGCTACTAACAGAGTAGTGTGAAAATTACTCAGAGTTGCATTAATGATTCTTGGCAAGCTAAAAAAGAAATCTTGCAAGACAGGGACTACCTGTATTTGCTATACATGTTCCTCCTGCTTGGCAAGGCCTTGAAACAGATTGGCCTCAAATTCAGTCAAGGCATAGAATCACTTATGAATAGGATTGTCTGCTGGCCAGAAAAAGAAAATATCTATGATCATCTTTGGCAATTTATGAATATGCCTGATAATTGGTAAATTAAATCATTGGTGATTTTTAAAATACTTAGAACTAACAAAGATTAATTGTAGATAGATATTTTTATGCACACATTGAATGTATGGTTAAAGATTATTGCTGGCTACTTTAAACGTCATGTATATGATAAAGTATGATCAGGTGCTACCAGTTTTTGCCAACTGCATAAACAGAAATAAATTGCCATACCATCTCAAAGATACATTTGTTTTATTGTCGCTTTAAAATTTAATTTGATATCTACTCAACATATTTTGAGAACTATTAACAGTTTATTCAAGAACATTGTGGAACTGAGAATTGATAAGGAATTAGGCATTCAAACTTCATTTTCTTCCCAAGAAAACCTATCCTTCCATTACCTGCATTTCAAAATTTTTATAAGTTTTACAAGTAATATCTTTTTTTAAGTATATGATACTTGGAGAAATTGTATTTATGATTTCACAGGTTTCTAATTTATAATGCTTTGTGTCAAATAGCCATATGAAATATTTTAATTCAGTTTTAATTCTTTTTCTCTTAATAGCATAAAATGTCTGCAAAAGACAGTAAAGGATTCTTACCATATTATCTGCAGGTCATGTGCCTGCGAACAGGAGCTGTGTGCTAAGTGTGGAAAGAGGGAAGACATCGTGATTCCGTAAGATTTCCTGTAACTCCATAAAATTATTTAACGATTACCTTACGATATCCAATAATTCTGTCTGTCCTATGAGGTCATTAAGAGATGGTCTGCTTAAGATCTTGTCACCAGACAAGGTGAGAGGGGACATCGGATTAGAAGCCAGGAGATTTCATCTGTGGGAGCTAGCAGGAAGTCTCAAGTCATCATACAAGGTCCTCACTTAATGGCCCATGATTATCACTTAATTACGGAAACAGGGACTGCTGAGATTACTGTTGCTAAACATTCTGATCACATGAACAAATAATTCCCTCAACAACTATTTACAAAGTCTGCACTACTATTACTATTAACCTTCTCATCATCCTTATCACCCATCCTCTCCCAACTTGTGACTGTAACTTTGTCGCTTGTATCCTTACGATCTATACTAACTGTTTCCTAGTATGATTTGATTGCTTATTATACTCTCTGACTCTTATTTTGTGTTGTACCTCATGATTCTTGACTCTTAATGAATGTATCTTTTCCCAGAGCATTTGCACCAAGACAAATTTCTTGTGTGTCCAATCATACTTGGCCAATAAAGAATTCTGTTTTATTCTATGCTATCACCATATCACTTAGTAACAGAAATTTTGGTCCGAATTATTACAGTTAAGCAAAGGCTTGCTGTACTGTGTAGTATACTGCCAGAGTCATTTGATGTGGGTTGCAAACCTTTTGTGTTCAAGCTGAGGAGAGAAACCCCTTATAAATTGGGTGTCTACTCCTACACCTGAGATTTTCCCTTCTTCTTGGAGTAGAAGTAGAGGTAAGTGTAAATGGAGTAGAAGTTGAGTGTATGACATTGTTTTGATTTGAAGTTTGTAATTACGGTTTTGATAAAATGTATTTTACACATAGATTCTGTATATACATACCTATATTAAAAATTAGGTCGACCAGTCTTACATCTGATGCTGAAAACATGATGGCCTTATAAACAAGATGGCAAAATAATCCTTGGATGTTCCTGTTTTAAGCAAATATAATCATGAATGGCTGTACATGAGCATATGGGAGTACGCTTATCGTAGAATGCC
The DNA here is from genome assembly GCA_023653725.1 of Bungarus multicinctus. Lineage (NCBI taxonomy): Eukaryota > Metazoa > Chordata > Lepidosauria > Squamata > Elapidae > Bungarus > Bungarus multicinctus. Next base: position 207,057,467 of record CM042834.1, read on the forward strand.
ATGAGACTTTTACTTCCACTTTGTGATATTCAGCATATTTTGTTATATCTCTAAGATAATGTTCATAATTCTATATGATCTAGCTGTGAATATAAAGAGATTCCATAAAACTAAAAGCTAAGAACGGTAGTTGACACCAGAAAAGGCAAAATCAATATTCAATAGAATTCCAAGAGGCTAGGATATTGTATTGAAATTAATAAGATAGGTATGTAAATTAAAATGTGTTCAGGTTAGGAAGAAATAGATATAAGTATCAGATTAGGAGATCTGGTTTGGAAATGGTATGGTAGAAAAGGATCAGGGTATCTTAATTAACCATAAACTCATTGTGAAACAAAGCTACTAAAAAAAGAAAAAAAAACGAAAATTAAAGGAAGTTTGATGGGTTACCAAAAGTAACCATTCCATTCAACATGGTCAAATTTGTAATACTATATCCAGTTCTAGATGACTTAACTTAAGAACAAATTTAATGAACTGGTTCAGGAGAAGAACAAATAGAAAGGTCAATAACTGAGTACAAAGTGGTGTTTTTTTTTTCTTTTTATCCCCCAGCCCTGTGACATTTTCCTTTTCCTGGGGTTCCTTGTCCAGATCTGTTGTAGCTCCCCTTCAATGTCTCTGTAAATTCTTCAAATCATTCGCATTTCCACTTTGGCATGAGTATTAAGTATTGTTTCTGTAAAGTGTTAAATAATCAGCATTTTATCATTTAGAATTTTAAACATTTAAAATAGTATTTAATAATAATATTTTATCTCCTTTGGTGAGATATACACATATTCACAAAAATATATGGTGTATTTCTACCAATAGCCTACAGCTAAAATTATGGAAGGATTTGCAATGTGGAACACTAAATAGTTTTAGATTTTGGCAGTGTGTCATTATAGAAGCAGATGGTATCTTTTGTGTCATTGGTGAAGTGCTGTATTGTACACTCTAGTAGAAAAAATGTTATGCTTGTACTGGCATGTCTCCTTAGTCATCCTGAAACATTACTTTGCTCGGTCTGCCGCACCAAGCTCCAGGTTACATTCTGTCCATTCTTACATTAGATTTGTGCCAAAAGGAAGGAATAGATAAAAATTCCTTTTCCTTTCCTACCAGTAAAAAAGCCTAAAAAAATATTACTGTCTTTCTTTTTTCATAGAATTCAGACAAACCTACAGCATACTGAGCAAAGGCCTTCCCAAAACCATCAAAGACAGAATAACAGAAAGGATGTATTTGAGAAAGATGATGAAACAAATTTAAGTGGCTTGGAAGATGAAGATCTGGATTTACTCACATAACAGATTAAAAACTTAAACTGAAAACTACAGGGATCTAAACGATTTCTTCAAAACAAAGCTTTTAGGCATTGTTTCATTTCTTCCTAAATGATTTGTTGGACATTTTTGCTGTGTGTGGAATTCATGGCATCTGGAAACAGTTTTCACAAATCTTATGATTCCATTTTCTTCAAGAACCAAATTTGCTTAAAAGTTCTGTTGTTAGGATAACTTTTTTATTTAATAAGTTAAATAGCAACAAGCATGGTATCCCATATCTGACCTTAAAGTATTTTGTTGTTTCTCTTCTTGCCTCTTCTGCCATTAAATTGTTTCTCCCTCAGCCTTACTTTAACACCAGTGATCCTGTAAAGCGTTGAGGGCATTTTGTAACTAACACACACACACACACACACACACACACACAGAATAAAATCTTATCTATTCTGTGAAACTTAAAACAAGAACACAAAAGAATCTAGCCGTTTTACTTCAAACCCTTTGCATGGTGTCTAAGTGCCAGGAGCCCTGGTGGTGCAGTGGTTAGAATGCAGTGTTACAGGCAAACTCTGCCGACAGCTCAGATTTCAATCCTGATGGGGTTCAAGCTTGACTCAGCCTTTCATACTTTTAGCCTTCCAGGGAGATAAAATGACACAGATTGTTGGAGACAGTATGCTGACAATGTAAACCGCCCAGAGTGTGCTGTAAAGTACTATGGAGTGGTATATAAGTCTATTGCTTTTGCTAAGACATAATGGCCATACTGATACAGATAAAAAATATTATCAAGACAAGGGACAGATCCTTTCTAAACTGTAATCACTTTCATTTGGAAAATGAATTGTCAGATTGGAAAAGGAAACCAGTTGCTTTACAATAAATATGTTTGGTATCATTCCTATCCTTGGTTTGGAGAAAATTAAAGAAATAAATTATAGTATTATAAGAGCAGTTTGGATAGTATTTATTGTGGTGAGTTTAAAAGCAGCAATGATGATAACTGCTTAACATGTAACTCTAATATGTCTGATGATAGTTTTGTACAGGGGTGGGATTCAACCGGTGTAATAACCAGTTTGGTGACTGCATGCATGCGCAACGTTTAAAAATAATCTTCTGCTGCAAGCCTCTCATCTTCTCCTGCTGCACAAAATCATTTTCTCCCACCACACAAAGCAGCTGTGGTTGAAAAAGCAGGAAATAAAGGACAGCCTAAAGCTCGGGCTGGCGGGTGGGCCAAACAGAAGATCGTCAGAGCAAACTGGTTCCCTCTCAGCTGATCTTCGGAGTTACCGGTTCGGGAGAACCGGGCCGAACCGGTAGAATCTCACCTCTGGTTTTGTGCCTTGCTTGCCTATCACCCCAGCAGACAACTGGAAGGTAGACTTATATTTTGATATTACTTATTTATATACTAGTTCTAGCTTAATAAGTAGACATGGCCTTGATGATGATCAGGGTGATTTCCTGAAGCAAAACATTCTTACAGGTGTAGGTATGTTCAAGTAGGAGCTAATGTCTTTTTTGTTTTCTCCCGAGTCATTTTTGAGACATTTACAGCCCTACTGTTAAAAATGCAGCAACACAATCAATTGCATTTTGCTGCTGTACTATCTCAATTTATTAAGTATTTATATAATTTCTGGTTGTTGCTTGGCTTTATTTTTTTTTAAAATACAACCTTAAAGCAGCAGCATCCATACTCCATAGCCAGCACTACAGAGCCAAAGGAATCGATTTTGATAGTGACTCGATATAACTTGGAGCCAGAAGCCAGGCAGATGGAAGTTGTGCTATAATCTCAAATGTCCTTGAATGATTGAACTGCAGTCAGACCAGTAATTGAGGGAGATTGTCCCATGGCTGAAAGATCTTTCCCCCTTGCAATCCTCATTCTCCCACACAAAGGAGACCAGAGATTTATGTCTGTAGGAGGCAACTTGCTACTATCACATTTAATACACTTGCTATAAGCCTCATGAAATAGGAAATCAGCATACCACGGCATATATGGAGACATTCCAACACATCATAGTTGTAGTTTTTGCTGGATATAAGGAGAAACAGAAGAAATAAACCAGGGAAAAAATCTTGGGGATAGAAGGAACAACAAGGAATCCATGTCAAGGGGCAATTTTCCTACCAGCCTTCTGTCTTGCAAAGTTCTCAAGGCTTTGTGAAGATCTATGAACTAGATATGAATGCAGAGGTGAGTTATTTGAAGGAATGCAATTCTCCTACGAGCTGCTCGGAGCATCCATTTGATTGGGGTTGGTTCAGTCTTCGTCCTGATAGGCTGAGCTTAAACTTCGGAACGCTCCTCCTCCACGAGACTCCTCCCAGCATTCCCCAGTTTTAGCTCAGCCTCGTCTGAAACAGGTTGTTTTAAGAGCTTGTTCTGGTCGAAGCAGGTGATTTCTGTATTTTACCAATTCTCTTGATCCCTCCTTCATTCTTTAGTGTCCTTTCCCTGTCTTGGGTCCTTTTATTATTCTGTTTTTTTGCATTTCGATTTAATTCTGTTCTATTTATATTTAATTGGGCACTGAGAGCACAGTCCCTCTGTTCTCCCTTCTGGGTGATCAAGGCTCAAATAATTATTTGAGGGGGGTAGAAGTTTCAGCTCCCCCCCCCTTAGTAAAAGGGGGTCCCCAGGAACGTTGCTTTCCAGCCCCCCCCCGCCGCCGCCGCCCCCCCCCCCTGCCGATTTTGTCTGGCTCCGTTTTTTTGCAGTGTGGCAAGCTGCTTTTCTCTGCATTCCCCGAACGCCGTTTTTTTGTCTCGGAGTGGAGTGCGATCGTTTCCCTCCCTCTTTTAACTAGCTTTCTGTGGATTTCTCTTAGGGTCCTCCATTAGCTGGACCCTTGCTGCTAGGGATCGTGTGCGCGCCAAAATTCAGGCGGCCGCCATTTTGTTTTTCCAAAGGCCTCAGACCCTGAGGAGATTCCACCTCAAATGCGATCTTGGATGGAGATGGCAATCAGGCAGGGGATTTCTGCCAGTTTACAACATGCTGTTATGACACGACCTCAGCCTGCCCCTGCTGACCCGGAGTCTCAGCCACCCCAGCCTCTAGTCAGGCCGGAATTAACTGCTGATCAGGTAATACCTTTTGAGGATATTCCGATGCAGGACACTCAGAGAGGGGATCTGGACATGGAGGCTGAGGAGCTGTTTCAAATGCAAGATTTGGAACACAGTGACCTAGAATCCTTTCATGAGGCGGAGCACTCCTTATCCGAACAGGATCTTTTAGAGGGGGGGATGTCCGAGGATGAGGGTCTTTCCCCGGACCAACCGGCCTTTACTGGCCTGTTTCAGCCTCACCTATTTAAATCCCTCCTATTTAAGGCAACTAACACGGCTGGCATCGACACTTCAGCTCCCCCCGTGGGTCCTGTAGAGGAGGGTCCCCAGGATTTATTGTTTCATCAGCCTACTGTTCAGGCTGAAGTGATCCCTGTTCCTCCAATGTTCATGGAACTAGTTCAAAAACAGTTCCTTCTCCCGTACCATGTCCGGCTCCTACTAGTTACGATAGGAGACTCTTTAATATGGCCCCAGAATACCTCAATTTGTTAAATATCCCGGGGATCGATGAACCCATTGTGGGTCTAGCCTCTCCTACTTCTCTTCCAAGCGAGCCACTTGAGGTTTTAAAGCTTGAGGATAAGAGAGCCGAGGTAGCGCTACGCAAAGCCCATCACGCTGATGCTTGGGCTATCAGAGCTGCCACAGCGGCCTCATTTTTCAATAGGACTTCACTCAGATGGCTGAAACAACTTCGTGAGCATGTCCCTGCATCTAATCTAAGGGCCCATCAGGACATTGCTAAGCTCACGGCGGCTACTGAATTTTCAGCCGATGCGACCTTTCATGCCGTAAAATTTTCTACTAGAGCCATTGCATCTCATCTTTCAGCCAGACGCCTCCTTTGGCTTAAGCCTTGGCAGGCGGACATCAAGCACAAATCTAAGCTTGCTTCTGCTCCTCTCAACAGCGACAAGCTGTTTGGCCCCTCTCTAGATCCGCTTCTCATTGAGACCCGGAACAAGAAAAGGATTCTTCCTTCTCTTTTTCGGAAGTCTGACCCAAGGTATCCCCAGTCCTTTCGGAGGAGTTCCTTTCGGCCTTACTCCCAGAGTTCCTTTCTGTCTCAACCGTCTAGATCCCAGTTTCCTCACCCGGGATTCTCCTCAGACAGGTTCGACCCTGGGGATCGGTACCGGAGAGGCGGCCAATCCAGGCGATCATTCCGTTCTTCCGGCAATAGATCCTTCAGGCGTCCACGTTAGCCTTGAGGAGTCCTTCCCCATAGGGGGCCGTCTCAGGTTTTATGCGGATAGATGGGACGCTTCTACTTCGGACGACTGGGTCCGAGATACTGTGAGGTTTGGCCTGGCTTTAGAATTCCAGTCCGCCCCATCTGATTTTTTCAGGGTATCCCCTGTTTCCAAAAATTTGGTTAAACATAGCCTCATGGAAGCAGCCATACTGCATCTTCTACACATACGGGCCATTCAACCGGTTCCCGCAGACCAAAAAGGGCGTGGTTTTTATTCTCTACTCTTTTTAGTTAAGAAAAGTTCTGGTGGGTGGAGAGCTATCTTGGACCTCAAACGACTCAATAAATTTTTAGTCTATCGCAAATTCAAGATGCACACTTTACATTCCATCCTTGCTAGCATCAGAGAGGGAGATTTTCTCACCTCAGTAGATCTCACGGAAGCTTATTTGCATATTCCGATCAGGCCATCACATCGTAAGTTTTTAAGATTCTGCTATAACGGTCAACATTTCGAATATTGGGCTCTTCCCTTCAGTCTAGCCTCTGCTCCTCGGGTTTTCACTAAGGTCCTCGCTGCTCTAGCTGCCCATATTCGCGCTCTTCCCATCAGGTTGCACTGTTATCTAGATGACATTTTAATTTTGTCCAGCTCTTCTACCCAAGCTGTCCGAGATACTCAGATGACTCTCCGCATTTTGCAAGCACATGGATTTGCTATTAATCGAGACAAAAGCCAGTTAATTCCTTCTACAAGATTGTTACACTTAGGTGCCATCATTGATACACGGGCATGCAAGGTTTACCTTTCTGACGAAAGGCATAAAAGTATACAACAACTAGTGCAGCTGATCAAATTACGACATACTGTTTCTTCAGCTGATCTTTCTACCCTTCTTGGGAAAATGATCTCAGGTATTTTTATTATTCCTTGGGCTCGTCTTTATTCCAGGTCCCTTCAGTGGTTCCTTCTCCCATTTCAACGTTCCGGTCTCAGCAATTCCGGTCACAAAGTCAAGTTCTTACATCACTTCTTTGGTGGTCCCGGCCCACAACCAACAAGGGCTGTCTCTTCAAGGAGCCCCGCAGACTCACTGTCACCACTGACGCCAGCCTGCTGGGCTGGGGTGCTCACCTTCACTCATCCACAGTTCAAGGTCGCTGGTCAGCAAGGGAACAGTCCCACAATATCAATTGGCTGGAACTTCGGGCAATTCATCTGGCCCTTCGGGCTCTGCTGCCGCAGGTACGCAACCAACATATTTTAGTTCTCACAGAAAATACAGCAGCCAAGGCGCACCTAAACAAGCAAGGGGGCACACAGTCTCAACCTCTCATGAAGGAGGCGGAACGTCTCTGTCGTTGGGCAGAGGCAAATTTACTTTCTATCAGGGCAGAACACATCTCGGGCATCTGCAATACCCAGGCAGATTGGCTCAGCCGGGCCACAGTCGATCCCACGGAGTGGCGTCTTCATCCATCGCTCTTTCAAGAGGCAGTCACGAGGTTTGGTCTTCCGGAGGTCGATCTTTTCGCCTCCCCTCTCAATGCCCACCTGCCACGGTTCGTGTCCCGATTCCCCTCTCAAGGGGCGGAGGATTTCAACGCCCTTCACTGCCCGTGGCCCCCAGGGCTCTTGTACGCCTTTCCCCCTCTTCCTTTGATCCCTCAGGTCATTCGGAAGATGCTAGAGGAACGGGCAGATCTGCTTTTGGTGGCTCCATACTGGCCCAGACGCCCTTGGTTCGCCGATCTCTGTTGTCTGTCGGTGTTCAAACCATGGAGGATTCCTCTGGACAGGATTGTGCTAACCCAGGGTCCTCTTCAACATCCGAACCCTCAGTGGTTTCAATTGACCGTCTGGAGGTTGAGCGGTTGCGTTTAATCAGCAAGCAATTATCCAACAAGGTTATTTCAACCATCCAGGCTGCAAGGCGCCCCTCTACAAATCGCATTTATAATGCAACTTGGTCCATATTTACCAGCTGGTGTTCCCAATTTCATATTGATCCGCGATCTCCTTCGATTGCTCAAATTTTGGAATTCCTACAAGCTGGTCTCGATAGGGGGCTTTCATCAAATACCTTGAGAAGACAAGTTTCTGCCCTGTCTTCCGTGATTGACCATGAGAATTTCCCATCTCTTTCTCATCACCCTCTTATTCGCGCTTTTCTTAAGGGTGCTCCTAATTTGCGACCGCCCATGGTTCATCGTTATCCTACTTGGGATTTGAACAAGGTCCTTCTGGCCCTTACCAAACCTCCTTTCCAACCGATTCGTTCCACATCACTACTATTTCTTACATATAAGGTTGCTTTCTTAGTGGCCATTACTTCAGCTCGGCGCATTTCCGAGTTGGCATCCCTATCTATCAGGTCAGACCTCTGTGTTTTTCATGCAGATAGGGTTGTCCTCCGGCCGGACCCCACGTTTATTCCAAAGATTAATTCAGCTTTTCACAGGGCACAGGAGTTGGTCTTGCCCAATTTCTGTCCTCATCCTTCCTGAGAGTTGGAACATCAGTGGCATAGGTTGGATGTCCGGCGTGCCTTGAAGATCTATATCCATCGCACGGCATCCTTTAGGAGGACAGAGGCCTTGTTTGTTGTATTTCTGCCTCATAGTCAAGGTATTAGGGCCTCTTCCACCACCATAGGTCGTTGGTTGCGGGCCACTATTGCTAAAGCTTATCAGGCCCAGGCCCTAGCAGTTCCCAGGGGCATCACGGCGCACTCCACTCGCAGTGCTGCCACCACGGCGGCTTGGGCCACCCAAGCTCCTATCTCTGACATTTGTCGGGCCGCCACCTGGGCGTCTCCTTCCCCCTTTATCAGACATTATAAGGTTGATATCTTTGCATCTGCAGATGCGTCCTTTGGTAGGAGGGTGCTACAGGGTGTGTGCAGGACAGTGACAGATTCCAGGTCCAGTCAGCATCCCGCCCGTAGTCCAGGCCAAGCTTTGGTATGTCCCAATCAAATGGATGCTCCGAGCAGCTCGTAGGAGAATAGGCGTTGGTTCTTACCTGATATGCCGGTTCTCTCCAAGCTGCGAAGGAGCATCCATCCCCACCCTATGTGTTATTGCTAACTGTGTTTATTCCTTCCGTCTGTGGGAGTCCTGCTATACAACCAAGCTGATGTACTAGTTTCTCGGAAGCGACGTCTGCCTTTTCACTGCGATCTTCGCTAAAACTGGGGAACGCTGGGAGGAGTCTCGTGGAGGAGGAGGAGCGTTCCGAAGTTTAAGCTCAGCCTATCAGGACGAAGACTGAACCAACCCCAATCAAATGGATGCTCCTTCGCAGCTCGGAGAGAACCGGCGTATCAGGTAAGAACCAACGCCTAATCTCTGTGTTTCTCATTCTTTTATAGGCATAGCACTTTCTATGCAGATACACGTTTAGTGTTTTGTTTTCCATGTTTAGGCCACCCCTTATCTCCCTGCTTCCTAGGAGATTTTTAAATAGAAACCTTACTGAAGGGACAGAGTATATCTGGCTTTTGGCTTCTTATCCCTGCCTTTACAGATAAGTAGCAACACCACTTGATTTGTACCTGGAAATGAGCCAAGGATTAGAAATAACTCTCAAACCTTGGTTATCTCTTGCTGGGATCTTTGGGGGGTTTGCTAAGATCTGGCTTGCTGGTAGATGGTGGTTATTGCTTGTTTCTATTTATGTGGTTGCAATTTTAAAGTGTAAAAACATTTTTGTAATGATTGAATGCCACTCAGAGTCTGCAAGATGAAGCAGCATAGAAATATTAGTAATAGGTAAATACAAAATCATGGCCAGTTTTGTTTTTTAACCATGTTTAATTTGATCGTGGCTATATTATAACTCATAACTTAATGTTTGAACCATGTTAAGTTGCAGTCTTATGTATTTCATTAGCTTAACAGGGGAAAAATATTGGGCTTTTTGTGATTTTGTTACAGCTGCCACTCCAGGATAAGCTACTTAATATAGAGAGATAGAGATTTGAATCTCCAGAGGCAAAACTAGATTTTAACCATCTTTACTCCAAGGAGAACAAACCTAATCTACACTAGTCAGAAATATGGATCAAACCTAATCTACACTAGTCAGAAATATGGATCTCTTATCAACAGCCTTTGTCTTTCCTGGATTCACTAAGGTTTGGCTGATTAAACTACCTAACTCATTGCTAATGGCAGGCATGAGTAAAGCATTTCCAGTGCTTCAGTTCTTTTTTATGTAAGGAAAATAGAACTGGGTGTTATCATCATGGGAATGAAATAAATGCTATGAAACTAACAGATGCAGACATTCCCTCCCCAAAAAGAAAATGAGCTGTGAAATCAACAATCCTTGGAGCATTACAAAGTGCTCTCAGTCAGAGCCTGCCAGCCTACCCAGGATATAATTTAGCTGCTGGTACCAGATGCCACCAGGAGAATCACTCCTTTTCTTGTGGCTTAGAATATCTATTACACTGACTGAGGCATTTTCTGGGCCAAATGTTGGCCTGAAGTCTGATTCTTTTTCTGGATCGTTTTCAGTCAGTCTTCAGATGTGGCAAGAGTCAAAGAACACCCACTTACTCAAGCATTGTAAACTAAAAAGGAGTGTTAATGATAATAATTTTAGCCTTAAAGGTCTAAGGAGAGTTTTGTACCAACCTCTTACAAAACACCATAGTGATCCATGAAATTACAATATTTGTTAATTTCAATGTTCAATTAGGCAAAAATTCCAGAGTCACAACTAAAAATATTCCGCTATGCAAAGCAAAGTTGAACTAGAGTAATAGCAGCTGGAGCACGATCAAGTTAAAATACTTTATTCAATTGTTTCCAGAATTATTTTTTAAATAAGACAATGCTAGTAGTTTATTGCTTGTATATCTGGCTAAATAAAAAGGAAACCTTGGAAAACTGCCCTTAAAAGTCAGCTATTTTTTTTCTTGGGCCTCTTTGGACATTGAAAACAAGGGTGGAAACTTATCTCTTCACCATCTTTATGTCAGGTATAAACAGAGAACAAGCACATCTACTAGAAATGTTGACAAGAAGTTGAGAAACTAAAGTCTTTACTGTTCTGTGCAGCGATGTTTACTCTAGAGGCTCATATACATTTGACGAACTTCCTCCTAACAAGCTGTGATACTGCTGGAAAAAATGGCCAAAGACATGGTCTAATACACTAAAGGTGAAAGGAAATCCTGACAAGGTCAGAAAAATATGTCACAGAGCAAGCAGTCTCTGAGAAATAAAGGGCAGCTTTTGCTGCAATACGAGTGACTAAACTTAATAGTTCAGATGGCAAAGCAGCGCAAGCAGATGGCACACCAAGCAGGACAAAACAGGAATTGGTAGGGGAAGAGTAACGGTTTTTCTTCTTCCTGCAGTGTGACATTTTCGTTATCCCTTACCTATGTCTGGCAGAAACTTTCCATTAAAAGTTGTTTCTTGTTTCCACCATTGCTGACTGGAGAAGCCTCACGTGACATATAGCATAAGGCCAGTTCAAAATGTTCAAGCAGCCTCGTTTATAGTCATTAAGAGGGAAACTGCAGAAATTGTTCAGTTCATTCTAACTGCATTATCACAACCCTATTTTTATTGTTTACAATGATACAGTTAATCTTTCTTCAAACAGCTAGTCCTCGCCAATCACAATTGGGACTGCCAATTTTGTCACTTAGTAAGAAAACCATTTGACGGTCCCAGTGTCAACTTATAAAACATTTTGTATACACAATGAGAGAGTTGGCTATCTGTCAGGATTCCAGCAATTACTCCAATTAAATCATGAGTCTCGAGCCACACTCCCAAAACTAAAAAGGGTTTATTAGAAGTTAATATTCCAGCATTAGCCTGGACATAGCCAACTCTGAGATACATAATTCACTGTCATCCTTGATCCTGCTTCCCCTCCCCACCCCTCTGAGTGTATCATCCAACGAAACACACCCGTAGCCAAGAGTCATCAATCATGCTCTCCAATTAGATTTTTGCATAGTAGAAGCTTCAGTTATCTAATCAGTCTCTGAAGAAAATATGAATGGAATGTACTTTTGATTCCACACTGCTGCCTGCTCTTTGAAACTCCCCCCTTCTTTCTTTTGACAACTACAAAACGTGTATACAAAATGTTTTATGAGTTGACATTTGGCTCCCCTCACTTCTTGAAGGTGACCTGTACAACACACACAAAAATAAATTGATTGCAGATATGAAAGCTTATGCTCAAGAAACGCGCCCCCCCCCACCCCTCCCCTCCCCAGGCTTGGTTGGATTTTCTGCATGGAGCTTTGCTACAAGGTGATTGGCTTGGATGTTCCTACTCTTTACCCATGATAAGGAGTAGCCCTTCCACTTGATTAAATATTGGAGTTGTCTCCTGTGCCACCTTGAACAAAGGATTTGCTGCATCTCATAATAGGTTTGACTTATGACCACGGGATCTGGGGGCTCACGAGGTAGGGGCCTCAGCATTGATCCAACCACGGGTTTTTGTAGGCTACTGTGGAATACCAGGTGTATTTTCCCTAGCAATCGGGGCAACTTCAATTGCACCATGACTTGGTTGATGATCTTTACTATGGGGAATGGTTCCATGAACTTTGGCCCCAATTTCTTGCTAGGGAGTCTTAACCTCAGATATTTGATGGAGAGATAGACCTTCTCCCCCAACTGGAATGGTTGTTGCGCAGCTCGGTGTTTGTCTGTCTGTCTCTTATAGGTCTGTGCTGCTTTTGCCAGTGCTTTTTTGACATTCTCCCAAGTTGCTTTCAGCGTTGACATCCAATCGGTCAGGCTGACTGAGGAGGGGGAGTCCCTTAGATACTCAGGCATTGGGATGAAGTCCATGCCACTCACTACTTTGAAAGGGGTTAGTCCCATGCTACTGTGAACAGCAAAAGGCAGGAGGTTCACCCAATTTCTGCTTCAGTCGTTAAGTGAATCACTTTAGTTGTTAAGCAAAAACATCACATGACCACAACTTGCAATTTTATTGCCAATTTCTCCATTGACTCTGCTTGTCAGAAGCTGGTTGTGAAGTGCACATGACTGTGGGATGCAGGAAGGATTGTAAATATCCCCCAGTTGCCAAGTGCCTGAATGTTGATCATGTAACTTACAGATACCCTTCAGTGAGTGCTTACAAATGCGAGCATTAGTTGTAAAGTTCTTTTTTCCAACTGTTGCAACTTTGGTCATTAAACACAGCAGACAGTAAGTGAGGATTATCTATAATCATGTACAGAAATGGAGACCATGTTCTAGCTCTGTTTGCAGAGGTTGTTCATTTTTAACTGAATGGTTTCCAGCTATTCCAGGTTTCACATTTTTTCTGTGATCCATTTAAGCAACAAATGGGTAGACAACTAGAATAGAATGGGTAGATAAATAGAAACAATTGAACATAATCACTTGTTTATAGTGACCTTAGGTAATTTAATCTCATATTCCATATCTCCAATGGGAAAGCCAATCACAATACGAGGAACACAATTATTTCATAAACAATGATATGCTGAAAGCTCATCTCTCTCACACACAAAACCATTCAAGATAACAATTGCATATAGTTTCAGAGGCAGCTGTTGGAGATTTGAATACAGCAGCCCTTCTCTTAATTGTAAGCAGCAGGGTTAAAATATTATTGTCCCATTTAAAAATAAATATTCATAATATAGCTGTCTTGGATAAAGAGTATCAGCCATCAATGGCCAGCAACAGAAAGTTGTAATTTGGTATAAAAAGTGTCTTGATTAGAAAATACAGGATGACAGAAAATTGTTATTTATATCTACGCAAGAGATAATGAAATTCTCTTTTTTCAGTTTAATGAACAGTAGGACATATAAGAAACAAAGGCTGGAGAATTCTGGAAGTTGAAATCCACAACTCCTAAAGTTGCCAAGATTACACACCCCTGCTCTACTATATACAAGCAGCCTTAGCTTAACAAACTACCAGTTCAGGATTACACAGACAATTTCAAATGGAAGTTTTTCCCTACACAGTCTCTTCTGTTTCATCCCTTCTCTTGTGAAACTTCTTTTGGTGGTTTCACTTCTGGGCTATTCCTTGATACACACAGTGTCACCAGACCTCCCTATAAAAAACAACTCTAGGAATGCTAAAAAATCTCCTCTATTTAATGGAGTCTACCTGTGCATTTGTTTACAGCTCAGGCAAGCATATCTTTTAATCAACTCTCAAGACCCCAAGTCTGATTTTGGTCCCACAAAAAAACCCTCTTTAATCCTGAGACTATTGCATACTACCAACAGATAATTATCCCACAGTCTCTAATAATCTTTTCACATGGAAACCCTGTTGAAATTAGTCTCAGTTTAGGTACAGAGCATCTAGAGGAAGTAGGTGGGGCAGGGGGAAGAACTAGTTCTAATACAACTTGAACATGCTCCATGTTATCCTTATCCATGTTGGAGTTGGAGGCATTGCATTGCACTGCTTTGCTTAATTGGCAAATTGTGGGAAATAAGTGGTTGTCCAAACAGCCACTTGTTTGTGAAGTGTCACAAGACTTTGTCTCTTCCATAATCTTTCATATCTACCTGAAACATTGCAAAAACTGATTTGGTGTATTAACAGTACACTGATGCTATGCATTTATTTTTTATTTATCTGGAAAATTTATATAGCTGCCCATCTCACAAAAAGACACTTTGGGCTGCTTACAAGCAAAATAACAATTAAAATCATATCATAATATAAAAAAAACAGAAAGGAATAAAAACATACAAAACCCAAGATTACAGGAGGACAGCCCTCATTCAGCCTTACTTAACCCCTCTTGCCATGGGATCCTGAAGGAAGAACTATTTTTCAAGGCCTTCCAGAGGCTAACAGGGATTAGGTTAACCTCATCTTGGGGTTGATTGGTGTTCCAAAGGGCGAGGCAAAGTAGAAAAGTCACATCTGCCAGATCCCACTAGATGCAATTCCTTAATAAACAAGACCCAGATCATACCTCTTCTGCTGGATCTGATGGGATGGGTAGATGTAACTAGGAATAGAAGGTCTCTCAAATAACATGTCATGAAGGGATTTAACGATTAAAATCAGCCCACCCCAGTTCTGCAAAGGGAAAAAACATCGAGATATGTCACATGATGCAGCAAGTTTCACACCCGTGTTCTAGATGCTCTTCAAGGGTAGTCCCATGTAGCATCCCTGTAGTAATCTATTCTGGAAGTGACCAGGGCCTGACTTAGTTTGCTTAAGCAATTCTATCAATATCTTGCCCCAGCATTTGGAGGTTGGGATAAGATGGAAAAGGCTGAGGCTGAAACAAGACAAGATAGAATTATTGTTTGTTTATTCCTCATGTTTATTCCTCATTTATTGATGCCGTTATGTAAAATAGATATTTAACCTCAATTATTTCTCACTTGATCACTTTTCCTGATGTCTTAGGAAAAGTATCATTTTTATCCAGTAGTTACCATTTTAGAAAATACAAGAACAAATATATAAATGTTAGCACTATTCTTGCTTCTGCACATGTGCTTTATATTTGTATAAATATATATTTATACACTTGGACAGTTGTTACTAAATAATTACATTCTTCCCCAGTACTGTTTGGAGAAGCGGGAATATATTGTGAATTTCCACTGAATCTATTTCTTTTATTATATGGTATGTGCCATGCAAGCTTTCCCTTTGTATATTGCCCCGTTTCTTATATCAAGTTGGCTTTTCTACTCTGCAATAGACTGGGTGATTGTATTATGGGTGATATACTATTGAATAGTACATGAGGAAAAAATAATATTTATTGCTGAAGCATTTGTAATTTGTAGAAGTCTTGAGCAAATTTTCTTGGTTCAATCATCTGCCAGTTCTGGCAGATATTTAGTACTGAACTCCTGTTTTTAAAGAGTTTCCACTCAGTGGCCAATCTCTCATGTGGCATTTTTGTTGGTTATGCAGTGTTATAATAAGCCCTAGCAGCTACTTTGGGTATGTGCTTACTCTGACAAAGTTAAGAATAACACAGCAAATGCTGCAAGTAGGTTATTGCACATAGTCTGAAAGAGACTGAGTTTGGTATAAAGCAGTACATACACAAACACACACACACAAACACACAGGAGTGGGGGGGGGGGCGGGAGAGGGAGAGGGAAAGGGAAAGGGAGAGAGAGATTATAAGGATACAACATCTATTACTCTATTTCCCCCATCCAATTCAGTATTGATTAAGAAAAAATAATGGGGATGATAGGTAGAGAAAATCATTAATTGTGTAGAGACAATTAGGGCACTAGTTAGAAGAAAAATGTGAAGAAAAATCAATTTCCCCCACAAACTAGATAAATATTGTAGATCTTTATCTATACCATGTGAGTTTAAAAACAATAATTTTGTATCAGGCAAGTGTATTTTTACACCAGAAAAAGTGTGTTTCAGTGTCTCAGTATTAGGAGAAGCCAAATAATTTGAAGAAAGGCAATAGCAGTTCTTATCAAAGCTAGATGCAGCCTACAGTGGGGTCTCATTCAATCACCCTCTCCATCGACTTTCTTCCTTTCTTCTGCTCTTTAAATAAAGATGGATGAAAATATTATTTTTTTCCTTGCAACTTCTTGTATTCCTGTGATATGCATTGAGAAAGAAACCATCCATTGAAGAAATGTAGCTTGCTGCATCCATCTTTGTCTCATATCAAGAAAATCTGTCTTTTACATCGTTTAAGTAATATTCAAATAAACCATTTTTGTTTTGCACAAAATCAAGGCCCACTCAGTCTCTTTTTGCCATAAACTAGTCCAACCCAGGGCTAGCTTGATTAACCTACATTAGATGAATCAGACATCCTCCTCCAAATATTTCTGAACTAAAATGCCCAGGAGCTCTCACTTTGGGTCATGCTAGTTGGAGTTGCAAGGACCTGTTTAATCAACCTCTGATAAATCCCTAATTAATTGTGATTGTTCAATCGTACTGGCTTGCAACCTCTGTGGCTCTCATCTCATGTGTTCCCTGAACTGGAAGTGGAAATGAGCAATTCATTACTGAGTAAAATAAAAACATTTGGTACAAGCAGATATAAAATAATTACTTTTTCCATATGCATAGCTGATGAATAATTAAGGATTGGGAAAACTATCCATGTACTTCTTGTACGTGAAAAGATTAACTGATGCATTTAATAAATATCAATTTCTTTATATAGTTTCTAGAGTCACTTCAAAACGAGAGGGGCGGCATATAAATTTAACAATAAAATAAAAACATATAGTTTCTACAGAAAACTGTTTTTTGTTTATTTGTTTGCAGGTGTAGTCTACCTATTGTCTTGATTCAACATTTCACATTACATGGTTTTCTGTCTCCTTGTCTTGTGAAATTAATGTTTTAATGTTTTCTCCTCCCACCCCACCCTGCCTTCCTTTTTCTTAATCAATGCTGTATATATTGTGCAGAATCTCATTTAGGACACTAGATGTCACTCAAAGGCAAGAAAGCTTATGCTTAAGACTGTCTAACTAAAAATTCATTAATCTCAAGATTAATGACAGTCTCAAGAGACTCAGAATTCCTTTGAACTATGTGTTATTTTGTAAAAACTGGTATGACAATTCCTAAATGGTGAAGCACTATATTTGTCCTCACTAATATGAATACTTCTTCCCTTGCATAAAAGCAAATATGGATAGACCACATAATATCTGACAATGCTCCTATTTACATTTGTCCTATTTCATACAATTGAATGGTATAAGTGAGATATAAGAAACATACTTCTTGTTTTTAATAATATGTTTTATTTTGCCACTCTAAACTGGAAAATATTCTTAATTGATCATAGACATATTCTGTTTGTCCACTCACAAACTAAAGGGAAATAGTTTAGAGCCAATCTACCCAATAGAATAGAATAGAATAGAATAATAGAATAGAATAGAATAGAATAGAATAGAATTCTTTATTGGCCAAGTGTGATTGGACACACAAGGAATTTGTCTTTGGTGCATATGCTCTCAGTGTACATAAAGAAAAAATAAACTACATTCATCAAGAATCATAAGATACAATGCTTAGTAATAGTCATAGGTTACTATAAGCAATCAAATCATACATAGGTTACTAATAGGCAATCAAAACATACTAGGAAAACAAATAAAACAATATAAACTGTAATGAAATTTATATGCAATGAAAGGAATCCCATAGTACATCATTTTCTGGACAGCTTCTTGTCCAGAGGTACAGGTAATCATTGACTTACAACTTAGTTTAGTGATGGTTCAGAGTTACAACAGCACTGAAAAAAGTGAATTCTGTAAAGAGTTTTGAAAAATATTTTAAAACAGAAGGTATTTATGATAAATTGACTGATTTAGACAAAATTTGGATGGGTACTGATGAAAAGGTAATTAAAAAACTTTATGGACATTTATTAGAATTTAAATTGGAGGAGGAACAAGTTAAAGAAACAATGATTGCTTGGGGGAAAAATTTTGGATATGGGATTGACTTAGAAAAATGGCAAAAATTGTGGTCTCAAAACTATAAAATGACAATGTCAACTGCATATAAAGAAAATTTGTATAAGATGTTTTAAAGGTTGCATCTACCGCCGATGAGACTTGCGAGAATGTTTAAGAATAAATCGGATAAATGTTGGAAATGTCATCAGATACATTGTTCATATTACCACATGTGGTGGACATGTTCGGATGCAAAAAAATATTGGACTAAAATCCACACGTAGTTGGAAAAAAATGATAAAACAACATATAGTTTTAAACCAGAGATCTTTTTATTGGGAATCATACTGGAAATATACAACAAAGAGCTGAAATATGTGATTGTAAATGTTTTAACAGTGGCTAGAATTGTATTTGCTAAGAATTGGAAAAATGATAAAATACCTATGCAGGAGGAAGTTATTAAGAAAATTATGGACTATGCTGAAATGAGTAAATTGACATTTGAAATTAGAGAACAAGAAGATAAACAATTTTATATGATATGGGATTTGTTTTATCAATGGTTGGATAAAAAGATATGGTAACGTAACAGAATAGATAATTTTGTTATAGAAGTTTAATAGATTGATATAAAATATAATGTAGACATATATAACCATTGGATGAAAATACAATATAAATTTTAAAATAAAATTTGGGATATCTCGTATAAAATGATGGAATAAATAGTTTAGTCATGGATGATTAATAATTGATAAATATATAAGCATATGTTAGTTTGACAATGTGAAATTTATATAAACTGTGAGTAATGACTATGAAAGGATTGCACAAAAGATTTGTGGCCAAGTGACACACTGTATGTATATGAAATGGAAGATGGTTTTATGTTTTGTTTGTGTTTGTTTGTCTCAAAAAATAAAAGAAAGAACAGGCAGCCTCGTCCCTCTTGATGGGCTGCACCAGAAGCTGGCCATTTAGCACAGTAAACAGATGGTGATGATGCTGGAAATAATGTGTTCATTTCCTAGCTGCATGTTTCCTGGCTGTTGTGATTCCTACTTTGACTTTAGATTGTGCCTTGTGAACTCTGGAATTTTCTTGCCTCGTGAATTCTCTTGTGTTGTGGATTTAATTTTGCCTGATGGATTTGTCTCGTTTGGGTAACTTTCAAATGCCTTGTGGACTCATTGGCCATCGCTCTGTGGACTACCATTGGTCTGCTTTTGGCTGGACTTAATCTGGGCAAAAGAGTGGATAAATTGTCAATAGAAGTTAGTAAAACCCAGGAAGCTCTGTAATTGCTTGCGGGTGCGAGGAGTTTACCACTCAAGCACCGTTCTGACTTTTGTGGGATTCATTTCCACCCCTTGGTGGGAGATTCAGTATCCCAAGTAATCTGTTTTGTCTTGGTGAAATTCACATTTGAAAAGTTTGGCAAATAACTTAGCTGCCTGTAGCTTTTTCAAGACTTCCTGCACTAACTTAATGTGTTCAGCCTTAGTTTCAGTGCAAATCAATATGTCATCAAGATAAACCAAAAACCCCTTGTAAGTACTCATTGCAATATTTTGTTAATCAGCTGTATGAAAATGGTAGGAGCACCTTGGAACCTGAATGGCAAAACTTTAAACTGAAAACACCTGAACGGGCAATTAAACACTGTCTTCCATTCATCCCCCTCCCAAATCCAGATCTGGTAATAAGTCTCCCTTAAATCTAACTTGGAAAAAATCCTCCCCTTCACCCAATGGGCCAGCATGTCCTTCATCATAGGCAAATAGTGCAAATAGTGTTCAAATTTCTATAGTCCATGTATAGCCAGAATGAGCTGTTTTTTTTCTCCCAGAACAATACTGGGGGGAGGGCACCTTTGGTCTAGCAGGTTTGATGAACTGGCACAGTTCATCCAGTTCCTGGGGGGTCATGAACTAAAGTTTTGGCTTAGGTAGTTGGTCCCTGGTAGAATCTTGATGGCATAGTCTGTAAGTCTATGAGGAGGAAGTTCATCTGAAGCTGCTTTGCTAAGCATGTCAGTTAAGTCTCAGTACTCCCTGGAGATACCCAGTAGAAGTCTGCTTGTCACAGCAGCAGCTACTTCCTCACTGCATGACATTACGACCTGGTGGGGCTACTTCCTCTGGGCCATTTCACAATTAGTGAATCAGAGGGTCCCCTCTGTCCAGTCCACCCTTTAACCAGGTCAGTCCCAAAACTACAGACCACTCCACTCCTGGTGTCATGATAAAAGCAATGGTTTTGGAGTTGTTTGCCATGGTGAGCTCCAGCAAACATGGCCGGGGTGCCTCCCACAATGGACCCATCGAGTTGGCAGAAAGAGCCTGGGGTTTTGCATGGCTCTTTAAAGCGGTGTCCCTGAGAAACAATGGCGGCTTCATGAGCCTCCCTTCCATTTGCTTCTCTCCTTTTTGAGTAGGCATTTTTCCATGACAATCAGCTGCATGGTGGCCTATTTTTCCGCAGTTGAAGCAGGCAGCCACACGCTGTCAGGGCTCCAACAAATCTCCCTCATTCAAAGCAAAAGTCTCTAGCCGCATCTCAGAAAAAGTAAATTGGTTTATTAGAAATTGCCATGTTGGTGCGTGACTGCGTGCAGCCCGTACTAAATCACATCATACATTTCCCCCTTGATCCTGGTCTTTTCCCCACCCCCTGTATGTGACCTCTCCAATAGGACACATCAATCTCCAAGAGTCATCCATCATGCTGTCCAATAACCTTCTTATGCTCCAACAACTTTGGGCTACTGAGTTGATATCTAGGCATTTCAAGAATGCCTTTTTCCCTACTCCCTTTTTCTGGCAGCTAAAAAGACCAAAGGAGTATCTTTTTAGTTGACATTCAGCTCCCCTTACTTCCTGAAGGTGACCTGTACAACACAAAAAGAAAACAAATTTATTACAGGTATAGAACTTAGGGTTGCAAACCCACCCACCCCCAGGTTTGGTTGGGTTTTCGGCATGGAACCTCATCACAAGGTGATCAGTTTGGACGTTCCTACTCTTTACCCAAGATGCTTCTGATAAAGGGTAGCCCTTCCACTTGATTAGATATTGGAGTTGTCTCCTATGCCACCTCGAATCAAGGATTCACTGCATCTCATAATGGGTTTGGCCTCCTATGTCCATGGAGTCTGGGGGTTCATGAGGTGGTGACCTCAGGGTTGATTT
Source organism: Bungarus multicinctus (assembly GCA_023653725.1). NCBI lineage: Eukaryota > Metazoa > Chordata > Lepidosauria > Squamata > Elapidae > Bungarus > Bungarus multicinctus. The sequence goes on from CM042834.1 coordinate 207,078,663, forward strand.
CACCACGGATTTTAAGAGACTACTATGGAATACCAGGTGTATTTTCCCTAACAATCAGGGCAACTTCAGTTGCACTGTGACTGGGTTGATGATCTTTACTATGGGGAAAGATCCCATGAACTTTGGCCCCAACTTCTTACTAGAGAGCCTTAACCTCAAGTACTTGGTGGGTAGGTAGACCTTCTCCCCCACCTGGAATGGCCTTTGCGGGGCCCAGTGTTTGTCTGCCTGTTTTTTATAGCTGTGTGCTGCTTTTGCCGATGCCTTTTTTACGTTTTCCCAAGTTGCTTTCAGCGTTGACATCCATTCGGTCAGACTAACTGAGGAGGGGGGATCCCTTGGAATACTCAGGCATTGGGATCAAGTCCATGCTGCTCACTACTTTGAAGGGTGTTAGTCCCATGCTACTGTGAACAGCATTATTGTATGCAATCTCCGCAAAAGGCAGGAGTCCACCCAATTAGATTGCTGATACTCTTCTACCATGGTGTTCAATCTCTCTGCCCCACCATTGGTGCTTGGATGAAAAGTCGAGCTAAGACCGTGGGATGACCCAATAGTCCGCAGGAAGTCCCTCCAAAATTCTGCCATGAACTGGACTCCTCTGTCTGAGATAATTCTTCATGGCACTCCATGCAGGCAGTAGATGTGTTTCAAAAACAGCTTGGCTAACTGGTGCGCTGACGGTAGCCTGCTGCATGGTATGAAATGCACCTGTTTGGAAAATAAATCTATTGCAGTCCAGATCTCTGTGTTTCCTCCACTTTTTGGTAACTCTACTATGAAATCCATTGCGATCTCCTCCCACGGCCTCGTTGGTTCCGCAACTGTCTGTAACAATCTGGGGGGTTTTTCTGGTCATTTTTCATCATGGCACAAATGATGCAACTCTTCACATAGTTTTCCATGTCTTTCTTTATGCCAAGTCACCAGAATTGCCTCTGAGCTAAGTGTAAAGTTTTTAAGAACCCAAAGTAACCTGCAGGTTTGTTGTGGCTCCTCTGAAGACTAGAGTATGTAGGGATTCTGGGATGTAGAGTTTTTTCCCTTTCCAAGCTAGGTCATCTCTTTTCATTAAGATCTGTTGATTGTCCCAGAACCAACGGTCTGCTAGCAATTCAGTTTTTAATTTAGTCTGTGGATCGGTCTTGTTGGTTGCGTTGTCGTTGTCTGGTGGTTACTTGGGCAGCTATTTGAATAGGGGGAATGATGGCATTTATAATTTTCTCCCTTTCACATTTATACTGGGGCACACGAGAGAGAGCATCAGCCAGAAAGTTCTTCTCCCCCGGGATGTGTTTTAGCGTAAAGTCGAATTGGTTGAAGTATTGGGCCCAGTGGACTTGTTTGGGTAATAGTTTTCATGGGGTCCTAAGGCTTTAAAGACTTTTATGGTCAGTCCAAACTTTGAATGGCTTCTGGCTCTCTTCCAGCAATGCCCAGGTCTGCAGTGCCCATTTTATTGCAAAAGCCTCTTTCTCCCATGCAGCCCATCACCTCTCTATGTCTGTGACTTTATGGGAGGTGTAGGTGCAGGACTGTAGGTTTCCTTGGTCGTTTCTTGGGAGTAACACTGCTCTCACTGCCACGTCGCTGGCGTCTGCTCGTACGATGAAGGGCTGTTCGGGGCATGGTGCTTCAGCATTGGTTCTTTTGCAAACAGTTCTTTCAGCGTTTCAAATGATTTTTGGCAGATTAGGTCCCACTGTAGGGGTTGTCCCAGCCTGGGTTTTGTTTCGGTAGAAGTTTGCAAACCCCAGAAAGTTCCTGCTTAATGTAGGGTCCTGCCTCAGCAGTCTTCCCAAGAAAGTAGAACTCTTGAAACAAAAGTCATTTCAAAAGAAAACTTTTATTGGAAGTTTGTGATAGCAGCAGCTGTAGGCAGGAACTAAGTTTTCCTGCTCAAAATGTTAGATTAACCCATTGCAGACAGAGCCCCTCCTAAAGACCAATTCATCATTGAGCCAATCCTGAGGTGCGAAGATGTTATGGGAAAATTAGTCCAAGAAGGTGATAAACGAAGGTCTCCAAGGCAACACTGCTACTCTTCTACAGAGATGAGATAAGGCAGCTGGCTCAAGGCACGTTCCTTCCCCCCCTCCCAAGGTCCCGAAAGTTACAGCAAAGCAAAGCAAGGAATAGAAAAAGAAACCCCATACAGAGATTCCCTTCAATCCTCCCCCCTCCCACCAGAATGACAGCATCCCTATAGAGACCTATGGGACCTGACAGTTTCTTATAAATACAAACTATTCACAGTTTCTGGAATCACCCACCCCTGATGAACCTTTGAGATAGGCCAGACTAGAAATGGACAACAGAAGATAACAAATGGCCTGAAGACAACAGAAATACTTCATTATTGTAGACTGTACCATAATTGCAGAAATTCAATTATTTAATGGATATACTGTATAGGGCTGGCGAACTGTTGGCTAGTATACAACAGAAACAAACAATAACAAAGAAAATAACAGACAACATTAAAAAAAGAACAACTCAACATGTAAAATATAAAATGGTGACTGACTGGGATAATTTTAAAACTCTGCATTTTTCTTCACATAAATGAACAGCAATGCTGCCAGGAACACAAATAGACCATAATAAAGGATTGATTTATATGGCACCTGTCCTCAGGTCAAAAGAGAAGCTATGTATCAGTCTTGGAAGCCATATTAGCCTCAGAAGCTTCCATGCTGCCACATTCCAGTGCCTGGGAAATTGGGAGGGGGGTTTCATAGAGTGGATGTAGTTAGACATAACAGCATTCTTATTCTCAGTCAAGGTCATGTCATCCTGCATCTGGACAAGGAGTGGTTAGAGGAATGTCTCCAGTTGGGATGGATGGTGATAGGGCCATGTGGTGGATTGATAGGTGCAGGGGATGTGTCTTTGATTTTCAATTACCAAGGAAAACCTGGAACTCTCAGATTTGGGTTTTCCCAGATGTGCCACTATGGCAACTCTAATAAAATGGAATTTTGAGAAAATCCTTGTCTCGGAGTTTTTGGAGTTGGAGTTTGTTTCTGGAATGCCGACACTATGATAATTCACAATTTGAGTACAGGTTTGGCTCTGAAGTCTCAAGGGAAATTTCACACATTTCCCCAAAAAGTTGAAATTGAACATAGAAGAGGGTAACAGCAAGCCACTTCTGCATTGTTGTTGAGAAAATTATATAGTCATGATTAATATATAAATGCTGAAATTGCCAAGTTAGAATCACACTTCCAGTTCCTGGGCAAATGTGTCAACTGTTACAGATAAATGTGGAAATGACAACATAGCCAGATCAATGTTTTAGGGAAGTATGCTTACTCATAGAAGCTTAATGCTAGCATTAAGCCAAGGGTTGTCTTTTTACAAGAAGGCATACTATTGAAACATGGAATATAAAAAGCATGAATAAAGATAAATTGAAACCATGAAAATGAACATGAAGCATACTAGGTTGGATGCTTTAACAATAATAAATTAGGGAACTGAAATAATTCAGATGATTATGTGATAATAGCTTTCAATGCATGAAACTATAGCAAGAAATGCAATAGCAATGATACAAAGAAGGTTGTGGTTAACTATGTGTTTGACTATAATCCAGTAAATAATAGCTTACATTTATTAGAGTTACTGGATATCTCATGTACTTCAATACTGTACAAGTGAATGCAGTTACGGCATTATAGTAAATACTGAAGATATTGAACAATACTATGCCAAACTATCAAGTTCATACTACTATATTAGTAGTACCGCCAATACAAAAGTTTTACAACTATACCTTATAAAAAAACTATAAAAAATATTATAAGGTAAAGTTGTAAAACTCAGATGTTAAGAATGAAAGAAATATGTAAGATTTTTTTCCCCAAATGATGCGCTGTAAATAGTTATTAAGACTACCATACATTTTAAGAAAAATGCAGGAAGAAGCAATCAACCCATCTGTTCCCAAATGATCTCTCAGGATGATTAAAATTAATATATTTTTGGAAAAAAATGATGGATTAAAAATGACTATGGTTGACAAGACTGAGTGAAGCAGAAGGAAAGGAAAGATGATGCATAAGATGGATGGAATCAATGAAATGTCCTTGAAATAATCACAGATTATCACTATAGACAGGTTAGGATGGCCAGCATTTTCCCATGTAATCAGCAGTTGACTTAAACATACATAGTATTTGTAAACATAATCTGTTTATTGTTTTTATCAGCTAAATTAATATTTTTCAGCAAAGGACAAGAAAGAAGACTCTTGAAATTTGTTCAAATATTTTTACTTGTTTTTCTTATTTCACTTTTCTTTGATGTGCTTGTGAGAGATTATATACAGTATATTGATATATAGTATACACATATATACTGTATATCAATCAGTACTCCATACAGCTCATACTATTCTTCAACTTACAACTGATTGCTTAGCAACTGTTTGAAGTTACAAATGGACCTCCCCAAAAGCTACTTAGTTTTGAAATTACGATGGCCACACCTCTCACCTCCACAGTTACATGATCATATTTTGACAACTGATTCACCATTAGAACTGTTTGCAGTGTCCTACTATAAATGTGACTGCTATTTTCAATTGTTTTTTGTTGTTGTTGATTTCCGGAATTTACTTTCTGTTTCCACCAAAAAATGCCCATTGGATAAAATGGATTTATTTAGCAACTGTGACATTTACATAACAACCATGGCATTTGCTTAACATTCACAATAAATGCTGAAAAATTGGGTCTTGTCACATGATGCCTGCAACAAATTACAACTGTTATTTATTTATTTGTTAAATGTATATATGCCTCCCCATCTCAATATCCTAAGTAAGTTCCAGGCTCAGTTATGGTTGTAAGTCAAGGACTACCTATACCTTATACTGTATGATTCTGTGCAGTTAATAAATGCATAAAGTTAAACTTTATATAACTTAAAACTCATCAATTGATATACATATTGTATATTTACATTAGGATCATACACCAAATACCCAATTAAATAATGTAATTCTTATTGCCTTGTGAAATACCAGCAGGCCAGTGCAAAGCATAGTTCCAAAGGCAGGGTTCCAAAGTTGGGGGCCAGTACAGAGAATGACTACCTTCAGTCTCATATCATCTGATCTGATGTAGGCCTGTTTAGAGATGTAAGTACTCTCTACACTCATAGATTTACAAGGTAGATCAGGTCAAGGAACAGACATCATGTAGGCCTAAAACTACATTTACTGGAATGGCCAATACTAACAGAATCTTGCAAGTCTGTGTCACAACTCCAACAAAGACTAGGTTGGAATCGTGACAACAAATGATGGACATCAATTTCCCTCAAAAAATGATACCATACTGAGACTATATTACAGAATATCACACAGCTGGAGGGATAAGAATGGTGGAAGACACATAGGAGTTAAAATAAATAGTCATATTGTTGTGTAATATAATCTGATGTTTAGCTTTAACAAAATGTAGAGTTTCATAGAGTTTAACAAAGTTTAGTTTAGACCTTAACAGCGGTTAGTTAACAACAAAGGATGTTAGTCACAGTAACTAACCAGAAGATAATTAAAACCATTATGTGTATAAATACAGCTGGGGTTTGTAGCGAAGCTCAGAGCTGACTTTAACCATGTTGTTAATTGTTGATCGCTGTTGCCTGTGATTGTGGTGGATTAAGACGAATAAAACAGAACTTCACTGAACAGCTAAGAGTGGATTCTTATGTTATCGTTCATTCCAGCAATATCGGAAGAACAGCTGACAGTCTGGTTATGCTTCCCCTCTTTTTTGCCTTCATGTGAATTAAGGAGGCACTTGCTTTGGTGTTTTTGTATATTTCTATCTTTATATGGGTTTAATTCATATTTATCTCTTTGTTGCCTAGGTAACAGGTCTTCCTTCAAGGCCATCTTGTATATCATCTACATATGCTGAAGAACTTTGGAATGAAGCCATATCTATGTACCACTGAAACTCTTGTGTCTGTAATCTTTAACTGGGCAAAGCAATGTATCATAGGGCAACAGTTTCTGAACTACCATAGCTCAAATGAGCTAATATGTCCAAAATTGAGGGCTCATGACACCTGTGGAATTGAAATTTAGCAAATATATTGGTTCAGTGCTGCTATGCTGCCACATCACTACCTTGGCTCAGTATATTGGTTTCACACTAGTCCTCCAGGAGGTGGTCAGATGTGACCAACAGGCAGGAAGCTAGAAATCACTCCTGCTCACACTGCTTTTTTGACTACCTGTGGTGATTCTGTTTCTCTGCTCTCTAGATAAGGAAAGGATAATCCAGTAGGTCACAGGTTGTCTGGTAAAAATGTACAGGTCACAATCAGCCTTTTGAACTGAATTTAAAAACCTATCACTAACCAATGAAGAACATGAAAAACAGGGGTTTAAGTTAGCAATAATTGTTTGCACCTGTTGGTCTTGACATGCAATTTGCATCTATTATAAATTTTGGTACTTTTCAAAGGCTGTTCCATATGAAATGGATTACAATCCAATGATGTGGTGATGAGCACGTGAAATATAATTTTACAGCTTCAGGATCCAAATAGGGTTACAACATGCACAAGCTTAAACTGAGTGAAAGTGCCTCTGAACATGAATTCGACCAACTACTCCAGCAGCTATCTAGTTATCACCAGGCCACATGGCCACTTAAACAAAATATTTTTTATTAGAGTGTGTATTTATGTATCCAAACCAGCACAGCCCCAGCCATAGCACTGGATTACCAACTTTCAAAACCGTCATGCTTTTTCTGTGATTGCAATGTAAAGAAAGTTGATCTTGCTAGAAGCTGCAATGTACATGTGTGCAGTACGGTTCTTTCCAAAGTAAATGTGATGCTTTTTCCTTCAAGAAAAGTAAATGGCTTTTCTTGAGCTATAGTACCTGTCACTGGTTCAGACAAAAGCCTATGTTGGAATGCTTCATTGTAAAGTCCAGACCTCCACTAAAACTGTCCAAAACGTCAGTGTTGGGATAAATTAACTCTATGGCTTCCTTGTGGCTGTTAGGGTGGCAAAATGGTTGTATTTCTCCACTACTATTGCATCTGTGGATAGCCATCCAACCAGTCTTGTTTCAGGTGACAGGAGTGGGAGTGGTTCTGAGGTTTACTTTCTATCATCATTCCAGAGAAAAAGAAAAAATCATTTTAGGAAGGAACTGGTTCTTATCAATATGCTTCAGTTTCTGAGAGGCGCACACAATTAATATTTTGCCTTTTGCCTTTCATGGAAAAATAGAGCAAACAAGGAACCCATAAACTTGTCCCAAGGGTGCTTCATCTAGAGGCCACTGGACTTCCTTGTTTTTCATTGAAGAAGTTTCATTTCTCATCTAAGAAGCTTCTTCTGCTCTGACTGGATGGTGGGGAATGGAAGGATTTACTATTTTCCATGCTAATCTCTCAACCTTTCCCGGCCAAATGAATCAAGAGGACCATGGAGTTGGGTCTTGGGTGATAGAGTTAACCTACACAGAATCTTATAGCTGTGCTGGTTTCCACAAGGTCAAACAAATCCCAGATAATAGTGCAAGGGCACTGCCATCATTATCACATTAGATCATCTCCAAATAGCATCTAATTCCAAATAAATATGAGCAAAGAAATTCCTAAATATAACACAACAGCCGGTTGGAGCATTGTCCCATCTGTTAGTTTTCAGTGGGGAGTAGGTTATCCCAAGCAGATTGTTGGACATAAGTCAGCAGGCACAATAATATGATTCATTGGTCTTATTTATCACATGGCTTATTTATCACATGGGCAGCAATTTTGATCAGACATTTCTACTTTTGGTCTTTGACCACCATAACTCTGGTCTCTGGCAAAGGACTGAGGACAATGTCCTGGCTTTTCAGATCACATGCTGTTTGCACCAAAGAAAATACCAAGGTCAAACATGGGATGGAAGTCATATAACCTGGGACAAGCCTATGGCTGCCATATTGGCCATGAAATCCTGAACTCCATCACTAGTGTCATCGTGAGATCCAAGAGCTGAGATAGGCCCACTGCTGGGCACTAAGGAGGACAGTACTCCAACAAGAGTCTCAGTTTGTCTTATAGTCCAGAATCATATAAAAATGCTCACACCCAAGTACTATTAAAGCAATCACCAACATGGTGTCACAAACACTAATTATTTAGCAATATGTGTATGTGTGTGAATATATGATTAGTTTCATAAAATCAGATGTCATAATGGTGCCAGATGTCATAATGGTAAATTCAGCAGGAAATTACATCTAGAACATTTCTTTACTGGCAACAAATATGTCAAAAATGGAGTTCTGCTTATATCTACTTCTGTTTTGATATGATTAAATTGTGATGCATACATTAAAACTGTCTGGGCTTTGTGAAGTTTCTAGGAGGCCTAGAAGCTTCTTTTCATAAACTTTGCATTTACAAAGTCAACAATTTCTATTTTAAAGAAACAGTTTCTAATACCATATAGCCCAGGGGTAGGGAAACTTGGCTCTTTTATCACTTATGGACTTCAATTCTCAGAATTCCTGAGTGAACCATAAAAGGTTCCCCATCTCTGGCCTACTGGTTTTTCAGTTGTGGGGGAAATCAATTTTTGACTTGAATGGGATTGTTTAATATACAAATGTAGGGTCCTACATTTGTATATTAAACAGTCCCATTCCAGTCAAAAATTCCAGTCCCATTCCAGTCAAAAATATAAAGAATATGTCCTACATTTGTATATTAAACAGTCCCATTCCAGTCAAAAATTGATTTCCCTCACAACTGAAAAATCAGTAGGCCAAGTATGGGGAACCTTTCATGGCTCACTTAGGAATTCTGGGAGTTGAAGTTCATAAGTGATAAAAGAGTCAAGTTTCCCTACCCCAGTATAACCTTATTTCAGTTTGTTATCAATATGAGAAACGCACTCACCATTCAGAAATTTGACAGAGTCATAAAGTGAAGCAGCAAATAGTTTAATGTAAAATATGTTCAGGCAAGGGCAGGTGACCCAAGAGGCACAGCCAAGTATCAAAAAGATCAACTTTTTATCCACCCCCCAGGTTTATATAATCCCTCCCTTATCTCTCCATTGACTGGTACTACGAGGTTTATAGCCTATCCAAAATACCTAACAATCAGAGGTAGTATTCGGCCGGTTTGGACCGGTTCTGGTGTACCGGTAGCAAAAATTTTGTATAGTTCATAGAACTGGCAAATACCACCTCTGGCTGGCCCCGCCCACCCATCCACCCACCCCTGCTCTTTCCTTTCCTATATTCCCTTGTTTATTAGCGCAGATGATTCGCGTGGCAGAGCAGATTGCTGCACCTCAGCTGAGCCAAAAAGCAGCTCAACTCACTAGCACTGACACACAGGGTGGTTTTTGAGTACTGAGCTGTGTGAAGTGCTCTCTCACAGAACCGATAGGAAAATCGCACACTGGCTGGCCCCGCCTACCCACCTCACCCCGCCCCATCCCATCCTATATATCTTGCCTTCACCACGCAGCCCAGCTAATCTCCGGGCCTCATCTGCTCCACTTAACCAAAGGTAAGCATGCCACCCGCTTGCCCTTTGTCTCAGGTCCGGGCCCAGGGATGCACCATTCCCTGTCTCTGGTCTTGTCCCGGAGTGTCCACCTACCTTGGCTAGGTCAGGGAATGTGACATTCCCTGGCTCTGGCCTTTCCCAAGAGCTTCTGCCTGCTTGCTGTTCATCTCAGCCGGGTCGGGGAATGCACCATTCACGTCACATGAGGCTTGGTGGGAAAGGTGGATCAATCTACCTACAAAGGATTAAGTATATGAGTCAAAAAGTCTTCAATTCAAGACTACCAAAACCTGATAATGCTAATTCTGGTAAAATTCTGACATATTGATTAGCATGTCAGATTCTGCAAATATTCAGGGTATTCTTCATATAGGAAAATCCCTGGGTGATCTTGAGCAGATCATTAAGCCCCAGCCTATCTCTGCTCATAAGCTTGTGAAGATATATTTCATATTGTAGGTGAATAAATTTGTCCACTTGCTACAGCTGTACAGCTTAGCACAAAACACAGAATAATTAAAGAGTGCTTAATGTGAACAGAATGCTTGGAACCTACTTTGCAAACAATACACTATTTGTAATTTGAAACTCCTTTTTCCTGTAAAATAGATATATAATCTGTGTTTAATGGTGGCAGCTTTCAGCTTAGAAGCACTGCTAAATGATTGATCAGGTTCTGCAGACTCTTATAAATAGGCTATTTGGAGTCTGAGTACTAAATTTGTGGTTCTAACTGAATAGACAAAATGGGATGACTTTTTACTGAGAAGGGACAGTCTGAAATAGTGTAGGTTTTCCACTTAAGCAGGGGGTTGGACAGGAACTCCAATGTCCCTTCCAACTCTGCTATACTATTATTCTGTTACTTCTGAGTTTTGTGTACAAAATCTCAGGATCTTTGAACAAGGTTGTGGTGTATATTGTGTGTTACAAATGCAACAAAATGTATGGCAGTATGACAGTGCCTAGTTGCTACAAGTGATTCAGTTATCCTCTTTTAATAACCCCATAATAACGTGTGGGGTGGAGTTTGGGCAACTGAATTGTTTACTGGCCAGATACCCTTCCTATCACCAATGCAGAGTTTTTTTCAGCAGATATATTTCCCAGTGTGCCCAGAAAAAGAAATATTTGCCTCTACCTAGATCGAACTGACAGCCTCCTGATTGTGAGGCAAGAACTCCACCTCTAGGCCACTGTACCACTCCAAGTGATTCAATGGTATGGTATAACTCTCTTTCCACTGATCCTTTTTAAATATGCTGAATATTCATATGTACCAAAAATGGGTTTTCATGCTCACTATCTCACTATTCCATCATTTTCACTTTTTTTTGGTGTATCTGTGATGTCTAAAATAAAACTAGTAAAGAAATCTAAGACAAAATCTGTGAAGCAACCTGTGTGGGCAGCCCAGTTATATTCCAGAAGCTCTAAATTGGGTTTGCAGAGTATGTAACCATAGTGACTATACAGCAATACCTCTATATACAGTGTTGACAGAACATGGTCCAAACTGGTCTTCATACTGTTAACAGGCATCAGCTCTTCAGCTGAGCTAATTGATTGATTTCTTGTTTCATATTGAAATATATTTAAATTAAGCAAAGCATATGGAAGTTAATATTGGTAAACACTCTTCTTTTATATGGCTTACTGCACAATTCAGCTAAGTTACTAAATATCACACAGTACAGAAGGGAAGAATTCGGTTTTATAAAGAAAGATAAAAAAAAGATTTGACAGAATAGGTATGGCAAATACTTTATTTGTCACATTCTGCCAGAAATAAATTTTGGCAACTACAATTGTTTTTGGGACAGTCAGTGGTATAAGCCATTGAAAAGGCCATTGCCCTGAGGACCACTCCATTCAGAAAGGAAGGATTATGGCCCACTTCAACTCCAATAGTGAATATCAGTATTCATTAAAGAGAAAGGGAAAATAAATCCCAAGTGCCAGTATTTTGGAAAATGTATTCGTTTTTTAAGTGCCTGTAAAAACAGAAAAAAGCAAGAGTTGTGGAATGACTTACAACATAACTATAACAATATGTTTAAAAATGGACAATTCTCCTTTTGCATATTAAAAATAATTCAGTAAAAGTGTAAAATAGAATAATTTCAAGTTATAAAGTATGTATGTATATGTGGAACTGTTTGTTGAATAGAGTAGTACCAAAAATCCATTTAAATAAATTATTCTATTCATTCAAATGAACACAATTCTGTAATCTACATATAATCTCATTTTTACCTAGATTAAACAGCAAGTCAACATAGTGATCGATATCAACACTCATTACATTAAAAGTATTTTTTCAGGTGCCACACCTCTCCTTTTCATACTGCAATTACTCAGAGAGAAAAATCTATATAAAACAAATCCTCTGCTCCCATAGAAACAGAATAAGCAACTTTTACTGCAAACTTTTACAGTTTGTTGGAGACATGTTTACAGAACATATGAATAGATGCATCCAATATACAGGAGATCAAGACACTCTAAACTAGAGTTGCCAAACTCCTGGCCCACGGGCCGATTGCGTCACATGCTGGCCATGCCCAGTTTAGCAAAGGTGAAAAAAGTCCCAATATGTCAAGTGATGTTGCCATGATGACGTGAGTTTGACACCTCTGCTCTAAAGAAATAGGACAATTAAATGTAAGGTTAATTTCATCAAAATACTAAACAATCCATGACCCTCTGGGTCTTTGTTCAGAGATATTTCCTTGTCTAAATGGGCAGTCAAAAAAAAAAAAAATCAGCGAGAGTGAGAGCAACTTCCAACTTCCTGTTGGTTTTACCATTGAGTTTTCTTGTGGGAAGGTGTCAGGATGCCTTGAAAATGTGAACCTCATGACCATAATTAACCATGGCACCACAGCAGGGCACTGAAGCAGCCAAATAAAATTCCATGGAAGTCATCATGGGTCCTGGCATTCTCTAAGATAGCCCATTTTAAGTGATGCCCTATGCCTTCCAATTTCTCCCAACTGAAGATTACAAACAAATAGACACAAGAGTTTTAGTAGCATATAGATAGGTACTGCTGGACCAGAATGCATATACTCTACATACAAAAAGTTAAAATGAATTTATGCATAGAAAATCAAAGCATCCAAATATGCATGCTTACAGGCACAATGAGCTTTAAAATAAATATTCTTTCCAAATGACTGCTGGTCTGTAATGACTTTGAAAGCTTTATCAGGAATGTTGTAATAATGCCTTATATAAAGCCATTGCCTTGTTAATAAAAAGTTGATGGTCTGAACTGGCTTTAAAAAAAAAACATGCTATTTTTCTTACTTGAGCTGCCTATTTTTCCCTCTTTGTAAAAGTCCAACAATTACCGAAATAACTTATGGCACCTATTGAAGAACTGTCCCTGCCTCAGTAAAGTTGCCAATTCACAACTGAGGCTGGCTGCAACAAACTGAAGTGCACTATCTGAAATGGACAGAAGTTCTTGAGGCAATATAAGATGGAAAAGTATACTTTAGAAGAAAAAGGTGCATTGAGATGAATGAACGGTTGACATAGTTAACTATTAACTATAGCTGCTTTCCAAAATAACCAGCCTATTCTGGCAAGAGACCAATAAGTGAAGAATTAGGTGTCATTCATTTTCCCTCCTCCTTATGAGGAGTATTTTTCATTGTTTAAGTTTCTGTACATAAGATACATCAATTCACAGTGTGTAACAAAACTACTAAGTCTATGTATTGTTCCTGACATCCAAGCCCAGATTCCTCTCTGTATAATTTTAATGACCTCTTTTTAATCATCATGGTACTTTCTGCATCTCTCTTTAAAATGGATTCTTTCCCTATCTGAAAGTAATTTGAACCAGGGAATTCTGGTGAATTTCAAAATGTATCGTTCCATTCCTGAAATGAAAGATATTTTCTTTGCTGAAAGCAATGCTCCTGTTAAAAGCAGTGATATATTAAGGTATGAATCATACTGAACATTTCAATCCTAAGCATAGTCTTTTGGGAATAAAAAATAGTTAAGTATTACTTACTTCTAAGTATACACACAAAAGCTCATGTTGAAAAATGCTAGCAGAATATTAGGAATAATCAGAAATAATCAGATGTACTAAAACACACATTTTTACAATATAATATTCAATCTTTTAAAATACTATGTTAAATAAAACTACAGGAACACACTGAATTTTTTTTTTTTAATTACATTTATATGCTGCCCTTCTCCGGAGACTCAGGGCAGCTTACAGTCTATGGAGCACCATACTAAGTGCTCGGCAATAGCCTTCATTCCATTGTATATGCCTGCTTATTACTAGGGCTTTTGGCCCCCCCAAGCGGCATTTTTACAAAGTCAGCTTATTGCCCCCAACAATTCTTGTGTCCTCAATTTACCTACCCCGAGAGGATGGAAGGCTGAGTCAACCTTGAGCCTGGTGGGATTCGAGCCTGCACTAATTGCAGGCAGCTTGCACTAAGTGCTAGATGATTAACAGCCTGCACCACCAAGGCCCTTTAACAACAATCTCTTCAAAGTAATTGGCATTTCCTTACTTCAGCCTATGAGAATGACAGAATAAAGAAATTCATAATATAATGTTGTTTTCTTATTATAGTATCCTGAAAATATTTTATTTAGGAGTCTGATTGTGTTTGGTCATGTTTATGTACACTGAGGTGGAAATAAACTTTTTGAACTTGATGGAAAATAGTGACAGTTATTAATGAATATACTTCATAGGACATGAAAATAAGCCATTTTCTAGTGCATTGCTTCTCAACTTTGGCCATTTTAATAACAACAGCATTTAGAATTATATACTGCCCCATAGCACTTTACAGCATTCTCTGTGCTGTTTACAATGTAAGAAATCTGGATCCTTATTTTACCAACTTCGGAAAGATGTTGAGCCCCTTCAGGATCAAACTCCAGGCTGTGGGCAGAGTTTGCCTGCAATACTGAACTTTAACCACTGCACCACCAGCGCTTCTTTTTAAGATGTGTAGACTTCAACTTCCAAATTCCTCAGCCAGCTTGGTGGTTGGAAAATACTAGAAATTGAAGTCCAGACATCTTAAAGTTTCTAGCGTTGAAAACAATGGTTCAGTAGTTAAGGCACCAGGCTACAAACAAGGAGTTCTATTCCCATCTTAGGTATGAAAGCTGATTGGGTAACTTTGGCATAGTCATTCTATCTTACCCAAGTCACCTCACAGGCTTGTTGATGTGTGAAAAATGGGAGGAAGAAGGAGTATTAGATATCTTCACCACCTTCCTTGAGTTACTTATAAAAATAAGCCAAGGTAGTCCTTGACTTATGACTACAACTGAGCCCAAAATTTATGTTGCTAAGTGAAACATTTATTAAGTGAAGTTTACCTCATTTTATGACTTATCTTGCTGCTGTTGTTAAGTGAACCATTGCAATTGTTCAGTTGTAACATGGTTGTTAGATGAATCTGGCTTCCCCATTGACTTTGCTTGTGGGAAGGTCGCAAAGACTGATCACATTATCCCGGGACCCTAACCGTCATAAATATGAACCAGTTGCCAACCATTTGAATTTTGATTATGTGACCATGGGGATGTTGCAATGATCATAAAGTGTGAAAAATGGTCATAGTCACTTTTTTCAGTGCCGTTGTAATGGTCACTAAATGAAATATTGTAAGTCGAGGACTATTTGTAATAAAGGCTGGATATAATATCTAGAAAACAAAAATTTTAACCTGCCAGTAATCCTTTAGACATGTGGGGAACTGCAATTTCCAGAACTTAAAGCCCATACTGTGATCAAACATTCTAAGAGGTAGCTTTGGCAGCCTCATCAATTTGGAGATTGCTACCTTGGAGCAGGCTGGTCTGACATGTAACATTCTGAGAAACAGAACAGAACAGAATGCATCTGAAAGCAGTATCACAGAAAAAAGGAAGAGCAAAAAACTCTGTAAGTAAGCAGCAATTACAAGCAGCAAAAAGACTGCAATTTAAATAGAAACTACACAGATTCCTGAAATAGAACATGAAAGAAAGCGAGTATAATACTATTAAAAATTTTATAGCAGTGTTTTTCAATCTTGGCCACATGGCTAGGTAGGGAATTCTGGGAGTTGAAGGTTCACACATCTGAAAGTCACCAAGGCTGAAAAACACTTTCCTTTAGTAAATCCAATAGCTATATAGGATAACAAAAGAGTTCTTTCCATCTCTCTCTCCCTCTCCCTCTCTCCCTCCCTCCCTCCCTCTCTCTCACACACACACACATTCTCTCTCTCACTCTGCAGTCAAAGAAACTGTTGGTGTTTTCAGCAATTAAGAGTTAGGTTAACATTTCAGTAAAAGCATGAAATCAACATAAATAACACCGTCAGACATGCTATTATTATATTATAAAAGCGTGGGAATTAGTTCTTATAGTTTTCAAGTTTCTGTACACCCTGTACTAGCACTAAAGATACCTTCTTGAAGTTCATGTCATTTTTGCTTCCTTGGTTTTGTCATCTGGACAGGCCTTTGCAAGAATCAAACTGTAGGAATTTATAAGTACTGTATCCATCAACACTTTGAATTAGACTCAAAAGCAAATAGGCTTCAGATCAAGAAAAAAAAATGAGAGGGGAAAATTTTATTATGGCCACATATCATTTATCATGATAAGATACCCAGAGTTATTTTGTTGTAAGATGAGAGGCTTGTGGAATTTTATAAATAATAAATAAATAAATAAAAATACACCACATTAAAAATAAAATAAAGCAAACCAAGGTAAGAACATTACAGTTGGTAGTGGGTTTCGTTAGTGGACTATCAAGGCATATCAACTTTAATAAGCAATATAGTAACATTTGGCTACATTCAAGGATACTGACTAGTATTGATTTGATAAAAAGATCAGAATTTCCTGGGTGTTTTAGAAGGTAGAGTTATAAACCAGGATCTTTTAAGTGTCAGGACCTAAATGAGTTTAAGAAAAAACCCCAAAAGGATTTATTTTGGTCTGCAGATCTCCACCATAGAAGACTTCATCTGATGGGCCCTAGAAGGGAAACCTTTTCAGCCATGGCACCTGCCCTATGAAGCTACATTCTCCCTGTGGTCATAGTGGCCTCAACCTTGTTGGCCTTTTGAAAGAAGATAAAGACATGGCTTTGCCTCCTGGCCTTGAGATCAGGGAGTGGTGGTGTGGAGCCCATAAAGTAACAATATTCCTAGTGAATTGACTGTGCTGTCCTTGCTGATTATATTTGTAAAGTTTTTATTGTTTTAATGGTTATGTGGGGGAGGTTCTGTGTTTTTTTGCAATGTTCTTTGTGTTTTTAATTTTATAAGCCACCAAGTCACATATATTAAATGGGTGGCTACATAAATTGAATGAATGACTGGATGGATGGATGGATGACATTAGTTCTGGAAATAGGAATTATACTCCATAGTATAACAAAGGTGATGAAATATAAAGAGAATAATAAACAGTCTAGAAAACAAATTAAATTCTGAATCAGACTTTTGCCAAATCAGTATTGAGAGAGTCTAGACAATATCATGCAAGACAAAAGAATTTAGCAAGACAGGAAACTTAGGAAGCTTTAATCATCTTTTAAGTAACTATTACCAGAGATTCAGTGACTGTGAACCTGAACTTAAGAAGAAAGTCAGAACGAAGATATTGATTACATAATGAGCAAGTTCTCCATTTCTAATTGCTTTAAACTTACATTGAAAAGGGGGGAAAAGACAGAAGCAAATTTATTTTGAATTTTTCAGAAGTAGATTGCTTTGCCAATGGATCTCTAGATTAGTTAGTTTAAAGTTTTTCTTCATAGATAAAGCTTTACTGGCAGCCTTGCACTTGTAATTTGCTTCTTGGTAATCTAATCTAATTTTATGAATCTTATTACAGGGCAAATTGAAAACTTGAACTAAGTTCCAGGTATATGTTTTAAAGAAGATAATAGGGCTCAGAATGCACTTGACCAAGAGTAACTTATGCAATACCATAGGAGCCAGCCAGTCTATAATCTGCTGGCATTAATTATTAAAACTAAAGATGTCCATTTCATTTAAAATGTAAAATGCATAGGAATACCCATAATGAAAACCATTGTTCAGGATTATGGAGTTCTTACTAAAGTATATTACTCATACCCATTTACCGATTATAAATCCAGAACCATATCTAAGTAAATGATGTGTTGTAGCAGCATATTGCATAAAATAACCAAAGAAAGGTCTGTTTTAACCTATTATATCCATACCACGAGAGAGCCAGTTTGGTGTAGTGGTTTAAGCATCAGGCTAGAAACCAAGGGACCATGAGGTCCAGACTTTGGGCCACTTGTTTTCTCTCAGCCTTAGGAAGGAAGGCAAACCATTTCTGAAAAACCTGATCAAGAAATCTGCAGAAACTTTTCCAGGAAGTCTCTGAGAATTAGACATGATTGAACAGAAGGAAAAAAGAATCCATACCATGTCCTCAAACGACTTTATTTCTAGATAATTTTTCAAGTATCCAACATAGTCCTGGTAGTTTTTTTATTCTAGGAAAAGTGCCAATAAATCTTGAACAGCACTTATTATTTAAAATCTTAGTTCTTTCCCCTAATTAAACCACATGGACATGTATCTCTGTAATTTTATGAGTTAATTTAAAAGTAAATATTTTTCCAAATTGCACTTTAGCTTCTAGTGAATTAAAATACGTATCTATGAAACAAAAAAAATGTTAAAAAGTTATGATATTTATAGAGTTACTTACCAAGCACATCTAAATTATATTAAAATAATCAAAATATCTTTACAATCCCCAAGGCATGTCACAACTTTTGAACACTCCTAATGTTTGGAAATTGAAATTTGAAAAATTTGACATGCCCTAAAATCTATGCAATTTTCTTGGCAACTAATCAAAACACTTAGCTTTTTAAAAAAGCAATGAAGATCAGCTGCACTGCTATCTACATAGGCAGTCAGCTAATTACATTTAGTAAAATCAAGGGAAATGTATTATTTCATTAAGTGTTTATATCACCAGTAAGGTAATCAATACTCCAAAGAATGAAGAACTGTCAAAACCAGCACTTAAACCTACATAGATTGAAAACTAATAAAGTCAGTTAAGCAGTGTGTCAGTAGCCAGAAAAACCAATCCTAAATTGCATTAACAGAGGGATTTTTAAAAACAACATACCAGCCCTTATTACAAATGCATCCATCTTCTTTTAATTGTTACTCCAAAGACAATACCAAAGACAGATATTGACCCGACTATGTGGAGTATGCAGATACCTTTATTTATTTATTTAAAACATTTATATAGCTGCTCATCTTATACCAAGCTTATACCAAACCCCGGGCAGCTCCAAATCAAGAATTAAAATGATATAAAAACAGATTAAAACTATAAACACAAAACACTAAAAAAAATCATTGCTTTTCAGAAGACTACGATGGTAGTGGTCTGCCAAGCATCTGGGAAAGGAGTATTCCACAGGACAAAGGATGCCTCAGGAAAGGCATGTTTCCTAGTTTCCATAAGGTAGCAATGCTTAAGGGCAGCGACTAAGAGCATGCCCACCCCATCTGGTTTTAACTTAATTTTAATTGGGGTTTTATTAGCTTTTAACTTTTAACTGAATTCTTGGGATAGACAGCCGGATTAATTTGGTTTAATTTATTTTAATTGTATTTATTGGGTATTTATTGTATGTTTTTAGTAGGCTGTACACCGCCCCGAGTCCCTTTTTGGGAGAGGGAGCGGTATAAAAGTTTAATTAAATAAATAAATAAATAAATAAATCTAACCTGGTAGGATAGCAATAGTCTTTAAACTTATATACTGCTTCACAGAGCTTTACCGCATTCTCTGAGTGGTTTACAGTGTCAGAATATTTTTCTCAACAATATGGCTCTTCATTTTACAGACCTTGGAAGGATGGAAGGCTGAATCAACCTTGAAGCTTATCAGGATCAAACTCCAGGCTGTGGGCAAAGTTTGCCTGCAATTGTATATTCTAACCATTGTGTCACCATCTCACCAGGGATGGATAGATGTCCTTAGGGAAAGGCTGTCCTACACATAACATGGTTTTGTGTCATATAGGACTTTAAAGTTTTTAATTGTATCTAGAAAGAAACTAGAACCCAGTGCAGCTTATGTAGCAGAGATGATACGATTTTGTATCATCGTTACTACAAAGATTAATTCAAAGGGAATATGCTGCTCCTTCTTTTCTAGGTCCACAGAAAGTTTGCAGCAATGAAGAACTGATGGTTCCATCTGATAGAAACAAAGAAGTTACATTGATTGCAATGTTATCGCTTAATTGGTAGCTTAATGTGTATGGGCCTATCTTTATAGTAGTACAAGATGTGTACTACTATAAAGATGAAGATGTGTCGAGAGAGTTAAGATGGCGACCGGAGGTCGGCTGGGAGAGCTCCTCCGAGGCAGCCAGATGGGGCGATGAGTTCCCCCCCCCCCCAGGTCCTCCCCACCTGTGGCAGGGGTGGCGTGGGGTCCCGTGGGGGGGTGGGGAGCCCCCGTGGCCGAGGTGTGTTGCTGGAGGACGGTGCTCGGCTTCCAGCGGCTCGGCGTCTGGCGATGTGGTGTTCGGCGGCTTTCGTTCGGCACCCGGCGGCGTGATTCTCGATGGCTCATCATCGGCGTCTGGCGGTTCGTCGGGCTTCCCCCGCTTCGGACCCCCCCCACCTGTGGCAGGGGTGGTGAGGGGACCCGTGGGGAGGTGCGCAGCGTCCGGGCCATGGCGTGACGGACCCGGCGCTGTGCCAAATGGACTGTGTCCGCCGTCTGGCGGCTCGGCGGCTTGGCGCTCAGCGGCTTGGCGTTCGGCGCCGTTTGGCGGCTCAGCAGCTTGGCGTTCGGCGGCGTTTGGCGGCTCGACCTATGGCGGCTTGGATGACCCGGTACTTGGCGGCCCGTGGAGTTTTTCCCCCCCTGGGTCCTCCCCACCTGTGGCAGGGGTGGTGAGGGGACCCGTGGGGGGGTGGGCCCCCGGGCCACGGCATGGTAGGCCTGGCGCTACGCCCAGCGGCAGTGGCTATCGACTTGTGCCGCGGGGAAGCGGCGTTGGAGGACTATGTGCCGGAGGACTATGCTTGGCGTCCGGCGGCTTCATGTTCGGCGATCTGGACGGGGTGCGGAGTTCTCCCCCTCTCGGGTCCTCCCCACCTGTGGCAGGGGTGGTGAGGGGGCCCGGGAGGGGATGGGCAGGCCCCGTTGTAAAGGTTTTAGCCGATCTTGGAGACCGTCGTCGTCATCGAGGTCGGGATCGGAGAGCTGTTCCTATAGCTGGAGCCGAGGATGGAGGATTGCCCCCACGATTGCCCCCACGATTTTCACCTGTTTGGAGGCGGCGGGGGCGGCCTGGACTTGAAGCTGGTCATCGACAAGAGAAGATCTTGCCCGGGACGCTGTCTTATTCGAGGAGAGATCTATGGGCCCTGAGACATGTCCCCCTGTCTCGGGAATGGCCCTCTACTCTCTCGAGGGCCCATCTCAAGGACGGATTATGGGATCCGGAGGGATGGTGGGGTTTTAAGAGGCGTAGGAGGGAGGGGTTTCTTAAAAAATTTTTATTTAGATTTTTAAGGGGGTTAGGTAGGTCCGGGCGGGAGTTGGGGGAGTACTCGCCAGAGACTGGGACCAGAGACTGGGGGTTGAGCGTGGCCGGGAGAGTCGGAATCCGGGTGGCTCTGTATTGAGGATGGGGGGGGTCATCGGGGAGGGTGGAATTAAATCCATTGAGACGGTGAACGGGAGGGGCAGATTTGGCGGTTGTAGGGGGCCATATTTTGTGTCGGGAGCGCGCCCTCGCTATTTGCTTGCTGTGGCGCGCTCCGACCCCCTTGTCATCTCCCGTTCCCCAGGGGGTTTGAGCGATCGGGCCCTGGGCCTTCGGCTGATGTTATGTAACGCCAGGTCCGTTGTTAATAAAGCCCCCCTCGTTCACGATCTGATTTGTGAGGGGGGTGCGGACCTGGTGGGAGTTACCGAGACCTGGCTGGGCCAGGAGGGGGGAGTCCCCCTGGTGGAGATGTGTCCAGCCGGGTTTCGGGTTTTTCATCGGCCGAGGGCCCAGGGGAGGGGAGGGGGGGTTGCGGTGGTTATTAAGGAGGATCTGTGTCCGAGGGAAGCCACTGTGTCTCAGACATCCGGGTGTGAGCTCCTTTTTGTGAAGTTCGGTTCCAAGGTTCAGGTGGGCTTGCTGGTCGCATACCTGGCTCCCTGCTATGCGGCAGCGGCCCTGCTTGAGCTCCTTGAGGTTATAGCTGGCGTGGCGGTTGGGACCCCCAGGCTTATGGTCATGGGGGATTTCAACCTGCCATCTGCTGGCGGTACCTCGGGGATTGCCCAAGAGTTCATGGCTTCCATGACGGCCATGGGCCTGACCCAGTTAATTCGGGACCCTACTCACGTGGGAGGTCACACCTTGGATTTGGTTTTTGTCTCTGATCAGTGGCAGAGTGATCTGGGTATAGGGGATATAGTTGTAGAACCCCTGTCATGGTCAGATCACTCGCTCCTGAAGCTCGACTTCCGTTCCGCACCCCCTGACCGCAGGGAGGCGGGGCCATTAAAATGGTACCGCCCCAGGCGCCTGATGGACCCTGATAGGTTCCTGATGGAGCTTGGGCCATTTCCCGAAGCTCTCACACACGACTCGGTTGAGGGCTTGGTTGCCGCCTGGGATAGGGTGGCTGCTGGGGCCCTTGACCGGGTCGTGCCCTTGCGGCCTCTGACCCGGTGCCGATCCCAAATGGCTCCTTGGTTTTCTGAGGAGCTAAGGGAGATGAAGCGCCGGAAAAGACGCCTAGAGAGCAGTTGGAGGGCTAGCCGTTCTGAGTCTGACCGAACACTTCTACGATCTTATCTTAAGACGTATTTAGTGGCGATGAGGATGGCGAGGAGGACTTACCTCTCCACCCTCATTGCGTCCGCGGAAAACCGCCCAGCCGCCCTGTTTAGGGTGACCCGCTCCCTTCTAGAGAGGGAAGCGCGGGAGGATCCCTTACAGGGACGGGCTGAGGAGTTTTCTAGTTTTCTGCAGGATAAAATCGCTCAGATTCAGGACGAGCTGGACTCCAACTGGGCATTTCCGGGCGGGGGGGCGGGGGTGGATATCGGGGAGGCCAGTTGGGTTGAGTTCGACCCTGTTACTATAGAAGACGTGGACAGGGTGTTGGGGGGACTGAATGCCACCACCTGTTTGTTGGACCCGTGCCCCTCCTGGCTGGTTTTGGCCACTCGGGAGGTGACACGAGGCTGGTTCCAGGGTATTATAAACGCTTCCTTGAGAGAGGGGCTTCTACCTACCACCTTGAAGGAGGCGGTGGTGCGGCCCCTCCTCAAGAAACCGTCCCTGGACCCAGCATTGTTATTAAATTATCGTCCCGTCTCCAACCTTCGCTTTGTTGCGAAGGTTGTTGAGAGTGTGGTGGCTCGTCAGTTTCCCCGATTCCTGGATGAAGCGAGTTATCTTGACCCCCTCCAATCGGGCTTCAGGCCCGGGCATAGCACGGAGACGGCGTTGGTCGCGTTGGTTGATGATCTCTGGAGGGCTCGGGACAGAGGTTGTTCCTCTGTCCTGGTCCTGTTAGATCTCTCGGCGGCTTTTGATACTGTCGACCACAGTATCCTATTGCAGCGGTTGGAGGGGTTGGGGGTTGGAGGCACCGTATTACGGTGGTTCTCCTCCT
Organism: Bungarus multicinctus; assembly: GCA_023653725.1. Lineage (NCBI taxonomy): Eukaryota > Metazoa > Chordata > Lepidosauria > Squamata > Elapidae > Bungarus > Bungarus multicinctus. The sequence continues at coordinate 207,101,936 of CM042834.1, forward strand.
TCCTCTCCGACCGTTCGCAATTTGTGTTAACGGGGGGGCAGAGATCGTCCCCAAGGCCCCTGCTTTGTGGGGTGCCTCAGGGGTCGGTGCTCTCGCCCCTGCTGTTTAACATTTATGTAAAGCCGCTGGGTGAGATCATCCGTGGCTTTGGGGTGGAGTTCCATCAGTACGCTGATGATACTCAGCTGTACATCTCCACCCCGGGCCACCCCAACGAAGCCGTCGAAGTGATGACCCGGTGCCTGGAGGCCGTGCGGGGTTGGATGGGTCGTAACAGGCTTCGTCTCAACCCGGCCAAAACCGAGTGGCTGTGGTTTCCTGCGCCCAGATACAGCCAGCTTACTCCTTCGCTGGCCGTGGGGGGAGAGGTTTTGACCCCCGTGGAAAGGGCACGCAACTTGGGTGTCCTCCTGGATGTACGGCTGTCTTTGGAAGAACATATTGCAGCCGTCGCCAGGGGGGCTTTTTATCAGATTCGTCTGATTTACCAGTTGCGGCCCTTTCTGGATCTGGGCGCACTTCGCACAGTCACCTCCGCCCTCGTTATCTCCCGCTTGGATTATTGCAATGCTCTCTACATGGGGCTCCCCTTGAAGAGTCTCCGGAGGTTGCAGTTAGTTCAGAATGCAGCCGCGCGGGTGATTGTGGGCGCCCCTCGAAGCGCACACGTAACACCACTTCTCCGCAGGCTGCACTGGCTTCCTGTGGCCTACCGGATTCGATTCAAGGTGGTACTGATGGTATTTAAAGTGCTCCATGGCTTGGGACCTGGGTACTTACGGGACCGCCTGCTGCCATCAACAACCTCCCGCCGCCCAGTACGCTCCCACAGGGTGGCCCTACTTGGGGTGCCGCCGCCTGACCGTTGTCGGCTGGTGGCCCCGAGAGTTCGGGCTTTCTCTGTGGGAGCTCCCTCCCTATGGAATGATCTCCCCCCGGAGATACGGGCTATGACGGACATTCTGACCTTCCGGCGCGCAGTAAAAACCCTGCTTTTTGAACAGGCCGGCCTGGCCCAGTAACTATGTTTTTTGGTTTTAATCAATTAAATTAGGGTTTTATTAGTTTTAAATTTTTAACTTAAATTTTAATAGACAGCCGATTTGGTTATTTAATTTATTTTTAATAGTATTTATTACATTTTTATTGTATGTTTTAGTGGGCTGTTCACCGCCCCGAGTCCCTTTTTTGGGAGAGGGAGCGGTATAAAAGTATGATTAATAAATAAATAATAAATAAGATAGGGAAGAAGAGTATGCTTCATTCATGCTGCCCAAAAGGTTATTCATTGGCAAGTCTAAAAATGGAGCAAAGGTGGGGAAAATGCAATAACCAATACATCTCACTTGGACTCAGTGAATGAGTCACTAGAATGGGTCAGTTGGAAGAAAAGGAAAAGAAATTATTAATCAGGTAAAATATAATAGGATGAAATACAAAGCAGCAACCAGCCATTGGCGGGCCTGAGTATACTGGGCACTCGATCTGGGATGTTGTTAGATTGGAATGAAAGAACAACTACTCAGAATGGGCTTGAGATGGCTCAGCACTTTTGAAGATGAATATCAGTTTTGAAGATAAATGTCAGCTATTTATTTATCATTAAATTTATACCTTTACACCGCTGTATGTTTTTATCATCTCTATTCCAAAAGACTGGGCTAATTTCAAACAGATCTACTACCCTTTCTCTTCATTTTACCATTATGTTCTTTCTTTCACCTAACTCATCCTCTTCATCATTTATTCCTTTCTGATTCCAAGTCACATCCTCTGGCCATCATTAAATGGGATCACAAATATTAAGCTTAATTACTTAGCTTTGGTCAATTGAGGGCTTCTCACAATGCTTTTTTTTTTTTTTTTAGTAAAGTATGAATTAAATCAGGGATTTTCAAAGATTTCTCAGCCCATGGAAACTATTTGCTAGAATTAGGGTTTCAACCTTGCCAACTTTAAGATGTGTGGACTTTATCTGACCTAGAACAGTGTTTCTTAACTTTGACAACATGTGTGGACCAACTCCCTGAATTCCTAGCATGGCTGGCTAGGGAATTCTGGGATTTTAAGTCCACCTATCTTAAAACTGCCAAGGTTCAGAAACACTGCTCTAGAAACTGCCTTGCACGACGTGTCTTATGGCACCTCATCAGCTCAGAAATACATATAGGTGCTAGCCACCCACTCAGGATACTTTTATTAGATTATTACTGGGATTATTACTCTAGTCAAAGTATTTTGTTTTGAATCTAATTTTGGCCATCAACCTCCTCTTCACCTTCTGGGCAAGGACGTGCTGCGGGCGGTTGAGCTAGCCCGCTGCCATCTCCTTGCCAGGATGAGCCTTAATTGCTTCGTATCAATTTCTCTCAACCGATCGCACTTTTGCTGCCCTCAGGATGGCCTGAGGAGAAGGAGGCAGGCGGGCCAAAAGAAGCCTCTTCTGGATGGGGCTGAGGGAGCAACCCGAGTTGGTTGTAATCACACCCCTAAAGAGGAGAGTCCTTAAATAGGGGAGGAGAGTTGGTGACAGCGCTGTGGGCGCTGCTCCTGGCACACACCGGGACCAACTGCTGGGAGCTCCCGCAATCGCAGCCTCCATCTTCAACGGCGAGCTGAACCGTTCTCCCCTCCCCGCCTTTTTACAGCCCCCCCACCCCAAGTCGGCCGCCTGCGCCCATCCTGCCAAGAGGCGCGCGCCATGGACCCACCGCGGGTCGCGCCGCTGGCGCATATTTTCAGAGGGACCTTCGTCCACTCCACCTGCACCTCGCCGATGGTCATCCTGCAAGGCCACCTGTTGGGTATAGAGGAGAGCGGGAAGGTGAGTTTGGGAAAGAGGCGAAAAGGGCAGCGCGAGGGCTCCCGACTCGCTGCCGCTGTCTTTTCTGGCACGGGTGGGGGGGGGGGGGGGGGCGGGCGTGCCGTGCCCAGGCGGAGCTGAGGTGCTGCGAAGGAGAAAAGGCGGCCCTTTGGCCGGCCGCGCTCTGGACCGAGGGAGAAGTTTGCGAACAGGGCGGTAGAAGTGATGTTTTTTACCCGTTTTCCCCTCCACCCGGTTGGCATGAAAACCCCGGCGGTTGTAGAAACCCCGAGATAGAAGAAAAAGAAGAAGAAGAAGGCGGAAAGACGGGTGGTTGTCATGATTCACATAACTTATGTAACACCTGTGAAGAAGGGCGGGGGGAGTGAAATTGAGTTTAATCCACTCTATTTTCCAAGCAGGGAGCTAGTTTTCGGGTTCTTCAGAATCGCTGTAAATGTTTGGAACAGAACAGAAATAGGGATGAGAAGATAGAGAGATGTTGTTGATAGAAAGCTGGTGGTCTCCAATACATGAAAAATCCCTTCCTGCCTGTAAATGGCAGTTCAGGAAGGTGCCAACTATGCCAACTATAAAGAGGACCTCATAGAGATATTCATCACAATACTCTGCCTCCCCCCCCCCTTTTTTTTTGTTTGTTTGTTTGTTTGAAAGGGTCACGACGAGTGTTGGCCATTATCAAGCAGGGCAAGAAAACATGATAGAAATAAATAATAAATACTGCTGTTCCAGGAGCCAGTTCTTTATCTGTCAACATAGAAGAGAAATTCTGCAGTTATTAATATATATATAAAGAAACACCTGTCATCTTTGGATGTCTTTTTTAAATTATGATTTTATATGCATGTAAATATTTAACAGAATTAATTTATATTTGGTTAGGTTAAAAAGTCATCTGCGCTCATTTCCTAGAAAACACATGATGGGTGTGTATATTGTGAGGAATAAATTAGTATGGGGAATGTTGAGAACTTGTGCCATTTGCACCGGAAAATAAAAAAAAACTATAAAAATGTCTAGACTATTGGAAAATAAATGACTAGATATTTCAGGACAGTGCTCAGTGCTGATCCTCTTGTTCAGCTCACCAGATTGCTCTAATCTAAGATATTACATTAACGTCATGTTTAATATTACTTTATAGTATGAAATCCTGAAGAAAGTGTTTCAGGTGCATTTCCCCCCACTATTTCACCTGTTCCCATTTTTTGGTTCCAAATCAGCAAAGTCAATATTTGTTTAACTATTAGATAAGCAGTATCAAACAAAGCTTCCAAGCTTTGATACTTTAGCCATCTGGCTCTATATATCATTAGATACCAACCGCTCTAGTCTAATTAGATGCTCATTTAACAAGAAGTGTAATTATATGTTCCACATTCATTGTGGTATATAGTTAAAAGCTTAATGAAGCATATTATTGTGCAAGCTCATACACTTTCAAATATGTGTATGTATGTGTGTAGAGAACAGATGATTGCAGTGACTAATATATGAATGTGTTTGGCATGGCAACCACATCTACTTGGTGGCTCTTGATTTTGCAGACCATTTAATTTAACTCCTTCCATTTTTGTTGTAATACCACATATTTCCTTGGCTCTCTATGCATCTTTGTACACTTGCAATAATTACTTTACGATGTGGCAGTTTTTCTCATAAAATAAGAAGCAGCCACGCCATTAGATTACAGTATACAGCTTATATCAGTTAGGCTTTGATAAAGGTGCCAAGGTCCCATTCAATAATGGTTTGGGTTGTGGCCCGTTTTGGAAGAACTAGCAAGGGGTATAAAGGATGAATTGGTGCCTTACCTATTTGTAATGATTTAGGTAACTCTTTTGTCCTGTGATATTCTTTCCATCCCATAAGAGCCAACACTGATTCCAAATTTTGGCTCTACCAATCCTGTGATGGCCACAGAAGGGAAATTGCTAGGCTATTTTTGTATTCTAGCACAGGGGTCTCCAACCTTGGCAACTTTCAGACTTGTGGACTTCAACTCCCAGAATACCCTCCACCAGAGTTGAAGTCCACAAGTCTTAAAATTGCCAAAGTTGGAGACCTCTGCTCTAGCAGATGGTTTTGGTCAGCAGTTGTATTCTTTTAGTATACTTGAGACTTTTTGACCAATTTTATTTTATTGAAGACAGAGCTATGTTTTCTTTTATTGAAGAAAGAGCCAATAGAACATCTTAAACAACATACTGCTTTCTTATACACAGAAAACAAGTTATAAGAGACAAGTTGTAGCTCCATCAGTTTCTGCGTATAGTCGGGGAGAAAAGGAGCCATCTTTCTGTCAACAAGTTGTTGAGCTAGTTTTCTCTCACATTTTTATATAGTCATGTATTATTCTGCTTACTAAGCTATAGTTGAGGAGAGAATTCAGTGAACTTTGGTCTTAGAACAATCCTGAGATGAATGCCATGCAGCTATCAATTCCAATGAAATAGTGATAAAAATGACATGGGAAAAGTGGTAATCTGACAGAAATTTGGGGATTTTTTTTGCTTTATGTTTGATGACTCATTATCTTCCACTCTCTTTTGAAAATTGCCATTTGACATATCTGGTTGCTGCCCAGAACAATGGAGACAAGGCTATGTGAAAGGTATAAAAAAGGAGATGATGGATTCTAGAGAATATACTGCATGTAGCTCTAGGTACTATAAACGAACAGGGAACAAACCCCACACTCATTTGAACTGATGATGTTACATAGCTGGGTAATGAAATACCTGTAAGCAAAAAACCAAATTCAAAGAGCACCAAGGACTCTACAGGGGGAAGATTGGTTTTTGAAAAGTTCTAGTGAGACCACCTTCCAGTAAATGCAGGCAGATGGACTTCTCCTGTTCCATTCCTGGGCTATAAAACATGCTCCTTTGGTAGCTGTGATTGGGCCCCACTCTTGTTTTTAGAAGATTGTTAAACATATTTTTTTATATTTTTAAGGTTTCTTTAAACAAATATATGCAATTATTCTCAGAAACAATCTTAAGACAAAGTAAAGTCTAACTTTCTAATACTCCAAAGAGGGGAAAATAAAAGGCTGGGTTATTGAGTGGGACATGCTGGGATACTGTGGATTCAAATTCTGCCCAGATTTTCATCAGCATCCCCAGTTAAGAACAAAAATTAGATGACTTATTTCCCTCCTCATCACCATTCCAGATAACAACCTCAAAAAAAAAAAGACTCCAAGAATACCTTGTTCCCAAAGATCCATTTTATTAGAGATGTCATATTGACACATCTAGGGAAAACCTCAATCTGAAAGTTCTGGGTTTTACCTAGCTCAAAGAAAACAAAAAATCCCTGCACTCATCCATCACATGATCCAATCATCCATCACATGGTCCAATTGTTTAACTAGAGACTACCCCCAGCCATTCCCCTCCAGGTGCAGGGTAACATGTCCTTGACTTTCTGAGAAAGGAATGTTGTTGTGGCTAATCTGTCCTTGAAATCCTCCCTCCCAAATTCCCAGGCACTGAATGCCCAGAAGCCTCAAAGAAAATGGCTTCCAAGCTGACACTCCTATTACTTATAATGGTTGTAGATGTACTATTAGAAAGGAGGCATAGAAAGAATCAATAATTCACCCTGCCATTTTTTTTTATGCTGGAATTTTTGTTTCTTCCTGAAGAGTTCTCTTAATTCTGGACATGCAGAAAGGTTCAAAATGGAAAGGTATGACGAGGCAGAAAATGAAACTTGTCCCTGTCTCACCTATCTAATTTTGTGTAAACGTCTATGTTCAGAGAATAACTATTAGGTAATGTACAGTTAGGCAGTGTACAGTTAGGCAACGTGCAGGCTCATCAGAGCTAGCACAATAATGATTGTTTAAAGCAGTTAGTAGCAATTGCTTTTAGGCTTGGAGCCAGAGTGGAAAATACCTACCTAATAAGGATGAGTATCTGAAAAACTGGCATCTCTTGTTTTATCTCACGGAGTTCAGTGATGCTGTGGAAGAAATAGTCAAACTTAAAAATAATAAATATTTTGTTTTAGTATGCCTATGCAAATTCTTTGAAATGTAGAAGCACCTCATTTCAAATCACATCCTTTTGAAGGTTCATGCAGAAGTTGCTCCTGGCTGTCTCTCTATGTGTAAAATGAAATGGCTCCCTGTGCATCCACACAGAGGCACCACAAGACAAATGAGAGGACACTTCTGCACTATTCATGCACATTTGGTTGGAGTAAGAGGCTGCATCTTCATATCTTTTTTTGAAGGATGGACACAGCCCGATGTGATAGTTCCTTTAATTCAGTTAACATTTGGCATGTATTCAGGCATAGCTATGTTGCTCACAGTTCTTCACTAGAATACAAATGGCCATAACAGTGAAAATACAAGAACCTTTATTCTGCAATGCTATTAAAAAGGAGATATATGAATAATTAATTTTGACTTTTACAATCTCTGTTTTTCTTCTTTGAAACCTTCTTTGAAAGCTTAGCTACCGGTATGTAGTGATAAGTATTTGAATTACAACCATTCATTGAGTAACTATTCAGCAGCACGTTCTTATGACCATTCTTGCACTTATGACTGTTGCAGCTTCTTCATGGTCACATGATACAAATTGGGCAATCAGCATGTATTTGTGATAGTTGCAGTATCCTGGGGTCATGTGATAGCCATTCGTAACTTTTCTAACTGGCTTCTGACAAAGTCAAAGGAAAGCTCGATTCACTTAATGACTATACTTTGCTTAACAGCCATGGCAAAAATGGTCATAAAATTGGGCATGATTCACTGGTTCCCATTGGAGGTATAAATCAAGGACTACTATATAAGAATACATTCATTTTCAGTGAACTGAATATTGGGCTGCCTTTTAACTTTTTGCAGATAAATAATCTGAAACAACTGTGGCAGGGTTCACAGAGTGTTCCATGATATTTTTAATGTTTTCTAAAATTGTGAGAGTCAATGGGTACATATTAGTGGTGGAATTCAATTTTTTTACTACAGATTCTGTGGGCGTGGCTTGGTAGGCGTGGCATGGCAAGGGAAGGACACTGTAAAATCTCCATTCCTACCCTGCTCCTGTGGGAAGGATACTGCAAAATCCCATTCCCTCCCCACCTCACTAACCTGCCATCCAGCTCCGTTCTCCTGTGCAGGGCAACAAAAGAAGACCCAGCTAATCAGCTGGGACTTGGGAGGCAGAGAATAGATGGGGATGGGACCAGTGAGAGGTATTTGCTGGTTCTCCAAACTACTCAAAATTTCTGCTACCGGTTCTCCAGAACTGATCAGAATCTGCTGAATACCACCTCTGGTACATATAGTACATTATACTAAACCAAGACAAACTGCACTTTGGATTTATTCAGTGTGTTGAACCTAACTTCTGTGTATATGGATGGAATATCTTATTGAATAATACTTTCCTTATGACATTTGGAAAAGTCTTGGTGTCGGGCTCTGGAAATTTACTCAAATATGGCACTCACTCAGAGCCTGACACATCACTGAGGCTGCTGGACTGATGGATGTGTGGACGACTGTCGTTTATGCTGAATTGTTGAGACGAGAGACGAGAGGCATGGGAGCCGCGCGGAACTGTGTTCATTGTAATGCCATGGACGCTAGCCTCGCTAGACAGCTACGAGGCACATGGACACTAATCAATCAGTCATCAGGCTTGGAAGATAAAGGAAGGCTTTTCATTTAAGACAATTTATAACCATTGGATCAATTTGAATCAATATTATTAAATCAATATTATTACTATTTTTAAAATTCAAATATACACCAGTAAGGCACTGATGTTAATATAATATCTTTCAATAGAATATATCATTTAGAAGATATAGGTATAGTGAAATAAAGTCACCTTCTTATAACATAAGTCACACCTTTCTCTAGGTTCCTCCGACATGTCCTTTCCCTGTCCATCTTTTCATCAGTCTAAGTATAATTTAAAATTAGACTTTATACTTCTGTCACTATCCTAGTCTGAAATCCTTACTTTAGAGTGCCTGCTACCTTTTCCATTCCAGAGATATATGCCTTTGTCTACACAACACATGTACATTTTAGGTAGTTTATAATTAACTTTTGTTTCAGTTAATTTATCTTTATCTTACATAAACTTATAGTTCATTCAAGTTCAGCAGTTTGGGAACAATGCAACGCAACTGGCTCTTGAACAGTCACCTGGTATAGTAGCAGAAATGTTATTTATGATCTTGCATCAGGCATGTTTTTTCAGTGGAATAGGTTCACTATGATACAACAATGGATGAACATTTGAAAAATCAGATTATGTTTATATGTATATTGGTTTATGAAGTAACCTTTGCCTTCTCATCTGATTAATGTATACTTATCAAACATTGCTGACAAACAAAAGAAGCAGAACTGATTCTATTGACCAACCTTTGATTTTTGTTTTTAGCAATTCTAGTCTTTGTGGGCCATATCTGTTTGCTTTCTTCATCAAATGATATTTGCATAATAAATACATTATTGCACTATATGCTGTTCCATAATAACATTATTACAAAAATGCTGTGCTATAAATATAGCATTGGCAGCTTGTCTTCCATGACAACAGTCCTGCCTTCAACAGTTACCATCTGGTGCTACTGTATATGTTTATCTTTATTTCACTTTTTCTGGTTATGAAATTTGTATTTAATCAGAGTATTAATTTTTCCTCCTGTTTACTTCAACATCTCTGCACTACAGGATTATATTATTTTTTTATCAAAAGGTCTGAATGTATGCGTAAGTTATATAATTACATGCTCATGTGGAATTATGCCATATTATTTGATTTATGGCCAGTCATCTCATATATGTGACTCTTGTGGCTTACAATGAAATAAATAAAACTTCCATACATAAAATACAAAAAATTAAAATATATAATGTAAATATCCTCTTTTAGGATACTTCACTTGGCAATGCTATTTAGAAGAATAGGTGATACAATCTATCATAGAAATGAAAGTTTTACAGCACAAAAAAGGTAATGAATCTGCCTCTTTTTCATCACCCAAACAATTTGCTAAGTTGAAAAAAAATGTATTTAATAACTAGTCAAAAGTAATGAAACAGGAAGATATTTCCAAGTTGTTCTTCGCTTTAGGAAGTATTGCTGATAGTGCAAATAAACCATTTGACTGAAAGGAGTTTAGTTGCAACTAATCTAACAAAAGAAATTCTGAAGACTTAATGTGAGATTATTATATCTGGAGAATGCCAAGCATCATTGCATCAGTAAAGCTAAAACTATTACACAGTTATATGAAAATCAGAATACATTATATTTTGCAGTAAATTACTAAATGATTTATTTCTAGATATTAACATTAGACCTCAGGACATGGAATGTGTGTACCCTTCAGGGCACTATAATCATCTGGTAATAAAAAAAATCAAGACACTAAGTTCTAAGTTTATTATGTTAAAAAAGCTATCAATCCAAAGGCTAAAACAATGAGAAAATTTACATTGTAGTAAAAAAGAGTCCCAATATTTTAAGATTTAGCATCTGAAATTCTGCAGAAAAGAGGTCCACTTAAAGCTACCTTAGAAAATACAGGATAATTTATCTTTTGATATTCCCCTTTGGATTAGAATTCAGTCTAAATGGGAAGAAAAAAAATCTATAATTAAATAGATGAATCAAATGAATTCCAAATAAAGTATCTTGAACTGATTGATCAAGATAAACAGATTGTGCCATATCCCATCCAAAGAGGCACTGAGAGGAGGAAGAGCACAGACAGGGAGAAAGAGGAAGATCGACTATCAGCTCTGGAGTGGAAGAAGAAAAGAAATCCAAAAGAGGGGAATAATAAGTGATAATAATGTTAAAAGGAATAATATATATGATGTGTATACAGCATTTAATGATTAATAACTAAGTAAACAACTTTTAAAAGGAAGTTCTTCTTTTCCTTTTATTTTTAGCTTTTAGGTCATTCATTGCAATGTTATGTTATATCTTGAAGGATAGCAGCAGAAATCTAAAGTTACACACAATCCCTAGCATAAGTTTATCTGTGTGACAATTGTATAGCCACTTCTGGAGGTGACAGCTCTTCAGATTGGCCTGTCTATAGTCTACAGCAGGGGTAGCCAACCTTTTGGATCCCAGGACCCACCAAATTCATACTTTTAAATCCTGAGGACCACTAATATGAATTTTTTTAAAAAGCTAATATATTATATATATATATATATATATATATATATATATATATATATATATATATATATATATATATATATATATATATATATATATATATATATATATTATATATATATATATATATATATATATATATATATATATATATATATATATATATATATATATATATATATATATATATCTTTGGTTCTTCGGGTTTTCTTCCGCGTAGAATTGGAAGTTTCTAGGCAACGTTTCGATGAAGTCTCATTCATCATCTTCAGGCTTGTGTCTTCGGCCTTGTGCTTCTCAGAGTAATGTGAGCTTGCAGCTGCTTCTTCCTTTTAACTGCTAGTGGGGGTGTGACTTGATTGGGTGGGGGCTTGGCTGTGTTCTGATTGCCTGGGGGTGTGTTCTCATTGGTTGGGGGTTTGGCTATGTTCTGATTGGCTAGGGGGTTGGCTGTGTTCTGATTGCCTGAGGGTGTGTTCTGTTCTGGTGGGGGTTTGGTTGTACTCAGGTTAGTCTTAGTTGCTGGGGAATTTGAGCTGGTGAGCTGTGATCCTGTTGTTTGGCTTCGCGTTCGTGGTCATGCCACATCTTCATGTGGGTGTCAGTTCGCTTCATGTATGGGTTGGGGGGTTTGAAGCAAGTAGTGGTCATGTCTCATCTTCTGTGTGAGTGTGAGTCTGCTTTCTACGTGGAAATGTGGTGGTAGCTTCTTGTGTGGCCCTCGTGGGTGGGTGTCTGGTGTCCTTCTTCATGTTAGGTACTCATTTGTTAATGAGGGCGGGTTTCCAAATGGCTAGTAGGCAGGAGGTGTCATCTCGTTTATTCATGCTGTGTGGGCGTTTTTCTATCTCTATGGCTTCTCTGATTATTCTGTTGTTGAAGTGTTCGGTTTTGGCGATAGTTCTGGTATTTTTAAAGTCAATCTTATGTCCTGTGGCTTTGAGGTGTTGGACCAGGGAAGAGGTCGGTTCTTCTTTTTTGATTGAGTTCTTGTGTTCTTCAATGCATGCACTTATTCTTCTGTTAGTTTGTCCGATGAATGTGGTGGGGCAGGAGGTGCACGGGATTATATTTGAGTCTGGTAAGGGAGATTGGTGATGGCGTCATGTGTTGTTTTGGGTCAAGTGTTAGTTTTCGTGGCTGGGACTCGTTTGTTGATAAGGATTAGTTCCCACATGTCTGGTAGGTGGGAGGCATCGTCCCGTTTGTTCATGTTATGGGGTGTTTCTCTATTTCGATGGCTTCCCTGATTATTCTCTTGTTGAAGTGTTCAGTACTGGAGATTAATTTGGTTCCCTCAAAATTAATTTCATGTCCTGTGGCTTTAAGGTGCTGGAAAAGGGAGGAAGAATTTTCTTCTTTTCTGACTGCATTCTTGTGTTCTGCAATGCGTGCATTTATTCTCCTGTTGGTTTGTCCAATGTGTGTGGCTGGGCAATTGTTGCATGGTATTTCATAAACTCCTTGGTTTTCTAGCTGGATCTTGTCTTTGGGGTTTCTTAGGATGTTGGCTATTTTTTGGTCAGTACCGAAGGATGTTCTGATATTGTGTTTGTGGGGAATTTTGCTGATTTTATCTGTGTTGCCTTTGATGTAGGGGAGGAGGACGATACCATTGTACTGTTCTGTGTCTCGGTTTCTGGGGGTGTCTCCTTTAGGATTAAGTAGGTAATTGTGTTTCTTTGGAATCTGTTGGAAATTAATATGTCAGCGAGGGTGTGTAATTCTGTTCTCAGGTGGTCTTTGTCAGCTAGGCATTTGGTTCTGGAGATGAGGGTCTTGGCTGCAGAGTTGATCTGTGCAGGGTGGTGATGGGATTGTACGTTTAAGTAGCGGTTGGTGTGTGTTTTCTTCTGGTGGATGGTATGTCCTAGGGAGCCATTGGGTTTTTTGTAAATTTTGAGGGAACCAAATTAATCTCCAATACTGAACACTTCAACAAGAGAATAATCAGGGAAGCCATCGGAATGGAGAAACACCCCATAACATGAACAAACGGGACAATGCCTCCCACCTACCAGACATGTGGGAACTAGCCCTTATCAACAAACGAGTCCCAGCCCTGAAAACCAACACTTGACCCAAAACAACACATGACGCCATCACCAATCTCCCTTACCAGACTCAAACCCAAACCCACCCCATAGATGAAAGGCAACCACCATCCAGAAACCAGACCACGGTTGCATCACCAGCTGCCACACACCCCGACCTCCAAACCAAGCAAACTGACACATGCCATGAACACAGAGCCAGGCCTCAAACTTGGAGCCAAACCAAAACCTGGAATGTCACATCACAGCCACCCACTCAGGATATCACATCACAGAACTCAGGAGGCTACACCACAAAACCTCAGGATGTTGCAACACAGCCAACAACCCAGGAGATTACAATACAAGACCCAGGAGGTCACAAGATTAGAACTCAGAAGGTCATCACACAGCCCATTACCCAGGTCATTACGACCCAGGAGATTACAGCACAAGACCCAGGATGTCAAAACAAGAGAACTCAGAAGGTCATTACACAGCCCATTACCCAAGTCGTTACAACACAGGAGGCTGATAGACACACAGCCAATACCTCAGCCATACATGTTCTTAAGAAAAAGCCAGCCAATCTGCAAACATCAACTCCATCAATCAATCAAGAAATGACAACACAGCCAACCTCCCCACCAGTATATATAGGGAGACAGCAGCTCAGATCACACTTTGCTCGCACAAGCACAAAGCCGAAAACACCAGCCTGAAGATGGCGAGCGAGATTTCGTCGAAACGTTGCCCAGATAGTCTTAATCTTACACGGGAAAAGACCCAAACACACCAAGACCTACATGTATGTATGTATGTATGTATATATATATATATATCTATATATATATATATATATATATACACATACATACATACATATATAAAATTTATATTTAATATAAAAATTACACACACACACACACACACACACACACACACACACACACTTATTTAATTATAACAAAAATGTAAATGCTTAATGATAACAAAATAAAATGTTCCAGGCTGGAATCTTCCCATCACCTGCACCTTCCAAAGAGACATAAGAGCCTTTCAGATGCCAGGTGGAGGATTGACAGAGCTCAGATCTGCAGCTGAGGAAAATAATAATAACAACAACAACAACAATAATAAAATTATTATTATTATTATTATTATTATTATTATTATTATTATTATTATTATTATTATTATTTATATACCGCTCCTCTCCCGAAGGATTCAGAGCGGTGCACAGCCATACAATTAAAACATTAAATATATAAAAGTTAAAACTAAATTAAACTAAAGGCCCTGGCTGAAAAACTGGGGTGGGTGAGTGGCTCTTCCAGCCTCACCTGGAGACAGACAAGGAAAGGTGTCTCTGGGGGCACTTCGCTTGCTTTAGCACTTTGCTGCCAAACCCAGCCACAGCCAGTGATTATTTGGGGGCGGGGAGGGGGAAGAGAGAGAAAGCATCTCTCGCATTACCAGGGGAGGAAAGGAGGTGAAACAAAACTCACTCTTTTACTGAGACCTACAAAATACCAATTTACTGAGTGATCTTAAAGACCACCAAACACTCCCACTTGCAGTTCCCATGCCTCCCGACTCAGGTCCCTGAGATGCACGCTCCCACACACAGCAGCGGCGACAACAGTCCCCTCCCCCAGTGCCCGCTGTCAGCTCTCCCCATTAGTTCTCTAGCTTTGAATTGCTCCTGGCTCTCTCTCTTTCCTCCCCTCCTGTACCCACGTGCAGGCAGGAAAGGAAAGGGAAATGGAGCCGTGCACAGCTCTCCGCTTTTTCAGCCCTCGCTGCCTCTCCCAACATTGAAGCCTTGGAAACGCAGGCAACAGCAATAGCGCCCTGAGTTGCTTGCTTCTCCACTACTGTCTCCTCCTCCTCCTCCAGCACCTCCTTCTCTGGGTAGGGCAATTCTTAACTAACCAAGCATGCTAAGGCAACTCAGAACGCTACTGCTGCAGTGGCTTTGCCTGCATTTCTGAGGCTTCGATGTTGGGAGAGGCAGCGAGGGCTGGAAGAGCGGAGAGCTGTGCATGGCTCTGTCTCCCTTTCCTTGCCTGCCTGCACGTGGGGGGGGGAGGGAGAAGGAAAGAGAGGTGGGAGCAATTCAAAGCTGGAGAACTAATGGGGGGAGCTAACAGTAGGTGCTGGGAGTGGGGACTGTTGTTGCTGCCGCCGCCGCTGTGTGTGGGAGCTCGTTGGCACGTATATCTCAGGGACCTGACTCCGGGGTCCCTTGAAGAGCCGGGAGGCGAGAGAACTGTGCAGCCCAGATTAATTGCTTTTGGGGGCCATTTCTTCTGCGGCCCACCATTTTTCCACAACCCACCAGTGGGCCGTTGGCAACTGCTGTTCTACAGCAGGAATTATCTGTTATCTTTCCTTACATCAATTAATACATTATTATTAATACAGTGTATTTTGCAAACCACCATGTAAGAAAGCCATTTTAACATGGTCGTGCTTGAGGAGGATAGCAGAAAAGTAATCAATCTATATTTAGATTCCATATTCTAACTGCCAAACATGCAACCAATATTTTCTCACCTTGATCTCTGCAAACGTTTTGTAAGACTTGAGGTTGGGGATGAGTCACATGGTCATTTCATAAACATAAAACAGTCTCCTGTTTTCAAGCAAGCAAGGATTGCTCCAAATATTTATTAAATCAGAACGATGGGAAGAACAAATCTCAAATTTAAAGATTTTAGTATATCAGCATCATTTACATGTTTGCACTTACAGGTAGAAATGATCCATTATATGAGGCTTCATTCTTTTTTTTCAGTGAAGATTCTGATTTAACTGATCCATGTCTTGAGGTTTCAACTAAGACAAGCCAAAATGTTAAGCTAAGCAGGAATTGTCATGAAATTTAAATCTAAGCCCAAGTTGGGAAGCCTGAAATGATCACAGTTTACATTAAAATAGCATGGTATTATACAAAGATCTTTGGGAATTCAATTACATCTCAGGCAACGCCTTAATGCAGCATTCTTTATAATATTAAATATAATTTAGAAAAGTTATATGTATCTTAATTGCAATATTACATATGTATCTCCCCTGCTCTTTAAAACACCAGCAAAGTTGTCTGGATTTCAAATTGGAAACTTCTGATTACAGTAATTAGAAAATTTTGTAATTAGTAATTTTGTTTAAACAAAATGTCCAGCCATCAGTGTTACATAGGAAGGAGGGTGGGAGAAGGAATAGGAAAGGAAGGGCTGAGGAAAGGAGAAAAAGCAGGCTGGCTTTACAGGCTGAGAGGCAGAATTGGTAGAAATGTTCCGTAAAGGAAGAATAGGCATTCCTGTTAATACTATGCAATGAAACTAGCAAGTAAACTCGTGGCTCCTAAAAGACAACCATTGTAAGTTCTTTATTGCCTGATTTCAAAGTGCCAAGAAAAGGTAATATATTACACGCACAACTCATAGGAAGAGGGGATAAAAACCACAAAGAAAATTGGAAGAAGGAGAAGGGTGGGGGAAGAAATAGTTTGGTAACCTATTTCTGATATTCTATTTATTTAGTAAATTTATCAGCTGCCCATCTCATATGCATGATATGAATTTTTGAATCTCTATGTATTACTAATAGAATGATTGAGTGTGTCCAGGTTCTTGGCAGCTTACAACGTAAAGAAAATTAAAATAGCCATGGTTAAAGAAATCCCAAACAATACTGGGATGCAAATTTTTCCTGGTGGCAGAGAATACTTCTATGGAATTAAACAGCTGGAGCAGAATATTTAGGCAGCTCTCCCCAGGTGTTAGAAGGAGGAGCATCTCTAAAACACATTAAATACTCCACAGTTACAGAAATTACTTGTACAGTCTATTTTGTATTCAAATATAGAATATTTTCTTTCAGAATGTTTCTATATACTGACATGAACAATAAGCTGTTACTGATCTATAGGATATCACAAGATATTTAATTCATCACTGCTATGGTATTTATGAATTTGAACTAATGGCTATGTCTACAAGAAATGCTTTCACTGATCTGATCTTTTACCATTGGTAGATGTCCTAAAAGCAGTAAAATAGTAGAAAAGTGAGCATATTTTTAATGTGTCTAGAAGCTGCAAGCGCAAAGAAAATTGACTGATTTGTGCCACAATGGAGAATGGTCCAACTGATTTGTCATCCAGCTGCCCATTTTTAAAAAACAATAGTATGAAACATTTCATATGAATTAATTTTTATCATTAACAAAAATAAAACATAGAATAAATATTTGCTAAATTGCCTTGCATACAGAATGATATAATGTATATATTTCATTCTTTTACCCTTTTCTTAGATCGCATTTTTTGAACCAGCTGATGGACAAGACAAACTAGTGAAGAAGTGGGGATTTAAAGCATCTGATATACAAGAGCTCAGTAATAAGTATGCATTTGTTCTACATTACATTATCAACAAATTATTTGTCTGTATTTTTTTCAAGAACAAATTGTGGCTATCAATCTAGTTGACTAAAAGCAGAACAACTGGTAGTACCAGTTTAGATATACAGTAATAGCAAATAAGCTACGGACAAAGCCAAATAGGATTGATGAAATACTATGCACCACAACAATTGTTTTTATTGTATTAGAAGAGGATCACTATGCAAGAATTTAAATCTTAAATGTCCTGAGACTTTGTAAGATTATTTCTGTTGATTCTTGTTTGTTCTTGTCCTTTTTTACTTAGCTGACAAAAATAAATCCATTTATGTAACTTCCTTTTCCTTCCTCTGCCATGAGCCATTCCAATTTATTAACATTTTATGGCTTTCTAACTTAATAAGAGTTGTACAGGCTTTAAACTATTGCAGAAGTGTTTTGGACATTGTTTGGTCTTGGGGGAAAAAGTTACACAAGTCATTAAAGCACCCACATCTTTTTTAAAGCTTCAACCTGTAATTATATTTATGAACATTAGAGGGAGGTTCTGCTGTTGGGAAATCTGAAGCACTTCTGAATAATTTGCAAACTGTGTGCAACTCTATTATTTATCAGTTGTATCATTTGATTATCTATTTAAACTATTTGTGTAATGCATTGCACAAAAAAAATCTCATAACAATTTGCACTTAAGAGAAACTGTTCAAACAATTGATAAAAATTTATATTAAACACTGTATAAATGTACAATAATAATCTCTCTCTCTCTCTCCCTCACACACACACACACACACACACACACATACAGAGACACACACTAATACAGTATTGATGTCAGCTTGGAGCTTATCACAGCTATTGTACATAGAAAGACATAAGGAACATTTATCTTACAGCTTAAGCTGCTCCTGCTTTAAATAAGCTTAAGAAAAACATGTTCCACTGAGACATTGACCATTCATTCCAGAATATTTGCTGGAATGTTCATGAATCACATAAGATGCAATGTTGACAATAATATATAAAATATATGGTGTAACAAAAATAAATCTTTTTCAGGCAGCTGGTTCAGTATTATGTAACTTAAGGAATTATCTTGTGATGGGCACAGTCTGCCTGCCAGTATGGATTATGACGTCTTGATATTACAATTGCCACAATCTTACTGCACAAGAAATTATAATTTGATATACTTCATATTTAACTATGATACCAAGGATTCCTTTCAAGAAAAATGTTATTATCTGAGCAGTAATTGTCTAACAATAATTAACAACAACTAATAATTGTCTAACAACAATTATTTTTACTACACACTCATGTTAAATCAGTGAGATTTCCCAGTTTACTGCACAGTATTGACAAGTTCTTCAGCTGCCCTACTGCAAACTACAGTTGCTTTTATCGGCAGACTGAGCAGAGTGTAACTTGCCACTGGAAAGCACGATTTTAGGCAAATCCTAGACCAGCGTTTCTCAATCTCAGCAACTTTAAAATGGATGGACGGCAGTCAGAGGAATTATGGGAACTGAAATCCTCCCATCTTAAAGTAGCCAAGGTTGAGAAACTCTGACCCAAATGTTTACACTGCAGGATTCAAGAGGGCTAAAACTAGTACATAATAATTCTTAACATAATTGCAATAAATTCTTAAATACTGTGCAAGTCATCCATTTTGACTGAAGCAGTTTATTTTGGGCATAATCCATGTGGCAGCTATGACAGCTTATTTATACTTACAATGACTTTCACTTCATTAGCAGTGAACAGCGGTGAACCATCCTGATGCACTCAGACTACTGCAGGGGCATCCAATCTCTGCAGCTTTAAGACTTATGGATTTCAACTTCCAAAATTCCCCAGCCAGTTGGCTTGGAAATCCAGGGAGTTGAACTCAACAGGTCTTAAAGTTTCCAAGGTTGGACACCCGTAGGCTACTGCTTTCTAATCAGCTATGATATAGTGCAGTGAAAATACATTTAAATAAACCCTGACACCTCTACAGCCATCATAAGCGTATTTTCTCCTCAACCCTACCTCCATTTTCTAAAACATTACTCCAATACTGTAGGACAAGCTGACTGCTATCATAGTTTTGTCTCCCAATTCCTCATTTACCCAGAAAAAATGGTACCTGTGTAGTGCAGAAAAGAATAGACCAAATACAGGTAGTCCTCGACTTATTATCACAACTGAACTCAAATTTTTCATTGTTAAGCAAGACAGTTATTAAGTGAGGTTTTGTCCCATTTTGCAACCTTTCTTGCCACAGTTGTTGAGGTTATCGCTGCATTTCTTAATTTAAGAAATGACTTTGCTTCTCAGAAGGTCACAAAAGGTGATCACATGACTCCGGAGCATTACAACCAGTGGTGGAATTCATTTTTTTTTACTACCGGTTCTGTGAGTGTGGCTTGATGGGTGTGGCAGTGGAAGGATGCTGTAAAATCTCCAGTCAGAGGTGGTATTTACCGGTTTTCCGAAATACTCAAAATTTCCTCTACTGGTTCTCCAGAACTGGTCAGAACGTGCTGAATACCACCTCTGGTTAAAACCATCATAAATATGAGCCAATTGCCAAGGGTCTGAATTTTGATCATGTGACCATGGGGATCTTATGACAATTGTAAGTATGAAAAATGGTTGTAAGTCACTTTTATAGTGCCATTGCAACTTTGAACCATTACTAAACAAATGATTGTAAGTTGAAGACTACAAGTTAACATGCCTTATCAATGACTTGGAGATGAGATAAATTGTGTAGCAGGCTTTATTATTTCAGCAAGTTTCCACCTCCGCCATTTTGTAAATCCTTGTGAAACAGTTTATTATAAGCAGAAGCTGAACCTGCCTTTCTCCTTTCCCACATCTTGGCACCTCTTTATGTACATTTTATGGGAAACAGTAGGCTTTGTAGGCATGCTAGCCATATTTTTGTACCCCTTCCATACAGTACCAACAAACATTAAAAAACAGTCAAATCCTCTTCAGCCAAATCATGTTTTTGCAAGTCGTTGCAAGCATTGGAATTAGACTGACTCACTCTTGTTAAGGTTTAGTCATTGTTAAATTGTTTTATTGTCATATTTTGTTATTGTAAACTGAGAGTCTGTTGAACAGAAAAGTAGATTTCAAACTTAAGAAAGAATTTAAATATTATTCATAATTAGAAAAACTCATATAGTGTAGTAATCAAAGTGTTAAGTAAGAGTGTCAAGTCCATCCTCCCTCACAGAAGTTCATTGTCTGACTTTAATCCATTAATTCTCTCTTAACCCAACCTATTTCAACAAACTGAGTTATTGTAGAAAAACAGGAAAAGGAAGTGCTATGTAGATCACATCAAGTTCTTGAATAAAAATGAAATGTAAAATAAATATATTAATGATATCAAAAATGTAGATGAGAGGCAGAACCAGTTTCCTATATGCAATTATACATATGCAAGTTACAAATGTGTAGACACAGCACCAACTGCTTGCATAATGCTGGCAATAATACATACGACCTACCAGATTGCTCCATCTATCAATATGAACAACATATAAATTAATATGGCGTTCGTTCATGTGAAAAGGTAATTATTCCTTTTCCCTAGTATGTATGTATGTATGTATACACACACACACACACACACACACACACATATATATACACATGTTTGTGTGTGTGTATATTCACCTGAAGCCAAGCCGCGCTAGAAGACCTCAATACACAAAACACAATGTTGCCAGCTAATCAAGACAAAAAAAATGCTACAAACAGACAGAAGATATTAGAAACACCAATCAAGCAGAACACAGCAAACTCCAAGACCAATAAACACAGACCAAGACTACCAACCAATCAGGATGAAGACAAAACCCATTCTAACAAAGCATGAGGCTAGCACCAAATTTAAAACAGAAACCGCTGTGAAAGCCTGACAAACAGACGAACTCAATACACAAGCCTGATGATGGCAGATGAGATTCTGCCGAAACGTCGCTACAACTTTAAAAGCACACTATAAGGACGTGGGAAAATACCCGAACAAAACTAAATACCATACATATAAATCCTGCGAAAACTTAAGAAAATGTACACATACACATGCACACATATATACACACACACATTGCACACACACACAAATAAATAAATCAAAATATCACTCACACATCATCACAAAATCTCCAGAATCGTAAAGCCTACAAATTTAAAATTTGGCCATATGTTCCTCTTGGCTTCTAGGTGCTCACTAAGAAAGAATTTTTCAAAATATATATAGTCTTCAGGTCAGTGGTAGCATTCAAATTTTTTTACTACCAGTTCTGTAGGTGTGTCTTGCTGGGTGCAGCAGGGGAAGTTTACTGCAAAATCCCCATTCCCTCCCCACCCCATTAACCTGCTTTCCAGCTCCGTTCTCCTGTGCAGGGCAACAAAAAGAGACCCAGCTGATCAGCTGGGACTCGGGAGGCAGAGAATAAATGCGGACGGGGCCAGTGAGATGTGGTATTTGCCGGTTCTCCGAACTACTCAACATTTCTGCTACCGGTTCTCCAGAACTGGTCAGAACTGGCTGAATACCACTTCTGCTTCAGGTGCTCTGATTTCAAGCTAAGATTATTCCACAAGCATAGTAAGGCATCCAGGTGAGATTTGATTAGGGGCTCTGAAGAAGCAGAAGAAAACGATACATGATAATATCATAACACAAATACACACTTGTGTCAGACATCATGATGATGTAATAGTGTATTGTATGTAATTGCAACATTTGTGTGATTACATCATCATGAATATATGATGTTAATATCACTATTACTGAAATCACTGGATTCAATAAAATGCAAATAATAACACTGGAAAGTTGATGTGCTTGTTTCTCATACTTTTCTTTCCCAGTGAATTCTTCATGCCAGGTTTGGTTGATGCCCATATCCATGCCCCACAGTATTCCTTTACAGGGATACGAGGAAATATGACTCTTTTGAAATGGTTGGAAAAAACCACTTATCCAGTAGAGGCTGAATTCAAAAAAATTGATTTCGCTGAAGAAGTGTACACTAGAGCTGTGGTAAGACAGATCTGTCTGTCTGCTTGTTAGTTTGTCCCTATCTGTTGTACCTCTTTTCCTTATCACCATAAAAATCTCGGGGTTCTTTCCCTATTATTATTATGTTATACAATTATATATACAAAAGATTATTTGGAAAAGTTATGCTGAACTTTATATAATAATTTGATAATCTTTTATCTCTTCTTCTGAATTCTTCATTTCTAATTCAACACAAAAATACAAAGAAAAAAATTCTTCTTCCTGATTCCTTACAGTTCAACATATATAATTCATGAATAAACAGGAACAATTGGAATATATAATAAACATTATTCTAAAGCTAGAATAATTAAATCTCTATGTCATGGCCTGCTCCTAGATAATTAAAACATAAGCAGATATAGCTTAAAATTGCTTTAAAACTGGCCTCCACTTTCCGGATTTTTGGAAGAACATTAAGATCTGGCTCTCTAAACTAGCCTGGATACCCAGAGTGGTATGCAACCTGGGGGTGGTGGGTGGCTTGAGAGCGCTCTTTCCATCTTTTCAACTTTGTCTATTTCTGTAGGATTTTATGGTATTGATTTGTAAACCACTCAGAGTCACTTAATTTGTGAGATGAATGGCATATAAATTTGATGAATAAAATAAAGTAAAATGCAAAACTCGGTTGTTTGGAAGAAGTCCCACTGAAGTCAGAAAGATATAAAAAGTTGAATAATTATTTTGACTTGATTTCATGAAAGCACTGCAACAGACATTGCAGCTCTTTAAAATAGCTGCAAAGATCATCTGTAGAATTCTGGGGGAAAAGCATGCCTCCTTTAAAGAGCTCATACCATGCCATTTCTGAAACAACTTTGAAGAATTAAATCCAAAATGCTGCCTAGCCCTAATGAACACATTTTTATGCAGCTGGAAATAAATATTTTATACAATTAGTTTTGCATGGAGTAGTTTTCAACTCTTTAAAAACACATGGAAGATAGAATACTTTATGAAACACTTATTGGATGCATACATCATTTTTAATCTCTGCTCATGATCTAGCCATTTTTAAGTGTAACTAACCTCAATACTGAAATGGGGCATGCAGCTTTTTTTCTCTTTCAAATTTGTGAGATTTAAAAAGGGAGCCATTAATGGATTAATGAGAGATTAGAAATGGAGATGAGTCACAATTTAGCTGCTTAGAGTCCATTAAATATGACGTAGTCTTAGTTCTATAATCAATTTAAAAACAACCAATCCTATCACTCTTTAATATACACTCTTTTTGCTTTTCTTCTATTTTCTCTGGGAAATCAAATCCTTCATTATATGAAAAGACAAGATGCAAGTTGATATGATTTGTAAAAACATATTTTTTGGAAAAAATTAGGACAAATTAACACAGTTGTACAAAGGAAAAAAATAAATTTGGAATCTATAACTGTACGCACCCTCATAGTATTAGTCATTCAGATTAAACAGAGATAAACCAGCTATTCTGATTTATCACTGACTATATTTGCACAGTGAATTTGTTTCACTGTGATTTACTGAATAAATTATAATGCTTACCTATATGCTAAACTGGAGGCAAGAAACAGCATATTTGTTTTGCATAATTTGAACTAAATCTTTGTAGAGGAAAAAGAGTAACAGTTTCTGCTTTGTTTGCTGAAGGCCATAATTGAATCCTTAGTAGTTCTCAAGAGACAGAAGGGAAGAAACAAGCCCACCAAGGAAAGATAGAACCCTAGGACACGTTAGATAATGTTAATACACCACTAAGATTTTTTTTTTAATTAGATGACATGGGGTGGTATAATAAAGGTATTTTTTCTATAATGTCTATAATAATATTTTTGTCCTGACAGTTGTCCTTGATTATATAGATACGATAGTTCTTTTTAAAGAAAATGGTAGCATTATTCAGTGCATTATTCTTTCCTGAAACAAATAAATTGTGTGGGTTTTTTTTCTCTACAGAGACGAACACTCAAGAATGGTACAACTACAGCTTGCTATTTTGCCACAATTCACACAGATGCTGCTTTGCTTCTGGCTGACATTATAGGTAAGATTGAAAGATTGTCAAGAACTTTTAGAATGGGCTAGCAGAAAATAAATTGGGATTTATTGGTCAGTGATTAAAAGTAGATTGGTAAACCTTTCTGAAGTGCAATTATCTAATAATAACAATAATTAAAATGTATTTCCTTCTCAAATTAGTTGCCAGTAAAAGAACACACGAATCAGGACTACTTTTGATTTCAAATTCCTGGACTAAGTGTATGAGGCATCATATTTTTTTTTTCTTAGTATATGTCTGTGTGCCCACATGACTATTTTGTATTTGGTTTCTGGATTAATGGAACCCAGATTTATTTTCTGGAGTCATCACTCACTCAAGCTGTACGTTCTGTTTCAGCAGCAGTGAATAAATCTAGGAAACTTCCCAACCAGATATGAAAATAGTTATTCTTTGCTCTTAGTCAGTGAAAGCTGCATAACAAAAGCTAACATAAATTCATCTAATTACCAAAAACAAACCAACAAATCCCAATTAAGTTTTTTAGTTTTCATCCTTATCATGAGGAAATATTTCCATAAAGCATGCATTTTTCTACTGTTATTTTTATTTATTTTCTACTACTTATATAGCATTTTTTTCAATGTTTGAAATATTTTGTTTTGCTTTCAATTCCTCTAAAAGAATCTACACTGTGTATAGATGAAATAAGTTTTAACTAAGGAACTTATAACTCACATCTCACAATAGTAACTACATTATGTTATATCCTATATTTTGTAAACGCTTTTGGGTGGTGGTGGGATTGTAATAATGGTGTGGCTAAAGGATACAAACTACACAGAGAGATTATTATGAATTGCATGGAACTTTTTCTATACTATTCCATTCCAAACGAGTGCCTGGAATTGCGTGGTATGTTGTAATGTCAGAATTTATTGGCATTAACAAGAAGACTTGTTGAAAATGAGGATCAAGAAAATTATTCTTAATCTTGTTCTCCTTCATATCTTATAGATAAATTTGGCCAGAGGGCATTTGTGGGTAAAGTTTGCATGGATATCAATGAAAGCTTCCCAGAATACAAGGAGGCCACCAAAGAATCAATTGAGGAAACTGAAAGGTGAGCCAGGTAGTTCTTCCTGTATAGAATAGAATCATAATGGGATTCAATTTTTTTTACTACCGGTTCTGTGGGCGTGGCTTGGTGGGCATGGCAGGGGAAGGATACTGTAAAATCTCCATTCCTTCCCCACTCCTGGGGGAAAGTTACTGCAAAATTCCATTCCTCCGCACCCCAATAACCTCCTTTCCAGCTCCATTCTCCTGTGCAGGGCAACAAAAGAAGACCTAGCTAGGACTCGGGAGGCAGAGAATAGATGGGGGCTGGGCCAGTCAGAGGCGGTATTTGCCAGTTCCCTGAACTACTCAAAATTTCCACTACCAGTTCTCCAGAACTGGTCAGAACCTGCTGAACACCACCTCTGAATAGAATCCTTTTTGGCCAAGTGTGATTGGATATACAAGGAATTTGTCTTGGAGCAAATACTTTCAGTACACATGAAAGAAAAGATACATTCGTCAAGAGTCAAGAATCATAAGGTACAACACTTAATGATAGTCATATAGTACAATAAGAAATCAAATCATACTAGGAAACAGTCAATATAAATCGTAAGGAAACAAGCAACAAAGTTACAGTCATACAGTCACAAGTGGGAGGGGATGGGTGAAAAGGAGTGATGAGAAGATTAACAGTAATAGTAGTGTAGACTTTGTAATAGTTGAGCAGTGTTGAGGGAATTATTTGTTTAGCAGAGTGATGGCTTTCGGGAAAAAACTGTTCTTGTGTCTAGTTGTTCTGGTGTGCAGTGCTCTATAGCATCATTTTGAGGGAAAGAGTTGAAACAGATTATGTCCGGGATGTGAGGGGTCTTTAAATATTTTCACAGCCTTCTTTTTGATTTGTCCTCGATTGAAGGCAGGTTGGTAGTAATTTTTTTTTCTGCAGTCCTAATTATCCTCTGAAGTCTGTGTCTGTCCTGTTGGGTTGCAGAACCAAACCAGATAGTTATAGAGGTGCAGATGATAGACTCAATAATTCCTCTGTAGAACTGTATCAGCAGTTCCTAGGGCAGTTTGAGTTTTCTGAGTTGGTGCAGAAAGAACATTCTTTGTTGTGCTTTTTTGATGATGTTTTTGATGTTAGGTGTCCATTTTAGGTCATGTGATATATAACAGAACCTAGAAATTTGAAGGTCCCTACAGTTAATACTGTGTTGTCTAGTACTGTAAGAAGTGGTAGTATGGGAGGGTTTCTTCTAAAGTCTACCACCATTTCTATGGTTTTGAGTATGTTCAGTTCCAGATTGTTCCAGTTACACTATGAGGCAAGTTGTATAACCTACTGTCTGTATGCAGATTCGCCGTTGTCTCAAATGAGACCAATCACTGTTGTGTCATCAGCAATCTTCAATATTTTAACAGATGGATTACTTGAGATGCAGTAATTGGTATATAGGGAGAAGAGAAGTGGAGAAAGCACACAGCCTTGGGGAAGGGGGGCTGTGCTAATTGTACAGATATCAGATGTGATTCTGCCTAGCTTCACCTGGTGCTTCCTGTCTGTTAGGAAGCTTATGATCCACTTACAAGTGTGTTCAGGAACCGCTAGTTGGTTTAATTTATTTAGAAGTATGTCTGGACTGGTGGTATTGAATGCTGAACTGAAGTCTACAAAGAGGACCTTTGCCTAGGTATTTGGAGATTCAAGGTGTTGTAGGATATAATGCAGAGACATATTAACAATATTTTTAAAGAAAGATGAAAGAAAGAGGACACGGATTACCAAAAATTAAAGCAAAGACTAACATGTGGCATATGTTTCTATTTACCTGTTTCTAATAGGCTCCTACCACAGTAGGAATAATTTCACAGTATTTGGGATTTTCTCAAAAATGTTGCCAATTTTTTTGAAAAAAAGAAGAAAAGGAGCTATAGAGAAACTAATGCCTGTATTGATGTAGCAATAGCAACAGCAATAACACTTAGACTTATATACTGCTTCATAGTGCTTTCAGCCCTGTCTAAATATTTTACAGAATCAGCATATTTCCCCCAACAATCTAGGTTCTCATTTTACTGACCTCAAAAGGATGACAGGCTGAGCCAACCTTGAGTTGATCAGGATGGAACTGCTGGCAATAGAATGCAGAGTTAGTCTGCAATACTGCATTCTAACCACTGTGCCACCACAGCTCTTATACAACACATTGGTGGGCACATAACTTTTCTAACATCTTAAAGGTCATTGAACTGAACTCAAACTTCATGTGTGGATAACATAAAGGTATAAGCAGAATAATGCTACACTTTTATGAAAGTTCAAGTATTAAAGATATTTATTTATTTATAGGGCTGCCTTTCTTAAGCAATTTTGGTTGCTTATAATGTATTTCAGATAGCACTGGCTGATCATGTATATATGAGCATAGTCATATATTTCTGTTAATGTGAAGAAACATCCTTCTTCTCTTCAACTTCTGTGTAGCTTGATTGATTGATCGATTGATTGATTCATTGGATATAGTCGCCCACCTTGCCTTAGTAATTCCAGGCAGCTAACAATATATAAAAGCACAATCCAAATAAATAATAAAACAGCATAAAAAACCTATGAAGGCAGACAAGATAAATTTCTACAATAACTTTAACCATAACAATATGGGCTCCCACTATCTACCTAATTCCCAAGCCTGAAACATATTTATGTCTTCAAAGATTTTAGAAAGATTAACACTGCATTGGCATTCCATTGGAAAATACTTTGTGCTATTTGCTGGGAACTTGAAAACTAATAAGTTATGGTAGAATATATGTGATAAGAATGATATAAGGCTTCCCAGAGCCTGCCTTCTGCAAGTAGAGAGGAAAGCAAAGGAGAGAGGTTGCCAAGAAAGGGACAAATCACTTGAATAATGGCAGCTGACTGCAGCTTGATTTAAGACCCAGCCCTGACCCCCATTTCTTTGCTGGAAACAATTGTCTAATTTTTGACAATTCACATGGATTCTTCCCACAGAATTCTGATCTATGGACTGACTGACAAACCTCACCTAGCTCTTGGAACCTTGGAATGGTTTTGGAGTGTTCTTCACTCTTCATCTGTCAAGACACTCTGTTTTGACTTGTATGCTTTGGTTGTTGTTATCTCTTTTACTTTGAGTAGACTGTGAATTACCACAGCAACTTTGTGTGAGTCAGTATTTGAAATCAGAAGCAGAACAGTTTATTTCCAGTCTCATTAACCCTGAGCTGACTTTGGAGTGAAACTTGAACTAACAGCCACACTGAGAAAAATAAACAGCATAGAGAAATTGCCATTAGGAATACCCAGCTGACTCAGCAGCTTGCTTTACTCACAGCCCAAATGCAAACATTACAAGTCCAGTCAACATAACCAGAGACTGCAGCAGCAACCACTCCCCACTCTTGCAGAAAATGTCCTATTGCCTGTCTACAAAAGTCTGATGGGATGCTGTTTCTTATCTGTGGGGCACATTTCAATCTATATATGAACATGCATGGGGAGGATTTTCCAACAGACATCAAGGTGGGTTTTATCTGGAATTGTTACTACTAGGCCACACTATTGAGCCCCCTTCTCGATGTCTGCTGAATTTAACTGACAAATCTAAACCCATTTATTCTGACCCTGTGCCGGCACATTGACAAAATTTGAGAACTGAAACAAGGGTGCCACTCAGTGGCTGATTATGTAAGAGCTTTCCAGCTAACCTCCCAAGATCTGGCTTGGATGAAGCAGCACTTATCAATCAGTTTCAGGAAAGGTTGGCAGATGAAATTCTGGATGAGCTAACAAGACATGCAGGAAGTAATTCAGCTGTGTCTTATAATAGTTAACAACAGCAAAAACTAGATCTTGAGCTAACAAGCATCTCTGCCCACTGAGCTAGCAAACATCTTTGTCAAGCATCGCTGTCCTTACCTAGCCTTGAAAAAAGATCTCCAGAGGAGCTCATGCAGTTCAGGGATTCTCACCCTCATCTGACTGATACAGAAAAGGCACAAAGGTGCAGAAATGGTCTGTGTTTGTACTGTTGGGGCCAGGACAACCTAGTTCCCATATGCTCTGCAAAGAAACCAGTTCACATATTTTTCTAGGTAGGTTATAATCAGGGGTGGGATTCTACCAGTTCGCACCTATTTGCTAGAACCGGTTGTTAACATTCTAAGCAGTTTGGAGAACCAGTTGTTAGAAGAAATTACTGGCTTAATCCTGTAAGGAAGGCAGGAAGGAAACATTCTGGTGTTGCTTACAGAAACTGCCTCTCCGTTAACCCTTATTACATTCTTGGCAGGACTAGACTTCCTGTCTCAGGAACTTCTCTGGAGTTTTTTTCCCTTCCTTTGCTGGTACTTTGCTTGTGTGGAGTGACCATTCAAAGTTACAATGGCACTGAAAAAAGTGACTTATGACCATTTTTCACACTTACGACTGTTGCAGCATCCCCACAGTCATGAGAGGCCAGGCGAGGAGATGCGTGCCTCGATGTGAATAATATTGAGTTGGCCACACCCAGCCAATAACATGACAACCAAGCCACCATGCCTACCAACTAAGCCACGTCCACAGAACCGGTTGTTAAAAAATTTGAATCCCACCCCTGGTTATAATGAAATATTTTTATGCATTGCACAGAAGCCTGACTTCAGTAGCCACATTTTAAATAGCCTGCATTATAACCAGAAATGTTTGTAGCCATCTCTAATTAGTTTAGAAAGAGCAAAGTTCTGAATTACCTCAAGAATTATATTAGCCATTCCAATGCAATAATTGTGGAACCCACCTGATCTATTTTAAGATTTTAAGAACAAAGCTTGTATCTCTTTATTGTTCAAAAGCAGATAAATATTACTAAAAAGGCTGTGGCGGAGAGAGAGATAGTATCAATTAAGTAAATGTAGGACAGATGTGAAATTAGAATTCACATTTTTAGGGTATTGTCGATGAAACTTATTTATGCCATACAAAATGCCGCTTATCAAAATAGAACACTTCAGTTTTCTGATACAGAGCTGATACAGTTTTACTTTCTAAAAAATATGCCCATAACTATAACATACAATTATGCTTTCACTTGATTTTGTATGTTATCTATTTAGTTGTCACAGGAAACATAGTAATAACCAGTTGTCTACTGTTAATTATCAACAGCTTGTGCACATTTAAGTTCAAAATCTTTAGCTGGTGCACATTTGTACAGCCTCATTAACTGCCACAGAAAGTGTTGATTTCCTGCAGTCTTTCCAAATATGGCATCCTTTGGATATATTGGGAATTAAATTAACGGAATTCTGGAAGTTGTGAAGCAAACCAAATTGAAATAATAATTGATTTCATGGTTGATCACCAGACTTGCACATTCACTTACACGTCTTTTTCTAATTCCCATTTTTGATCTTTTCAGATTTGTTCAAGGAATACTGGGGAAAAAAGTAAGTAAGCTGAGTTTTCTTCCACAGAGCAGTATATATAATAACTTTATATCTTATGTTTAAGTTTTTTATGCAACAAAATGATCTTGCAATATGAAACCATGTACTGCCTAGATGTTTTATATTGAACTCCTCTTCCTATACTGCTACAAGTCAGGGATTATAAGCGCTCATTCAGATAGGACAACAGGATGTCTCATGTTTTGCCTAGAATGGTATCGGTCTACAGAAGGTATTGTGTTAGTTTTTAAAGCTCTGCCAAAAATGAAAATCAAACAGAAAGTTCTAATCTATTAGAAGGAGAACATTATTAAACATCAGCTACATTTAATTATATATGAACACTATACAGCTATAGTTTTATCCTGATCTTTATATTTTATTCTTCAGTTCCCATCCAATTTCTTTTTGTGTGTGTGGGACTCCGTATGCCCCCCAGGAACCAATCTTTCTTTCACGTTACATAGCTTTCTTCTCATTTTCAAATTGACGTCTAAAATGTTGGGGTAATGTTGGGGTGTAGATCAAAGGATGGGCCACAGATGATGACAGGAGATAGAAAACTTTATCTTTAAAAAAAAGTAGCCACAATGACAGTCAAAGAGTTGATTCAGTTACAATCACATTTTTGGGGGGAATGAATTCTGAACTTAAGAACGTTAATTTCAGTAAATGCAGTGAAGGTTAATTTCATTGTCTCTTTTATAAACTATTTTTATAAAATAGGCCATATCAGTGGTTTATTTCACAGGCTTGTTATGTGGATATTTTGTTTTGATAGAGATATGGGAAAGTATTCATCACTGGTGCTTTCCCCAAATAGCAATTCTGCCTTATTTATTTAGCTCTTTTTCTAGATAACTCCCCACAGTATATCTTTTAGATTACATTTAGTTATCATTATAAATATATACAAATAATAACTATTTTATATACATATTGATTTTGTGCTATGTATGAATTAACAGACTTTCTAGAATCAAATAGCACTATATATATAATTATTAATTAAAGCCTGAATTTGCATACATTTGGTGCTTTACTTTTACTAGCTGATAATCACTATTTTGCTGTTACATTAGTTTTTCATAATAGTGGAGTTGAAAATTATCCTAAAACCTCTTTTAATTATGGTTAATACATGATACATATGCAGCAACAGGTATAGCTTAAAATGTTGTTGTGCTCACATAATTATTGTCTATTTGTTCTATTACTTAAATATCCCTAGTATCCAAGAATACTTCCTATAGTAACACCCCGTTTTGGACTATCTTGTACAGAGGAGTTACTTAGTAGCCTTGGTAACCTGGCAGAGACTCATGATATTCATATACAGGTAAACCTTTTGTTATTGTATTTACTAAGATGTTCTTCATCCAGCAGTTTTCCTAATACTGATACTCTCTCTCTAAAGCTAAATTATGTCTCTCTCTTTTTTTTATAATTTACCCTATCTAATCTTCAAACCATCAATCATAACTTCATTTTTTACCGAAAAAGTTCACAAGGACTTTCCAGTCACAAGTAAATGTATGTTTTGTTTTTTCTCTATTCAGACAAGTCAGTGCTGGCAGCCAAAGGGCCACAACACTTCCACACATCCTCCCTCTCATTCACTTTTATGTATTTTTAGTTCTCCTTCTGGAAGCTCCAGTGATCACGTTGAGAAGAGCAGGCTGCTCTGCCCCTTGGCCTCCCTGCAGTCTACATGTCTCTGTCCTAGAAGCAGGTTGCCTTTTTAGGAGAATCACCCAGAAAGATTTTGCTGCAGTTGTCTTGTATTTTTACTATACTGGCTACTGCCTAGTTAAAGTCAATGGCATGAATCTATTCAGATGCAGCATTTGAAGACCATTATGTTTGTAAGCTGGCCTTGAGATGAGAACAGAAAACTATTCTAGGTAATTTGAGAAGACTATTTTAATGCTAGATACCATTGTGTTGGTCCTTTTCCGTGTTTTTCCATTAGCCTATCTTTTAGGGAGAATAGATCTCTTTCAAAAGCACTCTAATGAGTCAATCAGCCTCTGACATTTCTTTTGAGAAAAATAAACCACATGCGAGAGCCTAGGACTGGTATATTGCTATTATGTTGATATTTAACTTGTGGGAAATGGGAATTTATTACTATCAGATTGTGATTCATATAGCTTTTAAATTTGTACTGTTATACTTCCATGGATTGGGCGAGCTGGAAATGGAGTTATTTATTTTTATTTCCTGCCTTGATTACTTTTTTTATAAATAAGTCAAGGCAGCAAATAAATCCTTCCTCCTGTTCTCCCCACAACAACAACTCTTTGAGGTGATTTGGGCCAAGAGAGTGAGATTGTCCAAAGGTTACACAGCTGGTTTGTTTGCCTAAGGTGGGACTGCAACTCACGTTGTCCTGGCTTCTACCTTGAGACTTAACCACTAAGCCAAAGTGGTTCTTTAATTATTATTAATTAATTATTAATTCTTTTCTTTCATGCAACAAAACACGAGAGAACTTCAAAGACCTAATTCCACGTTCACTTTGTGATTCTTTGAGAAAAAGATAGTCTAGTCTATGAAATAACAGCTCATTAATATAAAGAAAATGGCTCGTGGGGATTCTTTGCTCTCCAACAATTGGACACACCACAGCATAGCAGATCTATACAGAATTCTTTATTACAATACACACCTTCCCTAACAACAAGTTCTTGCTCTGTATTGTCCCTCCGCCCCTCTAGGATCTTGAAAGGCAATGTTGCCACGTGAATGTCTTTAATGCTTAGACCTTTATGCTCAATCTTTTAATACTCAGTCCAAGCAAAACTCTCAAAGTCTTTAAAGTAATACGCAATCTTTTTGTGTTTTCCCAGACATTTTTATTCTAGTTGGGATGAGTTGATTTTCAGTGTGCTTGTTCCTAATCTCTGAGCTCCAGATAAAGGTCCAGGCAGGACACCTATCAGGATAGGCTGCTCACCATTGGTTGTGGTGCTGGCAGTTGAATGAAAGTCTTCTTGCCTGCTTGTAATAGCTACCAATTTGCAGATGTCATCTTGACTTCCTCATCTGTAGGCCTTTTACTTTTACCTTTCCTGGCACACACATACACATCCTTTTCTCAATCTGACTTGGCATTTGTTTTTTGTAATCTCAAGTAGTTGATGGGGTGAAGTTGACTTTGGGCATCTGGGCCTTGACAACACCAAGATGTGGCTCAATTGCCAGGCGTTAAGTAGGTCAACATTTGAACAGACCTGATTTTAGGACATCTTTGCACCAATCATTAAGCAAATGCCATAGAAATTAAATGAATGCTGTAGTCATTAAGTGAACAGAGTGGTGGTTAAGTGAACTCATTGTACTCATTGGGCTTTTTTTTTTTGCCAGAAATCAAAAGTAAAAGCTAGTTTCTTACCCACCCACCCCCAAAATCATAAATCATGGTCCTGTGACTGCAGGGCCATGCAAACAGCCTTAAATGCACCCAAAATGTGATCATGTGTGCAGTATGTTAGCAGTCATCGGAATTTCAAAACTAGATCACAAGTTAGCATTTGAATAGCATTCGAAAGCTACAGTTGGTGCAGAATGCAGTGGTGCATGCAGTTCTTAGGGTCCCTAGAGTGGTTCATGTTACACCACTGTTTCGTGAGCTGCACTGGTTCCCAATCTACTTCCAGGTGCATTTAAGATGTTGGTCATCACCTTTGAAACCCTGCATGGCATGGGTCTAGTCTATTTGAGGAACTGCCTCATCCTGATGGGATTGACCCACTAGTGTTGGCAAAGGGGGCATACTGCGGATCCTGTTAGCCAAGGAATTTCGGCTGGCAGGACCCTGCACTTCTCTTCTGTGGCTCCTTCCTTCTGGAACATCTTATTGCCTGAAATGAGATTGATTCCCACCCTTCTGAAAGAGCCTCAAGACCTGGCTCTACCAGATGGCTTAGGGACCCAATGGGTAAGTTCCATATTGGAGGGGGTGGATTCATTAAAATTCAACGTTCCCCTCTCCCCTCCATGTGTGTCTGGCTCCCTTCTTTGCCATCTTTTCTCCTTGATTTTATCTGTTAATGTTTTTAATCTGCTGTGTTTTTATAATGGATGATTTTTAATGTTTTTCAGTGTTTTATATTGTTGGATATGAGATGGGCAGAAAAATAAAATAAATTAAATAATTAAATAAATAAATACATTCTGGGGAGGTGTATTATAAGTTGAGAATTACCTGTATTCAATCAAATGTGCATTCTATTCTAAAACAAACAAACAAAAAACCCGATATAATATTGGAACGGTGCAATTAAATTTTATTAATGAAATATTTTTACTTGATAGGAATCCTTGCATTTTTAAATAGTTATCATGTTTCACTCAACATAAGGCAATAATTTGCCATACTGAAAATATGCAAGTAGCTAAGTAAGACACAGATATGAAGTCAACGGATGAAGAGGGGCATTGCTATAATGGCAACTGGACTATATAGGTTATTGTTATGATCCTGCACTGCTCTTATATCCCTTAAATCACAAGTCACTGCATTTCAATATCCATTTGTTTCAGTCTTTAATTATAACGTGTAGTCTTTTTTTCTCTGTAAAGTATGATTCATGAATTTCAACTGTTGCTTTCCTAAATCATCACTTACTGTAAATTGAAAAGACTTCTTGCTGACCTACTTCAACTTTGTTTCCCAGGATTAAGTTACATTATAAATATTGGTGTGTGCCAATTGAAAATTACGTGGAAGAAATATTTTAAAACTTGAATAAACAAGCACTATTCTGCTATGCACTGAAGGAGCCCATTATTCAGGCTTCTTCTATGCTGTATATATTATCTCTTTTTAAAATACTGTTCTCAGCTATGAAGGGAGATTCTATCAGCTCTTTTTTCATATTAAACACCTACAATTCAGTATTCCAACTTTTCAAAATGTGGTCTAGATTAAGCAGCTTTGCTTCATACAATACTACCATAGTTCTTTATATCATTAATTTTTGTAAGGGTTTTAAAATCTGTTAAAGCAAAATGTTTCTCTTCTGTTTTTAATTTTTTTTTGTATTTTTTGTCTAAAAAAACTTCTCAAATAATAATTTAATTTACCATAAAACTGTCAATAATACTTGACTTGCTATGAAGTTTTATAAATATTGTTTTCATTAAATGTGTAACTTTTAAGCGCTTTGTATTGAATAGTTTCAATACCTTGCATGTATGGAGATATTCATATTATTGTCTGAAGGTGTGAAATTATGTGAAATACTGACCACTGTCTCTTTATTTCTCCCATCTTACAGAGCCACATAAGTGAGTCTAAAGGGGAGGTCAGACTTATAGAAAGCACGTTTCCACATTATCAACATTATACAGAGCTATATGATAAAAATAAGCTGCTTACAAACAAGGTTGTAATTTTTACCAATCATGACAATATTTTGAGTAATGCTGCTTTTAGAAGTGTTGAGTTACTGCTGAAGTAGAATCAATGTTGATCAAGCTAACAAAAGGGCATTGTTCAGGTTTTTGTGTTCTGACCTTTCTTTATCTCATTATTTTTATAAAGATCTTAAAACTTGTGGATAAATTATTTTTGTTAGAAAAACAAACTTTAAAAAAAACAATGGTTATTTCAAGAAGCTATTTACCATTCAGCTCTGGGTTCATAAGTTCAGGTGATTACTAGGTAGCAGCAAAGGGTTATAGAAAGTTTTATCCCTTTGGCAGTTGGCTGAACATATAAAATATATTGTTCTGTACTTTGCCTGTGTTTAGTTCATTTGTACTTACCTGACAAGACAAGTAACTTGGTAGCTCACAAAATGTTAAATGTTTTATATATATTAGCTACCATTTATAAAAATGCATTTAAAATACATACTAGACTACTTTTAGATTTTTTTTAAAAAATGGATGCCCTTTCCTTTTTTTTACCTTTCTATATTTTTCCTTGTAATCTAGCCTTGTTCTATTATGTTAATCTCACAACTTTAAAATTCTAACTGCTCCCAGTTTTCACATGATATTATAAGAATTGCATGGAAATTTCCAATATATCAATAGCACATTCATGTTCAGAAGGAACTCCCGCTAAGCTAATTGTGTATTGCTACCATAGAAGTAAGCAGTGGTTGTCAAGGGTTATATTGTAGGACCTATTAAGATGAATGTTTATTTACTTTATCTGCAGATGTGAACATCTGAAGGAACTGTATTAAATATAAGCATCTAACTAGTAACTCTAAATGGATGCCGCTTTAATTGCCTTTCAGTAAGGAATTGGGAAACTGAAAATTGTACTAAAAATGTTGAGCAATATTGGCGCATTACAGATTATTGCTGTAGTGATTTTCACAATAGATCCTAGAATTGTTGCTTTAAAACCTGAATTATCAAAATGAAATAATTCAAATAAGTAAAGATAATATTGCTGTATTTACTTTTAGACTATAATGGCTCATGGCTGCTACCTTTCTGATGAAGAGCTGGACATATTTAAACGTAGAGGAGCTGCCATTATACATTGTCCTAATTCAAACATATCGTGAGTAATAGTGTCACAAAGTAATAACACTTTCAAGAAATGAGTTTCTGTTTAATCTTTCCCAATCTGGTGCTCTTGGGCTACGTATTGAATTATTCTCACACTCCTAAATAATGAAGATAAAAATGGAGAGCACAGATTTGTGGTAGGTTATTTTAAAAAATATCAGTCATGAGTTAAATCACAGGTGTTCAACCTTTTGGTTTGCATGAGCTGCATTAAGGAATAAAGAATTGCTTGGGTCATATATAAAATATATAAACATAATTAATGTATATAAACGATATAATAATGTTAAAAGTTTACAATCTTAAGGGACTGCATTACTAGATGTCCAGGGCCACATGTCCAATGCATCTGGATTAAATATTGAAAGTATTTGATTGTCAGGTTTTTCAGATATGAATCTTGGGTATCTTAAAGTGAGTTAGGGAACCTAAATGTACTCATCAATTCCATAAAACACATTCTGGTTGTTTCCAATGGTTGATTCATTCAATCTTCTTTCACATATTTATATACCAGAAAAATCTAATTTATATGCTTGGATTTTATTGATTTTATGCCCAAGCTTAAATACCAGGATTGAAGACATTTCAGAAATGATTAAAAAGAGTTTTTAAAAAATTTCATAGGACCCCAGCATTTGTCTCCTGTTTATTAAAGCAGCCATGCCTTTTTTTTAGACTTATGTGGCAGTCTGAATGGCATTAATTTAAGGGATCCGGCAATTAAAATTAATGTGCTTCTTAAAACAGCCACATCTTTTTTCCAGGTCACACAGAAGGTTGAAAATATTTTAATGAACAATATTGTGGTACTATATTCTCATTAGATTTGCATACTGAATTTTTTTCAGCTGCATTAAATAGTTTAGTTAATGTGGAATGGGCGTTGGTAGATTTACTGTGGATGCCCTTTCTATCTATGTTGTGAGAGAGCCCAGGATGGGTAGACTCCTTCTTATGAAGTCATTAAGCTGGGTTTGTACTAGTATATAAAAGCCAGCCCCCGGGAGAAACCCCAGCTTTGGCGAAGATACTTGACAGACTGAGAAGTGTCTCTGAAAGCAAACCTCTAATACCATAAATGCCTTACCATCTCCAGACGAACCAAGGGAGGGGCTGAGCTCTCTCACAGCATAGATAGAAAGGGCGTTCACAGATAAATCTACCAATGCCTATTCTCCTCCATGCTGCAGCGAGACCCCAGGATGGGACATACCAAAGTTTGCATGTCCACGGGTGGGTCTTCGTCCAGCCAATCACTCCGACTGTGGAACCACTTGCTGAAGAACCCATCTGCCGAAGGCCACCATCGCCGAGGCAAAGGAATCCAGCCGATAATGCCTGATGAAGGGAGACGGGGAAGTCCACGTAGCGGCCCTGCAAATCTCGTCAGAGGATGCCTGGGAAGCCGAGGCGGCTGAAGTGGCTGCACTTCTGATAGAATGCGCTGTTAGGCCCCGGGGAACTGGGAGAGACGCTGCCTTATAGGCCTGCGTGATACACGCCCTGACTCACCTGCTAATAGTAGGGGAAGAAGCCTTATTTCCCAAATGGGAAGGGGAAAAGGAAACAAACATAGCTTCTGTCTGTCTAAAAGGGGATATGTGCTTGATGTAGATTCTCAGGGCCCTTCTTACGTCTGGAGAGTGCCACTCGTGCTCTAAGTCATGGCATGGAAGGGGACAGAAATCAGGCAAAACAATGTCCTGGGACCTGTGGAACAGGGTGTTAACTTTTGGGAGAAAGGAGGGATCCAAACGGAGAACTACCCTATCCTTGTGAAAGGTGCAGAGGTCCTGTCTGATGGACAGGACAGCTAGTTCTGACACCCTCCTAGCCGAAGTAATAGAAACTAGGAAAATTACCTTAAGAGTTAGAAACTGGAGAGAGACAATTCTGAGGAGTTCAAAGGGAGACTTTGTAAGGGCATCAAGTACCAGGTGAAGGTCCCAGGAAGGATACCTGTGCACTACAGGGGGGTGAAGGTTAGAAGCCCCTTTTAAGAATTTCTTGACAGAGGGATGATGGGCCAAGGAAGGCAATGAACCCCATGAGAGGACTGAGGAGAGAGCTGCCACCTGGCAACGTAAGGTATTGGGGGCCAAACCTTTCTCCAATCCATCCTGAAGGAACCTTAGAACCTCGGCCAACTGGACGGAGGTAGGAGAGAGGACTTCCTTGACGCACCACTGTGAGAAAACCTTCCAAGTGGCATCATAGATGCGCCGTGTGGAAGGCTTGTGGGAAGCCTGAATGATGAGGATAACCTTCTCTGGAAGATTAGCCTCCGCTAGCAGCTGCCACTCAAGTGCCACACAGTCAGCTTGAGCCACTGGGGC
The DNA here is from genome assembly GCA_023653725.1 of Bungarus multicinctus. Lineage (NCBI taxonomy): Eukaryota > Metazoa > Chordata > Lepidosauria > Squamata > Elapidae > Bungarus > Bungarus multicinctus. The sequence goes on from CM042834.1 coordinate 207,141,840, forward strand.
TCCGGATGGATCAGGGCTCCTTGGTGCAGGGAGATCAGATGGGCTGGTATCCTCCAAGGGGGAGCCACTGACAGGTTGACTAGGTCTGCAAACCAGGGCCTCCATGGCCAATATGGTGCCAGGAGAATTAGCTCTGCTCATTCCTCCAACAGCTTCCATATGAGTGCCGGAATGATGGGAAGAGGGGGAAAGGCGTAGAGGAGACCTGTGGGCCATCTGCACCGAAGAGCATTGGTCTCCCTCTGCTCCCTGGCAAGGAAATCTGTTGACTTGGGCATTTTGAGGGGTGGAGAAGAGATCCACCTCCAGAGATCCAAATCTGAGGGAGAGATCCTTGAATAGGGAAGGGGGAATGGACCATTCCGCCTGGTCAACTGAACTCCTGCTCAGCCAGTCAGCTTGGGAGTTGTCGACTCTGGAGATGTGATCTGCTGAGATTGACAGCAAGTGTTTCTATGCCCAAACTTTCAGCTTCCCTCATGAGTGCCCTGGATCTCGTCCCCCCCTGTCGGTTGACGTGGGCCTTCGCAGCCATGTTGTCTGTCAACATGAGGACATGGGAGCCGGCTACCAATGTTCTGAATTGCTTGAGAGCCAGAAAGGTAGCCCTGAGTTCTAACCAGTTTATGAGACGGGTGCTGTCTGACCTGGACCAAACCCCTTGGGCTATCTGACCCTCCATATGGGAGCCCCAACCCAGGAGGCTGGCATCTGTAGTGACAATCAGCCTGTCTGGTTCCCTGAAGTGGATCCCCTTCCATAGGGACGGGGAGATCCACCAATTGAGGGACCATCTGATTTGAGGGGAGAGCAGCACCTTGATTGAGGAGTGACTGGTTCCCGCTCATTGAAAGGGAAGCAGGAACCATTGGAGCGATCGGGAGTGAAGCCTTGCCCACGGAACGATGCCAATGCAGCAGACCATCTTCCCCAGGAGCTTGGACAGCAGAGGCAGGGGAACAGATTGTTGTTGTTGAATATGATTGATAATTTCTGCCAGGCTTTTCCCTTGGTCTGGAGACAGGAAAACCTGACACAAAGTTGTGTTGATGACTGCTCCCAAGTGGAGCAACCTGGTCGTGGGAGAAAGATGGCTCTTCTTGATGTTGATTGAAAAGCCTTTGGAGGCAGGCCAGGATAATTTGTAGGTCCCGATGGGCAGAGTGGAGGTAGGATGACAGGATCATCATGTCGTCCAAGTAGCATTGGATCCTCACCAGAACAGAACGAAGCAAAGCTACCAATGCTGCAAGAACCTTTGTGAAGACCCTTGGAGCCTATGAGAGGCCAGATGGAAGCGCCCGGTACTGGTAGGGGCCTTCTGGTAACAGAAATGGAGAAACTGGCGATGATGGGGCCAGATGGGAATGTGGAGGTAAGCCTCTGTAAGATCAATGGAAGAGAGGAAGTCGCCCTCCTGAACACTCTCTAAAATAGAATGCAGAATCTGCATTTTGAAACTCCTGTATTGGATGAATTTATTGAGAAATTTGAGGTCCAGGATGGCACGCCATCCCCCTGATGCTTTGGGAACAACGAAAAGCTGAGAATAAAATCCACGAACCTGTTGTAGAGCAGGGACTGGTTGAATAGCCCTTATGTTGAGTAGGTGTTGAATGGTCGAAATCATAAGGGCTCTTTTTAATCCATCCTGTGAGATGGGACAAATTAGAAATTTTTCTGGGGGTGTCGATAGGAATTCCAATTTCAGCCCTGACCGAACTGTGTTTCTCACCCAGGTGTCCATCGTTGACTCCTCCCATTTGGAGGCAAAGAAAGCTAGCCACCCTCTGATGGGTGGTGAGAATGAGAAGTTACTTAGAGCGACGGAAGGAATGACCGCCTCCCCCTTGAAAGGGCTTTTTACCAGCAGAAGATTGTTGTCTGCCAGGAGCTTCTGGGTGTTGGTCTTGGTGTTGAGTATACGCCCTCTGTGGCCAAGCAAAGCAGGAGGTGGTCTCCGCTCGAAAAGCAGGAGGGCGATAAGGAGCTGGGCGATAGTCCGCTTTTTTCCCCGAGGAGGAAAGAATTTTCCATTTGTCTCTGGTCTCCACAAAATAAGGCTCCAGGGCATTGCCGAAGAGCTTGTCTCCTGCGCAAGGGGCAAAGGCCAGTTTCCATTTGCGGTGTGACTCTGCCTGCCAACGTCAAAGCCACAGAAGCCTTCTTGCTGCCACCAAAGAGGCCATGGCTCTTGAAGCAAACTTGGCGGAGTTGAGAGTGGCATCCACAATGAATTCCGCCGCTGCTATAATCTTGTTGAGGTCTTGATGGGACCTAAGGTCAGAGGCAGGCCACCGGTCCTACAGTTGATGCAGCCACCGTAGAGATGCCCTTGTAAAAAAAGATGCAGTAGTAGAAGTTCTGACAGCCCAAGCAGCTGCTTGGTGGTTGCATTTGAGGGTCTGTTCAGAATGCTTATCTTCTGCTTTGAGTACATCTTCTGGCTCGGTGGGAGTGCCAGAGGAAGAAAATGAGGCCACCACTGGGGCGTCTACTGAGGGCACTGCAAGGGCATTGGCTAGCGATGTGCTGACATTGTAGAAGCGCTTGTCCAGGGATGATGGACGTGGACCTGCAGAAGAGGAAGCACACTGCTCCTTGACCAGGTCAAGAAACAAGATGGGAGAAGGTAAAGCCTCTGTGTAAACCACTGGCTTGGAGAAGAGGGAGTCTCCTTGCCTGGAAGATTCCCCTTGTAGTTCTGGGGCTGCTTCCTCTGGGGACAGCTTTACGAGGGCCTTGCTAAACAAGGGTTTGAAGAGGGCAGGTTTCAAAACCAATGCTGAGGTGGGCTGATCCGGGCAAGAATCTTCCTCCTCTGAAAGATTGTGATCGCAAATTTTGCCCTCCTCATGCTCTGAACGAGGGGAGCCACTATGACAAGAAGGGGAGGCAGCCTCTTCCCCTTCATAATCATCCCACCCTGTGAAGGGTGGACTCTGAGGTCTTGTGGTCTCAGTGGATCTCAATGGTGTGATAATGGATCCATGGGCTGAGAAGGGAGAAAGGCCTGAACCCTTTCCAGAGGCCGAAGAATCTGTTGAAAACCTTCAGCCAACCCCTGCCTAATGGCCAAGGAGACAATATCTTGGATCTCCCTGGGCCTGTTGTCAAAGGTGGTAGAAGGCCGAAGGCCAGCTGCAGTGGGTGTGAAGGTGGCTTCAGGCCTGCTGTGGGAGGCCTAAACTCTGGAGGGAAGAGGAGCATGTGATCCCGAACTTTGCTGGAAATATGGCCCAGACCTGCTCAAATCCTAAGGATTTAGTTGTTCCTTAAATGGCTGAGGGGACCAGGCCGGTGGGGGTCCAAAGGCTCCAAGAATAGTTTCCCCTCCCCTGGGGGGCTTCTCTGGGAACTATGATGTTCACCTGACTGGGAAGCCTGTTGCAGTTTAAGTTATACTTAAACCAATGGCCTCTTTTTTGTTGAATATTTTTGTCAAATTGTCTCTCCAGAGCAGCATGTCTGCGTTTTTCTGTTCTCAACTCAGCCTGAGTTGTCTTCTTAGGGGCTAGAACCTTGGCTCTGATTTTGGCAGCCACCTCCCTCTGAGCAGTACATTGTCTGCACCTTTTCCTTTTGTTGGGCTGAAGGGCTTGTTCAACTGGGGGCGGGGGAAGCTCAGCAAGAACTCTGTCCTGATCCATCTTAAATTGATCAAGGCTTGAGTTTGTCAGACTTTTATGCTGGGATGGCAAAGGGTTGAATGGGCCCCAAATGGCCACCGGGTCACTTAAAATGGCCGCTCCCCTCATGCGCGATGCTTTCCCGATGGCTGCTGCTGCCCAGGCTCCAGAAAGGTGATTTTCTCTCTTTAGGCTATTGAGAGCCCCGAGCGATCTTGTCAGCCAAGGAAGGGGGAAATCGCCGCCCTCATAATCAGCTGGCTGGCGCTGCTATTGGTTTGCCGATCAGTTTTACGATCGTGCAAACCGTGGCACTGGGGAAGGTCCTCCGATGCTTCCCTGCTCGCTTGGCAGCGTTGGGAACGATTATCCCAGCATTGCAGGAGAACGGAGCCCCGCTCTCCTGAAGTTGCAGCTACCGGATCCCCAGGAGCTGAAGAAGCAAGAACAGTTTCTCTTTCAATTCGCTGAGGCTAATACAAACACGCTTTCAGAGACATAGCTTGTGACTATTAAGAAGCTGAGTCAAAGCTGGGGTTTCTCCCAGGGGCTGGCTTTTATATACTAGTACAGACCCAGCTTAATGACATCATAAGAAGGAATCTACCCATCCTGGGCTCTCAACTGCAGCACGGAGGAGAATATGCTCATAGCAATAACACTTATGAAGTTATACTTAAATCAATGGCAAGGCTTGTTTTACATCTTGTTCTAGCACTTTGTGAACAGCTTTTAATGCATCAACACATCTGCTGCATCAATTTTTTTTTCTTATAAAAATGATATCCTTTCATTCTTCTATTTCAAATCTAGATTAAAGAGTGGCCTTTTAAACACAAGGAAGATTCTGAACCACAATGTAAAACTTGGATTAGGCACAGGTTAGTGATTTATTATGTAAGTGTTTTCTTTCAGGTATTGTTTTAAAAGTTTAAAAAAGAGATGAGCCACATACATAAGCACACAATACATATGGAATATAGACAATCCTTGCTTACTGATGACTCATTCAGTGACAATTTGAAATTACCACTATTCAAACTTATGCAAAAAGATATATCAATAGGAATGTGAAATATTTCATGAATAAAATGGAATTATATAAATAAAATGAAACTTTTTCTGACAGCTGCTTAGGAAAGGGCATAACTGTCTTATAAAAATATATTTACAGTACACATTTTATATATTTATATAACCTCCCAAAGTCACTTGATTGTGAGATGGCAGCTATATAAATATGGTGAATAAATAAAACATAATAAACCAAGCAGCTGCAACCATCTACGGTCCCATCCAGCCACTGCCTGATTATCAAATATTTATAAACACCAGCCCCATCATGCTATATCATCTCAGGTGTTTATCATTTGCCTGAGGATCCATGAACTGAGGAGCAGTTGTGGTACAGAGTCTTGGCTTTATCCTTGAGATTATAGCTAAAGCAGTACCACTGTCCATCCTGAACTAGAATGGCCTGTGGCAAAATGCTCAACTTCTGTCACCTTACTGGCATCACCAGGCCTGCCCCTCATAAGTGGGTGGAGGCTGGGCTTCTTTGGGAGGAGAAGATTCAGGAGGTGAAATGGGGGGCTTAAGAAGATCTCTTTTGTTTCTGAACTCTTCACTGCAAAACAGGGAGAAAACTTTTTGTCTCACCATTCAAGCTTTCGGAGTCCCAGGTATATACTGGCACGCTATATCTGACCTTTGGCAACACTTTTTGCACCTCTGACCTAGAGCATGGACATCCTTCTGTATATAATGAATTTCTAGAAGATACATTTAAGTTGCCAGCATGATAAAAAGCCTGGATGATATCATACCTATGTTGTAATCATAAACAACTACCTGCATATTTAATGAAACTCCTGTTTCCATCTAATGCATAAGCCTTCCAGATTGATTGTAATATTCTGCTCTGTTAGATGTTGCTGGTGGTTATTCTGTTTCCATGCTTGATGCTATCAGAAATACAATTGTGGTATCTGAAGTCCTTCACCTTAATAGTGAAACAGATGAAAAAGGCTTAACTCTGAAGGAGGCATTCCGACTAGCAACTCTTGCAGGAAGTCAAGGTAATTCTCTTCTTTTTAATTGACTATCCCTAAAACACATAAATTATTCTAGTCTGGCTTGGAATAAACTTTTCATTTGGACCTTAACATATCTTATATCCTAATCACTTCATTATACTGACCAAATGCACCCTGTATGTATAGCCATAGTTTTCTCACTCATGGTTTGTAAAAAACAAAAACAAAAAACAAGTTCAGACATCAAATAAGACAAAATTAAAAACACTAACTCTCTATAGCTTAATGCAACATTGTTACCCAAACTGCTAAAATTTGTGTGTCCCCATGTGGTGTGGTAGATATAGTGCTGAACGAGGACCAAGGTGAGCTCTGCTCAGTGCTATTTTTACCCTGAAGATTCAATGGGTGATTTTGGATAATTTCTTATTTCTCCTTCTCACATGACTATTTTGTGTGGAAGATTGGAGATGACTTAGCGCTGATCCAATATGCTATGAAATAAGGGAGAATATAAATCTATATGAATAGGATTCTCATTTGTTGAGCTCTATAAATAAGTTTAAAATGTTTAAAATACACATTAATTTTTTTCCTTCTTCTATGGCTGGGATTCAAATTTGTTCCCCTGAATTCCTTTTCCTGGTTTGAAATAGATGATTTTATGGTCTATATATCCATAAATTAATTTTGATCCTCTTCTGCTTCTTTTATTAAAGTTTGACAGGCATGTGGCTATTGATATTCTACTGCCCCCTGCTGTTTAATGTGGAAACTATATTAAAGAAGATTAGGAAAAGCACCATAGAAAGGCACTCTGAGAGAGTTTATTTCAGTACTAAGTTACTAAAATTTAGAATTTAAAAAAGTACTCCTCAGAATTGATACTGGATCAATTCCATGCTGAATGTTCATTCTTCTTTTGGTCATCAAATTTTATTTTATTTTAAAGAATTTGAGTCATTTTCTCCTCCTCTTTTATTTAGACTGGAATTATAATCATAACAGAATTGCAACAAAGAACACAAATATAACCTTTGCAAATCTTTTGTTGGGTCCTTTCTATTGATTTCAAAAATAATCACTTGTACTTAATTTCATGGTGTATAAATAAAGAGATTTGTGGTTGTTGTTTTTTAATTTACAGCTTTAGGATTAGATCATATAATTGGAAATTTTGAAGTTGGCAAGGAATTTGATGCACTGCTGATCAACGCCAAAGCTTCAGATAGTCCTTTTGATCTATTTGCTGCTGACCATATTGAGGTAATCAAATACTGCATAACTGAAGTATGTTGCATATGTATGGAGGGATCCACATTTGATGGAATGTCTAGCAGGCCCTGGGAACAGGCAGGAAGGAAACAAATGCAAGAGAGACACCTCAGCCATGCAGATGGGGAGGAGGAGCATGAGAAATAGACTCAGAGTAGTTTTATCTTAAAGTATAAGTTGATCTAAGCAGTGTTTTTCAATCTTAGCAACTTTATGATGGGTGGACTTCAATTCCCAGAATTCTCCAGCCAGGATTTGAAGTCCATCTATCTTAAAATTGCCAAGGTTGCAAAACACTGATCTGGACATTTCCTTCAACAGTTTTTAAAGGTTATATACTTTTACCCAACTAGCAGTGTAGACCATAGCAGAAACCCTAATAATTCTTGTTTCTGAGTTTGACTGCCTCACCAGTATCACTCAAGCCTAGTGAATTTTCTGGTTGCTTCATAAAAATATAAAAGTCTTGCTTGGTCAGGCAACAATCCATCTACCTCAGCATCCTGTGTCACGCAGCAATCAAACAGATATAATAGGAAGGTCATAAACATGAAGAAGATGTGATATTCCTTTTGCATTGTTACTTCCTAGAAGCTGATATCTATGGCATGCATCCGGTAGTTTAAGAGGTAGTTAATCAAGACTAGTGCTTAGCTCACAGCAGAATTTTCCATAAATGTATCTAATCTCTTTTTAAAATCACCTAAATTAAGGGCAATCATTGCATTCGCTCATAACAAATTCCATAATTTACCTTTGGAAAGGTAAACAAAGTAGCTCCTTTTACTGGTCCTCCCTCCATTTACTTTGAATGAATAGTTCCAAGTTCTAACATTGTGAAAGAAAAAGAAATCTTGGTCTATATTTTTCACACCATCCAGGATTCTATTATCTCTAACTTATCTCTTTTTACTGCTGTTTAATCTAAGTTGAAGCAACAGAAAAGCTGCAAATTTTTCTTACAAGTCGATCATTTTGGATCTTGTTTTGCATCTTTTCCAGATCTACAATATATTTGGCGGACATGTGATAGATTTTATGTCAGAGCTCTTGTATTATTTTGATATAAAAGTATTGACATTCCAATTTTTCATTACTAATGATAGCTGGCATGAACATTGTTTTCCTTTTTTTTAAAATAGTAACAATCTACTGGATTGACTTTCTCACTTTCCTGTTAATTTTGACTTTTTCTTTATCAGTTGCAGTTAGCGCAAATTATATTAATATGTTTGTTTTAAGAAGAAACATGGAACATTTCCACTTGATTTGATTTCACAGCATTTGCTACTTAAAAGCCAATTCATTCATTTGAAAAAGCACTGTTGGAATTATTGCACTTTCTTATTGAGATTAATACTCTTAAAGTTGGACTCAAAGGTTAAATTTGTTGCATCTCTAGTTCTCAGAATTTCACACCATTTATTACCAAGTTAAAAAGTGCCAATCCTGATGTTGATCCCTGGTGATCCCATTTTGCATGTCTCTAATACAGTCTCTAATTATGTGTTGATTCCAATTCTTTGTTTCCTTTTCTTAACTCTTGATCATGATCTCACTCTTGGAATTGTTTGCTGAAAATTTTTGAGGGTTTCTGAAACTCCAAGTATACAGTATTTGTGAGATCACTCCTATCTCTTAAACGTTTAGATGGGTTGATGCTGAATTTATATAAAAATACTTGGAGAAGCTCATAATCTTTTTCCTCACAAGCCATAAATGCATATTTTTAAAATACCTTGATTTATGAGAAAAAATTAATTCTAACAGACATGTTGAAGTGTGAGACTGAGGAAACCCAAATTTGACTCCATTTGACCAAACAGTTCACTTGCCAATCCATTTTTCTTAACCAGCAGTGTATTGGGTAGTATTTTTGTGAAGTTAAAAAAGTGTTTTACTTATGAAAAAATATCACCTCATTAATCAACAGTTAATTGATTAAATAAACCATCTCAGAAGATTCCTTGAAAAATGCAACGATTAAATTGAATCAGTATCAGTTTATTTCATGGAACAGGTTTTTTGATGGGGGTCCTCACCCTGAAAATTCCAAGATTCCGTTAAAAAAAAGGAATAGGATACCCTGGCAATATAAACAAAAAAAGAAATGAAAATATTTATTGAAAAATAATTTGCATCAGAAGAAAATTTATTCTAGTTCTTTAATATTTTACAGTGCTGGGTATTCTTGGATTCATACTGTATTTGAGTATTTCTTTTTGTGATGGCATGTTTGTTAAATTTTACAAATTATTAATGTTTTATAAATCTACTTATACAATAAAAAGAACTACATTTTGAATATTTCTCTTTCTCCCCTACATCCTAGGATATAATTGAAAAATTCCTGTATCTCGGTACGTATACCAGTTATAATTTATACAGTTGGTTTCATATGTTGCAACGTAGTTTTTTTCTTCTACAGTTAACGTATTCCCCTTTACTGTTAAAAAATTGTTAAAATATCATTGTGTGTGTGTATACTTAATACTTATTAGCTTTATTGTATAATGAAATGTTATCATTCACACTGTGCACTAATTCTTCTATTATGGAAATGTTTTTTTTAAATCACTTGTAAAAACGTTGATTTCTGTGCAGTACAAAATGCTGGGACAAGATGAATTTACAGATTCAAGACAACTTATTTTGTTTTTTCTTTGAATTCTTGGCATATTGTGTTTTATAGGATATATATTACCATTGAAGTTGAAAGGAATATTATAGACGATTCTCATTTATGTCTTCTTTTACAAACTACCTTTTTCCTATATATTGCCTTTGAACTGAATCCAGTATGTCTTCTAAAATATTCAATGTATTCAGAGCAGCTTTCCCCAATCTGGTGTCTTTTAGCTTTGTTGCAGCCAACATGGGAATTCTTGTAATGGCTAACCCAAGCTTAATAGAATCAAACACTCCAAAGTACAGCATTATGGTGATATTTCTTGCCATTATGAGAGTCCCTGTGATTATGTCCAGGATTTTCTGGTTTATCTATGCAGGAGCATAGTCAGGAGATGATAAGATTGCTTGAATGAGTTTGGAATTCTGTATGTGAACTGAGTCCGGATATGAACTGTGCATAATGGCACCAAACTATGTCTTTAACTGTAAAATCTCACTTCTGATGTGAGGACTTGTGAGGGTGGGGGTGTGGAGAAACAATGGAACAGACTTCTGGTAAAAGCAGACGGTCAGGGAATGCTTAATTCTGGGTATCCTTCAGTACTTCAAATCCTACTCCACTTCATTAAGAATCACTGGGATAGAATTGCATCTGAAGAATCTGCTACAAACATATACTCTGGAACTCAGTCCTATGGGTAGTTTTCAATTTTATTGTAACTTATTTATATTATTTAAAAGCTGTCCAATTTCAATCAATCCTGGCTAGCTTACATTTTAAAAAGCAGGAACAATGAAAATAAATAAATAAAAAGTAGATTATAGATATCCAGCAGAGAAAATATAATCAAACCTAAGTTTTTGGAAGAACGTGAACTATGCATGTTTATAAATAAAGTTCAGAATTATATGTTTATCATTTAGGAAAATTTACAGAAGTTAGTAGTAGTGAATGCATACTAAGGAAATAATCTCATTCATCTTTTTATTTTCAGGTGATGACAGAAATATCGAGGGTGTATATGTGGCTGGCAAACTGGTGGTTCCATTTTCAAGCTCTGTGTAAATTGGATTGCCATTTTGAAAAATACTCAACTAGTTATTGTTTGGTTTGGAAGAACTGGGTAGAAATGCAGTGCCTTTTGTTATGCTGATTTTATTTAGTATGTTTCTGATATGTGCAAGAAAGGTTTTCAGCTTGGCAGTGACAAAACAAAACAAAATATATGCCAAAAATCTATCTCGTTTGAGCAGGACAGGAAGCAGCCCCAGTTTTTAAAATAAAGAAGTGAACTTGCATTTGGAATCAATCTTTCCACCTACACCTTAATAAGAATATCCAGAGATGGTTGCAGAATGTATTTCCTCTCTTCAAATATAAAAACCCAAATTCTAAAAATGTATCTGATGAGAATTGAGGGATCTTATTTGTGAATATATTATGATGACTCTCATTGACTTAGAAACAAAACACACTTGTTTTGGGTGATGTCCATTTTCTACATTTTCCTCCTTGAATAGACATAATGTGATCTTGGCAGAGTTTCCTAATCAGGAATGGAAAAATCTGTTTTTTCTCTTCTGGGGAATGACATGCCTTCTGAAACTTTCACCTTTATATTCATACATTTGTGATTTGTCCACCTAGAGTGCAGATTGCTTAACTGCAAATATGAGGAGGACATAACTGAGGATATGAATATGGCTATGAAGGAGGATATCAAAAGAAGAGAGTCAGATCCAGGATGGCTTTGTTCACACATAATGCAAAGCTGTTATGTGGCTAATTTAAATTTGGATTAATATGATGGATTCATTATGCATGCATTTCAAGTGAGAAAAAGGCCCTTTTTAATATGAGGATAAGGCTGTAGCCTTGATATTTTACTGATATGGGTCAATTGGGTGCAATCTAATTGGAAGTGTTTGTTCAAATTGTAAATTCATTCTTACCCTACAGTTCAAAGCAATCAGGACAATCAAATCAATATGTAAAAGGGGGCTTTTGTTTTAGAACTTGATCTCTTAATATTTGTATAACTGCACTATTTTATTCTGATAAAGTATATAAAGTACATAAGATAAATACTCAGTAGGTAATGTTAAAACTATTGTTTTGCAAACCAGAGATGGCAGGTATAAATATGATAGGTTTGCACAAAACAACTTTGGAAGAATGCGTGCCTTTTAGAATCATTATTGTTATTTCAGTTTTGGCAAAGATAATTTTAGGAGAATTCTATTGTGCAGCGGCTGCCTCTGAGAGATTCTCAGTGGGAAATAAACTTTTGTTGATAACTGTATAAATAAAATAGAACACTTTTTAAAGGGATATGTCTGTTAACTTTTGGAAAGCCTGTTGAAAACTCAACCATCTCTCAGCACGTGTGATTCCTTCTTCATTCGCCTCTTTGTTCCCTCTCAGCATGAAGTTTAGCTGAAAAGGTTGGGGCAGTCGGAAAAAGAGCCTTGGAAATTTACTTTGGAGAAGAGAAGCCCAAATGTCTGTTTTGTGAACAAGAAGCATTTTGAATGACAAATTGAAATTATTTGAATTTCCATCTTACTGAACCATTTATTAACCTTCTGTTTGAAAATATTAATGAGAATGAATATAATTTGTGCTTTGCAGAGTTAGTTGAATGATTTTGGTGTGGCAGTTGGGATTTCAGCAGTATAAGATGACCTAGCTTTAATATGCATGCTTTACAATATTTGCAAAACAGAAGGCATGGGGAACTCAGGAAAGGAACAGCACTTTATTCACTTATCTATTTTATTTTTTCAAAGTAGTAAGTCTGTGCATTTTTTGCACAATAAAGGAGGAAAAAATGGTCCAACCTCTGCATTTATGCCAAAAATAAACTTTTATTCCTGTTGATAAAAAAAATAAGTCAAATATGCATTGGAAGTCAAGGAAGGAGAAATATAATATTTCACAGAACTATATTTGTTGCACTAAGAAGTTAGACTTGATTTAGTTTTATAGACACAATTTATGAGTATCAACATGTTAGAGAACTCAGCTAGCCATGAAATATGATGGTTAAACCATGGCTTAACATGATCTGTTAACCTATTACAGGCCTCATTCATAAGATATGCTAAAATTGTCTTTATATTATTTTAATATATACTACAGAGTATATAATATATACTGTATTAATAATATACTATTTGATTATATTAAACTAAAATATATATTTATACATATGTATTGACGAAGTCATAAAATTGAAATGGAGGAATAAAGAAAAGAGGCAAGAGCTTGGGAAATTAAATAATAAACAAGTTAAGACAGAACAAAACTTTCAAGTCTTCTTTACAAATATACAAATTCATTTTTTCCGACAAACCGAATAAGCGATAGATTAGCATCACATACAAGCCCAATTGCCCAGTTGGATGGACTTTGTTCTTGGTGTGAAAAAAATTATGATGTGTTTGGAGTAGAAGTGAAGGAGTAAACATTCTCATTTATATTCTTTGGAAAAACCGATTACCAGGATACTATGTTCTGCTGTTGATATTGCCTGTCATGTATTGATTTCCATCACAACCTAAAACCATTTAAGCACATTTCTAATCTCTTGTTTTGTCTGGTCCTCAAATCAATGTGACTAAAAGTATGATCCTTTAAATGTTATCTGTTTATAAAAGTATAGCATTATCATATCACTAATAGATTTGGAAAGCCGCTTGGATATATTTGTTGCTAATGACAGCAGGAATGTGTAGGAGAGAAGTTGGCCTCAGCAGCATCGGGGTAGGCGGGGTCAAAATGGGCAAGGTGGAGGTTGTGGAGTCTGAATTGAAGCCCCGCCTCTTTTCCTACACCTCCTGCAGATGGCTTTCTCTTTTTCACCCGCATTTCAATCTTGGTATGAAGAGCGCTTGGCATGAAGAGTGCTATAATTTTATTGTACAGCTTTTGGTTGATGAAAAAAATAAATAATGTGAATTAATCTTACCAGATTTTTATTTTTCTGACTGTATACTTTCAAGGTGAGAAATGCAACCCCTCCTCCCCAAAATAATGTGTTGCTGTGTATTCCAATGGCTTGATTGTCAGTAATTATAAAATGAGCCCCTCTGTGCTTGTTTAACAGAATAAAGAAGATATGTTTACTATGTTTACATTGGTTCATTTCTTAATGTTTTGAAGGAAGTGGAAAAACCATAATCCGCTGATTGACTCTGGAGGAACACATTTGCTGAAGAGAGGGAATCTATGGATGCTGAAGAAAAAAAAAATCCTAAATAAAGTTCTCAGATAAACCAAACCACTCAAACTGAGGGAAAAACACATCTTTGCACATAAGGCTCATCTCCCTTGTCGCCAAGGCTGTGCACATCCTTTAAAACGAATCTCCAACCTTGGCAACTTTAAGCCTGGAGGACTTTTTGAAGTCCTCTAGGCTTAAAGTTGCCAAGTTTGGAGAACCCTGCTTTAAAACAGCTGCTTTGAAACGTGCTTTGGAATTAATGTTCAGAGTATAGAAACGAAATGATATGAGCTTTAACTATTAACCCTAAACTACTATTAATTTAATTAATTAAAACCCTAACTTCTCCTTAGCTGCCCCCCCCCCCCCCCCATTTATGCCGGTATCATCCAGGGGCTGTTTTAAGGTGTACAAAATCTGTTAAGCTTTCTCATTCATTGCCCTGGAGAAAGGTTAGGTGACTGACTGGCACTGTGCTTTGTTATTAGGGGCAAGAGAAGATTACATTGGGGACAGAAAATGTCATACCAGGCCTGTTTTCTGCCAGGTGACACACAGCTCATAATGGCCACAAGTAAATCTCTCAGCCTAGCCTAAACAACCCTCTTGCTTTTTGGAAATGAGGTAAAGTTGTATTATTTCGGCAGGCTTTGATTCCTTGGCTGTGATTGGAAGGCCATTGTTGGTAGTTTCTTGTCATGGATGTTTACATTTAATGTTTACATTTTGAAATTGTTCGCTGCCCAAAGTTTGTATGGATCGGGGAGGCTCGTGAATGTTGTTAACAAGCAAACTCTGAACTGAACAGAAAGCTGTAAATGGAAAATATATTTAAGTTAATATACATAGGATTGCATTGATACAGAGTCTAGCTCCATCCTTCTGTGCCAGAGATTCTGTTGCTCTCCGTTTAATTTCCCTTCTACAAAATCATTGCAAGGATCTTACAAGGAGCCTGTCTGTCTCACAGCTACATGCTGATAAAAAGGGTGAAGAGAGAAAGAATAATATTCATTCACCGGTTTAGGATCTAGTCCTTCCACCAGTGACAAGGATATTCCTCTTCTAGTGAAATTTTATCCAAAAGAATCCAATCCTACAAACCACAGAAAAATGGCCCCCATGGCATGTCAGTTTGAAGAAAAAAAAGTATTTGAACTAATTTACAAGCTTCCACAGCAATAGAAATTTGGAAATAAATCTACTGAATATTGTAGAACAACAATATCTTAAATCAAGAGGTCAATCCCCATTCCCTGCTAGCACTGATGATGTTATCTAGTTTGGGTAATGAAACATCTGCAAGAAAATCACCAAGCTCAGGGAGCAGCAAGGACCACTCCTTTCAACCCTGAGCTATAAATATTCTCCTTTATCAATACCTTAAACCCTTTAGCCGTATTCAGTGGAAAATACAGAGCAATAATCTCATGAAATATTTTTAAACCTCCACAAACCAACCATTGGTAAAAAGCAACATCTGCTCGCCTGTCTTGAAAATAGCTTGTTTACCATCTCCTTGAGAATTAAGTTGGTTTTTTTTTACAATTTTTTAAATAGATTCAAATTGTGTTGGTGTCGCACCATTCCCTCTGGGAAGGAAACGCTAGAAACTTGCTCTTTGTTGTCAGAGTCTTTTACAATCAGCAGGAATACAACCCTTTTGATGAATTCAGAGCAAATGCATTTCATGAATTTATTTCCACAACTCAGCTTGGATGACAGCGCACGGACTAGAGAAAAGACTGGAATGAGCCCTTTTCCAGCATATATGAAATATAATAGCCAATACTTTGGCATATAAACATTAACCTAAAAAAAAGCAAAAAAGCAGCCATGTGGCTTTCTTTTTGTCTGACTAGTTTTATTTTCTGAAGCAGACAAATAGTTTGGATCTATTCATTTTAATCAAATCTATTCATCCACAACATTACACTCATGGAATCCATTACAATACTTGAATTCCTAAAGTAACAGCTTTTATACGTATCTCCAGCCACCATAAAACGTGGAGACATGTGACCTCAATCAATACAAGGTTAAGGATGCTGCACTGGCAATGAAATAATAGAGTCTATAAAACGTTTCCAGAGTTAGTTAGTGAAATGTTCTCATCTGTTTTGTACAACGCAACCTCCCATATTCATATTCAAATTACTGTATTACTGAAAAGAATATCACATTTAAATATCTCAAAATAGATCCAAACATGTAATCTCTCTCCTTTTGATTCTCTCAAATCAAGGGATTCTTTTTTTTTTTTTTGATGGTTGAAAGAGAGGGAGAGGGGCCTGGTTTTTTGATATATTTCAGGAAGGTTGCTAAGGGCCACAAATGAGAGAACTGTTAACTTGGTGACATCCCTGCAGTGTGCAACATTTTGAGAGAGGCACATTGACATATTTTTCTTTGATTAGGCAGGGAATGAATTAGGCCTATTCAACCACTCACAGACAATATCCAATTATTTCCCCTAGTCCAGTAGAAAAATCACACCATCATTTCTTGGCAGATTGTTGACAGTATTCAAGAACACATTTTCCAGAGCATGTTGGCTGGGGAATTCTGGGAGTTGACGTCCACAAGTCTTAAAGTTGCCAAGGTTGGACACCCCTGTTCTAGAGCCACATAGGCTGCAAAAAGAAGCTTAGCAGCCACACATCCTTGTCAGCCTATGAGTTGCTCACTCTCATTTTAAATCATACGTCACGTCATCAACTACTTGTTTTCCTTAACAGGCCAAGCTATTTCCTGGAATTCAAGTAAATACTGAATAAAATACTGAAACAAATATGAATATCAGTTAGTAAGACAGCACAGTAGTTAAGGCACTCAGGTAAGCCCAGAAGACCAAGAGTTCTAGTCTTGCCTTAAGTATGAAGCCAACTGAGTGACTCTGGGCCAGTAAGTTTCTCTCAACCCCAGGAAAAGGGCACTGCAAAAAAGAAAAAAAACTGCCATTAAAAGTACAGCAGTGCAGATAATAATTCTGAAGCCCTACTTAATTCTACTTAAGGGTCGTCTTCAGCTCTTGTGAATCCTTCTTAGCTGCTTCTCAGATCATGCTTGAGATTCCATAAAGCACATTTCCCTTTCACATAAAGGCAACTTCTGAGTCTCATGGTTAGCACTTCTGCACTGATTTAGAAGTGATTTGCACCAAAACAAATTTCTTGTGTGTCCAATCACACTTGGCCAATAAAGAATTCTATTCTATTCTATTTCTATTCTAGTGAGGTGCATTTGCTGGTGGAATCTTCTCATTATGATGCTTTTGCTCTTTCCAAGTTCCCTTTTGCCCAACTGGTGTTTTATATCAGCCGGCTCTTCTTTGCTTAGTTTCAACAGGCTTTCCCCTCTTGAATGCCTCCTTGATTTACTCTGAGACAGAGGTGGAATTCAAAATATCTTACTACCATTTCTGTGGCGCATGCGCGGGGGAGCATTCTATAATGGGCAATTTTAAGCATGAAAACTTACCTATCAGCACTGTTGAGTAAAACAGCTGAGGTATGCCCGTGCCTATCAGCTGAACTACAAAGGAAATATAGGACAAGAAAGGGCAGGGGTTGGGGCCAACTGCTGACTGGCACTACCGGATTGTTAGAACCGGTGTGAACCGGCAGCAATACCACCCCTGTCCTGAGAATAGTCTTCCACTATTCATGTAAGCAGTTGAATATGAAGAATTTTAAAAATTTATTTATTTATTAATAAAATTTCTATACCGCCCTTCTCCCTAGGGACTCAGGGCGGTGTATAGCCAATCTAGACCCCAAAAACAATACAAAAGTTAAAAAGAATTAAATTGGATACTGGCCGATTAATAAGAAACCCCCCCCCCTTAAAACCCTGGTTAAAATTGAGGATAATAATATGGAGACCAATTAAAACCATCTCAGCCCAGGCCGGCCTGCTCAAAGAGCCAGGTCTTCAACGCGCGCCTGAAGGCCCTCAGGTCCCTGCCGGTACGAAGTTCCGGCGGCAGAGTATTCCAGAGGGCAGGGGCCCCCACAGAGAAGGCCCTACTCCTCGGGGCCGCCAGACGACACATAGCAGCCGACGGCACCCGGAGCAGACCCTCCCTGTGTGAACGCACCGGCCTGCTGGAGATCACTGGTAGAATGGTGATACTTTTCTTATTCCTCCCCATCAAATAACCAGAACATTTCAGACTATAAAACATCTTTTACCTTGAAATGTATTCATGCAAACCTTTCCTTGCAAATTCTTATTCCCCATTTTAAAAATGATTTGTTGTTTTAATAAAACAAAATAAAGTTCCTGAAATGTTAATGGTATCTGTGACTATTTGTGTGTCTATCTTCGAGTCCTTGTTGTCTCCTAGTGATTTGCTGGGTCAGATCTCTGTCATTTTCTTGGCAAGTTTTCAGAAGTGGCTGGCCACGGTCTCCTTTCTGCGACTGAGAAAGAAGAACTGACCCAAGTTCCAAACAGCCTTGACACTTAAAGCAGTTTCTAACCTGGTACTTTAGCTACTACATCAGGGAATGACAACTTTTAAGACTTGTGAACTTCCAACTTCCAGAATTGGCTGGCTGGGAAATTCTGGGAGTTGAAGTCCATAAATCTTAAAGTTGCCAAAGTTGGACACCCCTGCACTGCACCAAACTGTCTGTCTCATTCACAAGTATAGTACAAAACATTTTGTTTTCCTCAGATACGTTCTAGGATGCATTTAGCTTTCTACATCCACATTTATTTCAGTCTGAAATCTTTATAAATCATGAATATAACCATGAAATTTTACTGGGTAATTTTTTTTAGCTGAAGAAGTCCACATGGTTCCTCTTCTTGTCCTTCCCATACATTCTATCCTGAGAGACCCATCAGTGACATAAAGAATAAAGCATATGTCTCTTTCATTGAAGAAATGGTTCTGTCTGAAAGGCAAATGTGGATATTTTGATATGTTATAGCTCTCTTCCTTCAGAACATGGCACTCTTTTCTCCAGATCTTCACTATGTCAAACTGAGGAAATTCAGCAGAACTACTGAAAGAAGTCAAGGAATTTGGCTTCTGAACTGCAATAAAACCACACACTCTACAACTTATGAGCAGGGGTGGGATTCAATTTTTTAACAACTGATTCTGTGGGCGTGGCTTAGGTGGTGGGCATGGGATTGGTGGTCATGTGACTGGATGAACATGGCTTGGTGGTCATGTTATTGGCTGGGTGTGGCCAACTCAATATCACTCACATCGAGGCATGCATCTTCTCTCCTGGCCTCTCATGACTGTGGGAATGCTGCAACAGTTGTAAGTGTGAAAAATGGTCATAAGTCACTTCTTTCATTGTAACTTTGAATGGTCCCTCCACACAAGCAAAGTACCAGCAAAGGAGGGGAAAAAAAACTCCAGAGAAGTTCCTGAGACGGGAAGTCTAGTCCTGCCAAGAATGTAATAAGGGTTAACGGAGAGGCAGTTTCTGTAAGCAACACCAGAATGTTTCCTTCCTGCCTTGCTTGCAGGATTAGGCCAATAATTTCTTCTAACAACTGGTTTTCTGAACTGCTTATGAGAATATTTGTCAATAGGCTATATTTAAAAAAACTATATATCCTTTGATTTCTTCTGTAATAATACTAAGGACCTATTTATAATAACCAAAATGTCACTACAAGAGTCAGAAAACTCAAATAAGCCACTCCAACAACTACAGAATAACAAGAGTTGAAAGGGACCTTGGAGGTCTTCTAGCCAACCCCCTACTCAAGCAGGAGACCCTATACCATTTCAGACAAATGGTCGTCCAATTTCTTCTTTAAAACCTCCATGTTAGAGCACCCACAACCATTCCACTGATTAATTGTTCTGCCAAGAAATTTCCCCTTAGTTCTAGGTTGCTTCTCTCCCTGATTAGTTTCCATCCATTGCTTCTTGCCCTGCCTTCAGGTGCTTGGGAGAATAGCTTGACCCCCTCTTCCTTGTAGCAGCCCTTTAGATATTGGAACACTGCAATCATGTCATCCCTAGTTCTTCTTTTCATTAGACTATTCACATCTTTTAGGCTCAAGTCCCCTAATCTTTTTTCTTCAACTTGTCTGCAGAGTACATAATTCAAGCTATCTGATTAAATAATTTTTGCCACCCAAAATAGGAAGAATAGCATACCTGTATAATCACAAACAGCTTTTTCTGAATAAAGGCAAGATAGCATTTTTCAATAATTATTGAAAAAAATAACATAAATACAAAAACTTTAAAAGGACAGAGCAACTCTACTTCCTCTTGAAAATCACTACACATGCAATATAGTGTACCTGTATTATCCTTCTGGGATAATTCTCGAACACTGCAAGAAAAAATGTGTAGCGATTATTTGATGTAGGACTATCCTTAAATGATTAAACAGAAACACCAGTGTAGAGCTGATGTTTAACTTAC
This sequence comes from Bungarus multicinctus, assembly GCA_023653725.1. Taxonomy (NCBI): domain Eukaryota; kingdom Metazoa; phylum Chordata; class Lepidosauria; order Squamata; family Elapidae; genus Bungarus; species Bungarus multicinctus. The sequence goes on from CM042834.1 coordinate 207,162,046, forward strand.
TCCAGAAATGAATGAAACCTGCTGGGGTTATGCAAATCATTAATTACAGATACACTTTGCCAGAACTTTAGCTGTCTTCCTGGGGAATAAATAGAATCTTTCAGCCATGCTTGTATCAATCTGCCCCAGCAATTATATTGGAAAAAATCTAATTATACTTCTATATAAAGCCCAATATTAACAATAGCAATAGCACTTACACTTATATACCATCCCACAGTGCTTTACAGCATTATCTGAATGGAGGAATGCAGGCATCATAAGAATAGGGGCACAGTAAAAGAAATGTCACATCATATAACTGGATTGGAGTATAGATCATCTACAGGAGGGATTAATGTAGTCTCTGTCGCATGCCAGTGGGAGGTTGGAGATAACCAATATAAATAAGTCCTCGACTTATAGCCCATAGTGGAGACCAAAATTTAAGTTGCTAAGCAAGACATTTGTTAAGGGAGTTTTGCCCCATTTTATGACCTTTCTTGCCACAGTTGTTAAGCGAATCACTACAGTTGTTAAGTTAGGAACAATCTGGCTTCCCCATTGACTTTGCTTGTCAGAAGGTTGCAAAAGGTGATCGCATGACCCTGGGACACTGCAACCATCAAATAGATGCCAGTGGCCAAATATCCAAATTTTGATCATGTGACCGTGAGAATGCGGCAATGACTGTGTGAGAAACGATAAGTCACTTTCTTCAGTGTTGTTGAAGCTTCGAATGATCACTAAATAAATGGTTGTAAGTTGAGTACTACTTGTAATAAAAAACAGTTGGCTTGAGACTTGTCTTCCTCTTCCAAGGCAGGTAGAACTACTGTTACTCAAGGATGCATTAACCACCATCCTTATCCAGTCTCTTGCTATCTGCCAGGTAGCTTTCACCAATGAGAACCAGGATGTAATCTGTATATGGCAGAACCAACAAAGAATCTGATCTATTTCCTTAGGATCAACAGAATCCAATGGCTTTCAGTTAACATATGGTTTTTATTGTCAATAATTTGTCCAGCAAGATTCCAATAAAGACTGAATATAAATTTTATCTTCCATGTGTTGCAAGTTTCCCATAGAGGCTGAGTCTACCCATCCTTCCCAGATCAGTCTGGATTGGCTTAAGTAGGGCTGGGTGGTAAGAGTAAGTCTTGATGCTTTGCTGCTCTTTCTCGGGTCACATCCATATTTAGACATCTATACTCTTTTATCAACTTTCCTCCAGGTGTCTTTTGTTTCTTGATCTCGTAGTGGGCCAAACTGCTGTAATTTCCTGATTGTACTTTTAGGGAACACTCACACAATTGACCAGTCTGCAGGCACTTCCTTTGCATTAATCATTGGATCCCTTTGCACGACAAAGCATTCATAGTCTGTAAGGCATACATAAAACTCATGAATACAAGCAAAATTGCTGGTTGAGTATCTTTATTATCATTGGGGGGGGGGGACATGTGAATATAGCAATTGAAATCGAACTCATTTGACTTTTTTTTTATTTAGCAAAGTGCAATTATAACCCTTACTGGCAAGTAAATTAGGATGGAAATTATAATGTGCAATGAAAAGGACTTCCCTTTTAACCATTATCTTTCACGTTGCAACACCATTAAACATTCCCACTAGACAACTGGAATTAGACCTGGAAGGGCAGTTTCCATACCTGTTTTGCTGCTCCTGCATACTTACTTGGGCATAAGAAACTCTGAATTCAGTAGGTCAGACTACAAAGGAAGCATACATATGTTTATACTTGTTGGGCTTTCATTTCTGTAGCCATTTTCTCTCTGGGTGTTCTAGCTGTTATTTTGAATACAGGGATACTAGAATGCCTGGAAGCATTTAAGCTGGAAATATGCATAGCTCTTTGTGCTTACAGCCATATAAAAAGATATTGATCAGTTGTCTTTTGGGGTTGCGAAGAGAAGAAAGGAACAGTTCTGTAACTCCAGTGTTAAGATTTCTGTGTGAACTTGCTATAGCTTTGGCATCATGGGATGCAGAATGATTGAAGGCACCAGAATGGAGATGACTTACCTCACCTATGGTCAAATTAGATAGTATATTGAAACAAGACAGTTTATTTCTTCTTTAGCAAATGGAAGAATCTCCAAGTTCTTTGAGGTGGAAGACACTGAGGACACATTTACTAGAATTGCAAATTGTAATTGTAAACCTCTTTGCCATTTTAGGCATAGCTGAAAAGTGATTAGTTTTACATAGTGCATGGAACAAGCAAGGCAAAATCTTCAGCTTTGGAACATTTGAATAGGTTACAAAACACAGAATATCACAATGACCACACTGAAGTTAATAAACCCCATAGTCATATAAAGCTGTACTTTGCATGATTATTCCACATCATTCCACTTGAAAATAATAATAAACATTTGCAGTAATTACTCTTTCCCTCACATTTAAGGCACCCTGCTTTTGCAAGTTAGGTTCTAGATCCAGACAATGAGTTGACTCTGATATGAATCGATTGAATTAGCTGTTTGCTGCATGCCCTTAGCTTTAGAAAGTGGGCAACAATTTTGATAATTTCTGCTCTCAGGGTTACAATCTAGGATAAAGGAGAAAGTTATTTGGAATACTGAGATTTACTCTTTACAAACATATGTCCTAGTTGATTTCCAGTCATAAAAACCAGCATCTATTAGGAAATCATTCAACAGAACTCTTACTTGGGAGTAAGGTAGAACATCCACCTATACATGAATGAGACTCATGTAGATTATTTTAAGGGAATGGGCAACCTGTGGCTCTTCAGAAGTTGCTAAATTTGAGTCAGACTAAGGGAGCATGGATATGTGGAGAAAATGAAAAACAAAACTAATTATCTGTGAGTGGAAGTGTTACATACTGATAATTCTAGTTCTCAAACTACAGTGGCACCAGCAAGACAGATGCATAACTAAGCTTTAATTAAAACATCCTTAATAAACCATCCCTGCTGAGCTATTTAGCTGGTATGATTTTTAGATATGCAAAAAAATCGAACAACAAAATGCTAATTTTAGCAGCAAGAAAGCTACTAAAAGTTCAGCACTAATTACAGAAATGTGATCTTTAAAATTAGTAAGTACAAGTAGACATGTGATTTTGGTTTCTAAAACTTACTGGATTTTCTCCTAAATGTAAAAGCATGCTATAGCAAGGTGGTTGCATCCTGCCACTGCTAAGATACAATATAACTAGAAAAATTAACAAATGAAATAGGGAGTTTTTAGATACCCATTTCTATGATGCAAGGAGCTGCTAAATGCAGTCCATACAATAGTCAAAATTAAAATCAAAATTTTCAAAATCATGTGAATCAATTTGTTGCTAAAAGATGCTGAAATAAAAGTTAAAAAGGAATTCCATGTCAGATTAAATATGAAAATATACAATCTTAAGATATTTGAGTTGACAATTATGAATCTGTTTCAATATGATCAAAGAATTGCTTTTCTTTCTTTCTCTCTGGAAGGATTCCCTAAACTATTTCAAGCAGTTCATTATATTCTACTTTATACAAAGTACACACTATAATTTAGTATGCATACATATGAATTTTTAAAAATTAAGAATATACAGTATTTAAAATACATGTCAATTTTTTTATAGAGGTTGGCTGGATGGGATGCATTTTTGCGAACAATTTTGCACTCTCTTTAGCTTTTGTGTGTACTGTTCTAATACACATTTTCTGCTTTATATTGGAACATTGCAAAATTCAAAGAACTAGTTTTTGAAGGGAATAGTTTAGTTCGTGCTTTGGTTTGAAAGTGCAGTTAGGTAATTTATCAGAGAAGAAACTACTCTTATATCTTTCACTTCTTGGTAACTAGAAAAGTTCTGTTTTCATTTTGAGGAGAATATATCCTTAGTGTTCCAGTGTTGAAAAAACAAGAATGTGCCTTGTATTTGAATCCATTGAAATAAGAGATGCAGTCAGCTATTGTCACTTTTTTCCACTGTAGAAATTAAAATCCAATACAGGTAGTCCTTGACATATGACCACAACTGAGCCCAAGATTTATGTTGCTAGGTTTTGCCCCATTTTATGACCTTTCTTGCCACAGTTAAGTGAATCATTGCAGTTATCACATTAGTAACATGGGTGACTTTGCTTGTCAGATCGAAAAAATTATCACCTGACCCCGGGACACTGCAACCATAAATATGAATCGATTGCTAAACACTTGAATTTTAATTACGTGTCCACAGGGATGTTGCAATGGTAATAAGTGTGAAAAATGGTCATGTCACCTTTTTCAGCATCATTGTAACTTTCAACAGTCACTAAATGAATTGTTGTAAGTCGAGGACTACATGTAATTTTAAAGGGTAAGTTCAACTCCTTACATTTTCCTATTTCACAAATCAGTCTTTTATATCAAAAGATACTAAATACCACAAGTATTTATCATGTTTTTCTACATACATTAGTCTACTTTATCAGATATACTAAGTTACAATTATCTCTCTGGAAGTAAGTGAAATAGTAAAGCAGAATAATCAACTGGCAATTCATGAAACTTTTGCACTCCAACAGCACATTTTATCTTTAAGGGATAGCATTTGCAAAATATTGGTACCAGTTATAAAAACTTTTTTTGGGTAACTCCTATCGTTTGCAAATTCTGTATAGTATTGGGATAGAAAACTAGAAGACCTAGTTCAGGTCTTGGGGACAAAGCCAGCTTGGTGACCTTGAGCTGATCATGTTCTCAGCCCTAGGAAGCGAGCAATGGCAAATCACTTCTGAAAAAAAAAATGCCAAAGAAAACTGCAGGGACTTGTCCAGGCAATCTCCAAGAATCGGGTATGATTGAATGAAATAATAATAAATCGATATTGCACATCTTATGAGTCAACAGCAGTGAAAGTTCAGCACTGGTAAAATGCTTATCCCAGGAAGCTCTGCTTACACATCATTTTTGAAGCATGCACTGCCTTTTCTTTTTCTCAGAACCCCTGAAAACTCAAATGCTAAGGTTACTTTCTTAGATTTGATACTCAAAGTTCCTTCAAAGATTTTCTGACTTCAGAAAAGAAAAAGCATGCTGATTTTATATAATGCTTTCACCAATGTAAACTCTCTGCAGCAATCCTTCAATACTAGAGGGCTAATAGGCACATCATAAATTGCCCAGTGACTTCATTATTCCAAACAGAAGTCTATAATATTTATAATACTAAAGATACTTTCCCCCCTTTTCTTTGACAAAGCCACAATAAAATTAGAAGGATTCAGCCTTTTTACAAGTTTCTCTCACTCTTTAACATCTAACATTAATTGCTGTTTATATCAAACACCCTCCAAGTCAAAATGTATTTCATCAGTAGAGTAAATCTTCATTTCCAGAAGGAATTTTGACTCATGGGATGACTAAATGGAGCCTGAGGTTTGTGTAAAACTGGAACAGAAAAAAGGTCTTTTCTTTGTAATTTGAACTTAAGTAGGCAATATATTTTAAAAAATACATTAACATTACATACCGTAAAAATTGCTTTTCCGTTTCTTTGTTCAAATCATTAGGAATTAACCAAGCTATAAAATAGTTACGTCCATAGTTAGTGAATCATCAAGGGCTGCAATTATGGCTAGAGAATTGCTGCCAAAATGTCAACTAGAAAAATGCCAACTGGATAAGTATGTAGAACGTAAGACAGTTCCCCTTTCAGTCATACCGATACAGCTGTTTTTGAATTTCTATTAGGTATCTATATATTCCTGCTTATAGGCTTTGCTCACCTGACTAGGTCATCTTTGAACGTGGAAACAATAATTTAAAAATTCAGCAAGGAGAGAAACAGATATACTATTAAATCCCAATTAGAAACCAATAAAGCTTGAACAATAAATTGCGACCACCTCTTCACCACCAGCAGAGCATTCGTTATTCAATTAGTTTCCATGCCAATGAACCATCACAAAAGGAACTATATCCCTCTGTACATGATTTTATTATTTACATAATACAATATAGCATAGATGCTGGGTAGCATGATTATGTGCAATACATAAATATGAACTATCTGTACACATTTGTTTATCTAATAACTCAACTGAGGACAAAATTTAAAGCAAAGACCTGATGCTTTTAATGAAGAAAACTAAGACTGAACACTGCAATAGAAATCAGAAGTAGTGCCCTATGTATACACAACTATTTACAAATGAGAACAGGCATTACCACTATACTACTCTAAACTGTACTTGTTTATATAAAAAACACAAGTTTCATACATCACAAAAAACCCTTCCATTATAACACAGAAGTGATATTACCAGACAAGCATCAGTGAAGTATACTGCCTTTTCTAGAGTTGTTATTGTACAATGCTGTAGATAATGCAGCCCATGCAATACACCCAAGAACACTACAGTCCTACACCCAAATACTATTAAAATGATAAAAGCAGCCCCTCAGAGTGGTTCCAGGTACCACTTAAGTGTACAGCAGCCATATTGGGTATGATTTCTCCATGCAAAAGGGTGCAATCTCACTACATTTGGAAACTATAAAAAATTAAAAGGCTAACCTTCTTTTCAAACCAGAACACATTCAACTTAAGATGCATATGAAAAACTTAAAGGCTTGAATACATTTGCAAACTTAGGTTCATCGGATGCAGGTGCTTATCTGAAAGAGCTGCTGTGATTAACTTTTATCAAAAATGTAGCCTTTATTTTGTAAACTGAAATCAATTCTTGTTGCATTGTGCTACACAATGTATTTAGCTACTTAAGAGTAAGAAGCAGACAAGTCTTTTGTTGTAGACTAGTTCATAAAATTCTGAAGTTTCCTTCAGGAACTAGTTTTTAACAGTTGAACAATTTTTATCACTTCCAAAGATTACATCCTCTAGGAGGTAATCTTAAACTGCAGTTTATGGCACCTGAACACCCATTTCCATTTAGAAACTGGCTCCTCTGCAGTTCAGCCTTAAAACAATGAAGTGTGGAAATTAAAGATGATTACAGTTAACTATGGTAAAAGTAGATTCATTTTTCTTGGTGTATCATTTAATCAAACAGGCATATTAGCACTATCCAAGGATGATATACCTCTATCAACAATCCCAAAAGGCAAATCTGCTGCAAACATGCAGATTTTATGCATCTGTTTGGCACATGTGAACTAGACAACTCTGTCCTTTGCGCATGTCTGTTTTCCAATGCAGGTCTTACTCTTTCATTCATTTGGGGGAGAGCATGTATACATTTTAAAGGGCTGTATCTATCCAATTCTGCCTGTAACACCCACAATATCCTAAAATATCAATCAATAAGACAAACTAAAGTAAAACTCTGGAGAACATCAAAGGAAAATGGCCATGCACCTGCTCTTTAATGTTTTCCTAGGATATTTTAAAATAAAAACAAGGGAAGTCAGTCTTTGCACCAAGTAGGTTAGTTTATATTCTCTGGATTTTTTCAGCCACAACAACTGGATTCTCTTTCCTGATTTTTGCTGCAGCTTCTGCTTTGTAATCATATGGACAGTTGTGCTTGTCAGAATAACGGTGAAGTCCACAAAACAGATTTCCACATCGGCAGTCAAATCCTGAAACACAGAAATAGTACCTCGAAGTAAATTATGGTGAAATCTTATAACTATGGCATTATCTTTCTAAGCAATTCATCTAACCTCTAAGAATGTTTGTCTTGTTTGAAAGACTTTTAAATGTTTCCCAAATACATTCTTTTAAAGCAAGGAGCTGGACAAAACGAGCTTCAGTATCTTACCTGTGAGTCCAACCTTCTTTCTGCACATAAAACATCTGTTCTTCTTTGGTTTGGGCATTTCAGGTGTTTTCTCTTCATTCTGAGATGTATTAGGTTGAGTAACTGAAGGACTTGGTTGGGTAACCACTAAAAGAACAACAGAAATTGGTTAAATATACATATCTGCTTTAATCTGAACTTTCATCTCCATCACATTTTCACATGTTCCATTGTTAAATAGGATATACAAAATATCCCTATTTAAGTTTGATATTTGAACTTGAAATGAAAAGTTTCCAGCATTTCAATGTGAAACGAAAGACTAGTATGCCAGAACTTTGAGACTGAAACAAAAATGTTCTGAATTTTCTGCCCCCTAAGCAAAACTTGGCTGTTAAAATTATGTTGTTTTGAGTGCTAAAACATTTAGTATCTATTATTTTGCCAAAATATGTATTATCAAGTACTGTAGCAGGACCGGTTTCATCCATGCTATCAGGTGTGTGATGCAGGAATGAAAAGAAAAAGTGATTACCTAAACATAGGATGAAACTGCTATTATTGAGCACTAATCACTGACTTGTCTAGGTCAGACAGGTGCTGTCTCTATGTTTAGAATAAGTTATGGATCTGTTTTGCAGTTGCTTGTGCAATTATTATCGGTGCAAAAAGGTGCACATGCATTGAATGTATTATGCAACTATTATCTATGTAGTTGAATTTTTCTGCCTCTTGATGCAAGAGTGGTGTTTTATTGTTGTGGTTCTAATGCAATTACTATTAAACTGCAAAAAAGAGGATTAAAAAATCCACAATTAAACTGCTGTCAATATTGGGTGCTATGAAGATTTGGGAACTGTTTTTCAATCTGCTTCCCACTCAAAGAATTGACTTGTAGAAAATAGCCAGACCATCCATGGAATAGTCAGATCAGCATGATCCAGGGGAAAAAACAGAATGCTTCTGAGTTCCTTGATCTCAGATATTAAGAAAACCACCCTCCTCTTTACCATTTGTTTTTATTTGGGCAATAGCAAGACAGCACCCTGAAATCAATACCCCATCTATCTTTGTCATATCAAGAAAAAATTGATTTGAAGCAGTGGAACATTTGCTGGAGTTGTTTCATGGACAATGTTAATATTGAAACAATTATTTCTATAAAATTATTTGGTGAAAAATATTCTTGAACATGTTGGGTGTACAACCAGTCTTGTTGTTTTTCTTCTCTTTCCCATTTCTCTTTTTAAAACTATTTTGAGGAATATTTATATAATGAGTTGTTTTAATATTTTGAACAATTTGAAACAATTTTGTAATAAATGAGTACAACTACTATGGAAATCGAATAACTTTTTCCAACACTGAGCTTTATCAAAGGCACAAGGATTCAGAACCATGACATTTGCTGGCAATGACTTAACCAGTGGATTCAGAATTCTGCAGTCTAGCAATACATGTTGGGGGATGAGAAAACAGGTGTGTAGAATCCTTCAAATATTATTTAACTCCAACTTTATCAACCCCAATCAGGACATTCAATAATGGAGGGAAAGGAGACTTGGATTATTTGGAAAGCTAACGTTTTTCTAGTTCTCACACATACAATAATATTTATTAGTTATTACAGCATTTTAATTTCTACTTATGCCACCTTTTTAGAAAAATATTTTTACTGAAAATAAATACTTTGAAGCAGCTTTTTCCTCCACCACTGTTTCACATAGCAATTGCAATAGCTTGCACTCACTCAGAATAAACAGGAAGGCACCTGAAAATGTGTATGTAAGTTATAGAGATGTTGCTATCATTTCAATATAGAGCTAGGATGAGTGCAGGCATATAATCAATTGTACGGTTAGAGACTCCTTTGCCACTTTCCAGGCAGAGATCAATTATCTCCTTCACTTACGGTATTGCCTACATAACAAAGTTCATTTTATTGAGCTAACTGAAATATGCATTAAATGCCCACAGGGTGACATATACTGATATAATTTAAATGTTGAATTAAAAACAGCCACTGTGCTGTCATTGTAATAGTTTTTAATGATGTAGAAATGTTTCACATATAATTATATAAAGTTATGTCAAATCATTCTAAAATTTTGAGCTAAGATGATTGGGTATTAAAAAATTTATTTCCTTTTTAAGAAAGGGCGCAATTGCATACCTATTGTCAATAGGTATGCATGTGAGCTGCTTTTTACCTCAAAGTTACTTTGTTTCATATCCAACTCTAATTCACCTTATGATCAAGTACACCAAGGATGACACTATTGGGAAAAATCTTTAGATGTTTCAATTATTAAATATGTAAGATCAAAATATTGCAGAAAAATATGACTCAACTAGCACAAATAGTGCTAAGAAATCATGAGAATCATAATTCAAAGTATTGAGAGAGCACAAACTTCAAATGAATAAAATAAGTATGTCCAAATTAACCATCCATTTAATATTAATGAATATAAACAATGTGGTAAGTTATATCAGTACATAATTCATGCAAATCATCTAATGCACAATCAATTTCAGCTGGTGTGTAAGTTATAATCTAAGGAGGAAAAATGTGTTGTTGCTTAGAACATGGTGTGTGTGCAAATTTTAATTAACCTTTATTTACAGATATAAAGTGAGTTAATTAAATTTATATCTAACTTGTTTTATATCTAAAATACATTGCATAGGCCATAAAATTATGAATGCATTGATTATCTTAAAATGTTGTTATAAACAGGCTATTATCTAAACATGAAGGATTTCTTTATTTTTAAGAAACATATTGGTATTAATGTTCAAGTAAAAAGCCTAAATGTATTTCTCACTTTATCTTCCACTTATGCCAAGTAATCATATAAAGTACTAATTTTTAGAACTTGAGAAAAGGAAAAGGCTCAGAATATACTTTTTGTGGACTTCTGAATACAGATAGTCCTCAACTTCCAACCATAATCAAGTCCCAAATTTTTGTTGTTAAGTGATATAGTTGTGAATTTTGCCCTATGGTAAGACCTTTCTTGCCATAGTTAAGTGAATCATTGCAGCTGTTATGTTAGCAACACTGTTAAGTGAATCTGGCTTCCCCATTGACTTTCCTTATAAGAAAGTCATAAAGCCTAGAAAATCACAACTGTCATAAATATGAGTCAGTTGCCAGGCATCTGAATTTTGATTATATGTCCATGGGAATGCTGCAATACTCATGTAAAACAATAGACATAAGTCACTTTTCAAGGACTATCTGTATATATTTTTGCCTATGCTGAGATATATCTATATTTTTATGTAGTTGTTTCCCCTTCTATCATATCTAATAATGTTATGTGAAACTTTCCCATATTATAAGATTCCTTTAAAACACTATTTAAGCAGTCAAGGAATTTCTTCCCATTATTGAATTTCTAGCTAAAGTTTCTGCATCAAGTTATTGCAATACTTTCCCTTCAAGCTATATTCAATTTAGTGCATTTAAAAAGGTTTTTTCACACCATAGATTAAATAAAACATTTGCTGCAGAAAGTTTACTCTAACAATACTATTTACCATGATGATGATAAAGAATGAATTATTAAAATGAGCTTTGATAAAAACATTCGATGACCCACTTAAAAAACTGATTAAAGAGCAGAGTATGGATATGAAAATGAATACATATGTATGATTGAACGTAAGTTTGCTGATATTACAAATGAACTTTTAGAACTTGTCAAAATTTGTAATGTAACCATAGTAGAAGATGTACTCAGTTCTAAAATACAGTAAGCATTTTGCATGGGGTTTTTAGTGTATTTGACTACTGAATTTATTAGCTATTGATGTGACTAGCAAATTTAATCATTTTTATAGGAAGAAAATTCAATGATTTAAGAATAACATTGTGGTAGTTTCATGCATGCTTTTTTCCTTAAATATGTAGGGTAAAAATAAAGTTTCCTTTGAACTGAACGTGACCCTGTGACAATATATTCTTCTTGGTTACTATTTGCAAGTGGTTTGCCCCTTTCTTCTTCCAATACCCCTCACCCCCATACCACCCCTTTGGACTTGGTACTCTAGGCTACAACCCTGGGATTTCCTGGTGCCTCTCATCCAAGTCCTAACCAAGTCCTACTTAGCTTTCTGAGATCCACCACAATTGGCTAGATTGCTGCCTCATAGCTGGGCTAACTGTGTAAGAAGTGTTCAAATATCAAATATTATAATTTTCTTCCTTGATTATAGATGTTTAAACGTGCCAGGTCCCACTGTACTAACTGCACTGAAGTCACTTTTAAAGAGGCATACCTGGCTCTGTTGTCTCTGTTTTCGGAATTATTTTCTCCTCTCTTGAAATGCTCATTTCTGTCATTTGCTGTGTTACAGGCAAGGCGGCAGCAGGCACATTTCTGCTTGCATTCAGTAAAATGAAAGCAATTTGTTAGTGCTATTACGAAGACTGGAATTTTTATAAAGCTAAGATTTTTAACAACTTCAGCTCTTTTTGGTAACTGAATTACTGAACCCACTGATAATAAATTCTGACAACAAATTATTAACAACTGACCTTAAAATCTATTCTTATAGTATCCAAGATATTATTATAAACGTTTCATCATTATAATTCTCAGATTAATTGCAAAAATAGACTAAGCATTACCTCTATTAAGTATAATAGAATCTAATGCAATTATAGAACAAAAACATTTTAAGTAATTTCAAGCTCAATTTTATTTAACAGCTTTGTTTTACCTTGATTTCTCTGATGTGCTGCCAGCAGCACCTTCACAGTTGTTTAAACTAGTATCTGCTCTCTGTACAGATGTAGAATCTGAGGTAGGGTTATTGGAACCACCTGATGTTCCTGGGTAGTTAAAAAAAGGAATATAACAAATACATTAGAATGTTTAAGCAAATAAAATGGTTGTTATTAAATGCTTCCAGGTCTTTCTAACTATAGGGAATGAATCCAGATTTAACAAAAATATTTCAAAGTTTGGAAAGGCATGGTGTAATATTCATTCCAGCCATTTTGGAAATGTATTGACATCTAGTATTTTCATTTTTATTGCTCCAAAACATACCCATTGGACTGATTCGGCCACTATTTTGCTGTCTCTGAAGATGTTCTTTATAGCAGACGGAACACATTCCATTAGTTCTAGGATTCCCATAAAATCCACATCCTGTGCTACACAGCATGGGTCCTGGGGTCTGGTTGGTTTCCTGAGCCATCTTGTGCTGTAAACAGAGCAAAAGGATATTTAATTAGGAGCTGTTCTACATTCATAATTCACATACAACTGCTATTACAAATGCCAGCACAGCACAATTAGCTTTCTGCATAAACAAAGAATGTATATCATGAAATGGCACATCATGGCAGATCATCATAAACAGGGAAGGGACAGGACTGGTGAAAATGTATACATTTGAAAACTGTAAGTTGTGAAGAATAAACAATCTTCCATCTTTTCTGTCCAAAGGCAGGTGGATGGAGAAATTACTAGATACTCTCAATTGTTAAAGCTGTGAGTTAAGCTAAAAGAAAATAATCTGCTTATCATTTGATTCTTTCAGCCTAAAGCCATTTGCAGTTCAGCCCTCACCCAGGAAATTCTTTTTCTATAAATGGGAATGCTGCTTGCATCCTAAAAAACCAAAAATAAGTGGAATGTGCAGATGCATATGGCTTACCCATATGGCATAATCACCCAGATTTGCCTTTAACTGCATATTCAACTGACAATCATGTTGTTTACTGAAGTCCAAAGTTCCTGAGCTACTAAATGAATTTCAGATTGCTTTTATAGAAGTTTATATTGAATTGGGAAGGAAGAGTGGAGTTTATGCAAATAATATTAAGATGCACAGTCCTGCTTTATAGCATGAGCACTGCATTAACAAAAACACCGCCACAATCCTATAAACAAACTGAAATGTTTTGCAAGACTAATATTGTTTATTAACATTTCTGTATCATTTATGAATAGGGAATGTGAGATATATTATAAAATCTGGAACATAAGGCTATTATTATGTGTACGTATAGGTATGAAGTTTGCTTTCTTATAGCTATTTTTACTCTTATTAGAAATCCAAAACAAAACTTGACAGGTTACATTTATCCTTGCCCCAAGTAATTAAAAAAAGGCAAAGACACTCAGTATATCAAAATATACATATTTTAAAATACATGTTTGAAAAAGTGGAAGAAAATATCTATTAGCCTTCCAAAGTAGATTTCCTTCTTTACAAATAGATTTCCAACCACCATTAAAACATTCAGGCTGTAGCTTTAAACAATGCATGAAACAAAATGTAATCTGCTTTGTAAATCAACTATAAAATAGATACAATTTAAATTAGGCACACTAGATATCAAGTAACTTAATACTAGCCTACTCAATCCAATATATTTAGTACTGCATCTTTGTAAAAACATAGCCTCCTTCCATATGATGCCATTTCAGTTCAAATTATAAAAACAAAAGGACAAATATTAAAAAAATGGGGAATGGGGCAATGAAATAAAAGTTAAAACTGATGCTAAATGAAATAAATAGTTTTGATTTTCAGATAGCTTCCAAGTAGCATTTGGCTTGGGATTTATAATCTCATGTTATTGAATATGCTTTATACCTTTAGTCTAACTAGAATGCTGATTTCTAATACCACCTCATGTGTGTCCTCTAGCTTTAGTTTTTCCTCAGAAGCTAAGGTCACATGGGGGAGCGCATTAGCTTCCGCTTGTCACAAGGCTGCAATGTGACAAGCTGAGCTAGAAGCTCAGATAAAACCCTGTCAACAGGGGCCTCTGAAATCAGTTTCTATTTTTATCTCAAAAGCTGCCTAGTTCCAGTGCAGCTCACAAAATTAAAACAGTAAAATAGTTAAAAGGGGAAAAAACTCAATTATAGGGCAATTCATACTATTGTTAAAGAAAAAAAAAGGGTAAGGCCAATAATTAGAGAATTTGTCAAACTAATTTAGATAGTGGTATAAGCAATTGTTCTGCCCTCCCTACATACATGGGCTATAAAAATCAGATGGTTGCTTTATTTTTTTCCTAAGTTTGGTTCCTGCTGTCCAACTAAAAGTGACACGTTGTAAAACAAGCATGCTCTTTGTTCAACCTAACTTTCAATTATCTACAGGAACTCCCATCAATGCTTGTTCTAAAACTCCACCGGACAGAGTGGGCTAGTAGTAGTATGAAAGGAAGAGTTGCATATCCCATGTTTAAAAATTCAGTAAAACAAAAAGTGCTTTAAAAAGTTACTCTTATCACAAGGAAGTGACAGAGTGAACTCAACAGCCGTCGGTGGATTGCTTAACATCGAAAAACATGGAACTTCTTAGGTAAAGAGGAAAAACCGTGATTACTAATTCAGTATTACACCCACAGAAATTGCATCACTTATGGCACGCAACTGCCCAGCTCGTCTACACGCATTTAACTTTGCAAAGCAACAAGGGGGTTCAACTCGGGAAGCCCTGGAAAGAAGGGCGCCTCCAGGCAAACCCTGAAGAGGACCAGAAAACAAGGAGCCAGGGATTTTTTCTTTAGTGGCACAATGGATACTGGCCAAGTCGGAGGAAACAAAGGAGAAGCGGCTGCCAGTAATTCAGCGCTTCGAGGGGCGGCGGGGAAGGGGGGCAGAGACAGGCAGCGGATAAAAGGAAAGCGGAGCCGCTCTCGGGCGCCAAGGACTCCGGGACGCCAAACGCGCCGACACCCCCCCCCCCCAAAAAAAAAAAAACAAGAAAAAAAAGACGAGAGAAAATGGCAGGCGACGATGACGGCCAGGGCGGACTCTCCTGGTTAAGCTACCAGGAGGGGATGGGTAAAGCAGCTGGGAAGAGGCAGGGGCTTCGCTCTGGCCCGCCGTTTCCCCCCACCTCCCTCCCTCTCTCTCCAAGCCACATCCACCCAGCTGATAAACACATACCGAGGCCTGAGGGGCCTCGTGAAAGAAAACCACTGAGTCATAGCAAGGCCGAGCCAGCCCGGGAAAAACCAAGCGGTCGTCCCCACAGCGCACCAACGATCTCCCCAGCCCACCCCCACGGCTCCCAAAGGCCGTTTCGGCCCGGAGGAGAAAGGGACGGGAGTGTGAAAGGCGGGTGTGGGAGAAGAAGGAAGGCGGTAAGGGCAGGAGAGGAAGGCTTCGCTCCCTCCCCGCGCCGCCGGCAAGCCGAGGAAGCCCATTGTCTCCCTTCCAGTTTCTTTGTTTCCCCTTTCCGCCGCTTTTTCTTCTTCTCCCTTTTCAGCGACTTTGCCCTCCCGCCTCCTCGCCAGCCGACACCGAGCGACGGGCAGAGGAGAAAGAAAGAGCAACCATATTTTTCTCAGTTTCTCTCGCCATCCTCCCCGCCCGCCCCGAAGCCACGCAAACAAGCGGCCCTTTTGTCCTCCTCCCCTGCCCCGCCGTCCTCCTTTGGCCAAACAAAGCGAAAAGGCTTTTTCCCCCTCCTCAGTTTTCGCGGCTCGCAACACGGAAGGCGAGACCCCCCCTTTCTAATCCAAGCGCCCCCCGCCTCTTCCCGCTCCTCTGTGGAGGCGAGACGGAGAACGACGCCCCCTTCTCATCTCCCACCACCCCCCCGCCCGTTCCGCACCTGGAACGAAAGGCTTTTCCTCCGCCACTCACCCTCGTTCCGCGTCCCAGATACTTCGACTTGCAAGAGAAGAGCCGAAAGAGAGACGGGGAGACGCCGCCGCTGTTTGGGGCTTTAGCGGGAAGGATCCCCCGGAGCTGCAGCAGCAGCAACCGCCGCCGCCGCTGCTGCCGCCGCTTCTTTCCTTTGTTCCAAGAAGAGGAGGAGGAGGAGTTGCTGGTGCCGCTGCGCGGAGCTAGACACGGGGAGGGAGGGGGGAGGCCGAAGATGGTTCCTCGTCGTCGCGCGCTGGTGATAATGGCGGCGGTAAAGCCGCCGCTGTCGCGAGCCTCCGGGCCTTTGATGAAACCTCCCGCGCGCACAAACCGTCTCTTGAGCGTGGAGGAAGAGCGCGCGCGCGCGGGCAGCCCCAGTCGCTCCGGGTGAAGAAAAAGTAGGCGGCCGCCGGGCTCTTAATGCGCTGACTGGCGCGGGCGCGCTGGCTGTGTCCTGATGGGAGTCACTCACGATGGGCGAGGGGGAGGAGCAGAAAGGAGGAAGGGCGGCCTGATACGTCACCATTCCAAGCCCTCCCTCGCTCTTCTCTTCCCCCTCGCCTTCCCTTCCTCTTTCCTCCCTCCCGCGCACATTGGGGGAAAAAAAAGCGGTTAGCCAAAGGAGGGGCTGGAGACGTGTACACGAGCGACGGCGCAAGCGCCTCCTCATAGTTCACAGTCAGTGTCAACGTCACCGTCATTCTCCTTTCCACGCCCCCCTCGCTCTCTGAAGCGCGCCCAAGTGAGAGGAGGCGGAGGGGTTGGGAAGGAAGGAGGAAGGGCGTGGGGAAGCCGCTTGGGCTCGGATCTGAAAAAACACGCCGAGAGGGGAGGGATTAAAAGCTGATCCGGCGGCGAGGTGTTGCTCGCTTTTAACCTGGGGTTACGACGTTAGCGGGCCATTTCTTCGCGTTTCGAATGCGCTCTGAAATCAAAACACAAAAGATTGGCTTGTGCGTATCAAAGCCGGATATGTTGCATGTTCCCTTAGCGATTATTGGGAAATAGAACCACAAAGAAAAATGAGGAAAGTCTTCAAATTGTAAGCCTATCCGGACTAATTTTTAGATCTTCTTCGTCTCCTCTTTGAAGTGTATTTCTGGCCTGGTGAAGAAGTCTCAGTTGCTCAAAACCCTGCACATTTTTAATCTCATTTTTTTTAAATGGTCCTAATAAAAGATAGGGCTAAGCCACAGATTTGGGGTGGGTGGGGTTGTTTTGTTTTTCAGTACCCAACATAGTTATGGTCATTTTTATTGATCTAATAGCTTATGAACTATCCTATTAATTAACAGTTAGTTGTATTTTAAATTAATGCATTTAAATCTTGTCAAGTGCTTAAGAGTTCTGTTAACACAACATTGTTCTCTCATATTTACAGGTTAAGAAGAAAGGAATAACTGCTCAACCCTTAATTTATAATTAAGAAAGCCAGTTTGGCATAAGAATTAAGATACCATATTAGAAATCAGGAGACTGAATTCTAGTCTCTCTTTAGGCATGAAAGCTGGATGAGTGACTTTGAAGAATTTCAAATTTTGTAGCATCTAAATCCTTTGTGTGCTCTCCTCCCTTCATGGAGATTTAGTTACATCCACAGGACTGTTACTGTTCTGCAACACAACAGGACAGACACAGACTTCAGAGGATAATTAGGACTGCAGAAAAAACAATTACTACCCACCTGCCTTCAATCGAGGATCTGTATACTGCATGAGTCAAAAAGAGGGCTGTGAAATACCCCTCACATCCCAGACAAACTGTTTCAACTCCTTCCCTCAAAACCATGCTATAGAGCAGTAGTTCTTAACCTTTTTGAAAGAATCGCCCCCTTGAACCATTGAGGAAGTTATCATCGCCCCCCTCCCCCAACATAACCTCTCAATCACAACACAGGGAAATAATTCTTCAATTTATGCAAACACGTTTTTGGTTTTCTTTAAAATTGTCATCAGGACATATCGATGCAAATAATTTATTTCCAGTCTTTTCCCCATATTTCAACTGTGAAAAATTCTGATGCCACCCATCACTTTACTCCCAAACTTCATGATACATGTATTTCATTATTATCTTATTTATTCAAGACACTTAAACGCAATGACCACTGAAAACAAAATTCAATTGCAAGAAAATGAAATGCCCGAAAAAACCAGTAACATTTAATGATTTAATTACAAGTGAATTTTGTCTTCGTGCAAAAAGATGCAAAAAGAAATATAAAAAGGGCATAAGAACAAACCACAATGCAGGAACTAAGAATTTCAAGATGAAAACTGAAACTAAATTAAGATTCGAGGAAAATACATATTCATGCACACTGTAAAAAGGGTTAAAAAGACACAAAATTTTTACAGAAGGAAAGCAACAAAAATCAGAGCGACAAATTTAATGGGTAGAGTGATAGAGGCTGCTGCGCAATGTGCATGAAGATGAGCGACGCGTATTCACATATGTACAGCGTTCTGTACTGAAGCTAGCTGGAGGAACATTTTAAAACAATTCAATCCACTAATAGTGAGCGATCTGATGTTTTTGAATGAAAGATATACAGCGGTTCACTGTATGAAAAAATTCTCAAAAGCGTCCCCAAAACTTCCGCTCCATTGCCCTCATATCGCCCCCCCTTCTGTTCCTTCACCCCCGCGTCGCCCCTTTTTGTTCCATCACCCCCCTGAAAAATGAAATCACCCCCTGGGGGCAATATTGCCCAGGTTAAGAACCACTATTATAGAGCACTGCACACCAGAACAACTAGACACAAGAACAGTTTTTCCCCGAAAGCAATCGCTCTGCTAAACAAATAATTCCCTCAACACTGTTCAACTATTACAAAGTCTGCACTATTATTCCTGCTAATCTTCTCATCACTCCTTATCAACCATCCCCTCCCAATTGCGATTGTAGGACTGTAACTTTGTCCC
The DNA here is from genome assembly GCA_023653725.1 of Bungarus multicinctus. Taxonomy (NCBI): domain Eukaryota; kingdom Metazoa; phylum Chordata; class Lepidosauria; order Squamata; family Elapidae; genus Bungarus; species Bungarus multicinctus. The sequence continues at coordinate 207,181,320 of CM042834.1, forward strand.
TTGTATCCTTACGATTTATACTGATTGTTTCCTAGTATGATTTGATTGTTGATTGTACCCTATGACTATCATTAAGTGTTGTACGTTATGATTCTTGATTCTTAACGAATGTATCTTTATGTATACTGAGAATATTTATACCAAGACAAATTCCTTGTGTGTCCAATCACACTTGGCCAATAAAGTATTCTATTCTATGAAATAATCTAGGAATTATGCTTGTGCAACACTACTGCTTAGTGTGGTGGTTTCTCATCAGGTGGAATGAATGCCTTTTTCCTCCTAAACATAGATGGAGAAAGAGAGCATTCTAGTAAATGGATGAATTCTTAACGCATCTTGGTTCTTTCTGTTCTGTGTTACTTTATAGTAACGTATGGATAAAAGAGAATTATTATAAATTACTAAAAACATTTCCATTTTGCAATTTTTTTTGTGTGAGGATAAAAGAATTAGTATGAATTACTAAAAACATTTCCATTTTGCAATTTTTTTGTGTGTGAGGTGCTAATACTGTATTTATGAGAAATATTTTGTGATGTAGTGAAATGGTTTATCATGAATATATACTACATGGCAGAAAAGGATTGTCTGACTTTACCCCAAAGGAAGCCTCATGGGTCTTATTAAATCATTTGGTTTCTGGATTTTATGATTGACTAGAAGCTATGACTTTTATCCTACTTGGCTTGAAAGCAGTGGTCATTATCACATGATACAGCTCCTTTTTAAAGCAAGACCTTTTTCTCAAATGGGACAAGTTGAAAGTAGTGCCAAGGTTATTTTGCAGAGTCTCAAAATAATTCCAACTTTTTCAGTGTGTTGGCCTCCCCACTGTTGCAATGAATATTTGGCCTGACAAATCCCACATTCCTTAACTTAAGTAAGCTCATACGTGGCTCTTTCACTCACTCGTTGGGCATTTTTACAGAATGGGGCACCTTTCATTAAATTATGATAAGAAAATCATTTCCAGAGGATAGGCCAGCTGAAGTCACTACAAATGAGAACTGTTCTGTAGTGTCCATGTTCAGATTGAATAATTGGTAAAACCTAGAAATCTAAAGATTTGGGATTCAAAAATGTCACCAAATGACTAAAAGGTGCTATTATATAGTTATCATTGCTGTCCTCCCCCTGAGTTTGTCCTCCACTCATTTTCTCCTGAAAACATATTCAGACTTGAAATTTTTAAAGTCAATAGTCTGTTATATGTTTACACAAAGATTGCATTTAGCTAAGTAGTATTTCTCAGTAAATAGACAATCTATGGTTGTATTTGCCTTTCATTACTATTCATCTTTACATAATAATTCTCTACGATTTCTTTAACATCCTACATATCAGAATCAATACTATCAAAAATGTATATCTTATAATTTTAGCTTTTTATGTTACAGTACTCTAATAAAGATAAGAAATGCTGGGAATGGCTGCAGTTGATGCAAATAAATGTTCACAGGCCACTGTGTTTTCATTCATTCAGAATTCAAAGAGCACAAAATGTTTTACGGCCATCAGTGAGAATGACATAAGCAATGAAACAAATACTACGAATCAGTTATGCAGCACAATCTATTTCCTTTATCTTAAACAGCTGTCTGGATTACAGCTTTGTTTCTTCCTAGAAGCTCGTCAATAGGATTATAGTTAGATAAACCATTTGCTTTCCACGTTGGCTAGAAGTTACAAAGTAATGTCAAAGACGATTTCTAAGCTGTCACTTTATCTTTTGTTTGTTACTTGTTTCATTCATTGCAATGATTTCTGCTGTCAAAAAGAAATGTTGCCTTGGTGTTTAAAAATAGCCTGGAATTGGTGAAGCTATAACTTTAAAAAAAATTTTTTTTTTTGCAAGTCAGCTTTTTTCATAGGCTTATTTTTTTTCTCTTTGGGCTTCAACCATAAGGCAAAGATTGATCTATTGTAGTTATTCTAACATTTAAGATCAAAATGTACATTGTTGGAGTGTATGTTGTAACCACTACTGTAAGTCATCTATAGTTATGAGTTCTACTCATGAGCTCAAAAAGACATGTTTCTAAGCCTGAACTTTCTAAAATGATTCCTAGAACTTTGGAAAATATCTTGCATTTATTAGAGTAATTAACTACATATGGTCTTTGGCTTACAACCACAATTGAACCCCAAATTTTGTTGCCAAGCAAGACAGTTGTTAAGTAGCCATTGCGCCATTTTATTTTATTTATTCTTGCCACAATTATTTGGTGAATCATTACAGTTACCTTAGTAACACAGTTGTTAGATGAATCTGGCTTCCCCACTGACTTTGCTTGTCAAAAGTTCGCAGATGATCACATGACCCTGGGACTCTGCAACCCTTAGGAGCCAGTTGGTTGGTTGCCAAGTATCCAAATTTTGATCACATAACCATGGGGATGCTTATTTTTTATAAGTGAAAAATGATCACAAGTCACATTTTTCAGTGCCATTACTTTGAACGGTCACTAAACAAATTATTGTAAGTTGAGGACTACCTGCATTGCTGTTCAAATTTTATAGGAAGCAGCTTACTTTATGCAACTGCTCATTGCTCAATATAACATGATCAATTCAAGTTACCTAATCAACCAATCCCTTCATACACTATAAGTGTGTAGCAGATAGAGAGATTTTACTTAAGTTCTCCCTTGATCAATGGCTCTTATTGAGATTTCTTTGTTCTTCTAGTCTCCTCTGTCTTGAAAGCTTCATTATATAATTTTATGACTTCTGTATCATTTTGAGCTTTATCCTTCCTGTACAAGAAAAAAGCAGCTTGAATAGGAGACTTTGTTAACATGGAATACTGTACTAAAAGAACATTTGTTTCAGATGCTGTTGTTAGAAGCTTCAGTTTAGAGAGCTGGAGGATCTAATTTTAAAATTCATTTTAAGCTGAAGATCTCTGCTCAGAATTGTAATTTTAAATTTATTTATGGGGCTTATAGGCTGCTTCAATTAACTGACTCTTGAGAGGCACATAACTCCCCAAATCTGTAATTAGTGGTAAAATAAATACATAAGGATTATAGAGTTCATTGTATTTATTTATATTCCTTTACAAAGGGGAAAGGAGGTTTCCATTGATTTTAGCAGACTAAGGATGGGAAGTACTTCATTCACCTGGGCTCTCCTTGATCTCTTTGTGGCCTTTGATACTATCGATGATATTCTTCTGGTCTGCTTAAAGAATTCAGAGTGGGAAGCACCACTCTTAATATTGCTCCTTTCGTTGGGGGTAGCTTTGGTGGTGGTGGGAAAAGGTACCCACACTCTGCTTTATGGAGTGCTTCGAGACTCTTTTGCCCTTCCTGCTTAATATCTCATGGAGTCCCTGGCTGAGATCAGCGGGTTCGCCAAGGTCTTTTCCTTTACTACAGCTTTTGGAAACTGCACTGGGTCCAGAATGCAGTGATGTGGACAGGTGTTAATATTTCTTGTTACGTTCATATAACACGGTATTGTGAGCTGCCCTCCGTTCCAGTAGTTTTCTAGGTGTGATTCAAGAATGCTGCTTTTTACTTATAAATCCTATATGTCTTAGAGCAAATGTGGGCACTTTATGCCTCTCAGGCCACACCTGGCCCTTTGCCTCTCCCTGTCTACACACAGAATTATTTTGAAGGTGACAACTTCCCCCCCCCAATTTACAAATGTTCACGAGTGTCTGCCTACGTACCCTCACAGCCCCATTGGTTCGACCCTCCACAATACTGCCGGTTTTTCAGAAAATTAATTGTCCATCTTTGGCTTAAAAGTAGGCTACTTTTCTAGCCTGTGCTAGGTATATATTCAATCTATTGTTTCTGTTTGGCCTACCAAATCTACAACAGCAGGCATGCCGTAGGCTCCCTCCATCAAACACTGTCAATATTTTTTTTTAACTTTGGAATTGCACCTTCTCTATGACAATGCCTGTCCTATGGAACATTTCCCACCCCCAAAATCTGGGTGGTCCTAATCTTGTTAGCCTTTTGTTTCCACAGATGTTTGGCCAGGTGTGTGATGACCTGGGGCGTGACACAAAGGCAACACAGTCAGATAATCGGTAGGAGTCCCTTTATTAGCTCCGACTTTGCCCCCACTGTCCTGGTTACTTTCTGGCTGGAGAAAAACTCTCCCAGGAACAGCCTTTGGCTGCAGAGAATGAAGTCCAAAATGTGGTCAACAAAAACTGTAACTATAAATCCAATCAAGGCAAAATTAGGTACTTAGTCCAGCAGGGCAGGAGTAAAAATTCCAGGCGTGAAGGCACAGCAATAACTTTGACACGGTTTGGAAGACGCCAGGAACACACATAACTAAAGTCAACACAAGATTTTGCTCCACTCAGCATGCAGCTCTTTTAAACTCTCTTCCCAACTGTGGCAAATGAAGGGAATCAGTGCCTTTTCCTCCCCTGTAAGCCAAGCAACCCATGTTGCTCTCTTCTCCGTTCCTCCCTGCGTGCCCTAGGATGAAGAGGGGATGGGCCTGGGTCTTCCTCTGAACTCCCTCTCCCTTGTTCTACCTCTTTCCTGCTCTGCCCAGTAGGACTTTGCCCTTCCCCAGTTTCCTGCTCAGCCAACAGAGCTACACCCACTCCCTGTCAGCTGTTCGTCTTCCTCCTTGGATTCAGAGTCCGATGGGCATGACGAGGTTAGGAGAGATCCATTGTAGATGTGATTTTTGCTGATTGAAACCTTTCGTTTACCTTGGGCATTGTGAGTGATGGCTTGTAGCCATTTTTAAAATATTTTACACCAAGGGTCCCTAACTCTGGGCTGCAGCCCAGTGCTGGACCGCAGCCTGTTGGGAACTGGGCTGCTGAAATGGCTGGTGAACGCGCCACGCACACACAGAGCCATATTTGCAGAAGTGGTGGGTAAGCGTGTGCACACGTAAAGCTGTATTTGCGCAAGCAGGTGAGCATGCACTTGTGCTGGAAACCATCCTCTCTCCTCCCTTGCCACCATTGGTGGAGCCACCAGGCTGCAGAGCCGGAAGGGTTGGAGACCGCTGTTTTATACCATCCAGAGCCATTGTTTTGAAATGGGCAACCATATACATTAAATAAAATTAATACCCAATCTAATTTTGATGATTACTCATCTATTTTTCTTTTTCTTTTTGTATCTCCAGATAGCTCATAGTCCATAATCTTGGCTGAAAACATACTTTCAGGGTTGCCCAACTTGACCCAGAGAGCAAGATTAGGCTGCTAAAGAATATTGATTTGACAGAAAGAATTCAATTTACAATCTCAGGAGGGAAAATGGAATAAATAGTGTTTCTTTTTAATTGCTGGGAGGGAAGAAGAGGGCAGAGGCAGAACTGCCTTTCAGCTAATTTTGATATACATCTTTAACCAAGCGAAGCTATTCTTTGATTTCTTACAGTAGCATTTTCTTTGACCAATTTCAGTCCTCATGGTCTTGAGCATTTTGGAGGAAAGGTTTCTCCACAGGGCCTCTGATTTATTGTTCATGACTGTACACAAGAATCTGGTCGACTAACAGTCAGCATTAAACTGGTGCTAGGTAAGAGTCAATGGAATTCAAGAGGGGTTGGACTTAGACCATTTGTGGGAATGTAACAATTCTAGACTGACTCTTCTCTGACTACTCTCTCTTTTTTTATTAAAAGTTTTTATTTTATAAGACAAACATAGGAACTGACGCCCACCATGAAGATGTGGCACGACCATGAATGCGAAGCCAAACAACAGGATCACCTGTAGATTTTCTACATTTTGTACAATTTACGATAATCAGAGAAAGTCTTTTGGACAGTTCACCCTCAGCACTTTTATATGGGAAATTCAGTGAAGACCCTGTAGCATGCCAATCCTGTCTCTGCACCTTTGGCATAGCTGAATTCATCCTTCACATGTTGCTCATTGTTCCTTTTATAATGAGAGCCAAAGAAGACTGTGTTCTTTGTGTGACCCAGGTGAAACAGAAATTTTATGTTAACCTATTTTTTAATCACACAAGGACACTTTTGTTATGCGTAGTGTTGCAGAGTTGAGCACAGCTGCTGTCAGTATCAGCAAATGAATGACCTTAGACTGTATTGAGTAATACACTCATATGTGTTCATTTGGCAGATTTTATATGGTTAGTATTTGCAAGTTATTTTATTTTGAGAAGGGGGGATGTTTGTGATCTTTGATCAAAATAACTTGAATGTACTGATTGAGAGTACCTTTTGCCTGGCCTGATGTCCTCCAGATGTCTTGCACTATGTTTCTTTTTCTAGCAAAGAAAGTCACTGAATATTAATAGCAATTTAGAGAGCAGCTGCATCAGCCAGGAATGACACAGGTGCTGTAATGATTCAAGGACTAGTGCTTCACACGCTCCCCTATACTACAAAGCACCCCTTTCAAAGATTTGAGCAACTCCAATCTTTAGTGAGAATAAACTCACACTTTGTTTTTTTGCTTGATGGGCTAAATTAGTTTCACAGGTGCAGATTACTTGATCCAAATTCCAAAGATGTGTAAGCTAACTGGTGCAGTGGCCATAGTTTAAGCTTGTATGTCTTTGGAACTTGGAGAAAGTTTTCAGGGTTTGCAATTTTATTCAATCTAAAAAATGAAACACACCAGAACATTCTAAACAGTTGTATTCTTTGTGCGTGTAATATATTGGTTTTCTTGAATGAGAGATCCAATGTACAAGTTTGACTTTCATAATATGCTTTTGAATGAAGTGATTACTATTACTCATCTGATATCTAATGGTTCCATTGGGTAAGTTAACTGCTGTATAATCAAAGGTAGAAAGTCAATATATCTCTGAAAGTCCATACTGTATTTACTTTTCCTAAAAATGCACTAAACATGCCCAATTTTTCTATTCCAGGCTAGTCTTGTAAATAAACAGTGAAGAAAAGGTGTTAGGTGGGAATTTATTTATTTGTTCAATTTCTATGGCTGCCCATCTCAATGATTTTGGGCAGCTTACAATTCAGAAAATATATTACAATTTTGTTTATTAAAAACGTTGGCTGGGGAATTCTGGGAGTTGAACTGTTCATTTTTTAAAGTTGCCAAGGTTGAGAAACACTAATCTCAATGATGAGCTTGACAGGCTGCCAATCACCCAGTAAACAGGGTTTATTTCCATTCATCTTTCCAGGAGAACTAAAGCCTTAGGCAAGATGGAGCAGCTGGGAAATTCCAGAACTTCTGGAAAATTCTGCTTTTCCTTTCTCTAGATTACATTGAAGGAAACTGAAAGAGTGAGAAGGAATGGCATATGATTTTCTAGGTTTGGGGTCTGGCTAATCTAAAAAAAAAAGAAGAATTAGGGGTACATGGTAACAGTTTTCCAGTATTTGAGTGGCTGCCACAAAGAAGAGGGGATCAAATTATTCTCCAAAGCACCAGAGGGCAGGACAAGAAACAATGGTTGGAAACTAATCAAAGAGAGAAGCAATCTGGAATCAAGGAGAAACTTCCTAACAGTGAGGACAATTAGCAGTGGAACAGCTTGCCTTCAGAAATGGTGGGCGCTCCGTCACTGGATGTTTTTAAGAAGAGTCTAGACAGTCACTTGTCTGAGATGGTATAGGTTCTCTTGCTTGCTGGACTAGAAGAACTCCAAGGTCCCTTCCAGATTCTATTGCCTATTGCCTATTCTATTACCTTCCTATATCCAGGAACAAAATAATACTTGGAATGCAACAGTGAGCAACAATACAAATCCCATATACATTCTGGTTTCTTTCTTAACATGCAATGCAATGTTTTAATTCCTGTCATTCCTTCCAAATTAAATATCAATATTTTGGCTGAAGTGACCATTGAGTGACTACTTCCATCAATCTCTTGCAATTACCATCATCCAATGGCTCCTTAAATAGACTTAGCAATGGGACAGGTGGGATTGTTGGAAGATTGTTCACCTCAGTTGAGAGATCAACCAGTTCCTTTTGTTGGAACAAATTTTTTTTGCTGGTCATGATAAGAATTGCTATTTGTCTTTAATCAGTGCCAGAATATGCCTCTATCTCTGTCTCTGTCTCTCTCTTCCTCCTTTAGCGTCTTGGATCAAATATGAAATAGGTTCATATAACTATATTACTGAGGCTTTTGAATACTGATAAATCCTCTGGTAGCATGAAAGTACCAATAAATAGGTAATAGCAGCTGCTCAAAATTAAATGTGATTAGTGTAAGGTATCCTATGAATGTTGCCCCAGGATTCTTTTGAAAGTGACAGGGATGTAGATGTGAAATTACAGCTTTCAGGCTGTGATAACATAATGAAAAGGAATTTTATATGATAGGCTTGACAATCTATTTGTAATTGAACTGATAAAATAAGGTTGACATGATTGTGCATGTTTCATAGGATAGTTTCTGTAGAATTCTGTTCAATCTGTTGAGAAGAAAATTAACTTCCTTTATCAGGGAAAAAAAATACTTGCAATGCTGGCTACCAGCCAAGTGTTTTGCCTTTGCCTATGAGTGTACAGTATCTTAAAATAGCATATATATCATAGAACTTAATAAATAAAAAACAGTGAAATTTGAACACCCACTGACTGAAAAGAGAAAATAGTGATTTTAATGTACAGATAATCCTCGACTTCATTTAGGTGACTGTTCGGAGTAAGATGGCACCAAAAAAGTGACTTACGACTGGTTTTCACGCTTACAATAATTGAAGCATCCCCATGATCACACGATCAAAATTCAGACACTTAGCAACTGGCATGTATTTATGACAGTTGCACTGTCCTGTCGGGTCATCCAATCACCATTTGTAACCTTCCCAGTCGGCTTCCAACAAGCAAAGTCAATGGGGAAAGCCAGATTCGCTTAATGACCAAATGATTCACTTAACAACTACAGTGATTCACTTAACTGAAGCAAGAATGGTTGTAAAATGAGGCAAAATTCACTCAACAACTGTCTTGCTTAACAATGAAAATTTTGGGCTCAGTTGTGGTTGTCTGTCAAGGACTATCTGTATACGAATGTCACAGTTTGAAATGAACATTTTCATTCACAAGGTATAATGTTTTTAATGCCAAAGCTTAAATTACTAGAGGTAAGAGCAATATGATACTTTTTATTAGCTCTTGCTTTCTACCCTTCTGTAAATCTGTTGAAAGATAGGAAGTATTCTGAGTTGACAACAGTCTGACAATACCTGTAATCTGTATTTTTTTAATATCAGAGTGTGGATTCTATCTTGTATCCTGAATAAAAATATAAATGAGGAGATGAGAATAGAGACCAATTTAATTCCTTGTACCCTGCTCAACCTCCTTGTTTCTCTCTAGAACTTTCAGCATATGCAGTCTCTTTTCTTAATTATAATTAAGTACTTTGCTAAGGCTGTGCTTTCTCACTGAATATGACTCAGATGCATTCAAGAGTCAGATAGTGGAAAGCAAAGAATTTAATCTTAGCTGGGATTCCCTAGACCATTAATTTAAAATCTGCTGACAGCACAAGAATTCAGCCATTCCTAAAGCACAGTACAGGCAGCTCTTGACTTACAACAGTTTATTTAGTGACCACTCAAAGTTACAACAGTGCTAAAAAAATAGGACTTACAACCATTTTTCACAGTTAAAACCTTTACAGCTACTCCATGATCACATGATCAGAATTCAGACGCTTGGCAACTGGTTCATACTTATGACTGTTGCTATGTCCCAAGATCATGTGATCAACTTTTGGGACTTTTCTGACAAGCAAACTTAACAACTGGGTTACTAAGTTAACAATTGCAGTGATTCACTTAACCACTGTGGCAAGACAAGTTGTAAAATGGAGCAAAATTCACTAAACAAATGTCTCACACTTAACCATAGAAATATTGGGTTCAATTGTGGTTGTAAGTTGAGGACTACCTGTAGATCCAGTATCTTTAAGCATGTTTGTTGTAGAGTAACCAGTCTTCTGTGTTTGGGCTTTTCAAGGTAAATTAAAATGTAGAAGACTGCAGTATCACAACACATGCTTTTTATAAAGGAATAATGAACCTACACTCCTGCAGGTGTTGCTGAGCTACAACTTCCAGCATTCCTCACTCCGGGCCATATCAAAAGACCTTGTTCCTTATCTATATTTTATGCTGTAAATTAAATTGTTATTGAAGAAAAGATAACCCAGACTTGGAGGAGTGAAAGAACTGCATCTGTGGATAAATCCAATATTGTGGAGGAGATTCTCTGCTTCTTATATTTAATTTGCAGAATAATTAGCAATCTACTTTGCATAGATTTGACTATACACTAAAATACATTGGGCATAACTGAATGATAGTAAATATGTTGCTCTGACATAGAACTAAAATAGTGCATGCCAAATTCTGCAGCAATTAACTGAAAGTCACAGAACAGTATCTGAAACTAAATTTCTTGGCACTTGAGATGTGAACGAACAGCTTGTACTGTTAAAGAGATATTGCTAAAAGATCCTGTTTCCAATGATGTTATTTCTCATGTCTTTCAGGATAATGATAAAGGAGAAATTTGGCAGATTAGTTAACTGACCACCTAAATTTCTTTTGTTTTGTTTGTGGTAGTTGCACAGCCCAATCAATATTTTGTTTCATCTACCACATAGCAATTTGTTTGCATGATCTAATCAGAAATTGTAAATTATAGCAGAAGTGTTGGAAATAGACTAGCTTGTGAATGTTATGATAACTTAGCAATATGTACTTTTATGAAGTTAAAATTTGAAATGTTGGCTTTATCTTTTCACAGCTAAATTAAAATGGATATGTTTAGACATTTGTTCTAAACAGTTGCACTTCAGTAAGGAACAGAATGCATCTATCATAATTTTTCATTAACTTGCTGATGAAGTAACTTATGGAAGTCATGTGGATTTGGGAATGGTTTTACATATCAATGATTTGTTATATTTTATTTTGAATAGTGATGTGGATTTATAATAAGACACAAGTTTTGCTGCTATGATATCACCCCTTCATTAAAGTGCAACCAAGCTGACAAAGGAGCTGTCAGGAAAAATGGAAAACCTCAATGAGGGGATGGGAAAGATTTCCAACAGCACCTTGTTTATTTATGGTCTTGACTTTACCGCAAAAACATATTGTTCCATTCCATCTTGATGTGAAAGTGCTTTCCATGGAGTCTAGGAAACAGACACAAACTCTGTTAATGTCTGGAAAGCTGCCATTATGTTTGATTTAGCTAATGATGCTCTCTGATGCTTCCTAATATTATGTATGCTATTGATTTAATCTTGACATTAGACATTTTGAACAGATTTTGTAAACTCTACAAGGAGAAAATTGTTAATTGTGTTTAGATGTAATCAGAAGAAGAGGGAAGTTACCAATTTCTCTTTAAATTTACCAATATTAGAAAAGGAGAAGAAAGAAGAAATTGCATTGGTTGTTGCAGAAATATACTTGGTTATAAAATTGTGGTATTCCATAAAGATGACTCTGATGCTAAAAAGAAAACCATTACCTATGAAATAAGGAAGAGAAGGGAAGAGATATTAGGCAATAAATACATTACTAATATGCTAACTTGTTTACTCAAACCTGGTTCATGGAGAATTATTCTGATAACATTTGTAATTTAGAACTATTTTAAGACCCAATAAACTTAAACATGCCAGAAATTATGAGGGACAGCATCCCATATTAGGTTTATACTTTTTCTTTATAAGTTTCAATATAACCTATAAAAATTGTTCTGAATTACTACCCAGAACCAAAGACTGGCCCCTAATTTGACTTCAATAGTTTTCAAAAGTACTGTTCCACATTTGTATAATTTTTTGCTGCACCTGTACTTGTCAAGTTTTCATTTCCACGATTGTCAAAAGAGATCTTGTATCCTCTGGAAGCAAACATTCCTCTGAAATATCTCTGCAATATTTTACATGCAATATTCTTCCCTTAAGCTCATGTTGAAGTCAATGCATGTAAAATCAGAGGCTCTGTTATATCATAGACCAACAAACCTCTGACAGTCTGACACTTAAGGGTTATGGAATTTTTCACATAATGTAGGAAGTATCTTTAACGTTTGCTGTACTAATTTAAAAAAGAAAGAAATAAAAACCCAAAAGGAGACTTAGATCCTACCATGACTTGCATATTGACAACATAATCATGCTTTGACAATTTTCACTATTAGCCTATATAATTGCTTTCAACTCACTCTCAATTATCAATGGAACTAAAATTGTTACTACCTGGAATAAAAGTAGTATTTTTCCTCTTAAGTTACTATCTTCCTTTAATAAGATGCTTTGTCACCTATTGATATATAGCTGGAAACAACCGGATCTATTGTGATTACCATCAGATAGATGTGTGTTTCAGAAGTGTTGACAATCAGTAGCCTGTTTCCTTTTCCAGTCATTCCCAGAGTTTGACCTCTTGAGCTTGGTACTTTATTTCTTCATTTCCTTGCACAGTTATTTTTGCTCCCTATTTTTGTCTACTCTTCATACTCTGAAAAAGAGAAAACTGAGGAGAATACAGTGCTACTATTTTGGGAAGAAGAGATGCAGCATCCGTGATATTCTTTAATTTGAATTGATTAGATCCACTATTCTATTTGGGAAAGAAGAAAGACAATTTTTGCACTGTTCTGCATTAATACTGTATTATTCTAAAATGTATTATTGTCTTTTAGTGCCTTTCTCTTCTCAAGTACCTAGAAAATAATATGAGATGTTGAACTGGACATCATAGGATTTGAGGAATCCTTAATTTCTCTGAGCTTGGTTGTTTGCTGGCAGATATTTCATTACCCAACTAGGTAACATGGTCAATGCAATCTGATAATCAGATCTCATTAATGAGGTTACCTTCCTGAATAATGAAATGTCTGCAACCAAGTTCAAAGAGCACCAAGGAACTCCAGCCCTCATTCGCCTCCATCTCCTCCCTGCAAACCCCATCCCCTTTTAATACTGATGAGGTTACCTAGTTGGGTAATAAAACCTGTGCAAGCAAACAACCAAGCTCAGAAAGCACCAAAAACTTCATACCTGAACCTTGACCTACATATATTTTCTTTGCTCTAGAGCAAGAGCCTTTAAACTTAGCAAGTTTAAAACTTGTGGACTTCAACTCCCAGGATTCCTGAGCTAACATGACTGGAGGAGGAATTCTGGGAGTTGAAGTCCACAAGTCTTAAAGCTGTCAAGTTTGAAGAGCCCTGGTCTAGAGGACCTACATAATAGCTTGCTCATTGTGTTAACTTCCCATTTGTTTATTTCATATTGTTACATCTGGAAGAAGTGTGAATGGAAGGACAAAGCGCCTTGACAGAGTGCTGAAGTCGGAGCCATCCTATTTATGCTCCATTGATTGGTGTTTTCCTTGCTAGCTAGTGGAGCATAGAAGGACAATGGCAGAAAATCTCTAAGAGAAAGCCATAACTACAGGCATTCTTAAAAATCCAAATGGCCTTTTCTGATAGTAACTAAGAACAGTTGTGATAGAGACAGAATAGGGCATTGGTAAAGAGCAGAACAGGATGCTACTACAGGATTTTTTTTTTTGCTGTTTCAAGGATGGGTAGACAGGATTTTAATTCAATAGTGGAGGAAAGACCAAGGGAATACACAGGTAAGTAATTTCACAACTCTCTCCTTCCCATTAATTCATATCCTGCCTTTATTATAGATGATATATACAACGATGAAACTGTTAAGGCCAATCTCTTCAACACATTCTTCAGTTCAGTCTTTATAAACAGCAATGGTTCATGCCCCACATTTCCTAGTCGTACCACAACTAACTGTAATGACCTACTACATATTGACTTTACAGAAGATAACATAGAAAAGGCATTACAAAACCTAAAACCATCCCTATCTATTGGCCCCGATGGATTATGTGCATACTTCTTTAAAAAGCTCTCCTCTGCCATAGCGGAACCCCTAGGCATTATATATGAGATATCATTCAGAACCAGCTCCTTACCAAACCTGTGGTCCTTAGCTACGGTCATCCCTATCTTCAAAAAAGGTGACTCCAGCCTGGCTGAAAACTACAGACCAATCTTACTGTGTTGTGTCATGTGCAAAGTCAAGGAATCAATAACCAATTCATCACTCTCCACTTAGAGTCAAACTACCTACCCTCCCAAAAACAATTTGGTTTCAGGAAAAAATTGTCCTGCAATCTACAACTCCTACACTGAAAAAACATATGGACCACTCTACTTGACCAGGGTAAAGCCATAGATGCAATTTATATAGACTTCTGCAAAGCCTTTGATTCAGTGGTACACAACAAACTACTGTTAAAACTAAACTCTTACAGCATTTCCAGATCCCTCCTTAAGTGTATTACTGCGTTCCTGTCAAACAGGCAAAAAATAGTAAAAATAGGGAGTGCTATATCAAACCCTGCTCCCATTAACAGATAATCAGAGTTGGAAGGGAACTTGTAGGTCATCTAGTCCAATCCCCCACCCAAGCAGGAGACCCTACACCATTTCTGACAAATGGCAGTCCAATCTCTTCTTGAAAGTCTCAAATGAGACAGTTAACAGCAGTGTCCCCCAAGGCAGCATTCTAGGACCCACACTCTTTATACTCTATAAAAATGAACTTTGTGATCACCTTATAAGCAACTGCGTCCTCTTTGTGGATGACATAAAATTATTCAACACCACTGACAATGCTACTATCCTTCAAAGTGACCTTGATTATGTGTCTGAATGGTCAAACATCTGGCAACTCCAAATCTCGACCAACAAATGCTCTGTCCTACACATTGGTAAAAAAAATCAGTACACCAAATACAAACTAGGCGGATATGACCTCATTGATGATCCTCACACTGTCAACGACCTTGGAGTTCTCATATCACATGACCTAAATGCCAGAGCTCACTGTAACAGCATTGCCAAAAAGGCATTAAGAGTTGTAAATCTAATCTTACGAAGCTTTTCCTCCGTAAATATCGAATTGCTAACTAGAGCATCCAAAACTTTTGCCAGACCAATATTCGAATATAGCTCATCAATCTGGAATCCGCACTGCATATCAGACATCAATACAATCACATGAGTCCAGACATATTTCACGAGGAGAGTACTACACTCCTCTGCTTCGCAACAGAATACCCTATGTCACCAGGCTTGAGATTTGGGGCTTAGACAACCTTGAACTACACTGCCTATAGTTAGACTTAAGCGTAGCACACAAAATTATCTGCTACAGTATCCTACCAGTCAATGACTATTTCAGCTTCAACCACAACAATACAGTGGTACTTCTACTTACGAAATTAATTCGTTCCAGAAGCCGTTTTGTAACCTGAAAATTTCATAATTAGAGGCACATTTTACCTGTAAATGTCCTAATCCATTCCAAGCCCCCGAAATCCAGACTGTAATTCTTCGTTATTACTTCCTGCTTTGCTGGATTGCTAGCGCGAGACTGAGAATGCGGCGCGATGCGTGCGCACAGATCCCTCCTAGCCAATGGGATGCCAGGAAGATAACCAATGGCAGCGCAGCTCGGACGCGCCATTTTCCAAGAAAGCCTTTCATATCTTGAAACATATTCGTAGGTAGAGACGATATTTTCTCGAAGACACGCTTCGTAGCCTGAAACTTTCTTAAGTAGAGCCTTTTGTAAGTAGAGGTACCACTGTACAAGAGCACACAACAGATACAAACTCAATGTAAACTGTTTCAAACTTGATTGCAGAAAGTACAACTTCAGCAACAGAGTGGTCAATGCCGGGAATGCACTACCTGACTCTGTTGTTACATCCTCTAACCCCCATCCTTTAACCTCAAACTAACCACTATTGACCTTACCCCATTCCTAAGAGGTCTCTAAGGGGTGTGCATAAGTGCACCATTGTGCCTACCATCCTTGTCCTATTGTCCCCATTTATTTGTACCTATTTCCTGTACTCTTACTCATGTTTATATTTATATCTATTATCTTGTAAGTGATTGACAAATCAAATAAATAAATAAAATAAAATAATAAATAAATAATCTTTGTCTTTAAAAAACCCTTCAAACTCTGAAACTTAATTTTGTTGACATTCACGACTCGTATTGCCAAGGAATTCTAGAAAGCCATCCTGCATTGCCATTCTGCAAACAGTAAAATTCAGAAAATACGGACTAGGACTTCCTTACCAATACCACAAGCTGATCACTAGTGTCCATTTATTATAATAATATTGATTGTAAAGGGTGTGGATAATATATTTCTCTAATCTGTGCAGTCATTGAGGTGCCATTAATTTTCTTTGCAGCCTTGTTTAGTTTCTCATTAGAATAATACTAAAAAGATTGTGTTTGTTTGTTTGAAGAATTCTCTGATTGCATCTCTATATTTCTGAATATTATGTGATTTATATTTTTTTAACCCAGTATTAAGAATTGGATCATTGTATTTGGCATTATGTATGGAAGATTATCATTTCATTTGGATTCAAGTTATATAATAATTCAATCAAATTATTTCATATATTTTTCAGTAAAATAATTACCATTAAATACATAGATTTGTCCACCCTAGAGTGGTGCAACTTTTTTTCTAAATATATATGATCTGCTCCGCCCAGTGCATGCAATTTAATAAATAATATCTAATCATGTAAATCCAGATATGTTTCATACCACCACTAGTGTGGCTCATAATAGTTAAGCAATATGAGTGAGGTGGCAATTATTTGCTTATCCAACTGTGCCACTAGGTACTTTCCCTGTCATTATAATTATTTATTGTGAGATACTAGGAAATGAGAGCCAATTCACTGTAACAAAAACTGTTCTGCATGTCACATGGATTACTTCCTTTCATATTTTTCCCATATTGTTTATTATCACACCTTCTCACCCTATTATATCTTATACCAAGTTTATATTACATAATTATTTCACACTTCTGGGTTTGGTAGAGTTTTCTGGTTCATTTTTTTTTAATGCCTCAGGACAATTACCTTTGGATCAAAACACAACGAACATTTCCCAAATGCTGTGTTTTTAATAATGTTATTTGAAACAAAGCAAAACGCAGAAAGAAGGGGAGGTGGTGATGCTAATCCCAAAAGCATAATTCTTTCTCTTAAGTTCCAGTGAAATGACATACAGGATTCCTTCCCCAAAGCCAAACTGTTATAACTGTCTTTCACTGAGTGCTGAAAGGTAGCATTCATGCAGGCTTTTGGAAGTTTCTTATTTAGTTTGACAGTTCATCAGAATATTATTGTATCCTAAAGTTTATGCAGAATAACAAGCGTAGAAGTAATCAGTGTTATATTAAAAAGACACTTCAAATTTCAAAATAAATAATATTATACATATACACAGGGATGGGATGCTACCGGTTCTGCCCGGCTCTATAGCACTGGTAGCTCTGAAGAGCAGCAGACACAGAACCTGTAGTAACACGCATGCGAGCGCAAACGTAAGTACTGGACTGGTAACACCAGTTGAATCCCACCCCTACACACACATACACACACACATGTGTGTGTATATATGTGTATAATCTTAGTAATAATACATAATATTATACAGTACTATAAGAATATGCATCACAAAATAATACCATATAATTTTTAACTCCAAGCATTTGAAGCTTTGAGTTCACAATCAGGTTCAGTCATATTAAATTATACTTGCTATATGCCTAAATCCTACTGACTATGGCATAGGATGGGATTTTGCTTTGCCTCATCCAAACCTTCTACGCGCATATAATACTCTTTACAGTGGCATAACAAGAATGCTTTTTTTCAATAATAAAAAGCCAGCAATGACCCCTGCATTTGATTTTTATATAATTTTCATTAAAAAATTAGAGAATAAAATGTGCACCTGTTTGGGCTTACAAAGATGAGTTGTTACACAATAACTAGTTCTCTAATTTTAGTTACCACACCTCAAATATTGTTTGGATGGAATCATGTGGAAAAAAAAGATTATAACTCAAAGCCTAGCTTTAGTTAGATTGCCTATTTTGTGTTAGAGATCCAGGCAGTTCTAATATTTTTCTTGAATACAATGCCAGCCATTGTGAAAATGTTGGAGTGCATGGAGAAAAAATAAATTTATCTGCCAACTGATATTTTAGAAGATGGTTCTTTGTGCAAAAAGTGTAATATAAAATGCCTTAATAAGGGTGATTTTTGAACGAATGATTCTGTGGATTAAGCTACAACTTACAATGCCTGCTTTCTGCTGATCATAGATAATATCTGACTTTCCATTAACATAACATGCATTGCAACACAGTAATACAGTAAATTATTATATACTATCTTATGCGTTCAATTTTGGAAGCAGACTGCTTTGCTTATATTTCAGCACAACTTGCTTATTTGCTGAATTTATTTATTTTATTTATATAGCCTTCCCATCCAGCATGGCATACATCAGCAATAACAACAATACAAACAAAAACATTCAAAGAATAAAAAAAAATGCTGTTGAGAAGCATCTAGCCTGGTAGGGAGGAAGGATCAAGTACAGATCTAGTCTGCAGTCACTGCAACTGCAAAAAAGCTAGGACACCCCCCCCCCCCCCGCAAATTCCTTGGTTCCTTTAATTGTTCCTAGAAATATGTCAGACTGGGAAATTCCTGCATTAGAAGCAGAACATAATAAAGTAGCTATCTGGAACTCTGCACATATGGGCCTGGTTGTTCACATTAGACATTATATACAAAAAACATCTTACAATCCAAAACAGCAAAGTACAAGTACTTAAGTGCCAGGAAAACACTCATCCAGGAGAACATACTAAAGATCTTTATGTCTTTGAGTCTCATTAGGAGGGATGCTGTTCCAAACCTTGTAAAAAGTTAGGATCAGGTTGGCCTGTTTGAAAAAAAAAATGAATTTTTAAATTCATTGCAGTATCATCCATCAAAAGGTACAGAACAATCAATTTTGGTTAGTTGCTTTGTTTCATATATTACTTGGAATTTATCTCTGATTTCCCCAAAAGTATTTATTCAACTCTGTTCTTTTTTGGGAGACAGTTTTATGTGATTGAACACCAGGTTCTTGATTTCACCTGGTATGCTGATGTTTATGAGCACTGTGATGTTTGATTTTTCAGAAAATAGCTACATACATCCTTGGAATTCACATTTTATTTTCCTATACCAAATGACATATTTATCTTTTGTTAAGTTCTTTTTTACATATCATTGCATAAAAAGAAAATACATGTTATCTATTCCATCTGTTCCATATATGAGTAGTTGTGTGGGGCTATGGTTGGAGTAACTTAAAAGTGATTTGTGGTTCTGAAGCCTATTATTCATTTTTAAATCTATTTTGGGGAAAAACAGCATGGCACACTACTGTTTAATGTCATGCACAAGTGGGATGAGATGCAAT
The DNA here is from genome assembly GCA_023653725.1 of Bungarus multicinctus. Taxonomy (NCBI): domain Eukaryota; kingdom Metazoa; phylum Chordata; class Lepidosauria; order Squamata; family Elapidae; genus Bungarus; species Bungarus multicinctus. Next base: position 207,200,658 of record CM042834.1, read on the forward strand.
CACATTTAAGGCGGTCTGCATGTGGGTGAATTACTGGGAGAGTCAAAAACTAAGGATGGAATGAATGCAACATCATTTATGGCTAATAATTTTGACATAACTCTGCATTATGTTTCTTTATGCAAAAGTAAGTATGCTTACTATATAGGTTACTATTTCACGTTAGACAAGTGCAGTCCTTTTTACTTGAAGCCACATTTGAATGCAATTTGGAAACTGCAATTGATTCAAAGCACAGCATCCCAGCTGCCAAAGAAAGTCTTGCTTGACAAATAAATAAAAATAAATAAATAAACATTACATCATCTTCCAAACTTCAACCAAACTTAGCTCAGACAATATACAGAGCCAGCTATGATTCTTACAACAGCCAATAGAATACATGTTCTTGCACAGGAACAGGAAGTTCAAGTTCAAAGGCCAAGAGAAGGTATAAAAACCCCTCACTGTCAAGTCCATGTGGTCAGCTGCACCAGAACCAGAACCCATGTGGTCTTGTTCATCAATAAATGGACTCTTTTTCCAATCAGCCTCCAACCTCCATTTTGTCTCCAGTGCCTTTCTCCCAGCATGGAACTGAACCAGATGGATATTTTTTCCCACACTTCAAAAGCTATATGACTTGCAATATCTCCTTTCTTATCCAAAACCAGCTCACACAAGGTTTTCATCCCAAGAGGAACTGCTTCATGTATTTCTCATTTATGAGGTTATAAGGGTGGGAGCCTGGAGGCACATCTTCTTGGTGGTAAAACTCATAAAAAAGTAGTAGGGGTTCTACCATTAAGAAGATGTGCCTCTTGGTGGTAGAACCCATACTTTTTTTTTTACTAAATAAATATCCTTTCCTCTATGCAGAAACTCAAAGCAATAAACACTGTGCTTGTTCCTCTTTTTCCCACAACAGGAACCCTGTGAGATAGGTTGGTCAGAAAGAAAACAATTAGCTTAAAGTTACTCAGCTTCTATAGCTGATGAGGAAATTGAATCATTCCAACTCTTTAATCAATAAACCATTGTGGCTCTTTGTTCTGTATTCTGTACAGTGGTAGATTTGTTTTCTGTATAGATGCAGATAGATAAACTCCACAAAACATCCATAACAAAGTACTCTTATTGGTTCATCAGGTATCCTCATAACTCACATTTGTGATGAAGTTCTTCTTTAATGACCAATCCTTTGCATATCTGTCTTGTAGGTAAAAAGATGGTTTATCTCCTATCCTTTTTCTCCCATCTTGTAACGATAGAAGTAAAACAGTTACCACAAGTCTGTGAGTTCAGCCAAGAGTGAGGAAAGCTCCCACAACCCATCAAGGGTCAATTTAGTGACCAATTAGGATTACAGATGTGGTCACTGACATGGACTCCATTTTCCAGGATACCTTAACTACATTTACCAGGATGCATTCCCTTAAGCGGACAGCTCACAATTGCTACCTAACTATCCAATTCCCATACACTGGCTGGACAGCACACTCCTCACCTGGAATTGAAAAAATCCACTATTAAAAGAAGAAGAAAAAATAACTATAAACTAAGATAAGCAGTAGACAGTAATACTAACTGAATAGCGGATAACTATATAACTAAGAGAAACAGTTAGCTATGTAACTAAGAGAAACAGTAAACATTAATAAAGCATCAAACAAAGCAAAACATGCAAAGCTTGGGGTTCAATCTTGAAGTTCAGCCTTGGTGCAAGTCTGCTGGTCACCTCTGGCGGCCTTTTAGGGTGTACAGGTACTCTTGGTGGAAAAGGTGAAAGTCTGGTGGTCGCTTCTGGCGGCCTTTTAGGATTGGAATAGTACTCTTGCTTCCATGGTGTCAAAGGGCGTTGGGAAGCTGTTGGAAAGGGTGTTGCGGAGGCATTTGCCTCGGTTGGAGCCTGCATCCAATCGACACTGATAATTCCTGAGATTCCTCAACCCAGCTCTGTCTTGAAGGCAAAAGGGCCTCTGACTACTTCAGTTTGCGCTAAGGCGTCAGGGACATCAAATCCCAGCAAGAGCAAAATCTTGGCTTCAGGATCAAGGATGGGAAACAGATGGGCTGTATGTTTCAGGTGAGGAATGCTGCTAGCTACCTCTGGTGTAGCAATGCGGCTGTGGTCTTCTGGTATCCTGTTCCATTCCAGCACGGGCAGCAGTAGAAACTGGGAACTTCCAACTAATGACTATACAGAGTCCAGTAGCTTCCCTCCCCTCCATGCGTCTCGGTATGGTGCACGTTGATATCGTGAAGTGCACTTCTTCCTTCTGAACATCAAAGAGGTCGAAGAATGTGGACTTGGCTAGTGAGCGATCGCTCTGAGGTCCAGTATTACATACATCTTCACTGCTTCTTCTGGGTGTTCATCTGGGTAGACTTTGGTTAAGCAGATTTGATGACACGTGTGAGGGGCTGGTGTGTCTGTCATTGCACACCGCTGTGCAATATCTACCACTGTACAGAATACAGAACAAAGATGGTTTATCTCCTATTCTTTTTCTCCCTTCTTTTTCCCCCTAACTGTTTTAGAACTAAAACAGTTACCACGAATCCGTGAGTTCAGCCAAGAGTGAGGAAAACTCTCCCAACCCATCGAGGGTCAATTTAGTGACCAGTTAGGATTACAGATGTGGTCACTTGACATGGACTTCATTTCCCAGGATACCTTAACAACATTTACCATGATGCATTCCCTTAAGGGGACAGCTCACAATTGCTACCTAACTATCCAATTCCCATACACTGGCTGACAGCACATTCTTACTATCTAAAGAAAGGCAGCCTCCCCTTCCTCCCCACCCCTTGCATTTGCAAAAACCTCTGCTATCTTTGACTTTTACTATGGTCAGGGCTCCATTTGCAATTTTTATTATGTGAATTATGTCCCCCACTCCATCTTTATAGGGAAACCATCTTGCATTGAGAAGAGTGTCATATTTATTAAGGATTTTAATTGACAAACTCTTCTGGAGAGTTGTCTTAAAAATATGTGTGATATTTAAAGCATTGAATACATGACAAAGTCAAAGTATTGTGGTGCTATGAATGTTAAAATATATTAATGTTCATAGCTTCACAATACTTTGTCATGTATTAAACGACACACATTTTAAAGACATTTTTAATTAGATCACCTTGAATCAGGGCAGAGTTCCCCTCAGTTTACTCAAAACAATAGAAGTAAAATGAGCTACAATTAAAAACAAAGCACTTTGAATATCTTTCATATTCGCGCCCACTTAACATAGATACAGATGCACATTTCATTTGCAAAAAGGCAGCACCAGAGTAAGTGTTCTTTTTCAATGTTTGCATTTAATGTTCTGTGTCGGGCCTACTGAGCACAATATTTATTGCTAAAAGGATGTGCTTTTTCCTGAAGCTTTTTGAATATGGACCTACAGCATTTTGACTATGTCACCACAATGACATCAGTCATAACACGTTCCCTCCACAGCCGAGACATGAAGATCAGTACTGTGTGTGACAGCACTACTTAGGAGCTTTGAATACTGTGGTAAGGAAGAGCTGTATAATAGTAATATCCATTAAAGCTGTAGAGAAGACTGCCAAGAAAATGATGGTTTCTCCTCTCCAAGGTCTTTAAAAATGGTCTAGACAAGCATTAGGGAATAATCTGGAAGGAATGTTTTTGATCTGGCAGAAAGATGAAATGGATGAGATAATAAACCTACATTGTCTTTAATTTCTCTGAGTCATATTCCATCCATCAAGCTACGCTTTCAAAACAAGGAAAGAAGTGCCAGCCCCACTGGTGACATTTTAAAGCTTGGATGCTGTCAGCAGTTATTTCATATGTGCCAAAGAGCAATCAGTAGCGTTATTAACCTGTGACATGTAAGAATGCCAGATGATAGCTCTGTAGGAAGAAATTACAGCTGATCTCTGAAAAGAAAATGTGTGAAAACTTACCTTTCTTATGTGAGCACCTCACAACAGCTATATGGGCCTTGGCCGTTTTTTGTTTTTTAATTTTGTTTCAGCTTAATAGGAATCTCAATAGGCAGAACAATATTTATGAACTGATATGAGTGCTATTTAAATGGAAAGAAGGAATTAAAATGTAAGTCATCGTCATCATTGGAACATTGGATCAACGTCTTTGATTCTTATTCAGAACCTTCATAAAGGTTTAGAATAGATGTTTTTTGTCAGGTACAAATATATAAATATTATAAAGATATTTGCTGAGCTGGGTTGCAGAACAGTTGTTTTAATAGTACAGAGTTGTATAGACCTTTCCTGTTGGTCAATAGTAAACCATAAGAGGTGGACAATTATTTCTGTGGTGGTTCAGATTATGTTTCTGCTTTAGCCTAACTTTAAAAACAACAACTAAATATCCTACAAAACTAAAGTTTTAAAAATATATTTTGGGTCAGAAGTTCCAACGCAGGCGTTCTGCTTAAGACACTTTTACCAACATTTTAAAGGGAAGATGATTTCTATACTTCCTCTTTCCAATACCTGCTTCTTTCCTGAAAGAACCTCCAATATGTAATTCCCAAGAAATTTCAGGAGGAATGGAATATCCATTAGTGGGATACCTTTGTGTAGTAAAATCTTTCGGATGGAGCCATCGAGTCAGAAAAATAGAATCATTGAGTCTAACTCGCAATGGTTCATTGGAGAAATGCAAATGAAAGGACTCCAGCAGATGGCTGTCTCGCCTCCCACTGAAAAGGCCTTCTGTCAGCAGAATGTTGGATCCAAGCTAGGAAATGACAGAATAAAATTCTAAGGAAATCAGAAATAAATTGTGTGTGATTTCAGATTGCACAGATGCTAGGCAGACAATATTAGTCTGTCTGTCCATCCACTCATCCATCCATCCATCCATCCATCCATCCATCCATCCATCCATCCATCGCATCCATCCTTGGAATGTAATTTTGAAAACTAGTTAGGACACATCTAATTCTTGTTTTATTCCAGCTTCATAATTTGGCCTATAATTTTTCATTGAGGCATTTATAATTTTAGAGCTAAAAATAAAAGATTAAAAATTGTCACTGCTCCCAGCTGTGGGCATATGTTCACAGAACATGGAGTATACATTTCTAAATCTAAATCAGGTCTATCTTTTTGGTTTTAAAGAAATCCTGAAATAGTTATCTGAAATAGTTATCTAATACTATAATTGGCTTAGCACTACCAACTAACTATCCTCATATCCCCTCATATCCCCATCAATTATCAATTATCAAAGGGAGCACCCTCCCTTTGGAATGAGTTACCCCCAGAGATGCGGACTATCCCCAACCTGCAAACCTTCCGGTGCGCATTGAAGACCCATCTTTTCCAGCAAGCCGGTCTGACCTAGTATCATTGGAATGGTTTTAACTTTTATAATTTTTTACCCTGTTTTAGTGTTTTATTATAGTTTTAATCCTCCAGCCACTAATTTAATTCATTTTAATCTATTTTTAATTTTATATTTGAAATTGTATCATTTTTAGCTCAGCTGTGTACCGCCCCGAGTCCCAGTTTGGGAGAGGGGGCAGTATATAAACTAAATAAAATAAATAAATGTGTTTTATTTAAACTTTTAAAGACCATTTTAGGGAAAACCCCAAGCTGTTTATTAGAAAACTCAAATAGTCTTTTCTGATATGGTATATATTTATGTACCTCTGCTATACTCTTTGAGAGCTGCACAAGCTTTTTTTCAAGTTTGTGGAAAAAGGCAGATATTTTGCATATGGCAGGACAAGGAAATCGTCCCAGAAAAATCACATAATAAACTTTTTTGTTCCCAAATTTGATTTCAGATGGTTTTCTTCTTCTCTGAGTGATACCTGTCAATCAAAGATATTAATAAACTGGAGTGTGTTCAGAAGAGAAAATAAAGAGCCCTGATGTTGAAGGCATTGCATATGTTTAGCTTGGAAAAGAGAAGACTTGGGAAGGCATGATAGCAATTTTCAACTATCTGAAGAGCATATAAAAGATGGGCCAGAATTGTCCCATAAGATAGGAAAATCAAGAATATCAAGATTTTTTCCATTCACGTAAGCTCTTAGTTGAACAGACTTTCCTGGGAAATGGTGTATTCTTCATTGCTGGAGGTGTCTAAAATAGACTGTATAACTAAATAAACAGCATTATAATTTATCAGGTAAAACCACAATTTTGTTTCTTCCTGTGTTTTGCAGGTGCCTGTGAGAGGTACAGAAAAGTTTAAAATTAAAGAATCAGTGCTAAGACCAACTTACAGTTATTTACTGTAAATGGGAATTATATACTTGGGCATTTAGAGAAGGTGAGCAATTATGTTTTTAATCTGAAAGTATCTGTAATGCTTTTAAAAAGAAGATTGAGTTGAAAATTACCCAAAGATTCTTAAAATTACTTTTCCCCAGAACTAACCTTGCAAACCAGACCATAATTTCTCTTGTGTTGTATGAGGTAAAATCATTTCCACATAGTGCGGTTAATTGAAATTTTGTACACACTAACTACATAGTAAATGCCACTAAAATTAGCAAGACATATTTCTGAGAAGCAGCTGAACTGTTAGCAGAATATATTTGCAAGCAAAATGGTCTTGATAATGTCCTAAATTATTTGAGAAACAAAAAACAGCCATGCTTATTTAAATACAGTTTATTCCAAATGAAGCCGTAAGGAGTGAAATCCACCATATATATGCCCACAGCAGTGTGGGAACAAAAAGCCAAACTTTTCATAGTAACTGAAGGTTCCTCGAATGTTTTGTGGTAGATTGTTCAGGATTCCACAAAACAATTTATTCAAACAGTATGAAAGCAGTATGATTATATGGCACTAGGCCATATAATCAACTACATTAGTAAGAGTCGGTTTTTTTTTTCTTTTAATAATTGTTTCCAGAGTTTGAACCTGGTTCAGAATTCTTTCTTCTACATCATAACGATGGCTCAATAGTCTAGCAGGGGAATGCAGACATAACAAAAAAAAACCCCACATACAGGGAAGAACAAAAGGACATAAGAGAAAGCTTCAGGTATACCTGACTTCTTTATCTATCAACACAATGTCCCGATCTTTGAATAGGGACCCACCATTGTTGTTAAGTGGAAAAAACTAACCAAAAACCCATCATGATTTGTCCCTGACTTTTTAAAAAATTTTTTGAGAAGGCATGGGATATGACTTTTGTTGGAAAATGGTTGATGAGAAAGAGAAATTTTGTCAGGGGCTTTCCTCACTTCTTTTGATATTTCTGAAGGGAAAAGAGAATAAAGTCCTCAAACAATGTCTGATGTCCTACATATGTCAGAGGTTTTAGGAGAAAGTGCATGTGTGTCAGCTCTAAGTTGTGATCATCAGGCACTATAGATCTTGACAAGTATTGGGAATGATGTGATCACTGCAAAGCGATGTAATGTGCCATTACTAGTGATTGTAGATCTCTTTATCAAAGACTAATTCAACATGATTTTCTACATGAATCTTTCAACTTAATAAGATGTAGTGACTTAAATGATTTCTTCCATAAAAATGTTGCAGTGCTATATTTATATTTGGGGACATTTCTGCTGAAATACTTATTTCTATTTTTCCCCTTTCAAAACAATAATTTAATGCATCAGAAGGAGCAATACATCACAGGGATTCTTAAAAAAATAAGGACTATTAGGCAATATGTATTTAACAATTGAGTCTGCCTTGAAGTTAGTGACTTGTTTGGCTTTTGGAAATATATTTTTGAGTAGATGATTCACCTACTTTATGAGTTTATCCTTGAAACTGGGTCTGATTCACAAATTATTTTTCTGTTAGTGTGTAGTTTAAAGGCGGTACGGACCTGTTCAGTGCATGACCACATCAGCATTTGCCAAAAAGTTACTCAGTTGGGACAGGTTTTGTTTTGTTTTCAAAACAAAATGAATAAAAAAGTAGAGAAAGAGTAAAGGATGTGTGAATCATGATATGATACTGATACTGGAGCATTCAGTTCATTAGTTCATTATATCTTTCTACTGATAAAATCAATGCCTGTATTAGTTTGCTACTATTTGAATCTGCTTCAGAGAACTTCATTACCGGCTATGTGAATCTTCTAGGCAGACTTCTATTTGCTTACTGACAAGACCTGAGTGCATTTGATTTGATAAAAAAACATTGTATGTCATCTTGTTCTCTGGAACCGACATGTAAACAAAGATATGAAGCAAACAGTGTTTTCAGTGGTTATCTGTGTCATCCTAATTCAATATGCAAGGAGCAACATTCCTGTTCATTTTAGTGCTTCCTTTTCTGTGCATAGAAAACCTTCCTGAGATAAAACCTCATGTTACCATGCAGTTGGACAGTGATGGAGGAAAACCAGAAATATAGAGCTGTGTGTTTTCTTAACTCCTTTTGAAGTCTCTGTCTCTGTCCCTTTCTTTCAGAAGCTATTCAATCCCTGTGCATTCAGACACGAATTCCACTCTGAACAATTTCCCAAGAAATTGGAGTTAAAACTCCCATTGCATCATGTCAGTGCACACATCTCACCAAGGCAGAGGTAGAGTTTGTTTTGCAAGGCTGCTGAGCTGTTTTCAGAAAGCAATTTACAGAATGGACTTTAAACAGCAGCTCAGCTCTGCCTCATTAGAAGGAATCAGAGGGATAGTCAGGTTTTGCAAACTTTCTATTTGACTGCAACAAGTATTGGTAACATAGTAGTTTTCTAAATATATGCTGATATATGTGTGTCTATCTAAATCTCAGACTGAATTCCAATGACTTCCTTGTTGCTATATATGGTTATATATGTTGAGTGCTTCAAAATCATAGGATCAGGAATAATAGGATCAGAAAGATATCAGTACAAATTATCTGTTTACCTAGCCCAATATTCTCTATTCTCTTTGCAATTCTCCAGAATTTCAGGCAGGCAATTCCGCCCTCCCAATGATTTGTCTATTACACAATTTATTATAATTGTATTCCACTATTCTCCCCAGAGCTCAATGTGATGTTTATAGCACTGCCTCCTCCACCAATGATTTTGTAATGTAGGATGAATTGAAAGGTAATGACTGGCCCAAACCCATCCAATGAGCTTACATGACTATTTATTTATTTACTTACACATTTATATACTGCCCTTCTCCCAAAGGACTCAGGGCGGTGTACAGCCAACTATAAAACATTCCACATTATAAAAGTTAAAAGAAGATTAAACATCCTAAGGCTGCCACTAAAATATAGCGCAACCCCCATAAATTAACAATAAAAACCCCAAATTTAAAATCCCAAAACCTAAAACCGTAAATTCTAAAATTACTCTTTAAAACTCCCATTTCAGCCCAGGCCGGCCTGCTCGAAGAGCCAAGTTTTCAGTGCACGTCTGAATGCTCTCAGGTCGGTGTTGTTACGTAGCTCAGGAGGCAGACCATTCCAGAGGGTGGGTGCTCCCACAGAGAAGGCCCTATTCCTTGGGGTCACCAGGCGGCACATAGATGCCGTTGGGACCCGAAGGAGGCCCTTCCTGTGGGAGCGCACAGGTCAGTGGGAGACTACAGGCAGAACGCGGTCTTGCAGATAGCCTGGTCCAATGCCATGGATTCTTTAAAGGTCAAAACCAGAACCTTAAAGTGAACCCGGAAGGCCACCAGCAGCCAATGCAGTTCGTGCAGGAGAGGCGACTACAGTTAGACTTGGACCTAGCTCCCACTAGTCCTAGGCCACTATTTTAACCACAGTGCTAAATCACACTAGATTCTCCACATAAACATGTTTAATTATACAGTCATAATTATCCCTGAGTGATAGTGATGCTGTTTTAATGTATGTGTGTAGATCGGTCTCATCCTTTTTTAAAAAAAAAGAGTTTTAAGCTTATAAAGATCCAATAAAATCCCAAATAACAAACTAGTAAAAGCCAACAATATAAGAACTGTGAGATACTCCAGGAAGCCATTGACATCCACTCAATAGCCTGAGAAGATGGAGATGATTGACTTCAGGGAGCCATGAACTCATGCATAATCCTTCCCAATTGCCTCTCAGAGGTGTTAAATAAGATGGGAGAGACAATGGGATCTTGGAGGATCCTGAAAATTTGGAAATCCAAATGGAAATTTTTCCACTGGTACAGAAGGGTTAAGGGTAAAACTATCTGAGCTGGCCTAGTTCTCATAAGTGTGTCAGTGAGTTACTATGGTCAATGTATCTGAGAGACCTTGGAGTATCACCAGCATTGCCTTTCCTCTGTCTCTCTCCCACTATTATCTGTACCTGAATTCATTGACCATCTTGTTGGGCAACATATTATACACCTAAATCAGTTTTCCCCTCTTTTGAAACATATTGCTGTCACAAATTTTGATTTCTAGCTATATGAGTAATGGTTCTGGAGGAATGCTTTTCTTTTGCATCTTAATTCTTTTGCAGCAGCTGGGAGAAGAGATAAATCTCCTTCTCGAGGATTTCTGAGCAGACTGATTATTTCACTGCTTGCATCACACTGCCACCAGGACACAGATGGTATCATGGGAGCATTGCTCTGTGTGTGTATATATGTGTGACTTGTATTACATATGCGGCTTTGTTTGTGATCAGCCAGGTTATTGTATTAATGCTTAATGTGATTATTTTAATTATACAGAGTCTGGATGTGTGCTTGTGCAAGGGCAATATTACAAATCTCATTGGTTCCGGTCCTGCAATAGCTCTGTGGTCCTTAAAATAAGTGTTAAAAGTGCTCTGGATTCATTGGCTACAGGTTAGAAAACTTGTTTGTGTATCTTTTTCTGTCTTACATGATCAGGAATAAAACTGGTGGTAGGTACATCAATTTCATTTCATTTATCTTCTGGCCATTAATCTTGGAGATATTTGTACTATTTGTCATCAAAACAAATTTACTCCAATTTATTGGACTAACAGTGACATGCAAATGAAAGCAGTTAAGATTCCCAGGTTTGGAACATTTTGTTCAGAGAACTATTTCATATTATGAAAATTTGAAAAATAATGTCTTCTGGCTTTGTGTGTGTTTAGTCATCCTGAGATACAGAGAGAGCTCATATGCTGAATGTGTGAATAAATTGGTGCCTCTTGAGCTGATGCAAACTATCATAGCAAGGCCCTGGATGCTGTTAGTAGCCAAAAGCTACTTAAATAGCCATGTTCTGTCGGCTCTTCCTCCTTCCAAACACATTAAAATCTCATTGGGAAACAAAAAGCTCACCTATGCTCTTTCCTAGAGACTTCAGCAGGTCAGCTTAATGAAAGCTAGGTTTATTAGATGATAAGGATCCTAAAAATTTACAAATTTTGGGAAATAAAAATAAATCTCCAATAAGAACTTAAATTAAAAATATTTCTTTTTGATCTTACTTCTCAAGGCATAGTTTTCTCAAGTGACCAGGAAGAAATTACATTCAGGAGACATCATATCAAACGGGGCCTGATGTATTGTACAAAGCAGTTTTGACTTATCTATTGCTTACCAGTTGTAAAGGATGACAGTTGTTATCATCTCCAATAGCCAATAGGACCAGTACTGAATGATCTTTAATTATGCTATTTAGGAATGATGAAAGTTATATCTGAACAATATGGAGAGTAGCAGATTAAAGAAGTTGTTATAATCTTTGTAGCACATATAGTAAAAGATAAAGTTTCTCCTATCTGGTCATATCTGATTGTAGGTGGCGATGCTCATCTCCATTTCTTAGTTGAGGGACTCAAGGTTGTCTGAAGACATTTCTGTGGCCATGAGGCCAGCATGATTATATGCTAAGGCACACAGAAGTTGTTACCTTCTGAAGGAAGTGGCACCTGTTCATCTACTTGCATTTGCATGTTTTTGAACTGTTAAGTGGGCAGGAGCTGGCATATGTAATAGGAACTCACCCTGTTGAGGAATGCTTGGGTCTCAAACCTGAGATGTCCTCTTTCCAACTGATAAGCTCAGCATCTTTAACTGCTGAGCCATATGTGTATGCTTGTGTACGTTTTTATGTTTGCTTGTGTGTATAGATATATACTTTCTTTTGAGAGCAGGCAACAGAATTTCATTTTTAATGTGGGCCAGGAGGCTCACAGTAAAAAATGACAACAAACGTTATCTTATTTTATCTTAATTACACCAAACATTTACTGTGGATTATTCAAAAATTGGTTGAAAATTAAAAATTACTAGTGTCCTATGCCTGAAGTGGAGAAGGAGTTGGAATAAATAAGAATAGGAAAGAGGCACAAAAGGACAAGCACAACAATTAGTTTTTTAGAATATTTTTTTCTTTCTTTTTTTAAAAAATAATATTTTAGAAGTTTTTCATTTAATTAAAACATTTGGGTAAAGAATGCAAGAAAGAATTACTCAATGATGAATTATATGGTATGATTTTTTAATGAAGATAAAATGTGATCTCAAAATAAAATATATAAATAAAATGTAATTCCCATAAATAAACATTAGAATTTAGGATGATCTAGTTAAATCAATTGCCAGAAGTTCTGCAATCAACAAAGGGAAGCATTTTGATCCCCACACAAAGAAAACTATGTTTTCTGTGAAGTAGGAATGGCTGTGTTTGGATCATTGGCATTCAGTCTCATGCCTAAACTACTAGGCTGGGCAGTTTTTCCACTTTTAATTCAGTCAATAGTTGAGATTCTTTGAGACTCTCCCCTGGGATATGTATCTTTCCTGGGACACTGCCATTTCAACGAATGCCTACAGCTGAGTGGCAAAGACATTGCATTGCAAAGAAATAAGGAAAAAAAGAACTTGCCAGCTACTTCATGTCACTATGCAGGATCCTGAAAGAAGAATACACAACAAAAGAACCGGGGAAGACCAGTTGCTCAACTGCTTGGTAGACTTTAATTAGCATAATTTGCATGACTCCCACCTGCTTGTTATTAAAGTGTTGCTATGTCACACTTGTGAAGTTGAAGGGAGGCAGAAGCAGCAGCTGTAGAAAGAACACTCTTTAACTTAGCAAAGCCTCCCTCTCAAGTGAGATCTTTGCAGGCAGCTGAAGTCTGGAGAGATTTCGAGTTTTTGTATGCAAAGAATAAATCTGCCCAATGGTTAGGTTTAGTTGCTGCCTGATGCTTACCAAATTGACTTTGTTTCAGAGAAAGACTTGTAACTGGTGTTAAATGACAATGTTTTTTTTTAAATCAGGACTTATTTTATTTATTTATTTATTTATTTATTTATTTATTTATTTATTTATTCGAACTTTTATACCGCTCCCTCTCCCAAAAAGGGACTCGGGGTGGTGTACAGCCTACTAAAAACACATAACTGACATCAAGAATAAATATAATTTAAATACAGTTTAAAAATATATTAAATACATTGGTCCGGCTGTATCCCATCCAATTGAAAATTTAGAAATATAAAATCAGGGATTAAGTTAAAAGTTAAAAATATAAAATTAACAGTTAAAACCCAATTAAATTTAAAACCCGAACCTATTACTGGGCCAGGCCAGCCTGTCTAAAAAATAGGGTTTTCACTGCACGCCGGAAGGTCAGGATATCCGTCATGGCCCATATCTCCGGGGGGAGATCGTTCCATAGGGAGGGAGCTCCCACAGAGAAAGCCCACACACTTGGGGCCGCCAGCCGACAACGATCAGGCGGCGGCACCCCAAGCAGGGCAACCCTGTGAGAGCGTACTGGGCGGCGGGAGGTTGATGATGGCAGTAGACGGTCCCGTAAGTATCCAGGTCCCGAGCCATGGAGCACTTTAAATACCATCAGTACCACCTTGAATCGAATCCAGAAGGCCACAGGAAGCCAGTGCAGCCTGCGGAGAAGCGGTGTTACATGGGAGCTCCGAGGGGCACCCACAATCACCCGCGTGGCTGCATTCTGGACCAACTGCAACCTCCGAAGACTCTTCAAGGGAAGCCCCATGTAGAGAGCATTGCAATAGTTCAGGCGGGAGATAACGAGGGCGGAAGTGACTGTGCGAAGTGCGCCCAGATCCAGAAAGGGCCGCAACTGGTAAATCAGACGAATCTGATAAAAAGCCCCCCTGGCGACGGCTGCAATGTGTTCTTCTAAGGACAGCCGTACGTCCAGGAGGACACCCAGATTGCGTGCCCTTTCCACGGGGGTCAAAACCTCTCCCCCCACGGCCAGCTAAGGAACAAGCTGGCTGTATCTGGGCGCAGGAAATCACAGCCACTCGGTTTTGGTCGGGTTGAGACGAAGCCTGTTACGACCCATCCAACTCCGCACGGCCTCCAGGTACCGGGTCATCACTTCGACGGCTTCGTTGGGGTGGCCCGGGGTGGAGATGTACAGCTGAGTATCATCAGCGTACTGATGGAACTCCACCCTGAAGCCACGGATGATCTCACCCAGCGGCTTCACATAAATGTTAAACAGCAGGGGTGAGAGCACCGACCCCTGAGGCACCCCACACAGTAGGGGCCTCGGGGCCAATCTCTGCCCCCCTGTCAACACAAATTGCGAACGGTCGGAGAGGAAGGAGGCGAACCACCACAGCACGGTGCCTCCCACCCCCAACCCCTCCAACCGCCGCAATAAGATACTGTGGTCGACAGTATCAAAAGCCGCTGAGAGATCCAACAGGACCAGGACAGAGGAACAACCCCTGTCCCGAGCCCTCCAGAGATCATCCACCAACGCGACCAACGCCGTCTCCGTGCTGTGCCCGGGCCTGAAACCCGATTGGAGGGGGTCGAGATAACTCGCTTCATCCAGGTACTGCGGGAGCTGACGTGCCACCACACTCTCAACAACCTTCGCAACAAAGCGAAGGTTGGACACAGGATGATAATTTGATAACAATGCTGGGTCCAGGGACAGTTTCTTGAGGAGGGGCCGCACCACCGCCTCTTTCAAGGCGGCGGGTAACAGCCCCTCTCTCAAGGAAGCGTTTATAATACCCTGGAACCAGCCTCGTGTCACCTCCCGAGTGGCCAAAAACAGCCAGGAGGGACATGGGTCCAACAAACAAGTGGTGGCATTAAGCCCCCCCAGTATCCTGTCCACGTCCTCCAAAGTAACAGGGTCGAATTCAACCCAATTGACCTCACCGATATCCCCCCCGCCCCCCCGCCCGGAGATGCCCAGTCGGAGTCCAACTCATCCCGGATCTGAGCGATTTTGTCCTGCAGAAACCTAGAAAACTCCTCAGCCCGCCCCTGCAAGGGGTCCTCCCGCGCTCCCACCTCCAGGAGGGAGCGGGTCACCCTAAACAGGGCGGCTGGGCGGTTTTCCGCGGACGCAATAAGGGTGGAGAGGTAAGGCCTCCTCGCCATCCTTATCGCCACTAAATACATCTTAATATAAGATCGTAATAATGTTCGGTCAGACCCAGAGCGGCTAGCCCTCCAACTACTCTCTAGGCGTCTTTTCTGGCAGTTCATCTCTATTGTTGTGACATCCTGGGTCTTGTGTTGTAATCTCCTGGGTCGTTGGCTGTGTTGCAACATCCTGAGGTTTTATGGTGTAACCTCCTGAGTTCTGTGATGTGATATCTTGAGTGGGTGTCTGTGATGTGATGGTCCAGGTTTTGGTTTGTCTTCGAGTTTGAGGCCTGGCTCTGTGTTCATAGCGTGTGTCAATTTGCTTGGTTTGGGGGTCGGGGTGTGTGGCAGCTGGTGATGCAGCCATGGTCTGGTTTCTGGACGGTGGTTGCCTTTTGTCTATGAGGTGGGTTTGGGTTTGAGTCTAGTGAGGGAGATTGATGGTGGTGTCATGTGTTGTTTTGGGTCCAGTGTTGGTTTTCGTGGCTGGGACTCGTTTGTTGATAAGGGCTAGTTTCCAAATGTCTGGTAGGCGGGAGGGATTATCCCGTTTATTCATGTTATGGGGGTGTTTCTCTATTTCGATGGCTTCCCTGATTATTCTCTTGTTGAAGTGTTCAGTATTGGAGATTAATTTGGTTCCAACGGATTCCAATTTCCAATGGATTCCAAAGAAACACAATTACCAACCTAATCCTAAAGGAAACACCCCCCAGAAATCGAGACACAGAACAGGACAACGGTATCACCCTCCTCCCCTACATCAAAGGCATCACAGATAAAATCAGCAAAATTTTCCACAAACACAATATCAGGATAGCCTTCAGCACTGACCAAAAAATAGCCAACATCCTAAGAAACCCCCAAAACAAGATCCAGCTAGAAAACCAAGGAGTTTATGAAATACCATGCAACAATTGCCCAGCCACATACATTGGACAAACCAACAGGAGAATAAATGCACACATCGCAGAACACAAGAATGCAGTCAGAAAAGAAGAAAATCCTTCCTCCCTTTTCCAGCACCTTAAAGCCACAGGACATGAAATTAATTTTGAGGGAACCAAATTAGGATATCACACCACAGAACTCAGGGGGTTACACCACAAAACCTCAGGATGTTGCAACACAGCCAACGACCCAGGAGATTACAACACAAGACCCAGGATATCACAATAATAGAACTCAGAAGATCATCACATAGCCCATTACCCAGGACATTATGACCCAGGAGATTATAGCACAAGACCCAGGATGTCAAAACAATAGAACTCAGAAGGTCATCACACAGCCCATTACCCAAGTTGTTACAACACAGGAGGCTGATAGACACACAGCCAATACCTCAGCCACATATGTTCTTAAGAAAAAGCCAGCCAATCTGCAAACATCAATTCCATCAACCAATCAAGAAATGACAATACAGCCAACCTCCCCACCAGTATATATAGGGAGACAGCAGCTCAAATCACACTTTGCTCGCACAAGCACGAAGCCGAAAGCACCAGCCTGAAGATGGTGAGTGAGATCTCGTCAAAACGTTGCCAAGATACTCTCAATCTTACACAGGAAAAGACCTGAACATGCCAAAGGCAGGAAATATCTTGTGTGCAATCCAAAATAATTATACAGTCTCTTTTATTGTATTGGCTAGTGATTATAAATGATATCTCGTAATAAATATCTTAATAATTCTGGACTTAAATTTTTCAACATCAGACAAATGTTTTTGGACAGGAAAGTCTTTGTCAGTGGTCTAATGGAGCACACCCAAACTAAACCTATCAAATCTGACTGGATAAGAATTCAGAATGATCCAATAAAAAAACACAGAAACAAATACTAATGAAGTTTGAGTTTCATGCCCAGTACATTAAAAGAAGGAATAGAAAAGCATTCTCTTTAGAAAGTGGCCATCCAAAATTGACTGCCAAAGGATTTGGATGCTGAACAAATATACTGTCTTGATTCCACTCTCCAAAATTTGTGCTTTTTAAATTACTAATGATTATGCATCAATACACCCATTGCTAAATATTTTTCAGGCAAATTAATGTAATTTACATTATACTGTCCCTCATATTTTTGTTTCTCCTTCCTCTTCTCTGTTAGGGATACCATGTGTGGACTGCACAAATCTAGATAACCATTTGTTAGCCCCACAAAATTATTTTTTACTGTTTTGCTGCCCTCTAGGAATTATCTTGATTTGCACAACCCAAATATGATATGCCGACGATCCATATTATAGTCAAAGCTTTGTCATTCTACAGTTGTGGGTGTATTTCTATCATGGCTGCTTTGCCCTACGTATCACAGCTGTGAGCTCTGATTATTTTATTTAACTGCTTCCATTTCAAATCCAGTCAATAATTGTGATCCATAAGTTGAGCAGGAACATGCATGATGCCACAAACCAACATTAATTCTGATTACATGTGGGGCGTGGAATAGGCGAAAACGGAAGAACAGCTTATAAGAAGTTACCAATTTGTTTGCTAAAATAAATGATTCATCAGTGCTGGTAATAGTGTTGCCTATTTTAATTTGTCAGAATGACCACAACAAATGTTTCTGACATTAATTCATTATTAATTGAAGTGCAATTTAATCTGA
Source organism: Bungarus multicinctus (assembly GCA_023653725.1). Lineage (NCBI taxonomy): Eukaryota > Metazoa > Chordata > Lepidosauria > Squamata > Elapidae > Bungarus > Bungarus multicinctus. The sequence continues at coordinate 207,218,507 of CM042834.1, forward strand.
TGTGCAATTTAATGGGGGAGAGATTTTCTTCCAGAACCAATTCATCTGTTCCAAAATCAGTGATTGCCAAGCTTCTTTCTTCTTTTCTTTTTGCCTCTCCGTTCTTGGTACTTCTCTATTAAGGCAACATCTCTGAAAGCCGTAACTAAAATTGACTGTCTTAACTACCTATTATGCTTAATTTATTGAACGCAGAATTCCCAACGAAAGGATAGATGGGACTGAAAAGGAAGCTGCCTTTTTTCATTACCTATGTTAATGTTGGGGGCTCCAGCTTGAATTGAAGGTTGGACTAGAAGAGCTCTGAGGTCTCCCTAGGCCTATTTGTCAGGGTTTCAAGTAACGTACCCATAGCAAACAAAAAAATTATATGGGTTACCCCATAATTTTTGTTCTACCTGTTCTTGGAAACTATGCAGATGGAGTCTGAATTATAGTTTGGGGGAGAAATAACCCAGGTGTTAGAATTTAACAGCAAGGGTTAATGATGGTCTCCTAGGAGGTGACAATTGGTTGGGTCCATGCAGTGATGACATCATTGAAGGAGGGGATGATTCTATTGAAAGAGGTTGTTGTTTGCCCCAAGATCTACTGAACTCAATGGAGCTGAATGATATTTGTCCATTGTCCAACCTTCCCTTTTTAGGAAAGTTTGCAAAATAGGTGGTTGGTTTACAGCAGTGTTGACAAACTCATGTTGTCACGGCAGCATCACATGAGTATCAGGGCTTTTTTCCTCTATGCTAAACTGGGCATGGGCGTGGCCAGCGTGTGACGCATCCAGACCATGGGCCAGGATTTGACAGCCCTGGTATACAGCTTTTTCCAGAAGGACTTGGAAGAATCTGGACCACTCAGTCATGATTCAGGCCTGGTTATCGAATTGAGACAGCATTGATCACACATTTTGATGACCTCTGAGAGGTTCAGGAGGAGGCTAGTGTATCTGTCATGCCCCTGTTGGAGTCTGACTCCGAGGGAGAGGAGGAACAGTTGACAGGGAGTGGGAATGTGGCTCCGGAGGTTGTGGAAGAAACTGAGGAAGAGCACAGGTCAGTTGGGAATTTAGAGGAAGATCCAGGCCTATCCCCTCTTTATCCTAGGGCATGCAGGGAGGAGCAGATAAGAGAGAAATGTGAATGGTGTGGTCTATGGGGAATGAAAGGGCCCTGATTCCCTTCATGGGCTGCAGCTATGAGGACTGTTTATAAGGACAAACTGTGCATAGCCCAGTGCTGGAAGCAAAGCATGAAATAATTCTAGTCTTTCAGTTCTTATCTGAGTCTGGTATCCTCCCCAGTTGTGTGTTTGATATCTGTGGACGTCTTCAAGCCCTTATCCTGCATTGTCTCATTAATTGCTTCAGTGTGGTTTATGTTGTTTTTTCTATTTATAATTTATATATATTTTGAATTTGAATGGCATTTCTTCCTTTTCGCAACTGTTTGTGGGGGAGTTTTTTTCTCCAGTCAATGATAATTGGAGCTTTGAAACCAAGTTGAAGAAATTAAAGGGACTTCACCTATTTTTGTGATTTTGTTGTTTTTGTATCCCACCCCGGGTCATCACAATATCCATCCTAGCTCTCCTTGATCTCTGGTATCCCTCTGGGTCATTTCAAGAGATTGGTTGTGGGAGTAAGTATTTTAGAGAACACTTTCAGGGAACCTAAAGTCCCTGCTTTGTGGGGTGCTTCAGGGATCTACCTTTTCCTTTCTACTATTTAATGTCTGCATGAGACAACTGGCAAGGTAATCTGCTGGCACAGGGTACAGTATAATCAGTATGGGGTCATTTTCCAGTTGGAGTTGGTGCACAAATTGAGGATCCGCCTGGACTCACAGCCGCTGCTTGAACAGGTGGCATCCATGACTAAGGGAGCCTTTGCACAGCTTTGCCTTGTGCACCAATCTTGCTAATTCCTGGACTGAGAGGCCTTGCTCATGGTGATTCATGGCATAGTCAGCTTTCATCTGGATTAGTATAATGTTCTACATAGGCCTGCCCTTGAAAAGCATTCGGAGGTGACAGCTGGTCCACAATGTAGCAGCATAGACAATTTCTCATTGCATTCATATAGCATGTGGGCTGCAGTAGGTCCTAGTAGGCTGCTGGGTGCAATTCAAGATGCTGGTTGTAGCTCATAAAATCCTATATGGCATGGGGCCATGCTACTTACAGAATCATTTCTTTCCCATTGTTTCTGCTCAGCCTATAAGATCTAGCAAAAAGGACATGCTCCAGATCATCTCCTTCAAACAGTGTCATCTTGTTGGACCCAGAAAGGGTGCCTTCTCTGTTACAACAGCACCTGTCCTGTGGAATAGTATCACTCTAGAGATCCATATGCTAAACTCAGTGGTAGTAGCCTTTCACAAGAAACCGGGTCAGGAGGTTAGGTGAACTTAGCTGTAGGAGATGACCAAGCTGAACTTGAGGGAAGAGTCAAGCACGTCATCATTCTCAAGTCCCTTTCCGCCCACAAGAAATTTAAGTCCAGCTTACCTTGCATTTTGATGAATGTGTGTGTGTGTGTGTGTGTGTGTATGTAAGGGACTTGCAGGAGTCTTCTCCAGCATCATAGTTCAAAGGCCTCAATTCTTTAGTACTCAGTCTTCCTTATGGTCCAACTTTCACAGCCATACATTGCAACTGGGAAAACCATAGCCTTGACTTTTGTTGGCAGGGTGATGTCTCTACTTTTTAGTATGCTGTCTAGATTTGCCATAGCGTTCCTCCCCAGGAGCAAGTGTCTTTTAATTTTTTGGCTATGGTCCCCATATGTGGTGATCTTGGAGCCCAGGAAAATAAAATCTGTCATTTCTTCCCCATCTATTTGCCAGGAATTGAGAGGGCCGGATGCCATGATCTTAGTTTTCTTTAATGTTGAGTTTCAAGCCAACTTTTGCACTCTCCTTCTTCACCTGCATCAAAAGGCTCTTTAGTTTCTCTTCACTTTCTGCCATTAGAGTGGTATCATCTGCAAATCGGAGGTTGTTGATATTTTTCCCAATAATCTTAATTCCAACTTGTGATTCATCTAGCCCCACCTTTCTCATGATGTGCTCTGCATATAAGCTGAATAGGCAGTGCGTCAGTATACTGCCTTGCTGAACTCCTGTCTCAATTTTGAACCAATCAGTGGATCCAGTTCTCACTGTTGCTTCTTGACCTGCATATAGATTTCTCAAGAGACAAATAAAATGGTCTGGTACTCCCATCTCTTTAAGAACTCACCACAATTTGTTGTGATCCACACAAGCAAAGGCTTTAGCATAGTCAATGAAGCAGAAGTAGATGTTTTTCTGGAACTCCCTAGCTTTCTCCATGATCCAGTGTATACTGGCAATTTGAGCTCTAGTTCCTCTGCCTCTTCAAAATCCTGGCTGTATTTCTGGTAGTTCTTGGTCCACATACTGCTGGGGCGTAGCTTGTAGGATTTTGAGCATAACTTTGCTAGCAGGTGAAATGAGTGCAATGGTGCAGTAGTTTAAACATTCTTTGGCATTGCCCTTCTTTCGAATTGGAATGTAAATTGACCTTTTCCAATCCTGTGGCCACTGTTGAGTTTTCCAAATTTGCTGGTAAATGTGTTGGGTAATTGAAAGAGGAAAACATGGAGGTCCTCACCTAATGATAGTATGATTCTTGCCGAATGACTGCAACTGGGACTACTGAGACTGCCATTGCTGTACAATGCATTACATGATATTTCACCTAACAAACATTTCATAATGGAAATTCTGGTTCCAATTAGGATAGTAAAGCAAGGACTACTGTATATTAAAGTTGACAGTCAAAATGCATGTTTCCAAAGCATCCAATAAACATTGAAACAAAACCAAAAGCTTTTGTTGAATTAATTCCTTTTTATATTCATAACAAGCATAAATATTCCTCAAGGCTTTTAACCACTGATGTGTTAAGAGAGGATATTTCAACTCTTTATTCCTAGATTCTTGAAAATAACCCATATCAATTTTAATGCTAAATTTAATTATAAAATAACTAGCTTGGAACCATGTAAACATGGAATTATTTCAGAAGTACCACAAACCATAAACAAGCCTAGGAGTCAACACACCGGGCAAATTACAATGATGACTCATCTTCTTATTAGAAATGGCTAATTATAGCAACAAGAATTGTCTGGTGTCTCTCACCGTCATATCAACCTCTTACCACAATGTCAAAGGCTGGAAGCAATTGGGCCCCAAACAATTTGTAACTGATATTAACTTGGGTTTCTTCCCTATTATTTTCTGGTTTGCTCAGTATTCTTTTTGGTGAGATCTTCATCTATTTTGATCCTTAAACCAAGCTCTACTGTATCAAGTCTTTGGTAAATCTGCCGAAGTATTTTTTTAAATGGGCAAAGAATACAGCAGGTCCTGCTTTGAAGGTATTGTGATAAGAGAGCCTTATTGGCTTGGTGGGATTCTGCCACTTCGCACGACTTCGAGAGAACCAGTTGTTAACTTTCTGAGCAGTTTTGTGAACTGATTGTTGGAAGAAATCATAAGAGCAGAGAACCAGTTGTTAAATGATTTGAATCCCACCACTGCTTACTGGGGTGTAGTTACTTCAGTGCATCTATTTCCAATTTTCTGCCTTTCAGATCTTTTGGTTAACAAATCCCAAAATTGTCTGGCACATAATGAGCTAGGTTTATCAATGCTTTTGTTTTCTTTGATTGAATTCACATAGTAGCCTGGGCTGAAAATGCAAATCCCTCCAGAGTTGATCTGTATTTATAATTTCCATTGTGACAGAAACTTCAAAGTATTACCTTAGCAATGTAGCACTGGATTAAAGGGGAACATTTCTCCTCCTCCAAGGAGTTGCTTTATGGCCCTGATAAAGAGCTGCATGTATTACAGTATATAATTTTGAAGTTGACAGAAGACTGAATGTGGGCACTTGTAAAGCTTTATGAAGATACATCCCAAGTTCAAACATAGAAGAAGCATCAGTGATGTGTTGAAGGGGAGATGAAGAAATAATGAAACAAACGACACACGCATGCATTCTACATGACTGCTTGCCAGTAACAAAATACTTCCACCTATGACTATGAAGAAGAAAGTCCCATTACCTTGAGTAGATCTTCTTCATATATAACTGCATAAAGGATGATCACCTTAATGATTCATTATATGATATTTGGTAATCGCCTGGTGAGCGCAATGCAAAACAATGACTTGCAAATATGATTGTGCAATTTACATGGTCATATAAATTCTGTGCCACAACATAATTAACTGGGTCAGTGGGGGATGAAAGAGTGTCACGAGAACTTCAACAAATGGGAGTAATTACGTGAGTCATTCAACTTCTTGTAAATGAGGATCGGCTATAAATTATACAGGAAGATATTAAAAAAAGGCAGACATTCATTTAGATTTAGGATTAGATTTAGTGGAGGTTTCATGTGGGTTAAATTATTCAGAATTCATGTTGTGGGAACCGATGACCTTGTGGTGAATTAATCCCTGCCTGTCCTGAGTTCAAATCATTCAGAGAAGGTCCTTAAGCAGCAAAGGATGAGATAATCTTGACCAATCTCCCAGCATTGTGTCCCATGAAAGTCCTCTGTTGGAGCTGGTATAAGAAAAGGCAGATGGGTAATATTCTCTTTCTCCAATCCATTAAGCAGGAATATTCAATAACTACAATTTTCACTTAGAAAACTTCTGGGTGCAAGGGTTTTATCTTACAGGAAATGATTGTAGTACTTGTGACATTTGATCTGTAATAGGCAGATAGGAAGCTGATTTATTTATTTATTTATTGAGCATGTATTAGATAACAGATATAAGTATAAACATGATTATTAATATATGAAATGGATAAGAATAAAAGGGAACATTAGGACAGGGACGGTAGGCATGTTGGTGCGCTTATGCACGCTCCCTATAGACCTCTTAGGAAAGGGGTGAGGTCAACAGTAGACAGTCTAAGGTTAAAGTTTTTGGGATTTGGGGAAGAGACCACAGAGTCAGGTAGAGTATTCCAGACATTGACCACTCTGTTCCTGAAGTTGTATTTCCTGCAATCAAGTTTGGTGCGGTTTGTATCTATTGTGTGCTTGTGTATTGTTGGTGTTGAAGTTGAAGTAGTCATTGACGGGTATGGGTGGATAATTTTTTGTAATGGATAATTTTTTATACTATGCTTAGATTGGACCGAAGTCAGCGTAGTTCTAAGTTGTATAAGCCTAAAATTTCAAGTCTTTATGAGTCAGAATTGGTTCATCTATAGTTTTATACTATAGTACTGTTGCAAGAAATATCCTTCTGGGTTCAGTTCCAAGTGGGGAAAAAGACACTAGAAACATGGAGGCTGTTTGAAAGGTTTAATGGTGGATAGGACACATGGCCTGGAGCTCCAGAGTGAAAAGGAAGGATGATCACATGCTTCAAGCTGAAGGAAGAGATAAAAAAGGTCCTGAGAGTGCCTGGGTTGTATAACCTTTGTTGGGATTTGAATTGGAGCTTGTATTCTGATTGGTTGTCAGACTCCTATGAGGCCATGCAGGGGCAACTCTGTAGGCTGTCCTGAGTTCCAGGCTTGGTTGAGCCTTGCTGGATGATGATGTACTGAAAAGGGCTTTTGGCAATTGCTATATCTTTACCTGGAGATCTTTGTTATGTAAAGTATTCTGGCCCACCCATTAACCACCCAAGGTGGGGGTGAGTTTCTGCTTCTGAGGTGAGTTTCTGGTCTTGAGTTTCTACTCTTTTTAGGGGAAATATTCTGCCTTTTTAATATTTCCTAGGATAATTCAATTTTCTAGGAGAGGTGTGGGTGCTAACTTCCTACAGTACTTATACTGGCAACACAGAATTTCAGCTGGAATCATTCAGGAGCTTTAACTGAATAAACCAGAAGCTGAACCTGGGATTTTGTGCATGGCTGTGTAAGGATCTACTCTGCTTCTGAGGTAGGGGTGCTAGTTAGGGGTGTTAATTTCAAATGTGCAACTCATCCCTTTTAGGAAGTTTACAGAGTATAGAGTTTGTGGACTAGAGAAAAGGATGAGGAGATTATAAAATGTTAACAGAATAAATTCCAGGTGCAAGAGACATACACTCTGTACACTCTGCATTGGAGTGCACCAAGGTTTAGTAATAGTTTGCTGAGTAAGTTTCAGTGGCTGGATTCAGGCGTTGTGTTAATTCATAAGCTAGAAAGGTTTGCTGAAGATTACAGGATTTTTTTTTTTTTAACACACTCTTTTAGGGTTTACAGCACAGTTTTATTATGTACTCAACATAAAAGCAGCAGGAAACTACTCAAATGAGTTTCAGCAGCTTTGAGGCCAAAACTGGGTGGAGTTCATCCCTGCAGCAGACTAAGATTTACAAACCTCAATGACTGGGGCTACATAATACTGTATGTTAATCCAAAACCTAACAATCACGTTATAGTTTAGAAGCATAACATGGTCACAGAGCAATTTCAAGAGCACGGTAGAGAAGAAACCAACTGTCCTGCACTGCTGTAAACAAGTGGGAACACTTTTTTTTCCTGGCCAAAAAGAAAAAGAAACAGCCAAGAGTCCTTGCCACTGTATACAGTTTCAAGAGTTGCCACCTCCACCCAGGCTCAGTGATTCCAGCTGTAGTGAAGATCCACTTTGCAAAATGAACAGCAAAAAATACTCTGATCTCCCTACCGGCATCAGTGCATATTCTAGATTTTTTCTTCATTTATCATCACTGACAATTACAGCCTCTGCATTATCAATAAACCCTGATTCAGTGAATCACCATCTAGCAATCAGCTGGGCAGGATTTCCCCTGCCTAAAATAAACAGTTAAAAACAACAAAAAAAACAGGATGAATCAGTTTAAGAAGGAATGAAACTTTCAGCCATTTTACTTGATTCCAGAAATAAAACATGCTCACTTAAAAGCACATTTTGGAAGATTCAGAGATTATCCTGTGAATTAGCAAGGAAAGGAAACAAGCTTAAAACTAGGTCAAAAGTTCAGTTTGTAAACCTGATATTGAGGGGAGAAATAAAGCAAGCATTTAAAGAAGCCAGAACTTAATTTAGAATACTGTTACCAAAAGCAAGGTTGGAGGCCAGTCATGAATCTAATATTAGAGAAACTGAAATGAGAAATTTGAGAGAGACCTTACTGGATTGAGCATTTATTCAATGGGAACATGATTCAAACTGTTCTATAATTTAAATGTAGGTTGAAAAATCATCTGAAATGGGCTAAAAAGTAAAGATGGTAACTACAGGCATATGATCAAAATTCCATTCCTTTTTATGTATATTCAGGATAACTTTGACGTTTAAGGAACACATGATAGGTTGGTCACCTTAGTAGCAGTCTAAATTATGTGGTACAGTTTTGAGAAGTGCCATGACTGAAGAACAAATAATTCCTTGAATATATTTTTTTCTGGGCAATATTATTTAAGGAATGTAAGTACCATAAAAATGAGAATTGTGACAATGCACTGGACCAAATGGCAATTTTAATATGCTGATTGCAGTATAATTGGAGTGTGGTGGAAAATGGCCATTTCCACAGAGTTAAGGCATTTTGCCAACATTATCCTTTGAAACCATTTGTGTGTGTGTATGTATATGTATGTACAGTATATATTTTCCTAGGTACAACAGAAATGCAAGCTCTATCAAAAGCTAAATACATATAGTTTCTAGCTAGAAAGATCTTTCCAACTTCCTTAAATCCCAGCTAGCAAAGCTTACATTTGTATAACTAATTAATATATTCTGTTTGACCTCTGAAATCAGTAGACATCTGAATTTATAATACTGGCAAGTTATTTGGCTGTTATTGCATTCATACTTCCGAATACACAACTCAAACTGCGCCAATCTGAATCTTCTTCACTCATTTAAAATAGTTTGTAAGTTGCAGATATAACAAATATGCATTTTACATAGATATTTTTGGTAAAAAGAATACTAAACTTGATGAAATTTGAAAACATGCTGCCTTTTAAATTGAACAAAGGGGAGAAAAGTTCCAAAGATTAAGCAACAAAACATAAGATTCTAATTTTCTTCTATATTTCAATGGCCACACATTATGCTAAGTCATTTGGGTGGGCTCAGATGACATGCTGAAGCACTATATTATTGCTTAGTGTGATATGTGAGCCAGGCTACTGTGTTATTTTTTGAAACATTTCTGAGTAATACAGAGAGAACAGGAAAAAAATGATGATCAATGGTAGAGAGACTGTGGAGATGGCCTTGAAAGAACTATTCAGAGGCCATTACAAAAATAAAAAGGGCGAAAGCATTCTGGAAAAGTAGATAGTAGTTGGAAGAGTTTCATGTTCTCTTTTCCCTGTCTCACTAAGGTATAACAGAGAAAGAAGAAAAACACAGAGTTTCAAGATACCATTGGAATTGGGTGGCTAATAATTCAAAGAAATAACTAAATAAATCCTACTAATATAGTTTATCTCAAAAAAACATCTCATTTTTTCATGGAAACAGTTTCCTGATCTGGGCAACCTTGAAGAGGTGACATCAGTCTTGCAGGTGTTATACTCTCTCCTAAGAGAGGCAGAAAGCCTTACCCTTCTTTGTAGAGATGGCATCTGACCCCACTGTCTGCAGAGTACTCTGCTGCAGCTTTATTGCAACACCAGCGTTTACAAAAAATTAATAAACTATGTGGAATGCCATGATGCAACTCATGCAACATTTAGGACAATGTTTACCTCAGCCAGCAGCATTATTTGTCAGGGATGTACTGAACAGTGGAATGATTTAGGTCTTATGAATTTTGAGAAGGACTTGCTGATGAGATGAATGAGTGACATGAGGTATCCAAGATCATTTGAAAGGCCTGCTCCAATGTTGTTTGGTATCAGATGGCTAACTGGAAGAATTGAGGTAGGAGAGAAATGGCAAAAGGAATCGGTTTTACGTCTTCTCTTTTCCTGTAGTCCTTTTCTTGATAGCCTTCTCAGAATTCAGTTCTCAAGAACTCATGCAAGTTGGAACAGTTGAGTCTTCTTGCTCCAGGAAAGAAGCAGAAGAGATAAGAGTAGACCTGGGTTTATTATCTTACTACACAACTCTCAGATGAATAACCAAATCTTGCACAGCTAACATTCATGTCTCTGATTCCTCTATGAAATGCTATACCCATGGAACTACAGATCACATACAGATCACATACAAAAAAGTTATAGAAAAAAGACAGAGCTTGTGGGTGGAATCAAAAGAGTAATCAGCAAGAAAATAAACAATTTTATATGATATGGGATTTGTTTTATCCATGGTTGGACAAAAAGACATGGTAAAGTAATAGACCAGATAATGTTGTAATAGAAGTTTAATAGATTGATATAAAATATAATACAGACATATATAACCATTAGATGAAAATGCAACATAAATTTCAAAATGAAATTTGGAATATCTCGTATAAAATGATGGAATAAATAGTTTAGTCATGGATGATTAATAACTGATAAATATATAAACATACGTTAGTTTGACAATGTGAAAATTCATATAAACTGTGAGTAATGACTATGAAAGGATAGCACAAAAGATTTGTAACCCACCGACACACTGTATGTATATAAAATGGAAGATGGTTTTATGTTTTTATGTTTTGTTTGTATATGTTTGTCTTATAAAATAAAAACTTTTAATAAAAAAAGAGAGAGTAGTCAGAGAAGAGTCAGTCTGGAATTGTTATGTTCCCACAAATGGTCTAAGTCCAACCCCTCTTGAATTCCATTGACTCTTACCTAGCACCAGTTTAATGCTGACTGTTAGTCGACCAGATTCTTGTGTACAGTCATGAACAATAAATCAGCTTAAATGTAGCCTAATGTATGACTCTGATTTTTTTTTTTTGCCTCTGACACAAGTCCTCAAATCATGACAAGGTCAAAGCCTTCACAAACTTTGCTGGGTTCCCTTCCAACACCTCTGAAAGGGGGGATTCTCAGAAAATTATGAAGAACTCATAACACAGCTGAGAGTTAGTAAATTCATTTTATTGGGCTTGTTATTCTTTGTTTAGACTTTATTTTTATTTGGACTAAATATAACTCTCTGTCCTTAAAGAAATGAAGGTGATGGCTACTTTCATAGAACGAGATTACAGTATAAGGGGTTAATTTATCAACTCAGATCATAGAAAAACCAGTGCTGGAGGAATCACTAGATAGGCAGACACTATGAGCTGGATTTGTGTAACTTGCACTATGCAACTGACAATACAACATCACATGAAACCCTTGTCCCTTAATGTGATGTCTTCCTCACAGGTTCCATTGTGCTAGGGATTAATTGGCTAAAATTACATGATCCAGATATGCACTGGAAACATGGAATAATTTTTTCCCCATCACTGAAATGACAACAATGTCAATTGTATTTTTACTCTCCCCCCCTTGGCAGAGTTCAGCACACTGACTCTTCTGACTTGCAAGAGAAATACTCTGTCTTTGCCCATGGATTTGAGAAGAATAATTGCATAGTTTCTCACTTTAACGTGTGTCTACACAATCAGCTTGAAGCTGGGAGCCCACATTAGGGCTGGTTATCACTATAGACTTTGAAAAGTGATCATTAGATATTACTATTCTTGGTCTCTTATTTCAAATCTCCTGGAACTCTACTAGACATACATTTTCACAAATTGGATCTGAGAGGCACTTATTGTTTTATCATGTTAAACAGGGATATGAATACTTAATTGCACAATGATGCTTTTTGGCTTGGTTAATGGTGGAACAGTCTTCTCTGGATTCATGAACACAATATTGTATGATATCAATAATGGAGAATATTTGTAGTTCAGGCTTGAAATGAGGGGTGCTTGGTGCTCTCTGAGCTTGCTTGTTTTCTTGCAGGCATTTCATTACCCTAACTAGGTAACATCATCAGTGCACTATATATAGTTAGGGTAATGAAATGTCTGCAAGAAAACAAACAAGCTTGGAGAGCAACAAGGACTCCTCATTTGATGATATTTAAGGTAAACATAACTGGTGTGTTTAGGTGACATAAATACTGATCTTTTCAAAAGACACTTCTTTGTAAGCAGTTCATGTCAGAATGTCTCAAAGAGATTCTGCAGAAACAAGCTTTTAACTAAATTTTGAGAAATGTACATTTGATGTATCCCAACTGAACTGTTTGAAACCATTCAGATAAACCCTATCCAAGCTTTTGAGACAATCTTCTCAAAATGTGAAGGATATATAGTGTTTCCAGGCTTTGCCTATTTCTATAGAAGCAGACTACAGCAGGCTTACTGTCTCAAGAGCTAAAGAAAGGTCATATGCTCATATGGTCTAGTCAAGAGCACATAGCATTTCAGTAATTAAAAAAGGTTTTTCCCTTCACAGCTGCTCCTCAAATTCCGATATCGCACCCACCAATTTATAATGCAAGCTGATATCAGGGATATCAGCTGATATCAGGGATATCAGCTGGAACAATTCTTCAGACAAAGAAAATGAATGTGATGGAGGCATATCTCCTGCCATGTATGTTTTACCCTAGGTTTTCCCCCCTACCAAATGAATGGAATTATGACATCTTTTATATGGACTTGCTTGTAGTAAAATTGGCATTCCAGCAATGGAGGCACTTCCTGAAAGAAGCTACACCCTGAAAGAGATACATCCAGACCACAAGAATTTAGAAGTAGATAACAACAGAATAACAAACTGCTAAGTAAGGGACCTTGGAAGACTTCTAGTCCAATTCCCTGCTGAAACTGTATATATGTATGTATGTATGTATGTATGTATGTATGTATGTATGTATATATATATATATGTGTGTGTGTGTGTGTGTGTGTGTGTGTGTGTGTGTGTGGATTTTTGGTTCTTCGGGTTTTCTCCCGCGTAGAATTGGAAATATCTAGGTGACGTTTCGATGAAGTTTCATTCATCATCTTCAGGCTTGTGTCTTCGGCCTTGTGCTTCTCAGAGTAATGTGAGCTTGCAGCTGCTTCTTCCTTTTAACTACTAGTGGGGATGTGACTTGATTGGGTGGGGGCTTGGCTGTGTTCTGATTGGGTAGGGGTGTATTATCATTGGTTGGGGGTTTGGCTGTATTCTGATTGGTTGGGGGGTTGGCTGTATTCTGATTGGCTGGGGGTGTGTTCTGTTCCGGTGGGGGTTTGGTTGTACTCAAGTTACTCTTAGTTGCTGGGGGATTTGAGCTGGTGAGCTGTGATCCTGTTGTTTGGCTTCGCGTTCGTGGTCGTGCCACATCTTCATGGTGGGCGTCAGTTCCCTTCATGTATGGGTTGGGGGGGTTTGAAGCAGGTAGTGATGCAGTTGTGGTATGGCTTCTGGTCCGTGGTCGTGTGTAGAAGCCGTACCACAGCTGCATCACTACCTGCTTCAACCCCCCCCAACCCATACATGAAGGGAACTGACGCCCACCATGAAGCTGTGGCACGACCACAAACGCAAAGCCAAACAACAGGATCACAGCTCACCAGCTCAAATCCCCCAGCAACTAAGACTACAACCAAACCCCCACCGGAACAGAACACCCCGCCAGCCAATCAGAACACAGCCAACCCCCCAACCAGTCAGAACACAACCAAACCCCCAACCAATGAGAACACATCCCCACCCAATCAGAACACAGTCAAGCCCCCACCCAATCAAGTCACACCCCCACTAGTAGTTAAAAGGAAGAAGCAGCTGCAAGCTCACATTACTCTGAGAAGCACAAGGTCGAAGACACAAGCCTGAAGACACAAGCCTGAAGATGATGAATGAGACTTCATCGAAACGTCGCCTAGATATTTCCAATTCTACGTGGGAGAAAACCCGAAGAACCAAAGATCCACATACAAATACCCGCAAAAACCTCTGAAAACACACACACACACACACACATATATAATTTCAGACAAATGGCTGTCCAATCTCTTCTTAAAAACCTTCAGTGATGGAACAACCACAATTTCTGGAGGCAATTCATTCCACTGATTAATTGTTCTAACAGTCAGGAAATTTCTCTTAAGTTCTAGGCTAGTTCTCTCCTTGATTAATTTCCATCCATTGCTTCTTATTCTGCTTTCAGGTGCTTTGAACAATAGGTTGACCCCTCTTCTTTGTGGCAGTCCCTTAGATATTGGAAGATTGTTATCATGTCAGCCCTAGTCCTTCTTTTCATTAAAGTAGATGTACCCTGTTCCTGCAGTCATTCTAACACAATCTCTCACTTCTTGACAGATCAGATAGGCATATTTTCTTTCCTGTTTTGTAATTTCTTGCGTATATCTGGCTCACAAGGCAAGCTTCCAGATGTCATCCTGCATATACCTGAATATGATCTTCCCTGTTCATGCCCGTCATTACATTATTACAACTCTTGCAGCTTTGCTTTTCTCCCAAGGACAGAACCTCCAGAAAAACTGGAGGCAGACTGGATTTCATAGATGAGATTAGGGTTGAGCAGCAAGAGGATGATTATGCCAGGGCACTATGGAGGACCCTCAGGTCCTCATATATGGATTATTCACCTTTTACTTGGGAGGAAGGTCAGCTGTCCCACCTCCTTTACAGGAAGAAGTGTTACAACTCTGCCTTGGAAAGAGTGTTTAAAACCTGTATTGGGTTGATAGACAGCTCTGGTGACCAAAGCTGAGGGCAGATGTCAGGGACTAAATTTCATCCTGTCATTTTGTTGCCAAGCAGAGGCTATGCCCAGAAAGCCAGCTGGCTTGCTCTACTTCTGAATTCCCCATCTCTGGGACTGTGTATCAATGGATCTTATTACTAATCTCCCCCTTGTATTAGCATTCTAGTAATTGTGGATTAGTTTACAAAGATGGCTTGTTTCATTCCTTGCAAGGAATAAGCTCAGAAAACAGCATAATTTTTTGTAGATCATATTTTTAGGTACACAAACCTAGGGAAGTATCTCTGTGATCACTGCTGTCAATTTATTTCCAAGGTTTGGAAGGCTCTCTTCAACTTATTAAACACTGAAGTCTATTTGTCATATTCTCAACATCTGGCTCCTAATGTCAGAAGAAACATGTAAGCTAGATTCTATGATGGCATCCATGGTGTTCTGTTAATTATTAGCAAGACATTGGACTGAATTGTTGCCTCATGCAAAATTTGCTTACAAGAACTCACCAGCATGTCTCCTTTTTAGGCAACATGGTTTCTCCTCCCACATTTTGCATTCCTCCATCTGCAATTTTTTATGCCTGAGACTTCCTGCAGGAGATTCAGACTAGTCAGCACCTCTAAAAGTTTTGGCCAAAAGCTGTACATAAATGATCGCAAGAATGTGGCCAATATTGAAGAAATTTAGTGTGACCTTCAAGAAAGAATAGACTTTCAACAAAGTTTTGGACTTCTCACTAATCCTCTAAAAAGCTGGACTCAAAGTTCATTGCAGTAAACACCATTCCAGCGGTTGAGCAAATAAATCCAGTGGCCTTTCATCTGCAGTTGCCTGCACCAATGGAGTTTCGTCCTGTTTTCCATCAATAACTATTTGTGTGGAGGACACCTCCCCCCTCCAACATAGGCTTTAAGATAGCTCCACTTGCCCTCTGCTGGTTAGAAAAGAAGAATATAGACTGGAAACTCTTCTGGATTCTAGTCTCAAGGAGGAATTACTGGAGTATCTGAGTCACTGGAAAAGGCCATATAGCATCAGAGAAATCATGGGAAAACGTAACAGATTTGCGCACTCCATCCATGTACAACAATTCTACAATTTTGAGGCAAATTCCATGTATGTGATCTGCTACAAGTTGACTGTGGTTCCAAGATAAAGATGTCAGTCCCACTTGGTAGGGGAGACCAATAAATCTTCTCCATAGTAAGGTTGAAACTATTTTTGAGAGTTTTTTTTGTAATAACAGAATCTTGCAGGTCTGATTATGTTATACTTCCTGTTCGCTTCTTATAATTCATTGAACTAGGGAGGTGTCTGTCTGAGCTACTTCCAAACATTATCTAGACATTCTGGACTCAGAAAATGTTTGACCTCTTATTGCCTTGGCAATATGGAGCTGGCTTATCTCCATCAGATGCCATCTTCCTTACTCTTTACAGAAGATGAGTCTATGTTTCCCAGCATGATGGGTTCCCACAAGCAGACAAGGGTACAGCCTGGGTAGAAGGAAGGGTCCCCAACTCCATCTACTTCTGGAATGCATGACTTGCCAGGTAGGATGGAAGGAATGAGGAGCTGTGGAACATGTGGCTGTCTCTGCAATGCAGGATTTGTCTAGTGATCTTAGGGAACAGCTAACTGGGAAGGAAAGGAGTGAATTTGCAGTTCATAACTCTGACCAAGCTTTTTCTTTGCATAGTGGAGGAAACCCTGGGTCAAAGTTGGTACAGAGCACTGGTGGGATTCAACTTTTTTTACCACCAGTTCTATGGGCGTGGCTTGGTGGGCATGCTTTGCACATACACGCGTACAGAAAGTTTGATACTGACTTTCTCCTGCAATCCTGCACTCTCCCTATGTGGTCTGACCAAGGCTTCCTGAGACAGTAACAATCACATGCTGATCCCCAAAACCTTGTTTTTATTTCAAAGGCTGTGAATTATATGCATTCACAGCCCGTAATGAGTTCCATACAGTTTATGAATAGTCCAACAAAAGTCTGCCACAGTCTTTCAGAATAAGGCTGATAAACACCCACCTTTATCTCCCTTGAAATGCCGCCAATGCCTAAATTGCCAATTAGCAATTTAATTAGCAATTAGCAAGGCCAAAGAGAGCACAAAGTCAACATGGAGTTTAAACTGACCAGAACGAACAAACTTGCTTCCTGCAAAGGCTCATGTCCCTTTTCTTTTCCTTTATGTCTTATGGAAGGGGCCAATCACCTCCAAGCCTTACTCCCGAGTCGCCCCTTTTCTCTTAACTGTTCTTGTCTTCTGGCAGCTTTGCACAAGCACACACTGGAACAGGCTCCCCCTGTTCCTCTGCCTTACTGATGTCAGATTCTGGAGGCTCCGGAGTCAGCAATTAACTCTCAGATGGCCCTGGCCCCATCTCTGTGTCGGATGCAAATCCCAGACACCAGGACTGGCCCATGTTTCTCCCCAACTGATTCTGCTGCCAGCTCTGCAGGCTGCCAGCGGACCATAACACTGTGTATTCAACAGCTGAGATGCAGCAAATCTTGCTGTGCCGCGTGAAGCAGTTGAGCTTCAAACCCAGGAAATAAAGATCAGTATAGAGCTGGGGTGGGCAGGTGGGGCCAGAAGCTGATCATTGGAGCAAACCAGTTTGCTCACAGATGATCCTTGGAGTTACCGGTTTGGCCAAACTGGGCTGAACCGGTAGAATACCAGTCCTGGTACAGAGGACCTTGAAGGTGGACTTGGGGAGAATGCTCAGAAACTATTATAAAAACAGGATGGCAGAAGTATTCCTTAAGCCTGGGGAAGGAGGCAATTTTAGGAAGAGATTAAAACAGGGTCCTCCTGATTCACTGAGGTATAGAGAGAAAGGAAACACTTGCGAGATTCTGTTAATATCATCTATCTCAATAAAGCTTAGTTCTAGGCTTCCAATCAGCTTCAATAGAGAAAGTGAAGTTTTTATGGACTGTACTATGCCAATATTTTTTTTTAAGCAAAACTTTTGTTGCAAGTCATGATTGTTATAATTGCTAACATTATTACAATTGGTTTCCGGGCTCTGTGTTTTTTAAATGAACAGAATAAAGCTGTCTAGTTTAATAAACTAAGGGCCAACAGCTGTGTATACTGGTGTCAATTTTTCCAGTGATTTGGGAAAACCTTTGAACAAACTACAAGCCACAGGTAGTCCTTGACCTGTGACCACAATTGAGCCCAAAATTTCTGTTGTTAAGTGAGATGTTTGTTAAGTGAATTTTGCTCCATTTATGACCTTTCTTGCCACAGTTGTTAAGTGAATCACTGCAATCAATAAGTTAATGTCCTGGTTGTTAAGTGAAAATGGCGTCCCCATTGATTTTGCTTGTCAAAAGGTCACAAAAAGTGATCTAGAACACATGACCCCATGACACTGCAATGGTCATAAATATGAGTCAATTGCCAAGCACCTGAATTTTGATCAAGTGACCTTGGAGATGTCGCAACAGTCATAAGTGTGAAAAACGTCCATAAGTCGCTTTTTTTCAGTTCCATTGTAACTTTAGTCAATAAATAAACTGTTGTAAATCGAGGATTTTTCCACTCGTGAGCAAGGATTTGCTTATCAACTTAATATTTGTCCTGCTTCAACTTTGCCATGTTAAGGTTCTTGGGCGAGTGGCCTTGAAGCTTGCATCTAACATACAGATATGTTCCTTCTCCCAGAAATGTTTGATTGATTTGTTTTGTGGAAAAAAAATGCTAGTTTTAACCCCAATTGTTGTAAGCAGTATAGACTTTTGGGCCTTGTTTTCAGGGATTCCCGTTGAAGGTAAAAAGGAGTTTCTTGTTTCACGGCAGATCCATTGACAGCTGCGTTATGAAAGGTGTGTCTCAGATTGAGACAGAAACTTAGGTGAGTCATGAAAATGACTTATCAACATTTGGCTTGATGAGGTCCTTCCAGAAAGAGGTGTGGCTATGTGAGCTGATGATGTAAAAGAACAAACCGAACCAATAGGAGGCAAAGACTCTTTTCTGTGAAACCGACGCTTATTTGAATATTCTAAACTTTTTTCTGATCATTAGTTGGCCTATTGAATTTGATTCTTCCTTGGCCCAAAGAAGGATGCATAACACCAGGTCTTTCTGGGAAGCAGGCTTTAAGCAACTGTTATTTGAAAGACTGCTTCACCTTGAGTGGGATATGTAAATCGAGAGCAAACCCCACTCCCAACTAGTACTGATGATGTTACCTAGTTTGGGTAATGAAACGTCTGCAAGAAAACCAGAGGTGGTATTCAGCAGGTTCTGACCAGTTCTGGAGAATTGGTAGCGGAAATTTTGAGTTGTTTGGAGAACTGGCAAATACCACCTCTGACTGGAGATTTTACAGTATTCTTTCCCTGCCATGCCCACAGAACCAGTAGGAATTTTTTTTGAATCCCACCACTGAACAAAACCACCAAGATCAGAGAGCACCAAGGACCCCCTCCCCTGCTTCATCTTTCTCTGAGAAGATCTGATGGTGTTTTCCTATAACAAGGGTATCAAACTCCCCGCGTCACCTTGATGTCATGTGATGTATCACAACGTTTTTCCCTTCGCGGAGCTGGGGTGGGCGTGGCCTGCGCATGACACATCCAGCCTGCAGGCCACCATTGTAGACCCCTGGTCTACAATGAACAACTATTAGGCTGCTAAAGTCCCTAGTGTTGTGTGGAGGGAAAGGTGAGGTTCTAATTATGGAGGGAATATCATGAGTTGCAGTCCTGACACAGCAGAAAAACAATCAGTTGGGGAGGGAAAAAAGTAGCCCGAACCAGGTCAGCTAAGGTCGCTCCTCTTGCTTTTTTTAAAATCAGAGAGGAGGTGTTTTAGGAAGCCCCAGGGGCAGGTGCATTTAGAAATAGTTGGCCAAGATGGTTGAGAAATAGGAGTATCAACCACTATCCGTTGCTTCCTTTACTCCCCCTTCCTCTTCTGCTGCAAACCTGCTGTTCCTAATTGCTACCTTCATTAGGCAATCCCCTTTGATGCAGGGCTTTTTAGAAAAGGAGAGCTTTTTCCTGGATTTGCTGCCACGCAGTGAATCATGTGCACCTCAGCTCTAGGCTATATTTATCACAAAACTGGAGAGACAGTTGTGAGTCAGTGTGTGTAAACACTTTCGCGTTGCCTCCTCCTTCGATGGGTGTCATGTTGCAGGGATAAAGTTCCCACCATTTTTCATAGCGCTCATAGGAACCACCCCCTCACCTCTCATAAACCCTGCAGAAGGATTACACAGTCAACTTCTATGAATGGCACCTCTTCTCTTCTCCCTAACTCTTCCTGCAAGCGAGAAGCAAGTGATTTTGAAGTTTCTGAAACTTACAATTGAGATTTTGTTTATTTTTTAATATTAAATAGATGGCAGCAGATAATCCATTTAACATGCAGATTAAAAGGGCGAGATACTTTTAAATTGAAAAAAAAGCCAAAGCAACGTGTGTGTGTGTGTATCGGTATATATGTATTTATACATTTTATATAAATATCTATCTTTCTGTATTAGTATATACATGTGTGTGTGTGTGTGTGTGCAATTACAAGTGTTTCACCCTTTTAATCTGCATGTTAAATAGATTATCTGCTGCCATCTATGTAATATTTAAATATATATTTACTATATTAAATATTAAGATTTAAGATTAAAAATAAATTATATATATATATATATATATATAGAGAGAGAGAGAGAGAGAGAGAGACTAACATACATATTTTCCAGCTAAACACTTGTTTGTTGAAATCTGGGATATTGTGACAGGCTTTCTAGTCACAGATTTCTATAAAATTAGGACTGCAATTGATTAGGCTGTATCTCATGAATATTATCATGTATGTTGATTATTAATTTTGCAGTCTGATGAGTTACTGGCAGAAAAAGATATCCATTACTTTCTTCACATATTCCCTATATGAAGGATCAGGCAGACTGGGCACACTTTAGGTCCCACTGATTAGATAGTGGCCTTCTGTGGGGTCCAGGAAACCTGCCTTCCGGAATACAGGTAGTCCTCATTTAACAGTTACTTATTTAGTGACTGAAGTTACAACAGTGCTGAATGAAAGGCACTTATGTGTCTATGGAGATTCTCAGTCATGCAGGTGATGGTTGTCCCAAAGGTCCTTTTTGAAAAGGCGACTTGACTTTCTTTGTTTTTCCTCTCTCAACAGAGGGGAAAGGATACGACACCCATCTATCTCCTGTTTACAACACAGTCCTTTCGGCAGTTCCAGATGGTTCCACACCCATTTGCATTATTCAGGTGACTCTAAGAGTACAAATCAACCTCCAAGTGGCCTCAACGACTCTTTCTAAGAGTCGTAAAGACCAGGTATATCTGTACCTCAAGGAATACCGTATTAATCCTTACATTCTCCACCATTCAGTCAGAACTGAAGAAGCTTCTTGGATGAGAAGTGAAATGTCTTCAAGGAAAAAACAAAGTAGGTCCAGTTGAAAAAGCACCTTTGGGAGAGTTACCTATTATGGGTCCTTGTAGTTACAGACATTGCAACGTTCCCAAAAATCACATTATCGCTATTTGAATGCTAAACAACTGGCTAACAATTATGATGCCGCAGAGTTCCACGGTCATATGATTGCCATTTACAGCTTTCATTGCTAGCTTTTGTCAAGCAAAGCCAGTGGAGACACCAGCACCAGATCACAAGTGGCGATAATGTGACCGCGGGACACTACAGTTGTACAGGATTTGCCTAATAATGGCAACTGGAAGTGCCATCGTAAGTCAGTCTAACCTGTGGTGTTGAACTTTACAACCACATTACTTAGCAACAGAATTCCCAGTCCCAAATTACCATCAGTATGCAAGGACTACCTGTAATGTTGTCCGGGAAACTATTAAAGACTATTACGATTATTAAAGATAAGCAGGATGTATGGATTGAATGGATGATTTCTTTTTGATTGTATCTTGTATGGGGGCGCCTTTTGTGTTTCCTTCTTTGGGTTTTGTGATTTTTAAAAACCCTTAATTGTAAGCTGTCCAGAATGATGGAGAGTTAGAAATAATATAAATAAATATAAGCAGACAAGCTGCTTTTAAATAGTTAAGCAGTGGGCATGCCTTTCAGGAAAACTCCATTTAACTAGCAATGGAAGGTCTGGATCTTTTTAATTCAGCTATGAAAAGGGTGTACACCAATATCACCCAAATGTTTCGTTCCCTGCCTTTTATCTATTTTTTTTTTCAGCTGAATCCTCTCATGCAAATAAGAGTACGGGAAAATAGAATTCCAAGCCAAAGTTGTTCTGATTTAGGAATGAAGAAGAATATGGATGCCATGCCAGAGGAATGCCATGGAGAAGGCAGAGTGTTGTGGAGCGACGGAATAACTCAGGCAGAGACCAGGTCAAGGCTAAAAGCTTAACTCTTTATTACAAGTAAAGAGGGTTACCGCTACTGCCGCGCTAACACGGCAGCCAGCTGGAGCGGCAACAGCTGATGCCGTTTGACAGCCGCCTTTTATAGCCGGCTGTCAAACGGCTCAGCCAATGGGAGAGGTCCGTGCTTCCCGCTTGAAGCACGGACCTGAGTGAAGACTCAGTCCATACACAACACAGAGCAAAACGTGGAATTTGTCTTCTTTTCCCACAAAGACTAGAAGGCCTAAACAGGGTATATCTACCAGATGAGAGGCTTCTCTTAGTTTCTAGATGTTCATCCCTAGGACATAGAAACAAACTATCTGAGGAGATACTAAAACAACAAAAGTATGGATGCATGGTTATATTCCAATTCGTAGGAAAAAGGGTTGATTTTTCCCCTCTCCTTGTAAAATGTCAACATTTCTTATGCAAAAAAGGCCCACCTCCCCCGCACAAATCAGAGAAAAGCACAGTGTGGTTTCATTCAATGCCCTTTCAGTTTCTCCATGCTTCAGCGTCTGACTTCTCTGGAGGGGCAACCAAAAAGGGTCAGTTTTAATAGAGTATTCATAACAAATTGATTTTTAATTAGGAATGTGGGAAGGCCACCCTTGGCTACTTGGAAACTGACCTGGTAACATGATGTGGACTGGCCAGCAGAGACAACGACAAGTGACTTTAATAGGGGGACTCACGAAAGCAGGAGTGGGCATTTATGGCCCCTCTTTGACCTGACAGGCTGGCTCAGAAATTCTGGGAGTTAAAACTCCACAGGTTGTAAAGGGACCATAGTTGCCCACCCCTGTGCTAAAGGTATACCTGTCAACCTTTGACAATTCCTTTCAATTAAAAAGAAGTTCTGACTCAGGGCCCAAAGTTTCCACCCTCTTATTCATGCCAAAATCAAAGCCAAGAAAGTGAGATTATGTGTCGTAATGTACAGACAGTTTCTAACCCTGAAGGTATCTTAAAAGCAAGTACTGTACATTAATATTCCTTAAGGTAAGGGTTAAAGGTAAGTTGTGACAAATCCTAATTTTGGTATGGCACTACAGTTCCCAGGGGGATCCGTGGAGGTGGGCTATAAACAGCCAGGACAGCAGTTACGACAATGTGATTGAAACTCCTCTCTTTTTTATATATATTAATAATACTAATACCAACAGAGTGGGAAGGCAGGAAATGTTACAGGTCCCCTCTCCTAAGGAAGTTCATCTGGCAGAACCAAGAAGAAGGGACTTCTTCATAGTGCCTCCCTCCCTATGGAGCATCCAACCCATGATTAAGACACTGTTTCGTAAGGCCCTGAAGACATAATTTTGCCAATGGGCCTGGAGACCCCAGAGTCAATGGCTCATTTCATTGTTGTCACCAGAGGCCTGGAGAGTTATTGCTTTTTAAATTGTTTTTACAATGGATTTTTATCCTTGTAAGCCACCAGGAGTCATTCAGAGTAAGTTAGAAAGCCATATAAATTTTCTTAATTTTTTTAAAAAATAAATAAATCTTGTACCCATGTACAAGAATTGTGGCTTTGACTGCACAGTTTTGACCACTATCTTAATTTCTTTTGACCTTCACTCCATTGATACTTCTGATAGGATTCCTAAGATATGCGGAGAGGTCCAGTTTTGTTTCCTTCCAAATCCTTTCCTGCCTATCTCATTTACATGAAGGGAAAACTAGTAAAAGCTAGCCTAGGCCTTCTGATTCCATCATGAATAATCAAGAAAGTGGGCTTAGCTCCTAATTAATTTCCAGTTTGCTGAGTTAGATCTCATACTCCATAAATGGAACATTGGTCTTCATTGGGAAAAGTTACAGTCACTTTCCCACACCCCAGAGAAAAAGATTGGCTTTCATTTATTATCAGTGTACTCTAAATCATGGGTGTTCAACCTTTTGGGCCATGGGCTGTACTGTACATGCCTGGTTAAAACTTTGCAGAAGTTCTCAGAATGAGGAAGAAAAACAGTAACAATTCTCCAGTCTGACCTGTGACTTTGGAATTCTCTGAAGCTTTCTCATCTAAGTACTAATGACACCTGAACTGCATATAGCTTTTAAATTCAGATAGGACTGCTTGTTGCCACAAATTATTCTATTATTTGATTCTGTGTGTGGTGGTAGGTTTTATTCCACTTGTCTCAGCTTAATGTAATGATTGGCTCTTATGTCTTTCAGACACCTTTCAGTGTCATCCATTCTTCCCATACATCAGAAAGAAGTAACTGGAGATGTTGGCCTTCTTACTTATTGAAAGCTGTCCAGAGAGTGACAGAAGAGACTCTCGCTTTAAGAATGCTGATCGTAATCTCCAACTTAACTACCTTATGGCCCAGATGGATTCTCCTCAAGGTTTTTTTTTTTTTTAATTCTTTTGAATAGTCAGGAACATTAAATAAACACTGTGGAGCCACACTGGAGTTTTAGATCAGCTGCAAATATCTGTTTATCATGACCCAGCATAAGTATGCATTTTATTTGTCTTGTTTTGAAGGTAAGATGCCAGAAGCACATTTGAGAAGTACTGGCTGAAACCTGATCTCTGACAGATTAAATATAAACAAGGTCACTTTCTCTAAAATCCAGTGAACAGAGGAGACTGTTCCAAAGTTGCCTTGACACAGAGAGATATTGATGATGTTTTTCACTAGAACCTTGTTTTGAAGTGGTTAAAGTTCAGGGATCTCTCTGAATTGTGTAGCAAGAAGATATGTGTACTTCATCTCTGGGAATAGTATTCCTTTTTTCAAGTTGGACAGTTCATTGTGTAATGAATCACCCTTCTCCACAATGCTAATAAGTCTAACAATTTTGACTAAATGACCAGAGCCGGACAAAATAGTAATAATGAAAAGCCCTACGCTGTATATATAATGTTAATCTCAGTCCTTCAAGGTAAACCAGGTCAGGAAACAGCTCCACAGGAAGTACAAGTTGACTTACGAACACAACTGAGCTCCAAAGTTCTGTTGCTAAGCAAGACAGTTGTTAAGTGAGTTTTGCCCCACTTCTTGCCATGGTTGTAAGTGAATCACTGCAAAGTTGTCAAGTTGGAAAGTTAGTAACATGGTTGTCAAATGAATTTGGCTTCGTAGATGACTTGGCTTGTCAGAAGGTCTCAGAAAAAAAAGGGATCACATCACACAATCCCGGATTACTGCAACTGTCATAAATATGAACAAGTTGCCAAGCATCCAAATTTTGATCAACATGACTAGGGGGAGGCTTCACAGTCATAAGTGTGAGAAAGGTTCATAAGTCACTTGTTTTTAGTGTCATAACTTCAAATGGTCACTAAACCATGGTCAACCTCCTGCCATTATCGGCCTCCCGCCGACCGATATGCTCCCATAGAGTCGGCCTCCTCGGGGTGCCGCTGGCTGGACGGCTGGCGACCCCTAGGATGCGGGCCTTCTCATTGGGGGCACCCCCTCTCTGGAATGAATTACCCCCGGAGATGAGGACCATCCCTGATCTCATGACCTTCCGCCGTGCGCTGAAAACTTATTTATTTCAGCAAGCCGGTCTGGCCTAGGGGTTTTTAAATTTTTTAATCTGGTTTTAATCTTTCTTAATCCTCTTATTTTAATCTTTGTAAGGGCCAATATATTTAATTCTTTTAATTTTTAAATATTGTATATGTGTTTTATATGTGCATTTTATTCTGGCTGTTCACCGCCCCGAGTCCCTTTGGAAGAGGGGGCGGTATATAAATTTAAATAAATAAATAAATAAACAAAGCCAAGGACTACCTGTATTTTATGGATAGAGGCAGTGGTGGGATTCAATTTTTTTTTACTACCTGTTCTGTGGGTGTGGCTTGGTGGGCGTGGCTTGGCTTGGTGGGTATGGCAGGGGAAAGATACTGCAAAATCTGCATTCCCTCCGCACTCCTGGAGAAGGTTACTGCAAAATCCCATTCCCTCCGCACCCCACTAACTTGATTTCCAGCTCCGTTCTGCTGTGCAGGGCAACAAAAAAAGACCCAGCCAATCAGCTGAGACTCAGGAGGCAGAGAATAGATGGGGGTGGGGCCAGTCACAGGTGGTATTTACCGGTTCTCTGAAATACTCAAAATGTCCGCTACTGGTTTTCCACAACTGGTCAGAACCTGCTGAATACCATCTCTGGATAGAGGCTATAATAACAGATTCTTGCATGTCTGTCTGTGTCTTCCCTTCTCTCTCTCTCTCTCTCTCCCTCCCTCCCTCCCTTTCTCTCTCTCTCTTTTGGAGAAGGGGGATGAGTAGTAGACTAACAACACTTTCCCATCTCTCACATGTTTCTTGTGCACCTGATGTTTCCCTAACAGTTTGTGGATTCCTTCTCAAAGGTCATCTCCCTGGCTCTCTGCAGTTGAAACTTCAAATGGAACCAAAAGAGCCTTGGAGTTCAAAATAGAAGCCCTTGACGGTGTCCCAAATAGATATGGACCTGAGCGTGACCCATC
Source organism: Bungarus multicinctus (assembly GCA_023653725.1). Classification (NCBI taxonomy): domain Eukaryota; kingdom Metazoa; phylum Chordata; class Lepidosauria; order Squamata; family Elapidae; genus Bungarus; species Bungarus multicinctus. Next base: position 207,245,002 of record CM042834.1, read on the forward strand.
ACTTTCTGTTCTTCCAGAATGTTGAGATACACCTTCTGTCTTTCCGAGTCACCACATGGAGAATCGAGTTGCAGGATTATTTCACAGCCACAGCACCAATTAGTGCCACCGTCTGGTTTTCGGATTGCTGCCAAATTTCTTTCCAAGTTCATGCAATCAATATCTGCGTTAGAAAGGTTAGAAACAAAGTCCAGGCAGAGAAGAAGTGAATCAGCAAAGTGGGTGAAAGCGATACTATAAAAATACTCAGCGTTAACAGAAATGCTAAAGGATTTCTACGTTTCCATGCTTCCTTATAGAGGGCCAAATTAGAGTACAAGAGAGGCTTGTTATATAGCATGGGTGGGGTAAAGGATAATTCTATTCCAGAAGTCCTTTATAATAAAACAATGGCACAATTCACAAAACAACTATTGTTATATGAAGTGGCTATTTCTAAATTAGTGAGGGAGAAGGAGCTTTAGAATACCACAGCAATAGAAAGCAATACTTTCTAAAATATAAAACAGCCATTCCTTGTTGGAGTTGTAAACTAAAACCATTTTTTTCTTTTTTAAAACTGCTTCTTATAATATTTATATATGGGTTTTATGTTTTTATGTCTATTTGTATGCTGCCCAGAATTGCTCTATGAGGGAGATGGGGAATTTCTAAATATGATATATAAACAAGGAAGAAAGAAAGAAAGAGAGTAAACCTTTGAAATGATACTAATTAGATTTCTTTAATAAGCACCGGAAAGCAAAACTGATTTCTATTGAAGTGTATTTTATTATTCTAGTCCAGTGATGGTGAACCTTTTTCGTGTGGTGTGCCGAAAGCACGTTTTGTCACTTCCGGTATTTCTGGAAATATTGGAAGTGATGAAATGGGCCTGGTTTTTGGCCTGCAAAGGCTTCAGAGGTTTCCCACGAGCTCCCGAGAGGGCGAAAAGGGCCTCTCCTGGGCTCCAGCATCCCTCTGGAGGCTGAAAACGAGCACTTCCGGTATTTCCGAAAGGCCTATTTTTTGGCCTCCCGAGACTGCAGAAGCTTCACTCGACCTCAAGGAGGCTGAAAAGGCCTGAAACGGGCTGAAAATAAGTTGAGATGTGCGCGCATGCGCAGTGCAGGCAAATTTGGCTGGGGCTCGCGTGCCTATACAAATGGCTCTACGTGCCACCTGTGGCACATGTGGCATAGGTTCACCATCATGGTTGTAGTCCTTCTCTTTGAGATTAATGAGATTATTCTATCTATATAAACAGAGATTAAAGATGTCTGGAAATCAACAAGGATTTTATGCAGAGAGTCCTCCACTTATGACTGACCATTGGTAGTTCTGTTAGACTGTTGCAGTGATAAGATTACATTTTGGACACTTGGCAACTGGTATGCATTGGTGACCATTTGCAGTTTCCTGCAATCATGTGACTGCAAGTTGCAACAATTTTGCTGGAAAATGGCATTTACTTCTGGTTTCTGGCAAAAAAGGCAATGGATTCACTTAAGAATAAAGTGCTTGCTTTACGACTATCACGTTTGCCTAATGATTGCCCCAAAATATGTCATAAAATCCAAGACTATACCAAAAGGCACATCAATATTAGATACTTTCAACACATTGATAAATTATTGATATTAATTTTTATGGAACGGTAAATCTCCAAGGCTTTTCCTTTAAAATGGTAACTTTCCAGGACTTTTCCTATAAGATGCATGTTTTATTTTTCCTGATTTTTAGTTATTAGTTGAGCATATCTGCTAACTTCTGCATTGTTTTGGAACTAAAATTATATTTATGATCACCATGAAAGGCCCAATTGGCAAGTTATTGTTTTGCAATAAGAATTTAAAATTTGGGCAAGAATTGGGTAGGAATTTAAACTTTGAATCCTGTTCTTATTAAAAACTGACCTTTTAAAAATAATCTATAAGTTTTTAATGATGGGTAATTTTTTGTTTTGGCTTGGAAAGTATGAATCGAAGGAAATAATTACATTTAGTCAGCTCATTCTTAAAGCTACCATTACAATTTTTGAAAAATTAGAAGAAGTAGAATGACACCAGATCCATTAAAACATTGGTTCTGCTGTCTGTTTGGACCAGACAAGCTGGTTGCCTTGGAAACCACACTGATTTTGAACATATTAAAGAAAAGTTTTTATAAAGGAACTAAACCAACCATTCTCTTTTAATGACATATTAAATTATTTTAAGAAAATACTTTTTAAAAATGTATAGGCTCCTCAATAGATGTCTAAAATGTTGGTCATTGATCTTATTGTGGAAATGGAATAAATTTCAAGGCACAGACTTTGGTTTTGTCTTTTGGCAGATTCTTCTGTTATTGTTGCTTGGTACCTTCAACTCAGTGTTGACTCCTAGCAACTCTTGGATTAGTCTCTTCAGTATTTTGGCATCAGTCTTGGAAGTGACTTGCCATTGCATCCTTTCTAGGGCTGAGGGAAAGGGATTGACCCAAGATCACCCAGCTGGTGTTGTACTTAAAGTGGGTCTTTGACACGGGTGGGCTTCAAACATTTTAGCAATGGTTCTCTGGCTGGTTGCTGGGTTGGTGTGGCCATGGTGGGTGTGTCCTAGTCGGCCTCCTGCACTATGGCAAGGGAGGGGTGTTTTGCCCTCTCTGGGCTCTGGAGGCTCTTGGTAAGCTGGAAATGGGTCCGTTTCCAGCTTTCCCGAACTTCTTGGAGGCCCGTTTTTTGCCCTCCCTGAGTGGACCCTATGTGCGTCCTGTGTGCGTCCTGTGTGCATCCTGCACTTATCTGCATCCAAAACAGGCTGTGTGGGGTCTCCTGGGAGGCGGGGCGGGATGGATGGGGCCAGCCAGGAGTGGGATTTGGGAGTTCTCCGAATTGTGCAGAATCTTAGCTAGAGGTTCTCCCGAACTCCTGCGAACTCCCAGCTGCCCACCCCTGGTCTTTGACTGCTACAGCTGATTGGTTCTCCTGGTAGATTCTTATTGATTGGATATTCTTATTATCTTGAAACTGGATCTTAGAATGAAATAATGATTTAAATATGTCAATGAGTTGTTGAATTATATTCCACAAATTTGAAATTTAGGTATTTATGAAGAACCAGTCCAGCAAGCCTGGACTGTTGCCAAAACGTTCATTATGTGTTCTGAAAAAGACAATTGTGGATCATATATCAAAGCTTGGTTTGATGAAATGTGACCCTTGCTCAATGGTTGAACTGAATCTTTATCAGTTCCTGCAGTCAGGGCTCAGTTTGTTATTTAAAAATTGAGCTGTAGCAATTTCTATATAGAGCGATGTAATAATTATTGTATCTGGAGTGTGTACTTGATTTAGTGTTTTTCTTTGTTAGTTTTAATGGTTTTTAAATATACCCTTTGTTTTATTTGTATTAATATTTTTTTAGCCACAAATAAAATACCTTGCCATACAATGTGCTCTTTAACACTGAGTAGGTGTGGGAAATGTTTTTTAAAAAATACTCAGATCAAAAATACTCCTCTCTTTTTAATTATTATTCTTTTAATTTGAATTAACATATTTCAGGCACCAGTTCCATTGTACTGACAGTGGGGCTCAACCTTGGTGCTTCAAAGTAATTACTGAGTCTGCTTATTATCTTAATGATTACTAATAGTCAAAGGACAGTGTGTTCTGCTTTCCTTATCTTTTTATCCTGTTGGCCTTGGTTATAACTATAACATCTGCTGGACACATGTTCAGAAAATGATAAACTTTTTTTACTTGCTCTTATCTCTCTTACTCAATCTCCTCTTCTCCCAACCTAGAAGGAGGAAATCAGAGCTAGGTCTTCTTTGATTCCTATTACAGCTAGTCCTCGACTTATAACCTCAATTGAGTCCCAAATTTCTGCTGCTAAGAGAAACATTTGTTAAGTGGATTTTGTCCTGTTTGTGCCCCAGTTATTAAGTGAATGACAGCACTTGTTAATTTAGTAGCCCAGTTGTTGAATGAATCTGGCTTCCCCATTGACTTTGCTTGCCAGAAGGTTGCAAAAGGGGATCACATGACTCTGGGAACTGCAACCGTCATAAATGTGAGCCAGTTGTCAACCATCCGAATGTAAATCATGTGACCATGGGGATGTGGCAATGGTTGTAAGTGTGAAAAATGGTCAGAAGTCACTTTTTTCAGTGCCTTTGAAATTTTGAACAGTACTAAATTAACTGTTGTAAGTCAAGGACTATCTGTTCTAGACTGCCTCTTTCCATATGATCCTATCTATCTATCTATCTATCTATCTATCTATCTATCTATCTATCTATCTATCATCCGTCCATCTATCCATCCATCCATCCATCCATCCATCTATATATCACCTTGGGTCTTCACTGAAGGCTTTCTCTGAATAACTCCACTTGCCAAAGACAGGTTGATCCTACTGCAGCCAGAAATATTTTGTAAACATCACCATATGTGTGAAATTCTTTCCCATGGTGTAGCATCCTATTTGCTTTCCTTTGAATGTTGGATTAAAGTGTGGCCTGTTGTCTAGACCAGGGGTCTCCAACCTTGGCAACTTTAAGACCAGTGGTGGGATTCAAATTTTTTTTACTACTGGTTGTGTGGGCATGGCTTGGTGGCTGTGGCAGGGGAAGGTTACTGCAAAATCCCATTCCCTCCTCACCTACTAACCTGCTTTCCAGCTCCTTTCTCCTGTGCAGGGCAACAAAAGAAGACCAAGCCAACTCAGGAAGCAGAGAATAGATGGGGGCTGGACCAGCCAGAGGTGGTATTTGCCGGTTATCTGAATTACTCAAAATTTCCACTACCAGTTCTCCAGAACTGGTCAGAACCTGCTGAATACCACCTCTGGATAGACACTTGTGAACTCCAACTCCCAGAATTCCTCAGCCAACCATGCTAAGACACCTATGCTGGCTGGGGAATTCTGGGAGTTGAAGTCCACAAGTCTTAAAATTGCCAAGTATGGAGATCCCTGGTTTAGACCACTGAACTGCAATTTTTTTTTTCTCTCCAGCTGCTATTAACTCTTATACGTTAAGACTGCATGATCTGTTTTTATCTGGCTCATACTTTTGAATTTGAAAAGAAAGATATGCTTTTCTATATTTTATCAGACATCATTTTAGTTTTGTATTATTATATTTCACCTAGAAACATTCTGGCTAGAAGTGGTCTTGGATACTTTGAGGTGAAAGAAAGGTATGAGGAAGTATAACCTTAGCAGTGCTTGTACTTCACAAGTGACTGTCACTGGATCATTAGGTAGTAATAGGCTGTACTTTTTAAAAAAAATAGGACTTAGATTTCAGTTATAATTCAGCTATCAAAAATATGCATCAGCATGAAATAAAGATGATTGACACTGTATTTTGCCTCCTATCAAATTGTAAGGAAATTGGATTTTACTTTGGTTTTGAGAGGAACGGGCATTGTTGTTTTTTTGCTAATATATACTATTTTATTTTTTCAGATGTTTGCATTCATAATATATTTTCCTTAATAGATTGATCTTTTAACTTTGCTTAATTAATTAATCAATTTGTTTATTAATTATATCCTGCCTTTATTACTGTTTGCTATTTTTTAAGGAGTTTTTGTTTTCTTTCCAGCGGGGAGAAAAAAAGTTTATTTTGGCAAAATCAAAATGAATCAAATAAAATTCCGATTCTACTGGCTTTTTTGCTATTTCAATATGCTTGTGTAGGTTACTTAGGAATCTTAAATATGTTGTCCTAGTTAAATCATGATCAGCTTCACGAATACACTGGTTTTGCTCTGAATCTCTCTGGAAGAATACAAAACTGCCAGTCTGCTCTCTGGAGAATGAAACTCAGTCAACTGTTTTACATTGAGTCAGGCTGTTGTCTCTGAGTACTACTGGATTGGGAATACGTAATCCTCTAGATGTTAGTAGCAGATGATTCCAAACAGCTTGGCCGGTATAGCTGAGCGATCTGAGAGTTGTAGTGTAGCCACACATTTGTGCATCTCTGCCATATTGCCTACATTGGTTGGTGGCATTCCCAAAGTATTCCTTTCAGAACCCAACAGATGTGCTACCAGCTGAGAATTCTGGATTGCAATGTCAGTACCTTTGGAGAGCACCAAATTAAGATAGCATTACTGGGTCTTAGGAAAATAATTCCATTGATAGCTCTTTTAAACTCATTATCTTTGTATGTAGAATGTCTGCTCTTTCACTGGCCTAGAATTCTGTTTTGATCTTTATGCACGTGCAGAACAACTGCATTTATGACATTATGCTGGACTAGGTATATAATGAATGATCATCTAGCTCAGTGATTCTCAACATTTTCTTCACCAGGGACCCCCTTTAAATACCTTTTGTGGCCACCAACTATGGTCACTGACTACTATGACTTAACTCAAGATTTAAATTGTAATATTTCTTCAAGCCTCCACGGATCCCCTTTAATGACATTGTGCCCCAGGAGTCTGCAGATCACAAGTTGAGAAACACTGTTCTATCTTATTTTCTTGTACGATGTCATCACTAGTGACTTGCAATGTCTTTATAGCATCACCCGGCTATTGTTGAAATGATATGAAGCCTGTCTAATTACTGGGCTCTTATTTTGGCACAACAATGACTGGAAAGCTCTAGAAAACACTGTAAGATGTTAGCAAGGAAATGCCTTCACAGTTCCTCTGATTCTTCCTTTGTGCGAATTCTTAGCAGTATCTTCTGCTATGCCTTTCCATGCCAACTTCTAGAAACTTTCCTGCCATAGCAGAAGTAGTATCCTCATTCTGTTTGAGGGAGTGGGAAAAAAACAAAGTCAGAGAAACTCTTCAACTCTCTTGACCCTTTTATGCTGCCCTTAAATGATAAACTAAACTTTCATGAAAAATGGATGACCAGGGAAATTAGTCGCTTCTTCAATTTCAGAGAATGAAATTGCAGTAGGACCCTTTCACTGGCAGACAAAACTCTGTTGATATGCAAGACACTTTATCTTGAGCTACGTATCCTGATCATTGCCAATGCAGGCAGCAGCTCAACCACTCTTGTGAAATACAGTCACCATGCCTAGACGTGAGAAGCCAACGGTCTCCCCAAGTAATGGTAATGGCAATTTTAATTATACATCTTATTCCTGCAGTCTTTAGGTGCGTAATCCTAGTGTGATGGAAGTTATATGAAGAACTCATTTTTGATCCCAAGTCTCTTTGAGAGAACTTGCTTTGCCTCTGAAACTTATTTTGGTCCTATGGCTTCTGGCTTTCTCTTTTCATTTTGGTGGTCTCATTCCTTGCTTATGAAAACTTGGCTATTCCTTGTTTTGCATCTGCAGCTGTTCCATCTAAGAGAGGAGGAGAAAGCAAAAAAGAAAAGAAAAAAGAAAGAAACAGTTTGGGCTCAGCTTGAAGTCTCAGTACAGGCATGACTTTGTATATATTCTATTACAACAACGCAATTTGGCAGTCGTGAGATGGGGAGAAATGTCAGTTTTTTCAGCATGCTAACATCAGCAGGGTATTTTTCCTCTGAAAGTCATCTGGTTTTATAGTGTTACAAGTTGGTTTTCTAGGAAATTGTTCATGTAAATTAATTATGCTAGTTGGGATCAAGATTTTGCTTACTATGGAAAAGAAGATGTACTCTTTCTGGAAAAAAAATACATGAGAAACTGGATCACAGATTTTAATTGCATCGTTTTCCACCCTGTGTCTGGTTATATAATATAAACCGTATCTGCTGTAACATTAAATAGTATTAGAAAATAATTTAATGTAGAATGGAGCAAATTTTGAAAATTGTAATCCCAAGATTCTTTGACTAAATTTCGCCAAACTGTATATACCTTCAAACTACACTAAATTAAATTGTATATGTTAATGGCTGTCAGATTTTCTATATCTTTTATTGGAAAAGTTCTTAGATTCCCCCTTTCATAGTCTAGACTTTCCTCAATGTTTAGAATAACTCTGTATTAAAAAAAAATAGACACATCATAGAATGTAATTCTCACTGGGAACTATGCTTAGATTATAATCTTATATAGAAAATTGTGCCACATCCAAAATTTAGGTTTTAGAATTTGATGTAGAATTTACTGAACTGGTTTAATGTATTGTGTAAAACCTACAGTTTCTTTTAAGGATTTCAACTGTGTTAACCAAGCATTTTTAGCTCAACATTCAACAGAAAATGGATATGAAATGTTTTACATTTTTTTTTGCTTTTTTAGATTTGTTGTTTATTCAGTCATATTCCATCAATTGTACTTGATTCTTTCAATTGTGTTATCCACCTTTTATATTTTTTCAAAAATACAAAGCAATAAAATAATTGAAAAAGATAGTTCAAATTAACATTGATTCATACTACATTAGAAAATAATTATTTCTTTGAAGGAAAACATACTTTGTCATGTAAATGTTATATAGCTAATTTCAAAAATAAATTGAGGGGAGATGTGGCTCTGATGTGGCTTTTTTTGTTTCAGTACTAGATTCTCTTCTTTCTGAAGCATCAGCTCATTTTATACAAATACCAGTGATTTTTAGGATCAGAAAAACTTTAAAACTTGTGCCAAAACTCAATTTAATGAAAAAGTCTAGAGTAACATACACATTCTTCAGATGAATTTCTCTTCTTCTCTCTCTCTAATTTTTAGATTTTATTTTTTTGGTAAACAACACACTAGACTTGTCTTCATTAACTGAAATTCAGAATGTTTATTGCAACTATGAAATATACGAGACTAATTGACTGTAACACCAAGCATACTTATTATGACTGCATACTTACTGGGTTCAGTGGAATTTACTTTCCTATATGTCTTACTTACCAAGTTAAAAGAGGAAGATAGACGATAATCTTGTCCTTGCAACAGAACTTCATCTGCCTTAGCTTTTGCATTGTTTCCTTGACAGCTGGCTCAGCTGTTTCAACTTGGATCTTGGCAAACTGTTTCCAGTGCACTGTACCCTGTATCTTAATAAATTTAATAAATAATAATAAATTTAATAAATAAATTTAAAAAATAAAAATAAATTTAATAAATTTAATAAATTTAGCAGCAAAAGTAATACAAATAACAGTGGCAAGTTGGAACTACAATTAGTCTTTCCCCAAGGATACTGATATGGTGTTTCTTAACCAAGATGACTCCCCTCAGTCCAATGGTAGATATTAAAATGTTAATGGAAACATTCATACCAATTCGGTTTCTTGTGTGTACAACATTTGGGGTCCAGTTTCTTCTACAGAACTTTGAACATCCTTAATTAGTACATTTGAGAGGAATGGGCTAGAGCAGGGGTGCCCAAACTTGGCAACTTTAAGACTTATGGAATTTCAACTCCCAGAATTCCTCAGTCACCCATGCTGGCTGGGGAATTCTGGGAGTTGAAATCCACAAGTCCTTTTCTTTCTTCCCCCCTTCACCTTTGGGAGGAGAGAAATGTCAGTAATCTCTACTCATCACTGACCATCACAGCTGCTGTGGTGGTGTCAGGCCCCTGGTGGAGACTGACTTTGAGGGAGAGGAGGAACAGCCGACAGGGAGTGGAAGTGTGGCTCTGGAGGTTGTGGAGGAGGCTGGGGAAGGGCAGAGGCTGGCTGGGCAGTCAGAGGAGGACCCAGGCCCATCCCTTCTCCATCTTAGGGCACGCAGGGAGGAGAGGATAAAGGACAGACATGGTTTACTGAGGAGGAGAGGGCCTTGATCCTCTTCATGGGCTGCAGCTGTGACAATTGGATAAGAGGATGGACATGTGTACGGGCAAGTGCTGAAAACAAAGCATGGAAATATCTCTAGTTTATTATTCCTCTCTGAGTTTGGCATCCTTCCCAGTGTGTGTTCTGATATTTGTGGATGTCTTCAAGTCCTTATCTTGCCTGGTTTGTTTGTTTTTTACTCTTTATAATTTATAGGCATTTTTAATTTAAACAGCATTTCCTCCTTCTTATAACTGCTCGTGTGGGAGTTTTTTAGTCTCCAGTCAAGGATATTTGGAGCTTGGAAGCAAAGTGAAGGAATAAAAGGGGCTTTACCTGTTTTTTTGTGACTGTGTTTATTTTGTATTTCACCCTGGGTCATCACAGGTGGTTTACTGGTATCATTATAGCCTTCATCTGTTTTCTTCAGCCATTAAAAAACAAGTCTCTCTGTCATTTGCTCTTTTATTTGTTTTTTTTATATGATGGGAAAAGGAGTGGTTTGGAAATATCTTTTTTTAAATGGTAGGAATTGGAAACGATGAATGATAAGAATTCTAATCGAAGAACTATCAAGGAGAAAACCAGCTCCCACCAAAACCGAGAGGGCAAACTATTATACATAAATAGGGAACAAATTTGTATTGATGATGTTACCTAGATGGGTAATGCAACATCTGCAAGTAAACAATCAAGCTCAGAGAGCACCAATGACTGTACACGGATATGTAGGTCAGGAATGTCAAACTCAATTGCATCACGTGGCCTATCACAATGTTTTTTGTCTTTGCGGAGCCAGGCTGGCCGTGGCCTGCATGTCATCCATCCATCCCACAGGCCGCTAGTGTGACAGGTGAAGGTGAACCCTTTACTTTAGTGTATGTGGTGATACATATCATAAACCTCAAGCTTGAACTCATTCAAATCCATTGTGCAGCCATTCCATTAGTTTTAGAACACAGTACTTCCAAGAGAATTGTCCTTCTGGAACTACCAGTGAAGGAATTACTGCTAATAACAGATAATGCCTTATCCCAACAGAGAAAATATTTCTTGAAAGATGTTTGTCCTCATCCCTCTAAAGCAGCATGCTGCCTGGGCAATCCTGGGGGTTGAAGTCCACACATCGTAAAGTTGACAAGGTTGTGAAACACTGGAAAGATTGCAAAGGGAGACCAATGACTGCTTCCCACAGAAAGTGTATATAGACAAATTCCCCCATGGCCAATATATTATTGATTTTCTAGAAAGAAATTCTGCTTTGTATGCACACAGTATAAATATGCATGTATCTCTCTCTCTCTCTCTCTCTCTCTGTATGTGCATATATGTGTATATTATTCAGCTGTCTAGTTTAGAAACAAGATGAAATATGGCTCTGTTTTTCACAGTGGCATGATTTGTAACATTCCTTCCGCTCTTTGTTTAATGAAGCAGCAAGGATGCTGTTAAATCAGATCTTTGTTTTAACTGATGAAAATGCACGCCATTGCATTTTTCAGGTGGGCTAGGTTCTTTCAGAGGGTGAGAAAAGGGAAAGCAACAGAATGTGGTATGATTGAAAGAATGTAGACATCTTAAATTTTATTAGAAAAAGATGAATCTGCATATGTGCAACTAAAACAATCTTGAGTGCCAAAGTCAATGCCACATGGAATGTTTGGATTCTACAGTTATTTTTTAACAGCAGCCATGGGTTGCTGCTGGAATTGGATATGGATTGCAGCTTCGAGGAAGAGAAGGTGTACCCCTTTCCCTCTGTACTTCTTTCTTGATCCAATTTAAATTTAATCTCTTATGGTTTTTCCAGTCAGATGGAGAGTCTGATGGGCTACTCAGTGCCTGGATACACCATTGCCACCCACTCAAAATCACAAAGGAAGATTCAATCTCTTTCTCCTTTGCAACTGGGGAATCTTAACTGTGGCCAGGAATTTCCCTAAGGGCAGAACTGGCACCTGGGAATTGGTCTGCTTCTTCCCCTTTCCTTCTCTGAGCCTTACAGTTCTCACTGATTTCTGAAACATCTCCCTGCAATCCATTCTCTTTCTCCACTGACCTTGGACCTATGGGCCTTTTTGCATTCTGTCTCCTTGAATCTTCTTTCTTCCCGAGCCAGCAAATTGTGTTTCTTCTTGGTGTGACTTCAGCATTTCTTGGACATTTTGAACCTATCGGAGGCCTTCTCGAGCTTCTTTCCGCATCTCCTGTGGAAAGTTTTTTGTTAGCCTTGGATCGTTCCCTCTCCTCAACCAATTCCCTTGTTATCTATTTATTAGCAGGGAACATTCTGTCAGTCTTGGAGTTCACTCTTCCATCACTGGTTGTGAAGAGGGTCTGATCAATTCTGCTTTGATTATTAGCTTATTAGTAAACATCTTTAAAAAAAGCCACACCTGTGGGCCTTTATGCTTCATTCAGGACTTGTAAATTTCTCTGGATCTCAGAAGGGCTTTTGGTCCAAACTCTCTTTGTTAAGCTTTTTCACAGAAGTTGTTATTTGCTCTGTTTCACCATTGAACACATCTTGACATTAATTCTCCAGATCAAATCAGATAAAATACAGCATGTAACATTCTTCATCTGAACCATTCTTTTTTTTATGACAGGAAGGATAATTTTAAAAAATCAGCTCAAAAACAATTTTCCTAAAAATGCCTACAACCATTCTTAACATTTTTGACCTCACCCCTCCGGCTTTGGTCTTCCAAGGACCTTAAAGGGAGGGAAAACACTACTTTAACTTAATCAGGTAGACCGCAAAACTTTAGTCAGAAACAGTGTTTTCCCTCTTCTTCTGGCGAAAGCTTTGTGGTACACCTGATCTACAATCCCAGCTCTGTAAAGGACCTTGGAATACTCATCTCTAACGATCTAAGTGCTAGAGCCCACTGTAACTACATAGCCAAAAAGGCATTAAGAGTTGTTAACCTAATCCTACATAGCTTTTTCTCTGGTAATATTACAGTAATAACTAAAGCATACAAAACATTTGCTAGACCAATATTCGAATACAGCTCATCGGTCTGGAACCCACATTACGGGTTATTAACACATCTGATATAACACAGTTGAGAAAGTCCAGAAATATTTCACAAGAAGAGTTCTCCACTCCTCTACTCATTGTAGAATACCTTATGCCACCAGACTTGAAATTCTAGACCTAGAAAATCTAGAACTACGCTGCCTTCGGTACGATCTAAGTATAGTATATAAAATCATACATTGCAATGTCCTACCTGTCAATGAATACTTCAGCTTCAACCATAACAACACAAGAGCACACAATAGATGCAAACTCAAGGTTAACCGCACCAAACTTGATTGCAGGAAATACAACTTCAGGAACAGAGTGGTCAATGTCTGGAATACTCTACCAGACTCTGTGGTCTCTTCCCCAAACCCCAAAAACTTTAACCTTAGACTGTCTATTGACCTCACCCCTTTCCTAAGAGGTCTGTAGGGGGCATGCATAAGCGCACCAATGTACCTACCGTCCCTGTCCTATTGTTTCTTTTATTTTTCTTATATGTACCCATTTCATGTATTCATAACTATGTATATACTTATACCTATTATCTTGTAAGCGATTGACAAATCAAATTAAATAAAAATTAAATAAATAAATAAATTCCACACTTTGACAGTAATGTGCTCATGACATCATCAGGGGCCCAGCTCCTACTGGCTGCTTTAGATTGCTGGAGGCAGAGAGCCTCCCTGCTAGTTCCTGGGCATTGTTTCCCAGGATTATTTTGCTCTTGACCCTGGAAGGTTCACTTCTTTACATTGGGCTTTCCACTGCACCCATTAATCTCCAATCCCCAGCTGATTCATGAATCAGAGACCTAATGGGCAAACAGCCTTCTTGCCCCACTTCTGTCATCACTACTTAGAGTGATGACAAGGGTAGTAAGAGAAGAGTCCACTTCACTGGGCACTGGCCTTCCCTCTAGACTGGGGTGATCAACTTTGGGAACTTTAAGTCCTGTGGACTTCAGAAGTCAGTATTCGTCAGCCTGCTATGCAGGTTGGGGAATTCTGGGAGTTGAAGTTCACAAGTCTTAAAGTTGCCAAGTTTTGGACACCTCTGCTCTAAGCTAAACCATGTCATTAGTGGGAAGAATTCAGGCCACCCAGTGAAACAGGGTGTCTTTCCTGCTTTACTCTAGCCCTGACCCAGCCCTATGGAACAGCTGTAGTTTCTGATCTATGGGTTGGCTATGGCTTTTTTGGTCAAAAAAGAGAGGAGAGCCTTCTGTGATTGACTGGGAAACTTGTATCTATTGGTGGTAGTTTGTTCTCTGAACGTGCTGTTTAGCTTCTGAACATTTTAACACCAGGCTATGTGACATTCACAGTGGGAGTTCAATTTTGAAGCATCTTGTTTCAGTTCTTCATCACTTTTATTGATCTCTGATTCATGGAATGGATGGGGCATTCCCAGTAAAAGTGAACATGGCCTATTGTACTGATCCAATCTTCTGCTCACAATTAAACCACTTCTAAACTCATAGGTGTACATCAGTGGTGGGATTCAATTTTTTTTAATATCAGTTCTGTGGCCGTGGCTTGGTGGGTGTGGCATGGCTTGGTGGACATGGCTTGGTGGGCATGGCTTGGTGGACATGGCTTGGTGGGCATGGCTTGGTGGACATGGCTTGGTGGGCATGGCAGGGAAGGATACTGTAAAATCCCCATTCCCTCCCCACCCATTTACCTGCTTTCCAGCTCCATTCTCCTGTGCAGGGCAACAAAAGCTGGGACTCAGGAGGCAGAGAATTGATGGGGGCGGGGCCAGTCAGAGGTGGTATTTGCCGGTTCTCCAAACTACTCAAAATTTCTGCTACCGGTTCTTCAGAACTGGTCAGAACAGTTGAATACCACCTTGGTTTACATAACAATATGTGTGAAATTTATCCTCTTCTTTCAAAAAGATCGCAGTGTACGATACCTGCTTTTTCTCCACAGTGGATATTGAAGGGCAAAATGAGGAAGACAATGCTACTGAAAGTGAAGAAGGTAACTACTTTAAAACTTACGTTGTGGACAGTGGTGGGATTCAATTTTTACTTCTGGTTCTGTGGATGTGGCTTGATGGGTGTGGCAAGGGAAGGATACTGTAAAATCTCCAGTCAGAGGTGGTATTTACTGGTTCTCCGAACTACTCAAAATTTCCGCTATCAGTTCTTCAGAACTGGTCAGAACCTGCTGAATACCACCTATGGTTGTGCTTCAGCTCTAGACACAGCCTTCTCTGAACCTCCCATATGTGTTGATGCTAAAGGTGTGATCAACTCCAGTAATTCTAGCTAGGGAATATTAGGATTTGTAATGCAACATATTTGGAGAGTTTCTTGGTTGGACAAGGCTGAAATAGTATTTAAGTTTACAAGCATGTTGGAAGATAGCTAAAACTTATTTATACCATGATTTCTGCTGCTGTATCTGCTACTTAGTTTTGCTTTACTTATTTTTTATTAACAAGACATATTGAGATAAACATGGGTTGGGTTCTCACAACTCCCTAGCTAAAATGCAGTTGGGTAGCTTGTGAGTCATGTATTATGGGAAGCAGCCAGAGAATGAAGAAAATGATTTCTAAACATTATCAACGCTTTCAGCATTGACCATGTTTTGAGCAAATTTACAATGTACTGCTTAATTTGGCAACAAAGTCATCAATGTAGTACTTTAGATGTCCTTTAAGTCACCAGTACTTTGCACTGTTTGATGCACTGTTGAGTACTGAATTCATGAAAACCCTTCTAGAGAAAAACATTAGCTTAGTCATCCTATCACAATTGGCTATTTTGGCAATAATATCTAATTTCAGACTGAAATGCTGTAATTTAAAATATGTGACAATAAAATGAAATTCTCAGAAAATGATCATCCTTGAAATTGTGGGAGCTATATCTCAATCATTGTATTACTAATGTCTACCAAACAATGCATTCATGGAATGAGATTGTACTGTGAAAATAACAATTCTATCTGGGATGAAGGACAGAAGGGAGACCAGGTTCCTTTTGTGCTGATTAAACTGAGGGTTTCGCTCTTCCTTTCTATGAAGAGGAACAGTCTGAACAAAAGAAAGGAGCAACAAAAAGAAAGAAAAATGAAACCGAGGAAGAGGATGAGGATGAGGATGAAGAAGAGACAGCTGCAGAACGCAGGAGAAGATATAGGAGACGTCGGAGGAAAGATGGTGGGAATGAAGGCAGCGAATCCGAGGGGGAAGCCCACAAGACTAGGAAGAACAGAGAAAATCAGAAGATTAGGGATGAGTCCAGGGAGGATGGTGACGATGAAGAGGATGAGGACAAAAGAAACAAGGACAAGAAGAAGGAGAAGAAGAAAAAGAAAAACCAAGATAAGAAGAAAAAAGGTTCAAGGTACTCTTTTCTTATTCATAGTGCTTGCCTTGGTGATGTTATTATTATCTGAGTCAACAGACTAACCGATATTTGTTCTTTATAAAACAATCTGAGACCTTTAGTTCAGCAATCACTTTGTTTACTGGTGGTGGTAAATACATAACTCTTACTGTATAGTATTTTGTCCCTACTAGCAGCCTTACTCCTACGCTTGTTTCTGCTTCTGGTTTTTTTGGGGGGGTTCTTCTTCCTCATACAAAATTTTATCCTCTCCTATTGCCATTTAGGATCACCATTTGCAATAGTGGAGAATATGTGTAGTTCAGTACAGAATTGTTGATGTTCTGCAGATGTTTCATTACCAAGCTAGGAACATCATGAGTAGATGAGGAACTTAAATTTGCTTGCAGTTTATACAGTATATAGTAGTTTATCATACCAGCCTTGATTTGTTTATTGGTTTATTGTTACTGGTTCCTGCTTATCTGGTGTTGTTTAATAGGCATAATGTGGTAAGGAAGAATGGTAATAGCATAACCATTATCATTAATTATCATTATCAAGATTTTAGTATGTTTCTGTTTATGAGAAGAAGGATACCATTTTGTCCTGATATATTTTGGACTTTTTCCTTCTAGCTTCAGTTTTTTAGGCTCTACTTGCAGGTAGACTCATGGCCTATTGATGCATAAATAAAGGTAGGGAATATGTGCCATCCAGATATGATGAATTGCAATTTTCAATGTTCCCAACCAGCACCTTCAGTGTTGAGGGCTGCTGTATATGAGGAAAGACATAAATTTTTCATCATAGTATTGATATTGGATGCAGGTTCTTATTTAGTAGTATCTATTTTGTTTTTTAATTTTAGTAGCTCATGTCTCTTTCTACATTTGTGTATGTTGGAAATACATTTTACCTGAAATATTTTAGTAGAACATTTCTTACTGTGATACTGAGATGTTAAGTCTGCTTTTTCCAGTCTAAATCTTTCTATATGCCTGAGATTTCAGTTTCTCAAATTTCTAGCCATAAAATAGGATGAAGAAAAGGATGCATTTGCTCTCACGAAGTCTCTTTTTTCCTGGCATCCCTCAGATAAGCAACATTGCTCGTAGATAACAAGCGACTGAGGTGCGTCTATTAAAATTCAGCCAAATTGAATTTTAGCAGGTATTGGAAAATTGGTTTTCTCGTTAGTTTTTCAGGATGTTGCTTCAATTTCTTCAAGATTGCTTGGTTTCTGTTTTGTTGCAAGGGAAGTTGCAAATATTGCAAGTGCAATGTATTTTTAAGAAAAGCAATATGTGATTTTATTCTCCCCAGCCTTGAGGTTGGTTTCATTATCATTGTTCATTATCAATATTCAAGACTTGTATCTGCTGACTCAGAATTTACTTATTTGGCCAATGGAAGTTCTTTTACCTCGTAACATAGAAAGCTAGTAATGTTAAGCATTATATAGCTACTTCTAGACCAGGGGTGTCAAACTCCCAACCCACGGGCTGCATGCATCATGTAATGGCCACGCCCACCCCCGATTTAGTGAATGGGAAAAAAGTGGCGATACGTCATGTGACGACATGATGACGTGAGTTTGACACCCCTGTTCTAGACCTTCTCATAATTGTTCAGGAAAGGTCTCATCCTTTTTATACCCTTCTGGTTGGTGACTCTCTTTGTCTGTCCCCCAAAGCTCAGATTCTACTTCTGAAGAGGAAATGACAGAGGAGGAACTGGCCAAGTTGAAAGAAGCCGTGGAAGAGAAGAAGAAGCTGATTTCCACTTTGCGAAACAAGCCTTGGAATATGAAAAAGAAACTGAAAATCTTGAAGTAAGGTCTTGATTTATGTAGTAATTAACCTAGAGTCTGAGCTGTGAATTCCAATTGCTTTTAAATTCTTCCTCCCATAGATCCATGTTTTTTTAATTCACTACACACTGGGGGCGGTAGAAATTGTTAAGTATAAAATGTAGGCACTCTTTTGAACCAAGCATCCTTGTGAGTCCATGGGCATGCGGTTTCTCTTGACAATAGTCTAGACAGCTCGGCTATTCCTTGGAGGCCTTCCAAATCAACATTAACCAGGCTTGACTCTGCTTAGTATCCAAATCTAAACACGTTAAGACAGTTGCTACCATTTGCTAAGACCCAATCAGGCTGC
This sequence comes from Bungarus multicinctus, assembly GCA_023653725.1. Taxonomy (NCBI): domain Eukaryota; kingdom Metazoa; phylum Chordata; class Lepidosauria; order Squamata; family Elapidae; genus Bungarus; species Bungarus multicinctus. The sequence goes on from CM042834.1 coordinate 207,263,203, forward strand.
TGAAAAAGTGAACTTATATCTGCCTTAAATTATGTTCCAGCCATACTCTTCACGGTGCTACAACTGAGACATTGTGAAAATCCAATATTTGTTTAAAAAAGATGACCTGAAAAGTTAAAACTGATCAATATCAGTAGAACATTTCTCACTTGTGGGATTTCAGCTGATGCCTGAATCCTTCTTGACCTGTTCATGAAAAGTTGACCCACCTATTGAAATCTTCAGCAATGACCTCTTAAGTTCAGCAATTCATTCTCACTGTGGCAACATTGAAACAGCCTCAAGTACTGGACACCACATGCTTGGGGTGTTGTAACCCTACACTTGCAATTAATTATTAAGCCAAGCCATTTAAGGACAATTATGCATGGGCTAATGAAACTTTGATGTAGTGTGTGTTGGTAATTAGATTAAAATTCCTTTAATTTAATAAAGCTTTCATGGGCTAACTCAGAGTGTACATTTGAGTCCATCCTGGGTTATTTAGAATTTATCCGGATTGCTGATTTATGGAAAACCCACTTCCACATTTCCTCTGTTTTTGACACTACCTCATTTCTGTCTAAGGTTGTCTGTTTTTTGTTTTTTCTTAAATGCTTTTGCAAGTGGCTGAAGTGACACTTGGCATTATTTAACAGTTTGGTTCAATGGCTTGTTCACAGAACTTCATTTTCAAATGTTACAAGGTATTCAGGGAGCTTTATATGCCTATTGCTCTAAGTACATACATGTCATAATATGCCTGTCAGGAACTCTGTGTCAAGTACATTTAACTGTGGAATCCTCGGTGTTCTCTGAGCTTGGTTATTTGTGGAGACATCTCATTATCCAATTAGGTAACATCATCAGTGCTAGTGAATGTGGGGTTTGTTCCTTGTTTATATACAGTAGCTTGCCCTGATTTCTACTGGTTTCAGCATGTTAACAAATAGAACAATGTTTTTTATTTCTGATATATCAATGTATTGCTTTCTTTAAAAAAAACTTGTTTATAGAGATGCCCAGCGTTTTGTGGAAAAATTTGAAGGGGCTCTCGGGAAAGGCAAAGGAAAGAAGTTTTATGCATATAAAGTGATGATGATGAAAGTAAGCCTAATTTTCTCTTTATTCAAACTGTGAAGTAGTTCAGTGGAAATAGCTTATTACTCCCTTCTCCCTAGATGCCTCTTCTAGATTAAATAGTTCCATTTTCACTTACATTGCATTTAGCCCCCCCACCCCCCTTTAAAAAAAAAAAAGATCAGGATCAGGCAAATACTGCAAAATACCATCCCGGTTCTTCAATTAAACTTGGAAGAGATAGGTGTTTTCAATCTATAATATTTATGAAAAAAGAAGGAATAAAGTAAAATAAAAATGATATTTTTAATAAAGTAAATAAAAATAAAGTAAAATAAACTATATCAGCAAGTGCTTCTTGCAGATGGTAGGGCTTGAATATTGAATTCTGATGGTATTTGAGTGAAATCACACTGCAAACAGTCCAAAGAAGAAGTGTGCAAAATATTGATGAAGGTTATTAACATTAAGTACTTCAATGTGTATTTAGAACTGCAGTTTTAAGTACATTCATCCAGAGCAAATTATCTACGAATAAGAAAAGAAATGTTTACAGAATTAAGTGGATTAAGCTGCATAGGTCAGTTTGAATGTTTTGATAGAGGCACAGCTCTACCTGGCTTCAGGGGGTGAAAGCAGTGGTGGGATTCAAATTATTTTACCACTGGTTATGTGGGCAGGACTTGGTGGGCATGGCAGAGGAAGGATACTATAAAATCTCCAGTCAGAGGTGGGATTTGATGGTTCTCCGAACTACTCAAAATTTCCGCTACTGGTTCTCCCGAACTGGTCAGAACCTGCTGAATACCACAGAGACATCACTGCCAAAGCTGTTCCGACAAATGGATTGTGTAGGCATTATGGAGATAGGAAGAGAAGTGTATATCTATCATTTCTCCCCTCATTTCCTTTACTTTCCATTGTTATCCAAATGGGCTACAGCGCTGTGTGATCTTTCTTTCAGAAATGGATGAAATTTCAGCGTGATTTTGAGAATTTTAAAACAGCCTGCATACCGTGGGAAATGAAAATAAAAGAAATTGAAAGTAAGTGACTGATGCCCTTCCTCTTCTCGCCCCTTTGGTAGAAATAAGTGGCATGCTGCTGGGAATCATACACGATGAAAGACAAATTTTAGTTTTCCTGAAAGCATTTACAATCTATTGTCCTCCAATATATTTAAGGCGATGTCCTGTAAGAAAAAGTCAGCCTGATCTCTATCTAGGTCAGTATTACTTGTGCTAATTGTCTCTACTCATAAAAATCTGCTATTCCCCCACTGCTGATTCAAGCCTGTATTACCTTCTTTAGCTCTTCTTATAGGTTTTTTCTCTTTTCTTTTTGGTGTGGCAGAAGCACCACACATTGGCCCTTTGATATTTCTAGGCTGGCCTGTGGGCCAGATTTAAGCACCCCATGGACCAGATCCGGCCTGCGGGACTCGAGTTTGACACCCCTGCTATACAGGATGCTGAAAACTATTTTTTCCCCAAATCTTGCCCAATTTTTACCATATAAGCCTACATTTGTACTCTTCTGTGGGTTTTGTCATATCAATAGCAATAGCACTTAGACTTATATACCACTTTATAGTGCTTTTACAGCCCGCTCTAAGCGATTTACAGAGTCAGCCTATTGCCCCCAACAATCAGGGTCCTCATTTTATCCACCTCGGAAGGATGTAGGCTGAGTCAACCTTGAGCCTGGTGGGATTCGATCTGCCAAATTGCAGCAGCCAGTAGTCAGCAGAAGTAGCCTGCAGTACTGCATTCTAACCACTGCGCCACCAAGGCTCTTTCAAATAGTTATGTTCATGCAAAAGTGTTATTTGCTGATATATCAATTTGTTAAACCTACTTAAACATTTTATCAGGTTTTTTTCTCTTGTAAAGGACAAGGAAAGTTAGTCATTTTATCTGCTTTCATCCAAATATTTCACAGGTCATTTTGGCTCGTCGGTTGCATCTTACTTCATATTTTTGCGATGGATGTATGGAATAAATATAGTTCTGTTTGGGCTGACCTTTGGTCTTGTCTTGGTGCCTGAGGTGAGAGCACATTTTCATTTCCATCTGCACCTTGTTCTCTGATTTGTTATGTTAAAGACTCTCTGCTGGTTTTGTTTTAATTTTAGCACAGTAATGGTTTTATAGCAGTTTTAACAGTGAGGTGCCTGTGAACCAGCAAAGCGCAGTGGATAAAGGAGCTGGACCAGGAGGGGAAAACCCAAACTCTTATCCTCCATTAGGCATGGACATTTCTTGGTGACCTTGGGTCCAGTCGTTCCCTCTTAGCCCAAATCAGTATCTGTTATACAATAAACTGGCTGGAAAACAAAGCCCCTCATCACTTCATGCATTAACAATGCCTGACAGTGACAACTGGGCAAATACAGTGCAATTAAGCCAGACAAAATGCCAAGAAAAACAACACATGGACCTTATGAAAAGGTAAAGGTTCCTCTTGCACATACGTGCTAGTTGTTTCCGGCTCTAAAGCCAAAGAGCCAGAGCTGTCCAAAGATATCTCTGTGGTCATGTGGCTGGCATGACTAAACGCTGAATGTGCGCGGAGTGCTATTACCTTCCCACCAAAGTGGTCCCTATTTTTCTACTTGCGTTTTTACATACTTTTGAACTGCTTTTGAACTCCCGGCAGAAGCTGGGATAAGTAGTGGGAGCTCACTCCATTAGGCGGCGCTAGGGATTTGAACCACTGAACTGCCGACCTTTCAATAACAAGTTCAGCGTCTTAGCCACTGAGCCACCGTGTCCCTTAAAATGGACCTTAGAGTTATCTAGAAAACACTGACCTACAATTTCTATAAATCCCTGGTCTTTGGCTATGTTGATTGAGACTGATGTTGCATTTGGAGAGCATACCAGATATAAAATGAGAAGTTCCCTCTATCTTTGTTTTTTGGATTTTTTTGCACATATAACAGGGATAAAATAATTCCTAGTTAACTAAGGTTTTCTGATATACATCTCCTATGAATAAATTTTATAGATTTGTCCATGTGTTTGTTTTGTAGGCCATGCTTTAACAACCACATTTTATTTATTTATTATTTATTTATTGAACCTATATGTCACCTACCTCTAGGCAGTTCACTGTTAATAAAACACCAATGTGAAACATTAAAACAATAAATAGTAACACTGAGTGTGGTTTAAAAAAGATACGGAGGAAGGGAGCAAGATGCACACAGGGAAGAGGAAGGTTTTTTTTATCTTAGCCCATTAACCATCTGCTGAATGACATGCCCGCCCTCCCTTGCCAACTCCCAGGCCAGTTGGCTGAAACTTCAAGCACTTTTGGAAGGTCAAAAGAGTACGTGAAGATCTAACCTTGGGGTGGGGGATGATGTTCCAAATGGCAGGAGCCATAGTAGAAAAGTCTCTTCTCCTGGATCCCACCAGCCAGAATTCCTTGATTGTCATTGTCACTGTGTTATTTTGGATTTGTCTGTTGAGCTCCCAGAATATACCAGACTGGTTATCACGTTACCTTAGTAACAAGATATGAGTGTCTTGTAATGTATGATTTACTGCACATGTCTGCAGGGGAGGAGTTTTACTTCACTTTACTTCACTTTACTTTACTTTTCTTTTGCTTCCTTCTTAGAATGTACTGCTTTTTCTTTTGTTCTCTAGTTATGTGTAAATAAAGTATGCTGGCAATAGAAAAACACGATTCATTTGCTCTAATTTATAAAGCTGATTTTTTTCACTTTGACAGTCATAAATTGTCCTCAGTAATCGGGGGATGGGCCAATCTGATTGGCGGTCAGATGGTTTCTAAGATAACCTGGACCCAGGCCATAAGGACTTTCAAGATAAGAACCAACACCTTAAATTGGAGCCTGGAAGCAAACTGGCAACTAGTGCAGTTTGCTTAACAGTGGTGTAATATGGGCCACCCCAGTGGCCCCATATCCTGCGATCCTGCGATCTGCATATTCCTAATGCTCGTAAAGGGTAGCCCCATGTAAACTGCATTATAATAGTCCAAAAGTGAGACGATCAAGGCTTGAGTTCTTGGTAGACCTGTGATCCTTTAAGGCTCGGATCTCCTGTCTCCTAAAACTTCTTGACTAAAAAAAGATGATGATAGCAATCTTCTCCTTCCCCAATATGAAACCAGCAGTTCTAAGGTTCATGAATATCTGAGATCATATTGATGTAACGGGTCAATGATTTTGCATGTTGAATTTCATATTACAGTTCCAACATGTAACATTCGATTTCCAACATATTGGAACAATACTTTTTTTTTTAGCCTCAATCACTATTGCATTATTGATGTGAATACAGTGGAAACTATTCTCCCTGTTTTTGCATGCAGGCATTGATGGGAAAGGCATATGGGTCTTTGCCTAGAAAAACTGTGCCAAGAGCAGAGGAAGCAAGTGCCATGAACTTTGCCACTTTGTGGGACTTCAGTGTGAGTAGACAATTTTGCAATCATGTATTACATTATGGCAATCATCTCATTCTCATTATGTGGGATGACATTCAGAATGCTCTTCTGGCCTATTGGCAAGCTGACTAGTAATTTGGGAATTGTGCTCCAACGTTTGGAGAATATTTGACTGGGGAAGACTAGGCAGTGTTGGTTTTATTGCCTTATGGAAAATGTAAAACTGAAACATTGGCAGATTTCTAAGGGTTGTTAATTCCATATATGATATTTAATTGAATTTAGCAAAAACGTTCAAAATCACTTTGGGAACAAGAATAAAAATCCCTCCCCAATGGGATTCAGTGGAACGTTTCCATAACCCGAAAGAAAAAAAAAATAACCCACCCAGGATTGATTTGATTGATTATTCATTATATATGAAGATGGAAGATCTCTCACCTCAGTTTATATTTATTAAGTTGATGTGTGCTGTAAACCAGATTCTGGAGACTTCTCTGTGAATTGCTCCAGGACCAATCCACGATGTTCAAAACCTCTTTAGGGAGATTTGCTTCAGAAGCAGGATGACACGGTTGGATTAATTTATTTGGCCCTTTCTGCCTGTAAGTCTGCAAGCTAACCATCACAAGGAAAGTAAGCAAGGGAATTAAAAAAAAAGGCTCAGCTTCTAATCATGTATTGCACTCCTGTCTTTTCACTTTTAGCGAGTGACTCCTTGGGATTAACAGTAAGCTACTTATGAGAGTGTCCAAATTACCCTGATGCAACGGGGCTGGAGGAAGCAATTGCGTGTGGGAGATGTACCATTCTTGTACATTCTGTAGTAAATATTTGCTACATACAGCCTGTCCTTTTTTGAAAACCAGCATGTGGTCAGTAGCTGTGCTAAGCCTCTGACTTCGTACCCAGTTTCCTCCTGCGTTTTGCCATCAGAATTAAAAAAAAAAAAAATTGCAACACCTTCCAAACAATGAAGCATTTGCAAGGCTTGAAAGTGAGCCCACCAACTCAGACGGGATGCTCCACATTCGTCTTTCTGAAGGATTGTTTGGATGATTGGGGTCTTCCGAGCTCTGCTTTGCTTATGTTACTTGAATTTCTGGACTTCATCTTCCTCAAATTATCTATGGTTCTTTCTGACACTGCTAAGATGCACCGTCAAGGGCAAGAGTATAAGCAACTGGATGCAACAAGGGTGATAGGTCCATGCATGCCATTGCTTCCCTCTCAGTAGTAGGGGTGAAAACTGATGTAGTCAGGCCCAGAGAATTAAGTTGCCTGCCCTCCACTCCCCCGTATTCCAGTTTAGGAAACAGCAGCTTTCCACATTCGATTCCAACCCTCTTTCTTCACCCACATATTATCAAGAGCAGGACTTTCCTTCATGCTCTTTAATAAGCATTCCAGGCTACAGAAGAAGATAAAAGGTCCACCTGGTAGGAAAGTCTGGATTATAATTCACAGAGATTCTCAAATTTTGGCAGTTTCTATTTTCTCATAGGATTTATTTCCTTCCTTCCTTCCCTCCTCCCCTCCCCTCCCCTCCTTCCTTCCTTCCTTCCTTCCTTCCCTCCCTCCCTCCTTCTTCCCTCCCTCCTTTCTTTCTTTCTTTCTTTCTTTCTTTCTTTCTTTCTTTCTTTCTTTCTTTCTTTCTTTCTTTCTTTCTTTCTTTCTTTCCTTCCGTACTAGCTTTCTCCCTTTTCTTTTTCTTTCTTTCTTGTGGAGGAGGGAGGGGGGAGGGCGGCTCTTTTCTTTCTTTTCTTTCTTTCTTTCTTTTCTTTCAATTTGCGACCCTCCCTCCCTACCTTCCTTCTCTCACCTTAGCTTTTTTCGGTTATTCTGCCCTTTCTTTCCTTCTTTCTTCTTTCCCTTTCTCCCCCTTCTTTCTCCCCCCCCCCCATCCTGTTCTTCCTCCTTCCTTCCTTTTCCCCCCCATTTCTTTTCTTCTTTATCCTTCTTCCTTCGGGCTTCCTTTTGCTCCTTCTTTCTTTTCTTTTCTTTCTTTCGTGCTTTCTTTTCTTCTCCCTCCCTACCTTCTTCCTTTCCCGTCTTTCTTTCTTGTCTTTGGCGGGCGTGAGGGGGGATTTCTTTCTTTTCCTTCTTATCTTTCGGGATTTCTTTCTTTCTTCTTTCTTTCTTCTTCTTTCTTTCTTTCTTTTTTTCTTTCTTTCTCTTCTTTCTTTCTTTCTTCTTCTTCTTTCCTCCCTCCCTCCCTCCTCTCCCTCCCTCCTCCTTTCTTCCCTCCTTCCTTCCTTCCCTCCCTCCATCGTTTCTTTCTTTCTTCCCTCCCTCCCTCCTTCCTTCCTCCCCTCCCCATTTCTTTCTTTCTTCCCTCCCTCCCTCCTTCCTTCCTCCCCTCCCCTCCCTCTCTCCCTCCTTCCCTCCCTGCTTGCTGTCTTCCTTTCTTATATTTATGAATAGAATCTGAAAAAGGGGAAGCACCCCAGCCTCCCTCAGGTCTCATTCTTGCATCCCTTTAGTCAAGACCCAAAGATGCCTGAATACAGTGGTCCTCGACTTACAAACTTGTTCTTTTACTGACAGTTCAAATTACAATGGCATTGAAAAAAGTGACTCACGACCAGTTCTAACAACCATTGCAGCATCCCCATTGTCATGGGATCTGAATTCAGGCGTTCGGCAATTGATATGCATTTATGATGGTCGTGGCCACCCGGAGTCATGTGATTGCCATTTGTGGCCTTCCCAACCAGCTTCTGACAAACAAAGTCATTGGAGAAGCCAGATTTGCTTAACAACATTATGATTCACTTAACAACTATGATTATTTGCTTAATAATGGTGGCAAAACAGGTCATAATATTGGGTCAATCATTTAAGAACCCACCTTGCTTAGCAAAGGATTTTTGGATCATAAGTCAAGGATTACCTGTAATATGTCTTCATGATGTAGCCTTCAAATCAATCCCAGTCCCTTAGGAGGGCAGTTTATATCTCTCTTTAGTTCTAGTTTAAAAGTAGCATTTTCTGTCTTCTTTCAGCTGGAGCTTTGCTTTACGAATGATCCTAACTGATCATGTTCATGACACACAATTGTCATGCAAAATACTGTAGATCATCTTTGAGACAGAAGAAGGAGCTTATAGACTCAGGGGGACCTGAACAGGAGAATCCACAAGTCATACCTGCAAGCCAGGAAATGTAAAACTCCTCACCCTGACCAATTATTATCTCCCTCTATGTGATGTAGAGAGAGATGGTACTTGTGTCTTTTCTGTGACCAAAAAGAATCAGCACTGGTCTTGTGGAGGTTTTCTCCAAATTCTTTGGTGGCTTCTAAATACACTAAACAACAGTACAATCCCAGGAGAATCAGTCTTACATGCTGTTCACACCATTACTAATGCATTGTTTTCTGTAAAACTGAGATACTGATTTTTTAAAAGTTGTATATTACAATGTAGAGCTTGAAGGATTCCTCCAGGTCAAATTCAGAAATCCTGGTGTTAACCTTCAGAGGGAAATATTCACCCAACAAACATATAATGTTGTTAGTAAAAAAAAAAGAGAGCATCTTTTAAAAAATGCTGATTCATGAATCAAATAGAAAGGCACTTGGAGATATACTATAAATTTGTTTGATAATTTTTGGTCATTTTTAATTTGTTTTTTTTAATTCCCTTTTCCTTTTATATTAGTTTATATTTTAATGATTGATGTTGGAAAGTTATTATATATTTAAAAAGAAAACCGATGGAGAAAAAGAAAGTGTAATCAGAAGGAGCTTCTCACAAGAATGAAATAGCCATAGGAACTTTATATTAAATGCATGTAGTATCTCAGCGAATAGTGTATGTTCTGACCAAGGCTTCCTGTAATAGTAACAATCACACACTGTTCCCAAAAACCTTTCTTTTTTAATTTCAACGGCCATGAATTATAAGCATTCACAGCCTGTAATGAGTCCCAAACAGTTTATGAATAGTCCAACAGAAGTCTGCCACAGTCTTTTGGGATAAGGCTGATAAGCACCCATCTTTACCTCCCTTGAAATGCTACCAATGATTAAATTGCCAATTAGCTGTGTAAGGCCAAATGGAGCACAAAGCCAACATGGAGCTTCAGATTTTAAATCGACCAGAATGAACAAACTTGCTTCCTGCAAAGGCTCATGTTCCTTTGCTCCTCCTTTATGTCTTATGGGAGGGACCAATCACCTCCAAGCCTTACTCCCGAGTCGCCCCTTTTGTTTTAACTGTTCTTGCCTTCTGGCAGCTCTGTGTAAGCGCACACTGGGAACAGGCTCCCCCTGTTCCTCTGCCTTGCTGATGTCAGATTCTGGAGGCTCCAGAGTCAGCACATAACTCCCAGATGGCCCTGGCCCCATCTCTGTGTCTGACACAGATCCCTCGTCCAAGCCCTCCCCAGACTTCAGGACTGGCCCATGTTCCTCCCCACTGTCTGACTCTGCTGCCAGCTCCACAGGCTGCCAGCAGATCTACAACAGTGTAGTGATAAAAGTGCTGGTCTAGAACCCAGGAGACTATGAGTTCTAATTCTGCCTTAGGCATGAAAGCCGGCTGACTTTGGGCCAATCACTCTCTCTCTCAGCCTGATCCACCCCACAGATTGTTGTTGTGAGGAAAAATAGGTGGAGGAAGGGATAGCACACATGCTGACCTGTGAGCCTTCCAACGCGCACTAAAGACCCACCTTTTCCAACAGGCCGTTCTGGCCTAACATTATGAGAAGGGTCTTAAATTTTTAATTCAATTTTAAAATTTTTATGGGGTTTTATTGGCTTCAGCCATTTATTTAATAACTTTTAAATTTATTTTAACTTTTCTAATTGTATGTTTTATTATGGCTGTTCACCGCCCTGAGTCCCTTTTTGGGAGAGGGGGGCGTATATAAATTAGATAAATAAATAAATAAAAATAAATAAACATATTTGCCACATTGAGTTGACGAAAATATATTAAAAATATGGGATAAAAATGGATACAAATAATAAAGAATATATCAGGAAAAAAAGCATCAAGGCTACTAGATCTGGGCTGAAACAATCCAGATGACCAATAGTAAAGGGATGGGTTTTCTCTCTCTTTGCTGCCATCTAGGAGTCATTTGGGTTTTGTAGGCCAGATATGGTGGAGAAGATACAGAGAGATGACCCTACTGTGAAATATATCCATGATACTATTGTTGCATTTATACAATATGCTACACCAGACTGCAATCAGATTATTCAGTGGTTCAAAGTATTATGACAAATCTGCCACTGTTTTATCATGCTGCGTGAATAGTCCATCGTCTTCTGATAATCTGATTTATAACTCGTGTACAGCATGCTGTGTGAATGGCCATGACTGGGTGAACCATGGTTGTAGGTAATTTGTGCACCCTTGCATACTCTATTTTATGTTCCTGGCCAAGATAGAACAAAGACTTAGATGAGCCCACAATGATTTGACTTTTTAAGGGCATAGCTTAGAGGTGCCATATCTGGGCTACAAAACTCTGGATGGCCGCTAGAGAGCTCTTAGAGTTTGACGTTTTGCAACAAAATCTACTAATCGTAGCTTACCTGCTAAAAATTTGTGTGGCTCGTCCATCCACCAGACACAAACGGAAGAGTGGAAATGTTGGTGATTGCTGCCACCCAGTGTCATATATTTCTGCTTTCCTCCTGTCCCTCAAACAGTTTGGGGAAAAAAAAAAACATGCAGGGAATCAGAGGGAAAGCAGAATAAAATTGTTCTGCTTGTTGAAAAATCCACAAGGAAATCGTATTAATCTCCATTGCTGAGTCAGAATCGTTGCCTATATAAATAATGGTGACTGGGCTCACACATTATTCTAAGTCAGACCATACATATTCTTCATGATAGTTTTAGAACAGCTGTGCCATAGTTTATCAATGTTAATTAGTTAGCTCATTAGGCTGCCCAGCTCTGCAACAACTCCAGTAAAATAATTATACAAGAAAGGTTTACAGTAGCATTACATTTATATTTTACTGAAACCTAGTGGAACTAATGTTTTTTTCTGTTTATGTTTAATATTTTAAAACACAGTGCATGCATAGTTTAACATTGCTATTAGATCATTTTTATTTGTCAGGATTTCCCACCTTCAAATTTACTAATATGTAAATTTGTTCAAATTGAAAAAAGAAAAACAGTTTTTGCAATAGCATCCGTCTCCCTTTTTCCAGGAAAAGGAGACGGATGCTATTGTATTATTGCTTATAATCTCAGATGCGTTTTTATTGGTGTGCACCAGATGTGCTTCAACAGAATAGAGATGAATGAAAAGGAGAGGCCAAATGGAAACCCTGGAATTACAATCAACATTTTTAGTTCATCTGGGAACTGGAAGAAGAGGGCACCGGACAGTGGTGGGATTCAATTTTTTTTTACTACCGGTTCTGTGGGCGTAGCTTGGTGGGCGTGGCAGGGTAAGGATACTGTAAAATATCCAGATAGAGGTGGTATTTGCTGGTTCTCAGGAGTATTCAAAATTTCCCCTACCGGTTCTCCAGAACTGGTCAGAACCTGCTGAATATACCACCTTTGGCACTGGAGCAGAGAGAAGTAGAGGAACAGAAACATTTCTTAATGCATAAAAATGCAGAGCCCATGTAACACTCAAGATACCATGTTCTTCAGACAAGTCTGTCATTGATTGATTATGTCTTCATTTTTTGTTATTGACTCTTAACAACAACATGGGTACATTTTTCCCATGATGATCTGTCCCTAACCTGCCCTTTCTTGCAATGGTGCATCCATCACCACTGCAACTGACTTCCTCCATCTTGCTGTTGGTTGACCTCTTTTTTCCCCATCATTCCCAGCCTTCCCCAGAGAGCTCAGTTTTATCTTTGCAGCCAAAAAAGAGCACCAGAATATTGCAGGCAGGAGCTGCCAGCAATATTGTAATTTGTTTTCATATTTTTTTTCATATAAAACCCACAGTCCATTGCAGCTCTGCCACATCTGTTCCCTGAGGAGGAAAAGATTTGCATCAAAATTAACTCCTAATTTCATAATGAGCAGAGATTAATTGGAGGCAAATACCAGCAGGGTTATTGGCATGGAATCATGGCTTAAAATAGAAGTTATGATCTGCAGAAGCAGAATGAGAAGCTCTTCGCATATGTTCTTTTATCTATATTGTGGCATCAACAATTGCTTGCCATATACAGTTGCTGCCATGTATTGCTTCTCAATATCAGTAGGAATTAAAAAACACTCTGTCACATGGTGCGATCAGGAACGTTTCACACTGGAAAAGTATGCGAAAGTAGGAAACTACGTAGGGATGAAAACAGTATGTGGAAGTCATTTAAATGTTTTTCAATAAGGAACAGAAGATGCTGTTGTCAGAAACACAGTTCAATGTTCTTTAGACACCTTCAAAACAGAGGTGGTATTCAGCAGGTTCTGACCAGTTCTGGAGAACCAGTAGCGGAAAATTTGAGTAGTTCGGAGAACCAGCAAATCCCACCTCTGACTGGAGATTTCACAGTATCCTTCCCCTGCCACGCCCACCAAGCCACGCCCACAGAACCGGTAGTAAAAAAATTTGAATCTCACCACTGCTAGAGACACTTGTTTTGGTAGAATTGAATTGGAGATGATTCTTCCCCATCTAAATCCACCTTGTTTCCTGGCATTGGGACAGAACTTTGACTGGCCCAAAGTTAACAAGTATCAGTTAAAAGAACAGTTGATTAATTGTGGCATAAGATACTGAGCCCTGCCATCTCTAAAACCATATTTTATAATAAAGCTGTTTATCTTTAAAATGCCACCAAAGGGGACCAAAAATTATCAGGATCATATCAGGTCAGGAAAGAGAATGTAGCTTGCCCTACTGATGTAATCTTCTGAAACTGGCATTTGCATAGGAAGAGATCACTCATCGGGGCTAACGCCGAACAGCAGAAAAGAATTGATTCTTCCTTTCTGCCAGTTATCCGCTATTTGAATAGTTGGTGGTATTTGCATTTTTAAACATTCTGCAGACTTCATGGAAACACACCTTTAGCTTCATTTTTATTTTGCTTTATTCACTTCCTGCATCTTAGTCATGAGAATTTACAGACAACAACTGATGGCTGTCTTTTTGAAAACAGAACACCTAGGAAGAAATAACTGAGAGAATCTGTGCTAAATATGTACGGCATATATGACCAATGTAACGGGAATTCTCATATTGTCAACTTTCGGCAACCAAACTGATAATGCTCATTTCTTGGTCCTGTAACTCACCAATGAAAGCCATGCTTCTGTCTCTGCATTTGGTAAAAGGGGTTGATAAACCCCACTAAAAATCAATCAATATGTACTTGATGGGAATTAATATTTCATTTTTATCACGGGAATTATTGCAAAGGAGGCTTAGCAGGTTCAGGGCATGACTTGCCTTAAGTAGCCCAGCAGCTTCAATATATAAAATGCATAGTTAACTAACTGAAAGTGAAGGATTTTGACAGGTTAATCTACTATTTAAAAAAAAAGATGTAATAGGAGAAGAAATAATAAAGGACAAGAAAAGAGCATTGATGGAGATCACTTGATCCTCTCTTTATTACTCCATCCCAGGGAGGTCCTAGACTGGGGTATCCAACCTTGGCAACTTTAATTCCCTAGCATGGCTGGGGAATTCTGGGAGTTGAAGTCCACAGGTCTTATAATTGCCAAGGTTGGACATCCCTATCCTAGACAGAAGCAGCCTAGGATGAACTCTGTTCTATTTATTAAGGTTACATCCAAGCTCAGCGGCAGTTTGACTTTTATCCAAGAATGACCACACGCTGCAACCAATATAAGATGTATTGAAAACATTTGGCAGAAAATTGCCCCAACCTTGGTCTAATATGTCAGGGATTGGAACCCTTGATTGGACACTTACTCTTTTATTTTGCAACACATCTTCAATCTCACTGCAGAAAGATACTTCCTTATTTCCGATGATGACTTTGCTTTAATATGCCTAATTTTTAATTGCTTTCCTAGTTGCATTCCAAGATGCCGGGTTTGATTTATAGAGTCCTTGGTCTTGATATACTTTGCTGCTTACTTTCTCCTTTCTCCTAATATTTAAGCCCAATCAAAATTACTCTCAGCTCAAAGGAGTCTATTGTGTGACTATGTGATATAATGGGCCCAAGAAGATATTTTTCAGGTTTTTATACATAGCATAATGTTCATTTAGAAAAAAAGTGATCTGTAGGGTTAGGGTTAGGGGTACAGGAAACCCTATACCAGGGGTGGCTAATCTTTTTGGGCTCCTGTGCCAAAAATTGCACCCGCATTAGCACTCGTGTACGCTCGTGTGCCAGCACCCAGAATGCAATGCGCCTCCCCCATGCCCCTTGCATATGCCCAAGCAATCCCCACCCCCACCATCCCCTTACCTGCACCGCGCCTCACAGCTGATTTTTCTGCTGGTTTGAGGCCTTTTTCGGCCTCCCAGAGGCTTGGAAAAAGCCACTGCAAGGCTTTTCAGGGTGAATAATATGTCTGTTTCATCACTTCCAGTATTACAGGAAGTGATGAAATGGGTCTATTCGTCCTGAAAAGCCTTGCAGAGGCTTTTTTCAAGCCTCTGGGAGGTTGAAAAAGGCCTCAAACCAGCAGAAAAATCAGCTGTGAGGCACGTGCATGCGCAGTGAGGTAAGTGTGCCTGCGGCTCGCATGCCGGCACAAATGGCTCTGTGTGCCACTTGTGGCACGTGTGCCATAGGTTTGCCATCACAGCCCTATACCATTCCCAAGAAATGGTTGTCCAGTCTCTTCTTGAGAACCTCCAGTGATGGAGCGCCTACAACTTCTGAAGGTACATCGTTTCACTGATTCTCACTGTCAGGAAAGATCTTCTTATTTCTAGGTTGGTTCTCTCTCCTTGATTAGTTTCCATCCATTGCTTCTTGTCCTGCCTTCAGGTTCTTTTAGAACTGCATCTCCCAAAGTTTTCCAAAACTTAGAAGCTTTGGAAATTGTAGTCCTGACACTTCTGGATAGTGCCAGACTGGGATGTGGTGATGTAAAACAAATCAAATCATGCTAGGCTAAAGTCTGCCCATGTCTGATGAAATATACTTTTCTGACCTCTTGCCATTAATTTTTCAGGGCTTTGCACAATATTCTGTGCTTTTCTATGGCTATTACAATAACCAGAGAACAATTGGGTGGCTGAAATTCCGGA
Source organism: Bungarus multicinctus (assembly GCA_023653725.1). NCBI lineage: Eukaryota > Metazoa > Chordata > Lepidosauria > Squamata > Elapidae > Bungarus > Bungarus multicinctus. The sequence goes on from CM042834.1 coordinate 207,278,866, forward strand.
TGCCTCTTTCATATTTTTTGGTTGGTGTTGGGACCATCGCTTATAGTTTCATGGTAGTCATCCGCACGTAAGTTTCTAATAATTCAAAAGGATTAGAAACAGGTAATTAATGATTAGTCGGATTATTATATGTTACATTTATATCCTGTTTTTGCCTCCCAGGCATCAAATGCTTTTTTTTTAAATCCCATTCTGTTGTGGCTTCATAACAATCTTAGGAAGCTAGGTGGACTGAGACATGGCTATTTCCAAAGTCATAAAGTCAGATAAGTAGGAATGGGACATCCTAAGAATTCCTCATCTAACTTGAAGTGTCTTCCTATGGTTTTGTTCCAACTCAATGTTATCTAAATTTCTTTCCCTGTAAACTCTAGCCCCTATTAAAATAATCTATTAAAATCTGTTTGTAGTTATCATTGGTTTGTTGAATATTGACTTGAGACTGAATGTTTGAATTCAAGGTTTCGAGTTCCCTGCCGGCTGAATTTCTTTGCATTGGATCAGTATTTCAGCCTAGAGCTGTAGAATTCTGAGAAAAATTGAATCTCCCAGTGCCAAGTTTTAGGGTTATGTACCTTGTTCTGTTCCACATCCATTGCTTGCTTGATTAAAGTATAAAAAGCAATTTCACACACAAATCATACTTTTAAAAAATCCTGTTATAAACATTAACCGCATTTCTTTGTGTGTCTGAGAAGTCCCCCACCACCACCATAAATTCCTCACTGGAAAGGATTGCTAGGTTGCTGCTACTTGGTAATTTTTATTAAGAAAGAAGACCTTACAGCACAATCTCTAGGGCATAACAAGAAGAAATACCCCCAAATTAGCATGTAACATGTAATCTGCACATGTTAACTTTCCATCAGGCCACAAGGTAATCTTAATTTATATTTACAGAAACTTGAGAGTAAATCAACCGTACATTCTTCAGCTTGTTGATAAGTTCATCAAAGACAGTAAAACAATGAAAAGATTTATGCATTTTGTGTTTGCTTATTTTTCTGTTTTTGCATCAGCACATCAGAAAACAAAGTCACAAAAGGAGCTGAGGTGACACCTACCTAAATCTCTCTACAGTGGAAATCATTTATCATGGAATCACAGTGTTGGAAAGAGAAGTTTAGACCATTTTTTTTGCTTGGGGAAAAAAATTGTTTAAGCCACTCTTCTGTTTTTGATCTTTTCAGAATGGCAAAGAACGCACATAATGATGGTGGGGGAGATGATACAAGTTTTAACTTTAGCTGGAAAATGTTCACCAGCTGGGATTATTTGATTGGAAATCCTGAAACAGCAGATAATAAATTTGCATCAATAACTACTAGCTTTAAGGTAATCTTTGCTCACAGTTTGTTCAGAGTAATCAAGTGAGAATAATGGAATTTTACTGACAAGAGTGATATTACCCTATTATTGTATGTATATGTGTATGTATATATATAGAAATTCAGCAGGCACAATTTAAGGATCAGCTTGTTTGTTACTTCCCGTCCTCAGGACCATATAACTACTTCGTGAATGAATAACTAGAAGGCTTATGCATTAATTACTAACCTGCTGAGCAGGTATGGAAACACATTTATGCAAATGTAAACCTTTGCACCTTGTCGCTTTATTATTTTATTTGAAATGCAAAATTCATTCCACATTAAGCATGTAATGTTACAAACAGATAATGCTACATGGGTCTACAGAAACATTCAGACTCCCCACTTTCTTGTCTATGAAATCCAGAGAAAAAAAACCCCAAAATCAACTCACTTATTGCCATTCAATATTGACCCAAATTCAAACTGACCCAAATCCAATTCAATAATAGCATGCAATGGCAACAAGGGTTTGGGTTTGTCTGGATTTCATAGACAAAGAAAGTGGTAATTTTGACTATTTCTAGGAGACATATCTAGCATTCCTTGTTTGTAATATTACATGCTTAATGTTACTGTGGAAATGAGTTTTACACTCTTGGCCCTACTTGAAGGGTCTCTGACCTCAGACAGCCAAACCTCTCAGATAAAATGATAAGGTATAGAGTTGTAGTTGTAGTTTACATCTACATAGAGGTGCTCCCATACATGCTCAGCAGGTGAGTAATTAGTGCATAAGCCTTCTAATTATTCATTCCCAATGTAGTTAGTTATACAGTCCTGTCAATTAATTTTAATATTTGGATTCCCTTGTATATTAATATCTTCATTCATGGTATGGTAGTGAATATTTACTTTCATGGATGTTTGAAAATGTCCGTGCTTTTTAATTTGTATGTGGTAGCATCTTTTAATAATTGTGCAATATGCAAGGCCTTAATAAAGATAAATATACAGAGGTTCTAATGAAGAGCAAATGGCATATTCTGGTTGTAGAATTCATTTTGGCTGGTATCCTGATTCTTCTCAGTTTGCTTACTTGTGCTATTTTTTTTAATGTGTCAAATAAGCACAGGAAGCCATTGTGGAGGAACAAGAGAGTCGGAAAGAAGAGAACATCCACTTGACTCGATTCCTGAGGGTTCTCGCCAATTTCTTTGCTTTGTGCACCCTGGCTGGCAGCGGCTATCTTATTTACTTCGTCGTGAGACGATCCCAGAAGTTTGCTCTAGAAGGCCTTGAAAACTATGGATGGTGGGAGAGGAATGAAGTGCGTTCCAGCATGCGTTGTTTTCTAAAACAAATGTGATTAGAAGAGCTAAACGTATGCAGGTAGTCCTTGACTTAGAACAGTTCATTTAGTGCAGGGTGGGTTGTGTTTGACTTCAGGGAGCAGGGTGGGCATGGCCAGGGTGGGCATGGCCAGCTTGACATCATTTATATCAGGGGCGCTTGTGGTGGCCCAAGCACTCTGTCAGAGAAAACAGAACTTAGATTAACCATGCATTTTCACAGAGGGCTGCAGGAGGCTGTTGTGGCTGAAAACAGGCCTGGAAGGGTCGCATGTGGCCTCCCAAACTCTGTTTTCACTGGTAGAGGCACCACAGGCCAGTCCACTGTCTCCAGGGTGGTCCCATTGACCAGATCTAAGTACTACAGTTGCCAGATCCGGCCCACGGGTCTTGGGTTTGAGACCCCTGATTTAGTGACTGTTCAAAGTTATAACAACACTGAAGAAAGTGACTTATGGCTATTTTTCTCACTTATGACCATGGCAGTTACCTGTGATCAGGTGATCAGAGTTCAGATGCTTGGCAACTGACTCACCTTTATGACGATTGCAGTTTCCTGGGGGTCAGATGGCCACTTTCTGTGACCTTAAATCAATGGGGAAGCCAGATTCACTTAATAATTGTGTTACTATTTTAACAACTGCAGTGATTCCCTCAACAACTATGGCAAGAAAGTTTGTAAAATGGGCAAAACTCAACTGAACAAACATCTCATTTAGCAACAGAAATTTTGGGCTCAACTGTGGTCATAAGTCAAGGACTACCTGTACTTCGAAGAGGACAACATTTACTATTATTAGTCTAATTAAATCAGAGGAATAGAGTGTACTGATAAATAAATTATATCAGGTTATATTTGGAGAAGAGAAGATGTTTGTTATATCATAATTTGGTTCTTATTTATACTTAACTGTTTCAAGATGTATTCACATAGATTGCCACATTTTCATTTTCAGAATGGACATAAAGGAGTTATAATGTTATTGAAATGATTTTTTTCCATAAGAGGTTTTGGATTGCATCTACGATACTCTCACATTTAATTTTCACAGAAATGAACAGGATAATTCAGGGCTATGAAGGCCCAATAAATTTCAGTGAGAATTATGTATGACTTAAATTAGGATGGATGGACTCTATCATCTTGGTGAATAGCTTGGTGAAAATTGGACTTAAAACTCACTGTTTTTATGGAATGCTGTCACATCAGTTGTGCTGAAGTAATGCAATTGCAAAATTTATTGGGCTTTCAGACATTTCAGTCAAATGTGAAATCCATCCATACTGCAGATCCGCTGCTACAAGTGGTGAACACATGTTCTTGTCAGATTTGGAATGCAATATTTGGTGATTACCGCACCAGATTTTCACAATCTATATATACTATGCTTGATATTATTAGGGATGTGAAATGCTTTTCAGAGTCCAGGAAGAGTTACACAATAAAGCTCTAATATTCAGAGTAACTTAATCAGGAGTGGGATTCTACAGGTTCGCACCTATTCGCTAGAACTGGTTATTAACATTCTAAGCAGTTCGGAGAACCAGTTGTTAGAAGAAATTACTGGCTTAATCCTGTAAGGAAGGCAGGAAAGAAACATTCCAGTATTGCTTACAGAAACTGCCTCTCTGTTAACCCTTTTTACATTCTTGGCAGGCCTAGACTTCCTGTCTCTGGAATTTCTCTGAAGTTTTTTTCCCTCCTTTGCTGGTACTTTGCTTGTGTGGAGTGACCATTCAAAGTTACAATGGCACTGAAAAAAAAGATTTATAACCATTTTTCACACTTATGACTGTTGCAGCATCCCCACAGTCACGAGAGGCCAGACGAGGAGATGCGTGCCTCAATGTGAGTGATATTGAGTTGGCCATGCCCAGCCAGTCACATTACTACCAAGCCATGCCCACCAACTAAGCCATGCCCACAGAACCGGTTATTAAAAAAATTGAATCTCACCCCTGAACTCAATGTTATAACAATAGATTCTCTGAGCGGTCCTTGGTGCTCTCTAACCTTGGTTGTTTTCTTGCAGATGTTTCATTATCTAAACTAGCTAACATTATCAGTGCTAGTGCAGACTGCAAGAAAACAACCAAGCCCAGAAAGTACCAAGGAACCAGCACTTCAAGCCTGAGCCACAAATATTTTCCTTTACTAGATTGTCTTCTTCTACTACTGCTAATCCATGTTTTGAATCCACAATATGTAAAATGGATGGTCTTGGGTTAGTGCAAGACTAGAGTTGGCTCACCTTATTTGGGAGAGTTCTGTTCTAGCTTACGACTGCAGAATTATGACACTGCTGATAATGAGATCTTGAGTCTGTGGGAATTGAGCAATCTGGTTCCAGAGTTCCAGAAAATAGCCAAGAATTCTCTGCAATGAACAGTGTCATGTTGCAAGAATATAGTGTATGGGCTGATTGGAAGGAGGGAAAGAAGTACTGTGAAAATCTGTGGTTGAACTGGACTAGCTGAAAGGAAAATCAGTAGCAGCCTGCTGAGAAGATGAGGTAGTTTGATTGATACTTTTATGAGTGAGTAAAGTCAGCGTAAGGTCAGAACAAGGTCAACTATGAAAATAGCTATGAAAATCCATTTACCATAGATGGTGAACTTGGACATGAAGTATGGATATGAAGTATGAAGCAGAAGGAGTGGGGGAACATGATAACTCTATTCCAGTACTTGTGGAGCTTCCAGTACTTGACAGAGAAGAGTGGATTGACATATTCTCCAAGACACCAGAGGGCAGGAGAAAAAGTAACGGGCGGAAGCTTGTTAAAGAGACATCCAACCTAGTAGTAAAGAGAAATTTTCTAATTGTAAGGTAAAAGGTAAAGATTCCCCTCGTACATATGTGCTAGTCGTTTCCAGCTCTAGGGGATGGAGCTCATCTCCATTATAAAGCTGAAGAGCCAGCACTGTCCGAAGACGTCTCTGTGGTCATGTGGCCGGCATGACTAAATGCCGAAGGCACACGGAATGCTGTTACCTTATTTTTCTACTTACATTTTTACATGCTTTCGAACTGCTAGGTTGGCAGAAGCTGGGACCAGTAATGGGAGCTCACTCCGTTATGCGGTGTAGGGATTCAAACCACAAACTGTCAACCTTGCTGATTGACAAGCTCAGCGTCTTAGCCACTGAGCCACCGCGTCCCTTTCTAACTGTGATAACAATCAATTGTTGGCCTCTCACAAAAGTGGATGCTCCATCATTGGAGATTTTCAAGAATGGACTGGACAACCCTTTGAGAAGGATGGTGTAAGGTCTCCTGCTTGAGCAGGGGAACAGGATTAGAACAGGGGTCCCCAACCCCTGGGCCTTGGCCTATTACTACTAGGCCATGGCCTATTCAGAATTGCTCATGCAAGTCAAGCTATGTACATGTACACTGACGTACATGTACATGTACACTAGCCTGCTGCTCTTGCAAGGGCGGCTTGCACACATACACACCAATCTCTTCCCCCTGGCCAGGACGCCAACTAAGCCACAAAGGTTGGGGATTGCTGGACTAGACGACCTCTGAGGTCCCTTCCAGTTCTATGATATGCAAATACATGGACAAGACTATAAAGACCTGTATCATAACTTTATATCCTGGTTTCATTCAAATGATTCTCTAAACATGGTTTGGAGGACCCCAAATATAGACAATTCACACGTTTCTCTCCTTTTACATGTGAGACTTGAGTCTGTACTTCCTATTTGAATTAAATATATCTCATATTGTAAAACTACTTGATTTTAGTGGCCCTTTCAAATCTGGCTGCAAACATGGTTTATAATGCTGTTTCATTAGACTTGTTCAGTATACAGTCCCTTGAGTTCAAAATCTTGGCAAAATGGATTTTAATACAAACACTGAACATTTGTACTGCATTAGGGACTGAAGAGATTACTTTCAACTGAAGTGGTTTAGCCAGCAGAATATCATTTGTCATCCTATGCAGAAACACATAAATAATGAATTCTGCTAGCATCTGTTTCAAGATATTTATTAGCTCAAAAATTGAATCCAAAGTATTAAAAGCCCCACTGCTGCTATTATTCATAAAGCAAAGTTCCATAAGGTGTTTCTATAATCAGAAAAAAAGTTGAAACGTTGATTTGGGGATTCAATGATTAGAATTATACAGGGCTATAAAAACAATGTAGACAAAAAATTTACTCCAAAATTAAAATATAAGGAAATTTGAAGACAAAAATTTGGCAAAGTTGCTCTGGAAAAAAGGATATTAGGGAAAAGTTTGTTGAAAGAATGTGCTAAAAAAACTTTTATATAACATTAGTTAATGTAAGAGTGAACTGATACTAATGCACGTTACACAGATCACTAATCCACACATCCCTCTTAAGGCTGTAACTGAGGCATATAACTTGTAAGTTATAAGCAGATAGAAATTGCTTTTGTAAGATATATATGTTTTGTGTATACCTCTAAAATAGAGACGTCAAACTTGATTTCATTGAGGGCCACATCAGGATTGTTTTTTTACCTGGGGGTGTGGTCAGGATGGGCATGGCCAGCTTGATGTCACTCATGTTGGGGGCGCCTGTGGCAGCCCGAGCATTCTGCCAGCGAAAACGGGCTCCCGAGCTCCATTTTTGGCTGGGACGGCCTCCTGCAACCCTCTGCCAGTAAAAATGGAGCTCAGGAGGACTGCTCATGGGGCGGTCCTTCACTGTTTCCAAGGCGGCCCTGCGGGCCAGATCTAAGCACCCCATGGGCTGGATCCAGCCCTCAGGTCTTGAGTTTGACACCCCTGCTATAAAATATTATATGTAAAGTGACCCTTATATTCTATTGAAAATCAGGTATTTGAAAGAATGGTTAGAACTTTAAAAAAAACTCTACGTTTTTATAGGAGAGTTTAAAATGGTCTTGCTTATTTAGGACTCCTATACCTGAGAGCAAGAAAAGGTTTTAAACAGAAAAACTGTGTGTAAAAATAAAAAATAATGCTTTTGGGTTAACCTAAGCTAAGTCTTTTCATTTTGACCAGGATCAAATGCTCATCAGATTGCCTTGATTCATGACAACTGAGAAATAAGTATTCCAGTTAAATGTTATATTCTTGGCTAAAACAAATAATTGTTTTGATTGTTGTTGATTGGATATTTCCAATTTGTACTGAACTGCTTATGCTGTCTGAGACAAATTTTTAAATGCACAAGTTTCAGGTATCATCTTGTCTTCTCTTTTATTTCCTTGTTTGTCATTGTTAGATTTTTTAAAAACTTTTTATATCCATCAGATATAAGCTGTCATATTTAAGCTGTTTGACAGGATTTTTTAAAAGGAAAAACATAGAAACCAAATTGAACTAGTATTACAGGAAGGAGTAATAGTCTAGAAACATGTGAGTTGAAAACTTGAATTACAGTGCTGCAGTGGTTAGAGTGCAGTACTGCAGACTACTTTTGCTGACTGACTTCAAATTTGGTAGGTCAAATCTCACCAGACTCAGGTTGACTCAGCCTTCCATCCTTCTGAGGTGGGTAAAATGAGGACCCAAATTGTTGGGGGCAATATGTTGATTCTGTAAACCGCTTAGAGAGAGCTTTAGAGCACTGTAAAGTGGTATGTAAGTCTAAGTGCTATTGCTATTATCCTGCCAATCCTTATATTAAATTTTCCTGCAAGTGTATAATTACAATAAACACATAACTTTTAATTATTACACTAATCATGCAGAAACAAAATACATTTACTCAAAAAGGTAGTTTTTTAAAAAAATATTCTTTGTTGTAGCTGGGATATCTGAGAAGGTTTTTATTGCTGCACACAGTATGAGTTTGAGTGCATGATTTATAATATGCAGCTGTTAATTCTTAATTAAGGTACATTATAATGGCAACCAGACAAAATTAAATGTTTTTTTGGACTCGGAATATTGGAGAATGCTAGAATGTGGCTGTTAATCTCAGCCTTGCATATAAATTCATAATGGTGCTTAGATATGCAAAATCTCAGTATCATTTATAGATAGTCCTTAATTGGCATCTATTTATTTAGTGACTGACGTTACTACAGCACTGAAAACTTACAAACGGTCTTCACACTTACAATGGTAATAACATCCTCACAGTCAGATGATCAAAATTTGAGTATTTGGCAATTGGCATTTATTTATGTCAGTTGAAGCATCCTTGGCTCATATGATGGCCATTAGCAACCTTCCCAGTTGGCTTCCAATAAGCAAAGTCAATAGGGAAAGTGGAATTTGTTTAACGACCCTGTGGTTCACGTAACAACTGCAGTGACTCTCTTAATAACCATGACACAGAAGGTCATAAAATTGGGCACGGCTCACTTACAACTGCCTTGCTTAGCAAGAGAAAATCTGGTCCCAGTTGTAGTTGTAAGTCAAGAATTACCTGTATTGTTCAAGCTTTAGGTTTGAAAAAGGATTAAATTCATAAAATCAAAGCATTGGAATGGGCCGTGTAGGCCATTACATTAATCCTCTACTAACTATAGGAATCCAAATTAAAAATCCCCAACTGGAGTTGTCAATCCTCAGGGGAAGGAAGTCCACCCTCTTTCTGGAAATTGTTTTTGATCTTTTTGTTAGGAAGCTTATTTTCTATTATTTCATATTACTCATGACAATTAATTTAGAATGATAAACAACCAGCCTTGAATTGCCATCTTTTTAAGTATTTAAAGAGCTCTTTCATCTCTTCTAATAGTCCTTTGATCTCTGTTCATCAAACTTAATTTCTAGATGCCTGATCATCAACGTTTTCTGAACCTATTCCAGTTTGTTTGACTCCTTCAGTGGGAGAAAATACTATCAGCTGTAAAGAACAGAAATCTATTTATGATTGTTATCTTACTGCCAATAATAATTAGATCTATTGATTAGTGGGATATGTTTATTAATTTATTTCTCAAAATAAAAATGTAGATTTTTATTTAGGAAGAATCCCCAAAAGAAAAACATTCAGTAGTGGTATTCTGTCTTAAACTTCATAGCTAAATATTTTAATGTTACCTTTGCCTATTTTTAAAATGATAGTTTATTTCTTTTTCTAAGAAGAACAGTTGATAAATAAAATGTATATTTCCCCCCAAATGAATAATGCAATTAAATAAACAATATTATGCTTGATTCAATTATGACAAAATACAATTCATGCTGTAAAGTAAGCTTTCATAAACAATTATGCAATGCTACCGACAGGCTTTTAAAGACAGGTGGGTAATGCTGTGAAGGTGCCATAAGTTACAGGTGTGGACATGACTTCCCCAGTATATAAAATCTGTAAATTAAAAGAACCCAGATGAGAACTTTGTGAATTTCACATATATGTGTGTTTTTCGTCATATGAATACCCAAATCAATAGATTCAAGGGTAGGAGAATTTGTTGACTTATTCTCTTGTTTCTTAATACTGTTTTTGGGGGAAGCTAATGTCCCCACAGTTATAGTTTATGGGTAAATACTCCATTACCTGCCTGATGTTCTCTGATCACTGTATGGTATTTGTCTGAGTGATTCAGTTGATTATTGATGAGATCAGATATGTACTTTTATTTATTTAGTTATTTCCTCTGATGATTTAAGGGTGCATCATTGTCTTACCATCTGTTCTATAGTAAAAAGAAAAACTTGTTTTTTTAGTATCAGCACTGGTACTCTTAATGCTTTATTTTGATCACAAGCTACAATAGAACTTTGTTATTCTCTGGCAAACTATTTGGACTTTCAATATGTTGTGGTTCGCCAGCAGCCTGTGCAGACGGCAGCAGAATCGGAGAGTGGGGAAGAAAGGGGATCAGTCCAGGAGTCTGGAGAGGACTCGGACGAGGGTTCTGCATCCAATGCAGGGATGGGGCCAGGAGCATCTGGGAATGGGGTGCTGCCTCTGGAGCCTTCGGAGTGGCAGCAGCGAGGCAGAGGAACAAGGGAAGCCTGTTCTCAGTGACCGTATGTGCAGAGCTGCTAGAAGGCAAGAGCAGCTGAAACAAAAGGGGCGACTCAGGAATAAGGCTGGGAGATGATTGCCCCTCCCATAGAGTATAAAGGACAAGCAAAGATAACGAAACCTTTGCAGGAAGCAAAGTAATTCGTTTGGTTCAGATTCATTCTTAAAGCTCTTTGTACTACGGTTTTTTTTTTCCTAGTTCATTTGATACTTCTATTATTGGCAGCACTTCACAGAAAAGAAAGGTGGGTGCTTATCTCGAGGGACTGTTTGAGATTAATTCTGGCTGGGAATGAAAACAATTCCCAGCTTTGCAATAAAATAAGACTTATTTTTAAAATAAGTGTGTGCGTAACTACAGTCTAGGAAGCCTTGGTCAGAACACAATGATGAAGAAAACAGGAGTAGAAGACAATACGGTAAATAACAATATTGACCAATACTGTTACTATTTTTTGCTATATCTTATTCTTTAAAAAGTTAAAAAATCTATGGTTGCAAAAGTAGGACGTGAACATTATATTAAATGTCTTAACTTATTCCTTTCCCCCAGGTGAATATGGTCATGTCACTTCTAGGAATGTTCTGTCCAACTTTATTTGATGTCATCAGCAGCCTTGAAAATTATCATCCCCGAATTGCTTTGAGGTGGCAGCTGGGACGCATTTTCGCTCTTTTTCTGGGCAACTTGTACACCTTCATTATTGCTCTCATGGATGAAATCAATCTCAAGGCAAGTATTTTACTTTCTATACTTTCATCTTTCTAGAAAGAGGTTCAAGTCTGACGTTATGAATTTCGGAAGTTAGAAAGACACATTTATTCATGTCACCTCGAGACCAATGGAATGCTAGTTTGCATTAAGGCTTATTTACATTAATTACAACTCATCCAGACCAAATTGAACTGGGATACAAATATGATAGTTTGGATTTTGAGTTGCTAAAGAGGATATAATTCTGATATTTGCTTTTAAATTGAAATATTTGTAGAAGAAGTTTAAGCATACATTATACTTCTAGACGGCTGATCTTAATCATAGCAAAAATAGCAGTCTTCTGATGCCTTATCATGTGCTTTCTGGAACTGAACTGTATTTGTAAAACATTATTCTCACCTACAGTCTAATATATGCATTATTTCCTGGATATGGGTGAGATGTAATTTTGCATTTCATTTTCCCTGCATTTATGATTTCCATGTTTCCACCAAACAATATATTTATACTGGCTTAATTCAAAACAGTCTAGTCAGACACCAGACTTAGTTTTCTTGTCAGAGCAGTCACAATATGATCTCAAGGGGGAACTATCTTTGGTCCCTGTCATGTTCAGATCACACCCTGGTGACTTGAGTTTCTTTCATGTCATCCTCCTCTGTAGGGAGGTAGGGCCAAGTTGACTGGTGACTGATAGACTCAAAGGATTCCAAAGGAAACTGGGAATTTCATCTGAAGTTCTGCTGCATGGTCTTGCCAAGGCCCTGGATAGAATCATGCCCATATCACTTCTCTTGGCCCATCACTCCCTGCATTCCCTCTAGTTGAGGGAGCAGTTGAGGGAGCTGAAAACAGTCAAGAGAGATCTAGAATGCTACTGGAAGAAGACAAGGAATGAATCATTTTCTAGACCTAGAAAACCTAGAACAATGCCGCCTTCGGTCCGATCTAAATATAGTACATAAAATTATATATTGCAACCTGTCAATGAATACTTCAGCTTCAACCATAACAATACGAGAGCACACAATAGATACTGTACAAACTCAAGGTTAACTGCACCAAACTTGATTGCAGGAAATATGACTTCAGCAACAGAGTAGTCAATGTCTGGAACACTCTACCTGACTCTGTGGTTTCTTCCCCAAACCCCAAAAACTTTAACCTTAGACTGTCTACTATTGACCTCCCTTTCCTAAGAGGTCTGTAGGGGGCGTGCATAAGCCATCAATGTACCTACCGTCCCTGTCCTATTGTTTCTTTTATTTTTCTTATATGTATCCATTTCATGTATTCATAACTATGTTTATACTTATACCTGTTATCTTATAATCGCTTGACAAATAAAATTAATAAATAAAATAAATCAAGAATTAGAGCCACTATTAAGGCCTACCTTGTGGCATTTAAAGCAGTGAAATATCAATATTTCTCTGCTCTTATTGCATCCACAGAGAATCTTCCAGTGGCCCTATTTAGGGTTACCTGGACCTTCCTGGATAAGGGGAGGTTTAGAGGTTTTCCTTCAGGCCTTCACTGAAGAATTTTTAGCTTATCTAAAAGCTTATCTGGATGAAATCACTCAAGAACCATTGTCAGACAAAGAATGCTGCAGGTCCTTGGAGAAGCTGTTCCTTAACTGACTCTCAGTTTGCAATTATTATTACCAACTGATAAATAACAAACTGAGAGGTGTTTTAAGGTATCAGTGGGCATCTATTAAGGGTTTTTTTTAACTGAAATAATCTGAAAATGAATCTTTTCCATTTTTCTTTTGTTCAATCATGTCTGATTCTGGGAGACTGCCTGATAAAGTCCCTGCAGTTTCCTTGGCAAGGTTTTTCAGAAGTGGTTTGCCATTGCTTCCTTCCTAGAGCTGTGAGAAAGTGATCATTCCAAAGTCACTCAGCTGGCGTCAATCCAAGGCAAGATTAAAACTCACAGTTTTCTAGTTTCTAGCCTTAAATCATCATACCAAACTGCCTCTCCTTTCTATGTTATAGTCAGTTTTTCACATTGTCTCTGAATTATAGTAATTAATATGATTTGTGATCCTGGGGAAAAATGAATCTTCTTCTTTTTAGCTGGAAGAAGAGAAGATTGTAAAGCAGAACATGACAATCTGGCTAGCTAGTTTGTACAATGGAACTCTGCCAGAAAACATCACAACACCCCCTGTTCAGGTCAATCCTGCAGATGTTCCCAGAGGTCCTTGTTGGGAAACCATGGTTGGTCAGGTAAAACAGGTCTCATACTGAAATCATGTTTGTTTCCTTACCATTAGTTGCTTTTGCTGTTGTAAGTTCTTATCACAACTATTCATAATGTCCAGGGGTAGGATTCTACCAGTTTGCACCTATTTGCTAGAACCAGTTATTAACATTCTAAGCAGTTCGGAGAACCGGTTGTTAGAAGAAATTACTGGCCTAATCCTGTAAGGAAGGTAGTAAGGGAACATTCTGGTGTTGCTTACAGAAACTGCCTCTCCGTTAACCCTTATTACATTCTTGGCAGGAGTAGACTTCCTGTCTCAGGAACTTCTCTGGAGCTTTCCCCCCCTCCTTTGCTGGTACTTTGCTTGTGTGGAGTTCATTCAAAGTTACAGTGGCACTGAAAAAAGTGACTTATGACCATTTTTCATATTTATGACTGTTGCAGCATCCCTGCAGTCATGAGAGGCCAGGCGAGGAGATGCATACCTCGATGTGAGTGATGTTGAGTTGGCCACGCGCAGCCAGTCACATGACCACCAAGCCACGTCCACCAACTTAGCCATGCCCACAGAACCACTTATTAAAAAATTTGAATTCCACCCTTGATAATGTCCCTGGTGGAATCACCTGTTGATTCCCTGAGGGAACAGCAAGAGAAGGAAAATACAGTTGGGGAGCATATCAAAGTATTAATGTATCTAGGAAAATTAATCTAAGTGAAACCATTTTTGAGAGTATAGAGTCATAAGGAAACTGTATTCCTGAACATTTCTGAATGAGTCTGCTTACTCTAAGTCATATAAAAAATTTAGCATTATTTATTTATTTTATATTTAATTAATCCAGTTTGATCTTGCAATGCTACATGACTGTATGTAGTGGAAACTCAGGAAATACCCCTGATAAATAAGAAATAAATTGTAGGCACCAACAACCAAACCCACGTGTAAGATTCAAGCTAACTTTTTTACTTAAATCAGGAATGTCCAACCTTGGCAACATGCTTGGCTGGTGAATTTTGGGAGTTGAAATCCACAAATCTTAAAAGTTGTCAAGGTTGGATATCCCTGACTTAAATAGAAAATGTGGGGTGGGGACAGGAGCGAATCAGTCCAGTTAAAAAAGTAATGCACACTTTCTTTCCTAAATAAAGACAGAAAACATTATTTTCCTTGCAGGAATTCGTGCGATTAACAGTCTCTGACACTGTGACAACTTATATCACAATTCTAATTGGGGATTTCCTTAAAGCCGTTTTTGTCAGGGTATTCAATCATTGCTGGTGTTGGGATTTGGAATATGGCTTTGTAAGTACTTATACCTTGGCTTTATTTTATTTATTTAATTTACATAGCTGTTCATCTTGCAAGCAAGTGACTGGATGGCCAAAAACAAATTTTGTTGAGGCTGTGAAGGACAAATCCTTCTGAAAGAGTTATTATGAGAACATTAGGAAAAATGTTATTATACCTTACAGGCTGAGATATGAGTTTTATATTGTACTATTGACTTAAAAGTGCCAGATTCATCGTTACACTCAACAAATCCAACTAAATTGCCTTCCTTGGATGGAAAAGATGTGAGAAAGCAAAACATTTGCATTAATGTCAGCTGAAGATCCCCTCCCTTCCCCTCGCCCAATCTTACATTTTTACTAAAAAAGGATTTAAACTCAGACTGCATATGGAGATACAAATCTCATCTCAATATTTACATATATATATATATATATATATATATATATATATATATATATATATATATATCCCACCTTTATTATTTTACAAATAACTCAAGGTGGCAAACGTATCAAACATACCTTCCTACTCCTATTTTCTCCACAACAACAACCCTGTGAGGTTGTTGGGTTGTGCTGAGAGAGAGTGACTGGCCCAAAGTAACACAATTGGCTTTCATGCCTAAGGAAGGACTAGAACTCAGAGTCTCCTGGTTTCTAGCCTGCTGACTTAATCGCTAGACCAAACTGGCTCTGGACAGTATTTCTGAAAAAAAAAATGACCTTCCATGTCAGCAATTAAGTAAATAAAGAGAAAATAGATGATATATCTGTAGGAGTAGTAACTTGACATAGAGCTTGGGATCTCTTTGGAAGCATTCAGAATGGCATAGTGAGAAAACTTTTCTTTTTATGATTTAATTTTCAAACACCCCAATGCAGAACACTTTGTCCTGTAAGATAATTAAAATGTGAATAAAAGAAAGAGGAAGAAGAGAGAGGAAAATGGTTGACATTCACGTGGTGGAATATATATTTAATCACAAACTAATATGAGGGGAAATACAGGATTTTATCGTAATTTTAGGTTCTGCCTAGGATTCTCCTAAGGCAGGGTGTCAACCTCGATTTCATTAAGGACCATATCAGGGTTGTGTTTGACCTCGGGGTGCCAGAGTGGGCATGGCAAGGTGGGCATGGTCAGCTCGAGGTCACTCATGTTGGGGGTGCTTGTGGTGGCTTGAATACTCTGCCAGCGAAAACGGGTTCCTGAGCTCCATTTTTGGCTGTAATAGCTTCCTGCAACCCGCTGCCAGCAAAAACAGAGCTTGGGAGGGCTGCATGCTCTATTTTCACTGGCAGAGACACCACAAGCAGGTTTCCAGGGCGGCCCCATGGGCCAGATCTAAGAACCCTTTAAGCCGGTTCTGGTTCTGGCTCCCGAACCTTAAATTTGACACCCCTCTCTAAGGGCTCCTAGATCATTGAGTTACTAGCAAACAGTAGTCATCTTCTGTTTCTGGAAGCTGAAATCTGTATTTCAGATGTTAGGCACTCTGTTCGTTTCACTCTTCTTTGAAACACATATTGCATAAAATTATTGCTCTTTTCCTCTTTAATGATGCCAAATGAATCATGGATAATCAGCTTAATTCCTTACCTGAGATATAACATCAGTGCATTTTGCTCAGTTTTTGGCAGGGCATTTAAGGGATTAGCAATTTAGCGTGTGCTTTTCTGATCTACCAACAAAAAAAACATTTGAGTTTAGGCAAAGATATTATGTTTAATATAGGCAGGTGTTTGTCAACCTTGATAAGTTTAAGATTCAAGGACATCAGCTCCCAAAATTCCCCAACCAGAATGCAGAATCCTGGAATTTAAAGTCCATATGTTTTAAACTTTCCAAGATTGAGAAACAATGATATATTTGTATTTGGATTATGTGTTTTTAAAAGCTGTGTGACAAGCAGATATAGCAGGTGGAAGATTTTCACCCCCTCTCTCCACACTTCATGCTAACTGCAGGCTAACAAAAATCTCCATTTGTTGATTTTTTTTTATCCTGCTTTTATTATTTTTATAAATAACTAGGGGTGCAAATATATCTGATATCCTTTCCCCATCCTACTTTCCAGACAACAACAAACCTGTGAGGTGAGGTGAGGTAAGACAGGTGACTGTTAGAAAGTTATCCAGCAACTTTCATGTCTAAGGTGGGACTAGATGTCACCATCTCCTGGTTTCTCACATGGTGCCTTAATCATTATTTCTTTTTATTTATTTATTTTTCATCATGCAGTTATGAAAGATAAAGAAGCCTCTTATAGAAAATTGTGATTATTAGTCAGGATTATTTACACATTTTTCTTATCTGCCAAAACCTACTTTTAATAAAACCTGAAATGCTAGATCAGGGGTCTCCAACCTTAGCAACTTTTAAGACTTGTGGACTTCAACTTTCAGAATTCCTCAGCCAGCTATTTAAGTATACAGCCTTCTTTAAGATTCTAGTTTTAAAAAAAAAACTATGGACATGCTATAAATATATTATGTATAGTTTATATAGAAACTATCAAGCAAGTCAATCAAATATTACAATTCCAAAGCAGTCTTGACCAGCTTTGCTGGCTGAGGAATTCTGAGAGTTGAAGTCCACAAATCTTAAAATTCCCAAGATTGGAGACCCCTGATGGGTTCTTCCCCCATTTCTGGATTGAACATAATAAATCCTTTTTAAGGAGCAATCTTAAAACAGGTTAAAAGGGAAGCCATTACTAGTTTTTAGAGAAATTCAGGAAAAACAATGCACTGAGGAGAGATGTATCAGCCTTCAAGTTTGTACATTGTTACATGGTAGATGTGTGGGGAATGTCGCCACCTTCCTATCCACATCATTTAATAATAGAGATGTCCATAAAGTATCACAAAAATAATGGCCACAACAGCACTACTGAAATACTACCATGTCCACAAAAACAGCCCATTGTACTATTGTGGCTGCCATTTCTCTCCCCCCTCCTTCAAATCCTTCATGCAATCCTAGTCAAGACTGCTTTGGAATTGTAATATTTGATTGACTTGCTTGACAGCCTCTGTATAAACTATAAATAATATATTTATAGCATGTCCGTAGTTTTTTTCTAAAAAACTAGAATCTTAAAGAAGGCTGTATATTTAAACAGTTTTATCAACACAATGCAAAACCTGGCTTTTAAAAAAATCTACCTTCGGGTGACAAACTATTTTTCAACAATATGTGTTGGCACCAGGAAACCCTAATGTGAAAAAATTGCAGTGGAATAATTTTGCTTTTCACACCATCCTAAATGGTGTTACTGTTACAAATCTACAAAAATCTTCTGTTCTTTCCTCTCAGCCTTCGTATTCAGAATTTGACATTAGTGGAAATGTGCTTGGTCTGATCTTCAATCAAGGCATGATCTGGTGAGTGCAACTTGGGAAATGCAAAAGACCCCAAAAAAAGATTTTGTAGAGGATACAACAAGGGAACAGGGTTGTAATGTGAGAGTGAATTGTTTGTTCAGTCACTAGATCTGGGCATGGAATCAAGTTGTAATCTGGCTTTGGAGTCTCCATTTCATGATGTCAATTTGACTTTTGTGAGACCTGAAATTCCCTGCTGGGTGCGATGAAATGACCTAGTATAAACTGGGCACAAGATCTGATTCTGTCTCTGAAGTTAAAAAGATATTGGTTGGCATCCTTCGAACAAAAGCCATCCCCCCCCGCCCTTCCTGGCAAGTAATTTAACACCATTCTTTTTATTCATTAACCACTTGAAATTGGAAAATGGACCATTAATTCTGTTCCAAAGATCTCACACAGAGGTTACAGCATTTCTCTAGAAATGCACTTTCTTCCTTCTGTGATTTATTTTTTGTGTGCTTCCATTGCTTTATGAATGTGACTGGCAAAGCTACTATTTGAAAACTAGAAGCAACATGTTCATGGCAACTATTAATAAATAGTGTCTAATCAGTGCTGTTGCTGGCATTTGCTTGGTCCTTGAGGGTACAACCTTAGGAATTCAGTAGAGACAATGATGTGATATAATTGCATGTGCTGTTTTCATTTTTCAAGATGGTTCCCCGATTTCAAAGTCCACCATAGCAACCACCATGGGAAGGACCCCAATGATAACAGTTTTGAGGCCTGCCTGGGTTACAAGAACTCTGATGTTTCCCTAACTCTCCCAGATTGGCAGGATCCTGCTGTGGTTAGTCTACCCATCCTTTGCTCTAGATCAATGGTCGCCAACCAGTGGGCCAGGGACCACTGGTGGTCTGTGTGAAAATTTTGGTGGCCCACAGAGAACTGTCACCCCCAAAGCACACCCCCAAAGCAATTAATCCAGGCTGCGCAGGAACATAAGGCTTGCATCACTTGCATTGTGAACAATATGAGGTAGTGAGGAGAGGGGGGAAAGGCCGGAGGGGTGGGGAACTTGCTCCACTCACCCCACGCACCTGGCCTGGCCACTGGGCTGCTTCTTTCTGCTTCTTTCTTCTTCTGCTTTTGGCTTCACACAAGGAAAGCAGCAAAAGTCTTTTTTTTCTCTCCCCCAAGCTCCGGCAGAAATGAGTCTTTGGGACCCTGCAAGGCATCCTGCTCCAAGAGGCTGCACTGGTGCAACAAGTCTCACAAAGACTCATTTCTGGGGGAGTTTGAGAAAGAAAGACTTCTGCTGCTTTCCTCTCTCTCTCTCTCTCTCCACCTGAGAACGGAGCTGGAGATGGTATCCTGTGATCCCAAATAAAGAATGATCCATCAGCAGGAAAATGGGGTGGGGAATTTTCCTGCAGACTTTTTTTGGCATTTTCCCAGGGTCTCTGGTCCGCAGGATTTAAAATTATGAGTTTGGTGGTCCCTGAGGTCCAAAAGGTTGGTGACCCCTGCTCTAGATTTTCCAGGTCATTTCACCACACGATTCTTTTCCTTTTGTTTCAGTAGAATGGTAATGGGAATGAATAGGCCTACTCTGTCGGGTCCCTGGTTCTCTCTGAGCTTGGTTGGGGTTTTTTCCCCAGACATTTCATTACCAAACCCGCTAATATCATCAGTGCTAGAAGAAAGTGGGATTTGCTCTCTTATTATTTACTAGTGGCTTGTCCTATCCCTATGGGTAGGTGGGTTCTTGGTGGTTCCTTGATTAGGTTGTTGTTTTTCAAGGAGTATATATCAAGAACCTCCCGAACTCTCCCCTCCCCCACAATACACACAGAGTTACAGAGCAAGCCACTAATAGAGTGGAATCTCGGGTTGTGAACGTTTCTGTTCGCGACCAAATTGGGTGACGACCAGAATTTTTGCTTCTGTTTTGCTTCTGGTCGCGAACAGATCTCTGGATGGCAACCAAGCAAACCCAAAAATTGCCGTGATGATTTTCCCTGCCATGGCGATTTCCCCTTTGGCGCCTTTTTTTTTTTTTGGTCTGCACATGTGAAGATGGTCATGCTTCCAGTTACGACTAAATCAACCTGGAACGGATTATGGTCGCGACCCGAGGTTCCACTGTATATAAAAAGAAAGCAAACACCACTCTCTTCTAGTACTGATGATGTGCCCTGGCTGGGTGATGAAACATCTGCAAGTAAACCACCAAACCCAGAGAGCACCAAGGACCCCACAGTTCAATTCTGAACTACAGCTATTTTTTTCTATTGGCAGATCTCCTCTCCCTCTGTTTCTTTTCACAGAGAAAGAGATTGGCTACCACACAAAGTCTCTTTTGTCAAGACAGGCTTCACTAGAACGTTAGTAGGTTCTGTTATTTCAGGGAGAACCTCAAAGGAAAGTGTATCATCTCCTTTGATTGTTGTGTAAAGATTGGCAAAAGACGTAAGAAAGTAAACTGAGCTTGGTTTTTATCCCCACTCTCCTTGTCCAAGGGAACTTTCACAGGACTGAATAGGGCTAATGACACTTTGACATATTGATTGGATGACAGTTATTAGTCCACATGCCTTCTGGGTAATATTTTTTTCTGCAAGGCTGATTTATTGTGAACATGCTACATGCTAATGGAAAGCAGGTCTAAAACAAGCAGCCATCAGATTACAGGGAGCCCTTGACGTACAGCCACAATTGAGCCAGCATTTCTAATGTTAAGCAAGATAGTTGTTAAGTGAGTTTTTGCTCCATGTTGCAACTTTTTTTTGCTTCAGTTGTTAAGTTGATAACATGGTTGTTAAGTAAACTGGCTTCCGCATTGATCTTGCTTGTCAGAAGATTGCAAAAGGCGATCAATGACCCCAGGATAAGCAACTGCTATAAATACAAGTGTCCCAAATTTTGATTCCATGACTATGAAGATGTGGTAATGGTTTAGGTTTGAAAAACGGACATACTGTAAGTCACTTTTTGTAATGTCGCTGTAACTTTGAACAGTCACTAAATGAATGGTTGTAAACTGAGGACAATCTATAAATGCAACCATCTTTTCCCCTGAGCCTTTCATTTTTTTTCTGGCCCTTTTTCTCATATTCTGACATCCTCTTTTCTTTCTCCTCTTGCAGCCAATTCAGGCCTCTTATTAGAGGCCTGAATGGCTCACTTCCAAAGATCTTCCAAAACCATGAAGTTAAATTAAGGGCAGTACGTGCCTTAGGACTCAGGCTGCCTTCGCTTGCTTTAACCTCACTTAAACTCAAAATGTTCATCTCCCCCACAGAAGCTGGATGGTGAACTACTAAATTCTCTGAGCAACTGAACAATTATATGCTAATATTGTAATAGGTCAGCCAGAATTAGCAATCCCATCAATCACTTCTAGACCAATTCGGCACAGGCCTTCTTATATTGTAATGAACATCGATGTTGTTGCGAATCCATTGAGATGCTTCACCTATGCAGTTCAGGTAATGCGTTTAGAAGGAAGTAGTGAGGTATATTATTGTCCCTCCTTTTAACACTGAACGTATTGATATGAGGGACCCCAATATTCTGATATTAAGCTTATGATGACGTGTGAGGCTACATATTCCTGACAAGAAATTTTATATCTGTTTTCCAAAATTAGGCATTGACTATTGACACAAGGTGTCTATTTTCTTGAACTTTACTAAATGTCTAGCAAAAGACTAGTCGAGAATATTTGTAGCTCAGGGTTGAAATGAGGGGTGCTTGGTGATCTCTGAGCTTGGTTGTTTTCTTGCAGATGGTTCATTAGCAAACCAAGTAACATCATCCGGGCCAAGATCAGAGAACACCAAGTTCAGAAAGCAGCAAGGACCCCCTCAAAATTTATGTCAAAATCTAATGTCTAATGTAGATTAGTAGACTATATTGACGATTTTTTTTTTAATTAAGAAAATTTATATGAATGCCCAACTCATTTTCAGTGATTCTGGGCAGCTTACAAAGATAAGAAACTAATATTAAAAAACATAAAAAGCAATAATCCCCCCCAAGCAGCAACAATAAGTCAATCAAATAAGCCACTTGATCCATTCCACTCTAGGTTTTCCAGTCCTGTTGGCAAAACCAGATCTTCAGGGCCTTGCAATAGAGTCTACGGATTGGGTGGGTGTTTTCTCTGCAGGGATTATGTTCTATAGGGAGAGAGCCACCACGGAGAAGGCCCTCATTCTTGGTCGTCTTAGATTTACCTTCTCAGTAGAGGGGACTTGTAGCATTCTCTGCTTCCCCACTTTGGTGGATCAAATACATGTTATCCAGAAAAAAAAAAAAAACACTTGTAAGTTTTGTAACCAAGTCAGTAAGCAGAGAAAGGGTCAAGGATCATAAAAGCTCACTTGGGACCAGCATGTAATCTTTTGGTTGCCCTTATCATTGTTTCTAGGATGGGTTCTTTTTATGCACCATGTCTTCCTGCTATCAATGTTCTCCGCCTGCATACGTCTATGTACCTCCAGTGTTGGGCTGTGATGTGCTGCAATGTTCCCCATGCAAGAGTCTTCAAAGCTTCAAGATCCAACAACTTCTACATGGCGATGCTCTTGTTCATTCTATTCCTCTCGACTCTGCCCGTTGTCTATACCATCGTATCCATTCCACCATCATTTGATTGTGGTCCATTCAGGTCTATTGCTTCAAGTATCCTTTTCCTCATTAACTGATATGGGACCAATGAATAGATAACTAATAATATTGGGTAGATTGCTACAAGATGAATAGTTCTCATGAGATTATTAGAATCCAGGAGTAAAGTTCATTGAACTTTGTAACATACACATCTGAGTTACAATGTTACGCTTGATTTTCAACAGGAAATTTATGGGGGCCTACATGCTCAGCAAAACTTCTCTTGATGCTTACCAGCCTCAAGGGGCTATCAACATGCTTACAATATAAAATTCATGTATTTGCCAACAGACAAAAATTAGAGGTAGTAGAGACCATATTATAGTTAGGAGACTCTGCTAGATTTGCTTTCAGGGTGTTTATGAGTATCTATGTCCACATTTCATAGTTTTTATTAGAGTGGATATAATTTTCTTAAAATTACAACTGGTCTAAAAAGCTGAGGGTTTCTGGCTGTTGATCACAAGGCCAGTTGAAGGATTTCCAAACACATTTAAAAGAGTCTTGGTTACACACCAGTTGTATTCTGGCTGCAGTATTTGTTAACTTGCTAATGTAACCTTTTAAAAAAAATAATAACAGTTTGTATAATTGGTCTTAGCAAGCTACAGAAAAAAATCATTACAGAAGTGGAAAGGTTTGTCAAGCTGACTCCAAAGTCATTGTGGCTTTTTCTTATGTACAATTTTCAATGTGATATGTGATTGTACAAAACAGACTCATAAGCTTTCCCCCCTCAGTGTTAGACATAGAAAAGATTTAGCTTGAGAAAACAGATTATAAATTCATATATCTTAGAACTGATAGGAGAAAAGAAACTGATATTGATATAGTTGCTCAGTGTCAGAAAGTTAGAGATCCCTGCCTTTAGGAATACAAACCTCTTGACAAATGTATCTTTTATTTAAGTACACTGAAAGGATTTGCACCAAGACAAATTCCTTGTGTGTCCAATCACACTTCTATTCTATTCTATTCTATTCTATTCTATTCTATTCTATTCTATTCTATTCTATGCTATGCTATGCTATGCTATGCCATGCCATGCCATGCCATGCCATGCCATTCCATGCCATTCCATTCTCTTCAAAAGGATAGGTAGCTGTATTTAAGGATTTTGACAATGTTTGAGGACTAGAGGGATGACAGACATGGAGGAGGGTATGATGACCCTATCTGTGAGAATTTGTAATACTCTTCTGAGCTGTGATATCACTGGTGAGCCACAGAAACGTTCCATGCATTTTTCACAGTCATGTATGTGAAAGTGTGTTTATGGGAACATACCTTTGAGTCAGTGTGGATTCCTGGCAACTGTCTGGACAAATCCTTAAAGGGCTTTTTGGGCAAGTTTTTGGAAGTGATAGACAGTGCCACTGCCTGTTTTCTAGGTTTAGGAGACAGTGACCAGTGGATGGGAGCTTTACAGAGAGAAATCCAAACTGAAAATAATAGCAGCAGCACTTAAACTAATATATCGCTTCATAGCGACTTACAGTGTCAGCATATTACCCCCAACAGTCTGGGTTCTCATTTTACCAACTTTGGAAGGCTGGGAGGCTGAGTCAACTTTGAGTCCTGTCAGGATCAAACTCCAGGCTGTGGGCAGAGTTTGCCTGCAATATTGCATTCTAACCACTGAGCTGTCCCATTTTTCACCTGATAAGGAGCAATTATTTTGCACGTGAGAACTATTAAATAATGGAATAGCTTGCTTCCTAAAATTATGAGGTGTCCATAACTGGAAGTCTTTCAAACAAAGACTGCATAGCCATTTGGAATGGTCTGTAGTTTCCTCAATTTTTTTTTTGAAATTTGGAATCTAGGATTCATACAAATCAGTAGCAGCTAAAATGCTGTTTCATGCAGAATTTGTGCTAAAATGATTACAAATTTCTATGTAAGAAGAAAGTCTCCATGATAGGATTCTTCCTTAACACCTTCTGGTATCCAACAACCATCCAGATTGATGTAATAATATTCTTGATATTGTTATAAATGCCATTTCTTTTTATTTGGTATTAATTTGAAATCAAACAGTCTTCATCTGGTTTTTATTTACATCTCTCTGTATTATTTCTGTTAATAGTGGTAAAACCAGAATGTTTGAAGTCATTGGAGAAACTCTGGAGCATGATTTCCCTTCTTGGTTTCAGAAGGTTTTCAGCCTGGTCTCCAACCCTGGTGTGATCCTACCTTTCATTCTTCTGATGGTGTATGTACAACTTTTTTTCTCTGTCAGAATATTTAATTTATTTATTATATTACTTTCCACACAGGAAGCTCAGTGAGCCTTCCCAGAACTGGGATTCAGCTGGTTCTGGCCAGTTCAGGCAAACCTGATGTTAAATTTACATCTAGTTCACTGAACTGGTAGTTGAACCGACTGGCTGGTCCCACCCACCCCACCCTGCCCCTCCCACAAGTCTCTACAAGGCCTGTTTTGGATGCAGGTAAGTGCAAGGTCCACACGGAGATGAAAGGGTGAAAAACAGCCCTCCCGGAAGTTCCGGAAGTCCAGAAATGGGCCTATTTCTGGCTTCCGAAGGGCCTCTGGAGCCCAGGGGAGGCCATTTTCACTCTCCCAGAAGCCCGAAGCGAAAAATGGCCCTCCCAGAAGTTCCGATAGGCCACGCCCACCATGGCCACGCCCACCCAGCAACTGGAGAGAACCAGTTGTTGGGATTTTTAAATCCCACCCCTGAGCCTTCCTTTCTTATTTATCTGCACAACAGCCCTGTGAAGTGGGCAATTTTAGAGACAGAGACAAACAGAAAGGATTGTATTCCATTCCACACAGCCTGCTTTTCTCTCTCTCTTCCTTTTACAAGTCATTAAATTTTATCTTTTCAACTTGAAGATGGTTGTTATACCAGAGTCATTGTCATCATCACTGACTGCCATAAAATATATGCTTTCCCCGCTTTAGGCTGAGCATCTACTATCTCAATGCTACATCGAAAGGATATCAGGCTATGAATTTGGAGCTCAAGAAGAAATTGCAAAATGTAAGAAGGCTGAAGACATGGGGCTGATCTTCTTTTTCTGATTCTATTAGATTTAACTATGATATTTGTTTTTCTTTTTCAGCTAGCTGAAGAAAACAAAAGGAGGAACAAGCAAAAAGCTCAGCAACCACAGGAACATGAAGAAGCCTCTGTTGAGACTCAGAACAATCCCAAGGGAGCCCAAGGTGAGGAATGCTTTGAAATCTGTTTTATTCCTGCCCTTATTCTGAGTACTTTTCTATAGAATGATTCTTTCCGTATCATTATTCCCCATTGGTCCATCTCGCCCTAAAGCA
Source organism: Bungarus multicinctus (assembly GCA_023653725.1). Taxonomy (NCBI): domain Eukaryota; kingdom Metazoa; phylum Chordata; class Lepidosauria; order Squamata; family Elapidae; genus Bungarus; species Bungarus multicinctus. Next base: position 207,305,008 of record CM042834.1, read on the forward strand.
GAAACTCCAGAAGCCAATCTGTAAGGGTAGCATCATCATTCTAAATAAAAACTTTGTCAAGATAGTGTCACCTTTCAATTCCTTAGACAAAAGCTGAGTGAATTGGCAGCTGGATGTTTGGACACTGAAAGTATGACCCTAGTATACCTCAGACTGGCTTAGGAGATCCAGGGCAACCTATGTAGCATGCAATTTTCACTCCTACATTTTGTTGTCTGCTCTTCTCATCTGCTTCCTGAGGTGATGGGTCACTTTGCCTAGTAGCAGGGCCAGGCCTGACCTTTCTGCATCTATAGTTCAACACCTGATGAGGGAAAATCCTGTTGAATGCTTGCCTTCTCTGCATCTGTGGAGAACCACAGGAGAGCTTTTGAACTGTTCAAACCCAGTAATCCTTCATTATCTTGTGTGCAAAGGAATGCTATTGGTGGCTGCGTGTGATCCATGCATTGTGGGTTCTTACCTTGTCCTTGACAAATGGATGTTGAGATCCAATTTCTTTTAACCTGCCTCAGAATTGGGGGAAGAGTTCCTTGTTTTCTTCTTGGTTTAAACATTTTTATTGAGTTACAAGATAAAATAAGATACAAAATACAAAAGTAAATTATTTTCTTGACTGCATTGTTTTCTGATTCATGTAGGATATGGATACCCAAACAGTACTTCTCTCCAAATCTTGGCTTCTGGAGCCCTGTCAAAACTCACAACCAATCGATCTATTCTATTCTATTCTATTCTATTCTATTCTATTCTATTCTATTCTATTCTATTCTATTCTATTCTATTCTTCTACTCTACTCTACTCTACTCTACTCTACTCTACTCTACTCTACTCTACTCTACTCTACTCTATCCAATCCTATTCCATCCCATCCCATTCTTTAAGTACTTCCCATCTTACTGACTCCAATTAGCATATGCGCGTGCGCACACACACACACGTATGTGTGTGTGTGTGTGATAGATAGATAAATATATATATATATTATGTCAGAATGGAAATTTATTAAGTATAGTGCACAAATTTATTATACAGTACACATGAGGTGGGCAATTGTATTGAATATATTTAATTAATTTCATTTCAATTATATATACTTTTCGTTCTGTCCCTATAGTGTCTATTATTTATCCCAGACATGACACTAAAAGGGCAAAACAGATTCTGCACTTGTGGTTTAGGCTGGTGGTGGATTCTAGTTTTCATGAACTTATACTGCAAGAGAATTTAGGAAGGGCTTCGGTTAGAAATTCACATTCGTATACTAGGTTTAAAAAACCAGCAATTCTCTTCCCAAAACCATTTCAGATAAAAACAAAGGGGAGAAGGAGTCCAAGAAGAAGTCATCTCAAGAGCAGGAAGAAAGATCTGGTGTGGCCAATGGAAAGCTTCCCCCTTCCTGCAAAGGACGAGGGGGTGGCCCCACACCTCCTCCCCACATAGCAGTGACCCGAGCCCCAGAACCTCGAGGCAAAGGCATGAATGGGCACTCTGGAACTCCACCCGGTGGAGCTGTTTAACCAAGGATGCCAGGACCACCTCTAAATTACAGATAAGAAAAACTTTCCAGCAATATGTTTCGATATATGCAATGCTGCAGTTCAAAAATGAGTAAGAGTAATCGCCTAGTAATAACCAGCAGGAAGAACCAGAAGGAATATCAGAGGTGACACAGCTAAGATTGCTAAGTGAAGCATCATAGAAGAAAAAACCAGCTGGATCAAGCCAGTGATCTAGTCCAGCTTTTCAAGAAAATAGTCTGGATTCATTTGGGAAACTCACAAGCCTGTTTTGGAGAGTGATAATGTCCACCTATTGCTGCTTCTCAGCAACTGGTATTTAAGCAATAGTTTTTCAGATGTGGTATCTGTAAGATGGGACTTCCACTCCCAGGAGCCCCCAGCCAGGATGGGGATCGAATGCATATTGGGAACACGATTCTTCTGTTGGACTGGAGTTTCCCTATTTTTGGCTTCCAGGAATCTTTGTGCTCCAACACTGAAGTAAAAAAAACACAATGTACATCACTATATCTTATGCCATGCCTAGTTTTATCCAGCTTTATTGTGTGTCCTTTCTTTATTGGAAATGTATTCATAGAAAAAGCCTATACTCATTTTGTTGGTTCCCTTTTTGCACATTTTCCAGATCTGTGATTTGCCTCTCCGTGTGCAGTGAACAGAAGGAGACATTCCCAAAATGTTGCCTCCCCCACAGATTTGCATAAGAACAATAGTCTGTGAATAGTTCTGTTTTCAGTTCTCTTCCTAATAGCAATAGCAATAGCACTTAGACTTATATACCGCTTTATAGTGCTTTACCAGCCCTCTCTAAGCGGTTTACAGAATCAGCCTATTGCCCCCAACAATCTGGGTCCTCATTTTACCCACCTCGGAAGGATGGAAGGCTGAGTCAACCTTGAGCCTGGTGGGATGCGAACTGCCAAATTATAGGCAGCTGGCTGCAGCAGTAGATTGCAGTATTGCACTCTAACCACTGTGCCACAGAGGCTCCTATGTTCTTAAGGATGGAATTTACCATTGGTAGAGTAGTTCCCTATTTCTGGAATTCATCGTGTCTACAAGATCCCTTTCCCACTCAGTCACTGCCAATTTGGATTCTGCAATGTACAGGTAGTCCTCAACTTATGGCCAGTTGTTTAACGACTGTTCAAAGTTATGATGGCACTGAAAAAAGTGACTTATGACCGGTTCTTGTACTTATGACTGCTGTAGCATATCCTCAAACCAAACTCTGGTTGGTTGACAACTGACACGTAGATTTATGATGGTTGCAGCATCTCAGGGTCCTGGGATGGCCAATTGCAACCTTCCTAGCTGGCTTCTGACAAGCAAAGTCAATGGGGAAAGCGGGATTTGCTTAACAATTGCAGTGATTCACTTACCAACCATGGGAAAAAAGATCATAAAATCAGATGTGACTCACTCTACAGCCACCTTGCTCAACATCTGGAATTCTAGTCCCAATAGTGGTTGTAAGTTCAGGATCACCTGCATAGGTAAAGTTTGGGTTAGGTTGGATCAGTTTATAAACCACTGATCTGCATTTGCCATTTTGAAGGCCAATCACACAGTTTCGACCAAGGGTCTTCAAACTTGGCAAATTTAAGGCTTGTGGACTTCAACTCCCAGAATTCCTGAGTTAACATGACTGGAGGAGGAATTCTGGGAGTGAAGTCCACAAGTCTTAAAGCTGTCAAGTTTGAAGATCCCTGGTTTAGAGTGATTCTTCCAGCACTCTTCATAAGCTCTTTTGATTATTATAGCCTTGAACAGCTTGGTCCCCAGAAGCCTGATTACCTCATTGTCCACCCCAATTTAAGTTAATTTACACACACACACACACATCCCAGTTGTGCAGGGTTGATGGTCCTACTGGAAGACTAATGAAAAGGAATTGGATGGTATCTTTCTTTTCCCCTTAGTGCATCGTGCATAGAACTCTCTATCCATTTATATTTTCAAGTAATGATTCAGCATATAGCGCAGAATTAATTCATTTCACTCACTAAAGGGTTCTCCGTGACTCCTGCTTGTTTCTGCCCTGCACCTGTACAGAGTAGGATGATCTTTTCCTTCTTTCATTTCAATTGCATCTCAAGATACTCCTTACTTGTCTCATCACCATTTGGTACAAGCAAAGACTCCTTAGACATCATGGTCTTCATCTCGGCATGAATCTTCAACCTTGGACCTTGATCATCTCATTCTAACAGGAGGGCAAAGCATTCCAAGATAAGATGGTTAATCCTCTCCTCCAGTGTAAACTTCAATGAGATGAGACCATTGCGAAGCTGGTACGCTTAATTATGGTTCAGAACCTATGCAGACATTATTTGGCTGGTGAACTGTTGAGTTGTAAGCTTTCATTCATACAAACAAAACCTGTCTAAACTTGAAAGTTGGAAGTAGGTGGAAAAGAGTTAGTTTCTGGTGTGTGGTGCATCAGCAACTCACCCTTTCCCACTTTCTCCTGACTTCTGGTACCTTCAAGGTTGGAATTATTATTTATTTTTATTTATTTGATTTGTCAATCGCTTACAAGATACAGGTATAAGAATAAACATAGTTTTGAATACACGAGATAGATACTTATAAGAAAAATAAAAAGAAACGGTAGGACAGGGACGGTAGGCATGATTGGTACGCTTATGCACGCCCCCTACATTATGTTATGGGCACCATCAGGCACATATTTTTTATGCTTGCTGGACTGTCAAACAAAACAGATTTATGAACAACCTTGCAGAACATAACCTATTCATAAGTACAGCATAGTCTTTATAAGCTAGTCAAAAACCTCCATGTGATGAAATTGTATGATAATAACTGGGAGGGTGCTGAATGTTTGCTGGCTTTTAAAAGTGTCTACTTGCCATCACCTCTTTGGGTTTCCCTGACTAGCAGAAGTTTTCTTGTATTCTTAAATATTGTTCATGAAGCAAACAAAAACAGCTGTTGACATTTTTAGAAATGATCTGGATAGTGCAGGCTTACCTGAGTCTGAAATCTGATACATTCAAATCAAGTCTATCCAAAAAACGGAAAAAGGCATTTTATTTTGCTTTTCAGAGATTGGCTCCAAAACTCTGTTGATCAATAGAGAGGATTTTTAACTCCAGGTGTTCCCTTCTTCTAACTATCATCTCCTGCATTATATTGAATCCAGAAAATCTTCCAAAGTTTTGAAAGAACAAAAAGGAAAGCTCAGTTAAAAAAAAAAATTACAACCTGTATCAATTTTACCAAAACACTGCAAAAACATTAACTGTTAGCCTTTCAAGATAGATCAGGCTAGGAAACCACATGGGACAGTAGTACTTTTATTGTAGAACTATTATAACATAATTTTGCAAGACTGAATGTTTCTTCCTTTATCTCCATGTGAAATGAGAGTTTGTCGCTTTACTCACATTACTTTCTTGGCTTGAGCTCAGGCCATTTTATCTTGCATTTGTCCTGATGGTGGCTTTTCCTTCTGTTCTTCAAGGACATTCTTTCATTCCCTTACCCCAGCTCTTCAGCTTCTTCTCACAATATCTTTGCATGCAAGCAATAGGAGCTAACTCTATCTTTTCTCCACAGAGTATTCTGCGTGTAGAAACAACTGTAACTTGATAAGCTACCCAAGAAATACAATTAGTGAACGGAAGAAAGCTGCCATTATCTAGGACATGAATTATCTAATAAATTAAAAATGAATGGGTTACATGGAAGAACTTCTCATGTAATCAGGGGCATTCTATACAGCTAAGAACTCTTGTCAATTGAGACTCTCTCTTTTTTGCATTGTCATCTTCTACAATATCAGCTGGGATATCAATATATGATATCCCCAGATGGTATCCATGGATCCCCTATTTTGTTAAACCTTTTCTCTTTTAAAACAACCTGTACATGCATGCTCCGGAAATGGGCTTTTCAATATAGGGGGAATCACACCATCAAAGTGGATTACTGCAATGTGCAACGTGGAGGGGCGGGCCTTGAAGATAGTCCTAACAGAGTAACTGTTTTTAAGGAAGCGTCATATACCCTGGTTCTGAATCAGCCGTAGTGGTTACCAGTTATTTTCTTGGTCCAGTTCAAGATGCTTAAGTGGGTTGGGCATAGATTAATTTTAAGCAGATTTTAGGAATATTCATTGTATGAAAATTAGCAAGCAAGTAACAGCCAGAAATAGGAATGAATAGCATACAGTTTTTAAATTAATGAACACAAATGAATGCAAATGAACACATAAAAATAAAGCTTCTTTTGTTTTGGTTTGAAAAATTATTTTTCTTCCTTGTCATTTTGATTTAGTTCAGAAATAAAAAAAATGACACATAAAAGTATTCTTACAAATTAAGAAGAAATGAGGGGATTCATGTTTCTGTATGTAATAGAAGCATGATACCAGCAGAGGGCAGAGCTTAACTTCTCTTGCTGCTGCTCAAGAAAATTTCAGCCTTTTAATAAAACGTGTTGGTTTAAAAAAAGCTGCTACAGAGTCCTTCCGATTTTATGCCAACCTAGACCAGTGGTAGGGAACCTTGGCTCTTTTATCACTTATGGACTTCAACTCCCAGAATTCCTGAATGAGCTATAAAAAGTTCCCCATCCCTGGCCTACTGGTTTTTCAGTTGTGAGGGAAATCAATTTTTGATCTGAATGGGATTGTTCAATATACAAATGTCCTAATTTTTGACTTGAATGATCAATATTCTTTATATGTCCTACATTTGTATATTAAACAATCCCATTCAAGTCAAAAATTGATTTCCCTCACAACTGAAAAACCACTAGGCCAGGGATGGGGAAACTTTTATGGCTCACTCAGGAATTCTGGGAGTTGAAGTCCATCAGTGATAAAAGAGCCAAGGTTCCCTACCGCTGACCTAGACCAACACAACTGTCACTTACACAACTATATTGTTTTGACTAAATGTGCAACTCTTGCTATCTTGTTGATGTGCCTGAAGGTCAACACAAGAGGGATAGGTTCAATTTAAAAAAAAAAAATGGCATTGACACAGTGGTGGGATTCAATTTTTTTCCTACCGGTTCTGTGGGCGTAGCTTCATGGGTGTGGCATGGCTTGCTGGGCATGGCTTGCTGGGTGTGGCAGGGGAAGGATACTGTGAAATCTCCATTCCCACCCAACTCCAGGGGAAGGATACTGCAAAATCCCATTCCCTCCCCATACCACTAACCTGCTTTCCAGCTCCATTCTCCTGTGCAGGGCAACAAAAGAAGACCCAGCCTATCAGCAGAGACTTGGGAGGCAGAGAATAGATGGGGGCGAGGCCAGTCAAGATGTGGTATTTGTCGGTTCTCCAAACTACTCAAAATTTCCGCTACCAGTTCTCCAGAACTGGTCAGAACCTGCTGAATACCACCTCTGGCATTGAGCCATTCCTCTCCATCCTGCCACCAACGTCTCTTAAACCAGTGTTTGTCAATATAGCAACTTTAAGAAGTGAGGACTTTGACTCTGACATCTGCTAGAAGAAGAAATGCCTATACATAAATACTTCTCAATTGTTGCAAGAGTGGCTCGTGTAGTACAGATTGAGGCACAGGAATTTATTAATTTCTTTAAAATGGGTACAATATTTTACAGACAGTTAAAACTGTTGTTTTAATTCCAATAGATACACAGGTATATTTTTATTAGGGAGAAAGAAATTTCCAAGGCTGGTTCCATGTGAATTTGACTGGGTTTAGCTAGGATTGGCAACTTTAGACTGAAAAGTTAGAATATGGTTCCAGATTGCATAGAACTTTTGTGTTTAAAAAACAAAGTTATGTCTTGAGGGTGGGGGGATATTCTTAAATTCATAATTCATAATAGCAAGAGCAGACATAACTAACTGCCTGTGCCTCAGTGTTTTGTACAAGCTGAAGCTTCAGAATACTCTTCAAGATGACTTCTGTGCGGTGGTTCTCCTCCTTCCTCTCAGACCGCTCGCAATTTGTGTTGACGGGGGGGGGGAGGTCCTCCCCTAGGCCCCTCATTTGTGGAGTGCCTCAGGGGTCAGTCCTCTCCCCTCTTCTGTTCAACATTTATGTGAAGCCGCTGGGAGAGATCATCTGTGGTTTTGGGGTGAAATGTCATCTCTATGCTGATGACACTGAGCTTTACATCTCCACCCCAAACCACCCCAACGATGCTGTGGAGGTCATGGCCCGTTGCCTGTAGGCTGTGCGGAACTGGATGGGCGGGAACAGGCTTCGACTCAACCCTTCCAAGACTGAGTGGCTGTGGTTTCCGGCGGCCCGATATAGTCAGCTGACTCCGTTGCTGGCTATTGGGGATGAGATCTTGACCCCCACAAAAAGGGCTCGCAATCTTGGTGTCCTCCTGGATGTACGGCTGTCTTTGGAAGATCACATCACGGCCGTCTCCAGGGGGGCTTTTTATCAGGTTCACCTGATATGCCAGATGCGGCCCTTTCTTGATCGGGACGCCTTACGCACGGTCACCTATGCCCTGGTCACCTCCTGCCTGGACTACTGTAATGCCCTCTATATGGGGCTCCCTGCGGGGAACACCCGGACGCTCCAACTGGTACAAAATGCTGCCGCGCAGGTGGTTATGGGGGCGTCGAGATACTCCCATGTGACGCCTCTCCTGCACGAGCTGCATTGGTTGCCAGTAACCTTCCGGGTTCACTTTAAAGTATTGGTTTTGGCCTTTAAAGCGCTCCATGGCATCAGACCAGGATACTTACAAGACCGCATTCTGCCAGTAGTCTCCCACCGACCGGTGCGCTCCCACAGAGAGGGTCTCCTTCGGGTCCCGACGGCATCTATGTGCTGCCTGGTGACCCCGAGGAATAGGGCCTTCTCTGTGGGGGCACCCACCCTTTGGAACAGGCTGCCCCCGGGGCTACGAACAACCAGTGACCTGAGGGCGTTCAGACGTGACCTGAAAACCTGGCTCTTTGAGCAGGCCGGCCTGAGCTGACTTCAAATGGGATTTTAAATAAGGGGGTTTTAGATTTGATTGGTTGGGGTATGAAAGTTTTAGCTTATTTTAATTGGGGGTTTTAAATTTTTAATTGGCAGCCTATAATTTAATTCTTTTTAAATTATATTTATATTTGTAATTTATATATATTTTAGTTGGCTGTTCACTGCTCTGAGTCCTTCGGGAGAAGGGCGATATATAAAATTATTTAATAAATAAATGAAATAAATAAATAAGGTTGGGCCTAGCTAGAGAACATTGCATTAATCCAGTCTGGAGTTGGTGAGGGGATGAATTGCTGTAAGCAGGAGGGTCTGCAGATTCAGGAATGGGTGCAACTGAGTCACAAGGCAAAGTTCTACAAAGGCCCTCTCAGACACAATTACCATCTACTCGTCCAGCACAAGTCATAACTTTATGAAGAGTCCAGATAGCGCAGTGGGTCTGTCTGGGAGGGCAACTCCACCCAGCACCAAAGGCAGCATGGTCTTGGAATCATTGGGCCCCCAAAACCAGACACTCAGTATTACCAGGGTTTAGCTGAAGCCTGGTGTGCCCCATCCAGATCCTCACAGCCTCCAGGCACTAGAATAAGATATTTGTGGTGTTGCCTCAAAACTCAGGCTTGAGTTTGGCATGGAGCAGATATAAACTTTATCCCTGAATTTAAGCCAGATCTTTGCAATGAGGCTTCTTTTCTCAGCTGAAAATGTGAATCACCAATTCAGGCTAAGTAAAAAAAAAACATTTATTTAGGGATGGAGGTCAAATCTTTTTTATAGGATACAGAAAGAAAGGATACAAACAGTTAGTATATGTGATACTTCAGAAAGCAAGCGATCAAACAATACAAAACAGTGATTACATGTGAGACTTGAACAATAGAAAACATTGATTCGAGACAACATTCCACAATTGCCCAGTGTATGGATTGCATTATTCTCTCCCAGTTGGGTTTGTATCTTTGTTAAAACTTACAAGTGTATTCAAGGACTTTTCAGAAGGCGCTCTCTATTGTTTGATGCTGAAAAGACAAGTTCTCATGTATCAAAAGAAATGGCCTTGGTTAAGAAGAGAAAAACACATTTTCCTGAAGTTTTCTTTTTAAGCAACTTGTCTAACTTACCACATTAAAAGCCCTAACATCATTTTTAAATGCTAATAAAGAAGCTGAAAATTCCAGGTAACAATGTCATCACTTAGTTGGTCTGAGTTAATTTATATAATTGGGTATCATCAGCATACTGAGGATACCTCATCCATGGGGACAGACAAGCTCACTCAGTGGCCTCATGTAGATGTTGAAAAGGAGAGGAGAAATCATACCCTATGGCATCCCTCCTAGCAAGGGATGAGGTTGAGCCCCTTCTTCTGTGATCAGCACCAACTGGAATTGTCTCTGAAGGACGGAGCAGAACAATGCCATCTACTCCCAATTCTTGAACTGATCTAGAAAGATACCATGAGATAACTACAGAGAGGTCAAGTAGGGCCAGGATATATGCACAAACTCCCATACCAGACGTCCTTCACAAGCACACCCAATGCCATTTCCATCCCATACCAGGTCTGAATCGTGGCTGAAAAAGATCCATATAACCCACTTCCAAAGCCTTCTGAAGTGGTGCCCAACAGGGGCAAAACATGTCCTCTTTGAGAAGTAAAGAAGCAATTCCCAGGAAAGGTTGAAGTCAACATAAATTGTTCCTTAAGCTTCAGTTCAGTTCAGTGATGCCCAACAGGGCGGCGGATCTTCAGCCTTCCTAAAATGCTGAACTACAATTCCCAGCAGCCCTCAGCATTGTTCATTTTGAATTTCATCCACCTTATTGATCCCTGAAACTTTGCTTCCAAATTCAGGAAGGGAACTCAAAGGAAACCATTTCCAAGGAGCACTTAACATCCACTAATCAACCTTAATCCTAACTTATATAATTGTGTCAGACATTGAATATAGGTATGTCAAGGAAGTGCTTGTCTCATATTATCAACATTTCAGCATTTTGATATATTTTTGTCTTGCTGGAGATACTGTTGTTGAAGTGTGCCACAATCACATTTTCACATTTACAGAGGCTTTAATAATGTCACACCAACAATAAGCTAAGAGTTTTACAATTAAGACTTTAAAAAAACAAGCAATAGTGATCTGTTGATATTTTATACTAAGAGTGATGGGTGGGTTCATATGTTACAATCTACCAAAACAAAACAAAGCCTCTTTAATTTATGATTTAGTACTTATTCCTCTTCCTAAGTGAAAATGAGCTAGTAGGGATAAGAGTATGCTTGGAAAATTTTCTTTCTCATAATACCTAAAAGATATGCACAAATTGAAAATGATCAACAGACATCATATGGTTACAATATATTTACTATGTCATCCAAAATTCTTTGGAAATAATATGTGTTTTCTTTTCAGCTTTGCAATTTTTTTCTCAGATGGTTAGACACTGCATAGATTGCTAGTCATATTGGCTTTCAGAATATTTTCATGTTAGCAAAATTCTATTTGCATCTCATGCTAATGTTTGAGTAATCTTGTAGTACCTGCCAGGTTGCTCATTTTCTGCATTCAGGGGCATTGCAAATGGTCTTGAGCAATGGTAAACATGATTAATCTTAGGCTGCTCTGGAATCAGAGTTTACAAAAGGTGTATCTCTTTGTTTTGGCAAGATTTGCAGGCAAATTCAGCACTTTGGATTAACAGAGAGCTGGGTTTGGCTTCAATGAAAAAAATGTATGCTTAAATAGCATTTAGGTGGATGTATTAGTGTGGCATTTGTTTGTAGATATTAATGGCCAATGTCAAATTACCTCTTTTAATGCTTGAAATATTTCATGGTATTTGATTTGCTTGGATTCAGACCAACTATCATATTGCATAATAAGCTATGGTAGATACCTGCCTTTTAACAGTTTTGAACTCTTCGATGTTCTCTACTTTTTCATAGCTTCATTTTTAAGTCAGTGTGTATTATAGTGGATAAGGTAATGGCTCAGCATTGGAAAGATGTGAACATCAGTCTACCGTAGAGTTAGTTTCTCAATCTTGGCAACTTTAAGATGCGTGGATTGCAGGGGTGGGATTCTACCAGTTCGCACTTATTCTGTAGAACCGGTTGTTAACATTCTAAGCAGTTTGGAGAACTGGTTGTTAAAAGAAATTACTGGCCTAATCCTGTAACAAAGGCAGGAAGGAAACATTCTGGTGTTGCTTACAGAAACTGTCTCTTCGTTAACCCTTATTACATTCTTGGCAGGACTAGACTTCCTGTCTCAGGAACGTCTCTGAAATTTTTTTCCCACTCCTTTGCTGGTACTTTGTTTGTGTCGAGTGACCATTCAAAGTTACAATGGCACTGAAATAAGTAACTTATGACCATTTTTCACACTTACGACTGTTGCAGCATCCCCACAGTCATCAGAAGCCAGGCGAGGAGACACATGCCTCGATGTGAGTGATATTGAGTTGGCCACACCCAGCCAATAACATGACCACCAAGCAATGTCCACCCAGTCACATGACCACCAAGACTTGCCCACCACCTAAGCCATGCCCACAGAACCGGTTGTTAAAAAATTTGAATCCCACCCCTGGTGGATTGGTTAGGGAATTCTGGGAGTTGAAGTCCACACATCTTAAAATTGCCAAAGATGAGAACTGTTCTACTTTTAGTCAAGGAAGCTCAGTCTCAGGATCACTTGGTCCACATACTTTCTTAGCCCAGTCTCCCTGAGTTCTTGCTGTAGATCCTGAATGAAAACATGTTATAAATAAAATACAGTATTTTCAGTTTTATTCTATCATATATTGTTGAATCCTTACTTTGTTCCTTGCCTTGTCTATGTAGAAACCGAAGTATTATTCTACAATATCTCAGCAGTGGTAAAAACCATTTCAGGTTATGGCTGTTAACAATGCAGGAGTCTTGCTTAAAATAGGCACAGGATTTTTTCCACATAGCCTGAGTTATTTTCACAGATTGAGATTCCTTCATATATAATATGATAATTTAATATATTAAACAAGTAAGTAACTATAGTGTCAGCCTGATGAATCTGAGGGCTGTTCCTCTTGTGGAACTAGAAGTAAAGTGAGCAGGGGTACCAAGCAATCTTCCATTTGGAAAACAATGGCCCAGAAATGAATGTTTCATCCATCCCTAAAACAAGGGAAATAAAATCGATTTTCTAGAATGAGGAGTGGGAGATTTAGGAAATGAATATGACATTAGGGCTGATTTATAAACAATATTTGTATCGAAGTGCATAGAGAATCTGAAGTGGAAAAAAAGATCCAGAGGTACTGCATGCTTTTCATGATGTAATCAATGTTTTTATATGTAATGATAAAAAATACTGTGCTAATAAAACAGAATGTCAGGCTCCTTTCAAAAGTACTGTTTTTTTAAAAAGACATAATGATTTCCATCGAACAAAACCCCTGTGTATTTTGATTGTGTCACCATGTCACCAAGGTTGTAGTCCATAAAGACTTTTTAAAAAAAGAATTAAAAATGGAGGCCTCTTCATTCTCTTTTGCGCATTGTATTGCAAGCTCCCAGAACTGACCAACATTCTTCTAATTTACATGACACTCTGCCCCTGGACCTTCCATTTGCAATTTGATTATATTTACCAAATTATACTGTAGCTTTTAAACACCTGTGTGGCCCTTCAAGGTTACTTTAGACCTGGAATCCAAAATCATGCAGGTCAGTACTACTTTTATGATAAAGCTCTAGTAACAGAATCTTGCAAGTCTGAATGTGCTTTCCCTCCCTCCCTCCATTTTCATGAGAATTAGGGAAGGGCTTGTCTGAGATGTTGACTACATTCCTGCCCTAGACTCAGTTCTTTAATCCCACTGTTGTCTTAGTTGCACCTCTTCCTCCTGTGCATCAAGGCCATCCCCTTTTTTCTCTACATCCTGAGGATCTGTAAGAAGTAAGAAATGTCTGCTTTCAAGACATTCTGTTATCTTAGGGAAATCTGTAGCCATCTTGTTTTTGTTGACTTATCACAATAGAATCCAATTATTTATTTTTTTACTTTTTATTATTTTTATGAATAACTCAAGGCAACATACCTATCCAACACACCTTCCTTCTCCTATTTTCTCTACAACCACCACCCTGTGAGGCGAGTTAGGCTGAGAGAGAATGATTGGTCCAAGATTACCCAGCTGGTTTTCATGGCTAAAGCGGTACTTGAATTCATGTTCTCTAACTTTCTAGTCTAGTGGCTTAACCAGTAGAGCAATCAGTGGTTTGTTATTAAAATCAGAGTTAAAGAACATGAGTGCCACATGTTTTCCTTCACTTCCAATAAATTCTTATTCTCCGTATCAGATGGTTATCTAAACTGAAGATTTGTGGTGATGGTTAGGATGAATAGTAAGGGACTCCCAACTGTAATTATATATCCAGCCTTTCTCTCATGCAGCTCAAAATGGTAAGTCCACCGAATTCAGCAAAGCTGGCATCTGTTTTGCTTTAGGATTTAATAAAGGACAAATGTAGCCTGAGATAGTCCCAAAATCCTTCAGCAACGTTATACGGACTTGGAATTCTTTTAAAAATTAAACCACTGTGCTGTTTGCATTTGCTGATATGTGCCAATTGCAGTTGTAAAACAAGAGAGAAAGGTTTATAAAGTGTACATCTTGTTCTGTAACATGAGCAGATTCAAATACAGCAGGAATCAGAACATTGATTTCAAGAGGTAACCATTAGCAAAAGCAAACTGTTTATTTGATATCATATATAAATGCTTTTGCCAAGCTCATACAAAAGAACAGGAAAATAACACCTCTAGAATACAAGTGAACAATTTTTGTAAATTTATATTTTTAACCATTTATTTTGCACAGCACTACAAATCTACTTAAAGGGGCAAACTTTGAATAAGGTTCATAAATTGTTAATTTGATTCAGGCATTATGGGCCCTCCCTTTCCCCACCCTAACTGAAACCATTTCAAATTTTCTAAATTACTGTTCATAACTGTTAAAGATAGCTAAAAATGAAATCAAAATTAAACACCAAATATAGTCTGCTACAAAGTGTTTCACAACACAACTGGCTTTTGCAGTTTGGCCTAGTAACCAACATGATTCTGTGGTGCCATTATGAATTTTTCTGTGGAATTTTGATTGTGACGGTCTTGACTTCTGTATATTCATGAAGGCCGTATTCACCCCTTCAAAAAAAGAGAAGAGAAATGACATTAGAATAGTTCTTGAAATAATGTTTGTATCCAGACCGTCCTGTGTTTTTTTCCCCTAAGGGCTGCAAATACTGCAAGATGGTAAAATTGTCTGATGATGTATTTGATCCTGATGCTATTTTGGGAGGGGGGCTGCTATTAGGTAAAAATGAAACCAAGCTTTCTTGGGAGCATGTGGACAAGTTGCTTGATTCTTGGATGCTGAATTGACCAGGGATGTCAAACTTGCGTTGTCATGGCTTTGTCATGTGATATATCGTGACTTTTCCCCCTTTACTTAATGGGGCATGGGTATGGCCAGTGCCTGATGCCTGATGCCTCTGGCTCGGGAGCCTTGAGTTTGACAGCCCTGGAATAACCATTAGAATGACTAACTTGTTACTAGTCTACCAGCACAGTCAATGAACCTGAATACCAGAGGAAGAAGAGTAAAAATGCCATTTATTTCCCCCCCAGCAACTTCTGAATGAAAAAATGAAATCATTTCTACTAAAAAATGGCTCATGGATATCATAGAATGAAAGGATGTGATGGATCATCACACAAGATCATGCTTCCTTGTACTTTTTCCTCATAAACACAATGGAACAGTTAAAAACTATATAGTGTGAAGATAAGTCTCCCGCAAACAAGAATGTACAGTAACAATCCCATTATTTTAATACAAAGAATCATACAACTGATTTATGAATGCTAACATTTCCCTGTGTGTCACAGAGTTGCGAAGCTATCCCTTCAATCGGAAGCAAAGCCTGGTGGTTATACTTACAGCTCGCGTCCATTTCCTGACATTTTGAATCCCCCAAAAGGAGTTTGAGCAGACACTGCACTATAGCAGTTAATCCTGAAGAAAAAGATAAAGGCAACTTATACAAAGGATAGAATTATAAGTAGAATGAGCAGCTTAATTTAGTCATAAGAGCTTGTCCTAAGTATAGAATTTTTACATTTGGAAAGAAACTCTGGTCCCAGTTTCCCTAAGCTAGCATTTGTAACTTTTGGTTTGGTTCTCTCCTCCAAGCAATCTACTAGATAATCTTGAGATCTATCAATAGATTTACTGATGTTCTAGTCACCTTTGCCCTGATGCCTCGGGTGGGCAAAGTATTGAATTAGAAATGATAGAAGGCACTTATTATTTTATTGGTTTATTTTATTTATTGTATCCCACCTGTTTTCTACAATTTTCTAGATCAGTGATGGAGAACCTTTTGGGCACTGAGTGTGTGCCCATACCCCAAATGCAAAGTGCGCCGCTCCCACGCATACACGTGCCCTCCCGCACTTATTTCCCCTCCCCCCATGCATGGCAGAGACCTGAAGACCTGCTGGCCGGTGGGAGACACACATACATGCATACTGGAGCTGAGCTGGGGTGACCTATGTGCCATAGATTTGCCACCACTGTTCTAGATGGTTCACAATAGAAAAAAACATGGAAAAACATGGAACTTTCACATAAGAAGCAGCAACATCTACTCGTAGCAGAATACCTTATGCCACCAGACTTGAAATTTTAGACCTAGACAACTTAGAACTACGCCGCCTTCGGTGGATCTAAGTATAGTATATAAAATTATATATTGCAATGTCCTATCTATCAATGAATACTTCAGCTTCAACCAAAACAATACAAGAGCACAAAATAGATACAAACTAAAGATAAACTGCACCAAACTTGATTGCAGGAAATACGACTTCAGCAACAGAGTGGTCAATGTCTGGAATACTCTACCTGACTCTGTGGTTTCTTCCCCAAACCCCAAAATCTTCAACATTAGACTATCAACTATTGACCCTTTCCTAAGAGGTCTGTAGGGGGCATGCATAAGCGCACCAAAATGTGCCTTCTGTCCCTATCCTATTGTTTCTTTTTTTCTTGTTCGTATCCATTTCATGTATATATTCATGTTTATACTTATACCTGTTATCTAATCATTGTTTGATAAAATAAATAAATAAATAAACATAGAAGCACAAAATGCCTAGAGCTAGTTACTTAGGGGACTGTGTTAGCTTAGAGCGGTATTGGCAACTTTAAAAAGTATGGACTTCAATTCCAAGAATTCCCCAGCAAGCATGCTGGCTGAGGAATTCGGAGAGTTGAACTCCAGACACCTTATTTGCTAAGCACTGGCCTAGAGTAAAAGATAAATTGCAATGTATTCCCACTGCATGACATATGGCATTGGCGATGTGAGAAAGGACCAACTTTGTAGGGGAACTAAAACTACTGAATTCCCTTCCAAGTACTGTTTGGCTCAAAGAAGAATACATACCAGACAGTTCCAGCCTGAAGTGCAGCTGCAAACGTCATGGCTTTATCAATGTCTTTGGTAAAAACTGCAGCTGCTAGACCATAGCGAGTATTGTTCGCTCTCTTGATAACTTCCTCAATAGTTTTGAATTTCATGATTTGCTGGACAGGCCCAAATATCTGTGTCAATGTAAAGATAACAATAATGAGGGAGGTCAAAATCAGGAGGACAAAAATGAGAAGTTCAGTACATTATTTAGGATTTTAAATTTGCTCCAAACATATTTTTTCCTAGTCTGTACTTAGTATAATCCCCAATATTGGTTTGGCTGATGGTATCTTGTTCATTGTTACTGGAGTTTTTACCCTTTTGGCTTTGATGTTTTGAGCCACCCAACAATGTGTTGCACCTGTACAGTGCCTAAATCTAATTAAAAAAATAGGAAGCATTCACAATGAGAATAACAGGGTAATTAAAAAAAAAACTTTGATTAAAAAAATGATAGAGAAGTTTTGATTGCTATTACCATCTAGTTTGTAGCCAAAGTACATAATTTCTACAGGTTTTAATTTCCTGCTTCAAGTATAGAGTTAATTTAAATAACTTATATGGTTCTTTTCAACTCCATAATTCATATACCTGAATCCCCTCTACCTGAAAGTCAACATAAGAGAGAACATCGGATGGAGCACAAGGATTGTCTCAGTGAAAAAATAATGACACAACCTATTTTTACACATGTAACTTTCTCATGGGGTCGCAATGAGTAGGACATGACTTCGCAACTAACAACAACTTTTTCTTAAGCTCCGTGTTCACTCTGTTCCACAGCTTCTTCTGCACATTTATAAGGACTAGATTTTAAAACGCATTTTAAATGTGCATACATACATTTAAATGTGCAGTACATATCTTGTACTTTGCTTAGATGTAAATACACACAAAATAAAAACAGCAAATCCTGTATTTACCGCTAACATAATGCAATTAAAACAATTACTGGTAGTGCCTGGCTGTGAACTAAGAATTACATTAGAATATTGAAGAAATGCAAAACCTGAAGTCATGTCATAGATTTCAAAGGTAAAGACAATTCACCTCCGAACTCAGATCAGATCAGAAGTCTCAAAATGTCCCAACTTAAGCTGGATTTTTGTGAAACACTATGTATTTTGCAATATATTAAGAAACATATGCTCATTGCTTTACCTGAGGAAAAAAAGAAATATATGCTCATTGCTTTACCTGAGGAAAAAAAGACAATTCTTGGGATGCTATGGCCAGATATAATTATACCTGGGAGGCTTCCAGAGCTCTTTTTCTGCCTGACAAACTAGAACGATCTTGGGGATTTCTTTGTTTTGGTCTCATTTTCCTTCCAGTTTAGATTTCTGGAATTTGTTCACAAACTTTTTACTCTTGTGGTGGCTTTCCTTTCCTTTGAACCAGGTATGTGAGTGGGGCACGAGTAAGAATGAAAGGCAAGTTTGGTCAATGTAGATTGTCTAAATCTGTCCTAATGATGAATATGGCTATAATGGAAGAAAAGTAAAACAGATCCTTTCTACTGATTTTAATTTTTTTCCATTAAAAAAAATCTATAATCTTGATTATTTCTTACACATGTCTACAGGGATTTGGGGATTTTAAAATCTTCACAGCTTACTGTACAATGTAAAATGTGTTTTTTTTCAATCACTCTGCTTGCTTGGGCTGTTGCTAGAAAAAATGACTTCCATCAGAGTCAGATTTTGGGTTCTTACGAAGGCATTAGCTAAAAATATTGTCTCCCAGTCAAAAAATATCTTTGAACAGAATTTGGAAATTGAGGTCAGAGATATATGTAAATATGCTGATTATGTGGACGAGCCTCAGCGATAGTTAAAAAGACAAGGTGACTAAATTAAGCTCCACCCTTTTTTTCTAACAATGGTGAAAAGAGGTGAGAGGTCTGATTAAGTGGCGCAGCTGCCATCTTGACTTTTTTAATCTCCCCAACCTGCAGGGACATCCCTGAGCCCCCTCCCTCCAAAAAGGAACAATGATGCCATTGGTTTCTCTAAACCAGGGCTGTCAAACTTGCGGCTTGCGGGCTAGATGTGTCACATGCTGGCCATGCCCACGCCCGGTTTAGCGAAGGGGAAAACAGTTGCGATATGTGACGTGATGGCGTTGTAACGATGTGAGTTTGACACCACTACTCTAAACTTTACCTCTTTAAAGGGCAAGGGAACCAGCTGTAGGGGTTCAAACCTACTAGCAAATAATACAAGTTAAGTTAAAAGTGATTTCTTTTGCCTTCAAGTTCTAAAGTGGCAGTTTCATAACTCGGACCTTATGCTTTCAAGACACTTCGCGTGCTCACATAAGCCCATCCTCCTTCGGACAACATTTCTCACTAAATGTGACTATTGTAACTGAGTAGATCTAAGTCTCTATTGAGCTAGATACCTATTCTCTTTCCTTTAGAGAAAGGGATGTGGTGTAGAGAAGTCTGGTGCAATGTAGATTGTCCTCGACTTACGACCAAAAATATTATTTTACTTTGCAAGATAGTTGTGAAATGAGTTTTGCCCCATTTTATGACCTTTCTTGCCACAGTTGTTAAGTTAATCACTGGAGCTGTTAAGTTAGTAACATGGTTGTTAAGTGAATCTGGCTTCCCCATTGACTTTGCTTGTCAGAAGGTCGCAAGAGGGGATCACAGGACCTTGGGACACTGCAACCTTCATAAATATGAACCAGTTGCCAAGTATCTGAATTTTGATCATGCTGCAATGATCTTACGTGTGAAAAATGATCATAAGTCACTTTTTTCAATGCCGTGGTAACTTGGAATGGTTGCTAAATGAATGATTGTACATTGAGGACTACCTGCATGGTGAAATATTTCTACACTGATTCACAATTGGCCATCTAATTCCATAGTAAAAATGGGAGAACCTATAATGATCCAAGGTGGGATACAAAATAAACACAGTCATGAAAATAGGTGAAGCCTCTTTTATTCCTTCACTTTGCTTCAAAGCTCCAAATATCCTTGACTGGAGACAAAAAACTCCCCCACAAGCAGTTATGAAAAGGAGGAAATGCTGTTTGAACTAAAAATGCCTATAAATTATAAGAATAAAAATAACACAAACCACACTGAAGCAATTAAGGGAACCAGGCAAGATAAGGGTTTGAAGACATCCACAGATATTGGAACACACACTGGGAAGGATGCCAAACTCAGAGAGGAATGACAGACTAGTGATATTTCCACGCTTTGTTTCCAGCGCTTGCCCATACGCATGTCCGTCCTTATAACCAGTTCTCACAGCTGCAGCCCATGAAGAGGATCAAGGCCTTTTCCTCCCCCATAGACCACGCCATTCACGTCTCTTCCTTATCCTCTCCTCCCTGCGTGCCCTAGGATGGAGAGGGGATGGACCTGGGTCTTCCTCTGACTGCCCAACTGGCCTCTGCCCTTCCCCAGCCTCCTCCACAACCTCCGGAGCCACACTTCCACTCCCTGTTGGCTGCTCCTCCTCTCCCTCGGAGTCAGTCTCCAACAGGGGCATGACAGAACCTGTGGTCAGCTTGTAGGGACTCAGCAGGGAAATTATTTTCTGTTCTCAGAGGTTTTGGTGTTAGTATTTCCCAAAGAAATGATATGCACCATTGACTCTGTGAAATAACATTGGTTACTCCAGCCTAGAATAATAAACTTAGGCTTCTCCTGGCTGGACCACATTTCTTTGAAATAAATTAATTCGATACAGTGCTTATAGCGTTGAAGTAGAATGGGAAGGTCATGATTTAACTCTCACTCAGCTACACGTCTCACATGATGATCTTTAGCCAATCATTGTATTTCCAGCTATCACACTCTCATGGGATGGGATGAGGTTAATATGGGGATGAGGAGACTCATGCACCCGGCTTCCTTGGATTTAAGAGTGATATAAAAAAAGCTTATGCCTTTTTGAAGCTACTTCTGCCCAAATCAGCTGGGATTCTCAGTTTCTCAAAATAAATTCAGGGGGAAAAGAATTCAAAGGTATCCCTCGTTTCTTCTTTGGAACCACTAGTCTAAGACAGTGGTGGGCAACTATGGCCCCTTTACGTCATGTAGACTTCAACTCCTAGAATTCCTGAGCCAGCTGACTCAGGAATTCTGGGAGTTGAAGTCCCCAGATTGTAGACGGGTCATAGTTGCCCATCCCTAGTTCAGGTAGACTTCATGATTGCTGACCCCGGATAACTCTGAATAACTAATTAGTTATGATACAAGTAATTCAATCTGGCTGAAAAAAAATCTGTTGGCATACCCTCTAATCCTGCAGGTTTGCTTATTAAAAAAGCAGGTTGCTTTTTCAGCTACTGAAACATTTGGACCCCAATGCCCAGCCAGCGTGCTGCATCAACTCACCTCCTCTTTGGCGATGCGCATGTCGTCGGTAACATCAGAGAAAACCGTCGGCTGAATGAAGAAGCCTTTGCCTCCTCCGGGGCCTCCTCCACATTCCAGCTTGGCGCCTTCTTTTTTCCCACTCTCAATTAGTGAGAGTATTTTATCATACTGCTCCTTATCAATCTAGATGGAAATATTGCACTGATAAGTCACTTCTCAGCCACTTCGGGGCTTTAGGACTACAAAGCAGGAACAAATGCTATTTATAGGAGGGATTTGAAGGCCGGGGAGGGGGGGGGAGATGAATTTTCTATCGAGATGTTGGCTTTGGGCCAGCACTTTTCATGAAGTTCAGTAATTAGGATTTAAAGAACAGAAGGGTTTTTTGGGGGGAGGGAAACTCCTATTACACTTCAAATGTTCTCATGGATGGGGTCTTTCTTAGACTCTTTTTATATTAATTCCTCTCAAATTATTTTAATTTGGTAGGCTATTTTCTGAAGCACGACGTCCCGTGTTTGCATGGCTGTCATTCTCCAGTTTGTTATCTTGTAGAAGTCATAGTAACTTAAAACCTAATTCACAACTGTAGCTACACGAAAGATTTAACAAGATACCTCCATAAGAATTTAACAAGGTTCCAAGAGAACAATTGCAGTCTTTTTGTACATACTTTAACTGGAAGCACTAGGTATTTCCCACAGTAAAAAAAAAAAAAGATTCCTGAAAATGCTTAGCTCATTAATCAAGGTTCTTTGCAAAGCTATGCAGTTGCAGAACCTAGGAATTCTGCGGTGCTCTGGGTGTGTGGCTGTGTACAATTGCCGAGTCTTTTAGCTTTGTATGTCAGAGAGGATAGTTTTTATTCCTTCCTTACAGGAGGCATGTTGGAATCATTGTCAGAGATTTGTTTGCCAGGTGATGTGATTTTAAACATTATTTATTTATTTATAAGATTTATTGGCCATCCATCTTACCATAGGGTAATTCTAGATACTTTACAGTTACACTTAAGCTAAAACATAAAAAGTTAAAAACAAACATTAAAACCAAGGACAAATGGACGGTAGGGGAAGATTGGGAAGGGGAGGTGGGATCTGTTATTAATCACATCCGTTGAGTTGATACATTGCATCAATCAACAACATCAGAGGTGGTATTCAGCAGATTCTGACCAGCTCTGGAGAACCGATAGCAGAAATTTTGAGTAGTTAAGAGAACTGGCAAATACCACCTCTGACTGGCTCCTCCCCCAACTATTCTCTGCCTCCCGAGTCCCAGCTGATTGTCTGGGTCTTCTTTTGTTGCCCTGCACAGCAATGGTGGCATTCAAAATTTTTTACTACTGGTTCTGTGGGCGTGGCTTGGTGGGTGTAGCAGGGGAAGGATACTGTAAAAACTCCACTCAGAAGTGGTATTTGCTGGTTCTCTGGACTACTCAAAATTTCCGCTACCGGTTCTCCAGAACTGGTTAGAACCTGCTGGATACCACCTCTGTTGCACATGAGAAGGGAGCTGGAAAGCAGGTTAGTGGGGTGGGGAGGGGATTTTGTAGTAACCTTCCCCCAGGTTAGTGGAGTGGGGAGGGAATGGAGATTTTACAGTATTCTTCCCTTGCCACGCCCACCAAGCCACACTCACGGAACCGGTAGTAAAAAATTTTGAATCCCACAACTGAACTACATCCAGTGCCCTGATTCCCACCTGGGGCCCCAAGCTGACTGGCAGAGCCACATCTTTAGGCTCTTATGAAAATATAGGAGAGTCAGGGCCAACCTCACATCGAGGGCAAGATGTTCCAGAAGGCAGGAGCCACAGCAGAGAAGGCCCTCCTCTTGGACTCTGCCAGCTGGAATAATTGGGCTGACGGGACCCCGCAGCATGCCTCCTCTGCCAGCACGAGTGGCTTGGGCCAATTCCAGCAAGATGAGGCGGCCCCCTCAAGTAACTGGACTCATGCCATGAAGGGCTTTCAAGGTGATCACAACACCTTGAATTGCATCCGGAAGCAGGCAGGAAGCCAATACAGTTGGCAGAGGAGTGGTGTTACCCGAGCCATTCTTGGGGCTCCCCAAACTACCTGTGCTGCTGCACTTTCCTCCAGCTGTAGCTTCCGAATGCTCTTCAAGGGCAGCCCCATGTAGAGCACATGACAGTAATCTAGTGGTGAAATGACTAGGGACTGAATGACTTGAGTGTCATATGAAGGCCGACTTCAACATATCATGAATGCCAGATAGAAGCTGCTTGATAAAACATTTGGAAACTGTTTGACACATGAATAACTGGAAAGAAGGTTTGCACCAATATCACACATTTTCATAAGCCACTCTTTCCGGGAGTTTCAATCTGAGGAGTTTTTGTAAATAACTCTCCATGAAGTCTCCTGGATGTAAACCAGTGGTGGGATTCAAATTTTTTTTACTACTCGTTCTGTGGGCGTGGCAGGGGAAGGATACTGTAAAATCTCCAGTTAGAGGTTAGAGGATTTGCTGGTTTTCCAGAACTGGTCAGAACCTGCTGAATACTTCCTCTGATGTAAACCATACTTAACTACAGGTAGTCCTCGACTTATGAGTACAGTTGAGACTGGAACCTCTCTTGCTAAGGGATGCAGTGCTTAAATGAGTCACACGTGGTTTTACGATCTTTTTGCCAAAGTTGTTAAGCAAATCACATGGTCATTGGGCAAATCCAGCTTCTCCCATTGACTTTGGAAGCCCCCTGGGAAGGCCACAAATTTATTTTATTATTTATTTATTTATTAATTACATTTATATACCGCCCTTCTCCCAAGGGACTCAGGGCGGTGAACAGCTCATCTAAAAACCCCACAATACAAAAGTTAAAAAGTAATTAAATTTAAATCAGCTGTAGACTAAAATTAGGAAACCCCCCCCCACCCTTAAAAACCCAATTTAAAGTTAAAAATGGAGATCAAATCTAAAATCATTATCTCAGCCCAGGCCGGCCTGCTCAAAGAGCCAGGTCTTTAACGCGCGCCTGAAGGCCCTCAGGTCCGTGCCGGTGCGAAGTTCCGGTGGCAGAGTATTCCAGAGGGCGGGGGCCCCCACAGAGAAGGCCCTACTCCTTGGCGCCGCCAGACGGCACATAGCGGCCGACGGCACCCGGAGCAGACCCTCCCTGTGGGAACGCACCGGCCTGTTGGAGAACGTTGGCAGAATGCGGTCCTGAAGGTAACCTGGTCCCATGCCATGGGTCGCCCTAAAGGTCAAAACTAGAACCTTAAAGCGAACCCGGAGAGCCATCGGCAACCAATGCAGCTCGCGCAGGAGAGGCGTCACATGGGCGCTACGCGACGCCCCCATAATCACCCGCGCGGCTGCATTTTGCACCAACTGGAGTCTCCGGATGCTCCCTGCAGGGAGCCCCATGTAGAGGGCATTACAATAGTCCAGGCGAGAGGTGACAAGGGCCTGAGTGACCGTGCGCAAGGCGTCCCGATCCAGGAAGGGCCGCAACCGGTAGATCCGACGGATCTGATGAAACGCCCCCCTGGAGACGGCCGCGATGTGATGTTCAAGCGACAGCCGTACATCCAGGAGGACTCCCAGGTTGCGAGCCCTCTCTGTGGGGGGCAAAACTTCCCCCCCAATAGCCAGCGAAGGTGTCAGCTGGCTATATCGGGGCGCCGGAAACCACAGCCACTCGGTCTTGGATGGGTTGAGCCGAAGCCTGTTCCCGCCCATCCAGTCCCGCACGGCCTCCAGGCACCTAGACATAGCCCCCACAGCATCGTTGGGGTGGTCCGGAGTGGAGATGTACAGCTGGGTGTCATCTGCATACAGATGACACCTCACTCCAAGACCACGGATGATCTCGCCCAGCGGCTTCATGTAAATGTTGAA
The DNA here is from genome assembly GCA_023653725.1 of Bungarus multicinctus. Taxonomy (NCBI): domain Eukaryota; kingdom Metazoa; phylum Chordata; class Lepidosauria; order Squamata; family Elapidae; genus Bungarus; species Bungarus multicinctus. The sequence goes on from CM042834.1 coordinate 207,330,239, forward strand.
CAGGAGGGGAGAAAGGACCGACCCCTGAGGCACCCCACAAACCAGGGGCCTAGAGGTGGACCTCTCCCCCCCCGCCAACACGAATTGCGAACGGTCAGAGAGGAAGGAGGAGAACCATCGAAGGACGGTTCCCCCAATCCCCAACCCCTCCAACCGTCGCAATAAGATACTATGGTCGATAGTATCAAAAGCCGCCGAGAGATCTAATAGGACCAGGACAGAGGAGAACCCTCTGTCACGAGCCCTCCAGAGATCATCAACCAACGCGACCAATGCCGTCTCAGTGCTATGTCCAGGCCTGAAGCCCGATTGGAACGGATCGAGGTAAGTTGCTTCCTCCAGATACTGGGGGAGCTGACGTGCCACCACACTCTCAACAACCTTCGCCACGAAGGGAAGGTTGGAGACTGGACGGTAGTTGTTTAAAATAGCTGGGTCCAGGGAAGGCTTCTTGAGGAGGGGGCGCACCACCGCCGCCTTCAGGGCGGTAGGGAGCACCCCCTCTCTCAAGGAAGCGTTGACAATCCCCTGGAGCCAGCCTCGTGTCGTCTCCCTGGCGGCCGAAACCAACCAGGAAGGACACGGGTCCAATAAACAGGTGGTGGCATTCAGACCCCCCAGCAACCTGTCCACACCCTCAGCGGTCACAGGATCGAACTCCCCCCAGATAACACTCTCAAAACCTGCCCCGGACACCTCCCCCGGGACCACCCAATTGGAGTCGAGCCCTTCCCGAATCTGAGCGATTTTATCATGCAGAAATCGGGAAAACTCCTCTGCCCTACCCTGCAAGAGGTCATCCCGCGCTCTCGGTTCAAGTAGAGAGCGGGTCACTCTAAACAGGGCGGCAGGCCGATTTTCTGCTGATGCAATAAGGGCGGAAAAATACGAAGATTTTGCCGCCCCTATCGCCACAAGGTAAGTCTTAATATGAGATCTCACCTGTGTTCGGTCAGACTCAGAACGGCTCGCCCTCCAAATGCCCTTAGACGTCTTTTCCGGCACTTCATCTCCCGTAGCTCCTCCGTATACCACGGAGCCAAATGGGATCTGTGCCGAGTCAGAGGTCGCATAGGCACAACTCGCTCTAGGGCCCCGGCGGCCGACCCCTCCCAGGTGGCCACCAGGTCTCCAGGCGAGCTGAGAGCCAGAGATTCAGGAAATGGCCCAAGCTCCCTCTGGAACCGATCCGGATCCATTAGGCGCCTGGGGCGGAACCATCTAAGTGGCTCCGCCTCCCTGCGGTGGGGGGTAGCGGAACAGAAATCCAGCCTAAGGAGGGAATGATCTGTCCATGACAAGGGTGTAATAACTAAATCCCCCCAATTACAGTCATTCAACCACTGCCCAGAGACAAAAATCAGGTCCAGCATGTGTCCTCCCATGTGAGTGGGGGCAGAAACTAACTGGGTCAGGTCCATGGCCGTCATGGAAGCCAAGAACTCCCGGACCAACCCCGAGGTTTCACCAAGCGATGGCAGGTTGAAATCCCCCATGATCAAAAGCCTAGGGGTCTCAACCGCCAGCCCGGCTATTACCTCTAGGAGTCCGGGTAGGGCCGATGAGACGTGGCAGGGAGCCAGGTACGCCATCAAAAGACCCATCTGTAACCCTTGCCCCCACTTCACAAATAGAGATTCACAGCCAGCCGTCTGAGGGACAGTGGCCTCCCTAGGACAAAGGACTTCCTTTATAAGCACCGCTACCCCACCACCCCTTCCCTGAGCCCTAGGCTGGTGAAATGCAAGGAAACCTGGTGGGCACATCTCAACCAGAGGGACACCACCCTCTGGGCCCAACCAGGTTTCGGTGACACCTACCAGGTCCGCGGCCTCCTCCTGAACCAAATCGTGGATCAGGGGAGCCTTATTAACCACGGACCTGGCATTGCACAACAACAGCCGGGTATTCAGGGCCTGAGATTCCGGACAACCAGGGCTGCAGGATGGGTAATGAGGGTCGGAGCGCGCTACCGTCTGCAAGCATCGGGAGCGCGATCCCCTTACCGGATATGGCCCTCTACCCCCAGCATATCTACCTCTCCCAGTCACCGTGCTAATAAAATTGACCCCCCGCTGCCCACCCCCTGTCTGCCACCCCGACACAGGAACCCCCGAGGTCCCCCAGGCGCGCGCGCCGGCCTGGCTGCCCCCATATCCATGCGGGCTGTCTCCCCCGCCCGCCCTGGATCCTTCCAACCCCTTAAAAAATCCCATTAAAAATGGGCATCATGTGACCCTGAGATACTGCAACTGTCATTAATACATGCTGGCTGCCAAGCACTTGAATTTTGATCATGTGATCATGGGGATGCTGTGAAGGTCATAAGAGTGAGGTTGTAAGTCACTTTTAGCACGATCTTAACTTCAAATGGTCACCAAATGAAGGGTTATAAGTCAAGAACTGCCTTTATAGACTCATTTGTTACAGTGGGTTCCCTACCAGTGAATTAAATTCCCAGAGTTCTCAGACTGAATTGGAAGTCGATGTGCCAAGGGTCTGGAGGGTGCCAGGTTGAGGAAGGCTGCAACAGTGGCATGAAATTTGCAGTTCTCAATGCTGATCCCAATCCTGCCTCAATTTCTTCTTTTACAAGGCATTGTCAGCCCCATGACTCACTTATAAGGGAGAGTGACAAAGCCCAACAGATTATATACACTTTCAGCTATTCTGGCTGTTAGATTGACAGCAGGTTCCACCTCCCCTCCTCTCCGCTCTCTCCTCACCACTCACCATCTATTTTTAACTTTTAATGTTGATATCATCTCTCTGTTTTCTTTTTTTTTGATGGTTTATTTTATTGTTCTATTATTTTACTTCTTATTTCTTCATTTTTTTTATTATTGTAAGCCATTTAGACTATCTCTATGTGTGATGAATGGCAAATAAAATTTAATAATAATAATAACTTGTTCTTGGACAAAATTAAGGGGGAAATGCTATTTTAATATTCATAGGTTAAGGGCAACTTGTATGTATCTCATTCATGGGTTGGAGGTCAAATGAAGGCAACATAATGGCATATAAATATTATTGCCAGGCCGTGTTTATGCAAAAGTTGGATTATAAGTGGGGAAAGGCCCATTGATTTATTTCAGGGAGGACAGGCCAAATATTACTGTATTCTACATTCCTAATGTTTTCAGCTCCCCAATCACTGAAAAATATAACATTCTGCACAAAATATCCAGCATTTTTAATGTGGACTGACTGTGCATTTGTGAAGTTATGTCCTTGCATCTTTTCAAGGAGTTGTCGCAGTTTCTAAGTAAAAAATCTTGGTTAAACGACAGAAATAACCAAGCTTCTGTCATGCTGTCAGAAACAGAGTAATAGATAATGGCATTGTTACCATCCTACTTTTAATAAGCAGACGGGTTCAGAATAACCATCTGTCAGGAAAATGTTCTTTGTGAAGACAATCTGTGCCTGCTTGTCAAAGAATCACACATAGGGTGGGACTCTGTGCTCGGTAGGGTTAGGTTGAGCAATTGGTTCTCAAATCTAGCTAAGTTCAGTTGCCTGAAGGCAGTTAGAGCAAGTTTGGCAGGTGTGCAGAAGAAAACAGGAAGCCGGAGCCTCAGACAACCAGGAAACTGGGGCAGCCTCAAAGAGGCAGGTAAGCATTATGTGAAAATCAAATGAGGAATTGAATTCCATTTGGCAATGTTTTCATATACAAAGACTATTCAAGGGAAAGGAACTAATCATGGAGAGCCATAATAAACTTTTAAAGAAGTACTTTGGCAAGCAATAAGGCTTCAAGCAAGCTGCCAGGAATCTTGCATTTGGGCTGATTCTTGACTCTGGCAACTCTGATTAAAAACAAACAAAAAACAATGATATAGTGATTAATTAAAACTTACCTGAGGACCTTGATTTACTTTAGGAGACAGAGGATTTCCAAGGATGCTTTTCTTGGCTCTTTCCACACTCCTACACACAAATTCATCATAGATCTTCTCTTCCACAAAAATCCTAGATCCAGCTATGCAGCACTGTCCCTGATGGTAGAACACACCAATGTGTGCAAATTCCACAGCACTATCCACTGCAAAGAAAAGTATTCCTATTATATCGTGATTCACGCTCACTTTTAAAGAAAGCAAATCCTGAATAAATGACCCACTCACAGTCAGCATCTGCAAAAATGATATTGGGGCTTTTCCCTCCAAGTTCCAGAGTGACCCTTTTCAGATTACTCTTTCCAGCAGCTTCTTTGATCATTTGACCCACCTGAAGGGAATACAAATGAAACCTTTGAGACAGGAAACAGGGTGGAAATTGAAATGTAATTGCCTTCTGAAAAGATTGTGAGGTGACCACTGCTCTTTTTTGGCATTGGTTGTACCTGTTTTGAGCACTTCCCTTCAGATCTCTAGCTCTATAATTTGGCCATGAGCTTTTGTACTGTGGCCGTGGTCATTTTTGGTTCTGGCAGTGGTCGTGGTTGGCACATGGCTCCTAACATAATGTCCCTAAAGCAGGGATGAACAACTGTGGCAACTGCATGACCCGTGGACTTCAACTCCCAGAATTCCTGAGTCAGCACAGGAGTTGAAGTCCACAGGTCATAGTTGCTTACCCCTGCCCTAAAGGCACTAAGCCACTGATGGAAAGAAGAGTTTCTCATTCCTCATTGACCTCCTTTGGGTGACTGTCAACCATCCCCGGGAAGGGAAGGGAAGGGAAGGAAAGGAAAGGAAAGGAAAGGGAAGGAAAGGAAAGGAAAGGAAAGGAAAGGAAAGGAAAGGAAAGAAAAGGAAAGGAAAGGAAAGACACTAAACAGAGCTGAACCCTTTCAAGAGAAAGTGCCAAATTCAATCTTGGTTGACTTGACAGAAGTAGGATATTGCAAATCACAATACTGCCTTAAATAGATAATTTGGAGAGGCAAATATTCTGACTTATAATAAGGCATTTTCCTATGAGCTATACCAGGGCTTCTCAACCTTTTCTATATCCTGCACCCCTTAGAAAAATAATTGTATGCATATAATTATGCATATATACTATAATTTTGAAAATAATTGTATGTATATAATTATGCATATATACTATAATTTTGAAATTTCTAAACCCAAGTTTTCACACTCCCTGGAATATCGTCTCGCACCCCCGATTGGGAACCCCTGAGCTATACTTTTTTTTTAATGTGGAATGTGTCCAACAAGCCAGAATTAAGAATATATATTCTTTGGATGCCTAAATATGTTTTTCCAGATAAAATGAATGAAAATGCAGAATGTGATTTTTCTGCATGATCCCAACAACTGACTATTGTTTGCAAATAGACCTGCTATTGTTGAAAGATTGATTATCATCTTCCAAAACTCTTGGTTTTTAGTTTTATTTTGGAGGAGATACATTTTATTTGCATTTATTTATAAAATTTGTCATTGTTTTTCCACAATTCAAAATAATTTGGGGACCCCCCAAAAAGTTACAACATAGAATTCCAGCCAATTCAAAATAAGATTTAAACAGTGCCTAGAAAAGAAGCATTTGAGATGACTTGTAATCAAGAAATAACTACAGATATATTGTTTAATTCAGTTAACGATGAAAAAGTCAACACAATTATACTGAAGCAAATTAGGATTTGTCAGAATTGGAATTTAAATTTTTCTATTTCAGTTCTTCACAATATTAGGGAAGGTACCTCAGTTGAGCCTGTGAAGGACACTTTATCTATATCCATGTGATTGGAAATGGCTGCTCCAGCAGTAGGACCATAACCTGGCACAATATTCACTACTCCTGGTGGAAATCCTGCCTGGAAGGAAAGATTAAACGTTGTCACCTACAGTCAGTAGGGCTGTCCCAATTTCTTATATATTTATTATTTCTCAAGACCAGATTCATACATCACTTCAATCCATGGTATATTTTGGCTAAAGTACTGTGTGATCTCAACAAATTGTGGTTGGCAAATTTTGCTTCTATAGGTAGTCCTCAACTTATGACAACAATTGAACCCAAGATTTCTGTTAAGTGAGCCTTGCCCCATTTTACGACTTTTCTTGCTACGGTTAAGTGAATCACTGCAGTTGGTAAGTTAGTAACCTGGTTGTTAAGTGAACCTGGCTTTTCCATTGACATTGTCAAAAGCTTACAAAAGGGGATTCCATGACCTTGAAACCCATTAACCGTCATAAACACGAACCAGGTGCCAAGCATCTGAATTTTGATCATTTGATCAATGGGGATGCTGCAAAAGTTATAACTGTGAAAAACGGTTGTAAGTCACATTTTTCAGTGCTGTTGCAACTTTGAACAGCTGCTAAACAAACTGTTGTAAGTTGAGGACTACCTGTACAGCTTTGAGTGCATGAATCCAGATAATTGTGGCATTTGCAACACTCGAGGCTTAGCACAAGTCAAAGAAGCTTAGGATAGCAAATAAGATTTCTTCATGTTATGTTTTGGAATAATATTTTATATTGCCTTCTGATATTTGACAATTGATCTGCAGTATCAGGACAAATGCACTGAATATGATTACTGTATGTTAAGAATTAACAATTGCCTTTTTCAGGCGCTCTTCTTTTTCAATATCATGATATTCTTGGCTTTTATATGGATATTTGTCTGAAGTGGGATAGGTTTTCCTGCCTGAATAGGAGGTTGGATTAGAAGACTCCAAACCCTTTCCTACTTACTCTACTCTACTCTATTCTACTCAACTCTACTTGAAGTAGAATACTTGACTCTATTCTGTAACATGTACAGTCTTAACAGGATGAATGTATCTTCTACTTTGAATAACATGGGACATATCAATACAGGTAATTCTTGACTTATGACAATAATTGAACCCAAAATTTCTGTTGCTAAGTGAGACAGTTGTAAAGTGAATTTTGCAACCTTTGCCCCATTTTGCAACCTTTCTTGCCACAGTTGTTAAGTGAATCACTGCAAGTATTAAGTAATAGACTTGTAAAATGAATCTGGCTTTCCAGATTAATTTTGCTAGCCTGAAGGTGACAGGTGATCGCATGACCCTGGGAGACTGCAACCATCATAAATACATGCCAGTTGCCAAGTGTCCAAATTTTGATCATGTGACCAGAGATGCTGCAACAGTTGTAAATGTGAAAAATGGTGATAAGTCACTTTTTTAATTGCCATTGTAACTTTTGATAGTCACTAAACGAAACAAAATTAAACAAACTAAATGAAAGTTTGTATGTAATCTGCATATTATTGGTTTTCCCACAAGTTCCCCCACCCCAGGAATGGTATTTACTAATGATTTATTGTCACCTATTTCCATCACTTAACTTTTATCAACCATTCTCTATAATCCTGAATTCACCTCTGCTCCATATTGGCTATTCAACCAGCAAGTTAACTGCTAACTTGGCATTAAAAGGTGACACTTCTCAACATTAACTAAATACTCTGCTTTAGTCTTGATAACAATAGCTTTCTCAAATTACTCATGATACATGGCAACAATGCCAAGAAATTAATGGCATGTGGGGCAATCTAAGATGGTGGCTGCCAACATGGAGCCAAGAGAAAATTAAGTTTATTCAGAAGCACTCATAAAGAGAGAACCAGGCTGTCAGCCATTTGAGGTGTGCCTAGTCAAGAAGCCGATACTATTCAGGAATTCTACTTTATTGTTGTAAGACCGTGTTTTTCAAACTTGGCAACATTAAGAGGTGTGGACTTCAACTCTCAGAGTTGCTGGCTGGGAAATTATGGAAACTGAAATCCACACCTCTTAAAAGTTGTCAAGTTTGAAAAACACTGTTGCAGGGTACACCAATGGAATTTTAAAAGCTTGCCCGAACTTCTTCATCCTGTATTGAAGAAAATTACTCCAAAGGGTTTTTTCCCCTCGTGCTTTCTTTGGTCTCTTTAGGGATTCACTTCTTAGCGGATCTTTTACCCTTTCTCCAAGGTAAGCTTTAAATTCTGTTAGACAGGCAGTTCTTTGACTATGCCCAGTCCTAAGGATGACCCTAATTTCTCCACTACAAAACTAAATCCAAAGCTTAGGTGGCTTCCAAAAAAAAAAGTATATTCATGGACCAAGAAATGATAAGAGTATTCGATACATAGGCTAACTCACCTTCCAAACAGCACAAATCACTTTACAGAAAGTCTTTGATTTATTATTACAATTGGGACTGTAATTTCATTGCTAAGCAATAAAGTCATTAAGTGAAGGGCACCTGATTTTATTCCCCCTCCCCACAACCGTTAAATGCAACTAGTTTCCCCCAGTGACTTTGCTTGTTGGAAGCAGACTGGGAAGTGATCACAAATGGCGATCGTGGGACCTTAGGATACTGCAACAATCACAAATACATATGGGTTGCCAATCACTATAAGATGTTGGATATGTTGCAACCGACGCAAATGTGAGTACAGGTTCCAAATCATTTCTCGAAACTTTGAATAACAAATAGTTACACATTATGGACCTCCTGTATTTTTTCAAAATTGTATAGGAACGTATGGGCAATAAGCTGAGTAATACTTTTGACCATAGATCATTGCAGAATCTTAGCTGCCCTTTGTCGTGTTACTTAATGGGTGGCTGCAATTGTGCATCTGGTTCAGGGCCTGTAATGCAGGACTCCCTCCTCCCAGTATTCAACTTGCTTTAAAAATAACCTCTGTTTGCAGAAAAGAAGGCAATCAGATTTCTTTCGGTTTGTGCTACCCGTGACATGAGATCTGGGGAGAAACAGCAAGTCTGTAGAATTGGACATTCTTGGCGGATTTCTTGCAATTACTTTGCCTGCCAGGACCTAATGCAAGACTTGACCTGAAGACCAAAGCTTGAAATGTTGTTCCCCCAATGTAGGCTCAGTCCTATTCATTTCAGCCAAATGGCATCTAAGTGAGGAAGTTTTGAATTACAATTTTATAACAGGTGTATTTTACCCTGGGCACACCTAGCTTGACACTTAACAGTTTCATATAGCTCATGTTGGGTAAGGCAAATACTTCAGAAAGAAACTTAAATTAAAACATCAAGTCGAGTTACCAGGTTTCATCACTGAAATGCTCCTGTGAAACATTAAAACCATCCTTCCCACCCCGCTCCTTGGCCCTCCCTTTGTCTTTTCTGAGCTGGCTCTTGTTTGTTTTTGCCTCCCCAACGTGTGTGAGGTTTGCCAAGATGTTCGTTTTACTAAGCTGCTAATGATTTGTTTTCTGAACAATTTAGGCTGGAAAAGCATGTGAGCCTCTAGCCCTTGATGTGCTTCAGTGGTTTGCAATACAACACAATAGCCCAAGACAAGGCCAGGCATGCTGTGCGCTCCTCTGACACAAAGCAGACTAGCCCTTTACCATTTAGATGCACCGTCATGTAAGGATCCCATTTACATCCATTTCCCTCTTTCTTCGGGACCTGCACCCAGTCGTTTTGCTATGGCAACTCACCTCTTTAATTAAAGCGCCCATGTGAAGAGCAGTCAGTGGAGTTTGCTCAGCTGGCTTGATGACTACTGTGTTTCCGCAACAAAGGGCTGGGGCAATCTTCCAAATGAACATAACCAGTGGGAAGTTCCACTACAAAGGCACCGTAAGAAGCCATGACCAACAAATCATTAGAACAAGTTTATATTTCCTACTTGTACTTTGTAAACGTCCACCACCCACCAGAAAACAGCCACAGGTTTAAGACTGAGATTTGATTAATATGCTTCCATTGACCCTAAGAAGAGACAGCCAACCAACGAACTTGGGGCTCTTTTCAGGGACAGGCACTAGGAACAAGGCGGCTGGTGTGTTGCCAAAGGGCAGAGCTTCTTTTGAAGAGATTCAGAAACAGTGAGCACTGTAATTAGTGAAAGCTATAAACTTTTATTAGACTAGATTGCATCAAAGGCTAAACTATCAGAAGCAAGATGTATGGCTTTTGTTTACTTACTGTCCTCAGCAAATACTGGTGAGCAACCAGAGTGACCCTGTCAGGGGTCAACCAGACATACCTTCCAATATTCCAGATGTTCAAAGGGCACTTATCTAGTCTAAAGCTATAGTTATAGCTATGGGCTATTCAAGTAATATTCTCATCTATCTCTTCAAGTTATGCATTCCTCCTATTCTCTTCCAAAGTAGGAGATAAAATTTTATCACATGGTTAATAGAGATATTTAGATGATCAACCCTAAATTCCCAAACCATTCCATGATACTCAGACTTTGTGTTTGGAGGTGACAAAGCAGGTATGAAAGTTCCAGTGCAAAGTTTCAGGCACTGGCAGAAATTCTCTACATGAAAGGTAGAAGGACTATATAGTATGCTACTAACATCCTCCTTGATATCTACTGGCTCTTTCCACTATATTTAATCTGTGAATCTAACCTGAGCTAGAGATTTTATGAAGAAAATGTTCTGGTTTTGAAACATATTTTCTCAACTCTACTTTGTACAATTTTCTCAACATTAAATGCATACAAAGACACACACAATAGCTCAAATATAGCTATTTCAGGGAAATTGTGGAGCAAGCCACATGGTGGCCAATATTGCTAACACAGTTTCACTCACCATCTATAGTAATGAAAGCCTAAATATATGAAGATTAACAATGATCGGGTGGAGAAAAGGCAGAGCAACATCCATGCTAATGGTGAGTCTCATTCATTGAAACTTTTTCCTTTGCCCTGGGAAAGCTTGATGAAATAAAACTAGGTTCCAGAACACAACACATTTGTATACAGTTCTACTAATGAGTCGTATATTGTAGACATGGAGAACCAGGGAGAAGATACCACAATTTCCCGGTAGTCTTATTATTTTGTTGTTGACTAATGTTATCAGTTTTAGTTAGCCTGGTGCTTTCTGGATTTTTGGGGATTGAAGTTCACAGAACTTCTATTGGTCAAATTAGCTGGGAATATTCTGTTAATCTCTTTTAGCCAGGCAGATAATCCTTATACACTATAAATTTGTTACATCGTTCCTTTTACTTTGTTTTGTTGGCTTAAACATGAAAGTACCTGCTTGAGGCACTTTTGTTTAGATACTATAACATTCTTGGTTGTATATTCTTTTCTTAGATCTCAGAAAGCTGAGTTCTGCTAATGTGCAATCAGTTTGAAATACTTTCGTGGCCATCAGCAATCTCATCAATATCCCTTCAGATGATTTCAGATGAATTGATTTCTGTTGTTTTCCCAGTTTTATAAATGCTCTTAACTGTTTGTTTAGAAAATGGTAATTTGGGGAAAATTGTATGCCACTTAAAATTAGCTGATAGGAGCAGTCTATATAGTCAGAAAATAAACAAACAACAAGCCAGTTGGTCTCAGCAGGTGGCTTCAGCAATGTGAAAACATGCACTAATTCTTAAACAAATTAGTTTAAATGGAGAAACATCTAACTAAAAGTATGAATATAAACTCATTCATCAAGCTAGAGAAACTGCCAGCATATCTTAAGTTCAATTCATAGAACAAAGCAGTTTATTGGGAGTTAAAGTAGGTATGTATATATGCATTTTTGTACATAAACACATAATTCAAGGATACCCAACTGGGTGAGCTTGGATATATAGTCCTCAGAGCCCCAAACTGTAAGCAAATGACACTTTTTAATGAGATAAAAGATAAAAGCTATTAAATATTCAGGAGCTCAGTTTATATATTTATTGACAAAAGTTTAATTCAAGTTAAATTAAAATTAAATTAAATCTATTAAACTGTTCCATTTGTTGTTAGTTACAGCCCTTGGGACATGAAAAATCTAGCCATGAATGGCAATTTATGTGAAATGAAAGACATAACTCATTTTGTTTATTATATACCTGATACTTACAGGAATGATTTGACCGCAGACTCCAACAGGTTCATGTCTAGTAAACGTGAAATAGTTTCCATCTAGGTAAAATAATAAGAAAACACAGAAGATATAGCAAGAGTAAAAGCAAATCTGCCTTGCTAATCTGCAATTTCTATAGGCTGTTGCAGTTGTCGTCTGTTGCTACAGTATAATACAAGCAAATAACATGCAAATATGCCGAGATTCAATAATAATAAAATATAAAACTTAAGAAAGTGGAGATGGTGAGCCGGTCAGCATTCCTTTAACTGCTACACACTTTCAGCAACTCTATTTTTCCAAGCTAGCACAATTGGTGTAGCAACAAGACTGAATCTATGGGGTAAAAAGTTGGAAGCTTTAACCAGGGATCTTCAAACTTGACAGCTTTAAGACTTGTGGACTTCAACTCCCAAAATTCTTCCTCCAGTCATGTTAGCTGAGGAATTTTGGGAGTTGAAGTCCACAAGTCTTAAACTTGCCAAGTTTGAAGACCCCTATTCTAGGGGATGCTTTGCCTGGTTTTGTCCTCCATTCTAATTCTGCTAGGTGAGAGAAATAGGACTCTCAGCATTTAATTGCCTAAAAGATCAGAAAAAATGGCCTCAGATTCTGTCATGTCAATTCCATGCTGTGGAATTAAATTGTGGGACCAGGATAATCAGTTTTTCTTTCCCAACTGATCATAATTCACAAGGGATAAGTGAAATCAAATTAAAAAAAAATACAAAAACATTGTTTTCACAGATTGAAATTTAAAATGATCTCACTTAAAAAAAACCAATAGAAAACATAAACTGATAATGAAAAGTCTGCTGCATAGAGAAATTCTCATTGTATAAAATAAGCAACTGCTCAGCTTGTTCAGAGAACAAAAATACCCAGGAAGCTTAAATAGCAGTATATATAGGAACATTAAGATTAAAATTCTAAATATAGTTTATATGTCAGTTTTTGTCTACCTACTCATTTGAGTCAATCAGAAATAAAATCCTATGATTGCTTCCTTGGACTTTTTCCAGCTTCTTTAATCAGGAGCTCAAAATCACTTTGATATTCCTTTATTTCATTGAGGTACCCAGATTCTTCCTTTGTTCTTAAAAAGCATAAACTTGCTAGCCAGCAGTAATGGAGGCACTTCAGAATAATCTCTGTATATTTGTCCTATGTTTGCATCTATACAGATAATCCTCATTTACTGACTGAAATTAGGACTTGCTAAGTGATGAAATCATGAAATCGCAAAAATCACATGACCGCTCCTGACTTTATAATGCCAGTTCGTCAATTTCGGCTGTAGCCATTAAACAAGTCACATGACACAATGACACGTGAGCACAAACATGTGACTTCCTGCTGCCTTCTCCCATTGAGTTTGCTTATTGGAAGCCAGCTGTGAAGGTTGTAACTGGTGATCACATGACTGCAGGGTGTAGTGACTGTTGTAACACCAGTGGCCAAGTGTTGAATCACAACCATGTGACTACAGGCATGCTCCAACAGCCACAACTTTGAAGATCATTTTTAAATTTACTTGTTCAGCATTTCTGTAAGTTAAATTGATGAACAAGTGTTCCCTAAGTGAGGATAACCTGTAATGCCTAAATCAATGCTGGCAAGTTCTTATTGGTATAACTATAGTGTATATGTACAAATGAAAATTTAGACATGTAAGAAAAAATCAAAATGGACAAATTTTCTATTCATTTCTTTCTTCTGTTCTTTAGTTAATTTAGTTATTTGAGAAATTTAGTCTCAAGACCAGCAATTAACATCCTTTGAAATGTACCTGGACTAGATAATATCATCTACTGCAAATGACTTCAAAAATTAAAAGGAGTAAATCACTGGAAGGTCAGTCTTACAATGTATATAAGATGATAGGGGAACCAGTTTAGCTAATTCTTATTTAGGACAAGTAACAAAAAAATCAGTTTGGATTTCAAGAAGCTAAGTCAACTTGGAGGAAGGTCGTAACCTTTATGGTCTTCTGGGAGGCTCTGAAGATCTGGCCTTTTCTCAGGATGTTAAGATAAATTCCATATGGGTGTCATTTATATGGCTGAGTCTGTTATACTCTGTCTGTGTGTGCGAGTGTGTGTGTGTGTGTTATTTTAAAGTCAAAAAAACAACATGTTTCCTGCACCCTTAGATATTGTTCTTTTTAAAAGCTGGGCTCCTGAGGTAAAAAAAAAACAAAGATTGCTCAATTTGTATGGTTATACAATCTGTCAGACTGCAACAAGACTTGGTAAAGAAAATATAATTGTATTACACACAGAGAATACAAAAGCATTCATAATAAAAACCTGCTAATCCTCGCAACTGAAGGAACTTTAGTTAGGATGGAAAGTTACAGGAATGAATTGTACAAGATGTACCAAACATTGAAAAAACCAACCAAACCAAAAACAATCCTTACCAATAAAGTTTTTACCAATATACTTTTATGTAACAGATTTCTAAAAGTTGCATTTTTCTCAGATAAAAAAGACTTTCGCTCGAGGCTTCTTTTAATTCGCGTTAAACCAACTTTATCTCATGGACCCTTGTCCAGACTGACTCACCCATGGGGATGGTACGTCCTTGAATTTTATCAGCCCAGCCAGCAAAGTAACGCAAAGTATTGATACAACCACCCAAGTCCATTAGATAGGCGTTTGAAAAAATCTTTCCCCCGTTAAGACTCTCCATTGTCTGAAACAAAGAACGGCTTAAAAAAATTAGTCATTGTAGATAAATGAAAGAATGTAACAATCTTTAACACTGGTTTATTAAGAATTAAACTAACTAGGTCATGATGACTTAAGAATGGCATTGAGAAAGTAAGATTATCTTCAGCAGAGGACAGAACAATAGGCTTTAAAACAGGCATCCCCAAACTTGGCAACTTTAAGACTTGTGGAGGTCAACTCCCAGAATTCCTCAGCCAGCTTTGCTTTGCTGGCTGAGGAATTCTGGGAATTGAAATCCACAAGTGTTAAAGTTGCCAAGTTTGGAGACCTCTGCTTTAAAATCTTACAAATTAAAAAAAAAAAAAGCAACTGAGCATTATGATCATGTTGAATAAATGTATGTAATGAATTGAATCTGTAGCTTTGAGGGATTTCCTAAGGAGTAATTCTAGAATGGCTGTTTTGAGGGTAGTTATCTAAGTGATACATGATCTCAAAGGATAATGGCCATCAGCATGTATTAGCTCTAGAATGGAGTTGTTTAATCTCAGAGAAGACTGCAGCTCGACTTTTGCTATATCATTTTGCTGGAAGATGTTGCCAGTACTATTTCTAGAACGAAATTCACTTCATGGAAAAAGGAAAAGACTTTGCATTTTGAATTAAGCCCCAGAACATAAACCTCTATTACTTTTTTAGACTACTATGGATATATTAGATTACTTATTCACTTTGGTTAGATATAATAGTTTAGTTGTCAATGACACGCTTTTCAAATGACTGCTTCCGAAGTTTAGGTAACTACCTATTTAAAAAACAAAAACAAAAACACAGATATTCAATAATAGCACAAAAGAGACCCCTCCATTAAATATTGCTTGAAATTGTCGTACCGGTCAGAAAATGCTATTTTGCAGCCCTTTCTGAATGAAGATATTTATTTTATATTCGTAAATTTGGATATGTGGGCTGAGCAAAGAATGGAAAAGAAATGGTTAAACCCATTAGGATGAGTTCCACAATCATTTTCATTTTTTCATCTGAAATACACCCACATTCTTTGAAATTAATCAGTGAATTCATTCAATTTTTCCTCCTTGTTTGAGAGATGATAATCTCTACATCAAACTTATAGTTGATGTTAAAAAAAAAGATTAAAGCTTTGAACATTGTACTTTTCATTCTCAGATCCTGGGGTGAACAGTATCAAACTAGATGGGATTGTGCAGTAAAGCAGCAAAACAAACCCAACATTCCTGTACTTTAAACATTCTTCTAAAATTGTGGTTGACCTAAAAGGCTACTTGGAGAAATTTGGAGACTCTCTTCAGTACAACTTGGTTTTCAAATTAATAGTGGGAGCATTACCTGGTGCCCTCTTCACTTCATTATTTTTCTTCAGTGGCAATGATGAAATGTTACCTTATCACATTAGATTACTTTTCTGTCTTGCTTAAGAATGACAAGGGAGATGTTAATCTTCCTTGTGTAACTGACTGAATACAACAGGGTCAGTTTTTCTGTCAAGGGAACAATGTAGGTTTTTCTAATGAACTATGACTTTGGGTTGGTTAAATTCTCTTAAAACAAGAATATATCATTTCAGTGGAGTACTCGAAGGCATCAAAAGAATCCCATCTTAAAAAGATAGGTTTGCTTAAGAGTCAACATTTTAGACTTACAGCTAACAGAAGACGGTCTCTTTCAATTAAATCCGCCAATTTGTTCAACAGCCTGCCTCTTTCTGAAGCATCTGCTATCCTCCAGGAGGATCCAAACTCAAATGCTTTCCTTGCTGCTTTAACAGCTTTATCAACGTCTTCCTATTAAAAAAAAAAAAAAACTTCACACATGTCATATCAATACTTTTCAGATCAGGATTATTAGCAATTGTTCACTAGAGTAACAATTCTGCAAACGCCCACATCAGTACCATTCCAAACATTTTCTTTTCTTAATACTATTGTTAGTACACACTAATATTTTCTTCATTCTCCAGAAGATATAAATAAGTGTAGCATTTTCTTCCATTTAATCATCTCCAATTTTCAGAGACTTCCCTGCAGTTTTCTTGGCAAGGTTTTTCATAAGTAGTTTAACTTTGCTTCCTTGTTAAGATTCAGAGAAAGTAACTGGCTGAAGGCTCCCCAGTTGGTTTCATGCCAAGGCAAAACTAGAATTCACAATATCCTGATTTCTTGCCTAATGCTTTAATCACTACCCCAAACTGGCTTTCAAGTGTAACAGGCCTGCTAATAATTCTGATAAAGCACACAAGTGGAATAATACTGGAAAACTGTGTTCCTACTGAAAACTGTAAAAAGAAAAACATTCTTTTCCCTTTTAGCAAACATCTTAGCAAATCCATAGCATGCTGTTCGTGAATTAATTTCATGGTAGAAAATTAAAATTAAATCTAATTGGTGAAAGAAAGATTATTAAGCTTCATGGTGATAAATAACAGATGTAAATAAGTGTACAAGTGTAAATAAACTTGTACAGGTACAAGTGTACAATTGTAAATAAACAAATTATTATAGTTGTATTCACTTTTTAATGAGACTTGTCAACAATAACATTATGATAGTTTACAGTACTCATAAATCAGTAGGTATGGGATTGACATCTAAACATCTATAGAGATTTTCAATCATCCAGGTCATAGTAGTCTCAAAGGTGCTTTTTCAAACAGGCAACTAGACTTTCTTGGTTTTTTTTTTCTTTGAAAAAAAACCATTTCGCTTCCCATCTAAGAACTGAACCAAAGAAACTTCTTGGATGAGATGTAAAACATTTTTCAAAGGTTAAAAAAAATCAAGAAAGTTCAGTTGCCTTTTGGGAAAAAACACCTTTGGGATTGACATCTAAGGCTTAATAGGACATATTAAGATTGTATTTTTTTCTTTAAATGACCATTTAAAAATATAATTATGTTTAAGTCTTTTCTAGTGATTGTAGCTTGAATGAACAAACTGAGTGAAAGGATTTAGTTCATAGTCTCATGTACTTCTTTGCCTTATAATTTGATTTTCGGAGCAAGGAAAAAGAGTTTTCTGAAATGAATAATCCTTTGTGGCGTCCATTGTAAGTGCAGATCAAAGTCCTAAAATTTATTATTTCATCTGCTAAATGCTAGAATCTGGAGTTTACATTTATTTGTATGATTTGTAGATTTGTGCGCTTTAGAAAATGATTTAAGTTAAAGTTGTCACATCTTAACTGCCAACTTTTTTAAAAAAACAAGTCAACCATTGGTTTGATTACTAGGAAATCATTGATTACTAGGAAAGCATCCAACAGAATTATGGAAGGTACTGTTTATATTTATATTATATTTGGTGCTGTTGAAAGCTTATTTATGACTGAGAAACCCAAGTTATTATATTATATAATAATATAATAATATATATATATATTATATAATAATATATATATATATCTTCAGGACCGCATTCTGCCGGTGATCTCCAACAGGCCAGTGCGTTCCCACAGAGAGGGTCTGCTCCGGGTGCCATCGGCCGCTATGTGTCGTCTGGCGGCGCCGAGGGGTAGGGCCTTCTCTGTGGGTGCCCCCACCCTCTGGAATACTCTGCCACCGGAGCTTCGTACTGACACGGACCTGAGGGCCTTCAGGCGCGCGTTGAAGACCTGGCTCTTTGAGCAGGCCGGCCTGGGCTGAGATAATGGTTTTAATTTTGGTCTCCATGGTATTTAAATTTTAAATCGGGGTTTTAAGGTGGGGGGGTGGGACCTGTTTAGTTTTATTTATCAGCCAAATTGGTTTAATACTTTTTTAATTTTTGTATATTTGTGGGTTTTTAGATAGGCTGTACACCGCCCTGAGTCCCCTGGGAGAAGGGCGGTATATAAATTTGATTAATAAAATAAATAATAAATAAAATAAATAATATTAACTCTCTCTCTGTGCATATGTCTTTGCTATATTTAGTTCAGAAACCTAAGGAAATGAATTATGGGCTAACTTAAATATGGAAATGCACCTAAAGAGATGTTCCAGTCTTGGTCAGGCTGGCTGAAAAAGAAATCCATGACACAGCAAAGATTAAAAGCGTACCTTATCTCCTTCTTCCACCTCACACATTTTCTCTCCTGTTGCAGGATTATGGATAGGAAATTTTTTGCCACTGGCTGAATTGTGCCATTCATTGTTTATAAATATCTGTAAGAAAATACAATACAAAAGTTGTTATTAAATGCCATATTGCATTTCTCTGATTTGTCTGTCTGTCTGTCTCACACACACACACACACACACACATACACAATTTGCAAAAAGTAGGCCGTTTTGAAATAAAAGATGATGCTGAACAATCACCTCTTTTGGAATATCACAATTGCTTACGCAGGGAGATAGTCAGCCTATAAATATAGTAAGTCAGTACATGAGTGGTGAGGAAGGATAAGCCTGTCAATTGAAGGGACAAGGCAGGCATGACAGATTAATTTCAGTCTTTAAAAATTGTTCTGCGCACATAGCATTTCACTCAAAATGGTAATTGGAAGCGAATCTACAATCATAAATGTGTTCATGTATCCTCTATGGAGAGGATAGGAAGGAGGGAAGAGTCCTTTAGTCCAGCGGTCTCCAAATTTGGCAACTTTAAGACTTGTGGACTTCAACTCCCAGAATTCCTTAGCCAGCAAAGCAAAGCTGCCAAGGTTGGAGACCCCTGCTTTAGTCAAAGCTTAATGCTTGCTTAAGCTTGCCTTAGGACTGACTGAGGCTGAAGAGAGTTCTTGTTTGCAACCAAGAAAAGGAATTAAAAAAAAATATTTTCCTTGCTCTTCATTTTTCAACAGCTCACTGATCACTAAGGATTACTAAAATGACCAGTGATCGCCTTCTAATCTTTCCTCTCTATATATCTTATTTTATTCAACCCTCTCAGATATTCCATAAACCCAGTTTTCTCCGCATGGGAGGTGCCAAGACAGCCACAATCTACTTCCAGGGTGTGTACAGCTAGATTTGTATGTTTTTAATCAATCCTTATGCTGCCTCCATCACAAAAGTAATTTGTGGTGGCTTACATAATAATAGTGTTAAAAACAACATTACAATCATAAAAATAAATTGCAATCTCACGGTATGTGCACATGGCATGGCATGTTGTTTTTGGCTCCTTTCTGTAGTATTTGTAAGTTACAGGTGGTAACCTAGGTGGATTAAAAATAAACCGATGCTTTCTTAACCTTTTGTTGTTGTTCTTGAAATTTTAAATGTCCTTCTACCACCAAAATATTCATTTCTAGGGTTGGTCTAATCATTCCTTGCGGGAATGGATGGGGTGGAGATCAGGTGAACAGCAAAATAAAAACAGTTCAGCTGAATTGTCATTTATTGGGACTCACTAACTCTGCAATCATTTACCATTTCTTCAGATTTATTTATACTGAAATGTAAGACATTTTATCAAATGTAGTAATTCTAATTTTATTATGACCAGTAATGGAAGGATCTTTCCTAATTTAAGTATAGTAATGGGAGGGGCATATTTTATCCAATTAATTTCTAATATCCTGATAGAACATATAATTCACTCTCTCTCTCTCTCCTTCCCACTCCCTCCCTCTGTTTCTCTCTCTCTCTCTCTCTCACACACACACTCACACACACACACATATCCACCAGAAGTGGTATTCGACAGGTTCTGACCAGTTCTGGAGAACTGGTAGCAGAAATTTTGAGTAGTTTGGAGAACCAGCAATTACCACCTCTGACTGGACTTACAGTATCCTTCCCCTGCCACGCCCACCAAGCCACAGAACCGGTAGTAAATTTTTTTGAATCCCACCACTGATATCTATGCACTTACCTACGGTACATATTAAATTTTAATCCTGCCTTTATAAGTCATTCAAGGTTGCAAACATATACAATATTCCTTCTTCCTCCTATTTTCTCACAACCACAACCTTGACAGGTGGGTTGGGTTGACAGAGAGGGAGTGGTCCAAGGTCCCCCAACTGGCTTACATGCCTAAGGCAGGAGTAGACCTCATACAACTCAACACACACAGGCTACACAACAAGGCTCTCGCTTTGTTCTTCCCTGCAATGAAATATTACACCACCACATGGGAACTCAGAGGTGAGGATTCGGTGTGCACTCCATTTTCTGCATATGGGATGGACAGTAGATGAGATAATCTGATCCAGCCCAAATTGATCATTTCATCCTATTGGCCAGTTTTTTTTAAGTTAAGTTTTTAACATTTTTTTACAAAGGTTTTTTACAAACTAAAAACAATATCAATTTAAAGAAAAAAGAAAGTAAACAAAAGTAAAAGAAAAGTGATTTTTAAACAGAAAATAAATAAGAAATAAAAAGTGACTTCTGGTCTTCTTTATATAAATTATAAATACATTTTATAATTGTACATTTTTACATCCTCTCTTTCCAAGGTTACCCTTAATTTTTAGACTACAAATAAATTATGAAATTGGCCTCTCATCTTCCCACACCATGAGTCCATCTTTTAAGAACAATAATGATAATAATGTTGTTACTTTAATCCAGAGATCTCCAAATTTGGCAACTTTAAGCTAAGTTGGCTGGAGTATTCTAGGAGTTGAAGTCCACAAGTCTTAAAGTTGCCAAGTTTGGAGACCTCTGCTTTAATCTTATTCAGACTATGATTTAAACAACTGGGAAATCATACTCATTTCTTAAAAGTTAGATACATAATAACCAAACCATCGAGTTTTAAATGAAATTTTAATTTTGGGTAAGCAATGGAAACAAACTTGGTTTCAAAATCTCTGTTATACATAAAGTTGGTACAAGTTGACCAATTAAAGAATATAATGGGGAACCTGGTAACTAGAAGCAGATATTGAATGAATGAATAAAGCCAAGAGTGATCGACTCACAATCAAAACTAAATCAAGCATGAATAAGTAACAAGCAGAACGTTAAGTTAAAAAAATAAGAGGCACTTGGCAGCTCATTCAGCTCCCAAAGACAGAGAGTAAGGTAAATATTAATATAATAGTGCTGTGTCTGTGAAATGACAGTATGTCAAATTCAGGTATTTTTGTGAAAATGAAGAGGCATGCCTTTCTTTGGAAATTCTCGTAGCATGAGTTTATCAGCACCTTTAGCTCATTGGCTCAAAGACTTCGAGGAAGTACTTTTCATTATTTCCTCATGTCATTATTTTCAGTCACAATTTGATTATTGCAGAACCAATATGGCTTGCAGAACTAAATCTTTCATTTTAAGTTTACAGGGAAGAAGCTTGATGGCAAATAGAGAGCCTTAAATTTATTTATTGAAAAAGCTGTACTCGGTGTGCCCCTAAATTTTATTTTTTTAAATGTTTTCATGGAACTGATATCTTAGATTAAAATAACAACAATTCGCATGAGGCAATCCTAGATCATATACAGGTAGTCCTCGACCACGATTGAGCCCAAAATTTCTGTTGTTAAATGAGACATGTGTAAAGTGAGTTTTGCCCCATTTTATGACCTTGCTTGACATGGTTGTTAAGTGAATCACTGCAGTTGTTAAATGGGTAATGTGGTTGTTAAGTGAATCTAACTCTTCTTTGCTTGTTAGAAGCTCACAAAAGGTAATCAATCACGATTCCAGGATGCTGTGACCATTATAATTATGAGTTAATATAATTATGGGGATACTGCAACGGTCATAAGATTTAAACAACTGGGAAATCATACTCATTTCTTAAAAGTTAGATACATAATAACCAAAGCATCGAGTTTTAAATGAAATTTTAATTTTTTTTTTTTAAGTTATTTTTTTCCGTGCTGTTGTAACTTTGAATGGTCCTAAATGTGTTCATGAGCTCCAGACCAGTGGTGGGATTCAAAATTTTTACTACCGTTCTGTGGGCGTGGCATGGCTTGATGGACATAGCTTGGTGGGCATGGCAGATAATTTCAAACAATAATCTCTGGTGAATACTTCCCGGATTATTGGAAACTGTGCCTCCAAAGTCTGGAAGTATCAGGTTGCTTGTGTCTGTACTAAGCCAAGAAAACTGCTTTTTCTTTATTCCTTCATCAATGTCTTGTTGACCAATCTTGTTCCCCTAGAACCGGAATTGCGAACCTATGGCACATGTGCCACAGGTGGCACGCAGAGCCATTTGTGTGTGCACATGAGCCCCAGCCAAACTTACCTCACTGCACATGCGCGCGACTCTCAGCTGATTTTCAGCCCGTTTGAGGCAGTTTTTGTCCTCCTGGAGGCTCAAGGGAAGCCTCTGCAGCCTCGGGAGGTCGAAAAACGGGCCTTCCAGAAATACCGGAAGTGCTGAAACAGACCCATTTTTCAGCCTCCCAAGGCTGCAGAGGCTTCTCTTGAGTCTCTGGGAGGCTGAAAAAGGCCTCAAACGGGCGGAAAATCAGCTGGGAGGCACCTGCATGCGCAGTGCAGGTAAGGGGGGGGTTGCATGTGCATGAGCAGGGGGGGGCGGGGCACATTGTATTGTGAGTGCCGGCATTCACACATGCTTTGAGCACACCACAGCAAAAAGGTTCGCCATCACTGCCCTAGAACCATGATGGTGAACTTATGGCATGCGTGCCAGAGGTGGCATGCAAAGCCCTCTCTGTGGGCACACGAGCTGTTGCCCCAGGTCACCTGTGCTGCGCATACACATTCCTCTGTCCAGCTGGTCTTTGGGTCCCTGTGGTGCATGCGCGGGAGCATGGTGCATGCAGGGGGCAGGGAGCATGAGCAGGGGGTAGTATGCATACAAGAGAGTGCGAGAACATGCATGGATGCACACACATGCATGGGGATGCACGCGCATGCGTTGGGGACATGTGTCTCCACTCATGCTCAGGAGACTCATCCACGTGCAGGAGATGCATGCACATGGCAGGTGCATGCGTGGGGACGCACACACATTGTATTTTGGGGTTGTGCACACGTACTTTGAGCACTCAGTGCCGAAAAGGTTAGCCATCAGTGCCCTGGAAGCTATAGAAAGCATAGGTTCCCTGGTTTGATCCTAGATGTTCCAGGTTTTTAAAATGGATCAGATAATGGGAAATGATAAAAGCTCCTGTAAGAGTGGATAATACTTTACTATTGAAAAGAGAGGACTGCTTGGGAAGAAAACAGTTCCTATGTCCCTACAAGCTCTCCTTTCCTGTCATGATTTGTCCTGGGTGATTGACAGCAACCAATAATTTATGTGTACCAACAAGGAACCTGAAAATATATAGCAACAATAAACCTTGGTTCACAGCTAAACTTAAGCAGCTACGTCCAAAGAGGAAGCTTACAGAAAAGGTGACAGAATGCTATACAACCAGGCCAGAAACATATTAACAAGAGAGATCAGAGCAGCAAAAAGAAGCTACTCTGAAAAGTTAAAGAACCAATTGTCAACAAATGAACCAGCAAACATGTGGAAAACTCTTTAAAAAATCACTGGCTTCAGCAAACCTCCTTCCCAGGCAGAAGGAAATCAACAACTAGCAGATGACCTGAATGTGTTCTACTGCAGGTTTGAAAAGAAACCACAGCCATCTATCTCCACAACACACATCTCAAACACACCAACAATAGACAAGCCTCCTACAACTGGCTCCAATCCATTGGGCTCACAACCTCTGGTGATCACAGAAAAAGAAGTGCAAGATCTATTACACAGACAAAAGCCAGGAAAAGCACCAGGGCCAGACAAGATAACTCCTTCTTGCTTAAAAGTCTGTGCTGAGCAATTGGCCCCCATCTTCACCCGAATCGTCAATAGATCACTAGAGATGTGCTATGTTCCTTCCTGCTTCAAACGTTTTACCATCATCCCAGTGCCAAAGAAGCCCTCCATCAAGGAACTGAATGACTACAGACCAGTTGCTCTAACATCTGTAGTTATGAAAATCTTTGAAAGGCTTGTGCTGTCCCACCTGAAAACCATCATGGATCCGCTGTTAGATCCCATGCAGTTTGCATACTGAGCAAATAGATCGACAGATGATGCTGTTAATATGGCTCTGGACTACATCCTACAACACCTCGAATCTCCAAATATCTATGCAAGGGTCCTCTTTGTAGACTTCAGTTCAGCATTCAATACCAGACACTCTTCTAAGTAAACTAAACCAACTAGCAGTACCTGAACACACTTGTAAGTGGATCATAAGCTTTCTAACAGACAGGAAGCAGCAGGTGAAGCTAGGCGAAATCACATCCGATATCTGTACAATCAGCACAGGGGCCCCCCAAGGCTGTGTGCTATCTCCACTTCTCTTCTCCCTATATACCAATGACTGCATCTCAAATGATCCATCTGTTAAAATACTGAAGTTTGCTGATGACACAACAGTCATTGGTCTCATTCGAGACAACGATGAATCTGTATACAGACAGGAGGTTATACAACTTGCCTCGTGGTGTAACCGGAACAATCTGGAACTGAACACACTCAAAACCATAGAAATGGTGGTAGACTTTAGAAGAAACTCTCCCATACTACCACCTCTTACAATACTAGACAACACAGTATCAACAGTAGAGAGCTTCAAATTTCTAGGTTCTACTATATCCCATGACCTAAAATGGACACCTAACATCAAAAACGTCATCAAAAAAGCACAACAAAGAATGTTCTTTCTGCGCCAACTCAGAAAGCTCAAAGTCCCAAGGAGCTGCTGATCCAGTTCTACAGAGGAATTACTGAGTCTATCATCTGCACCTCTATAACTGTCTGGTTTGGTTCTGCAACCCAACAGGACAGACACAGACTTCAGAGGATAATTAGGACTGCAGAAAAAACAATTACCACCCACCTGCCTTCAATCGAGGACCTGTATACTGCACGAGTCAAAAAGAGGGCTGTGAAAATATTTACAGACGCCTCACATCCTGGACATAAACTGTTTCAACTCCTTCCCTCAAAACGACGCTGTAGAGCACTGCACACCAGAACAACTAGACACAAGAACAGTTTTTTCCCGAAAGCCATCACTCTGCTAAACAAATAATTCCCTCAACACTGTTCAACTATTTACAAAGTGTACACTACTATTAATCTTCTCATCACTCCTTATCACCCATCCCCTCCCATTTGTGACTATAACTTTGTTGCTTGTATCCTGTGTTTCCTAGTATGATTTGATGTTGATTATACCCTATGACTATTATTAAGTGTTGTACATTATGATTCTTGATTCTTAATGAATGTATCTTTTCTTTATGTATACTGAGAGTATTTACACCAAGACAAATTCCTTGTGTGTCCAATCACGCTTGGCCAATAAAGTATTTTATTCTATTTATGGTTTCCATAAATGCAAACAGTGGTTTCTATTAATACAATGAATATAAGAATAGCATTGATAGATAGATCAAGGATTGTCGGAATCAAGCATTTTGCTTCCAAGAGCAGCCAACCAAATGGTCACAAGCAGAAGATGGAACCCCCTCCCCCTGGTATTTATCAAATCTTTGCAGCTGCCCATCTTACGAAAAGCAGCTCTGGGACAGTGCACAGCAATTAAGTAAAGTAACTAATATAAGAGATACATTGTTAACAGGTTAGGAAACAACACTATCTGTCCTTAAGTTATAGGCAACACTGAACTGTCAAAATTAATACTGAGATTTGCACAGAACTGACATTTAAAAAAACTGGTGTCAGCTGTCTCTTCTTCACCAGGTCCTAGGGACTAACATGATTTGAGGAGAAGTTCTAAATTGTTGCTCAATCAGCAAGTGAAGAACTCTCTTTGATATAAGAGATACAAGCCTAGGGCTGGAAGAGATTTGGGGGATCTTCTAGTCCTACTCTCTGCTCAAGGCAGGAGACTTATACCATCCCAGTCAAATGTTCTCTAGTCTATTTTTGAAAATCTCCAGTGAAGAAGCACATGCAACCCCAGAACAAGCTATTCCGCTGATTAAATTGTTTTTACCATCAGAAAATCCCTCCTTACTTCTAGCTTGGATCTCTCTTCTACACATTACTTTTCGTCCTGTCCTCCAGTGCTTTGGAGATTAAGCCAATCCTCTCTTCTCCCTGACAGGCCTTCAAATTCTGGAAGACTGCTATCTTGTCTCCTCAATCCTTATCATCTTCGATAACTAGACATAGCTAACTCCCTCAACTGTCCATCATACGATTTAGCCTCCAGATCTTTAATGATCTTTTTTCTTCTTCTCTGCACTTTCAAGGTCTCAATATGTTTTTTTCTATCGGGGTGACCAGAATTGAACACAATATTCCAAGTGTGGCCTGATTGGTGTGGTATAAAGTGGTACAAGCACTTCTCATGATCTTGAAACTATTAATCTTTTGTTGCTGCCAAAGAAACAATAATGGCAGTGATTTATTACTGTATAATCTCTCCAGATGTTATAGAGCAGCGGTAGGGAACCTTGGCTCTTTTATCACTGATGGACTTCAACTCCCAGAATTCCTGAGTGAGCCATAAAAATTTCCCCATCCCTGGCCTAGTGGTTTTTCAGTTGTGAGGGAAATCAATTTTTGACTTGAATGGGACTGTTTAATATACAAATGTAGGACATATAAAAAATATTGATCATTCAAGTCAAAAATTAGGACATTTGTATATTGAACAATCCCATTCAAATCAAAAATTGATTTCCCCCACAACTGAAAAACCAGTAGGCCAGGGATGGGGAACTTTTTATAGCTCATTCAGGAATTCTGGGAGTTGAAGTCCATAAGTGATAAAAGAGCCAAGGTTCCCTACCACTGTTATAGAGCCATTATGGCGAACTTATGGCAAGGGTGCCACAAGTGGCACGCAGAGCTATTTGTGCCAGCATGTGAGCCGCAGGCAAACTTACCTCATTGAGCATCCGCGTGCCTCACAGCTGATTTTTCTGCTGATTTCAGGCCTTTTTCGGCCTATCAGAGGCTTGGAAAAAGTATCTGCAAGGCTTTTCAGCTGAATAGGCCCATTTCGTCACTTCCTGTAATACTGGAAATGATGAAATGGGCATATTATTTGGCCTGAAAAGCCTTGCAGAGGCTTTTTCCAAGCCTCTGGGAGGCCAAAAAGGCCTCAAACCAGCCGAAAAAACAGCTGTGAGGTGCAGTGCAGGTAAGGGGGTGGGGGGATTGCGTGTGCATGTGCACGGGGTGTGGGGGGACGGCATTGCATTCTGGGTGCTGGCATGCAAGTGCCCGCGCGCGCACTAATGCATGCACAATTTTTGGCACAAGAGCCCAAAAAGGTTAGCCACCACTGTTCTAGAGTATCTTCTCTTGCTATCTGAGTTTGTATTAGTCATTCCAATTTGCTGTCCATTGAGTTCAGGCTCAGATTATATGTATTCAGTCCATTTTATATCTTCTGTAGCAAAGATGTAGGCAAATAAATCATTCAGCTTTTTTTTTTTTGCAATCTCTATATTGTCCTTGAATATCCCCCTTCGTATCTTTGTGATTTAGCAGCCCAATAATTTCCCAGTTTTCCTGCTTTGAGTTAAAGAAATGTGCATTGTTTTTTTTAAAACTGTTGTTCTCTGTGTTCCTCAAATTCTTTTTTCGAAAGGCAATTGGGCTTTCTAACTTTTCTTTAAGACATTTTGCTGCTCATCCAAGAAGCTTCTTCTTGAATAAGAACTGAAATGTCCTAAAGAAAATCAGAAGCTCCAACCGCCTTTAAAATAAAAAGCACCTTTGGGACAACCATGATCTGGAAGAATGAGAATCTCCATAGATGCTCTGTTTCATCTACTTTTCCTGATTAGGGCTGAATTCCTATTTCCAGAAAGAAACTTCCCTCACTTTTATAGCTTCTGAGTCAATCAGAGACCATCTGAATATCCTTACTTTCAATGGCTGTATTCACTTCTACCAAGGCACAAGTGCATATCCCTTCTTTTGAAAGACAGAAGACAGAACAAATAAGGTAGCAAGAATATCAACAGCTGTGCTACACCTGTCTAAACTGGCCCTCTTTGCTCTGAATAAGCAAGAACAAGTCCTGGAAAGTATATGATGAGGTGTTCTCTATAGTGTTTTCTTTGCTAATTGTGGTTTTGGTTTCTCTCTGCAGCCCATGAAACGTGGATATTCTCTTATGCAGTCTGTGAGTCATTGACTCTGGATTTGGGGAAAATGTTTAAGAAGAACTTGTAGCCTAAAATATTTAGGTATGTAAATGTTTCAATCCAAGATAGGTGGCTTTAAAAATATTCAGTATGACTTATACCAACGCATTTCATTTTTTGGGTGGTTTCTTTACCTGATCCTTTCTTGAGGCCACAGATACGTATACAAAACACCACAACTCTTCTCGCTTTCATTGATTGAGCTGATGTGATGTCACAGAAAGAAATCCTAGTAGACATTTCTCTTTGGAGAAGTGTTTAGTATGTATGTATGTATGTATGTATGTATGTATGTATGTATGTATGTATGTTTGCAGGGAGATAGAGATTCCTTTTTGGGGCATTGGTGGCAGTTGGTTTTTTCAAAGCAGTGCTGGAGCCACCCTTCAAAAAGCCAAAGGGACCACAAGATTTAATAATGTATCAATATTAAATATCTTCAAATGGATCAAACATATTTGAACTGTGATTAATTTGCCAATAAATTTATTATTAAGCAAACAATTATGTAACATTACTTTTGTTTTCCAGTTTGTCTGTCATTAATGACTTCATCCATCCAAACACAGGGATGTCCATATATGAACTCACATTCTCTTTTTATTCTAAAATCTGACTACTCAAAAAGAGGTCAAATAGGATGATGATGATGATGATAAAGGCAGTGTTATATTGATGGTTAGTGCTCCTTGCCTGGCCTTACTAGGTAGACCACATAGGAAGCACAATCAGATGAGCTAATTCTACTTTATTGTAAAGCTATCTTAAGGGAATCTTGCAAGTCTTAAAGTACAATTCTACCTTTGTCCCCTTTATAGCCCCAAAACTAGGGAGGGTGTTTTCTGAACCTCTTTCTTTGCCCCAATTCCTTCTGTAGGGTCATTTATTTATTTATTTATTATTTATTTATTAAATGGTTTTATATATCGCCCTTCTCCCGAAGGACTCAGAGCGATGAACAGCCAACTAAAATATATATAAATTACAAATACAAATACAATTAAAAGAGAATTAAATTATAGGCTGCCATTTAAAATTTAAAACCCCCGATTAAAAATAAGCTAAAATTTTCATACCCCATCTGACTTTTATCTGACCATTCCCTTGGCTAGTTTCTTTGCCCTGCCTCCCAAGGTCATTGGTGATACAGTAAAGTGCGCAGCCTCTATACAGCTTAGATGTATGTTGCCTCAGTAAGTGTAGAACTTTCCATTGCCATATTGTCAGAATATGCGTGTACATGAAAAATCACACTGATTTGGTGTCGCTCAAAAAGAACCTTCCAAAAAAATAAATAAAAGCCATGTTATGTACCAAAATGCACAGACTATTGAAGAGATTCGTGCAAATTTAAATTACTATGAAAATACAGCATAAATGAATATAAAGAAGAAAACATGAGAACCGAGTAGAAGGGGAAGTGACAGGTTTGCTATTGTTTATTGCTTAAGAAAGAATGATTGGACAATATTTAAGCTAAAGCCCATGGGTTTTTGATGCTTTTCAGCAGCTAATTAAACAGCTAACACTTCTATTTGTGTTGTGCTTTGCATGCTTATCTAATTAATATGTTTTTGTTACTTTCAATTTAACTTCACAAAGGGAGACAAAGTAGTGCATTTTTTTCTTTTCTGTGCATAGTTAAAAACTGTGCCGTGTGCCATGTGAAGCTATGAATGTGTTTGCGGAAGCTCTGAAACCTGAATACTAAATAATGATATCGAAGATCGGAGGCATTTCTTAAAAATGAAAATTTGAAAAAGTTTTCACAGGATGGATGAGGTTAAATAATCATTGCTAAAATTCAAGCCACAACTGAGTAAAATATTTACTAGGGAGATATATCTTATCAGCTCTTTGCATATCTGTGTATAAAAAGGCATTACAGTTGTTGAGGTTTTTGATTGAGCTTTGGTATAAATTTGAGGCATGGAAGGAATGCAGGACAAAATCATTTTTATTAGTTATGTGTCCTGGTGAATTCAATGGAAATGATCGATTGGGATTTAAATTAAATTCTACTGATTTCATCAAGACTAGATCTAATGTCATTTAGGTTAGATTGAGGAGATATTATCTGATGATTGTGAAGGTATAGTGTGGGTTTCTTTTAGAAGAGTCGTTTTCTTTTCATGAAAACATCAGGTATTTATCACTTGTATATTGAAGATTCTCTTCCTGCATCTATCCAACCAGCACTCCAATTCAACTGAAAAAAAGGGATGAGATGAAGAATCAAAATGATTGGCCATGCGACACATCTGTTCAATTGCTCTCCACCTATACTCAGGCCTCAAAAACCTGAAACTGATCTTGCAGAGATGGGCTAAATAAAGGTGGTTTTTCAGGAGGCAAGCAGACTTTCTGGAAATCCAGTTTTGCTAAATAAAATGGATGACCACCTCATTTCTAAGAACATCAATTTCTGACATAGTTTTAGGCTGTGATCCTTGAAACATTGCTCTTAAATATACTTTTTGAGCAAACATGTACATAGACTCATGCATCTATGCCTTAAGTTTTTTCAGCTATAAAATAATATTATTGAGGAAAGTGATTGTTTTAGACTCTGGTATCATAGAGAACATTCTTTCAGATTGCATAGGTATGTAGATGGCAACTCCAATCCAACTCATGGCTGTGCTAAGTGATGATGGGAGTTATAATCCAGCACATCTTGACAGTAACTGATGACATATGCTATACAACAATAACACCATGCAGACTGTCCTTTTGGGAGACTTTTTTGCCTTATCAGTACCAGTGCAAATAAAATGTACAGCTGAAGTCTTGGGCCATCGTATATTATTTATATATAATATTATCTATTATCTTTTTATAGCTGTCAAATTATATCAGGGGAAACAATTACTTTAAAATTCCTTGCATTGAAAAAAGTGAAATAATATTAGCATACTCTAAGAAATCCTATGGAGTTCAATCATCAGTGAAGACTTGAAAATTTTCTTATATTCATAAAATAAAACCATCTTCTTCTATTTAATCAATTGTAGGATTCAACTGTATTTTCCCGCAAGTTATGCACATCAAGGAAAAATCTTGTGAAATATTATCAAATGCATTAACAAACTTCTCACAAAGAAGTAAAATAACTAAGATGGGCTAGGACTGGCTTTAAAGTAGGGAAGGTGCCATAATTTCATATTAATGAACAAATAGGTCAATTCCCTTTTTTCCCCAATTGCTTCAAAGTGCCTTGATTTGATTCTTAAACTGGCCTTGTGAACGATTATATAATTGAGACACATTCCAGCCAAAGTTAAAGTTAAAGTATCTTCTTTATTTTTGTGGGAGTGTTAAGTCTGGATTTAATTTTCTACCACTAAAATCAACTGGACTTTAAAGTGCTTAACTTTGGCTTAAATATACATTTCTGACTTGAGATAGTCAGGAAATTCTTCAAATGCACAGTTGTCCAATCCTTGCTTTCCTTGCTTTAAAAGCAGCTTAACATTCAGTAAAAAATATCTCTTAACCTTTTCTCCAGATGAAGTTAAACAATCAAGTCTTATTTATACTATGTGCACATGCACGTAATATTGGAAATCCTGATATATCTAGATGAGAGCATTGGTTTGTTTCCAAGATCCTTCTATACTCAATGCTCAATAAAAATACAAAGAGACAACTAAGGAACCTCTTGATGGGCTCACGCAAGAATCCAAACTTGTAGAGCAAAATGTACATCAGAGAATATTTTAGTATTTTAGTATTTATTTGATTTGTCAATCGCTTACAAGATACAGGTATAAGAATAAACATAGTTTTGAATACATGAGAGATACTTATAAGAAAAATAAAAAGTGCACCTGCCAGAAATTTTCTGAATCACTTTTAGCCCTTCAAATCTGGATTCCTGTAGATCCCTCCTTCTGGATAAGACAGCTGTTCTTCACCATTTCTTCCCACCCCTCCAGACTCACCTAAAAGCCTTTGAAAATTCAGCCTTTCAAAATACCGGCTATTCAGAGGTATTTTGCAGCAATTGGTCTTATGCAAAAAAAACAGGGGGGGAAAGAGAGAACTGGTTGAAAAGTTAACCAGAATAATATGTCATGTTTCCTCTTATCTATTTCTGCATGAACAGAGAAAGAATTTACTAGACACTTGTGCTTGCGAGGCAGATTTGTTTATAGAAAGGTGCTTGACTGGATACGCAAGCTTGTCTTCAAAGACATACGAAGAATTTAAAGCAGTATTAATTTCTTCAAGAATGTCTTCCTTTTCCTAGGGCACTGAGATTACACTGTTTTTCAAAATCTACTTCGTTCTTAACTCCCATGAATGTTGAAAGTCCTTTCTTCTGACTGGACATAGAAAACTTTGCACCGCACTATCATAGAAATCCAATTCACCTCTGTCCAAGTCCATCTGTATTTTATGCATTCAAATGTTAGCAGACTGGGAAGCACACTACAAATTACATTGCAATTGACAATATAGGATGAGTGCAAAACTTTATCATAAACCTGCACTACAAATCGGAATACACCATAGTTGTCCCAGTCATTGGGGAAGAAGTTTCTGAGCATTAAAATACTTCTGCTGGAATGAAGCAACTACATAATGTGTTCTGGTGCATGCAGCATAAGTCAAATCCTTTTGTAAATTCTATTATAAATCCAGAGGAATGCCATTGAATTATGCCCCTGGTTTAAATTCAGACTTCATAGCTCAACTGGTTTGTGGATCATGTTGCCAACTGTCACAGATAAGTTTCTTCAGCTTGATTGCAGTGGACTCAGCCAAACTCCATGTTTTCAGGCCCAATTAGCTCCACTTGAAGTAACATTCTCAATCTGAGCTTATTTGAGAAGAGTGAATTGTTTTCCACTTCATGTAGCACTAGAGTACAAATTTGCCCACCTCCGGGTTTTCCAGTTTAACTGGGTGAAGAATAATTGATTACTTATTTGAATGTCATGGCTTTGTAATTCTGTGGGCAGAGGCTGCTTTCTGCTTCTATGCACTTATTGTCCAGCTATATCTATATTCTTTACAATTGGTTTTGACAAAAATTATCTCAAATATGTATTTCTATATTGAAACTGCAAAATCACAGTTCATCAAAGTTTCACTGATTGTTCATGTATTCTATTTCCCCTCCCTGTCGCTGATCTGAGAAACCAAATCTTCTAAGTTTTAGCATGTTCTCACAACCCTCAGCTTAATGGACAGCTGTGGGATCATGGATATAATTTCTGCACCGTTTATTGTCAAACAACCACAGCATTACGGAATTCTTACAGTTCCACTTAATAAGCTATGCTTATTCCATTTCACAACTCCCACTTAAGTTCTAGTGAGACCCAGTGAGATTTATTAATGTAAACATCAGAAGTTCAGTCCAGCAGGGCACAGTTCCAAGATCACACATGTAGTTTTGCGCCTGTATTTAACATCAAACCTAAAACGCCTTTTTCTTAATTTAAATACAGTTTCAAACCTTGTTTCGCTTCTCTGCTATACCTTCTGGGATTAGAGTTAGAAAAATGATTCCAGAGCTCTATCACCAGGCCAATAGATGACAGAGGAGAGCACGGGAATAAATCCACAAGTCACTTTAGAATCTGAAGCAGAAGCAAGAACGAGAACACGCACAATTTGGGGGTCGTGGTTTGAGTAAAGTTAGCCAGAATAAATAGAACTAACCTTAGTATATTGAATCTTCAGAGCAGTGAGGGGTGCAGGCAACGTTTCTGCAGCTGACATGGTTTGAGCGGTTCCTGCAACACAGGTGAAAGCTGGTTTTACAAAAAGATCACTGATATTTGCTCTCACTGAGTACTTAGGTTTAATTGTGCCTTTTTTTATCTGAGGAGGCTATAGTACATTTGCATGGAAGACTATGATTGGAGGATCCACCACACAGCAACGTGTGTGTGTGTAAAGGGGAAGTACAAAGAAAGTGTAACACTTAAGAAAGAGCTGAGGGGCAAAAGTCTGTATGAATTACGGCGAGTGATCCGAATCTTTCCCACCCCGGAAAGTAGTTTATATTCTAATCCAAAGCGTTCAGTTCCGAAAGTCTGAAGTTATTTCAAAATACACGTGTTTTTATTTAAATCTTCCGTGTTTCCTTCTAACCGCGGCATGACAAAAAAATGTAGTTCCTTTTTTCTTTTTTAGAAGCTGCAGAGATGAGAACTCTGGTCCATTAAAAATAGGTATCCCGTAGGAGAAAAACAAAAACTCTCTTTAAGAGCTAACTCCCGCTATTTGGGGAAATAAAACCAACATTTTTGCGGCACCTCGAAAATAATTGGTATTTTTCTAGCTTCAACAACTTTCAAGGTGTGCGGAATTTTCTATATGTACGTGTGTTGTTTTTACAGCGGCTCTGTGGGTTATTTTGGAGGTAGGACTAATAAATTCAGAGGGTTTAATTTCTGCTGAGTAAAAACCATTAAGATTATCCGAATTGTACTTGTTTGTGGGTGACAGTTCCATACAATTTTCTGGCATGAAAGAGAAATGGTTGGCCACTTTTTCCTAGTAAGACAGTTGCACTCTAGCCTGCAACCCTAGACTTCCAGATGTCCTCACTTAAATTCTAAGTAGGGCGGCTCAACTCTGGCTTTCTAGATCAGCCAGAATTAATTTGGGGGTGGCCAGCTGGCTGGAGAATTCTGGGAGTTGAAGTCTATACATCTTAAAACTCTGAGAAAACTTAACAGCAAATCCTATCTCCTGATAAGGGTGTCCATATTTATGTGTTAAATAAAAATACAACAAAAGAAGTATTCCCTCTCTTAACAAAGAAGATTAATGTAGAAAGGGATGTTCTGAGAGCAAACTTCTGCCTGGGAAAACAGTAATAGCCCCATTAGTAAATTGTATATGGTAAATTTTATCTCCTCTCCTCTCCCCTCCCCTCCCCTCTCCCTGCTCCCGTTCACACTCCATGCAGCGTGTGGCAACTTGACATATTATCAAGACTTTATATATTTAGCTTTGTCCTTAACTCTGCACATTTCAAGTATGCCTGGCCCAAAGTTGTTTGCCTTATGATACATCTAGTCCACAGCCTCTTAATCATTTGGTCTTCACGCTAGGCATTGTGTTAAAACAGACAGCCCTAATATTAACTGATCAGGAATCATTCCAACTTCTAGTAGGGTTGTTGTGGTTCTTGTTGTTGTTACTTTTAAGAGGTTAAGCCAAGGGTCTTCAAACTTGGAAAGTTTAAGACTTATGGACTCCAACTCCCAAAATTTCTGAGCTATAATGACTGGAGGAGGAATTCTGGGAGTTGAAGTCCACAAGTCTTAAAGCTCTCAAGTTTGAAGATTCATGGGTTAAGCAAAGACCGAAATAATGGGAAACCTCCCTTCCTTCTGCAAACTTTCATAGGTGTTTTGGAATCCAATCCACCTAGTGTGGGCAAGAAATCTTAATTTTACCTGAATAAATGAATTATACAGAGCAGATATTAATACAGAACAGTTAATTTCACCTTTAAGTAGCTCTATGGGGAATTAATACCTATGTACAGGCTGCTAATTAGTAACAGGCCTTGCTGTGTAGTCTATGTTTTCCAATTAATGTTTGCATCAAAGTTAATATATAGAATAGTGGTGTCTACTTTATGAATTGACTATAAAATATAAAGATCACTAGATTTCATTGTGCCAGCAACTTTATTGTGCAAGAAATGTCATAATCGTTTCCCCAAACAAATGTAAAGA
This sequence comes from Bungarus multicinctus, assembly GCA_023653725.1. Classification (NCBI taxonomy): domain Eukaryota; kingdom Metazoa; phylum Chordata; class Lepidosauria; order Squamata; family Elapidae; genus Bungarus; species Bungarus multicinctus. The sequence continues at coordinate 207,366,502 of CM042834.1, forward strand.
CAATTTTAGAAAGGTTGATATGTCTCCATGTGCTTGAAATGAATGGAATGTGGAAAAATTATTGTGGACTCAAATCCTATTGATTTTAAAGTCACTTAGATGCCTCTTTCCTTGATTTGTGCCCAATGGATACAATCCAAAGCATACAAAATATTGTTAAAACATGTCATAGGAAAGGCTTTATGCCTAATTGCATACATGGTGTTCACACACATTCTTTTGCTTGCAGAAAAGAACAGGGAAGCCTCTGTAAAACCAGACAGGTGCAACTCTACTGAAATAATCAGATCACTGTGAATATGGTTATTTCAGATTGCTGGGTGCTAGAACTAGATAGTAATTCCAATGATTGGCAACTCAAGGTTTTTTAATCCTCAACTTTTTATGTCTCTGCAATATTTTTCAGATACTCCTCGACTTTGACCACAATTGAACCCAAAATTTTGTTGCTAAGAAGACATTGAGTGGTTAAATGAGTTTTGCCCCATTTTACGATCTTTCCTGCTGCAGTTGTTAAATTAATCACTGTAGTTGTTAACTTAGTACCCGTGTTGTTAAGTGAATCTGGCTTCCCCATTGTCTTTGCTTGTCAGAAGTTCGCGTGATCCTGGGCCACTGCAACCATCATAAATACATGCCAGTTTTTCCAAGTCGTAAACGATCCTAAGTCACTTTTTTCAGGGCTGTTGTAACTTCGAATGGCCTCTAAATAAATGGTTGTAAGTCAGGAACTACCTGTGGATCCATTGGTGGTGTGACACATAGGCAAATAATTCATCTGAGAATATTATTTTCAATACGAGTGAAAATCATATTATTGCAGTGCCTCAGATAGAAAGTCCATACAGAGAGTGGATAGCCAAGAAGATTATAGGAAGCTAGCTTATAAGTGCTACGTGCTTAGAGCTCAAAGCATTGTTATAGATCCCACACCCCCACTTTACAGTCTGTTTCTGTTGCTTCTCTTTGGGAGGAGGTTTCAAAGTATTTGTAGCAGGACTTTCAGGTTCTGTAACAACTTTGTTCCCTAGGCCATCCATCTGGTAAACTCTCAAGGTTCCTTTTTTTCGCATATACATGTATACATCTGGACTAAACTGTGTTTTTTGACTGAACCATTCCCCACATCTGCTGCATGTTATTTATCCATTCTTGTAACCCCATCCCCTCTGGCACTTCCCGAGGGCACGCTAGTATTGGGACGAAGTCTTGGGGAATATCCAATACTAGTGTGTATAGCATTGTTGTAAGCCAGCTCAGCGTAGGGTAATAAATCCGACATATCTGTCTATTGATATTTATTTATCATATTTATGCATATTTATTTATCATATTTATGTAGCGTATATTGGAGGTGGTGAAAGCGGTATGCAATGAAATTTCAATTTAATGTATGCCGATTAATGTACATTTAAAGTGACAATAAAGTTATCCTAAGGTCTAAGTCATAAGTGCCCCAGGAGGTTGGTTAAAAACAAGGCGATGTAACAAATGGTACAGGTTTGGAAATAGATGTGGCTACTGCATATATTTACTCTTTTTATTTATATATAAATATCCTATCTTTCTCTTGATGACAGCGTATACTTTTGTTTGTGCAAGTCTTTCTGTCTTGTCTTGTAATGCTGAACACACAATGCCCTCACCATCAGAACCGATGAAGCTTCTTGGATGAAAAGCGAAACGTTTCCTTCCTCCTCTTCAAGGAAGAAAGCACACAGTTGCCTTTTGAAGGAAAAAAAAAAAGCATCTTTATGACAACTATGACCTGGATGACTGAGAATCTCCATATTCGTCTGATTCTGACACATTGTGCTAAGACTTAGCTCTCTGGAAAAGACTCTTAATGATGGGAAAGGAGGAAGAAAAAAGAAGCTGACTAACATGAAGGTGGATGGATTCAGTTATTGTGGAAATCCTGAATCACCACGTTAGGGACAGATCATCTTGGAGAAAATTGATCTATATTATGTGGTCACTAAGTCTAGATATAAACCTGATGCCACTTAATCAAATCATGGTTAATTATGTGTTTATACATGCAACCCTCCACCCTGGTTCATCACATGAGATTCCATTTATGAGAACAATTAAAAACTATTGTTCAATGGATATAATAAAATTGATCTCAGGAAACAATTGAAATTATACAAATAAGATGTTATGCAAATTAATATGGCCAAGGTAAAAGAAATATTTTACCACCACAACAGTCTAAATTAGGTGTCAGGTCAACTACTTAATAATATATTTACTTTAATTTATTTTAATTTATTTAATGTAAATAATGTATTCATAATTATGTTTATACTTATACCTATTATCTTATAAGTGATAGACAAATCAAATAAATAAATAAATAAGATGATACAGAATGGGCTTTCTCATTGGTACCATGATAAAAAACCCACAGCACCTTTTCAATAAGGAATTCTTATACGGTAATAAGTGTCTAGTAGAAGATCTTAAGATGTAGGCAAACTGGTATGGGAAGAGGTGTTTTTTCAAATATTTGTGCCCCAAGTTTAGACTTTTAAATCAGTGGTTCTGGTTGGTTTGTTGGTTGGTTTATAAACTGGAATGACACGAACTAACCTAGTAAAACAGATAAAAATATAGCCATTAGATTCTCTATGTGCTGAAGCTTCTGAATTGACTTTAAGGACAACATTCATTTGCAATTAATAGTGCATGAATTATCAGACCCAGAATATAGATATCTAGAAATAATGGCAAGTGGTTCAGCAATCAAAATTAAAAGTGACTTCAGGCTATTGAGTATACCTGGACTCATAGCAACAATAAAGAGTTGAAGATAATTTCCAGGTTATTAATCTGTGGCTCATCAACTGTTTACATCTAAATGTTCTGCATCAGAAAAACTTTCATTTACTTCAAATTTAATTTCAGTTCTTTGGCTTTCATTTCAGTGCTTCCATAACCTCTCTAAATTACTCCCTAATTTAGGATAGTAGTTAATAGCAGGAGTAAACCAATTAGTGATAATCCGTGCTTTAGAGTAAAAGAAGGTGAGCTTCAAAATACCCTACATAAATCCCACAAGTGCAAGTTATCTACTTTTTTTCAGTTTAACAATGTTTGGGTTGTAGGGTTCTTGATGCTCTTTGAAATTGGTGATTTTCTTGCAGACGTATCAGCACTGATGATAATACCTAATTTGGTAATGAAACATCTGCAAGAAAACCAACAAGCCCAGAGAGCATCAAGGACCCCTCATGGCAGGCCCTTCCACCAAAAATGCTAGCCTGAACACTGAATGCTGCATGATCATATGAGGACAAGGTATTGGAAGACAGAGAGAATCATTACATTAATTAATTCTTCCTCTGATCTAAGTGAGACAATAACAACACATGCTTGTGACATCATAATACTTCTCAGGTACTTGCATCAGATTTATTTATTTATTATTTATTTATTTATTTCTGAGTTTTATATACCGCCCTTCTCCCGAAGGACTCAGGGCGGTGAACAGCCAACTAAAATACAAGTAGACAAAGTATAAATTATTTAAAAGAGAATTAAACACTAGACTGTCCCAAATCTAAAAACCCCAATTAAAATCAATAAAACTTCATACCCCGTCCCAAGTAATCTAAAAACCCCATTTAAAATCCCATTAGTCAGCTCAGGCCGGCCTGCTCGAAGAGCCAGGTCTTCAGGTCACGTCTGAAGGCCCTCAGGTCACTGGTCGTTCGTAATCCAGGGGGCATCCCATTCCAAAGGGCGGGTGCCCCCACAGAGAAGGCCCTATTCCTCGGGGTCACCAGACGACACATAGAAGGCGTCGGGACCCGGAGGAGACCCTCTCTGTGGGAGCGCACCGGTCGGTGGGAGACTACTGGCAGAATGCGGTCTTGTAAGTATCCTGGTCCGATGCCATGGAGCGCTTTAAAGACCAAAACCAGTACTTTAAAGCGAACCCGGAAGGCCACTGGCAACCAATGCAGCTCACGCAGGAGGGGCGTCACGTGGGAGTATCTCGACGCCCCCGTAACCACCCGCGCGACTGCATTTTGTACCAGATGATTCTCCATCATCACCCCCTCCTCCATTCTCTACTCTGTAGTGAGTGAGTCAACTAAAATATGCAGAATAGCTTCCTAACTCGGATAGCTCACTTGAAATCCCTGATTGGTTCATTTGTATGTGCTCTGCCTTGTTAGTTGATGAAAATAGCATTTGCGATCTCAAAGACAAGCACGCCTCTCTTACTGGATTAAAAAACCAGCAGATGCAGCCACTAAATCACATCTTTTGTACAATGATGTCGTGATGCACATACCATATTTTTTACTTCATTGTACCTTGTTAAATACTGATAGTCTTATGTAACTATGATTGGTGGGTATTGATTAAGTATAATGCAAACAGCTGATCAACATACCTAAGAGATACCTAGCTAAGAACAATAACACAAGTAGTCCTTGATTTACAACCATTCCTTTAGTGACCACTTGAAGTTACAATGGCACTGAAAAAACGTGATTTATCACTGGTCCTTCCTTTTGTATTTCAGATTCCAGCAAAAAAAAAAAAGCCCACTTAGTGTCAGTATTAATCAGCACATTATACCTTAAGGATCTGTGGATTGGCTATCCACAGGCCCTTAAGGTGTAATGTGCTGCTGTTGATTGTCTATCCAGAGACCTTTGGTCCAAAAAAAAAAAAAAGTGCTGTTTTGACTTACATATAAAACCATGTATGGTTTAGCACCAAAGAATCTGCAGGACTTTTCTTCTTTAACCATAATTGACATACCCAGATAGCTATCTTCCACTACTTCAGGGGCTATCACAAAGAAAAGGGAATTGACTTATTCTCCAACCTGCATGAAAGCAGGACAAGAAGCAATAGGTGGAAGCTCATTAAAGAGATATCTAACCTGAAAATAAGGAGAAATTTTCTGACAGTGAGAACAATTTGCCAGTGGAATAGTGGATGTTTTCATGAAAAGATTGGGCAATCAGTTTTTCATTAATATTTGAATCCAGAATTTTCTAGCTTTTTTATACATCCACCAAATATGATTTTAAAAAAGTCTCTTCTTGTTGCCTACATTGCCAGAATAAATTTATATATTCTAAACAATTTCTTTATATATTGTAAACATTTTCTCTGGTGAGATATACCAACAATACATCATTTTATATTTTAACTTTAAGACTGTAACATGGTGTAACTTTCAACCCTTTCAGCCATAATCTTTGAAAAATCTTTCAGGACCAGCTCCTTGCCAAACCTATGGTCACTAGCCACGGCCATCCCTATCTTCAAAAAGGGAGACCCCAGCCTGGTTGAAAATTACAGACCAATCTCTTTATGCTGTGTCACCTGTAAAGTCATGAAATCAATTATTAACCAATCCATTATCCTCCACTTAGAGACAAACAGCCTACTCTCTAATAAACAATTTGGTTTCAGAAAAAAACTATCCTGTAATCTGCAACTCTTACACTGCAAAAATATATGGACTACACAACTCGATCAGGGCAAAGCAATAGACGCAATTTACATAGACTTCAGTAAAGCCTTTGATTCAGTGGTACACGATAAACTACTCCTAAAACTAAAAATCTTATGGTATCTCTGGACACTTGCATAACTGGATAGAAGCATTGCTGTCAAACAGACAACAAATGGTCAAAATTGGGAGTGTCCTATCAAATCCTGTACCTGTCAACAGTGGTGTCCCCCAAGGCAGTGTTCTAGGACCAACTCTCTTCATACTGTACATAAATGACCTGTATGATCATATTAAGAGAAACTGCGTTCTCTTCGCTGATGATGTAAAACTATTCAAGCACCACTTGCTACCCTTCAAAAAGACCCCGACTATGTATCAGAATGGTCAAACAAATGGCAACTTCAAATCTGAACTAATAAATGCTCTGTTTTACATATTGGCAAAAAAAATCAGAAAATAAAATACAGGCTGAATAGTCAAGACCTTGTTGATGATCCAAACTCTGTCAAGGACCTTGGAGTACTCATCTCTAATGATCTAAGTGCTAGAGCCCACTGTAACTACATAGCCAAAAAGGCATTAAGAGTTGTTAACCTAATCCTGCGTAGCTTTTTCTCTGGTAATATCACACTACTAACTAGAGCATACAAAACATTTGCTAGACCAATACTTGAATACAGCTCATCAGTCTGGAACCCACATTATGTATCTGATATTAACACAGTTGAGAAAGTCCAGAAATATTTCACAAGAAGAGTTCTCCACTCCTCTATTCGTTGCAGAATATCTTATGCCACAGACTTGAAATTCTAGATCTAGAAAATCTAGAACTATGCCACCTTCAGTCCGATCTAAGTATAGTACATAAAATTATATATTGCTATGTCCTACCTGTGAATACTTCAGCTTCAACCATAACAATACAAGAGCACATAATAGATACAAACTCAAGGTAAACTGCACCAAACTTGATTGCAGGAAATATGACTTTAGCAACAGAGTGGTCAATGTCTGGAATACTCTACCTGACTCTGTGGTTTCTTCCCCAAACCCCAAAAACTTTAACCTTAGACTATCTACTATTGACCTCACCCCTTTCCTAAGAGGTCTGTAGGGGGCGTGCATAAGCACACCAATGTGCCTACTGTCCCTGTCCTATTGTTTCTTTTTATTTTTCTTATATGTATCCATTTCATGTATTCATAACTATGTTTATACTTATACAGTTATCTTATAACCTCTTGACTGACAGATAAATAAATAAATATTTTTCTGTTGTTCCATCAGTTTATTGTAACTAACATTTTAGTCTACTTTATCATCTTTCTTTCACTTGTTCTTCTTTTGTGTCAAATTTCAATTAGTTTATACATTTTAGCAATTACATCTTTTGTACACAATTCTATTTCAAACTCAGAACCACAAAATTTTTTGTCTACTTTAAATATTTTTCTAGTAATTATCCATTAGTGAACCATTGGCAATCATACCTGTCTGCTACCAGTTCTTCTCTTGATTTTATTTTACATTTTTATTGACAAAATTCTAGTATCTTGTGATATATTAGCCATTTGTGTTTGCCTATGATTTCTCATCTATAAAACGCTTATTTTATAAATTGTAGTCTTTCTAGAATAGCACAATAGCACAATAGACACCCTGGCCAAAGGATAATAGAAGCCTACTAAACTGGAATCCTTATTCTCTAATTCAGGTAAAGATGATATAGTTAAACATGAAATAATTGTACTTTATTCTGAATTGGTCATAACTCATCTTGATTATCATGTCCATAGCAGAGCATCATAGTTTAAGAATGATCCCAACTTTAAGAGATTCAAAGAAAGGGAATGAGGATGATCTGGGAATAGACATTGTTGAAGAGAAACTTATGGAACTGGGAATATTTGACCTTGAAAAGAGAAGTTTGAAGAGGGAGGATATGCAATAGTAGCTCTTTTTTCAAGTACCTGAAAGGACATCACACAGAAGGCAGCCAAGACGTGGGCAATGAGGACAAATTTTAGCAGAGTGTTAGGACAAATCTTCTAATATGAAGAACATTTGGATAAAAGAACCAGTCTTTTATTGGGTGGATTCAACTAGAAGCTGACAATGATTCCTGACCAGAGAGAGACTGGATATGTGAGTAACAATCCTATATTAATGTACAAATCTGAATCCAACAGTCTTGAGACAATCATTGATTTTGCATTCAGAAAATCCTGATTCAATCTATGACATTTCCAGAGACACTTGCTGACCTGGGTCAGTAACACCTTTGAAATAAGACCATCCCAAATACTTCTGGGCAAATGGGTTTTGATTTAAAAGGTACTTGGGTATTTACTAATACTAGAAGACTTACTACAGCTGCCTATAAAACATGAGGACGCATATGGATAGGTAACTCTGAAATTACATAATTTAGGCAATGGAAATGCAAACTCTATGGACTAAGGAGCATTTATTTTTGAGTAAAATAAAATGCTAGGTTTATGCCATGAATGAACTATGGGTACCAACAACATAGATTTATGAGTGGAGGATCCACAAAATCTGCCTGCATGACTCTTGCATTAGAACTTAAAGCCTATTTATCTTTAGCCAAATCTATTAGAAAGATCAATCACTTGAATAATTGCTGGTGAAAAGGTTAAAATAGTATAATTTTTTACTAATTTTTTTGTCTTGTAGCAAATTGCTTGAAAATACTTACTGTTGAAATATTTGTTAAATTCGGTGACCTCTAACGTGTATTTCAAACTGATTTATAGTCCAAAACTATCAAAAAAAGTATGAAAAGGCAGCAAGCCTTTAAAAGTGGAAACATTAATGTATAAGATTCAACTGATGGCTTGATTCCAGTATTGCGGATTGCTGTGTATATTTACCATGGGATATGTATGTTGTGAAACCACATGCAGGAGACACAAAAATTAGTGTATGGATTAAAACCAGGAGTTTCTGTACTGCCGACATGGAGAAAATATTTACAGTAATCATACTAATTGAAAGTGGACAGAAAGATAATTTTGGATAACATAATGCAGCATAGCCCTCTGAGGATAGAAGGGAAGCATAGAATCTTTCATTTTAGTTGAAATCGTATACGGGTGATCATGAGCAAAATCTAAGCACATATTCTGCCTTATATTTGATCAAAATGGAAATGTAAAATACTGAAATTATGAAAGGAAAATAGGTAAATGTTGTTTGTCTTACTTAAAATTCAAATGACAATAAACACACATATGCATGCTGAAATGGACACCAAGTTATTTGGGAATAATTCAGTGACACTTATTTCTGAAAATGCATATGGAATTGCTCTGTTAAATATTTTGATATGGAATTAAAAGCTATCAAAATGTATGATACTCTTTTTTTCCTTTGAAACCGCGAAGTATTATATATTTTAGTACCTGTAATATTTAAAGGATATTCTTAATGTTTTACTTAATGCCTTAAAGTAGCTAAATACAACAGTATTATGCCTTGTGAGGTTCATTCATTAATTAGATGTCATTAATCTGTTAGGACAGGCATGTAAATGTTATTTTTCACCTAACACTAACAAATCACCAGTTTTACAGCTTTTGAATAATATTTATATCTTGATTAATGGAAAGCAATTGCTCTTGTAGATCGTGGTGGAATTTGAAGAATCTTAAGGATAAGCATTCCAGTAGTTAGAATTAAATGAGGTGCATGCCTGAATCTAATGTTTCCTTAAATCAAAGCATCGGTTTGTGAAAACTAAAAATGAAACAAAGAAACAAACTACTTAAAGGCTAACCGCAGCATCCTCTTATGTAAAATGCCTACAACTTTTAAAAAGTATTATCAAGAGTTTTCTTTGTCTAACATATTTCTTTTAAGTAAAGATGTTCATCAATTTCTTCATCTGATTTAATAATGATTGCTATGTGTGCAGATTTCATCACACAGACACACAAATCCAATTATTTTCAATTTAGTCATTACAGATTTGGAAAAGCAACAAGCAGAAAATCCTAGTTTCATTATGTTTCAAGAGAAAGACAGAATTTGCTGTCTCTTTTATAAGCTAAAGACTGTTGTCTTCTTCCTTGTCAAACATAGAATATCTCTTGCTGCATTTTGGCCCTCTGTAACTTTCCATTATAGAGGCAAAGCCGAACAAGCTTTTTTCAGTATCAATCACATACTCAATATAACTTAAGTGGATTTTGAAAATAAAACAACACCCCACAATTTCTTAGCATTGCTTTTTGCAGAAAAAAGACATTCTTAAAACTTTTCCATAGACAATAAACTTTTGAGACTGCTAAAAAAAAAATTGAGCTTAAGAATGATTGTCACTTTTTCTCATATCCCAAAACAATACACATACACAAAAAAAAAACCCATGGTAAATAAGTTTTACCTTTCAACTTCAAAGTTAGTTTGTATATCTGATGCACGTCCTCATTAATAGCAGACCAGCACACTGTGTCCCGGAGTCTACAGTCAACGACAAAATAACATTCATGACATATATAGATATATAGACACCCACTCCTATGCCTACAGACACACAAGTGATTATCAAGAGTTTTATTTGAGCTCAGTTTACCAAGGCTGATCCTTGAAAGTGATCCTTTAAGCAAGCACTAAGTAGAAAGAAACTAAAATACATTTAGATGGCAAAAAAAAACTCCCCCACAAAAAACAAAAACCTTATTTATGACATAAAGGATGAAAATACCCACATACCATTTATTCTGTTAACCATGTAATATACATTGTCATTTTGACATTCAGACCATTTCTCTCTTTCCATCACCTCCTTGTCAGTCCAATTCACTCATTCTGACCAGCGATGAAACTGGGCAAGGGAGCTGAGGATGGGAAAGGAAACATGGAAAGATTGTTTTCCTAGATGATGTATTGGCAGGACATTTTTAAACTCATCAGATTAAGTATTGGAAAGATGGTGGCCTTGATAAAGGAAGCCCTGCTGATTTTCTGTCTCCTTGAGACAACAAGACCATATAGCTGTGTCTGCGTCTTTCTGTTTGGGATTGTTCTGCTTTAACACATCAGAAACTGAAGTTCAGTTACTATTCTTAATTAACTTAAGTTAAACTAATGAGGGTAGGTTGACCGGGAAGAAGAGGGATGGAAAATTGGGGATGAGGGGAGATGATTTTTAAAAAGCAACTGAGCTTCTGTTTAATGAAAGAATTTGTTACAATGCATTTTTGCTATAGAAAAACAACGCTGGTCTGTGAATAATAATAAATATTATTATTATTGTTGTTATTATTATTGTTATTATTAGTCACAAAAATGACTAATATACAGCAAAAGAGATAACCATGCTGGGTTTTGTATCACAAATCACTAGTCGAATACTTCCCAAGTGTTTAGGACTGCGTAATGTATCGGTGGATTATGCAAGCAGATTCCAGTAAGGTGGCCTTCTGCAGCTGACCAATGGTGATTTTGTCAGCGCCAATTGTTTTTAAGTGCTTGCCTAGGTCTTTAGGCACAGCACCCAATATGCCGATTACCACTGGAACCACCTGCACTGGTTTATGCCAGAGTCTCTGCAGTTTGATTCTCAAGTCCTGATATCTGGTGACTTTTTCAAGTTGTTTCTCATTAATTCTGCTGTCATCAGGTAGGGCAATGTTGATGATCCACACTTTTTTCTTCTCCACAATCGTGCTATCCGGGGTATTGTGTTTCAAAACTTTGTCAGTCTGTATTCGGAAGACCCACAGTAGTTTTGCATGCTCATTTTCGACCACTTTTTCAGGCTTATGATCCCACCAGTCCTTTGCTACATGCAGATGGTAGTTGTGACACAAGTTCCAGTGGACCATCTGAGTGACTGTGTTGTGATATTGTTTGTAGTCAGTCTGAGCAATTGACAGCCAAACATCAAATGAAATTAGTCCCCAGTTACCTCCCACTTGTTTCATGGATCACAGATATCCAGCACTCTGCACTCTGTTGTTTCTCCCCCTCCCCCTTGACATAAATGGTGAAACAGGCCATCACAGAAAGACAGTGAGAGGCTGTGTGCGCGCGCACAGTGATAAAATTGTGGATTCTGTTTTCTTCATTTGTTTATTTACTAAATTTTTATGCCACTCATCTCTCCTACAAGGTAACTCTGGGTGGCTTAAAACAAGTTAAAAAAATTTAAAATATTAAAACATTACACATTACACAGAGTAAAATATTTATTAAAAACTGTACTAAAACCTAATAAAACAAGAGAATTAAGAGATGGATGGGGTGGGAAATGAGTCAGCCATCTCCAATGGTGAGGGATCCTTTCAGGCCCCAGGCCAGTTGGCAAAGCCAGATTTAATATCCTTCCAGAAGGTCTAAAGGTCTCACCTCTGGTGGTAGAATGTTTCAGGAGAATGGGGCCACAGAGGGAAAAGCTCTTTTCCTGATCTCTTGTTCAATTCCTTAGCAGGCCTCTTCCACTGACGTGAGTGGAGCACGTTTGTCCCATTGGGTAGAGATGGCTCCTTAGCAGGGGTGGACTGCTGGGAGTTCGCAGGGGTTCTGGAGATCCTCTGGCTAAGATTCTGCACAGTTTGGAAAACCCCCAAATCCCATTCCTGACTGACCCCCCCTCCCCTCCCCTCCCAGAAGTCTCCACGCGGCCCATTTTGGATGCAGGTAAGTTCAGGGTGTGCGCTGAGGCTCGGGGAAGGTGAAAAATGGGCCTCCTGGAAGTTTGGAAAGGCCAGAAGTGGGTCCATTGCCAGGTTTCCAGAGAGCCTCCAGAGCCCAGGGAGGCAAGAACACCCTGCCCCGCCATGGTGCAGGAGGCTGACTAGGTCACACCGACTAGGTCACGTCTACCCTGCAACGGGGCAGAGAACCCATTGCTAAAATTTTTGAAGTCCCCCCTGGCCCAGTGGTATTAAACCATGCAAGGAATGTGGTTTTTCATAAATTCTGTATTTTCTGCTTCTTTCTTTCTATACACAGATAGACACATGTATCAGAGGTGGTATTCAGCAGGTTCTGACTAGTTCTGGAGAACCGGTAGCGGAAATTTTCAGTAGCTCAGAGAACTGGGAAATCCCACCTCTGACTGGAGATTTTACAGGGTCCTTCCCCTGCCACGCCCACCAAACCACGCCCACAGAACTGGTAGTAAAACAATTTGAATCCCACCACTGACATGAACACACAATTACACTGTAATATAACACTGTAATGTTACACTATAATTACAGTGTAATGGACCTGAGGTAGATGATATAGGAATTATTGTAGAAATTCTGAGTATTATAGTAAAGAAGTTGTCAGAATGTCAGCATTTTAGGATGGCGGGAAAAGGAAGTATTTGCTGATTCCATTACAAAACAGAAGTGCCATGTTTGGTAAAGACTTTAAGAGTTTAAGAGAATGCCCTCTACTGCTTTCCAAAACTTAAAAGGGAAAGAATAGGCAACACGGTTCATTGTCATTATTTATGCCTAACAAGGCCATCCAGTCAGCAACCTCTTTGAAGTTGAAATGAAGTGATGGGTTAGACAAAAGGAGGCACTGTGTCCTGACAGGCTGAGGTGTGACCTGATGTATCCTAACCACTTCAGACAATATCAGAAGACCAAGCAAAAGGAAGGTAGAAAAGATCAGAAATGAGATACCAGGAGAAGGAGATTGAGAGAAGAAAGAATGAGATTAGAAAGTAGCCTTTCATATCTGGCCTCACACTCTTGAGATACATTCCATCATCCTCAGCCAGAGTAGCTAAAGATGGGCATTGGTGTGAATTGTAGTTCAATGTTAATAAAGGGCACAAGCCTTGGGAAAGACACTCATGTAGTGTATATCCTACAAACACTGAATAGGCGTTGGAAAGGAACCGATGAAACAAGATTAGGTAACTTTAATTGTTATTTATTATGTGTGGGTAATCTACAGTTAGATTTCCAGACTAAGACTGGTGGAAATTTAATAATTCAAGACCTTAACAAGGAGCTAAGAATTATTAAGATAGCATCTAAGAATATAGGCAGTTCCAAGCTGGCTGCTTTTTTGTAAAATTAGGGTGTTCAAGTCTAATAAATTCAATATTTCAAGATATTGAAGAAACCCTTTAGGTATTGCTGCAAGACTCAAATCACAATTAGTATAAAATAGATTTTTTTTTCCCGTAAGCGTTCAACTTTGAATTGCATATTTTATTTCCAATTGTTTTTCAGAAACGATAAAAGAAAAACTATTTTTCAGAAACAAACTATCTCCAGATGTATTCCATCATTCTCAGCCAGGGTAGCTTATAGTATAATGGGAACTGATGTAAATTGTAGTCCAATGCTAATGAAGGGTACCAGCCTGGAGAAAAAGGCTCATATAGATCTTTCAGAGATTGAGCAGGAAGTTGGAAAAAAATAATTGTAACAAGATTAGGTAAACCTTTTCTTACCTTGTAGACAACAAACTAACCAATACATTCGTATAACCCAAATTAGCCCTAATTATCCAGAGGTAATTGCTATTAGATAAAATTCATATTTAAATAAATAGCGAACCTATAGACAGCCTTCAAAAATAATCTGGCTAACTTTATCCTAGATAAGTAAGTTGAAGATTCTATTTTTAGAAATTTAAGGACTTAAATTATCCTTGGGATATAAGAATCCTGAGATCTCAGGAAAGATGCAATTCCATTGTGTCTTTATTTAATTGCGTATATAATGTAGGACAATATATTCACATTATTCACTTCATTTATTCACTTTGTTTTATTTAGTACTTCCCTTTCCCCCACATAGGACCTTAAGATGGTTTAAGTGAGGATCTCAATTTTATTCCTACTAACCAACTCAATGAAGTAGATTAAGCCTAAAAGTCATCCAATGCATTGCTGTGCCTGAGAGTTCAGAAATTGCTGTTTACGAGCAGGTAACGTAAGGAACATTTTGCCCCTTTATAGTTCAATCGGCCATTTGTTTGCCTGGATTGTCTTCTACAATCATTGCAACTCTGTCCCTTTTTAAAAAGAAAATATTGCTCTGATTTCAATAACATAGATGATATAATAAGAGGCATTTCTGGAAACATGTTCATGTGGTGTGGCAAAGAGAGAGGGGTAGGAAGGCGAAGAAGGAGAGAGACAGAGAATTTTTTTTACAAACTGTGCTCATTCCAAGCACATGCAATTCTAGAAAACTATCAAATACCCCCAGATTAGATCCTTGTGTACTGTGAGAGAAAACAACAAGTTTTGGAAATTCTTTGGCAATTCTTTCTTCTCTCTAAAATAGAGCTTTGCACATTCTTGATATAAATAAATATGTGTCTGAGTACATTTTCATGCATTGCCAAGCTTCTCTTAATTTTATTAGGGAAAAAGAAATGAAATAGATAATTCAAATGCTTGTGACTAATTTGTTATTAAATGGTTGGATACACCATTAGGAAATGAAATGAGTCGATCCCGTTCAAAGGGAAAAAAACAGATAAGAGAAATGTACATCGAAGGCATCTCAGTCATGATATTAAGGGAACAAAGAGTTTCATTTCCTTAAATAGGCACAGAATTGTTAATCCAAAATACAAAGGGGCAAAGTTCTTTTGGGAACTTTTTCTGAGTCAAAGGAAGCCAAAATAGATTTCCAGTCTTAAAGGATACATTACTGATTAGAAGGGAAATTCTGTAAAAGCTTTTTTTGCCTTTGAAGAACATGTTTGCAGTTGAAGGCTGAGAAAGCTAAAATTTCCAAAATACATGATCTTGGGAAACACTTGCTGTTTAAAGAATGCATGTATTCCAACTCTGTACTGCAAAACATAATTAATGAAGCATTTTGCTTCTAAAATATCTAAAGATACAAAGACACCCTGCTA
This sequence comes from Bungarus multicinctus, assembly GCA_023653725.1. Taxonomy (NCBI): domain Eukaryota; kingdom Metazoa; phylum Chordata; class Lepidosauria; order Squamata; family Elapidae; genus Bungarus; species Bungarus multicinctus. The sequence goes on from CM042834.1 coordinate 207,381,845, forward strand.
AGTCTACCAAATAACCGTGATACATATTTTTCCCTAATGTTCAATCATGTCTGATTCTTAGAGACCCCCTGAACGAAGTCCCTGTAGTTTTCTTGGCAAGGTTTTTCAGAGATGGCTTGCCATTGCCTCTTTCCTAAGGTTGAGAAAATGTGACTGGCAATGAAGTCACCCAGCTGGCTTTGTGCCCAAGACAGGCTAGAAGCCATGATCTCCCAGTTTCTTAAGCAGTATACCAAACTGGCTTTCAATGACCTGAATATGGGTTATGAAAACAGCTTTGAATAATGTTTGTGGAGATTCTCAGTCATCCAGGTCATGGTTATCCCAAAGGTGCTTTTTCAAGAGGCAAAAGTCAGAACTGAAGAAGCTTCTTGGATAAGAAATGGAACGTCTTCAAAGAAAAACAAGAAAGTCCAGTTGCTTCTTGAAAAAAAGCACTTTGGGGACAGCTTTGAACAATAGTTGTGAATTCTACATTAGCAAAATTTGTTCATTCTCCTCATTCCTTGAAGTTCTCTCAGGCATTTAAGAAATGTTCAGATCATCAAGAAAAACAGCATTTTGTAGTAGAATTCCTCATTTGATAATATTGAGGAACTTTGTTTCATTATGTTTCGCCAAACTGGAATCTTTCTATTCTGGAAAATGTTTTTCAGAATTAAGCCTCACTGTTACATGCTGTAATTTTTAAATAACAGGAAGAAGCACATCTATTTCTATATATCAAATAGAATTAGAACCCATAAGTAATGTTTAATCTACTTTAACTGCAATATGTCTAGATATACCTAAATACAACAACCTCCAGGTTTCATTTTATTATGAATACATCATGTCTCCACATTGACCAAATGCCTTTAAAGAAGGACATAGACTGGTGATCTTTAGGCCCTTACTCTCTGCTCAGTTGTTGCCTTTGGGATGGCTTGGTTCAACTTGAGTATTCAGAATTTTATAATAAACCAGGTTTTTGCTGGTCCAGCAATTTCAGCATTGCTGAGTTGATTCAATACACTGTGAAAATGCCACATTTTGACATTCCCTCCTTTCTTCTATACCATGGTTCACTTCATTCATTTCAATAAAACTTACCTTTCAAGTTCTATATTTATGATGGCTTCTTGGGTTTTCAGGCAAGTCAGACTCTAAGGAAAACATTACTAATATATTAATACCAGGAGCTTGTTTGTTATTGGGAATGTGGTAGGAGAAAACTTCTGAGACAAATCCTTTGATCAGCATTCCAGTCTAGAGGTTCACATGACAGGGGAAGGGAAAGTGTAATAAATAGAAAGGAAGGTAGGTAAGACTGAAGCTTAGAACAAGGATTAGCAACCATTCTGTTCATTTTTTAATTTTTAAGGTATTGCCTGCTCCCAATGTGTTTGATGGGTACGTACATAGCTAGATATTTCAAGGGAAAACCATTCTTCCAACAAGTTTCCTCAGAAAGGCACCTAGAGAGGAACATAGACAAGATGTTGTTTGATGAGCTCCAAAAGTCCAACCTTGAACTTCTCTTTGAAGAAGGTGCCCAGGATAGTGTCCATTAATCAGGTTAGCAGTAGAACTGAAATGAAATCAGCATCATCATCAGTTCAGCACACAACAAAACAACCTGAAGCAGGATGTAGATGTTATCCCACAAGTATTGTCCAGGAATACTTTGAGGCTGATTTATCTCTCCTGTGCTTAGGAGAAAGGCACAATGTGCTGAATTTAAGAATTCAGGAGAACTGGGGGAATTCCTGGATGTGGTCCTCTTCTGTGTCCCAAATATTTCATTACAATTAATTTTTTAAAAAAAACTACTGAAGTCAGCTATGAGCAGGTCTTGCCAACATTTATAAAGACTGAAAGGAAGATTGAAATAAAATAAGGAAGGAGGTAAAGAAGTTTTTTTTAAAAAAAAAAAAACTCAACTCTACAAGCAACTGAAAGTATCCCAAAAACTATCTTGGTAAGATGCCAGGTATCGGTTTGAGAAATAGATGAAATAAAGACTGGAACTCCATCACTGGCTTAAAAAACAAGAACAAATTAATCTGATGCTCTCTAGGAGAGACTTGGTTAGAAAACTACTAAATATGTTGCCAAGCAACCTTCTGTATTTCTAAAGCCTGTAATAATTAGAGATGAAAAAACTTTAAATGTTTTTTTTTCTTTAACAAAAGAGAACTAGTGAGTCATTTTCAGATATCGGAAAATGAAACTCTAGCAGAGAGATGTCTGTATTTCTGAAATTCTATTTAGGGAAATTTGGCACAAGTAAGTGATTTCAAATATCAGAGTAAATAAAAAGCAAAAAAAAGTTATAAATTTGGTTGTGCTAAAAGTATCCAATGTAAAACTGTGAGAAAGCATCTTATCTCAAATAATCAGGATGAATGGAGTAAAGCTGTTGCCTTTTTAAGGCTCCCCACCACCACCAGACAAACTAGAAAGAGATGGTGAAGTCAAAATTCTGGGGTGCTGAGGCCAGGAGATATTCTATTTAAATACTGAATAGTATTTATTCAGCAGGTTAAAGTATAGAATATAAAATAGGAAACATCAAATAAGTTTGATAAAGTATTTGTGAAGAAAGTAGGTAGCTTTAAATATTAATGTTAAAACAATCTCTAATTCTTTATTCCATTCAACCATTACAACTTGTACCTCAAATTAATGGATTCATTATCATTCCTTTAGGAAGATTAATTATAAGATTGTATGTATGATAGGGCTGTGCTCATCATTTCTCATGACTTTGTGACCTCCTGTCTGGATTATTGCAATGGGTTTACATGGGGCTGCTCTTGAAGAGTATTTGGAAGTTTCATCTGATGCAGAATGCTACAGCGTGGGAAGTTACTGGTACTGGTTAATCGATGTATGGGGCACCACTGTTCCTTGAGCTTCATTGGTTTCCACTGTGCTTCAAGACACAATTCAAGATGCTAGTTGTCATCTTTAAAGCCCTTTGGGAGTAGGCTACTTATAGGACCATCTCTTCTAATTGTTTGTACCTGTCCTACTTGATCAGTAAGGAGGACTATGCTCCAAGCATCGTCATCAGAGGAGTCTTGATGATGAGACCTAGGAAACCCTTTTCTGCCATGGCCTCAGCCCCTTGGTACATAGTCCTCTCAAAATTAGATTGGCACTGTGCCTGTTGACCACATATAAGGCCTTGAAAATTTGGTTTTGTGCCAAGCCTGGGGCCCAAAGTATGGAATAGAGCCCATCTCCTGGTTGTACTTTATTTAAACCACCTATAGCAGGGGTGTCAAACTTACAGCCTGCGGGCCGGATGCTGGCCCTGCCCACGCCTGGTTTAGTGAAGGGGAAAAAAGTCCCGATATGCCATGTGATGCTTCCTTGACGCCATGAGTTTGACACCCCTGACCTAGAGTAATGTAAAAAGTAAGATGAAAGGCTATATAAATAGATTTTAATAAACATTTGAGGCAGATTAGATATTTTGAAGTTGAACATTCAAGTCCGAAATTGGGAAATCAATAGTAGAATGATAAATATGGCCAATGAGACTCCTTGGCCATTACTTAAAGCAAATAATAATAATTCCATTTTTTTCATCTATTGATTGATATAAAGAATAAATCCTGGTTTCCATCCACATTTTCCATAAAATAATTCTGATGTCTGGATCACTGGATAAACCAACAACTTAGCATTAGATAAAGTATCAAAACGTCATTTCTAGAAAAAAATGTAATACAATTTTCAAATTGATATAATAGTAACAGGAACTGTATGAAAAAATATATTGATTTAAACAGTGACTAACTAAAGGTGTCATATATGAATAGAGGACTTTAATCCAACTAACTAATAATATCCTATATTAATGCACACAGTGGAGACAAGAAGAATATCTACTAAGGAGATTTACCTAAAATTTGACACTAGTCAATGGATACAATTTGAAAAACAAATAATTCTCTTTAATAGACATATGAACTTTTCAAAAGATATCTTACAACAATAACCTCTATCTTTTCATGAAAATATTTTTCAGATTGACTGTACAGATATTAGTAGAATTTTAAAACTGAAAATTTCCAGTTTAGAGGAATTACATAATTTATCTTCTTCACCTTTAACCATTACAACAATTATCATCTTTTTTTCTTCTTTAAATTGTTTGCTAAGATTTGACTGGATCTTCCATTTTTCCAATACATTTGATACAAACATATTAATGGCAATTAATTTGCTTATATTTAATTTTATAAACTCTTTATATAAACTACTGATGGGAGCCAGCTATGTCCAAAACCAAAAACTTTTAAGTTTATTTTTCAATTAATTCTCATGATTTTTTGTAATTATTTGGTGCACGTAAGAGCAGTATGATCACGAATGTAAGCATTTTATGCTTTCCAATTAAAAGTCAAAGAACTAGCCATAATAATTCAAAATATTGTGATATCTCAAAATTAATCTTTTTGATAAAGCTAACATTGATAAAGAAGAATGGAAGTAACCAAGATTCAGATGGTACACTATTGTATTAGAATTATATTTATAAATTAACTGGACTATAATCTTATGTATCTTATGAGTTTGAATATACTGAAATAGAGTTGAAGACACATAAATTAAAAATAATAATCCGATCTAAAAAGTTTTGATTCAGTAGAATCAAATTGACTAGAAAATGTATCCACATTTGAGGTGAAAGTAAAAGGAAGTAGTCTCCTCCAGTCATTATCATTAAAAAAATGCTAAATATAAAATCTATGTATGAACTATGTATTTGCTGGATGAACAGATAACACTGATTCATGTTATTCATAATAACGTTGACAGTACATCATCATAAGATATCTTTACTAAAGAAGAGAGCAGTGAAATATGATTTTTAGCATAAATCTGTGATCCATTCTGCATTAAGATTTATTTTCCCTATGTAAACAATGGTGCTATTTATACAGAATTGCTTAACTATTAATTAAGCCATGCATTTCTTTCAAACTCAATGAATATCCTACCAAATAGAGACTGAGGTCTTATCTAGGAAAGCTTTTTCAAAATGATTCATTAATATTAATCAGTGTTAATATTGCTGTCTCTAGTTGATTTAACTATTTGGCAAAGTCTGCTGAACTATGACATATCAACAACTTCAACTATTATTTTGTTTTTCCTTCTATATCTCAAACATTCTTAAATTTAAATTGTATTCTTTCTTGGTAAACAGTTGCTTAAAGATTATAGTGAATTGTGTGTTAGTAGGTTTGATTCCTCACATATATATCTATAATTTGATTGTCTCCAGCGTTTCATTATTTAATGCATTATCTAAACATGCTGGGTAAATGTTGATCAAATGTTTAATTTGTCCCTAAACTAACAACTCTTTATCATTGTAATGCCCAGAACAGATATGAAAGGCCTGTAGAGTATATATTTTATGGCATTCCCAATGGAATTATGCCACTGAATGGTTTTATGATTTCTAGGCACAATCTATAGGTTAGTTTGGAGACTAAACTTAAATAAATCAAACTTCTATTTTGTCTTTTGTCCATTGAAATCAGGATATCTTCTTTCTCTCTGAGCCAAAATTCTATATTGCATCTACTATTTATTAAATGCAGAGGGACTTACTTTAGATAGTTGTACCATTAAATGTAATGCTGAAATCATCAACCCCTTTAAAATTGGTAGCTTATTATTATTATTTCAAAGAAATCAATCAAGGTAATGTACATTTTTTGTGCCATCCCTTCTGACCTTATCTGCAGAAATCTTGGCTTTATCCATGGTTTCTTCCAAACACTCAGTCTTTATAATCCATACTGTGGCAGAGAACAAGGTATCTCTAATTTGGTTCCTAGCGAAGAAAGAGCTTATAAAGAGCTTATAGAAGATAGAAAGAAATTATAGAAATGCATCTAACATTACAGAAAATCTATTCCCCCAGTTCTCTAGTTTTGGTGAGAATCAGGGTGTTGGTTGGCCAGAAACATGTTATATATTTGTATGTATGTATGTATATATTTTTGATTCATCTTTGCCTTTTTATTAGTTTATAATATACAATACAAAAATATAAAAGCAAAACTAATAGGAAACATAGGGAGGAAAAAGAGAAGAGAAAAGTGTAGAGAAGAAGGAAAAAAGAAAAAAAGGCATTTATGTGTGACTTCCTTTGGTGCAGTAGAATAAAATGTAACATCGAACTTCAACTTTTTACTTTTACAAAATAGTATAAACTAGCCATTTCTATAACAACAGGCCTATCTAATCAGTAAAACCTAAAATCAAAGTTTCATTTTTTTCCACCTCAAGCACAAAGTCTACAAGCTGTTTCCAAGTAGAAACAAAAGCACTAGTGATTTATCAAAGCAGTCAGTTTAGCCATCTCTTCTAACTCCATCAGCTTTTGCAACCATTTATCCATTGTGGGGATTAAAGTGTCCATCCATTTTTTATGCATAAACCATCAACATATATAACATCAAAGTTCCCCCCAAAAAATTCCAAGTCTTTTTTCATTAAACCCAAGAGAAAACATTCTGGTTATATCTCTATATTCACTGGACAATCTTCTGAATAGTTAAAAGTGTTCTGAAACATGTTATATATTTGTGATTGGATCTCACGAATTATTGATTCTCTCTTTCTCTCGTACACAGACACATACACACCCCTTTTTATATATTTTTATTTTCTAATTATTTTTCCTTGTTTTCTTTTATATAAATAACAATAACAGAAGGGCACCTTCAAACCCAAGCTTTCTTTGTTTTTTTTTAAATTTACTTTTAGATAAGGCAGCATGCTCTGTATTGTGACACATTATTTCCCTGGTATGTTTTTAAAAATATGACGGCCAGAGGTGGAGAATGTCTGTGTGCTTCCAGATGTTAATGAAATAGAGCTGGAAGTACATTGACAGTACTGGCTGGGGCTGTATTCATCAGATATTGAGAGCTCCATCAATATCATTAGTAAAATTTCTACTGAACCCCAAGAAGAGCAGATTGAAAGGGATATTAACATGACAGTTAAAAATATAAAATATTTCTTGCGGTATCTTTTTGTTTTCCCTCATTTGATGTGTGATAAGGATGTTGGTATTGCTTCCACTTTTTATGGTGAGTTTCTTGTGTGTATCTTTATTTTCTTGTTACACTTTCTCATCTGTTTTCAAAGAGTCCTGAGTCCTAAACATAGGGCTTGCTAATGGTGAGTATGAGCAGAGATACTTCCCTCGGTGCTAACCAGACTCAATATTTACTTTATTTCTTTTACATTTTCTTAAAATTTAGGAATAGGAATTAAACATGACATTGATGTGCTTTAAAGCACTATTTATAGTTCTGTCATCTTATAAAACAAAAACAAGGAACTTTTTGACTTGGCAAATGACACTTTGGATCCACTGCATTCAGAATTCCTGATTCCTCTAATAGCCAGAAAACTCTAAAAGGCATACTGTCTTTAGAACTGGCATATTTTCTCTTAAAATAAGATTTTTATTTTTTTTTTAAAAAAGGCTGAATTGGAGCCAGAAAAAAAACCCCCACCCATTTTCTAGCAGGGCTAAATAACTCCATGCTTGGGCTTTCTCCATGTGGAATTGGTCACGAATACATTGCTATTGATAAATGAACAAACTAACATTGGTAAATTAAACAAATGATTAAGCAGTAAAAAGTGTTCAATTCATTTGGCACCTCAGCTATTGCCTCACAGAAAGTGAGTACCAGTTTTCTAGACAGATGGATAAGCATTCAAAATCTCGAATATGGCACAATCAGGCATTGTTCTAAGCAGATTTCCCTAAGTATATATTTGCATTCGATCTAGTATTCATGACACATTCTCCTTTATTAGGCTTGCTAAAAGTTTGATTTAATCTTTCTGTATCATATTACAAAATGTTAGACAGATGACAACAGAAATTTCTATTAGCTTATTTACAATTTCACCATTATAAATGAACCTGGGAAGTCTTTAGAGAATCTTGTCTATAGCAATTTAATACCAAATATTGTAAATTTTCTATTTTACAAAAAAATAAAAATAAAAAACAACCATTAACTCAACTAACCTTTAGTTTTGAAAAAGTCCTCAAGACCTTTAGGTTTGAACAAGACAAAATAAATAAGGAACTGGAGATATCACAGCATCTGTGAATGATAACCAAAATCTCTGAAACAGACATTTTTTAAAGTAATGATTAATGCTGGTTCAAAGTAATTTATTTTTAAAGGTACCACTGGATACTAACCAGCAGTTATACAAACCCAGGTGTTATTTGTATTCCAGTACATTGATTAAGTAAGATAGTATATTGATACATGTTAATTAAATATATTAAGTAAGATACCTCATTGCAATACATTGATTAAATAAGATACATCTCATTTCAAAAGCTGCCTTATAAAAAGAGGGCAAAGGAGGACTTTTCCTCTATCAAGAGTCAAATATTTTTTACTTTCCTTGATAATCTTTAACTCAAAGATACCAAGGAACTTTGTAATGGGGAATGAGGAACCTCAGATCACAATCAGGTGAAGGTTCCCAAATCCCCAAAGACATCTGGATGATTTTTTATAAGTCCACAGTAATTCTGATAACTCCAAGGATATCAGATAGCACACTGTTGAGGTGGAATTTGCTAATCACCTGGTCAATAATTCAAGGAGGTCTTCAGCAAGCAGATCTTCATCACGTGATGTATTGGGACTTTTTCCCCCTTCACTAAACTGGGTGTGGGCATAGCGAGCCCGTGACTCATCCGGCCCATGGGCTGGCGTTTGACATTTCTGATCTACAGCAATCCATTTCTCTTTTTTTTTTGGATACATATTTTATTATTTACAACTATAAATACAAAACATAGCACAGTCGTTTTGGCATTACTTTGCTTTATATACCAAAGATGTAGTCAAACCCATTAACATTTCTATTATTGGTACAATGTTTACATTTTGCTTCCAATCTTATTAGCTGATTTTGTTCCGAGCTTCCCTTCTTTTTTGCAGCCACATATAAAATTTGTTCCAAGTTTTGTACAGCAATCCATTTCTATCAACTCATGGAAGGACACTGATGAGTAGCAGGAAATGGGTTCTTTCATTTTAACACAAGACCCAAGTATGCACTTTTTCTTGAAAAGAAAGCATATGGAATGCAACAGTAGTATCTAATAGGTCAAAAATACTTCCAGTTTTTTCTTATGCAGCAACAAAATGAGAAAGATCAGCAAAGAATTATATTACATTTTGAGCTATAGTCCTGTTAATCTTTTCACCTAAGTGTTAGATGCAATTATGAAGTTAATCTTTGATTTATTGGATTTTTATCTATTTTTGGGAGCAATTAGAAGAATGGTCCAGAAAGTACCAGCTGAAATCAATGGAATAGGACAATATATATAAAGCAGTGTTATTAAAATATCAGTGATTAGGTGTAGAGACACATTTAGTATATTTGTATTCAACTGAGAACTTGGGATAGACATGGGACTTCACTTATTTTATCTTTGCAACAACATTGTGAGGTAGATTGGATGATAGAAAATGATTAGCCTTTTGAAGCCTGTGATTGAGTAGGACTTGATCATGGCTCTCACTGCTTCAAACCCAGCATCCTAATCATTAACTATATTGCTGTAGTAGTTGGAGATAACAGATAATCTTTCATAAATGGCCAATAATCATCAAATATAATACCAGTACTAGGAGTTTTAGCATGATTTTGTTCTTTTTATTATCTAGCTAATTCTAGTTTTACTCTAATTTCAGAGTATCAGCAGTAACTTCTGCTAACACATTTTTTTATTTGCATTCACAAGAAAGATGAAGAAAACTTTCAAAAGCTCCCCATTAGAGGTATATGACTGTGTTCTAACTATTTCTTTTATTTATTAGCTACAACTATTTAAACATAACTATAGATCAAAGGAACATCAATGTCAGCAAAAACTATATAATAATTGGGAGAAAGAAAACAACAACTGCGTTTCACAGGAGATATGCATATGGGGACCAAACATCAATGAATGAGTCAATCCTAACAGAGACTAATATCATGGCTGGTAAATTTCTGAACAAATATTGATAGAAGAAACAGATAAAGCAGTTGAGGAATATAACAATAAACAGAAAAACAGAGTCCCAGATATATCTAACCTATATGGCAAATCCATCAGCTTCATTTGCAACCTTTTTATACGTTTCAGTATATTAGTCTTGCAAATAGCTGTAATATATACTGTGATCGGTAGTCACTGGCTGTGGGCAAACTTGCTAACCCATGGTTGGTTGGTTTATATTTTTATTGATATAATATCTATCTTATTGTTATGATTTTTTGATATGTACTTTACTGATACTTTATTCTATTTATGGCATTTTTGAACATTATTTGATGAACATTATTTAATCTGAACATTATTTGATGAAAAGACAGGTACATATTCAGCTAATAAGTAAACAATTTAGGAATTTATCTTAAAAGATATAGAAATTCAGAACGGAAAATTGAGCTAAGCACTAAAAATGGGCCAGATAATGGGCAAGGAGCACATTAGACATTTCCTAATTTGCAGGAGCCATGCAGGTAATCCTTGCGTAACAACTGTCCCATTTAGAGACCATTCAAAGTTACAACAGCTCTGAAAAAAAGTAACTTTAAGGTCAGTCTCAAACTTATGACCATTGCATTCCAGGGGGTAATGTGATTGAGATTCAGACCCTTTGCAACCACTAGGCATTTATGACTGTCTCACAGTCACATGATTGTCATTTGTATGTTTCATGGTTGACACCCAACAAAGTCTATGGAGAAGCCAGCAGAAAGATCATACAGCACAGTCACGTGATGTCTCACTTAACAACCATGTTGCTTAACAACTGAGTTGCCAGTCCCAATTGTGGTTGTTAAATGAGGACTATCCATACATTGTATTTCATCCTACAGGATGGTTTTTTTCTTTATTTCTTTATTAAAGACAAGTGTTGTGTGCAATATGTGAAATCCACACTCCACAGGTAATAGATATGGGCAATGAAGCTATGATGAGAATAAAAATGGACTAACAAAAGAAAAAAAAAAGAACTAAAGAGGCAGAATGGCAGGAAAAATGATTGTTCCCCAACACCCAAAATGGAATAGAGAAACTATTTCACAACTAGCTTTTTAACTGCAAAGTCAATGAAAATATAACAAAACAAACCTGATAAAACTGCTACAGTGGTACCTCTACTTATGAAAGCCTTTACGAAAGTTTCAGCTTACGAAACGCGTCTTCGAGAAAATATCGTCTCTACCTATGAATATGTTTCAAGATACGAAAGGCTTTCTTGGAAAATGGCGCGTCCGAGCTGCGCTGCCATTGGTTATCTTCCTGGCATCCCATTGGCTAGGAGGGATCTGTGCGCACGCACCGTGCCGCTTTCTCAGTCTCGCGCTAGCAATCCAGCAAAGCAGGAAGTAATAACGAAGAATTACAGTTCGGGGGCTTGGAACGGATTAGGTAAAATGTGCCTCTACTTACGAAATTTTCAGGTTATGAAATGGCTTCCAGAACAAATTAATTTCGTAAGTAGAGGTACCACTGCATTCTGAAAAAAAAAAAAGAATATTCAACACTAAAGTGCATCTCAATTGTACCTCCTGGTGGTGAAAAAGTGTTACAAATTTCAGGTTGAGAATTTTTTGTGGGCTGTAAGCAAGGAGACTTGCAGATTTCCAGTTGTTGTTCACTTCTTCCTAGCAATATCTGGGACCAACAGTGAACATGGACATACTAGAACCATATATCAGTGATTTAAAATGTAAAATTACTATAACTAGTCCCAGTCACAAAAAAAACGAAGGCAAATTTGTCAGGGGCTTCAAACTCTGTGGTCCCATAATTTCCTAAAATGAGTGCTTATCCTCTAATAATAAAACGGGCCAAAATAAAGGACTATTTTGGGATGATTTTTTGTGTAGTAAAGCAAGTTAAGAAAACACAACAGACCAAATCTGATAAAAATTGCTAGTATTCTAAATATTCTCTAGTAAAATATGTATCATTAGGATTGAATAAGAAATAGATGGTTTACTTTTGATAATTAATTGCTCATTTGTTTTATCAAGTGAAGTAATGATGCAACCTCTGTAAAATATAAAATATCACAATTTCACTGACAATAAACAATGAAATAATTAGATTTAAAATCATTTTTTTTCCCAATGGGAAGGTTATGTTTGTTTTGTGCATCATTCCTGGAATCTGATTTTTATTTTTCACACAGCCACTCATTTCTTACCTAAACTTACTTTTGAACAAGATTTGTTCTTTCTAGGCTGTATTTTAGAAAATTCTGTATTTGGGGATAGTTTGTCTGGGCAGAAAAGGAAGCAATACTGACCCTGAGTCAGCTTTGGGCTCGTAGGCCATGAGAACTCTGCATTAAATACTGGAGCCCCATTAGAACCCTTTTTGGACTTTGGTTAGACAAGACAGCTGTTGATTTATCTTTCTAGACGGAGCAGAACAAAGTAATGCCAGCTATCCATCCGTGCCTACGTAAGCCATTACACAGCCAGTTGTGTTTCGATCATAATCTCCCAAACTTTTAATTGCTTAGATAAGAACTCTGGCCCAACACCTTGATAAAGCACCAGGTTTGGAAAGGCTAAGGTAGGTCATCATATTGAAAGTGTGGTAGAATCCAGCTGCTTTGGCTCTGTCATCTAGCTGGTATTTCATTTATTTGTTCTACTTTATTTATTAATTTCTTAATTGATTCTGGGCAGTTTACAACAACATAATAAAACCACACGTCTGAATCAAAGTACAGCTTAAAACAGGATTAAACACAAGATAAAACTTACAGGTAAAAATAAATCAGGTTAAAATCCAAGGCTAGGAGGTTAACAGGGCAGTGGGAATATCCTTAGTCCAGGGGTGGGTTTCTACCGGTTCTGTCCACCTCTGCAGAACCAGTAGCTCTGAAGAGCAGCAGACATAGAACCGGTTCTATGTCTGCTAATGTTTTTGCCCACCTGGGCTCTTACCTGACCTTTATTTCCTGATTTTTTCAACTTCAGCTGCCGTGCAAAGCACAGCTGCAGTTAAAAAAGCAGGGAAAAGGGGCTTTTTCAAACGCTGCTTATCTGCACGCAGTGTGCTGATGACGATTTACAGGCGCCTGCCGGCAGCGTGCAGGAAAGCACATCATAAATCACCAAACCTCGTAAATCACCGAACCTAACCCCGTCGGATCCCACCCCTGCCTTAGGCTAACCCTAACACTAACCTTAACCAGAGGTGGTATTGAGCAAGTTCTGACCAGTTTTTGGAGAACTGGTAGAGGAAATTTTGAATAGTTTGGAGAACCAGCAAATACCACCTCTGACTGGAGATTTTACAGTATCCTTCCCCTGCCATGCCCACCAAGCCACACCCACAGAACTGGCAGTAAAAAAAAATTGAATCCCACTACCGACCCTAACCCTAACTCTAACTCTAACCCATGCTGGAAGTGCCACCAGGTATCTGGAACTATATGTGGTGGTCTTGTATAGAAGCTAAAAGATACTGGACAAAAGTACATATTTTTTCCATGGTTGGAAAAAAAAATGATAAAACGACACATAGATTTGAAATCTGAAATATTTTTATTAGGAATGGTACTTGAAGGTTATAGCAAAGAAAAAACATATTTAATTATACATGTATTAACAGCAGCCAGAATTGTATGCTGATTCTGTAAACTGCTTAGGGAAGGCTGTAAAGCAGTAGGAAGAGGTATATAAGTAAGTGCTATTGCTATTGCTATCTTGACTGTGAAAATCTTCACAAGTTCAACACTCTATTCAAAATACTTTTGGTTGTATATTTATTCATTTCATTGGCTATGTGCCATTTAGCAGTTATCAATTCTTAGCAACCAGAGATAGATGTTCTCCATGATGATGTGCCCTAATGTGGCCTATGAGGTCTTGCACTCATCACCAATGTGATTCAATCCATTTCGCTGCTAGCCATCTTCTTCTTCCTTCCATCTTTCCCAGCCTTCTCCCCAGTTAGGCCTTCCAAACATGGGTATGAAGCCTGATCATCATTATTATTATAGTCTGTTGCACAATCAGCCAGCTATTCAGACTGGATTTGGTTGTTCTTCTTTCTCCTCCTCCTCGTTATAGCATACCGTAGTTATAACCAGGCTGGTTATAACCAGCCCTGTAACATCTGTCTTACTAAATCCTCGCTACTCTGCTTCCCAGATCACAGCTGGACTAGCAAGTCTTTCAAGGGAAAATATGCTTTGATGATTTTTTTCAGTTCCTCCCGCATAAGGATTTTTTTCCCCACTTTTACGGCCAGCCCGACAAATTAATGTCGTGTGAAGTAAAAGATGTGCATATAATGTGTCTGTGCACAAGTAATTTATTTGAATTTCCTTTAATGTGAAATGAACAAAAAGGAATTTTTTTTGTTACTGCAGGGTTACAGCTAGTCAGAGGGAGACTGATATTTTTGATCCTGGTTCTCCATGGAGAAGAGCAGAAGCCTTCAAACAACATTTGAAGGATCTGGAAATTATGGGAAAGCAGAAAAACCTTTAACCTGCAAAGAATTGACAAGAGAGGGGAAGCAATTTTCTTGGAAACTAGTCTTTGCGCTTTTTTGGTCATAAAATATTCTAGAGTCAGTTTTGTATTGCCCATCTATCTATATTTGTTGCTGGGAAGGATGGGAGTTGTGATACAACACAGAGTGTTTGCACACCGTCTATAGAGATTCTCAGTCATCCAGGTCATGGTTGTCTCAAAACTGCTCTTCAAAAGGCAGCTGGACTTTCTTTGTTTTAAACTTTAAACTCTTGTGATTAATTCAAGAATTCGCTTAGTTAGGGGCACGAACTGGGCTATCATAGTTATTTTTTCTTGCAGAAGGACATCCCGGAATAGCATAATATTTTTTTATGACCATGAAACAGAAAATTGGAGGGGGGAACGACTCCGGGGCTCTCGCATTCTTTCCTCGACATCCGCACGTCATTTCAGGATGTTTCTTGGCTTACCAGACCTAACCAACACCCATAGAGAAATAAATCCCTCTTCACATGCTCATGAATACGATCGCCCACCCCGGCAACCAATTCCAGGATGGACTTTTTCAAGGCGACATTCGACGGGGCGCCGAGAGCCACGCCGGCGGGTCGTTCTGCGGCGGCGCCGGCAAAGTCTCACGCGGGAAGCGTCGCGCAAGGACGCTGAGCCTTCGCAAAAGAAGCGGGGCGGTCGCGCAACCCCGAGAGCGGCAGTATTCGCAACTGCCCCGCTGCATCTTGAGACACGTGAGTTGGGGGATGGAGTCCTCGGGCAGGGTGAGCTCGGGGCTCCTTGGTGGGCGCGTGGCGTTTTCCTGTCCGGGAGCTTCTGCTCGGTGTCCCGCCAGGCTTTTGACTCCGGGCTGAACCACCTGTCGGTAGGAAAGGGGACGGAGAAGGATTTATTTCGATAAATCCGATCAAAAGGCCTTTGGACAGTAAAAGGAGATTTCTTTCAAGCCTTCAGCTTTGCAAGTTGCCTAGATCTCCCTTTACAGGCGCGCCAATCTCCCTTCTTCCAAGCTTCAAACGTCCAGCTTTTGGCAGAAGGGAGAGTTGGGCTTCATTTGCGGGTTGATTCGTCTCTCAGATGCAGAAGGAATTTTCTTTTTATTACCTGAGAAATAGCGAGCGAGGAACCTGTGAAGGGGCAGGACAGGAGAAAGATTTCTGAATGAGGACAAGCTACACTCATTCTGGGTCCTAATACTGTTTTAATTTTAAAATCGTATTTTGGAAAATATATTGAACTTGAAGATAATTGGAAGTTGAGTCATGATAACTGGATTTCTTTTCTCTTTGGTTTAAAATCAAACTTATCCAAGTAGCTTCTTTAGTTCTTAGACATATGTTGTGCCTGCATATAAATAGTAATAAAAATAATGAAGTTTGGTTTTGCAACAATAAAAAAACTTTGGAAGGAAAGCAAAATTCATGTCCCATTCTCATGTGCAATCTCAGCCAGGCTGGCACCAGAGACGTTTGTAATGGCAATTGTCCAAGTCATGCTTAAAAATGCACCTTTTTCTCTCTTGAATTCAATCTTGCAAATGTTGGTAGCACAAAGCTAATACAAAGTCATTTGAAAATAATGCATTTGTTTCACTTTCAAACCTTCCCCCCCCCTCAAAATTTAATATAAAGACTGTTTATGAAAATGATCAACTTTATTTCCATTCTTTCATATTAGCACAACATTTAAAAGATTGTTTATGTTGTTAAGTTTTTTTTGCAAGCAGGACGTTATCCAGAATTTTTCTGCCTGAAAATCACTCCTAACCCTTCCCCAGTTTTCCAGGAAAAAAGCCAAAAATGTCTTTCAGGAATTTTGTATCAGAGGAAAGGAATGAAGCCAATAAATAGTTCTGGTTTTAGAGACACAAACATCTAAACTTTTGAAGTATGCTATTTGTGCAAGCGGTTAGTTCTTGTAATGCCTTTATATGCACATCTTCATAGTCTTCAAGACATGTTGAAAATGCAGATTAAACTGAAATCCAATTGCAAATTGTGTTTTAGTTGCAAAAAAAAACCCTTAGTGTTTTCCTCCAAATAGTTGTTGTATGTTCTGTTTCTATTTTTGGACACATTCTTAGATTAATTCTTCTTGATGTTAATGCCCTTCTACCCTGTTTGGCATTCCTAGTTGAAATTTTCTTTTGCAAGGAGTTGACCTTGCTTGCCCTCTAATGTCAAAGTTGCCACATTGGAGTTGTCACATTGGACTAAGTGTCTTTTGTTGATTTTGGATTTAATGCAAGCTATAAACCCTGTTCACTGTGGTTTTCAACATTGCTTGTGACTCAACATGATACATCAATCAAAACATCATAACTTGTGCAAAACCGTGGTAGAATTAAGCAATGGCTTATTCAATTCCCGGCATTTTCCTTTTTACAGGTTCTTTCTGAAAATGAGTTTTGCAATGGAGGAAGTTTCCTTTTCAGGGATCATCATTGCTTTATGTACTGTGGTGTCACTATTCATTTATGTACAAATGCTAACAAAGAACAAACAACCATACCCACCAGGACCTTGGTCACTTCCTGTTTTGGGGAATCTTCTCCAGCTTGGAGATCATCCTTATGTTTTCTTCGATGAGATGAGGAAGAAATATGGAGATGTGTTTCAGATACAGCTTGGAATGGTTCCTGTTGTGGTTGTTAATGGCCTGGATGCTGCCAGACACGTCCTGCTGAAGGATGGAGAAAGTTTTGCTGGCCGACCCAATATGCACACCTTTTCTTTTTTTGCCAATGGCGAGAGCTTATCATTTTCGGTGAAATTTGGAGAGAGTTGGAAACTGCAGAAAAAAGTTGCTGCCAAGGCATTGAGGTCACTGGCCAAGTCTGAAGCCAAGTCCTCCACCTGCTCTTGTCTTCTGGAAGAGCATGTTTGCGCTGAGGCATCCGAACTGGTGAAAACCTTTTTAGAACTCTCCAAGAAAGGGAGTTTTGATCCCGTTGTGGTGACAACCTGCACTGTGGCTAATGTGGTCAGTGCCCTCTGCTTTGGCAAGAGGTACAGCCAGAGTGATGAAGAATTTCTGAGTGTCATCCAAATGAATCACGATCTTATAAAAGCCTCAGGCGTCTTCAATCCCGCTGATTTCATCCCGTGCCTTCGTTATCTTCCGCTTCCTGCAGCGAAGGTTGCCCGCGCGTTTTATGGAAAGTTCAACAACTTTGTGGCACAACATGTGAAAGACCATTATGCCACGTATGATAAGGTAAGGTTAACAGGGGGAATTGAAAAATATTTCTCTATTGCTTATTGTTAAGATATTTAATAGCTCATAAAGTGTATAATGGGCCAGAACACACAGTTATAGTTGATTGATTGGAAAGTGCGGGCTCCTGCATGAGGCAATCTACGTTATGATTGGTTGCTGAGTGAGAAGGGGGATTTTCCCTTTTTCCCACCTTTTTTCTTCTGTGTGCTCTGTATGCTGGTCTGATTTACCTCATGATGTTCCTGACTATCTTGTCTACTGTGAACAGAGATGTTAAATATATTTATTTATATAAAACTGCAAGTTTGTTTCAGTGTCTCTGGCTTCATTTGGATACCTGCTGAGCAATTCCTTGACATTTATACTTCCACCCTAAGCTTAGAGCAGGGTGTCAACCTTGCAGCTCGCAGGCTGGATGTGCCACATGCTGGCCACGCCACCCCAGTTTGGCGAAGGGGAAAAAGTTGCAATATGTCACATGATGACAGCATGACACTGTGAGTTTGACACTCAAGGTTAGAGGTTCTACAGGTGATCCATGCATAGCAAGAATAATTGGGACCGGCAACTCTGTTGCTAAGCGATGCAGTCATAAAGTGCAATGTCATGTGACTGCAGTGACTTATGATGGCAATTGTGGCAGTTTTGGTTGCCATCATTAAGCCAGTCCTGTATGGTCATTAAGCATGTCATCTGATCGCCATTTGTGATCTCCTGATGGCTTTCCTATTGACTTTGCTTGTCAGAAGCCGGTAGTGAAGTTTGCAAGTGATGATCATATGATCACAGGATGCTCTGATCATTGTAACTGCAAGCTAGTTGTCCAGTGCCCAAATAGCAATCATGTGACTATGGGGACACAGTGATGGCTGCATCTACATCATAAATTATAAATCTCCTTGTTGTCAACTAGAATGATCAATGAACGAGTCATAAGTAAACAAGGATGTTTACGTATGTTCTTAGCTTGCTTGGTCTTAGTCTGCAACTCTTTATGGCTATTGATTAATTTATTTTTGTATTATATTTGTTCCCCCCATCCCAAAGAACTTTTCTTAGTACATTCTAAAGGCCTACACTTGGCTTATAGGAAAAATAACGTAAATTCTCACAATATAGAATTAAACAAATTACAGCTTACAGAGTATATACCATGAGATCTTTAGATGAAAATAGCTTCTTATATATTTTGTCTGCTTCCTTTAGAATGTCCTCAGAGATATCACTGATGCCTTAATTAATGTTAGCAATGAAAGAAAAGCAGATGAGAAAATTGTAATCTTATCAAATGAAAAAATAATAATTACTGTCAATGACATCTTTGGAGCTGGTAAGTATTATTTTTTCTCCCAACACTATTGTCTTTTAGTGTGGTCCTTTTTTCAACAGAGAAAATATGAAAGAATTATAAGGGGAACCCCCCTCCCCCCCAAAATCTTTTTGCTGGGTTTAGCAAGCAACAATTTCAAAGTGGAGAAATTCAAACGAAGAATGACTGACACCAGTCTGTCTCAACCTCTAGTCTGATTGGTGTGTCTGAACTTTTTATGAAGTTATAATGAATGGATGTAATACAGGTAGTCCTCGATTTACAACAGTTCATTTAGTGACCATTCAAAGTTACAACAGCACTGAAAAAAGTGACTTATACCATTTTCCACAACTATGACCCCATGTAACATCCTCATGGTCACATGATCAAAATTCAGATGCTTGGCAACTAGTTCATATTTATGATGGTTGCAGGGTCCTGGGGTCCCTTCTGACAAGCAAAGGGAAGCCAGATTCACTTAACAGTCATGTGACTAAATGAACAACTGCAATGATTCACTTAACAACTGTAGCTAGAAATGTCGTGAAATGGGGCAAAACTCATGTAACAGATGTCTCACTTAACAACATAAATTTTGGGCTCAATTGTTGTACGTCAAGGATTACTTGTTCTGTGATTGCAACTGAACATAGTTAACTCACTTAATCATTTAGCATGAATGTTACTGCATGGCGATAAGAGCTTGAGGCTGGTAAAACAGTTATTTCCAGTCTTCTATTGCATTTGATGTTAGCTGACCAGGGTGACTTGCTCCTTGTTGGTCAGGGATGAGTCTGTGGACCATCCTTTGAGCCACTGTGAAGAATAATTTAAGCATCTGATTCAGATTTACCTAAACTTAAACCCTTACTGGGTTGGTCCAGTCAAGGTGTCTGACACACAGCCATGCTTGGTTATCTGGGAAGAACATGACTCTGTAATTCCTGAGAAAGTAGACAGGGCCCTTGGTATTGTGTATCTGGCCACCTTAGAATAACCTGGTCCCTTCCAGTTTGTGCAGGCTGCTGGGAAATGACATGTGTTTGGGTCAGTAGTCTTTCAGGTGGTTTTTCCATTGGACTTTAAAGAGGTAGTGAGTGATATGCTCCCTCCTCAAAAAACCATTAACATCCTGGACAATATTCAATCTTTTTGGAAGGTTGTTGAAAATGTTTGATTGGGTTGTGGTTTACAGATGTTCTTGGAGGAAGTGGATTATCTGAATTATTTTTATTAGGTTTCATTTGGGACCCAGAATACAGACAGCACTAGTTACATTTGAAGTGCTATCATCCTTATTCTTCTTGATGTCACAATGACTTTTAAAACCATCAACCATGGTATCATTCCAGTCAGGTTGCAGTGGGAATAGAGGGCATGGTGTTTTCCTTTTTCCATGGTTGATTCCAATTAGCATTGGTTGGATGGAGGCTGGAGGCTTCTAATTTTCAAGGGGTCTAACAATTTGACATCCTGTCAACTGCCATATTTATGCTTGTTTGTTCTTCACTGCTATGAAGTGATAGATTGCCATGAACTATGGGGAGGAGGAATGAAGGGGGGAAGTCTTGGGGGAAATGAAAGTAAGTGCAGCATCTCCTCGAGATGCAGCCTCAAGGTCACCTAGCTGGAGGGAGCCACAAACCAAACCTGAGTTTGACTGACTGTTATGAAAACATCATGCCTGCACCTGATTGGTTACAATGGGGTGGACAATGAGAGACAGTTAAGGGAGGGAAAAAGTAGAACTCAGGGATTTTAGTGCACGGTTTTCAATTCTTGGTTTGCAATACTGCAATACACATGACCTCTACTAAACTATACCTTTCTAAACAAATGGAGCCAAGGATCATTTTTGTTTAAAGATTTAGGTTGTGGCATGCCCTCCTCTTTTGTTCAACATCTGCATGAGAGCATTAGGAAGGTCAACGATCAGTTTGGGGTCATGAATCATCAATATGCTGATAACTCTTGGTTATATCTCAAATCTGGGGCAGTTAAGGAGTGCTGTCCAGGCCTTCTCCAATAGTGGAGGTTGTAAGAGTATGGTTAGGGATCTGTAGAGGAATGCAGGAGTATTCTTATCAGAGGAATGCAAGAGTTGTTATGTACTGGTGCTGATCATTACTTGTAAAGCAGTGGTGGGATTCAAAAATTTTTTACTACTGGTTCTGTGGGT
Organism: Bungarus multicinctus; assembly: GCA_023653725.1. Taxonomy (NCBI): domain Eukaryota; kingdom Metazoa; phylum Chordata; class Lepidosauria; order Squamata; family Elapidae; genus Bungarus; species Bungarus multicinctus. The sequence continues at coordinate 207,403,141 of CM042834.1, forward strand.
GTGGCTTGGTGGATGTAGCAGGGGAAAGGTACTGTAAAATCTCCATTCCCACTCCACTCCTGGGGGAAGGTTACTGCAAAATCCCATTCCCTCCCCATCTCACTAACCTGCTTTTCAGCTCCGTTCTCCTGTGCAGGGCAACAAAATAAGACCCAGCCGATCAGCTGGGACTCAGAAGTGGAGAAGTGATGGTGGGGCCAGTTACAAGTAGTATTTGCTGGTTCTCCGAACTACTCAAAATTTCCACTATCAGTTCTCCAGAACTGGTCAGAATCTGTTGAATACCACCTCTGCTGTAATACCCAGGGTCCTGGTCCTGTCTATGTAGCATGTGAACTAGGTGTCTGAAGACCACCCTGTCGTCTCTAATGTCTTCCTGAAATGTTTATTCCAACTGTATGGACAAGCAGCAGATCCATTCAATTAAGCCGCATTACCTAGTGGATTGCAGATGACAGACCTTGTCTGTCAGGAGAGTCAGAGGGACCTAACCTTTGAAACAATTTCCCTTGCAAAGATCCCAATGGCTCCCACTTTGTTCATCTTTAAGTGTGCTTTCTTGCAGGCTTTAGGTTAAGGATGGGATGCTACAAGTTGTGAACAACATACTTGAATGATCAGTACTTTTATTTCTGTGATTATTTTGTACCACCTTGTTTTAATTTTGCAGTAGCAGCCAAGGTCATGGACAGATCTGGGAATTCAAGAATGAATGAATGATACTATTCACGTATTTGTATGATTTCTAGGCAATTTTTATTAATACAGACTACACTGTCCCATGTTGAAATATTGACTGTTAGCTAAAATTCAAAAGTGAGCTATCAAAAATAATAGATTTCTGATTTGGGAAAATCAATTTCATACGGAATCTGTCCTCCAGGTTTTTAGATATTTATTTAACTAATGATTTATATATTTGTATCTGCTTTATTATTTTTACAAATAACTCAAGACAGTGAACATATCCAACACAATTGATGTACATTTCAGTTATAAGCTTCAGTTATAAGCTTTTAATGTTGCTGCAATTCTAATGTTGCTTCATTTCTTTTCCAGGTTTTGCTACACTCTCATCATGTTTGCAATGGATATTTCTGTACCTGATAAACAACCCAGAAATTCAGATGAAAATTCAAGAAGAAATTGGTAACGCTTTTGTGTTATTTAAAATAAATAGAAAATACCATGCTGTGAAACCTTAGTTTGCTAGACTTCCACTAAATTAATTTCAACTCCAATAGAGCAGGTTTTGGAGCAATTTCAATTTGCATAACAATGCAAATAATAGTTCCATTTGGGTAATGATCTCAACTTGCAAATGACATAATTTGCAACATACAACTTGTATCAATAACCATAATTATATAATCAGATGTAATAATTGGGAATAATTCACCCCCTTTGCAGAACCGATACATCAAATTGAGTTCCATTATAATATAAAGATTAAAGATTGCAGTTATGAAATAGTTTGTGTTAAATAAGTTCTGTTTTATTCTTTGAAGATGGAAAGATTGGGCAAAGGCCTCCAAAGTTTGAAGACCGAAAGGACTTGCATTATACAGAAGCTTTCATCAATGAAGTCTTCAGGCACAGCTCTTTTATTCCATTCACTATCCCTCACTGGTGAGAAGGAGAATTGAGGAATAGGTTTGTTTATATTGAAGGTAGCTTCTGCTAATACTTAATTTGACCATCTATATGACATTGACACAAAAATTCCCTATAATGTGAGGTTTTATATTGTCAAAGAAAGGGAAAGAAATGCTAGATGAACAGTATTTGCTATTAGAATGCAATAACCATGGCAAGGAGAGAAAGATGCTACCATTTTTATTTCAATGAATGCTTTACTCAATGAAATATGAATTACATAATTATATAATTAATTACATTTATACGCCATCCACATCACTATTATAGAGAGTGGGTGGCTTACAATATGATTAAAAAAAACCTAAAAAATGTTAGGACCTTACCTCCAGTGGGAAAACACATGTCTTCCTACGTTTATGCAAGGTTATTTTGTTCAGACATTTGAAAACACTGTGGAATAAATGATTGTGCTAATCCAGGGTCACCATGTTGGACTAAATGCTGCTTTGTTTTTAATATTTTCTAGTACTACCAAAGACACTATTCTCAATGGGTATTATGTTCCACAAAATACCTGTATCTTCATTAATATGTATCAAGTTAATCATGATGAGTAAGTATTAAAAGAAGATAATAATAATAACAATAGATAATAATATTAGACTTGTTACTGTATTTTTTGTTCTTATATTACTATTATAGCTTACAAATGTATTGAGAGCCAGTTTGGTATAGTGGTTAAGGTACCAGGCTAGAAATCAGGAGACTATAAATTCTAATCCTGCCTTAGTCATGAAAACTGGCTAGGTTGACTTTGGCTCACTCTCAGCCCACAATATCAGATTTAGGCAACCAATTTCTGTAGCAACCAAAGAGATCAATACTTGGTTGATTTGGAAAAAAGAATGGATCCTACACTTGCAGGAAATGGCTATAATTTTAAACAATTATGAGGATTTAATGACCCACTTTGTGTGGACAGTCTGATAGTAGTAGTTATAAGATGTCCCAAGGATAGTATATCTGGTGCCCCTATAGATGGTTGTACAGATATTTATATTAAATTCTAGATGATGACACTAGCCATTTTGCTCTGTAAATTGCAGTGCATATTTTCCTCCACAACTTTGCAGCTTCTTCACAGAAATCAAATTCATGCCACCTTAAAGCATACCAAATGTATTTTCTCAGGTGATTCTGTAACCCACTGGAGTACAAATATATTCATCTTTTGAGGCTCCTTTAAGCAATTCTTTTAAAAAAACATTCATTTTCCTGAAGGATCCCATGTCTCTTTTCCATATGAGGAAGAAGTTGTAGGGAGGAAAACTGGACAGCTCAAGCTCTGCAAATAGAAAGTCATGTTCAAAGGCTTTTAGATGATCCTTGGAAGTTGTGGCTAGTCCATTCTCATTCAGTTCTGCGATGGTTGATTCCCCCCCTCCCCCAAGCTTCATATGTTATGTATTACGTTAGGAAGCATGAATTTAGGTATTGTTTCCTTGGTAGTAATGCTGTTTAGTTCTTCTGCTAGCAAGACCTTTCATATTCACTACAGATGAACACACAAGATGATGTTATATAAATGCCACAGTTATGTACTTGAGTTGCAATACAAATTCATACATCACAGTACTGATTATGGCATAGTCTTGCACGTTTTATCATTTCCCTCCTGATAGAAAATCATAAGGGTGTTGCTTTTCTTTTTCTCAGATAATGGTCAGGTGATGTAGATGGCTGGTGGATTTAGTTTTTGAAGTGAATTGAAATATGCTGGTGCCTAGATGAATTCTTTTCATTTTTATCGTATTTTAGTTTTCCTCTTTTTATTTCTACAATCATTTATTTCTTCCAGAAACTTGTGGATAGACCCTGACATATTTAAACCACAGAGATTTTTGAATGAAAATGGTGAACTCAACAAGAGCTTGATTGAAAAGGTTCTGATCTTTGGAATGGGGCTCCGAAAATGTTTGGGAGAAGAAGTAGCCCGCAATGAGATCTTTGTTATCCTCACTACTGTCTTGCAGCAGCTGAGATTGGAGAAGCTGTTTGAAGACCAGCTAGATATAACACCAATATATGGACTGTCTATGACACCTAAGCCCTATAGAATGTTTGTGTCACAGCGTGCTTGACTTGAAGAAGATATGAGGAAGAAGCAGTTTTTTTTTCATCATCAAATAATTTTCTGAAATAATGTAATGCAAAGCTGCTGTTTCCAAGTTATATTTTTTCCCAAATATGTTGGTGCCAACTTCCATCTCTCTAATAGAAATAAGCGCCCAGCATGTCTGAAGGAAATCAACTTCAAAAAGGCTTATGGTTTTATAGAATATTTGTATGACACATGGGGTTACTTAAGAGTAATTTCCTTTATTCTTCACCTATCGACAGAATCTTGCCAGAGTATAACTACATATTTACTCTGGGAATAGCTAGGGCATAGCTTTTTAATCTTTTTTTTTTTCCAACCAAATTTTCCAAGCTCCATTGCCTCTTTGCCTTCTGGAAATCCAGATTGTTCCAGCTCAGTAAAGGACTGGATGAGGACCAACATACTGAGCCTTGGTGCAGACAAGATGAAGATATTATCGATGGTCGATTTGAGTGGTTCCCTGCCATGCTGGGGAGGTGTACACTTGCTTGAAATGAACAAGTTCGTAGTTTAGGTCGGCTCCTAGGTGCATCAGTATCATTAGAAGTCCAAGTACTATTGGTGGCTCAGAGTGCTTTTTATTATCTTTGGCTGGTTTGCTAATTGTGACTTTACATCGACAAAGATAACCTCACAACAGTTATTTACACTTGTGAGTAACTTCCGAGTGGATTATTTCAATGTGTTGGAAATACATCCGTCTTTGAAAATGGTCTAAGAACTTTGGATATTTCAAAATAGAATGACTGGAGTGCACATTGGGACTGGCTGATAAAATATATATCATGCTAGTTTTTACCATCTACACTCACTGCTGGTCCATTTCTGACTCAGTTTAAAGTTCTCGCCTTGATCTTTAAAGCTCTTCAGAGCTGAGGACCAGATTACCAAAGAAGAACCTTTCCAGACTTTGAGCTTATCTAATGAAAACCTCTTCCAGATTCCCTTCCCAAAAGAAGTGAGGTAATTTCTGCAAGAGGAAGAGCTTTTTTCTATAGTGTTGCTCTATTAATGCAATTTCTCCCCAGAGAGCTTGACTGGTTCCCACATTAGCAACATTCAGCACCTGACAAAGATTTGTTAATTGGTTTTTACTTATAATTTAGTTCATATGGTTTTAATTTTCAAATGGCTGCCTGCAGCTTCCTGCATTTTTGTCTGCATTTGATTTGATTGTACGTGTTTTTATTCAAATAGTATTGTAGCGTACTCTATTGTAAATTGCCCAGAAAGCTTCAGCTTTAAAAAGTTAAATAAATAAATAAAAATACATGTCATACTGCAAACTGTTTCCCTTGATGAATAATCAACCTTTTTTTTAAAAAAAAAATGTCCATTCTGTATTGGATATACTTAACCTTGAAATAAACTATTTTCAAGCATGTTCTTCTGAGTCAATCCATTTAGCACTACAAGATGCTCTGTGCTACCTGTGTACACTACAGCTATTTTTATTGTTTGTTTGACCCTTTTCGAGCTATAGGGGTGAGTGTATTGTTAGATTGCTGAAGTCAGAGGCTCCCACAGGATCTGATGCTTTCAATATTGGCACAATCTTTTCTGCAAATGTTTCTGCTTGCAACCACGTGAAAAGCTTGGTTTTGGAATCAGGAGTTTGAGGCTTTTGTTCATTACAGAGCATATGAAATATGTGGAGAAGCTGAGCAGCTGCCTTTATATTGTGAAGGAGAATTCAGAAGTAGTAGAAAAGGAAGCCCTTAATAGCATCCATTTAAAATAGGTCAACTTTTTTTTTTTTGAGAAAGTTTAACCAGACTAATAAATACAGGTAGTTCTCAACAACCACAATTGAGCCCAAAATTTCTGTTGCTAAGTGAGACATTTATTAAGTGAGTTTTGCCCCATTTTACAACCTTTCTTGCCACGCTTGTTAAGTGAATCACTACAATTGTTAAGTTCAGTCTGGCTTCCCCATTGGCTTTGCTTGTCAGGAAGTTGCAAAAAGTGTGTCAGTGTTCCAGGAAACCTCCACTCCAAACAATAACGCCGAGACAAACATCTCAAAAGTTCTCTTTCATTTAAGTAGTAAACTGGCACATTTGGGGAATCCCGAATCTGAAAGTTCCAGGCTTCTTTGCAATAAGTAAAAACTACAAATTCACCCCCTGCACCCTTCATTGCATCACATGCCCCAATCGCCATCCGTCTCAACTTGAGAAACCCCCACACACAAATGCAAAATAACATGACCTTGACTTAGCAGAAGAATGCTATTATGTCTAATCACATTCACCAAGAAATTACCCCTCCCCATTTTCCCAGGCTCAAGAATGTGGCAGTGGGGAAGTGTCTGGTCTCAATATGGCTGACAAGGTGATCAAGTGATCCCAAGACATCTCAACGTACAGAAACATGAGTTGGTTGTCAAGCATCTGAATTGTGATAACGTGGTCCTAGAGATATTGCAATGGTCATGTGAAAAACGTTCCTAAGTCACTTTTTTCTGGGCCATTGTAACTGAATGGTCATTAAGCACTATTGTAAGTCAAGCAATTTGTGGACCAACTGCAATAAGTGAATATTTTCCATGTTTTGTAATGGTTCATCTCCCTTGCAAATCAAAATGAACTCCAGTGTAACTCTTGCAAGGCAGGGCATCTTATGACATCATATAGTTTTAAGATCACGCCTGTCTCTAAAACATTTAAAGTGGGGATTTCCATGTAGCAGATCTGCAGTCCTACGTACATTGACTTGAAAGTTCATCAAATCCAATGAACTTTTACTTCCCAGTCAGGTTTGCGGCTGAGATTTCTCAAGGAGATGAGCACTAAAAGACATTATCCTATGAAGTCTTAAGAAGAAATAAAGTGTAAACTTGAAAGCCAGTTGTTTTCTTAGTTTGCAGGTCTTATGCTGAAGCAAAGGGAACCTGGCAAAATGGCCAATTTCATCACTGCTTAGTTTTGTCTGGCTATGAAGAAGCCAGACAAAGCTGACAAAACTAAAGCACTTACCTAAATGTTACCTTAAGAGTTAGCAGAAATGAAATTTGCCATTTTATCAGGTTCTCCTTTGCTTCCACATAAAGTAACATTTGCTGAAAAAAAATCATCTGAAGCTCAGGAGCCGGTAGATAAGTTGACAAATGAAGTGTCTCCTCAATGGGAAAATAAAGCTGCAATGGCTTAAAAGTAGTTTGAACTTAGCTCTTCAAGTGGATATTTATTAACCCGGTTTCCAATGCTGTTGCAGAGCTGGGATCACAGGTCCAAAGGTTTCCAAACTAACACAACTGAAGTACCCATAGCCATGGATTGATTAATTGGTCAATTTTGCTTTCAGGTTTCTTATTATTCCTCATGCTTCATGCCATTTTTCAAATCAGATTTTTTTTCATCTTGGGTTTGCATGACAATACATTTTTGGCCTGCTTTCCTAATGTAAATTTTAAGTATATTTAGACAGATGGGTTAGTATTTTTTCTTAATTTATGCGTTTAGTGTACTATTTGCTCAAAGCTTTACATTTTGGAGTGGTCGCTTTCTTGAATTTGCACTTTTAAAATGTTAAAATGGCACTGCCAGATCTAGAGCACTGTGTATATAAAAGTGAAGTTCTATTCCAGCTTACAGATTGCTCTGAGCAGTATGAAATAAGTAAAATATAAAGCAAACAAACTGAAGTGGGTAAGCACACAAACATTTTCCAGAGCAAAAGCCAATTTGAAGATGAGGAATGGTTCACAGTTTTTAGCAGCCCAGATTGAATCCAGATCAAATAAAAAATCCCAAATGACAGATGTTGGAGAAGGGATGAATAAGTCAAACCAATTTAACTGTAAAGTGGTGGATAATGATTGCTCCTGGGAATATATGAGATTTATGTAGGATATACAGAACTGCAGAGACACGGGAAGACTAAATTCCAATGAAAGCATGCAAAATAAGTGACATTGGAAAAACCTTCTTGAGATACAGTTTAGCAAATATCCCTCAAATTATTATTAATATCTACTTCCATCCATTTGTATGCATATATTCCACTGGTCTAATACAGCTACAAAAGAAAGGAAAAATTAAATGTGTGGATACAAACAATATTCAGTGCCACTCCAGCATCCAAGAAGGTGCACAGGGAAACAGTGCCGACCAACTACAAAAAATGAAGACTAAAGGGAAACTTATTATAGAAAAACATCACTTTATTTGAGGATACCCATTTATCGTTTAAATATTTTCTCCCAATAATACATGCATCTTTTCTTATGAGTTTTCTATGGTTTAGCCTTATGTTATCCTATTCTTATAGGTTTCTACAGATTTATCTACAGCAACTTCCATTTCAACATGTATCTTATTCAATTGGCTTCTTATGACGTCTGTATCATAATCTCTGCAATTTTTCCTAAACTCATTTTCTCCTGTTCCTCCCTCCAAGTCCTCTTTTTTTTTTTACAGGCAGCCTACAATTATCCATAACAACTTGAATTACCAGGGCTTAACTCTCCCAGCTGAGAAGTGCAGAAAACTAAGGTCCTTTTTGCCTTAGCTTGAGTTCCAGCTATCTTTCGCCACACTTCAGCATTCCAGACTTGGCTGCTTTGGTTAATATCTGGCATTTTCTAAACTTTTTAACCAGATACTGGTAGCTTTTGACTTGAAACCCTACAGGGATTTTAGTATCTTTTAGGGTGGTTATACTGTAACTGAAGCGATTTGTCTCCCATGTTGTTTCCAGCTGTTTCTTAAGCTACCTTTATAAATTTCACTCTGGGTTTCACTAGTTGATAAAGGGCCTCGTGCTCAATCTGGACTTTGGCCATCACAAGATTTGGTTGGGTTCCCCCCCACCCATGTTTCTTGCCCTTCCAATCCATGCAGCATCACTGATTGACTTCTTCATGGATCAGTGTACCAGGCCTGACTTTTCCTTTTAGGCATTGTTCTGTTCTCAATAGTTCCCATGACTTTCTGTTGCTTTCCCAGTTATTTGCACACATGGATGCCATCAGGTCTCCCCATATGTTCTGCTTGGCACTGCAAAGACCTTTTGTGTTTCCATCATTGCTCTGATAATTATTGTAAAGCCAGAGGCATCAGCCTTGTTCTTTCACTCTTACATTCCTCCTTAGGCCCATGGGAACTTTGTAGCAAGGAACAACTAGCTTCATAGAAGTAAAGTAGCAATGCCCTTATTTTTCAAAATGTTAAAAAGTGTGCGTGTGAGAGCAAACACTGTAGGCAGGCGGTAGGAAAGCAAGGGGACATTGGCAAAAACTGAAAGGTGCCCAGTAGGAGATGTTTTGAGTGGATTATGAGCTTCCAGGTATGAGAACTGATTATTGATTAGATGGGCTATTTCTGGCTGAATTTCAAAATTATCAAAAGTGAAGTGAAGTAAGAAGTAAAGTAAATAAAATTATTATTATTTGGCTGTTTTAAGTAATTGATGTAGAGATATACATTCATGTTAAATTAAATGTAAGATAAAACAAGAATATTCATTATTTTTTCTTATTATTTAATTGATCATTGGGCATTCTAAAGTTTATTATATTTGTTCATGTCAAGGCAAGGCAATCATCCAACTGATTACTTAATATCTAGGGTTGCTATAAGTTAGAAGGCCTATAAATTTTATTTAAAACAAGCAAGCAATGCATCCATATAAATTATGAAGCCTGCCCCAACAAATCAGACTTAAACACAGTATAAAATGTTTTATAATTGAAAATGTATTTTGGAGAATTTTCATTCATTTCTGTTTCTCTATTTTCAGTTATCTGAAAGAAATTAAGTAACTGTCATAGAAGCCCTCTTTTTATATTTACTTTTAATGTTCTTGTGATAGGATGAATACAGATTTTATTATTTATTTACTTATTAATCAAATTTATAGAGTTGCCCATCTCATGAAGGCGAGGCATGTATCTTAGTTAATTTGTTCACAGCTGGAAATCCTGAACTGATTTCAACCATGAAAAAAAAACTGAAAGAATAGAAATGATTAAATCATATACTTAGAAACAAACCTGATGTTTGCCACCAAATGTTTGCCACAAAATGGTACAAATTAGAAGAAGCAAAGAAAAAAGAGACGATTGCATTAGTTTCAAAGAGGAGCTCCTTCTCCAAAATCAAGCCTCTTCTGTACATATTTAAAAAAAAGAAACAAGGGAAATGAAAAAAGCATCCACAAGACTTTTTCAGGATGAGCTTACGCTATCATGATAAGGAGCAGGGACAAGAGAGAGGGAAAGTGGCCTTCTCTTTTCATTGCGTTGGCCATTCTGTTGCCTGCTTCTCCATTGCAGCACAGTGCCCAGGATCCACCTTGATAACCCGGGGGAGGGGGGAGTGTAATTTAATAACCAGTTCATTTGAACCAGTGCAAACCAGCTGAATCCCACCACTGGTATGGGCCTATGATTACTTGGTTATAGTTTAGCCAGTGACATTTACAAATATCTAGCAAAACTGAACCCTACTGTACTCACATCCTAGGACCATATTGCTATGGTACTTTTGTATATTTCAATCTTCTATATTGAGGTACATACATTAATATATTAATACATTAATGTAATTAATTAATTAATAGAGCAAACTACTATGACATCATCAAAATGACACTGATGTGTTGAGGTCATCATGTATGGTACAGTAAAGAGCTTGTGTCCTCAGAACGGAAGAAAAGGCAATGCATGATGACATCTTCATGCTTGTTTTGTCATTTCCATCTCTGAGACCAGCCTCCCCTAGATGCCCATTCATACTGACTTTTCTCCACTCATTGCATCATTTCTGTCTCTGTAATTTGAGGGTTGCACCAATGATCGGTTTGTAGAAGATTCTTGAGTTCTGTTTCTCGTTTCTGCAGTGATGATCTGACCTGTTCCAGATTGATTTTAACTTCCAACAGAAATTTCTTTTCTGGTAAGTAATCTTGTATTTCTTCTATATCCACCTGAGTGATACCAAGAAATCTTGATATGTTGCCTCAAAAATAGTAAGATAACTATGCCCAAATTAGTAAGATGTAAAATGTATTAGCCTGTAGTTCTATTTAAAGAACAACAATGCATGTTTAAAGTATTTGATTAAAAATGCTGCAAAACAGCAAGGTTTAAAAGTTAAGCTAGTAATGCCTAATGACGCTCCTACATAAAATTAAGGTCTTCTTATCTTAAATCTAAATGTGGTTGCTTTTCTAAATTATCATGAACCCTAGTACCAAAATTAACAGCAATTGTGAAATTAAATTGTTTTCCTGAAATAAAATCTCATATGATATCAGCTGCAAAGCACCCGATTTGTTACAGATTGGGGAAGAATCCAGATGTTGGCCTCTACTGAAAGATGAAGGTGAGTCTTACCACAAAGCAACCTTGTCCATTCTGTGTTATGGTGTCAGATTTAATTTCTCTTGCATTCATTTCTGTTTCTCTATTTTCAGTTACCTGAAAGAAATGAAACTTTATTCATTTTAATTAATTTATTTATTTTTGCTACTAAAAGTATTTTCATTTCTATAATAACACCTTTGGCCATGAACTATGGGATTCTGAAACCAACAAATTGCTCATCAAACTATTACTAGTGCTTAATTTTCAACAGCTTAGTGATGAAAATTACGTGTTAGCTGAGCAAAGCAGGAAAATGAATCTGACAAAGTTTTCAGTCTAATTTTCCAAAGACTAATTAAAACACTTAAAAATATAAAGTTAAAAAACAGATCTCATACCATTCCAAAATAAATGGTGTTCCAGACAGTCTAACTCAAAAAGTTTAAGACTATTTCAGTTACAGGAGAAAGAACCACTAGAAAATATTATACTTTTTTTTCTTCAAGTTGAACTATTCTTTCTCATTCTTTATAAGCAACTTAACATGACTACTTATTCTTCATCTGAAGTGCAATATTTATTTCATTTAATATTGTTGCATTTTGCTGACCACAATGTAATTTTATCTGGATACTTACCATTTTCTGCACATTTTCAAGGTCCAGCCTACTTCTATGAAGTTCTTTGATAGCTGAACAGTACAATAAAATGTATTAAAAACTGATCATTAAAGAAATATTATTGGCATTCATCAATGAATTTTTTTGTGTAAAAAATGATTAGGAAGAATAGGTTATAGAAAGAAGGCAATTAGGATGAAAACTTGAAGACAGAGGTTTGATTAGAATTACATGTACTGTATAATTGCTGAAATATCAAAACATATATAAGTAAAATAAAGAAAAAACAGAAAGCACACACACACATATACATACAAACACACCTGTTTAGTTGCTGCAAGAAGATTGCATTGGACGATCTGCAAGAAATACCTTACAAGCAAGAACTGATGGGACCATAAAATAATAGAGAAAGTAATAGAAAACGAAGAAATTAAAGTTCCCTGGGACTTTTGAATTCAAACAGACAGGCACATGGTGCATAAAATGACAGACTTAATAATTGTTCATAAGAAAGACAAAAAAGTCTATACAGTGAGCGTGGCAGTAGCTGAAGACAGCATAATAGAAGAGAAAGAAATAGAGAAGATAATCAAATACAAAGACCTGCAAATAGAAATAAAATGATAAAAGCAAACAAAGGTGATCCCAATAATCACAACTGGAGCACCATGTGAACACCATCATCATTGACACATTCACCATTAATCAACTACAAAAGGCAGCTTTACTCAGAACAGCTTTCATCCTGTAACAGCACATCTAATGGCATCAAACATTCAGATCTGCCCAGAGGTGGGATTCAATTTTTTTAACAACCGGTTCTGTGGGCGTGGCTTAGTTGTGTGTGGGTATGGCTTGGTGATCATGTTATTGGCTGGGCGTGGCCAACTCAACATCACTCACATCAAGGAACACATCTCCTTGCCTGACTGTGGGGATGCTGCAACAGTCGTAAGGGTGAAAAATGATCATAAGTCACTTTTTTCAGTGCCACTGTAACTTCAAATGGTCACTTCACACAAGCAAAGTACCAGCAAAGGAGGGAAAAAAAACTCCAGAGAAGTTCCTGAAACAGGAAGTCTAGTCCTGCCAAGAATGTAATAAGGGTTAATGGAGAGGCAGTTTCTGTAAGCAACACCAGAATGTTTTCTTCCTGCCTTCCTTACAGGATTAGGCCAGTAATTTCTTCTTACAACCAGTTCTCCCAACTGCTTAGAATGTTAACAACCAGTTCTAGCGAATAGGTGCGAACCGGCAGAATCCCACCCCTGGATCTGCCCAAACTAGGTCCTTGAGAAGGACTCAATTAGGTGGATAAAAATCCAAAATATCTGGTAGGTAGGATTATAATTCTTGGGAAGGTCAAAGTGGGAATCCCTTCAGCTCTTTTTTTTCTAAAATGTCAGGTTTTAGAAACTGGTAAGAGTAACATACTATGGTATAAAATGCTTTAATATTAGAGTACAAATATTACGTAAAGGATAACGGCTGCAATATCTATAATACACGAAGAAGCAAGGTTTTCAGGCAAAACACTTACTTAAATTATGCTGGGTATACAGACAATGTAGCTTCTGCATAATGCTTTTTAGGAGCCAAGACTGCAAAAAAAAATAACAGCGAAACCAGAAATAATTGTCTTCCATTATTTCATAAACCAATAATAGAAGAGAAAGATGATGCATGGTGCAGCTTAACTGCTTAAATGCATTCTGTTCATCTAGGATGCAGTAAGTACAATATAAATCCTAAAATATAAATATGAAAAATATAAAACAACACAGATAACAAAAGTGCTTCCAATGAGAAACTTATTAAAATAATCTACATGGACACACAAGGAAAATGAAAATACAATTTTAGTTTTTTATTTTAAAAAAAACTGGTATGCTTCCAGTAATGTTTAACAAACCTAATTCTGGACTACCTTTTCTTTGTCTGCTTGCTCTCGTATCTGGTTCATGAGCTCCTCCTTTTCTTGTCTCAGCTTTCTGTTTTCTTCTTCCAATCTCTGGATGTGTAATAAATGTTACAATGGAAATGAGGCCCTGCTGGTTGATCTTGGGAGTGTCAATGATGGTACTTCTGCTGTAATAAAAAGCTAATAAGGGAGCATGTTTTCAAATATGAAAGATGATTCATTATTGCTTCATTCCATATATGAGGAAAATGGATTCAGTCATCTCACCTAACAGTTAGCAAAGTAACACTGACCCATGGTGGCATTGGAAGAATTAGGGTTATTTCTGGATCTATGGATTTAGAATGAGGTCAGCTCTTGTGTGGCTACTCTATCCCACCAAAACTTGAACATATACAGTAGAAAGCTAGACATTTTATTTCCTTAACAAGGAGACTTTGAAGAAATAAAGAGCAAAAGTACAGCACTGCCAATCATTAAGAATACAGAAGAAGACAAGAAATAATTCATAAATCATGCATGTGATATGTAAGTAGTTGCTTACCTTCAAGATTACTACATTTTGCTTCTTACCTTTCTTGTGTCTTGCCAGCTTTTCTTTTCTTTTCCTACCATTTCTTGATAAGCTTCCAGAGAAGATCTCAGGTGCTTAATTTTGTTGCTGTATTGGTTTTTCACTGCCCTTACAGCTTGCTCCTATCGACAGATTATGGTGAGGAAAATAATCTTTAATGACAGCTATCAGGGGAGAAAATAATCCTCTGAATTTAAACATTTGGATTGTGCTTCTTTTTTTTTGTAATATACAGTTGATAAACAACTTGACTTTCTATAGTAGTTTACTTGGTTGGGGACACACCAGGAAATCAGGGATTCATAACCTTGGCCTTTATGTTGCTGTCTATATTATCAAAAGATTTTAACGAGTATCACAGCACCAAGAATGGGCAAACCATTTAAATAAATCAATAAAATGGCCCAAGTCACATGACACTGCTAGTCTCCTGGAATGTTTGGTGCTTCCACCTCCAAAGATTTTGAAATTACAAAATATTTTACTTGGATGCCCACCAATGCTTAGGTTAATAGAAATAGTATCCCCGAGGAATTAACCCTAGCTTAAAATGCATGGAGCTTTCAAACAAAGTCTGGATGCTTTTTTCTCCACACTGTTTTTTTGTCTGCTGTTATTTCAGCAGTCCCCAAACTTTCAGACTATGTAGATTGGTAGCTCTGGGGAGTGGCAGGGGTGGGTGGGAAGGGGATGGTTTTGTGCATGTAACCTAATCTTTTGCATGCACAAATGGAGCCTTGCGAGCTTGCCCAATGCTTGTGTGGCCCGGCTGGTTCCCAACAATCTGCGGACCAATATTGTTTCGTGGACCGAGGTTGGGGATCTCTGTGTTATTCCTTTCCATTTTGGAAGAGAACTGCAGCCAGCAGAAAGAATAGTAGAGACATTCATAGAAAGTTGTGTTGTGGGAATTATTATTATTTGTTTAACTTGTGAGAAAATGGAACATGTCAGAAAATTATTTTGGGGCAAATATAACTCAATTCTGGTCACAATTGAGTTATTATACTCGAAGAATATTTTTGGTCCAAATCAGTACTGTCTATAAGTCCAAATACTTTAAATATAGGGTCACCATCTCATCTCCTCTCAAACCCTCTTCATTACACATTCTAGAGTGAATTGTCTCATCCTTTTTCTTGGGTAGCAAAACGTTTTCTTTGCAATCAGGTGAAACAATCCATCCAGAGAACTGGGATTTCTTTTATTTCATTTATCCCATAGTTGAGAGGGATAATGGGTTTTGTAATTCTGATTATTTACATCTTCCTAACAAAGAATCAATGGCCAGGGAAATAAGGACAGAATTATAACAGGCTGCAACAATTGGACTAACATAGACATATTTGGGCCCAACGAAGATAACATTTTTTGGTAGTCAAACCTTCCAGATTATAACCAGGGATTGGCACATAGAAAATGAAACATAGAACATAGAATAGAGTTGGAAGGGACCTTGGAGGACTTCTAGTCCAACCCCATGCTCAAGCAGGAAACCCTATACCATTTCAGACAAATGGCTATCCAGTCTCTCTTTGAAAGCCTCCAAGGATGCCTCATGTGCAAGTAAGTAAATAAAGGAATAGCATGAACAAAGAGGAAAGGAAAATGTTGTTTGCCTTTGCTGTTAAACAAAGGCTGCTGTCAGGAGTGGGAATCTACTGGTTCAGACTGGTTCAGACAAACCCTTTGCTCCAAAGATCAGCTGTTTCTGAACTGGTTTGCTGCGACAAGTGTGTGGGCCCACCTGTCTGCCCCTGCTCTTTCCTGTCCTTTACTTCCTTTGTTTAGAGCACAGCTGATTCACACGGCAAAGTGGTTAGCCGCCCATCAGCTGTTTTCTTTACAGGGATTGCTGTAGAAGGTAAGGATTAGAACTGTTTGAAATGTGGAGTGCGCATGCAGAGCATAGTGCCCGATCACTGAACTGATTGTTATACCAATGGAATCCAACCCCTGCCTGCTGTTGTATCCAAATATCCAGACACAAATAGAACTTTTAAAATTTTACGAGATTCCCCCCCCCCTCGTGCACAGTGTATTATACTATAGTATTAGGTTTTCCAAAGTCCTGCTGATACACTTCATCAAAGAATTATATTTTCATCAGAAATGACTAAGACAGTTCATGGACCTCTGATGTTTCAAATGAAATTGAATCATTTGGAGGGTTAATCATTCTTAATTATGCATTTTTAATAACAACATTAAAAATGTATTGGCTGTGATGCGGAGAGCAGCTAGTGAAATAATTATGTTCTAAGACAACAGATCCACATGACAACTATGTCAAACACAAGGATGCCTAATTCAGCATGAATTAAAAGATCACTGTTTCCAGCTTCAGATAATAATGGACATCTGCATAAACCTGCAGTAAAACTGCTCGTGTTTGTGTCTTCAGGTGAGATCTAAATTAACCACCATCACCTCGACTGATGAGGAAGGTTCTTTTTTTTCCTTAAGGGAAGACACATAATAAGCCCAGTTACAACAAACCTAATATAACATTTAACTATTTTACTGGAGGGAAAGGAAGATTCGTGATTGCATCTGCTTTTCCCCCAGCAAAACGGAGAGTGTTTTGGCAGTTGAGGAGAAAAAGAACAAAGGAGTATTGAGGTCCCTTGTGGCCTTTCCTTTCCTCCTCCAAAAAGAGGACATAATTAATGGGGGTTCATTTTGCAGATGGGAGCTTCGGATGCATACCCATCGATGTTTGTGTGTCTGCCTCTGTGCATGATTGGTGACTGCATCGGTAGTCCCTTAAAAGATCTTCCATCCCTGTATTAGGAACTCAGATACAGAAGAATATATGGAAATATTTCCAGATATTTGAAGGGACAATTTCTTCTTTTTCTTAAAAAACGCATTCTGTCTTTCTTTCCCTTCCATCTTTTTCCAATTTTTGTTCAATTTTTTTTTTACTCCATAAAACAAATGGACAGAGACACAAAATCATATATAGAGGTATAGGCATGGATGGGCTGCTGGGGGTTCACAGGAGCTCGGAAGAACTTCTAGCTAAGACTCTGAACAGTTCGGAAAACCCCCAAATTCCATTCCTGTCTGGCCCCACCCACCCCTCGCCTCCCAGGAGTCCCCATGCGGCCCATTTTGGATACTCGTAAATGCAGGGCGCATGTGGAGGGTCGGGGAGGGCAAAAAACAGGCCTCCCAGAAATTTGAAAGGCTGGAAACAGGCCCGTTTCCGGCTTCCAGACAGCCTCCGGAGCCGGGTAGCCTGTTTTCACCCTCCCAGAGACACGAGGAAAGCCTCCGGAGCCTGGGGAAGGCAGAAATGCCCCCCCGGTGCAGGAGGCTGACTAGGCCACACCTACTAGGGCCACACCCACCCAGCAACCAGGCAGAGAACCCCTTGCTAAAATTTTTGAAGCCCGCTCCTGGGTATAGGTATACATATCAGTATATGTGTGTATGTTACATATACTCTCTTCCTCTCTCTCTCTCTCTCACACACACACACTCTCTCTCTCACACACACACTTTCCAGAAGGTTATTCTCAGATCTTGATTAATCTAAACAAACAAGCGAATAAACAATCCCCCCAAATTGCGAGAATCAAGTATCTGTTTAGTATTTGGATGATAGGCTCTAAGGATATTGAAATATATCCCAAAGAGTGGCAAATTATTTCCTCACTATTGACATGAAAACTACATGGTGCGTCTGCAGATTAAAGTCACTGCAGGTTCGATTCAAAGAGACAGTACCTTTTTATTATCAGATAATTGGATCTTTACTGTAAATGGTTTCATCCACAGATATCCAGAGAACCACTAGAGGGAGCTATCTTCTAATATGAAAAAAAGAATTTATGTTTTCAATAGTCACCATCATATTCAGAACCGGGCAAAAGACAGAGAACAGAAAATACAACACAGGTTTTCTGAAGCCTGCAATTTTAAGATGTGTGGACTTCAACTTCCAAGCGGCATCTTAAAGTGGGGAAGTTTGAAAAAACACAGATACAAATGAATTAGACCATAAGAGAGAAGTCTCTGCATTTTCAGGAGAATTGTCTGTCCTAAACATTTCTTTACTGTGGCCTAATCCTAAACAAGGTTTGTTGCATTTGAATCTCATTAGTTTCAACAGGTTGCGGTCAGTGGTGGGATTCAAAAATTTTTACTACCGGTTCTGTGGACATGGCTTGATGGATGTGGCGTGGCTTGGTGGGCATGGCTTGGTGGGCATGGCAGGGGAAGAATACTGTAAAATCTCCTTCCCTCCCCACTCCTGGGGAAGGTTACTGCAAAATCCCATTCCCTCCCCACCCCACTAACCTGCTTTCCAGCTCTATTCTCCTGTGCAGGGCAACTAAAGAAGACCAGCTGGGACTCGAGAGGCAGAGAATAGATGGGGGTGGGGCCAGTGAGAGGTGGTATTGCCGGTTGTCCGTACTAGTCAAAATTTCCGCTACCGGTTCTTCAGAACTGGTCAGAACCTGCTGAATACCACCTCTGGTCTGATTGCGGTAGGCTTTTTTTTTCATCTGGTGCTTTCCAAATGTATTAAAAATCTGGTGAATTGTAATACATTTGATAAACAAGAGATGGAAGACACTGATTTCTCTGCATAACATTTCGAATTTTTTCCCCCTAACAATGCCATCTTACAGATGCACAAGGCTTAATCCTACCTATCTATGTAGACAATTGCAGTCAAAATAAGTCATATTCCATGCCAACCATCTGACATCCTTTATCAGATGCAGCTAAAGTGGAAAGGGTTTGGTTGACTCATGTTTGTTCTCACGGTGAAATGAAAAGCAATTGGGCACTTGGATTGTTTCTGTCATAACAGGAAATAAACAAAAAAAAAAAAATACACACACACACACACACACACAAATCACCTGGCTTTCTTTTCCAACATGCTCCAGCTCTTTGATAACTTTCACATATCTGATTTTCATCTGATGCATGTCTTTTGCAATCTGCACAGAAAGGCAAACAGAAAAAATAAATCCATATCATTACTGAACACAGATCCTTAACAGTGTATCGGGGTGAACATTCAGTCAACATTTGGCTGTACTGTATTATAAGAGAAACAGCATAGATGGTTGAACTAGCACAGGTAGACAGCAAGACCAAAATGCATCTTAACCGCATTTCATTTTAGGAGGCTCAATCAATTCACGGCTGTAACATGGGAAATCCTTGACTTACAACCATCCTTTTAGTCAGAGGTTTCCAAACTTGGCAACTTTAAGACTTGTGGACTTCAACTCCCAGCATAGCTGGCTGGAGAATTCTGGGAGTTGAAGTCCACAAGTCTTAAAATTGCCAAGTTTGGGGACCTTTGCTTTTAGTGACCATTCGAAGTTACAAAAAAGTGATTTCAACCCATCCTCCCATTTATGAGTGTTGCAGCATCCCCATGGTCACGTGATCAGAATGTAGGCACTTGGCAACTGGTATGTATTTAGAAGGTGTCCTGGGGTCATGTGATCACCACTTGTGATCCTCATAGCCAGCTTCCAACAAGCAGAGTCCTTGAGGGAAACTGGATTTGCTTAATGACCTTATCATTCACTTAATAACTTCAGTGATTCACTTAAAAATCATTGCAGAAAGGTTGTAAAATCAGACAAGACTTACTTAACAGCTGCCTTAACAACAGAATTTCCAAAGTCCCAATTGTGGTCTGTTGAGGACTAGCTGTAATACTGTTCTGACATAGCAACTGTAATTTTTAAAATCCGACACAGGTTTAGAAGTAAAGTGATAAAAATGTTTAAAGGAACAAATTGTACATACACAGTATGGCGAATGGCTTGGTGGAGATACAACTAACATTTAAGACACACATTTTCTATTTATGGTACTCTCTTGCTCATTGGATGAATAGATTTGTGAAATGTTTTTAATGTCCTTCATTTAGCAGGGTCTTTCTGTGAGCTAAGGGAAAGGCAGAAAATCAGGCATTGCAAAGGAAGATCTCATTCTAATGTTACCTTGTTGAGCCCTTGAGTAAAAATGTCAGTCTCTTGAACCAGTGTAAACCATAGTTGTATCTCAGAGCAGAATATTTGTAAAAACCCAATTTGATATTTATTATTCATTAAATAGATGACCACAAAAAAAACTTTCTTAAGAGACAACTATTGCAATAGGAAAAGGAGGAAATAACTGATTTGTGTTTAGTAAAATTTAAGTGAGAATGAATGGGAAAATGAACCACTGATATATTACTGACAAACAATGTCCCACTTTCTTAGGAGACATGTTTCTCTATATTGTTTTCTTGGTACTTTTGGCGATGTTTTACAAGGGGCTGTACAGTGGTGATATTTTTTCTGTTTCCCATCTTGCTGTCATGTTCCTTACTGCATAAAGTCAGCATATGTCACAAATGTCACTCTTTACCTTGGTAATGTATAATTTAGCTGATCTATAGGGAATATAAAATAATTCTTCGTTGGATTGATATCCATCCACCTGAATGTCAGGAAACAATTGTCCAGGAGAACTTGGATAACCTGCAATATATAAAAAAAATATGAAGAAAAAGAAAAAAAGAATAGGGCTGTGCAATGCTACAGATTTGATTCTGAAACGTTGCTTTGAAAAATCCTGGTGCCTGAATGCAACATTGTCAGCAACTCATTAAAGACACTGCATTTTTTTTTTTCCTGAGACTGAACAACTTTCCTCACAAATAGAGTTGAGTTCCTGGACAAAGAAAAGACTGCTTTAATGAATTATTAACAGATGCTGTGCTTTTTCTATAACACATTCTGAAGCACCATTTTGTTATCAGCGTAAAATATTGCACAGCCAAAGACAAACACTTGGGCCTTTAAGACAGCCTTTTGCAACCTGGTCTTCTCCATCTAAGTTTCAGAATTTCCAGATAATCAAATAGTTGATCTAATTTATTATCTCATCCCAGGCCACGTATGGGTATTGCTGAACTACAGCTTCCCAAGATCTCCTATTCCTGGCTAAGGATGCTGGTAAGTGTAGTCCAGCAACCTCTGGACTGCCATTTGCTTATCCCAGTCTTGTTTTTTTAAATACAGATTTAAACAGGTGATGCAAAGAAGCAAGGCAATGCAACTATTCAGACTTTGAAGGACAGGCCAAAAAGAAGACACTGATACTCTCATGCATTTGTCATTAACAAAACAGTAAAATGAGTTTAAAATAAAGTGCCCTCAAGTGATGCAAAACAGCAGGACTATATGTGATGGTTTCAGTAAGGTGTTTCATGCCACTGAAGCAGCATAATTCACCTCACTGAGGGAGGAGGTGAGACGATGCACTTCCAAAGTACTTTGTGTGGTTTTGGCCTTTTCCAACAACTCATTAGCCTCCTGGAAAAGTTGGAAGATACCAGCTTGCCTTACAATCCGGGCACATATTCCTCTCCCCAAGTTTCCCAGGGATTGTATAAGTTCAATGCAGCCATGAAAGAGAAATTATATTTATTATGCAAATAAGACATGGCAAAGGAAAGACCCAAATGTTGCTGTGAGAATTATATCATGAAATGGCAGGGGGGGCTACAATGGTATTAGTTTCTGCTTATGTTGTGAAAAGTACCTTTCTCTGCTTCCTTTTGGTTTTCTTCATTTTCATTGAGGCATTTTGCAAAGGAAGTCTTACTGTGGTCAAAGTTCTTGTTCTCATTTGAGAAAGTTTGCCCTGCAAAACAAATCAAGCTGAAAACCAGGCTGGCTTTATAATATGTACTTCTACCCTTGTCTTTTCCAATGTGCTGCAGATTACTCCTTTTATGCACTTGCATAATGTTTGTTACCTCATACCTCCTCTCACCACGATGGGTGCATATATATGCATATCTATGCAGTTCTTATGACTGGTCATATAACAACCACTGAAAGTTATGACCTCCCTAAAAAAGGGGACTTGTGGTCCAGATCCAAAGTTTGGACAGTCATCTTTCTCCAGGGGTGGGCTACTGGGGCATGCAGGGGCTCAGGAGAGCCCCCAGTGTTGTGTCGCGGGAAAGAGACTCCAGGACTCAGTTGACTTTTTCATCTTTATTTCTTCTAGAACAGGACACCGGAGAAACCGCGGCAGCCTTTCTTATAGTCGGCTGCTCGCGGCTCGCCAGCCAGTGATGGCTCTTCAAATCTCCCGCCGCCACGGATCAACCAATCAATGGTGAGCATACAAATATATATATTTATTTACATTTATATGCCGCCCTTCTCTGGAGACTCAGGGCGGCTTACAGTCTATGGAGCACCATGCTAAGTGCTCAGCAATAGCCTTCATTCCATTATATATGCCTGCTTATTATTACTAGGGCTTTTGGCCCCCCCAAGCGGCATTTTACAAAGTCAGCTTATTGCCCCCAACAATCTTGGGTCCTCAATTTAGCTACCCCGAGAGGATGGAAGGCTGAGTCAACCTTGAGCCTGGTGGGATTCGAACCTGCACTAATTGCAGGCAGCTTGCACTAAGTGCCTGATGATTAACAGCCTGCATCACTAAGGCTCTATAACACTCAGAAAGACAAGCATCAAAGGGAAAGCTCTTAATAGGCTTATTTGAATTTCTGGGTGTTCAGCCAAGAACATTTCACACCTCGTAAAAGTGTTGCAAGCTAGATAAACAATCTACTCAGTGCTTGCCAAGGAGAGCCATTGAGAAAATCAGGATATTAAGACTCCAAGATCCCTCTCACAGTCACTGCTACTAAGTCTTTTATTTAAGTATTAAATGCCTGAAATAATAAACAACTTTTTGGTACATATCTTTTTTTAGGTAATTAGGGCAAAGAAGCAACGTCGAGTCGGCCACACCCACCCAGTCACATGACTCACCCGTCCAGTCATGCCCACCCATCCAATCATTAGGGCAGAGAGCCCCTTGCTAAAAAAATTTGAAACCCACTTCTGCCTCCCTTCCTGAAGTCACAGATCCAGACTTTGAGGGCTCAGCAACCCAGCCACACATATAGCCCTTTGTAGTTTCTCATAAACACATGACTATGTTTTATGATGGTTTTGTTGAAAACTGGCACTTGCTTCTGCTTTTTGGCAAAACTGTGCCACAGCAAACAATGGGTTTGCTACCATGTTCACTTTTGATGCCCATGGCATTTGCTTAATGATTGCCACAATAAAAAAAACAACCAACCCTGTGGTAAATTATGACCTTATGACTAACGACTGTGGTAGGCATCTCCATTGCAGTCACACAATTCGAGGACCACCTGTATATATACAGTACATGCAATCATTAGTGTAATTTCTTATCTTGAACATTCAGCATTGATGCCTTGCCAGGACAGCAGCATTGAAATTCAGATAGAGATCTATGGCTTCTTCAAAGTTATCCTTGTCAGATGAATTAAAATTATTAATTCCCTGCAAGCATAATTTTAGAAATTGTAGTCCTAATAACATATGCAATGATTGGTCTTTCTCACCATGTCCAGTTTCTTCCTCCACGGCTATATTTTTTGTTGGATGAGCTTGTATCTCTTCTATAACATCAGTAACACTTCCGGGCAAGGAAATCCATGAGATGATATTTGATCGTGATTTGGACTTCTCGTTATTTCTCAGGCCCTCTTTAGATATTTGGGAACTTGATGGGAAATCCGTTTGCATCCAGGCACCTGGAAGAGAAAAATATATCTTTCATTCATATAGTTAAACCTGGAAAAATCAAACCTAAAGAAAAAATTATTCTGCATCAGAGAAACTACAGTGAATGTAAGGAGGTTCAGTGCTGTACATCCCTTCACTGCTTTTTGAAGTCCAAAAGGTAGTTGAGCTGACAAGAGAACTTTATGTCTCAGACAACATGCTTGTGATGGTGACTATTTTAGCAATAGCAATAGCACTTAGACTTATATATCACTTCATAGTGCTTTACAGCCCCCTCTAAAGCAGTTTACAGAATCAGAATATTGCTTCCAACTACCTGGGTCCTCATTTTACCAAACTGGGAAAGATAGAAGGCTGAGTCAACCTTGAGCCCAACAGGATTGAACTGCTGGTAATTAGCAGGGTCAGCCTGCAATACTGCATTCTAACCATTGCGCCACCAAGGCTTTCTTTCTTTCTTTCTTTCTTTCTTTCTTTCTTTCTTTCTTTCTTTCTTTCTTTCTTTCTTTCTTTCTTTCTTTCTTTCTTTCTTTCTTTCTTTCTTTCTTTCTTTCTTTCTTTCTTTCTCTCTTCCTTCCTTCCTTCCTTCCTTCCTTCCTTCCTTCCTTCCTTCTTCTGTCTGTCTGTCTTTCCTTCCTTTCCTTCCTTCCTTCCTTCCTTCCTTCCTTCCTTCCTTCCTTCCTTCCTTCCTTCCTTCCTTCCTTCCTTCCTTCCTTCCTTCCTTCCTTCCTTCCTTCCCTCCCTCTCTCTTCCATCCCTCCGTCCCTCCCTCTCTCCCTCCCTTTTCAAATAACTCAAGATGGCAAATATATCCAACATGCTTTCCTCCTATTTTCAGAGGTGGGTGTCACATAATTTAACAACCAATTTGCTTAGTGCAGAACCAAAAATGTGAGCACGCTTTCCAACCTGTTTCTACTTGCTCTTTGAGTTTAGCCAATGAGGAAATAATTTGAGGAAGGGAAATCCAGACTGTTTTTATTTCCTTCCCCTAATTGAGGGGGTCAAACTTGCAGCCTGCAGGCGGATGCATCACGTACTGGCCAGCACACTTCTGTTTTAGCAAAGGGGAAAAAAGTCGTGATATGTCACATGACGACAACATGACACCATGAGTTTGACACCCCTACCCTAATCCTATTTTTCACTCCATAACTTCAGAGTGTTTCAGTTACCGTTCTTGCACCACTGCATCGATAAACATACAGTTTTCCAGGCTACATATTCTAAAAATCTACCCTCTTCTGCCGCACTGCATTTCCGTTTGTGTCATGAACTCCACACAGAAGCAAAAGCAACTAGAAATGACTGTCTCCTTTCCCATTTCTTCTGCTTACAATATTGTGCTGGGTACATGTAATCATTACAGGTCATTCTTTGGCTTACTACCATTCATTTAGCGAGCATTTGAAAGTACAGCAGCACTGAAAAAAAAGATATACAACACTTTTTCATATTTACGATTGTTGTAGCATTCCCCATGATCATGTGGTCCAAATTTGGATGTTTGACAACTGGCATGTATTTATGACGGTTGCAGTGTCTTGGAGTCATGTGATCCCTTTTTGTGACCTTCTGGCAAGTGAAGTCAATGGGGAGTTAGATTCACTCAACAACCTTG
Source organism: Bungarus multicinctus (assembly GCA_023653725.1). NCBI lineage: Eukaryota > Metazoa > Chordata > Lepidosauria > Squamata > Elapidae > Bungarus > Bungarus multicinctus. Next base: position 207,428,566 of record CM042834.1, read on the forward strand.
TTACTTAACAACTGCAATGATTCACTTATCAAGTGTGGCAAGAAAGGTCATTAAAGAGGGCAAAATTCACTTAACAACTATCTTGCTCGGCAGCAGAAATTTTGGGCCCAAAATTGCGGTGGAAAGTCGAGGGCTACTTTTATAATTCAGAGGACAAAACATTCGTGCTTCTCCAGTTTTTATCTACTTGGTATCCTAATTATAACAATATGTCTTTCTGGGTGAGGCTGGAGCAAGTTACACGAGGCATAGTGAACTGTATTCATGGACATGTTTATAAGCTTTTGTAAATAAAACTGGCCCAGACAAAGTGTGGATCTTGCCATAAGCAGTTCCTAATGCAAATCTCCCCATATCCTCTGAGAAAAACAGTTTGGGGCTATTTGTTCAAAAAACATGTAATTCACCAGAGTCTCACAGGATATGCCTTCTGTACACACAAGAAACTATTATAATCAAATTTTTAATGTAACAATAATGTTTTAATGGTTGTTAAAAACAGGCAATGTCACAGACTTCAAATTTTGCCTTATTTTATTCCGGCGAAAGGGCCGAATCCTCTTTCTTCTCTATTACAACAGAGATGGAATAATGTGTATGGATGTTCTATAGTACATCTTACCTTGAAAATTCTTTATTCAATAATTTGGGGAAAATGCTTATATCCAAAAAGAGTAATTGAAAAACTCAAGCCTAGAAGATTCAAAGTAACAATTGCATATTACATTACATTTATATATACAATTGTGAAACATTTTCTCAGGTAGGTGGGAAGCAGGCAGAAAAACTAACGGGAGAAAATACGTATATTTATGAATGTGTGAAAGGAAGGTAGAGAAAGAGGCTTTGGAATATATGCAGGATCTACATTTTGCAGATTCTACAGCATAGATATAAAAGTAGCAGTTTTTCTTCTTTTTTAAGGCGCTACAAAGAGAATTTTTAGAACATCTCTTTTTAAAAAAATATTTAAATACACACATACATATCTATATCTATGTCCTGTTATAAGTGTGTATATGTGTGTTTGTATATGTATATGTGCATACGTATATATATATATATATATATATATATATATATGTGTAAGGTTTTTAAGCTGATAATTTTAAATAATAAATAAGGGAGACTAGTATAGATCTATTTCGAGCTAGTTAGCTCTCTATTTGTTTACATGTGTGTAAGGTTTTTAAGCTGATAATTTTAAATAATAAATCTAGTATAGATCTATTTTCGAGCTAGTAGCTCTCTTCAGCTAGCCATACCCTTACTGGGATTCGAACCAGGAAGTATTACATGTGAGGCAGTTGTAATTGCCTCTACACCACTGGCTCTCTCCTTATCAGCTCAGGCAGGGGAATAAGTATATACTTATTCCTTACACACATGTAAACAAAAGGCAACGAAACAAATAGCTTTCTGTCGGTATGGTCTCTGGTGATGAGCCGAAAGACAGAAAAGAAAGCAGTATGCTTTCTCCCTTAATTGGGGCTTAACAGGGTTTGTAATACAAAGTATATACTTATTCCCCTGCCTGAGCTGATAAGGAGAGAGCCAGTGGTGTAGAGGCAATTACAACTGCCTCACATGTAATACTTCCCTGGTTCGAATCCCAGTAGGGTATGGCTAGCTGAAGAGAGCTAACTAGCTCGAAATAGATCTATACTAGTCTCCTTATTATTATTTAAAATTATCAGCTTAAAAACCTTACACACATGTAAACAAAGGAACGAAACAAATAGCTTTCTTGTCGTATGGTCTCTGGTGATCCGAAAGACAGAAAAGAAAGCAGTATGCTTTCTCCCTTAATTGGGGGCTTAACAGGGTGTTGTAATACAAGTATATATATATATATATATATTATATGTGTGTAAGGTTTTTAAGCTGATAATTTTTAAATAATAAATAAGGGAGACTAGTATAGATCTATTTCGAGCTAGTTAGCTCTCTTCAGCTAGCCATACCCTTACTGGGATTCGAACCAGGGAAGTATTACATGTGAGGCAGTTGTAATTGCCTCTACACCACTGGCTCTCTCCTTATCTTATAATACAAAGTATATATAGATTATATATATATATATATATATATATATATATATATATATATATCACAAGAACTCAATCAAAAAAGAAGAACGACCTCTTCCCTGGTCCAACACCTCAAAACCACAGGACATGAGATTGACTTTAAAAATACCAAAACTATCGCCAAAACCGAACACTTCAACAACAGAATAATCAGAGAAGCCATAGAGATAGAAAAACGCCCACACAGCATGAATAAACGAAATGATACCTCCCGCCTACCAACCACTTGGAAACCCGCCCTCATTAACAAACGAGTACCTAACATGAAGAATGACACCAGACCCACACCCACGAAAGCCACACAAGAAGCTCCCATCACACTTCCACATAGAAAGTAGACTCACACCCACACAGAAGATGAAACATGACCACGGACCAGAAGCCATACCACAGCTTGCATCACTACCTGCTTCAACCCCCCCCAACCCATACATGAAGGGAACTGACGCCCACCCATGAAGGTGTGGCAGGACCACGAACGCGAAGCCAAACAGCAGGATCACAGTTCACCATCTCAAATTCCCCAGCAACTAAGACTAACCTGAGCACAACTAAGCCCCCACCTGAACAGAACACACCCCCAGCCAATCAGAACACAGCCAAGTCCCCACCCAGTCAAGCCACCCCCACTGACAGTTAAAACGAAGAAACAGCTGCAAGCTCACATTACTCCGAGAAGCACAAAGCCGAAGACACAAGCCTGAAGGTGATGAATGAGCCAGAGTTTGGGTTTGTGATCATATTTTTCTAGAGCTTGTGTTTCAAAGTGTTCCATGTGGAGGTTTGCGATGACAGGTGAGAGGGATGGTCCCATGGGTGCTCCTTCTATTTGTTTGTATTTTTGTCCGTTGTAGGTGAAGTATGTATTGGATAGGCAGTGGTTAGTCAGATCTAGGATGTGCTTGGGGGGGTTGTATTTGTTTTGGATGGCTGTCAAGGCTTCTTTTATAGGCACTTGGGTGAAGAGGAATACGATATCAAAGCTCACTAATAGGTCGCTGGGTTGTAAGTTTTGTTTCTTTATGATCTCGATGAACTGAAATGAGTTTCTTACATGTGAGTTGATGGATTCTGCATAGGGCTGCAGTTGTTTGGCGAGAAATTTGGCTAGTTTTGTAGAGGTGAGCCTATGGAGCTGACTATTGGTCTAAGTGGGGTTCTTTCTTTGTGTATCTTGGGGAGGCCATAAAGCTTAGGGCATCTGGATGATTTCTCTCTGGGTATGATTCTTTGCTGGATTTCTTCGCTGATGGGGGAGGCTTTTATTTTGGATCTGGTGGTATTTTTCTAGGTAGGTGGTGGGGTCTGTGTTTAGGGGTTTGTATGTGGGGTCTTGGAGTAGGTTGGTTAACTTGGTTTGGTAGTCGGATGTGTTCATAATCATTGTCACATTGCCCTTGTCTGCTGGTGGGATTATTATGCTGATGTCTTTTTTCAGGTTAAGTAGTGCATTTTGTTCTTCTTTGGATAAGTTGCTTTTAGGTGGTTTGCTAGTGCAGAGGATGTTGGTAATTTCGAGTCTGATTCTGTTCGCATCATCAGAGTTGGTTTTGGTCAGGCTGGTTTCAACTCCGGATATGATGGTTTCTGTGGGGATGTGTTTGGGAGCGACAGCAAAGTTGACTCCTTTCGAAAGGACATTGGTTTCGGCTTCGCTGAGGATCTTGTCTGAGATGTTGTGCACTGTTTGTTTCATGTGTGGCTGTGAGGGGGGAGGAGTTCGTTTCTGGCATTTTGGATGTAGCCATCCAAAACAAATACAACCCCCCCAAGCACATCCTAGATCTGACTAACCACTGCCTATCCAATACATACTTCACCTACAACGGACAAAAATACAAACAAATAGAAGGAGCACCCATGGGACCACCCCTCTCACCTGTCATCGCAAGCCTTCACATGGAACACTTTGAAACACAAGCTCTAGAAAAATATGATCACAAACCCAAACTCTGGCTCAGATACGTAGATGACACCTTCATAATCTGGCCACACGGGAAAGAAAAACTGAACAACTTCCTCACACACCTCAATAGCCTACACCCCAAAATACAATTCACCATGGAAACAGAAGCTAACAATCAACTTCCCTTCCCAGATGTCTTAGTTTACAAAAAATCCAATTGCTCCCTAGGACACACCATCTACCAGAAGAAAACACATACAAACCACTATCTACATGCACTCTCACACCACCACCCAGCACAGATCAATTCTGTAGCCGAGACACTCATCTCCAGAACAAAATGCTTAGCCGACGAACAACACCTAAAAACTGAACTACACACTCTCACTAACGTACTAACAGCCAATGGATTCCAAAGAAAGAACATTACTCACCTAATCCAAAAAAAAACCCAAACCAAAATCCGAGACAAAGAACAAGAAAACAGCAAAGCCCTCCTCCCATATATAAAAGGCACTACAGACAAAATCAGCAAGATCCTCCAAAAACACAACATTAAAACAGCATTCTGCACAAACAGAAAAATATCCACCATCTTAAGAAACCCTAAAACCTGAAGAAAACCAAGGACTATACGAAATCCCGTGCACCTCCTTTCCCACCACATACATCGGACAAACTAACAGAAGAATAAGTGCACGCATTGAAGAACACAAGAACTCAATCAAAAAAGAAGAACCGACCTCTTCCCTGGTCCAACACCTCAAAACCACAGGACATGAGATTGACTTTAAAAATACCAAAACTATTGCCAAAACCAAACACTTCAACAACAGAATAATCAGAGAAGCCATAGAGATAGAAAAATGCCCACACAGCATGAATAAACGAGATGACACCTCCCGCCTACCAGCCATTTGGAAACCCGCCCTCATTAACAAAAGAGTACCTAACATAAAGGACACCAGACCCACACCCACGAGGGCCACACAAGAAACTACCACCACACTTCCACGCAGAAAGCAGACTCACACCCACACAGAAGATGAAACACGACCACGGACCAGAAGCTGTACCACAGCTGCATCACTACCTGCTTCAACCCCCCCCAACCCATACATGAAGGGAACTGATGCCCACCATGAAGATGTGGCACGACCACGAACGCGAAGCCAAACAATAGGATCACAGCTCACCAGCTCAAATCGCCCAGCAACTGAGACTAACCGGAGTACAACCAAACCCCCACCAGAACAGAACACACCCCCAGCCAATCAGAACACAGCCAACCCCCCAACCAATCAGAACACAGCCAAACCCCCAACCAATGAGAACACACCCCCACCCAATCAGAACACAGCCAAGTCCCCACCCAATCAAGTCACACCCCCACTAGTAGTTAAAAGGAAGAAGCAGCTGCAAGCTCACATCACTCTGAGAAGCACAAGGCCGAAGACAGAAGCCTGAAGATGATGAATGAGACTTCATCGAAACGTCGCCTAAATATTTCCAACTCTACGCGGGAGAAAACCCGAAGAACCAAAGATCCACATACAAATACCCGTGAAAATCTCCGAAAACATATATATATATATATATATATATATATATATGTTTTATATATATACACACATACACACACAGAGCTTTTTCTCTTTAACGACCCTATAATCCCTTGCATCGGGGTGGAGTCAGGGTGACTGAACAGAGCTCAAGTATTTACTGGCTGGATGCCCTTCCTAATGCCTGCGTGCAGTTTTCAGCAGACAATTACTCAATGAGCCCAGAGAGATAAATATCTGCCACTACCAAGGACATGAGAAAACCCTTTATTGTTTCTTTTAGTGAGTAAGTAAACTAAATGTTAATTCTGAAACGAATACCCGTGCACTCTTATTCAGACTATATTTGATTGTAACAAAATTGAGAGGCCTGAATACATATATCCACGATTAGGGTAACCACGCATTGAGGAATAAATGCCAGTGGCTCACCACTCATTGCCTCTTTGCTGAAAGATGTCCAAGCTCACCCAGAAGAGCAATGCAGTTTATGTTGAGGTATTTTTCATAGGATACACATTAACAAGGAAATGTGTAAATAGAGAAATACACAAGGAAATGCTAGACATGTATTTTGAATTAGCTTGGACCATGTAGCATGCTAAACCTTTCCACATGATTTGTACAGTATCCACTAGCACACATGAGAAAAGCCTGATTCTGATGCTGAACAAATCTTGAACCCAGTCATCAAAATGGCTGCAAGAATGTGAGGCATAAACTGACAGGAAGAAAGAAACGTGATAAGAAGATACTTTCCTGTTGTTCACTGACTCCAGACAAAATGAAAAGTTGGTTGGAAAGTTACAAAGCTCCAGAGTTTTTCAGCTAAATTCCTAGAGAAGGGGTTTTGGCCAAGAAGGAATATTCATAAGATTATGCATGTGCCTCTGGGCAGACTCAGGCAAATAGTTAAACATCCTTACAGTATTCACTTTTTTATGAGGCTCTCCATGTCTGTGAGAGTCATTTGGGAAAACCTCAGACAAAGAGGAAAATTACAGCCATAATGTCAACTATTAGAACATATAATTACTCTTAATACTGCCAGACTCATAGAAGCAGCATTATAACTTTGCATTCACCTAATATGCAGTACCGTAATGACTTTCATTGTAACTATGTGAATGTAAGAGATTTATAGCTTCTCCTGACTGTATGTCTGAAATCTGAAAACAAAGTGCATTTGTCACATAATGTCTAGCCTCCAATTTATGAATCATGAATGAAATTTGAATTATGATTATGCTAATGTCATCAGGTAGCTTCATATTCTGACCATAATTTCCTAGTTTTGGATGATCCAAATTCAGATGCTTGGCATATTTAGGATGGTTGCAGTATCTTGGGGGCATGTAATCCTCTTTTGCAACCTTCTGAACAGCAAAGTCAATGGGGAAGATAGATTAACTTAACAACCACATCACTAACTTGACAATTGCAATGATTCCCTTACCAATTGTGGCAAGAAAAGTCATAAAATGAGGCAAAACTCATTTAACAAATGTCTCACTTAACAACATAAAGTTTGGGCTCAATTGTGGTCATAAGTTGAGGACTACCTGTATCAGAAATTCTTCTTTCTCTTTAGCCACTAGTCACATTTGCATTCTGAAAAGGATTGTGGTACCCTTGGAAAAACAAACAAACTGGGTCAATTAATGCTCTGAGGTGGGAGTGTCAAACTCATGGATTTGGCCCATGGGGGCATTCAATATGGCCTGTGGGGCTGGCCTGGCAATAGCAAAGGACCAGCCTGTGGTGCCCCTGGCAGCCAAAATGGAGTTCAGGGGATGGGAGCATGCTCCATTTTTGCTGAAATCTGGCAGAGGGCTGCAGAAACCATTGCAACTGAAAACAGGACACAGGGGGGCCTGTACGGCCTCCTGCATGGCCTCTGCTGGCCAAAACAGGGCATGGGGGGCATGCAAGCCTCCCATGCCCCAATTTAGCCAGCAAAGTGCTATAGGAAACCATCCAGGCTGAAAATGGGGTGCAGGAGTGCCCGCCCATGCCCCATTTTGGCCGGCAGGGTGCTGCAGAAGGCATTCGTCCGTCTCCACCCCACTCTGGTCAGTCCATGGAGGAGAATTACAATATTTATCTGGCCCTCGAAGAAATCCAGTTTGACACCCCCCCCCCCGCCCCGCTCTGAGGGCTACTTTTAGCTCTAAATATCCGGAGTTTGTTTGAAGCTAGAATAATTCCCTCCAGTTAACTACGTTATTGAGATAACTGACAGATGTGTTTAATGACTTTGTCTTTTGGGGCAGAGATAAAATTATTGAAAAGTTCTGCATAACAATGCCAGGTTTGGTCCTCCCGAAGCTACATGTTGGTGAGAAGTCAAAATAGGGCCTTTGAATAAAATAAAATAAAAATGAGTCTATGTGATGTCATCCACATGGAGAAAATCTATCTGTGTGATTGGAAGGAGTTGAAAATGACTTAATGGCTTTGCACCATAACCCTGATGGTGGCGGCACCTATTTTTACTTCACTACTGGGAAGGTGAAGAGGAATGACAAGAAGAAAGAGAAGAGAAGGAGAACAGAAGAGGAGACGGAGATTGGGGAAGCAGGGAAAATTTGGGAGGATTTGAAAATTCAATTTAAGGCATCCCAGCCTGTGCAGTGCTGGTGCATGGAAATTGGATGTTTGGCTGAAGTAGGACATGACTTCATCTGCCATGCATCATGAACATGGCCTTGGTCTTTCCTCTGGGTCCTGTACCCCAGAAGGGAGTACATCTTTTATGTGCTCCATACCTTCTTATATGAGACTTCTTATAACAGACTCATGCAGAAACCTAATAAAAAGACACACTCTATTATGCTCCTCCATGTTCCAAACTAGTTCTTCCAAATTGTTTTGAAAGTGCACAATCCTATGCCTAAGCATTTCTACCTAGAGGTAAAATTTTGTTTTTGACATAGACAGGTTAAGGATTGTGGGCAGGGGTGGGATTCAAATTTTTTAACAACCGGTTCTGTGGGTGTGGCTTAGTTGGTGGGCGTGGCCAATGCAATATCATTCACATCGAGACACGCATCTCCTCGCCTGGCCTCTCATGACTGTGGGGATGCTGCAACATAAGTGTGAAAAATGGTCATAAGTCACTTTTTTCAGTGCCATTGTAACTTTGAATGGTCACTCCACACAAGCAAAGTAGCAACAAAGGAGGGGAAAAAACTCCAGAGACATTCCTGAGACAGGAAGTCTAGTCCTGCCAAGAATGTAATAAGGGTTAACAGAGAGGCAGTTTATGTAAGCAACACCAGAACGTTTCCTTCCTGCCTTCCTTACAGGATTAGGCCAGTAATTTCTTCTAACAACTGGTTCTCCGAATTGCTTAGAATGTTAACAACCGGTTTTAGTGAATAGGCACAAACTGGTAGAATCCCACCCCTGATTGTGGGACAAACTGGCAATCAGATTCTGCTATCTTGAAATTGCTCAATTTTCTTACAATTATTAGAAATACAAAAAAAAATGGATCAATTATACCTGTTTTTCTTTCACTTTTGCTTTCAACTGTAGGAAAGATGACATTTCTTTTTTTCTTCCATAGCCAAGAGTGTGATGACATAGGAATATTTTCATTACCTGTTAGGTAGGTAGGAACAAAGAAACAAACATTTCTTTACTATTATAAAATCTGATCGTATAAATTTATAAAGTATCCTCTTTTTATTACGAGGAATCTGCTAGTAAGAAAGAATGCTGCAAACTTCACTTATTAAATCAATTGATATATAAAAACTTCATATATTCACAAGTTGTTCAGCATAACCCAATCAATATAATGTCTGAAATTTTAACCTAAATGTTTTGTTCAGTCTAGTAATTTTAGTACAGGAATTTTGACTTTAAGCAAATGTTGTGTTATTAGGAACCTTCCTTATATTCCTCATTCACATTCTTCAGAGACCTTAAATTTGAATGTAATTGCACCTAATACACGTCTCAGTGGCCCAGTGTTGTTTGTGCTGGTGGAAGCGGAAATAAAGAACAAAACAAAACAAAACCACAAATTGATGTGGTGTATGCCAGTGGCCCCCAACCTTTTGGGCACCAGGGATTAGTTCTGTGGAGAGAGGTTTTTCTGTGGACTGGAGAGTGTGTGGTTTCACATGCTGTCTTCATCCTGTGGATGGGGCTTCATTTGTTGGCATGGCCCGGTTTCTGGCATCCTAGGCCCGGGTGCTGGTCCATGGGGGTTGGGGACCCTTGGTGTATGCCATAAAGCCAGTGAACAACTTGGGTCTGTGTTTGAAAAAAAGATTGTTATAACTAGAATGCATGGGTTTGATCAATGGAGTGCACATGATTTGTAAAATGTTTTGAAAGAGAAGCAGCCAAATCTGCTCCTACATTAATCTTTGGTTAGATTGTGTCCTGCCTTGGCAACTTTAAGATCTGTGGACTTCAACTCCCAGAATTCCATAGCCAGTAGGGTTAAAGTATACCAGGGAAGGACTGTACTGGATAGTTCATTCTGGCTTTATAAGATCAGTGTCAATGATTGTGCCCTGAAAATCTGGAGGAACCCATGTTACTGCTAGTATATTCAATCCTTAATCTCTCACGGTTCATTAAATTTAGCTGGAAAGAATGGGTTTGTTCTGGAGATGACAAAATGCTTCTGTGCAGGATAGGGCAAGTCTGACATTTTAAAGCAATTTTTAAGCAACATTCCCATGACCCAGAAGATTGCAATAGTTGTCCTCATCTGCAAATGTCCCCTTTTGGAACATTTTTGCAAATTGGAATAACCACGATCATCAATAAGAGACACTAAGTATAGGTAGTTCTCAACTTACGACTGTAATGGAGCCTGCCCATTATGATCATAAGTCACGGTGGTCATAAAACAAGTCAAATATTTTTAAGGCAATTAACCCCTAGTGACCGTTCATAGCTGTGATGATGATGAAAATGTAATTTTGTGATTAATTCTTGCATTTATGAGCTTTGAAGGTCTGTAAAGCAAAGGAAAGCTGAAGTAAGAATATAACATTGTTGTGGGTTTTACTTAGTGACCATTTCATTTAATGACTGAGTTGCCAATCCCAATTGTGGTCAATAAAAGAAGACTACCTATAACCTAAAATCAAACTTCAATATTATCCCCCTGTAAGGACAGACATTTAGCTGGACCAAGGTCTTTCCAGGTCCCAGCACAATAAAACCTGTTATTTTTCCCATCATAGTCCATCATACAAAGACAAAGTTTTTGCCTTTGTTTGCAATAAAATATAACCTAATATTTAATAAAATAAAAATAACCTGTTATTCTTTCCATCATACTCCATCATACCAAATGCATCCTTTTCTTTTTTTTTTGAAAATGTCATTTTTTCCTCTCTTTTTGTCTCTGAATTACTTCACTTGTCTGTTTTCTTGTTGACTTAACTATATTTCTATGCATTATGCTATAAATGTTTTCCCCAAGTTTCTCCTTTTCTTACCACACCCTCAGCAGTTATCCCATTATTTTTCTTGTTTTGTTTTTCATTCTTTTGCATACTTTTCTGAGGCCTTGCCTTGCTTCATCCAGCAGAGTTTTTTCATCTTGTGTAATAAAGTTGCTTAACACCATATTCCTTTTTCTCTTCCTTTTGAAAAATTGTAAATTCTGCATTAGCTGTTTAAAAATAAACTTAAATTTAAAAAAAAGATGCACACACAAAACACCATCTGCCTTTAGGGCCCACTGCCTTCTTACTTCTTTGACAGCAAAAATAATTTAGTCAAATTTATATACAAGGAATGATATATGAATATAATTAGCAGATAAAACAAGAGAACAAGAGCATAGCAATTAATTCCTCCCATTATTACTCTGTATAATTTATTATGCTTATGTTATTTCTGGGCCCTTTAGCAGCCCTGTACTTTGTTCCAGCTGATTAAATTAAAATAATACATGTTGGGGGAATAAATTGCAAAACTATTCTAGCTGTCCAAATCACCCTAACAATTATGTATGGTATATTGAGTGGAGGTAAAAACTACTCATTTCTCTAATTGGAATTATCGTTCAAATTATGTTAAAAATCCTTAGCACACATAAAGGCAATCAATGTTTTGTTTTGTTTTAATATATGATTTTTATTGACACTTTAAAACAAGAAGTTAAAAAACTAATGCAGTCTAATATAAAATACAGTAGAAAAAAGAAGAAAAAGAAATCATACAAGAAAAGAAAAAATTGAAAAAAAAGTAGAAGAAAAAAAACCCACATGATTTCCGATATTCACAGGAGTTAAAGTCAGGGGTTGGATTCTACCTGGTTGGACCAGTTCTATAGAACTGGATGTTACAATTCTGCGCAGTTTGGAGAGCCGGCAAATCACGTCAGTAGTGGATCCACCCTTCCCTGCCCCACCCACTCACTCCTTATCTGGCATGCGTGCCATCAAACTTGCCTGCGTAAATTGCTATTTTTTTCCCAACCATCAGCTGTGCTGCTATGTCAGGAGATTTAGATTAGCTAGAAAGCAGGAAATAGTTGGATTTCTTGCTTTCTAGCTAATCTAAAAGCAGAGCTGAACCTTCCTTAGGACTGAAGCTTCTATTTTTCAGTGCAGACTCAGCTAGCAGATTGCAGAAAGATAGATCTCTGAGTGAATCTGTGATTCTGCAAACAACTCAATCTGCCTTCCTGCTTTGCCTGCTTTCGGGTAAAAGTTGCTCTTTTTAAATAAAAAATTCAATATTTACATAATTATTTATAGTATTTATATACAAGCCGTGCCCAGCCAGTCATTTGGCCCCCAAGCCACACCCACAAATTAGACCATGCCCACAGAACTGGTTGTTAAGAAATTTGAATCCCATCCCTGGTTAAAGTATAAATATATTTTAACCTCTCTCTCTATAATGTTACTTCATACTACTCTTCTTTAGGTAATCTATCCTATCTAATCATCAAAACCATAAATCATATTCCTTTGCCCCCACCTTTTTACACAAAACATCCTTAAGAAGCTTCCAGTCATGTATAAATGTAGATAATATCTTTTTGCCAATCAAATAAGTCACTTTAGCCATTTCAGCAAACTCTGTCAGTTTAAACAACCATTTCTCCATCATCAGTAATATTGAATCTTTCAATCTCTGTGCTGCAATAATCATATACTGAAATATTCTGCCATTATGGCAGAATACAATCATACATTATTACAATCCATTATGCCTAAATGGAAAAATTCCGGTTTCAAATAAATATTGATGTTTAAAATCCTGTTGTTCACATTTCCAATATATATTCTTAATAATTTCTCTATTGTTATGCACTAACAATACATAATTTAATAAAAATTCTCATTGAGATCGTACCCCAATGTAAATCTCAGCATCTTTAATCACGTATTTTTCCATTGATCCACCTGTATATTACAGCCAAAATTCTAAGTCTACTTTATTGTTTAACCTGCTTTTCTTCTTACAAATTTCAAATTTCAACAGAAACTTATACACTTTAGCAATTACATGTTATCAACAGTACACAATTGTATTTCAAATTCCATCTTGTTTTGCTCCACACTCTTACTCTTTTTATCTATTTTAAATCTTTCATATAACCATAAATGAGAAAATCATTGACAACAATATCCTTCTGTAATCCACTGATTTATTTTTATTTGATTTTAAGTTCTTCTCTATAGTTTTCCAATAACTTCTACTATGCTAATCTTTTATCAATCTACCAGTTTTCTGCTTTGACATGTTTCTTGATCTAATGTTTCTTGATCTAATGAAGTGTTTTCAGGTACAACTGGGTTCAAATCTATTCCATAATCTCAGTATTGTCTAATAAAACGATTTTAAAAGTCCATATTAATTTTAACTTTATCATATCCAAAATATCCATGCCATTTAAATCTTGGGTTGTGAGCTAATTACAAAAATCTCTTATTCTTTCATCCAGACCAAACAACAACTGTTTAAATATATTCTTAATTCTGTAAAACTGAATCCTTTTTCTTTTGCATCTTATAACACTATATATAAGTCATATTTTTTTTCTTTCCATATAAATTTAAATACATGTTTTCACCACTGTTTAAATGGTGCATCTGTTGTCAAAACACTTATTTACAGAGTGCTGCCTATAAGTCACACAGATAAGAATCCTCTTTTGTGATAATTCCATTAAGTCAATTTCAGACAATCTGCTCTCGGCGATCACCATTTATATGGAATGCAACTGTTAAAAAGGTAGAGAAACAGAATTTCCATTTACCTGAAAACCGAAATTGCCAATACATCCCTTAAAACAAATATTCCCAGGGTTCTAAATTTATATCTAAGCATCTCCAGTTTATCAACTTTTGTAAGGTGTAAATTCTCCCACTCAAGCACTCAGTACATTATAAGAACAGCATTTAAAACTTCTCTCCTATAAATACCTTGGTGAAACACAGGCCAAGAGTGCATTTAAATATTCTTTTCTCAGTTATTGAAATAATTTTGCAAGATTGACATGATACAACATAGAAGCAAACATAATAGCAAGAAAAACTACATGTATAATAATAGATTTAGATGCAAGGAATTGCTCTCTGTATCTGGTGTTGCCATCCTGGCTGTGAAAAATAAACTTTAATGGGAGGAACCAGGAAACAAGCCCAGGAAAGCTTAAGCTTCAAATTGAGAAGTTAAGATTTGTGTCAGAGTACCTGGCAGATGAAAATAATCACACAATTTAATTCTTCAAAAGTCTCTAATGCTTTCAAATCTCTTTGACCCATACTGTGACCTATTCTGGCCTTGACTGTTTTGTATAGGACTCCCACCATTTAATCCAGTATTTATTTATTTGTTTATTTCCCACTTTTATTATTTTTACAAACAACTTAAGGCAGAGACATATCCAACACACCTTCCCCCTCCTGTCTTTCCCACATCTATGAGGTGAGTTGGGCTGAAGGACCCAAGGTTTCATGGCTAAGGCAGGACTTGAACTCATGGTTTTTTGCTTTCTAGCCTGGTGCCTTGCCCACTAGACCAAACTGGAATGAATCCAGGCAATATTCTAACTTTGGGGTCTTTAAGGGTCAATGCCCTCTCATCTCAATTGACTAATTGTAATGGTATATGTGAACGACAGGAGGATACTCTGAAAATGGAACAACCATCATATAAAAGGCATTCCAGCCCACAGAAGGAAAGTAGGGATAGAACTCTCCCTAGTTCCCTAGAGAGTAAAAATAGACCAAGGGAAATATACTTTTAATTTCACAATATCTATAAGCCAGGGATCTCCAAACTCCACTCCATGGACCAGTACAGTCTGCAGCCTGTTGGGAACCGGGCTGCACAAGCAGTGGGAGAGCATGCAAAGCTTTGTTTGTGCATGCACAAGATCTAGATTGCACATCCAAAACCATCCCCCCCCCCACTACCACCACTGCTGCCAGTTTGTGCTACCAGAAAGGTTGGGGACCGTTGTTGTAAGTGTAACCTTAAATACAGGTAGTCTTCGACTTATAACAGTTCATTTAGTGACTGTTCAAAGTTACAACAGCATTGAAAAAAGTGTCTTGTGGCCATTTTTTACAGTTATAATCTTTATAGCATCCTCATGGTCACATGATCGAAATTCAGATGCTTGACAACTGT
The DNA here is from genome assembly GCA_023653725.1 of Bungarus multicinctus. Lineage (NCBI taxonomy): Eukaryota > Metazoa > Chordata > Lepidosauria > Squamata > Elapidae > Bungarus > Bungarus multicinctus. The sequence continues at coordinate 207,443,754 of CM042834.1, forward strand.
TTCATACTTATGACCGTTGCTCTGTCCCAAAGTCATATGGTCTGCTTTTGCAATCTTCTGACAAGCAAAGTCAATGGGGAAGCCAGGTTCACTTATCAACCAGGATAGTAACCTATCAACTGCAGTGATTCACTTAACTGTGATAAGAAAGGACGTAAATTGGGGCAAAACTCATTTAACAAACATCTCACTTAACAACAGAATTTTTTGGCTCAATTTGGTCATAAGCTGAGGACTACTCATAAAGATATGGTTAGTATTCAGGGTTGTTATTGGGTTACCTTGAAGGGGTAACACTAGACTTATTATTGACATTACCCATTAAGTTCCTACTTCTTGTTGTTCTTTATTCTCAACGTATTGTCATTGTTCCGGTAGTCATTCCCATTTAAATCATGAGTCTAGCCATATCTTTCAGAGCTTAAATAAGGTTTATTAGGAATGGACATGCTGGTCTACCTGGATGTAGCCGACTCTGAGAACACATCATTCATTTCACCCTTGGCCTTGGTCTTCCCCTACCCCCTGGGTGTATCATAATTCATAATCTCCAATAGGACACATCCATAGCCAAGAGTCATCAATCATGCTCTCCAGTTATAATAAATTATCTATGGAAACATTTAAGGAATGCACTACTTCCCTCCTTCCCTTTCTGCTGGCAACTCTAAAGACCAGAAAAATATTTTATGAGTTGACACGTTATGTTCAGGAGAAAGATATATGAGTACAGAGAGAACACGTTAGCTGTATTCAGAGTTTGTTTCTCACTATAATACTGCAGTGATGAGAGTCAATCAAGGTTGTATATCATAATTTGATGTTCAAAAGAGATAACACAACTAATCAAGCTAAGTCACTTCCAGTTGCAAGCAAGAACAGGAAGGAAGACAACAATATCCTCAAGTATCACATGACTATGGACCTAAAGCAATATTACAGGAAGAACAAAGAAATATCTCCCTCAGTTTATAAATAAGCAACTTTATAGGCCTAATATAATATTAGTAAAGCAGCACTTATTTGATACAATCAGGCCAATCAGCCAAACATTCTTCATTCATCCTGGTATTATTCAAGAAATTCTGCAAAACAAAATAGTTCAGTAATCTACTTAGGCTCCATTCAGAAACAGACCTAGAAAAATGAAAAGTTGTCTTGATTTTTCTTAGCAATACATGCACAGAAGTAACTTCCCAATTCCTGACATGAAGAAAAAAAATGATTAAGAAATTATGAAATCCGTTAGCCAAAAAGTAGATAATGTGCTTTTGGGGTAAAATTCAAATTACCGTCCAAATAAAGCTTGTGATTTCTGAAAAAAACATTTTCTTCTGATGTTTCATTTAACAGATCCAATGCTTTTAAACAAGGAAGAGTTTGTCAACATGTGAACAGAAACTCTATTCAACTCTCAAAGGAAGGCTATTTTTGTCTACCGTATTTTTGTCATCAATATTTGTGCAGGAATAGGGGCTGCACACATTTCACAAACTAGATGTGCATACACTACAACTCATCCCAATCCAAACTCCATATTGTTCAAATAGAGATTGAAAATAACCCCACCACCTGACCACAGTTCAACGTATTTATTCTATTTCTGAATTATTTTTCATGATGCAGTTTCCTGGGAGATGTTAACCATGATTTAAAGAGTGGATCCAGCTTCAAAATTAAGTCAGTATAATGTTGTGTTCAGATTGCACAGCCCATCCATAACAACTATAAAATAAAATTTCACTATGCCATCTTTGTACCAGGGCCCCACTGATGTGGTATAAAAAAGTAATTTATTTGTGGCACCAGCAACTACATCCTTATTGGAGGTAGTGGAAACCTTGTAATAACAATGCTACAAGTACTGAGACCCCATGCATCTTCAATATTTCCAGCTGTCTTTTGGTGGGTTTTATAGAGAATGGCCTTGTTTCTTCAGCATAAAAGAACCTCTTATGCAATGTGATAGATTGAAGGAACAATGTTTCTGGACATAGAGCAGGTTGAGGAAAAATTCGAGTCAGGAACCTCAATCCACATTCCTAGACAAACCCAGAAGAACAAGGAGACATTCAACCTGGAAATAAGGATAAATTTTCTGACAGTGCGAACAATCAACCAATGGAACAGCTTGCCTTCAGAAGTTGTGGGAGTTTCATCACTGGAGACTTTTAAGAGATTGGACTGCCATTTGTCAGAAATGGTGTAGGTTCTGCTTGGGTGGAGAGTTGGACTAAATGACCTACAAGACCCTTCCAACTCTGTTTATCTGTAATCTGTAATCTGAATCCAGATTCCATCCCAAGGTTTGGAATATCCACAATACATACCCACCTTGCTACTACTACTAGAATAGAGCTGGAATGAACCTTGGAGGTGTTCTAGTCCAACCCCTTACTCAAAGAGGACAATCTATTCTATTTCAGATAAGTGACTGTCTAGTCTCTTCTTAAAAACCTCCAGTGATGAGTGCCCACAATTTCTGAAGGCAAGATATTCCACTGGTCAATTGTCCCCACTGTCAGGAAGTTTCTCCTTAATTCCAGGTTGCTTCTATCATTGATTAGTTTCCAACCATTGTTTCTTGTCCTGCCCTCTGGTGCTTTGTAGAATAATTTTACACCCTCTTCTTTGTGGCAGCCCCTCAAATATTGAAATACTATCATGTTCCCAATTCTTCTTCTCTTTAGATTAGCCAAACCAAAATCATGCAGCCGTTCTTCATGTTGTTGTTCCAGAAAATCTCCATTCCAAACAGTAACTCCGAGACAAATATATCTCAAAAGTACCTTTATTAGAATAGCACCTGGCACATCTGTGGAAACCCGAATCTAAAAGTTTTTTCGGCTTTCCACAATTTCTCAAACTACAAATCCATCCTCCCTTGGTCGTCATCACATCACATGGCCCAATCATAATCCATCCAAAAGTAAGATCCTTATTTCATCCTGCGCCATACTAAATGGACTAACAAAAGAATTTTATTTTGTCTACTTAGAGCTACTTAATTGAAATCACCCCTCCCTTCCACTCTCCCATTCTATGTGGCATCATGGAATATGGCTTCAAAAGCAAACACTTCATATGTTTTAGTCTCCAGGCCTTTGATCATCTTAGTGGCTCTTCTGTGGACTTTTCCCAAAGTCTTAGCATATTTTTTGTAGCTTGGTGACCAAAATTGGTTGCAGTATTCCGGGTGTGGTCTTACTAGGGTAAATTTATATTTTATTTAATTTTTTTATTTTATTTGGTTTGTCAATTGCTTACAAGATAATAGGTATAAGTAAAACATAGTTATGAATACATGGATACATATATGAAAAATAAAAGAAACAATAGGACAGGGAAGGTAGGCACGTTGGTGCTCTTATGCACGCCCCCTACAGATCTCTTAGGAAAGGGATGAGATCAGTAGTAGAAAGTCTAAGGTTTAATTTTTGGGGTTAGGGGAATTTCCTATGTCACTGTTGAAGTGATTCTGGGTGGCTTATAAAATGATACAAAGATAATACACAATGACTAAAATTAAGGAAGATTAAATAGAGATTGAAAACCAAGAGGCAGGTGACACAGGGGGGGAAGATTTTCTCTCTCTATCCAATCAGCCATCCAGTGTAGACAGCCCATTGTTCTCAGCAGAGGCAGGTTTTAAGACTCTTCTAGAAAGTCAGAAGTCAGGAGGAATATTCCAAAACATGGGGGGCAGGGGGGAGCGAGGGGGGTTTGTCACAGCAAAAAAGGCTCTTCTCCTGGATCCTGTCAGTCACAATTCTTTGATAGTTGGGTCCTTAAGTAGGCACTCTCTGGTGGAAAGAGTGGACTAGCCAATTATATTGGAACTAGATGGCTTCTTAGATACTACTTCTTTCTTAGCAGGCATTTTTTGCACCTCTTTTTAATAAGTAGATGAGGGGGTGAAGCTTCCGGCATGGTCACAGATGGAGGGGAGAAAGAGTAGAAACCTCGGTTACCAAATTTCATTTATACCGATGATGTTCTACTTTTACCTCATCCATATTTGGTAGTCCAAGCTATCATTAGAAATAAGTGGCAGTGAGAGGAAAGGGCCGAGAAGAAAGTGAGAAGAATTGGGACCATAAACTGGTCCTTAAAGTAAACTATTGCTAAGTGAAATCATAACTGAGCTCACTTCAGTTTTCCTTTGCTTTGCAGAAGTTGCAAATGTGAGGATTGGTTGTTATTGTCTTATTACTATCATAACTGTGAACAGTCGTTGCACAAGGCAGTTGCTAAACAAGGACTACCTGTATAGGGGTGGGTTTCTACTGGTTCTGTCCACCTCTGTAGAACCGGTAGCTCTGAAGAGGAGCAGACATAGAACCGGTTCTATGTCTGCTGATGTTTTTGCCCACCCGCCCACCTGGGCTCTTACCTGACCTTTATTTCCTGCTTTTTCAACTTCAGCTGCCATGTGAGGGACAGCTGCAGTTAAAAAAGCAGGAAAAAAGTGCTTTTTCAAAGGCTGCTTCTCTACACGCAGTGTGCTGATGATGATTTACAGGTGCGCGGCAGCAGTGCACATTGTAGATCACCGAACCTCGTAAATCACTGAACCAGTAGTTAACCCTGTCAAATCCCACCCCTGGGAATGCCCGGTGAAATGTGCATAAACCTAAAAATATAAGCTGTGATAAATCTAAGATGTTTACCCTAGTACTGAAAGACATCAAAACAATTACTATAAAAGAACTATCAAGAGAGAAATCAGGTGCCTGGCTATGGTTGTATGAGCACACACAATGGACACATGATATGTGTGTCTTCCTGTTCACATAATGGATGTTCCTCTTTGGATGCAGACTGGGCCCTCATATTTCAGTGATGCAGGGGACTTCCACTTTTTGTTGTTCTGCTGGTTAGCTGCTGTGTTGCAGAAGGTCAAATGCATATCAAAACTTCATGTGCAGAAAAAGGTGACTGTGTCTTCCACCACAGACAAGGATAATTACTAAGTCCAGAAAATATAGTGTAAAAAAAGGAACTGGCTTGCTTCATTTTCTTTTGTTTGAAAAAGAGAATGTTGATCCGGGGGGGGGGGGCGGGGGGGGAACAAGAGGACAAGTTACAACAGGGGATAGAGAAGTGGCAGTTATTCCTTCAAACAATTGACTTACAATATTTGTCCAATAGGAATTTCTCCTGTACTATATCCTGATACTTATTAACTATTAGAAATCTGACTATTATGTATTATGTATCTATCATTAATGAGTTGTTCTCCAAAGAAGTGCAATTAAGGATACTCTAATGAACAGCCATGGCAAGGATCTGTGTTTTTGCATGCAATTTTAATTTATAACTTTGACTCCTAAATAATATTTCTGTTATAAACAGGGATGGGATCTGACCGGTATAACTACCGGTTCTGTTGTTCTGTGTTGTACACGCGAGTCGCGTGAGTGCAATTTACAACCTGCTGAGCTGCCCGGACAGCTGAGCAGCGCTCCGTGCAAGTGCGCAGCGGTTGGAAAAGCCCTTTTTTCCTGCTTTTTCAACCGCAGCTGTGCTGCGCAAAGCAGCTGCGGTTGAAAACGCAGGAAATAAAGGTCAGGTAAGAGCCCAGGTGGGCGGGTGGGCCAAAACAGCAGCAGACTTAGAACCGGTTCTATGTATGCTCTCTGTTTGCTGCTCTTCAGAGCAATCGGTTCTACAGAAGTGGACAGAACTGGTAGAATCCCACCCCTGTTTATACAGCTCATACCATTTTAAAGGCTTCTTATTTATGGTTTACTGTTAAAAAAAAAATTCTGTCAAGTATAGATTTAACTTGTTCAGTGGCTGAAGATCAAGTAATATCTGAATTGCAAGAAGATACGTGGGGCCCAAGCATGGACAACCCCAAAATGTTATGGAAAGGGACACGAGCCATTTGCTCATAGCAGGTGTTTCTTTAATAAGCTGTGGTAGTAAAATACTTCCGCCCTAAACTAATATTACCAAGCCTATGAGATCCCCTCCTCCCCCCAATACAAGTGCTATTATTTTAAAACATTCACCCAGGTTTTGGCTATCACAAAGCCAACAGTCTATGCTGATCTGCTCTAGCACAAGAAGAGACAATGAAATGCCATCAAGTATCATAATGTCCATGCACCAATGTGGCTGGATGTACCATCCACACTGTAGGCCTAACACAAAAGGAAGTGAAACAAGCAAATGTTAATATTCAGTGTTCCTTTTTTGTGTATGCCTTTGAGTCACTTTTTGACCCCTGGCAACTATTTGGACAAGTTCTTGCAGGCTTTTTGGTAGGATTTCAGAATTGGTTTGCATTGCCTCTTTCCTAGGGCTAACAGGGAGGGACTGGCCTAAGATCATCCTGCTGGCTTGGTGCCTGCGGGAGGGGGGGGGGGTTAGTACTCAAGGTCTTCCAGCCCAGTACCTTATTCATTATACTAAACTGTCTTTCACTCAGTATCTTACTCCAAGGTAAAAAGGAAATGGGATTATAACCTACATGGGGATTTTAAAAATTAGCAGATTAATTAAGAAATGGGTGAAATAGAATATGTGCAAAAGAGACACCATGTGGAAATTGTTATTCAAATATTTAGGGAAGTAGAGTGAGCATTGTAAAATTCCTGTTGCAAAAGTGAGATCTGGAATATGCTACCATGACAAAATAGCCACCACCAGTATCACCCAACAAAATGATAGCAAATGAATGTCAAAACCAAGTTTGTAAAATAGCTCATTTCAGCTAATATATAGCTATTAATAGCTAATAATCCAAATCAATATTTCTTCGCCTTGGTAACTTTATGGATTTCAACTCCTAGAATTCCCCAGCATTAAAGTTTCCAAGGTTGGGAAATGCTGAAATAAATCACAAATTAACCCATTTGACCCAATACACTACATTATTTTGCAATATTCATTAACAAGCACCCAAATGAAACTGTTGTCCTCCATTAGTTCCCTATTGTGGTGCTCCATTCACAGCACAAGACCACTTCTAGAATTAGAAAACGCATGACACATTTGAGGTCCAAAAACCATAGGGTCATTAATACAAGTGAGAAAACCATTTTTTCAGGAATAATGGATGCCCTGATCTTGCCATTACTTCAATCTCTCATAGCAGGAGCAACATATTTTATTTAAGCATTTCTGGTGCTTTGAGGAAACATAATGACAAATAGCTGCACCCATCTCATTAGCATTTGGTTGGCCCTATGAAAACGGCAGTTGGGATAAAGCAAGGCTTCAGTCTCGTCCAGTACCTTGTCAGAGGAAATGGGAAAATTGTTTTTTTTTCCAGTTCTAATAGAGACCCATCCTAGTCAATGTTTCTAAAAATTCTCAGTATGTTTCTTTGTTTGTTTATTTATTTGGAAATTTATATTGCCACCTATTCACACATGGTGACTCAAGGCAGCTTTCAATATATATATTTATTATTTATTTTATCATATTTTTATACCGCTCCCTCTCCCAAAAAGGGACTCGGGGCGGTGTACAGCCTACTAAAAACACACAATAAATACACTATAAATACAATTAAAAATATATTAAACGCAGTTGTTCCGGCTGTATCCCATCAAAATTAAATTTAACAATGTAAAATCAGGGATCTAATTAAAAATTAATTATTAAAACCGAATGAAGTTTAAAACCGGAACCTGATTACTGGGCCAGGCCAGCCTGTCTAAAAAATAGGGTTTTAACTGCGCGCCAGAAGGTCAGAATATCCGTCATGGCTCGTATCTCCAGGGGGAGATCATTCCATAGGGAGGGAGCTCCCACAGAGAAAGCCCGAACTCTCGGGGCTGTCCGCCGACAACGGCCGGGCGGCGGTACCCCAAGGAGGGCAACCCTGTGGGAGCGTACTGGGCGGCGGGAGGTTGACGATGGCAGTAGGCGGTCCCGTAGGTACCCAGGTCCCGAGCCATGGAGCACTTTAAATACCATCAGTACCACCTTGAATCGAATCCGGAAGGCCACAGGAAGCCAGTGCAGCCTGCAGAGAAGCGGTGTAACGTGGGAGCTCCGAGGGGCACCCACGATCACCCGCGCGGCTGCATTCTGGACCAACTGCAACTTCTGGAGACTCTTCAAGAGGAGCCCCATGTAGAGAGCATTGCAATAATCCAGGTGGGAGATAACGAGGGCGGAAGTGACCGTGCGAAGTGCGCCCAGATCCAGAAAGGGCCGCAACTGGTAGATCAGACGAATCTGATAAAAAGCCCCCCTGGCGACGGCTGCAATGTGTTCTTCTAAAGACAGCCGTATGTCCAGGAGGACACCCAAGTTGCGCGCCCCTTCCACGGGGGTCAAAACCTCTCCCCCCATGGCCAGCGAAGGAACCAGCTGGCTGTATCTGGGCGCAGGAAACCACAGCCACTCGGTTTTGGTCGGGTTGAGACGAAGCCTGTTACGACCCATCCAACTCCGCACGGCCTCCAGGCACCGGGACATCCCTTCGACGGCTTCGTTGGGGTGGCCCGGGGTGGAGATGTACAGCTGAGTATCATCAGCGTACTGATGGAACTCCACCCCGAAGCCACGGATGACCTCACCCAGCGGCTTTACATAAATGTTGAACAGCAGGGGCGAGAGCCCCGACCCCTGAGGAACCCCACATAGTAGGGGCCTCGGGGCCGATCTCTGCCCCCCCGTCAACACAAATTGCGAACGGTCAGAGAGGAAGGAGGTGAACCACCGCAACAACCTTCGCAAAAAAGCGAAGGTTGGAGACAGGACGATAGTTAGATAACAATGCTGGGTCCAGGGACGGTTTCTTGAGGAGGGGCCGCACCACCACCTCTTTCAAGGCGGCGGGTAACAGCCCCTCTCTCAAGGAAGCGTTTATAATACCCTGGAACCAGCCTCGTGTCACCTCCCGAGTGGCCAAGACCAGCCAGGAGGGGCACGGGTCCAGCAAACAGGTGGTGGCATTCAGTCCCCCCAGTATCCTGTCCACGTCCTCCACAGTAACAGGATCGAACTCAACCCAATTGACCTCACCGATATCCACCCCCGCCCCCCCGCCCGGAGATGCCCAGTCAGAGTCCAGTTCGTCCCGGATCTGAGCGATTTTGTCCTGCAGAAACCTAGAAAACTCCTCAGCCCGTCCCTGCAAGGGGTCCTCCCGCGCTCCCACCTCCAGGAGGGAGCGGGTCACCCTAAACAGGGCAGCTGGGCAGTTTTCCACGGACGCAATAAGGGTGGAGAGGTAGGACCTCCTCGCCATCCTTATCGCCACTAAATACATCTTGATATAAGATCATAATAGTGTTCGGTCAGACCCAGAGCGACTAGCCCTCCAACTGCTCTCTAGGCATCTTTTCCAGCGCTTCATCTCCCTCAGCTCCTCAGAAAACCAGGGAGCCACATGGGATCGGCACCGGGTCAGAGGCCACAAGGGCACGACTCGGTCAAGGGCCCCAGCAGCCACCCTATCCCATCATATATATATATATATATATATATATGTGTGTGTGTAAGGTTTTTAAGCTGATAATTTTTTTTTTTTTTTACCTTACACACATGTAAACAAAAGGCAACGAAACAAATAGCTTTCTGTCGGTATGGTCTCTGGTGATGAGCCGAAAGACAGAAAAGAAAGCAGTATGCTTTCTCCCTTAATTGGGGCTTAACAGGGTGTTGTAATACAAAGTATATATATATATATATATATATATATATATATATATATATATATATATATATATATATATATATATATAATGCTGGTATTGTAATGGGAAGCAAGAAGAATGGGTTGATATACAACAATTCTCTATATCAAAATACATGGAATTCTGCAACATATATCTAGGATTACCAGTTGATTCAGAGGTACTGTCATTATTGTAGGCCAACTATAACATCACAGAGAAAACAAAATAAAGAAACTAATAAATGTAAATATTCAGTGTCTTACTTTCAGATAACTGGATATAGATGTACACTTAATAAATCTATAGCGTATTAATGAAGTAATTCCTTGGCAAAATGTATAATATTGTCTATTTTCTACTTCCTTCTTTTTGTGTGATAATTACTCATGAGACTTACTGACAGTCTCTTATTAAATTACATTTTCATCTTTTACTATAAAAATATTTATATATGACAAAATCATTCTAATATAAATGTGATTTGGATATGCTGGCATTGGCTATCTGTTTCTACTTCTATTCAATTTACTGTAAATAAATTTTTGAATATCAAAAAAGAAGTTGCATTTAAAGGTAATTTTCATTTGGTCTGAATAACTCAAGATAGTTTGCATGGATGATCCCTTAAAGCAGTATACTGATAGGAAAACATAGTCTCTTCATGAAAAAATATCAGCTGAGGCTGCTATTGGCCAGCTGTTTATCTGAAGTTAAATCTTTTTTTTTTTTTGGCCTGATTTTTAATCAGAGCTGAGCTTAGTTGCACAAGTCTCACTGTACATACATCTGATAAATAAGTATAGAATAAAGTTTAGACATTCACAACCTGGATTTCACTATTTCTGTTCATTTAATATAATATGTAAAAGCCACCATGGTTTGAGATTTGTATTTATAGCTTACCGTGATATGAGAACCTGGCCATTGTGGAAAAATGACATAAAATCATAGTTTAGCAGAACATAGGACTAAAATGGTTACCTGATTGCTATTTGGATTTATTTTAATTGTTAGCATATTTAGTGCCTGTGAAGAACACATTCAAATGAATATAAACACTGTCCTTACGATTTTAAACAGAATTGCAGCTGCTATTTGAAGTGTACACCACAAATCGAGCAATTTTTCCCTCTTGCAATAAAATGCAGATTAATGATTATTTCTGCTCATTGAGCATTATTTAATAAGGTTCAACATGATAACAGATGCATTGATATGATGTATTAATTTACTCATCCAGATCACAAATGTACTTACAAACAGAATTATGATTAATTTTCCCCATGGAAATGCACATCTTAACCCTTGCATTAAAAGATATCTCCTTTACACTGTGAACACCACTCATGTAAGCATGCCCTGACTTGAAACTGGTAAAAACTATAATAACAATTGCCTCAGGAATGATGTCAATGGTGTATTATTTACATATAATTCAGGTGTAACCTGTGATACATTTATTCTAGCACTAGATTATTTCGACATTATGGCCTTTCCGTTTGATCAGGCATTGCTTTTAATTAGATGTCTTCATGTGGAATCTGTCTCTTTCTAGTACTAGAGAGCATAACTGATGGATTTGAATTCCTTGCAAATCTGATTTATATAATCAAGAAGTTTTACACATTGTGGTTAACTGAAATGCAACTATCTGAATTGTTATACCCTAATTCTGCTGCTGCTGCTGTTCAGTCGTTCAACTCTTTGCGATCCCATGGACCACAGCATGCCAGGCCCTCCTGTCCTCCACTGTCTTCTGGAGTTTGTCCAAATTCATGTTTATTATGTCTATGACTCTATCTAATCATCTCATCCTCTGCCACTCCCTCTTCCCTTTGCTTCAATCTAAAGTAACTAAAGTAGTTGAGTTTCAGCTTCAGGATCTGTTCTTTCCTTCAGGATTGGCTGATTTGATCTCCTTGCAATCCAAAGGACTCTCAAGAATCTTCGAAAGCATATCACAATTCTGACCAGGGAGCAATTACACAAACAGTTGTTACAAAGGAGAAAGTTGAAATTAATAATCTGATGGATTTTTGCTGATCCAGGCTTGAGCGAGCATTTTAGAAACATCAACAACTGGGTTGGAACTGCTTAATAATGCAGCATGATATTAAGTGCTGGGTGGAAGCACTATTTCCATTCCATAGATTGCAAAAATGCAGTTGTTCAAGGCCAGATTTCATAATCATTTATTCTCTTTTACAAAGGTTCTGTTTTTCTTCATGCCATCACCAACTGATTTTAGGATTCAGTATCAGAAGAAAAAAGATCAAAGAAGAATTTATAAGCAACTGATCTGTTCCATACAGTAGTGATATTCTACCGGTTCAACCCGGTTCTGCCGAGCCGATAGCAGCGATGAGCGTCGGAGACTGAAATGGTTATCGCTGACATTCTGCTGTTGGGCCCACCCACCTGCCTGGGCTCCCATACTCACTTTTATTCCCTGCTTTTGAAGTGCAACTGCTTTGCGCGGCACAGCAGAGTGCTGGCGGCAGCTGCTGAAGCTACAGGGAGAGTGCAGGCTTGCAGGAGGTAAAACACCTCTGCGCCTGCGCAAATGCCTCTGTACCTGCTCAAAGTGTGTATTTGGTGTATGCATGAATGCACACAAAGCACGCTCACCAAGCCACACCCACTGAACCGGTGGTAAAAATCTTTGAATCCCACCACTGGTTCTAGAGCTTTCGCTTTACAAATGCTACCGTATGTGAACTTAACTGCATAGAGGGTGAAAGAGTTGTTTGTAGGATAAACTGTCAACTGAAGGTCATTATTACAGAGCTTCCCACTTTTGTGTCTTATTACTACAGAGTCCACTACTCCTTTCCTTTTACTTCCCCTTATTTAGGATCAATAAGCCGACAGAATGTCTCAATGTATTTGTAAGAGGCAATTGTAGACGTATTTCCCAATTTCAGTGAGAGCATAAATGACTTTGAGCTGTACTGTCTATGATAGTAGGGCTAAAATAGTCCCATGGGGAAGAGAATCCTTCTCTTAGTGTTTTTAATATCAAAATTACCACTGATATTTCTGTTCTCTTCACACTAATTTAACCTTCATTGTTCGTTTTGAATGGTAAATACTATGGATAATTTTTGTGTTAAGTGCCTGATACTAACTAGGTAAAACTAATAATTTCTAGTTATTTTAATAAACAATCAGTGGTAGAACGGATAGGTTTTCAAAATCAGTTGAAACCAAGTAAGATTTCATTTTAAAAAATCACTTTATTTATTCATTTATTTATTTTTAAATTGTTTTTATTATGGTTTTCAAAAATACAAATTTCATTCATATGCATAACAATGTTTTGGCATCAACAAATACATATATCCTATATACTGTACATTATTATATACATACATATATTGATAATCTGTTAAGGTCTCTTGCTTTATTTACCATAATCCTTCATCCTAATCTTTATATCTGTTTTTTTAACCACTCATACCATTATCCCATATTGCATAATATTTGGAATCCTCCTTGTCTTTCATTTCCCATGTAAGATTATCCATTTTGGAGCATTCCAGTACTTTTTGTATGACTAAATTTTCTGAGGGGATGTTAGCTCCTTTCCATAATTGTGTGAAAGCTATTCTGGCTGCTGTCAAAATATGAAATATAATATACTTAATCTTTTTACTATATTGGTCTGTAATTATTCCTATTAAAAGAATTCCAGTTTGAGTTCAATTTGGTGTTTAGTAATCTCTTGTAGCCAGTTTTTTATTTTGACCTACTATTTCCTGTTCTGCGGCATGTGATAGAAGGTACCATACTTTTGTCCACATTTCCAACATTTTGGACTTTGTAAGCCATGGAGATCATTAATTTATAATTCCTGATCCATAATTTCTCTCATTCATCCAATTCAATACTGCATCCAAAGTTCCGAGCCCATGCTATCATGGAACCTTTTATAATTTCTTCTTTCATATGAAATCCCAATAAATAGTTAGATGCTTTGGTTATAAATTTTTTCTCCACTCCAACTAAAAATTTATCTAATTGTTGTTGTTCTTTGTCAAATCCAAATTCCTCTAAATCCTTTTATATCTATCCTGTATTTGTAAATATGGTCACCAGTCAATTATAATTCCTTGTTCTCTCAGCTCTTGATTTGTTTTAAGTTTCCCTTGGTTATCTAATAAATCGTTATAGCTTACCATTTTTTTTTTACATCCAGTGTATTCGGGTAGATCATGGCCTCCATAGTTGACAGCCAGCAAGGTATCTTCATGTAATGTTTCTTTTTAATTTTCATCCATATCTGAATACCTGCGTCACTTATTTGATTTCAATAGAAGTAAGAATGTACCTTGCCCCTTTTTTCCCATAGAAACACATGCCAGCCTATCTAGAGGTCATGATCTTCTAATGTTAAGTTTCTTTTATCTTTTAGATTTACCCATCCTTTATCCAAGTTAATGCTGCTGCCTGATAGTAGAGTTCCCACTTTGGTAGTCCAAAATCACCTCTGCTCCTACTATCTGTAGCACTTTCAATTTAATGAGCAGTTTCTTGCCTAACCAGACAAATTTCATTGTTATTTTGTTTAGGTCTTTGAAATTTTTTTTATTTAGTTTTATAGGAATTGTTTGAAATAGGTGTAATAGTTTGGGCAAAATATTAATTTTTATTATCTTCACAATAATGACAATTGTAAGTTCCCCAATAATTCTAGATCTTTTTTTATTTATTTCAGTAATTTACTATAGTTGTCTTCTTTAATTGAAGAGCATCTTGATAATAACCATACTCCTAAGTATTTCACCTTTTTTGCAATCTGTAGTCCAATTTCCACTTCTAATTATTTTTTCTGATTTGCAGTACAATTTTTAACTATCATCTTTATTAATTTTAAGACCAGCCATTTCCCTGAATTTTTCTATTTCTTGCAACAAAATGTGTCCGGTAGTTAGTGGGTCTTCTATAATAAATATTAAGTTGTCCGCAAACGCTTGGACCTTGTACTCTTCTTTTCTAATTTTAATCCCCTTTATTTCTGAAATTTGTCTAATATGAAATTTGGGCTAATAACATTTCTAAGGACAGAATAAAGAGCAGAGGAAATAGTGGGCACCCCACCTCACTCCCTTAGCTATCTTAAAATTATATGTACAATCCCCTTTACTTTAAAATAAGTAGAGGAACTTGCTATTTTTTTCAGAAATAACAAGCAAATTTTGCTCAATTTCTTGCAAAACAAGCAAAGCACCATGTCCCTTAATAATATTTCATCATTGCCAAGATTGTGTTTTAATGCAATTGCTGGTTCTGACTGCCACAACAAACTGAGAAATGGATTGCAACATTGGTGGGGGAAGCATATTGCATTTCACTGCAAACCCTGACCTTTAGAAATATTTTTAAAAACTATTTCATACATATAAAGCATTCCTGTAGGACAATAAGGGTTGGGTCCTGAGTTAAGTCTCCTTGAAATTAGCACCCAAGTCTCCCCCACTTTTTTAATATTAAATACTAGGCATAATTTAAAGAACCAGCTAGAGCATTTTTACTGTTTAAAGTTGAAATATGCAGGAAGTTTCAGTTTAATAAAGGGCAGTCTAAGTATTTGTTTCACAGTTAAGTGGTTTTTCTTGTTTCACATATTTGTGTGGCTGAGAACATGATCAGGAATGACCTACTCATGAATTAACTCCCATTTCAAATATATCAAAATCAGAGGCCAAAGCTGTACATTCCTCAATGAAAACCAGGAATTTATTCATTAGTATTTATTTATTAAATTTCTACACAGCCAGACTCCCACTCACTCATGGTTGCTCACTATGTAAAAGCACAGGGGGAAAAAAAACACAACAGTAACACAGAGTCTCAACTCGGTTTGATACAGTTAACTCAGTTAACACAGAAAACAACTCAGAGAAAGTAGTGCAAGATCGGAAAATGTGGAGAGACCTGGCCTGTACAATCTCCAGGAATCAGACCTGACTGAATGGATAGCATCCTCATCAACACAGAAACAAAAGAAAGCTGGCAAGATCAAGAAACGCACCTCTATAATCCCATAAGTTTAGTAAACACCCAAATTGAAAATCAGAGTGAACATCCAGCTCTTCAAGGCGTCTGAAGCACCTGTAAGGTGGGAGCCACGTGAATCTTAATAATAGAGGAGGCTTGCTTGCAAGATCCTGATAGATGGCATTGTTTAATCAAAGGAATCCGGTGTGTTGGCTGCCCTGCCGGATCAAACTGGTTGGGCAGATATTATGGGAAACAGAGGAGCTAGCCAGGTAGATAATTCCTAGTGTAATCTCAAGCTATGAGAAAAAGACCTGTTATTTTTATGCTATTTCAGGCAGCGGGGGACACCCAGTTTTTACAAACTAGCTGCTGGAATTAAACAAAGATTACATACACACACATATCAACCTTGCCACTCCCAATATACTAAGATAATATCTCAGTTGAGCAAATACTTTCCTTAAGATACTGCAACAATGAAAATAACTAGAGCAAATTTACCTTCTGCCATGGTGAATAAACTGCAAGTTGAGAATAAGGGGTCCATTCAGATTACAAATAGAAAAAAGTAAAGCACATAATGGGGGGAGAATCTGACCCAGAGCATGTTTAAAAATTCAAGAGTCCTGAAAAGGAACACTCTGGGCTTTTGTTTCCTATGGAAATGAAGCCATGGTTCTTAGAGAGAATCCGGTTTCTTATCTGGCCAGCAATCATGCCATTACTTTAAAGGGTTTATTTGCAGCCTGATCATATTTCTTTAAAAACAACAGTGTTTTTGAAAACAAGAATGTCTACATTAGAATAAGTTTTTAAAAAATGAATCTGTAAAGATTGAACTGAAAATGGTGAAGACTGAAGGAATGAACCTCCATGGATATGGGTAATTCTCAACTTACAACCAATCACTTAGAGATCATTTAAAGTCATAACACATAACATACCCTGAAAAAACTATTTACAGCCTGATTTGAAATTTTGATGGTTCGTCGTCTGTCTCCCTCCCTACCCCAGTGATTATGTGACTATCTTTTAGATACTCAGCAACTGGTCCATTTATGGCCATTTTCAGCATCCCATGATTCGGTGATCGCAATTTACATTTCCTTCTGGCAAAAAACCCTCCCAACTGCAAGCCATGGGTTCTCTTTGTGACTGTGACATTTGTAAAATTGGATGTAGTCACATGATTGCTTGTTTAATGACCATCATGCAGGCTCACTTACTATTATAAGTTGAAGACTACCTGTGCTACAAACTTCTGCTGAAGCTTTGAATCATTGTAATGCTGATGTTAGTATATTGTTTCCTGCATTGACTACGGTATTGGGTTTATGAGGGAGAACATCAGTGCAATCACCATGTTTACTTGGAGATGACTTTTGATAACTTGATAACTATTACAAAATGGATTACTTTGCTTCTGGAGGTGCCCATTGGTCACATGACAGCAAATATCAACGACCACTCATTTTCCCCCCATCTCTTTTGTTCTTTTGTTCTGGAAGAAATTCATGTTCAAATGAGGTCATCCGATGTTTATGAACATTTTATTTCTCATTGGATACAATTCCAGTTTAGTTTCATGCCAGCCCCCGGCATTCACTTTGTTAGCTGATTACATGCAGAATTTGTGAGAATATTAAACTTCACAGGAGTTGGGGAATAGCATAACGGAGAATGAAATGCGTCTTTCTTTTTTTGTGTGGTGATTGGCTGGAATTTCAGATCTCAGATCTTGGCTAGCTCAGGCTGAACACTTATTAGATGAAGGCAGATGTGCTTATTTACCACTTCTGACTGGAGATTTTACAGTATCCTTCCCCTGCCACGCCCACCAAGCCATGCTCACAGAACCAGTAGTAAAAAAAATTGAATCCCATCTCTGGATGAAGGTATTCCTGTGTGCTCCAGACTTAACTAAATGCACTTGGGATCTGTGGATGAAAGCAACTAAATAAAAATTACTTTTAAAATTCCTCAAGAATGATATGTGGATGGAATGTAGAGCAATGTAGGAGGAATCACTATTTTGGGGCATATCTGCTATGGAGTAGAAGGCTATTAATAATAAAAAAAGTAAATTCCAATAATTGCTAAATATTAAATGCTAAATATTGGGGTAGTTCACTAGAAGGGATAAATATTAGCACAGAGGTGGTTTGAAATCCTGTGACAATTAAATTTTTGATACTGTAGTTTTTCATGTACTTTCGTATTTATTCATATATACTTTTCCCGACCTGACATCCTCTGGATGTATCGAAGCTACAATTTTGAGAATTTACTGTCTTATCAACTGGAAATGGTAGGCTAGCACAAACAATACATTGCTACGTTGAAAAAAAGGGGGGAGCATAAGCAGCAATGTTTTCATTGCTGTTTCATATTCCAAGGATCGATTTTCCTGAGTGTTTTTTTAAAATTATTCCTTTCTATAAAATACTAATGCTGTCCATTTGCTTTACCCAGCAGGACTACAAATGGATAACTCAGCATTTGGCACATCCAGTCTGCCTTTCCTAATAGCTTCATTTTTCTTCATTTGATAATCATGCATTACAGAGTTATAATTTAAGGTACCCAGAAGGCAACAATGGGAAAGATCTATATAAATTCCTACACAGTCACACCACACACCAAGTGATGCTCTCAATGCATTGGTATAGAGTCTAAAACTCAGACATGATTGGATGGGCTAAGAGATCCTAGTCTGTGGCCCTAGTGAGTTGAAGTTTTTAAATACATTTTTATTAGTTGATCAATGTATAAAATACAAAGAAAATTTTAAAAAAGTAATAAAAAACTTGACAAGAGAAAATATGGAGTAAAGTAGGGGAAAGAAAAGAAAAACGACGGACTTCCAACTCTCTATACCAGGGGTCTCTAACCTTGGCAACTTTAAGACTTGTGGACTTCAACTCCCAGAATTCTGGGAACTCTGGGAGTTGAAGTCCACAAATCTTAAAGTTGCCAAGGTTGGAGACCCCTGCTCTGTAGCACAGTAGAAGATAACATTACAACTTCAACTTTTTATTTTTACACAACGGTATATAAACTAGCTATTTCTGTAGCAGAGTTTGAATCAAAGTGCAACACACTCAGAGCATAGGGGGAAAACAGACTAACATTTCCTTTTGCAATTTCCTTAATGTTCATTGCCCCTGCAAGCCACACCAAATGCATTTGTCAAATGTCACCACAGCAAAGGAATTTCACAAAAGGCCGAATGCTGAAAAAGGGAGTGCTGGTATTTGTGAGAGAGGAGTGCCTCTGAGTCATGGAAACCACTCCTCGCTAAAGCAGGGTTTCAAAGCAGCCTGTCTTTTTTTCAGTGGACTTCAATTTGCTTCTTCTCTCCTTAGAGAGCTGGGTAGAGACAGCTACCAAAGAGCTCTGACTGATTCATTTAGGGAGCCGAATGAAAAGCAGCCTTGCCCAGTCTTCATCAGATTTAGGGCTTCGAGAAGTAACCGGAAATTCATTTGTTTCCTTGTAGTTGAAAGAAACTTCCACAGCCCAATCATCTGACATATCAGGATTGTTAGTGTCAGAGAGAAAGATATTGAATAGAAAGAGCTAAAATTACTAAAAGGAATGTAGTTGCTTTTATACCTTATATAAAGAGCAAGCTTACTTACTTTGGTAAATCAGTCACTAATACTTGGAACTAATTAGAAGAATCAAATCAGGCTAATTAAAATAATTAAGTCTTGGCAACATCATGTAGAAGTTCCCCTAGGGCAGAGGTGGGGAACTATGGCCCCCTTTATGACTTGTGGACTTCAACTCCCAGAATTTCTGAGCCTGCCTGGCTCAGGAATTCTGGGAGTTGAAGTCCACAGGTCATAAAAGGGCCATAGTTTCCCACTCCTGCTTTAGGATATATTTAGGTAATGATAAAAGTTGATGTCCTCTAGATGAGCTTGATTTTTGCAGCTGCATTCTAAGATTTTTTTTTTTGTACTTTCAGATTCTGGATGTTTAAATAAGCTTAGTTTCTTAACAAACATAATGGACATCCAAAATACACGTATTCAACTTAATTAGATCTATAAGTAACTTAGAAATGAATTTGGGAAAACCTTTTATGCATCTGCAATTTTATATACAACTTCCAGCTTTTAGCTTAAAACCTGCATGTTTATACACCTCTAGGGCTGTGCTATACATTAATCACATCCACTAGTATTGTGCAGATTGTATCTGGCCTTTTATTATTTTTTTCATTAGATTTTATTTAGCATTAATCACATCCTTAGAACAAGTTGGCTAAAGGGGAGACGATATAAATGACAACTCATGTGGGAAGAGAAGAGATTGCTTTGCTGCTTAATCTTTGCTTCTATCTCAGTTCCTGCTCATACTTGGAAAATGTGCATCAGTCCCACTGTGTCTCATCCAGCAAATAACTTGGAACAGAATCATGGTGATGGAAAAGGATTAAACTTCACTCTTCTGTTGCAATGAGCAAAACCAATTTTGAAATGATCTACTATATATTAATTCAACAATAATACTACCTATAAATGTAGTTTTCTGTCACATTAAAATGTAGTGACAATTGAGAAGGGTTTTTTCAGCCACAATTTTGCACTACAATTGTGCATTTTCATTAAACATCCCTTTATTCTCCATCCTTTAAACCTTCTGACTTGCTCACACAGAAGAATTAGGTTGTTGGGAACATAAGAAGAGGAACAAGACAGAGGTCTTGCAGTCCAAAGCCTCTTGATTTTCTAAGAGAGATTGCCCTATTATAATCACATGAGTCATAACACTTGAAGAGGCCTAGGGTGAAGCGGTTATGTCTTCCTTAAAGCTATACACCCACCTTAGCTCCCTTTCCAGAAAATTAGAATTAGAAAGAAGAAGCTTCTAGGGTTTTGTTGATCTTTTTTTCTTTCTTTTTTCTTGCTGTTTTTTTTTTCATCCAAGATATGATACTTTCTGATTCTAGATCCTCCTGCTTCAGGAAATTCTCTAGGGTGAAATATGAAGTTTGGAAATAATGGTGTGCAGATGAACTCATATTATTTCCCTGAGCTTAACTTTTCATATATTGCATTTTGACAGATAACATTTATCCTCTTGACAAATGATAGTTGTCCATTTTACAGAGAGAGAGGGAGGGAGGGAGGGAGGAAGGAAGGATCCAAACTCTGTCAAGGACCTTGGAGTACTCATCTCTAATGATCTAAGTGCTAGAGCCCACTATAACTACATAGCCAAAAAGACATTAAGAGTTGTTAACCTAATCCTAAATAGCATTTTCTCCGGTAATATCACACTACTAACTAGAGAATACAAAACATTTGCTAGACCAATACTTGAATACAGCTCATCAGTCTGGAACCCTCATTACGTATCTGATATTGAGAAAGTCCAGAAATTTCACAAGAAGAGTTCTCCACTCCTCTACTCATTGCAGAATACCTTATACCACCAGACTTGAAATTCTAGACTTAGAAAACCTACAACTACGCCGCCTTCGGTCTGATCTAAATATAGTATGTAAAATCATACATTGCAATGTCCTACCTGTCAATGAATACTTCAGCTTCAATCATAACAACACAAGAGCACACAATAGATACAAACTCAAGGTTAACTGCACCAAACTTGATTGCAGGAAATACGTCTTCAGCAACAGAGTGGTCAATGTCTGGAATACTCTATCTGACTCTGTGGTTTCTTCTCCAAAACCCAAAAACTTTAACCTTACACTGTCTACAATTGACCTCACCCCTTTCCTAAGAGGTCTGTAGGGGGCGCGCATAAGCACACCAATGTGCCTACCGTCCCTGTCCTATTGTTTCTTTTTATTTTTCTTATATGTATCCATTTCATGTATTCATCGCTATGTTTATACTTATACCTATTATCTTGTAAGAGACTGACAAATCAAATCAAATAAATAAATAAATAAATAAATAAATAAATAAATAAATAAAATAAACAAAGGGAAGGAGGAAGAGAGGGGGGGAGAGAGGGAGGGAAAACACAATGGTGTACTAATCATTAAGCAGACTAAACATGTGCTTAGGGCACCAGGCCCAAAGAGAGCACCACAAAAACTTTTATGTAGCCTAAGCTTGGCTTCGTTTGTACAGTATGTACAAAGGAGGGAGGCACCAAGATTTGTCAGTGCTTAGGGCACCAATGAGCCTTAATTTGCCACTGGGAACACACAAGAACAAGGCTAATTGGGTGCCTTTTTTTACCTATCCATGAAAAATCTTACAGTGCTCCATATTCCCTGGAATGATGAAGGAGTGGTAACAGTAGAATGGGGCAACTCGCCACGAGACAATTCAGCACAGCCAACTCACCATGGAGCCCACTCGCCATGGGAAAATTTAACAATTCAATTTAATTATTTAAAATAATTTTTATAAATGTTTTAATTTTTGTCATTCACCTTTCATTTTGTCCCTCCTTTTGCATCCTTCCTTTAATGATTTTATTCCACCATTTCTGAGATATTAGTGTAACTGTAGTCTCATGGCAAATTGGCCATGGCTAATTGTCCCATAGCGAGTTGGCAGTGACCATAGGGACTTGTCCTAGATCTTTGGTAACAGTGTTATCAAATTTAGCTATATATTTGTCTTTTGGATAAGATAAGATTTCACTGACTAGTTTAGGAGCTCCTAAGCACCCATTCCCCATTTTACAGTTTTATAGCTGAAACATTTTTAACTTCATATTTTACAGAAACCAGTAAAATAAAACAACAAATCCCAACTGTATTTAGGAAAATTGCAGCATCCTGAAGTCATGTAATCTCCATTTGTGACCTCCCCAACTGGCTTCTAACAAACAAAATTAGTGGATAAAGCCAAATTCTCATAATGTCTGTGTGATTCACTCTGCAACCATGGCAAAAAGATCATAAAATTGGGCACAACTCACTTAACAACTATGTTGCTTAGCAACGAAAGTTCTCATCCCAATTTTGGTCATAAATGAAGGACTACCTGTGGTCTATAGGGTTATGATGGGTCAGGCATGACTTCAGAACTAACAACAACCTGTAGAAATGATGCTGGTACATACTCTTATCATATGTTGGTATGGTTTGAATGGGCCAAGTCAGAGGTGGTATTCAGCAGGTTCTGACCAGTTCTGGAGAACCGGTAGCTGAAATTTTGAGTGGTTTGGAAAACCATCAAATACCACCTCTGACTGGAGATTTTACAATATTCTTCCCCTGCCACGCCCACCAAGCCACACCCACATAATCACAGATGGTAAAAAAAATTGAATCCCACCACTGGCCCAAAGCTTCCTGGGAGAACCGAAATATAAATTCTATACTGAATCAACTGCAATTTGTATATATCTGGTAAACACAAAAAGAGAGGAAAGTTTATATTATGTAGCATGAAGCTTGGGAGATCATCCTGAATATCAGTTGTAACAGAATAGCCTACCTTACAGTAAGCTTATGCAAGCATTTGTCTATATGTTGAACTATAAGTCATACAGATATTGCAATAGCTCATTAAGGCATTTCGACAGTTAAATGCCATTGCCTTCAAGGCATCACCAAGAACATTACACAACATTTATTCCCCGACCAGTTTCAGCATTAGCTTAGAAATCAATTTCTTCCAGCGAGTGAATAGTTTATTTGAAGGGCTGGTCTTTTGACTAAACCCTGTATTTACAGTAGCCTTCCGAGCAACCAATCACAGGGCTCTTAGTAGTAAGCACTGGTTGCTAGGTGTGGCTTCCTGATGGGTCTATAAAAGTAGGAACCACAATTTAAAGTTTTCCACAGACTCATTTCCCAGCTTGGAAAACATTGCTTCTGAGTTTTGGAAAGGGAAAGGTATGGCTCTTTTGATATTTGTCCTTTACTAATGATTTTAGAAGTATGTAGCTTCTTATTTACTCTGGAGTAGAACTTACTTGGACTTATTTCTAAGTCAATATAGAGCTATTTCTAAGTCAATGTAGAGCTATAGGATTAGTCATATAAATTTATATCTGATTCTATTGTCATTTTCCAGTAAAAGAGTAGAAGGCATTTAAAATTGCATAAACTATGCAGGGAGTTAAAATTGTTTGTAATAGTTGGTAGCGTAGTGCTGAATAACTGTGCATTTCTTTCTTCCTGTTCTTTTCCGTTACCATGGAAAGCAGAATTATTTTTATCTACCGAAGTATGAGTTAAGAGGGAAAAAATGTGCCCAGTGCCTTATGTGGAAACTTTTTTAGAAAAAACATACACCCTGTGGTTAAGGAAAGCTTGCTTAACTGTTTCTCAGTTGTTAAATGTTTATTCCTTTGCAAACATCAGCCGCACCAAAAATAAAATATGAACTGTAAATTTTTCAAAAAGGAAACTAAGTTTAATTAAGTTTTAATTTGTTGGTAGTTATTTTTAATATAGGGACATAAGAATTGCAGAACGTTGTTTGCAGTCTTTTTATTTTTCACAAGTATATTTGGAAGAAGATGCTGCTTCTTCCTTGTTAGAGTTTTTTTTCAGGAATTGGGAGAGGAGAGAGGGGAGACAAGTTTTTCAAGTTTCTGCGGCTTCTGGCCATCAAAGAAGAGTGACCTGAGAATTAACTAGTCCTGCATAATAACAGGGAAGAGACAGTTGTCCCTTCATTTGGAAGGAACTTCCATACCCAGCTGAATCTGAAATGCACTTATTAATGAGATGGAATTTAGTACTTACTTCTGAGTAAATAGGTAGACATCTTAGAAATATTTTCTTAAATACTTTTCAATTTGTTGAATTGTGCTCATTTTATCCAGTTTAAGATTGAGCCTCCTATTTTATGCAACCATGCAATTCAGTTATAATTCCAAAAGTGTTTCTCAGCCAGTATCAAAGATTTGCAATGGTCCAGAAAGCAGTCCATGAAATGTATAAGTTGGCTGGATCAGTTTGTGTAGTTATAATACATACATACACTCATAGCATCAGCAGGAATGGAGCTAAATCTGGAAAAGGTTTAGAATGGAACTAAATCTGGAAAAGATCGACCAACCATATGAATCAGCAGCCATACTGGAAAGTCGTCATTGTTTTCCTCCTGGGATTAGGAGGACTGGAATGAGCTCCCCGACAGCTGAGATGCTGGGGCAGACATAGAAACACATCCACCTTGAACTTTGGATTTTGGCTGTGTGTAGGAAAAGACTTGGGAATTATACCAGCTGAGATTGTTTCAGAAATAGAGGCAGGTTGGAAGGCGGTGGGCATGGATTCACAGTGAGATAGTAACAAGATGGGGAGATATGGTAGGATGCAGTGGGCAGGCCATTCTCAGGGAAGCCCAGCTTGGCAGATAACACTTGTGTTGCTTTCCAAGGCCCTTTGCTCAGCCTCAAAACCTGTTCTTCAGGAGGCCCTATAGTCCAGCTGCCCCTGCTTGTCAGATTGACCTGCAATAAAACTTATCTCATCTGACTATGGATGAGAGAACTGATCTAGCCTGCGTTACCAAAATCTGATTGGTCATACATGTGGGTCTTCTTCTCTGAGAAACATACACTCACGAGTTTCAAGTGTGACACCAGATATGATTTTGAGGTGGGGCTGCTGGGTTAGCTGTTGCTATTCTCAAATCTTTAGTAGCCTTTAGGAGAGCTGCCCTGGACACAGTCAGATGCAAGCTCTCTTTGTGAAGTTGAGTTGCAGGGATTAGTTGAGCTGGTATTTTGCTGGACCTGCTCCAGGGATTATGTGTGTGGGGGGGCACTGTTTTGTAGTGGTTCATCTCCTTTTTCTATGGCCAATATCCAGGGCTGCCAAGAGGATTATTAAATGCTGGAACAAGACTAATATGGCCTCACCGCACAAGACGGTACCCCTGACCTGGAGCACCCCCCTGAGGGCGGTGACCCAGTGGTCTCAGACAGGCTCTTCATGGTGCTGGCGGGGCTGGGCCCAGCCTGGGCAGGGAATCACACGTACACAGGCGGGGCAGCCAGGAGCACTGCTCTTTTCTCGCATAGAGGGGCACGCCATAGAGGCGGCGTGGCAGAACAGCATGTGCTAAGGGCAGGCCAGGAGCACAGTTTCCTGTGAAGGGGCGCACCATAGAAATGAAATTAGAATTCAATAAATTACATAAATAACTGTTTACTGAGTTTCAGATTATTAAAGGTTATGTCAAACAAGGCTGCAAGGTGGTTTTGCTATACACACAAAGTATAGAGTATGAAGTATATATCCAATATTGGTTTTCTTTTTAAAAATTTGGTTTTGTAAATTTTTTTAAAAAAATTCCCCTTCATGGGCCCCCTTTGAGCTCCATGGGCCCCAGAACAATGTACTGGCTGCACCTCTCCTCAGGCCTGCCAGTATCTGTCAGTGCTATTGGGGGGAGGAAAGTTCAGCCACAGGCCTCATTTGTTGTCCTGAAGGCTCTCTCCTATTTAACATCCATAGGAAACTGTTGGGAGAGATAATCCACTGGCATGGCATTTGGTATCATCCTTATGTTGATATTTACCAATTATATGTCTCCACCCCATGCCTAGCAAGTGATTTTATTCAGGTGCTAGTTTAGAGCCTGGAGCAGTGGTGGGATTCAAATTTTTTTACTACCGGTTCTATGGGCGTGGCTTGGTAGGCGTGACATGGCTTAGTGGGCATAGGGTGGCTTGGTGAGCATGGTTTGGTGGAAATGGCAGGGGAAGGATACTGTAAAATCTCCATTCCCACTCCACTCTAGGGGAAGGTTACTGCAAAATCCCATTCCCTCCCCACTCCACTAACCTGCTTTCCAGCTCCGTTCTCCTGTGCAGGGCAACAAAAGAAAACCCAGTCGATCAGCTGGGACTCAGGAGGCAGAGAATAGATGGGGGCAGGGCCAGTCAGAGATGGTATTTGCTGGTTCTCCAAACTACTCATAATTTTCACTAACAGAACTGGTCAGAACCTGCTGAATACCATCCCTGGCCTGGAGCTGTAAAGGCCTGAATGGGGAGAAGGTGGCTGGAATGCTGGCAAGATGGTTTTGGTTTGGCCCCTGGAGTCAGGTGATGGACATTTCTGACTTTGGATATGGTAACACTCCCCTGTACAGATCTGGTGAGCAATTTGGCACTCCTCTTGGACTTACAACTCCTGCTGGAATAAGAGGTGGCAACCATGGTCAGAGAATGAATGAATATATTGTCTGAGCTTGGTTGTGGCATTTCATTACCGAAAATAAGTAGCATTATCAGTGCTAGGCAGCATTTGCCCAAATCTGTCTTCTGCATCAATTATACCCATTCCTGGACTGAGGAGCTTCTCACAGTTATCTCTGTCTTAATTACCTACTATTTGGATTACCGCAATGGAAGATATCAGAAATCTGTAAGTAATCCAGAATGCAGTGGCACATACAGTTTTAGGTGTCCTATGGTTCAGCCAAGTCATACCACCATTGCATGAACTATACTGTCTTCCAGTTGCTTTCTGGACACAATTTAAGGTTCCACTTATTACCTTTAAAGCTCTATATGGCACAGGCCTAGATTACTCGCAGGACGAGAGGGTATCTCTCATTACTAGGTCAGATAGGGTGCGTGCTCATCAGGTCTCCTTCCTTAATGGGACCTTGGATGCATGCCTTCTTGGTGGTCACTCCAGTTTTTGGAACAGCCTCCCACCAGAAATCAGAGGTACCCAACCCTTTTAAGCCTTCCAAAGAACTGTGAAGATCTGGCTTTTCCCCCAAGCATTGGGCTAGGATTGGGGCTTGATCTGTGATGATGTTTGGTCTACTGCCTGGGGGAAGAGTATGTTTTTAACTATGGCTTATGGATTGTTGTATGAATCACTTTATGAGATAGGTAGATATTTAAGTCTTGCAAAAAGATGGTAAAGTGCTTTCAGAAATGCAGCATAATTCTGCACATCCTAAAAGAGGCATTGATTGTTGCCCAAAATAGGTCAAAGGTTTGGGGAAATTTATAAACAACAGCAAAATTTGCTAATACAAAACATTTTTTTCTGAAAAAAAATATGAAATGGTATGTTCCTAGTAATGCCTTAATAAAATTATCCATGGCTGAAACCAAGACGATCTTAAGATCTTGTACAAGTTGTAGCTTCCGTAACTTAGTGGTTTTTTAACCCCTGGTCATTCCTCTCCTAATTCCATTAAGAGAGCAGAATAAATCAGTAAACAATGCTATTCCCCAACCAGGCGCTCTCCGGATATATTGGAATTTGGGTTTCTCTTTTGGAAATGGGGAGAGGAACCCTCTTTGACTTTTGTGATTCTTAAAATGCCTAAAGCAGATAAAAGGCTTTCCCCTACAGAATAAAAAACCAAAAGAAAGAAAAAAGCGGAAAACTGTAACTTTATTCTGTTTCGTTTTTTCCCTTTGCAGAAAGTTGAATCAAGATGAGCTTTGTATCAGAATTCCTGAAGCAAGCCAGGTTTATGGATGAAGATGAACCACGATACACTGTAAGTTTCTCTAACAACTAATCAATTTGACTTTACAAAGGAATGTTGGAAGTACAATTCAATGAACGGGACCTGTCATAAGATGCTATAGGGCAGAGTATTAACCAGAAATAGCTCTTCCTGAAATGTATTTGAATATAAGTAGCTTGGGTTGGTAGTTGGGCTGTTGGTCTGAGGTCCGAGCTTGGCAATTTGGTTGCAAATGTTTCATCACCATTCGAGGAGACGTTGTCAGTGCGCTTTGAGTTGTGCTGATCTGAGAGAGATGAGCACAATTCATCGTGCACTGACAAAGTCTCCTCCAATGGTGATGAAACATTTGCAACCAAATTGCCAAGCTCGGACCTCAGACCGACAGCCCATAACTCTTCTTTTTTTTTTTTTCCAGCAGTTTCTTTTCCTCTTTCTTTGAATAATCAACGTGTTCAATTCCCCACACGAATGATAGGAGGTTTTTCTTTTTTCTTTTTAGCTTTTTCCTCCTATTTTACAACTGATACTTTATTAATAAGTATTGTTTTGGGCATCCTTTGTCCAATCCAGAGATGGTATTCAGCAGGTTCTGACCAGTTCTGGAGAACCGGTACCGGAAATTTTGAGTAGTTCGAAGATCCGGCAAATCCCACCTCTGACTGGAGATTTTACAGTATCCTTCCCCTGCTACACCCACCAAGCCATGCCCACAGAACCGGTAGTAAAAAAAATTGAATCCCACCACTGGTCCAATCCTTTTATGTATGCATGCCTTTAAATTTAGCATCCATTAATTTAAATTTTACATTAGCACAACATTTTTAAATAAATGCTTTTCATATTTTTGGAGCTAGTAATTGGAGCAACAATGCCAAAAGTAGAGGTTTGTGGCACACACCTGGGGAAAGGCAGACTGTCGTATTTTCCTCTCCATGGTATTTGAATAGGTGGTGATGTTCTTTTTAAATGGCGTTAAGCTTATTTTTAGGCCTTCCTTACACCTCTGTTATGCTTTTCACTTCGGAACAGCAGGAAATGACTGCTGGTTTTTAGCAATGATGAAGCAAACATGAGCCACCCAAAGAGACTTCTGAGATAGAGAAAAGTGTTTCAAAATACTGAGGCAGCATTTAGTTGACTTTCTAAAATAAAAAATTCTATAAGTAGCCCTCAGCTTATGATCACAGTTGACCCCAGAGTTTCCATTGCTAAGCAAGACAGTTGTTAAATGAGTTTTGTCTCATTTTGTAACCTTTCTTGCCATAGTTGTTAAACAAATCACAGCCATGGTTAAATTAGTGACATGGTTGTTAAGTGAATTTGGCTTCCCCATTGATTTTGCTTGTCAGAAGGTCACAAAAGATGATCACATGATCCCAGGACATTGCAACCATCATAAATCCATGCCAATTGCCAATAGCAATAGCACTTAGACTTATATACAACTTCACAGTGCTTTACTCTACGTGGTTTACAGAGTCAGCATATTGCCCCCAACAATCTGGGTCCTCATTTTGCCCACCTTTGAAGGATGGAAGGCTGAGTTAATCTTGAGCCAGTCAGGATTGAACTGCTGGCAGTCGGCAGAGTTAACCTGCAAAACTGTATTCTCACCACTGCGTGGCTCTTTGCCAAGCGTCCAAATTTTGATCATGTGATTATGGGGATGCTGCAATGGTTGTAAGTGTGAAAAATAGTCATAAGTCACTTTTTACAGTGCCGTTGTAACTTTGAACAATCACTAAATGAATGCTTGTAATTCGAAGTTGCATATAATTTCTGATTATTCACATTTAAAAACTACTTGAAATAAATACTGATACTATGGAATAGTTATACTACTGAAACCTTGCTGAAAAACACAAATATTAAAAAAGGGAAGATTTTGTATTCATAGAATTTATAAACTCATGCAGAAGCAGGCACCAGTGTCAAGATCATACTGTTCATCATATTGAGTCAGATATAAGAGTAACCTGTTATCACTTTATAATTACTTATTATAATGAATGCCTTTTAACATATTCCCTTGCAAATGGTAAAAATGGGTTTCTATCATTGCATCACCCAGATTATTCTAATTTATGGTGTTGCTTTAGTTTTATCTAATCTTTATTTATTTATTTATTTATTGGTTTTTAATTATAACAATATAACATGGTGCAGCCATTCTGGCATTACAATTATTTTATTTATATGTATGTATGTATGTATGTATGTATGTATGTATGTATGTATGTATGGTATTTAAGTTTCTTCAGGTATTTTCCCATGTCTTGATATTTGTGCTTTTATTATAGTGACGTTTTGGCAGAATCTCATCTGCCATCCTTAGGCTTGTGTATTGAGTTCTTTTTAATTTTGTGTGTCAGGCTTGGCAGCTGTTTTTAGTTTGAATTTGGTGCTGGCTTTCTGCTATATTTGAATGGTTTTTTTCCTCATCCTGATTGAATATATATATATATGTTACTTCACCATTTACAATCCTCTTATATAATTATTAAAATTAAAATTTATTATTTATTATTAAATCTAATAATATAATTATTAAAATGATTTAAAATAATAATAATTTTTGAATGTACCTTGAGAATTTGGGCAAGATTTTTAATTTGAAAGCAAATTAAATGTTTTAATTTTTCAATTTATTCTTAACAGAAAAGTTCTAAAACTGGTTCCGCAGTCCATGCTTATCCCAGTTTTGACCCTTCAGCTGATGTGGTTGCACTAAACAAAGCCATAACTGCTAAAGGTAGGAAGGAAAGATAAAATCTGTGAATGTAGATATGGTGATTTTTCCTCAGATTCTTATTTCTCCAGTGCTAATGCCAATTTGGCCCATTTTTTAAATGAAAGGTCAATGCAAAAATGCACCCACATTTTTGTGTGCTTTTTCTTAAGCTTCTTGTGGAACAGTAGATCAAGACAGTTTCAACTAAGTCAAAATGGCAGCAGAATAGGTTCAAATCATGGTGTCATTTTTTTTCTTGACTTCTGTTCCCATTTTCCTTGAGTTGTCACATGAGCCATCCCATTCAGCGAAAGGCCGTATTTTGCATTGCCTTACAAGAAATAATTTCCCTAAATCAAGGGTGTCCAACCGTGGGAATTTTAAGGCTTGTGGACTTTTAATTCCCAGAATTCCCCAGCCAACTGGCCGGAAAATTCTGGAAGTTGAACTCCACAAGTCTTAAAGTTACCAAGGATGGACACCTGTGACCTGAATAATGATGAGGTGAAGACAAGCAAGAGTAGTTTTAAGCATTTAGAGAGAATAGACGCAAGAGAACAAGCATTTCCTCTTAAAATGCGAGGAAAAACATGCAGAATGTGACTTCTGGAATTCTTTCCAACTTCTTAAAATACTCTTAGTCATGTGACCAGCAAGGAAGAGAGAGGAGGGTTTTAGAGTGGATGCATCTGTGATAGTCTCAAGAATGTGAATTGGTAGGACTTTTTTCTTCAGAACCTCTGGCCCATGTTAAAATTTAAACTTTGGAGGCTTCTTCACCTCATACGAAATCTAGTTCCATTCTAGTTTTAGAAAGTTGTTCTTCAGCTGGGCAGAATCCAATATCCCTTGACATATTTCTCTTTCCAATGTACTGTTGGAAAGTATAAAAAAGGATTTTTAGCCAGGCTAAATATGTCAATGAAAACAAGCTTGTTGATAACTCAGTTGACCAAAAGTGTTACCTTTTGATTTATTGGTTGTAGTATGGATTGAATTGATTATGTTTGTGTTAATGAATGTTTTCCCCTCATTCATGATTTAGGAGTTGATGAAGCAGGCATCATCGAAATTTTGACCAAAAGAAACAATGCCCAACGACAGCAGATCAAAAGGACCTATCAACAGGCACATGGCAAGGTAACTTCCCTAGTACATACCTTACCTAGATATGATACTTTTCACTTTTAGCATATTATGTATGATTAGATCAGTCATTCTCAAGCTAGGCAATTTTAAGAGGTGTGGAATTCAACTCCCAGAATTGAGAAGTATGCTGGCTGGGAAATTCTAGGAATTGAAATCCACCCATTTTAACATTTTCAAGTTTGAGAAAGAACAGCTGAGATGAATAAATAAAATATTAAATTCATTACCATGTTGATGGTTGGAAGATGAT
The DNA here is from genome assembly GCA_023653725.1 of Bungarus multicinctus. Taxonomy (NCBI): domain Eukaryota; kingdom Metazoa; phylum Chordata; class Lepidosauria; order Squamata; family Elapidae; genus Bungarus; species Bungarus multicinctus. The sequence continues at coordinate 207,475,938 of CM042834.1, forward strand.
TTCTAAAAATAGGCTACATAAAGCACACTAGCTTTTTAATGTTGGGGGGGGGGGAAGAAGTATAACTTCAATTGACCATCATGGTTCTGATTCGGGTTTGAGGAGCTTCACTGTAGAACATAGAACATAGAATAGTAAAGAGGAAAGGAATTTGAAGGTCTTCTAGTCCAGCCTTCTCTTCAAGCAGGACTTGCTATACCATTTTGGACAAATGGCTGCCCAGTCTCTTCTTGAAAATAGGAGTTTTGTCTCCTATTTTTTAAAAATAGAACCTGGATCTTTCAGCTACAGGCATGTAAGCCTTACCTGTGAATGGGTGCAAACAGAATGAGCAAAGAAAAGCCAACTTTTACAAGGATAAATTAACAAGGACTTCAACAAATCTACCAGAGCTGTTTGTTCTGTAAGTGCAAGCGCTTTATTTAGGAGATTATCTCATGTCTAGAGGACAAAAGACAAGGGAGTTACTGTATGTACATATTAAAAAATGTAAACCGTTTTTTCCTCGAGGCAAGAAAATGAAGTTCTTATACATGGTTTGTTATCAAACATTTTCTTGTGTTTCGAAAGTAATGTTTTAACATCTGAATAAGTTTATTTATTTATTGTTTATTGATTTGATTTGTCAATCGCTTACAAGATAATAGCTATAAGTATATAGATAGTTATGAATACATGAAGTGAGTACATATAAGAAAAAAATATATAAGAAAAATAAAAGAAACAATAGGACAGGGACGGTAGGCACGTTGGTGCGCTTATGCACGCCCCCTACAGACCTCTTAGGAAAGGGGTAAGGTCAATTGTAGACAGTGTAAGGTTAAAGTTTTTGGGGTTTGGAGAAGAAACCACAGAGTCAGATAGAGTATTCCAGACATCGATCACTCTGTTGCTGAAGTCGTATTTCCTGCAATCAAGTTTGGTGCGATTAACCTTGAGTTAGTATCTATTATGTGCTCTTGTGTTGTTATGGTTGAAGCTGAAGTATTCATTGACAGGTAAGTCATTGCAAAGTTCTATAGAGAGTTGTTATACATTTGTTTTTTTTCTGGTAGCCTTTGGAAGAAGCTTTGAAAAAAGCTCTCAAAAGCAATCTAGAAGATGTCGTAGTGGCTATGCTGAAAACTCCTGCCGAATTTGATGCTGATGAGCTTAGATACTCTATGAAGGTATGCTTGTCTTTCAAGGCTTGGGTGGACATTATACTAAAGAGAGGAAAGAGAGAGAGAGAGAGAGATCTTCTCAGCTTAAAGCAGGGGTGTCAAACCTTGGCAACTTTAAGACTTGTGGACTTCAGCTCCTGGAATTCCCCAGCCAGTGGCTGAGGAATTTCAGGAGTTGAGGACCACAAGTCTTAAAGTTACCAAGATTGGACACTTTAGCTTACAGAGAGACATTGGAATGAATGGTATGTTTTCTGGAAGTTGTCATGTGCTCATTCAAGAAGCTGAAGGAGTTCCAGGATGATCGCACTGTCAATATATAGCCAATATGGGGGTAATCACATGGCAATGTAATACAATGTGTATAATGCAAACTATTTTGGGCTGAATTCCCATTTGGTCCTCCAAGTTCTATTAAGTGCTAAGTGTTAAATTCCAAAAGTGCATAGTGAAATGATCAAGGACTGAAAGAATCTAGAATAAATGCAGTTAATATAATTGCTTTCTGGTGCGTGGAATCACTCCATTTCAACAATATTCCTTCTTTGTCATTCCCTACCGAACTTTCTTCAAAACAGCTTATGTTGTATCCATCCAATTCATTCTTTTCTTTGTTTCTCTTTTCCTTGCTTTTTCTCTCAAAACATTTCAGTATAATTAATATAATCCTGGCATATTAGAAGAAGAAACTTCTTGGAAATTACAAGGCAATTTATCAGACAAGACTCAGTTTCACAGTTAGAAGAAGTTAGAGTTACCTGCATTGGAGAGCAATATAGAATTATTCTCTGTGGGGTAGTTTTGACAAATGATGAGAGTCAAAAAAGAAGATAAACAATAGAGTCACTTCCACAGTGTCCTCAAGACAGATTAACATTTATGTATCATATTTATACCATATGGCAATCTAAACTTTCTGTGGTTTACCAAAAAACAAAAACAAACTAATACATAGTAAGGCATCAAAATACCTACAACAATCTGAATACTAAAACCATTGAGAGAAGTCAAGCAATGTCACACTTCCAATGCTTTCTGGGAAAGTTCCATGTTCAACTCCTCTAGAAAATGGATAATGTCAGAGTCAATTGAGCTGCCATTCCAGAGAGATGAAAAAGAAATCACATTTCTGGGCTTTAGATCTCTGACCTCCTGACAATAAAAAAGTACCCACTACTTTTCCAAACTTCATTGGATCATTTGGTACAACTTCAATGGAGAAATACAGTCCTGCAAGTAAGGAGTCAAGCCAGAGTAGGCTTTATGGATTAAAACTGCACTTAAAATTGCACTCAGAAACTAATAGAGACCTGTGCAGTGTTGCAGAATAGTATAAGAGGAACCCATTAGCAATTGCTGAGCCTCTGCAATTCGACCACTACAAGTGGTCTTTAAAGGCAGTCTCATGTAGAGTGCATTGCAGTAGTCTAAATGAATGGTAATAAAGACATGACAAAATGAAATCTCAAGCCCCCCATGTTAACCTTTGTAGTTCAAGATTCCATTATTGTGATCTGTCATCCAGATAGATATAGGTGAACTAATATTTCCAGCAAGGGCATAAAAGCTGGAATTCTAGCTCAGTAACATTTTATAGCCAAAGGTTTCCTGCCTCTATCTGAACATTGCACTTGATGGAATAAGTTATTTTATAAAAACAAAGCAAAGCTTTGCTTATGTATATTGATTTATTGCCAAACAGGGGCTTGGTACAGATGAAGATATCTTAAATGAGATTCTGGCATCAAGGACCAATAATGAAATTAGAGCCCTCAACAGACAGTATCAAGAAGGTAAATTACTCCTTTAAAAAAAACAACACCTTAGATCTATTTTGTTAATGCCTCTTCAGCCAACAATGTGAAGCATTTTGGTAGTCATTTGTTGATACAGATGAAGTTATGTATCTGGTGTAAGGCACACCTGAACAGAAAAACCAGCTGAAATTTTTAGAACGCTAAATTCTACGAGTTTTTCACCAATTGAAGATAAAAATGAACAGGCTGTGCAATCTAATGTACAAGAAAGAATAGAACATCTGTAAAGTCATATTCTGTTTTTGAACATCTAATTGAAACTAACTTGGCATAATGATAATTTTTATTTATGATAACCTGCAAGTTTTCCAAAGAAGATAAAATTGAAATTTCTTCATGGATAGCTTTCGAAGTATCATTTACATCTTGCATTGTGAAATCTAAGCAATGATTTAAAAATGTAAGCCCGAGGAGATTGCAAAATGAGTTGAATAAAAATGTAGAAGCTGTATATAAGGAAGAAAATAATTTATGGCTAATGCTTGTATTTGAAGCTCTTTTCTCAATATGTTTGCTCTTTTGCAGCTTTTAAGAGAGATCTCGCCAAAGACATTGCCTCAGACACTTCGGGAGATTTTCAGAAGGCTTTGCTTGCCTTAGCAAAGGTTTGTAGTACTCCATGATGTTCAGAAGACATGTTGATTCAGGAATGATCTGTGATTGTAATCTACAATATTGAACTAAGTGAGGCTGATTTGTTTCAGGGTGACCGGAATGAAAACCCACATGTGAATGAAGAGTTGGTAGACAATGATGCCAGGGTAAGTAATACTTATTGCTACCTTTTATGTCTCTTTTGTCTTGTCTTGTCAAAAACGAGACTTCCTTCAGGCAAGTGAATCCACTCCAATCATTCCAACCAGGAAAGAATGAATATGGGACTTGGAGCTGCATTTTCCAGCAGAATGTGCCCAAGGTGTTTTTCCAAAAGACAACTGGACTTCCTTGATTATTTCCTTTTGAAAACATTTTGTTTTTCATTCAAAAAGCTTCCTTATTTCAGAACTGAATTAGCTTCTCGGATGAGAAGCAAAATGTTTTCAAAGGAAAATAACCAAGAAAGTCTACTTGCCTTTTGGAAAAAAACATATTTAGGACAACCATGACCTGTATGATTGAGAATCTCCACATACATTTCCCAGAAGAAGGGGACTACTGGATACAAGACCCACTTTAAATTTTATAGCCAGTGAAAAGCATGAGCAAAAGGATGTGGGACCTATGGGTTTCCTATAATCAATTTCCTTTGTTGGGGGATTTACTTCCTGCCATTGCTTTTCTCAATTGGTCAGTGGCTGATCCATTCTAGGAACCATTTTAGGTTTCTTAGACAGGATAGCTCATACAAACTCATTTGTTAAAGAAGTGTATTAGAGTTGCAAGCCAAGAAAGGAAGTGAAAGATCCTGCAGGAACCACATGTCTATGTAGACAAAAGAAATAGGGAATAATAATGCATGTTAAAATGTCAGAGGGTTGGACTTATGCTGAAGCCTTTAACCCTGACATTAGCTGCTACCCACCTGTTGCTGGGGTTGGTAAATGAGCTGAATTTAGTGCCTGAATGTGATTAACTTCCTCATGTGTTCATTGTGGGGAACTCTCAGGGAATCCTTTTTAATCAGGACATTAAATTAGTATCAATAACTACTGAATTTTGAGGACGGTATATATTAACATAAACGATGTCTTTATTTGTTAATTAGCCATCATCTGATCAAAGGAAACTCTTCTTTTTCATACTCGCAAAATGATAGCTATTGTACAAGAAAGAGTTTCTTTGCACTAGACTTAACACACATTACTGAGTTTTCAGAATCATCCCCATATGAGAGCTAATATAATGGTGAAGAATGTGAGATATGGGGCTGAAAATTTTGGAGTTCGGATTTTGCACAGTAAATGGTTTAGTTTTTAGTCTTTCATCTGCAGTTGGAGGTCAAGTTGACACCTTCTGAAAAGAATGCTGCTACAAAGTCTTTTGCTTGAATTTGATTATTATATATCTAATATTTTGGAATGTCTCTCTTGAAATGGTTTCTTTCATTGTCATAGAAATTATATGAGGCTGGAGAGAGAAAAAAAGGAACGGATGTTAACACTTTCATTGAAATTCTCACTACCAGAAGTTCCCTACACCTTCGAAGAGGTAAGAAGAAAACATGTTGCTGAAATGCTTTTATTTTAAAGGGAAATGTTTTAACAGCATTTTTAAAAAACTATGCAAAAAAACCCCCCTATGTAATGATTTCTTTGTGAGATTTGAAGAAAGGTTAACCAAAGCTCTTCTACTGCGCAATGGACAATCTGCTAAAATTAGTATACAGGTAGTTCTCTACTTACAACCATTCATTTAAGGACTGTTTTAAAGTTACAGAAGCACTGAAAAATGTGACTTATGACCATTTTTCACACATGTGACCTTTGCAGCATCCCATGGTCATGTGATCAAAGTTCAAATGCTTGGCAGCTGGCATGTATTTCTGACAGTTGCCGTGTCCTGGGGTCATTTGATCACCTTTTGCAACCTCCTGATAAACAAAGTTAATGGGAAAGCAGATTCATTTACTAACTTAACAACTGGGGTGATTCACTTAAAAAAGGTGGTGCACCAACTCACTTAACAATTGTCTAGCTTAGCAATTGAAATTTTGGGCTCAATTGTGATTGTATGTCAAGGAACATCTTTATTTAAATCCAGAAATGTAGTGCGCAGCAGCTTCTTATTTAAGTCGAACTCGGCATAATATGTGAGATTCCAGGAGTGTGTACAGGTAGTCTTCGAGTTACTAATGGAATGGAGCCTGCCCATTCCATTCATAACCTGAGGATTTGTGGGAGTGAATCTCGTACCTTGAGGAGGATCACTTCCCCCCTTTCATCCATGCATTCGCTAATCAAATGTGATGCTTGTTAAATGCACGTGAGGTGCATTTAAGGGTGAGGAAGGCCATAGGGGAGGGGCTAGTGATGGAACAGGCCACCTGCCTAAGACCACCCAAGGTGTCCCCGACCCAGTGAAATATCTCAGGCTCCCCACAATTGCTTTCCACCCCACCCAACCTGCCATGCTGGGTCATTTATATTGTGAAGTTCTAGCAAGCAGTATCCTCTCCAGCCTCTCAGTTGCATGTGCCTCTCTTATGCTCCGTTTGGGCCTCCACAGGCCTAGTCTGGCACGTTGCCAGATTAAATGGAGCTTCTCAGGGGTGGATTCACCCCTCAGAAGCTCTGTTCAGGTGTTCAGAGGCCTTGCCTGGCATATTGCTAGCCGAAATGGAGTATCAGAGGGACATATTCACCCCTAGGAAGCTCCATTTCAGCTGGAAAAATGCAGGATGAATGTTGCAGAGTCTCTGAGGTTGTTTGTAAGGGCGAACAATTGCTGTGGTGCTGCAAGATTCGTAGTTTTGGGAGTTGTTCATAAACCCTCGGGGGCGCTCATCATGTAACTTCAAATGTTTGCTAAGGGAATGCTTGTAATCCGGGGATTACTGTATAGCTCCCAGAAGCATTGCATGTGGTCTCTGTCCCTTCTGAAAGCTAACAGCAGATTATAATCTTGATCTGATAGATGGGAAAATTAAATACATGCAGCATAATCATATCCTGTGTAATCGTTAGGGGAACAATCTATTCCAAATTGTCCTCTTTGTTTTCAGTTTTTAAGAGATACCAGAGCTACAGCAAACATGACATGGAGAAAGTTCTGGACCTCGAGCTGAAAGGAGACATTGAGAATTGCTTGACGGCAATTGGTATGTAACCCTCTTCTGTACGAAAGGTGTTCGTTCCTAAATTTGATTCCAAGATTATGCCTTCTGGAATGTTATTCTCTCAGAGATCAGATTGGTCCTGACCCTTTTGACTTTTAACAAAGCCCTGAAGGCTTGTGAATGCCCTCATATCCTTGAGGATGGAGGTCAGTGTGTCTCTTGGGCCACAATATGGTTTTATTGCCAGTTATTATTGCTTTTATCTCAGCTGCTGACTGTGTATTTATTTTGCATTTTTGTATGTGTATTTTTTGCTAGGGTTTTTTTACCCAGTCTTACTTGTTTGAGAGGAGCAGCTAATAAAAATAGAAACAGATTAATTTGCCTCTTAGGTTAATAAGGCTGAAGTCTTACACAGTACCCTTGAAGCTGGGGAGGGCATAGCAGCCTTAGATCTTACCCTGCATTGTCAATCAGTGACATTAATAACAATAAAGTATTATATTATGTTTTGTTAAATTTTTGTCATTCCGTAAGTGAGTTTTGGTACATACAAAAGTATTAAAACAGAAAGAGTCCTATCTTATTATTATACAATCACTTCCAGAAGAAAACTGGTAAATCTGAGAAAGCAATAAAAATATTTTATTTAAATGAATGAATAAATACAAAATAAATGTGAATTAACTTTGGAAAATATTCAGTTGTATCAACAAAAGAGAAGAGCATGCATCTGTTTTATCTTTCCTTTGCCAGCTGTGTTTTAACTTTTGGGATAAAACTTTGCTAAGCAGTTCAAGGTTATTTCTTAAAGTCATAAAAGGTTTCTTTTCTTCCTGCTTCTCTGCCCAGTTCTGCCACAATTCTTTTGTTAGCTATATATAACTTAATGTGTAATTATTCATGAGATCACAATCTTTGGAAAAATACATTGTGTTTCTTTCTTTGCACCTTGCCTTTGTTTATCTATGGTTCATAAATCTCTGTTCTTTCTCATTTCTAGTGAAATGTGCTGTAAGCAAGCCAGCTTTCTTTGCTGAGAAGCTGTACCTAGCAATGAAGGTAAAATAAGTGCTACTAGCAGGAAGAGGGCTTTGTTTTAAAGAAGTGTATGCCAACACAAAGATTACATTTTCAATCCTCTGATCCATTCTCTTGAAAATTGGGAATAATCAGTTTGTACCACATTTCCAATTAAGGCAGACAATATTGGGCACAAATTAGAAATAATGTTTTCAAAGGACATAAATCCTTCCATTCCCACTCACCATTCAGTCAGATATGAAGAAGCTTCCTGGATGAGAAGCAAAATGTCTTCAAGGAAAAAACAAAAGTGCAGTTGCCTTTTGAAAAAGCACACACATTTTTGGAATCACATACACGTTTGCAAGATCTCATAACCTGCCTGGGAGTGGTTCATTATGCTGCTTACAATAGCAGAGGCCTTTCTGAAATGAGAAAAGCTCACAGCAAGGACTCTCTGACTCTATGGAGAGAGATTCCCCTCTAACAGAAACTCAGATGGTGTAAACAGTGGAGTGTGATCTCAGATTTCTAGTACAAACAGGTGTGGCTTCAATTTCATGAATATGGGTGTAGACAGAAAGATTATGATGTCTATTTCTGAATGAATATGCAACAACATTTGTTTCTCTGAGGTGGCTCTTTGGTGTGGGATCCTTGGTGTTTTCCCAGCTACAAATGGCTCTTTTGTCGTCTTCCGGGTTGCCACTTGAAAGCCTGGAGAGCTATCATAAAGGCAAAGAGAGTTTAAATTATCTCACAAACCAAGCAAAGGGAAGCCACTTAAACTCAAGAGTTATGAAAAGAGTTTGTTTCCATTCTTTTTCCCCCCTCCAAAGGGTTCCGGAACACGCCACAGAACTCTGAACAGAATTATGGTGTCACGGGCCGAAATTGACATGAATGAGATCAAAGGTTTTTACAAGGCAAAATACGGGGTGTCTCTCTGCCAGGCAATTTTGGTAGGTTATTTCTGCTTTTATTTGCAGTTAACAGGAGTTTAAAGAATTAGAACTTGTGGTTAAGGAATTAGAACCAGAACTAAGTAGCTGTGTGGTTTGCAATAGGACTTTTTATTTCCATTGACAGAATTACACATGTTGTTACTATATTTGGATGGGGGTAATAGTAATATAATTTGAGGGTATTATAGTTAAGATTAACCTTGTTAATCTTTAGAACATGTGTTCGCCCAGTTTTTAAAGTAATTCTTCAGCACACATAAAATACTGAGTTTTTGTTTTGTGTGATTGCAGCCAAACAAGTGGAGACAGGATCGTGTACAGTGCATGAACCTAGCTTTAGAATATAAGCAGGGGTGAGATGAATGGGAGGGACATGATTGCACTACTCTGGTTTTGTTGGATATGAATTCTTTTCATTTTTTTCCACATGCAGGATGAAACAAAGGGAGATTATGAAAAAATTTTGGTGGCTTTGTGCGGCTGTGATGACTAAGTTCTGCATCTTGTACATTCCAGTTACTTCCTTGAGAATAGTTGGGAATATGATCTTCTTTAACTAAAGGAATATTTGAACCACACTTTCTTTGAATAAGAAGAAAGTCTTTTTTTATACATTCAAAGCCAAGAGCATAGAAACAACCATTCTGTTTGCTTTTGCAAGATATATAAAACATTAGAGATTGTCTACGCAGGCCCAGTTAACATTCCAAATAAAATAAAATCTGTTATCCAGTGTGATGATTTATTTTTTCCTGTCGACGTTGATTCTGTGCCTTTAAGAAAGAAAGATGCAAATATTAATCCCAGGAAGAAGCTCATTAGAGTCACCACAGTCTCAGCACAATGAGCCTTACCAGTAGTCCACACACATCCTTAGACATGCATTCTGGTTGCCATACAATGGAAACTTTCAAAAGTTCTAGGGAAGCCTACTAGTAGCAGGCTGGAGATGGGAGGACTCACTCTGATGGTTTTCATTATAGTCAAGACACACATTTATAAATATTAGTGGTGATCTACTTGAGAAGCACCTACTTGTCAATATGCAAGGTTTGGAAGGGATCTTAAAGATCATCTAGTTTTCCTTTCCCATTGCAGTAATGTACTATTACAGTATTCTGGACAGATTATCATCCAGCCTGTGTGATGCATTAACATAAACTTTTTCACCAAAGACTCCACCATTTCCTGAGACTCTTTGCTGTATTGCTAGATACCTCTTACTGTAGCATAAGTAAAGCCAATATTCCCTTTTTCATTCAATTACAATGAATGTACATATTTCTGGCCATAGAACACACAACTTTCTCATAGACTATTTTAAAGAAACCTCTAATGTTTACAGATAACTTTGCACAAAGAAGAAACATATTAGGTTTGTTTAAATTAGTAATTGGCTCAGGTAAAATCTAAAAACAGAGGCTACCCGATTTGGTACAATTATAGGCATTGTACAGGTATATGCCTCTCTTGAACACTCTGGTCTGTAATTATGAGACAGGATGTTTAGACCTTGATGGAATAAATTCTTACATCTTTCTAATGAAGTGATATATTGTGTTAACTTGTATCCCAGATAAAAGTTTAGGGTTTAGGTTTCAACCAACTAATGATTAGGTTGTCTGCTCATCAAAGGCAGACTTTTTAAAAAAGAAATTTCACAATGCAAAGGGGTATTTCCAGAAGTAGGATTCATTGTCCAAATTGAGAAGGGGATCACTGGCTTTTTGGTAAGGCAACAAGAAATCCAATGCCGCAGCAAAAAATTGGGGTAAGCCTACATCTCTCTTCTATAAAAAGATCATTTTAAAGATACATGATTGTGGATCTGGGACCTAAGAGGTTTTAGACAGAAAATTAACATCTATATTGCCTCGTACAAGGAATGCAAAAGGAGACCAACTGGAGTTCCTAAAACAAAGAACTTCCTTATATGTATATAAAAGAATGGCAATGGTCTGCCAAGTATCAAATTCCCAAATGGTTTCACCCTGCCCATCCCAACTCACTTGAGTGGAAAAGCACGGTATACATTTAAAAATAACTAAAGGAAAAGATTAAGTCAGTTGAAGTTTCATGAGATCTAGAACAAAGAGCCACACCTCATTCAGCTTTTGTTAAAAATAAGATGTGTTCTTAGTATTGTGGGTAACTAAACATCTATGGTCTTTCCAATAAACTGGGCTGTTGTGTTGCTGTTAAGACTTTGTAAAAAAAAAATTATCTTGCCTTGCTTGCTACCTTGCCTCCATATTAAAATACTGATGAAAATCAGGAGTGCTAATTATTAGCTACAAACCTTCCAAAATAGAATTGGAACAAGACGGTTGGAACTACAGCCTGGTTCACACATTGTGCTTAGTTCTTTCAGCCATGTCTGGTTAAATACATTACAATGGTTGGGTTCACACATTGCATTAAGCTGTAAACTACAATTTACAAACCACAATGATATTTCACACAAGAAACTAAGGTAGATTTGGCTATAGTTTACCTTGCCATCTCAGCATCATACCTAGTTTCTTCCTCTGAAATAGTTTCTTCTGGGCTGAAATTAAAGCTTTATTGTTTATTTAAATTTATTGGCTAGTCCAATTCTAGTGGACTTATCAATGTTTTACTTTGGATTAATGTGGATTAAAGACCCTGGACTAAATATTGTCCATCCAATTTCATGTATTTATGTAATTGAATGCAGTGTAATCCCAACTTTCAAAGCCCCAGATGGCAGGAGAGCAGGTTATTTGAGGGATTGCCTCTCCCTAGTTATATCTATCTATGGTATCCCACAAGATCCGGCTGGAGAGAATGTTGTGGGTCCTGCTAGCCAGGATATTTTGTCAGCTAAGACCTAGAAAGGACAACCTTTTTTGTCATGGCTCCCACCCTGTAGAACATCATTCCTGCCAAGGTAAGGCTGGCACCAACCCTGTTCACCTTCTGGAAGGGCCTCAAAACATGGTTGGGAATCTCATGACCTAGTGAAGCCTACTAAGTGATCATTCTTTGGAATGTATTCTCTTATATGGTTTTTCTTTTTGCCATTTTGCTTTTTATCTTTTTAATTTAATTGTATTTAATACTTTTTATGCATCTGGACTGTTTTATTATGCACACTGCCCAGAGTCACTTGTTTGTGATGAGCACAATTTATCTTTTCATTCCTTCAAATGGAATGAATAAATAAATATGAAAACCTGTTTCTGTAGTGGTTAAGGCTCTCAGGCTAGAAACTAGGAGACTGTGAGTTCTCGTGCCACTTTGGGCACAAAACCAGCTTGTTACATTATCTCATCCCTAGAAAGGAAGTAATGGCCAACCACTTCTGAAAAACACTGCCAAGAAAACTGCAGTGTCTTCTCCAGGCAGTCTCTTGAGAATTGGATATGACTGAAGTGAAGAAATATGTACTATATGCATTGCATGTATATGTACTTATGGATATATGTAGGTGGATTGCCCTCTTTTATCAAGGCCTGCAAGAAAGGCCTGCATGGTTTTGCAGTGAAGCCCCCTCCTCACTTTTGTGTCTAAAATGAAACAATTATACCATCCATAAAAGCTTCTCTCAGAGGCCCTAAAATAATTTTTCTTCTTTTTACTTCTTTTTTATAATGTCTTTTTTTTAAAGAATTAATTACAGTATGCTCTCTGAAGCTAAATATATTATTTTTTTAAATTAATATATTAATAAATATATTGAACCTTAAGAGCAGCATTCTTTCCTTTTCATTGGAGGGAGACCTCAGTTAGAAAGAAACCTATTTAACTAATAGTGTGTGGTAAAGTTACTATTGAGCACAACTAGGACTGCAAAAACCTGGTTAATGGCAGTGAAATGCCTCTGAATTTTTGCAGAGTAGACCTGCTACCTAGCTAGCCACACAGCCTAGGAATCTGCTTTAAGAAAATAATAATTATTATCAAAAAAAGCTGAATTCAATTTCTAATGCAATATTCTGCATGTTTTCTTACGACCTTGATTGTAACATGCATGCAGTCCTATTTCAAGACTTTGGGGTTCAGAGGAGGTCCCTTCTAGCAAGTAACCTCAAATTCTAACCTCATCTCATTCATTGGTATTTGCCTTTCTGGAATGTCTTCCTTTTTCTCTGTACACACCTAATTTAAAGTTATTTATTCTCCAGTGAGCAAATTTATTTTTGTTTCATGCCTATGCTTGCCCGTGAACAAAGAACTGAGAGAGTTTTTATTTATTAACATTACTTGCCAAGTTGTCCTTTGTTTATTCAGGAAGGGGAATATAAACTTTCTTGCTGTTGTGAAATTGATGGCAAATATTCATGAATTACAATATTCTTCTTATGATTTATAAAACATATGAATAAGCTACTATAAATATAAATGTCTCAGATGACAATTCCTTACAATATAGGGACTTCATATCCAGAAATTATTATGTATAATATTTAGCAGCTTTTGTTTTTGGAATTTTGGATAGGAAATTAGCAGAATGTGGGAGTAATTAGTTCAAATGTTAATCACATTTCATTATGTGATTTTAGGAAAGCTATTATATGTAAGCCTCAGACTTCTATTTCAACACAAATTAACAACTGGTTTACATTAGTGGTCATATAATATACAATTGGCTGTTATAATATTATAATTATTTTGTGTGTGCTTTGAGTCAGTGTTGACTCCTGGAGACTGCCTGCACAAGTCTCTGCAGTTTTCTTGGCAAGGTTTTTCGGAAATGGTATGCCATTTCCCCTACCTTAGGGCTAGAAAAAGTAACTGGCTCAGGTCATCCAGCTAGCTTTGTGTCCAAGGTGAAATTAGAACTCTTAGTCTCCCAGTTCCTGGCCTGATACCTTAACAACTAGTTAGTCTGAATTCTTTTAGTTCTTAAACTTGTGGTTAATTTTTCTTTTTTTCAGGAAAGAAAGTATAATTGCCAGGTAGCTTTTCAAACATTTTGTTCTGAAGATCTCTAATAGCCTTAGGATAGTTAAATAAGCAATTTCTAAGTGATTAGAAAGTGAGGTTAGCAAATTCAGTGTCCTTTAAAAGGCTCCACTGTAGTTGTGAGCATGATAGTTGAATCCTTTCTCTCAGACCTGCAGGAAACTGTTATTCTACAGACGTTAATACTGCAGATTTAAACTCCAGAGAAGTTCCAAAGAACCAGTCTACTCATTGGTTTATTGGTTTTTACTACCAGCATATTCTCCATTTCTTGGGAGATGTGTTTAGTTCACCATGCTTCCTCTGGAAGTCTAGGACAGGAAAAATATGTACAATTCTGAATGAATGCTACCCAGGGAAAATAAAAATCTGTTAGGTACTGTGAAAGATTAGCTTGAGCAAGGCAACAACATTATCAGATAAATAAATAAATGAATGAATGAATAAATAAATAAATAAATAAATAATAAATAAATAATTGGGCTGTTGAATGACCCAAGAATGTATGAAAAAATGAGCGACTGAATATCTGCTTGGAAAAAGTTGTGTTTGTTTTGAATATGTGGCTCATTCATGCATAGTAAAGGAATGAATCCATAACAAGCATGACTGATTCGAATGTTAAAGTTGAAAGATGAAAGAGAGACAATTAGCAAAGGATAGGAGGTTGCTGAGAAACTGCAAATGAGAGACTTTTTTTTGAAGGGCAGGTTAATGAAGGCTGGACCCTGGGTTAAAGTGGGAGGAAAAGAAAAGGAAAGAAGCGAAAGAAGCATGAAGTATGCAAGTTGAATAGCTTCAGGAAGAAAAACTTTGAGAAGTGTCAAAAATAGAAGGCAACTTATGAAGGGTTCAATGGATGTGTTGGAAGCAAGGATGTTTGCAGTAGTCAAAAGGGATGCAGAGATATATTGAATGGGGTTGATGGAAATTAGTTTTACTTATGTATCCTTAGCTGCTGCATTTAATTTATTTGGGTTATTGATATTACATCTCTTTTTCTGCATTTTGCAGAACTTTGTTTACCTATTCTTCCAATATTTGAGGGGCTGCCACAGAGAGGAAGAGGTCAATCTATTTTCTAAAGTGCCTGTAGGCCAGACAAGGCATAATGGATTGAAACTGAACAAGGAGAGATTTAACCTGGAAATAAGGAGAAACTTTCTGACAGAGAGAACAATCAACCAATGGAACACCTTGCCCTCGGAAGTTGTGGGAGCATTATCATTTGAGACTTTCAAGAAGAAATTGGACTGCCATTTGTCAGAAATGCTTGGGCAAGGGGTTGGACTAGATGACCTATAAGGTCCCTTCCAACTCTGGTTATCTGTTATCCTGAAAAATGTAATGCATATACACATTTATTTATTGTTTATTTATTAATTTATTGTCGATCTCACAAGCCACTCTGAGTGGCTTACAAAATATATGTACATGTGCATATATACGGTACATATATACAAAAATAGATTAGTTCATAGATATCACTGGGAATATGTTACATTGGGGTGGGGAGAACATGAAAATAGTAGGGATAGAAGATCGTTAGAGGCATTTAACCCAGCAGAATTCAAGTTGAAAACTTCAAGGTTTTCACTATACTTATTTTTTTTTAAAAAATATCCTCTCTGCTCCTCTTTGAAGATAAAAGTAGCAGGAACAAAGCAAAGAAAACACCACAGCTTCCAAATTGCCCAGAAAACTACAAAGAAATTGTACTGAAAATGCAGAAACTGCCATGCTTCAGTGTCAACAGAATTTATCCAAAACAATAGATAAAAAGTAAGCCCTCAGTTTTGCTCTTAGTGTTTTGTGAGGGCAGCCTTGGCACTGACACTGAAAAATGACCATCAAAGTGCATTATGAAGTACTGTAACTTTGTTGCTTCTGATCAATGGGTTTTATTGGGTGTCTGCTGGTTTGTATGATGGGCAAACCCCCACACCATTGGCAGTGATAGTGTACCAGAGAAGGCAAGGCACACTATATTTCTGAGCATCATTCCATTGTGTCAAGGTTGTGTGGTTTGTTAGCAATATTTTTGGTTAATTCAGCAAACTGAGCTGGAACATATTCAGATGTAGTGCCATAGAGGTAATACAAATGGCTTTCATAATCTTGCAGTCTCCCCTTTTGCTTTTTTTTAAAAAAATACATTCTTGTGTTTAGTTTGGCATCCATTTCCTGATAACCAGGAGATTTTAAGCTGCCCTTGTCACGTAGAATTTAAAAGAAGGGTTTGATCAAAGAACAAGACTGGCTGCCCTTTGTTGAATCCACATTCTGACCGTTGAGAACTGAGTTGAAATTCAAATTGGATTATTAGGATCATCATAGCACATTCCATTAGAATGAGAGAGGCAAACATGAACAAAGCCCAAAGCAACATTAGCTTTGCCTTCTGAAAATGTTCCAATAGCTGGAGAGGTTAACAAAATGGAAAACTCTGTTCAACCATTCATGAATAACAGTCCAAAGTTCCTGACCCTGTTAGGGCCCTGTATTTACTATATGTGGAAGTGAAGCTGCACCATGTACATTGTTTGCAACAACTATGGAAGCAGCAGGAAAAAACATCAGATCTGTGCAATATTGAAAATACTTCACAGCCATCTAATTTGATTTTCTTGAAGAGGTCTTAGCTTCAGCTGGTGAATCTGCTGCAAAGGGCAATTTGATAGAAATAGCACTGTTGAATCAAAGCAACTCTTCAACACTTTGCAAAATCCACTTAACAAATTTGGGGAAAACCAGAATGTTTGCATGCATATTTATCTACACAAACTTTTTTTTATTCCATAGAAAAAAGATGAGGAATCTGCTGGTTGATAGGAAATCTGGTAGCTAGATTCATACAATGCTCTCAACCAAAGCTAAACAAATCAGTTTGGATTAGGATGATATGTGAACCTTAAAGTGGGGACTGTCAAAAGCGATGTAGTAGAAGCCAGAAGTTTCCACATTGTGTCATTAAAATAAATCACATATAAACTCCACACTTAAATTTACAAATTTAAAAAAAAAAAAATCCAGTGGTGGGATTCAAATTTTTTTACTACCGGTTTTGTGGGCATGGCTTGGTGGTCGTGGCAGGGGAAGGATACTGTAAAAACTCCAGTCAGAAGTGGTAGTTGCTTGTTCTTTGAACAGTCAAAATTTCCGCTACCGGTTCTCCAGAGCTGGTCAGAACCTGCTGAATACCACCTCTTTGGGGCTCAGAATGTGGCAGGCATGTTGAGAGTTAATTCTATCCGATTGTCCAATATTACCAACATAATTCAGTTCCATTTAGCTAAACATAACTATTGTATGTGGAAACTTCGACCACCACAAAAGAAAAGAGTTGCTGGGAGCATATACAGTGTAATATATATAAACTTTGTTTTGTTTTTAACAGAGGACAGCATTCAGGACGCACCGCTCCCTCATCCACCTGCAGCTTGCAATAGTGCATTCCCATCTACAGCAATGTTTTTCAAACTTGTGGACTTCAACTCCCAGAATTTCTCAGCCATAAATCTTGAATTGGAATTGAAATCCACACTCCTTAAAGTTGCCAAGTTTGAGAAACATTTATCTACCATTTCAACATTCTACAACAGCCTTATTGACTCATCTCTCTTAGTAAAGGAAGTGCAACAATTTGTGGTTAAGGTACCAGATTAGAAACTGGGAGAATATAAATTCTAGTTTCACTTTAGGTATGAAAACTGGCTGGGTAACCTTGGGCCAGTCATTCTCTTGTCAGCCCAACTCACCTCACAGGATTGTTGTGGTGAAAATAAGAGAAGGAAGGACTATTAGATATCTCTGCTCCAATAACAACAACAACAACAACAACAATAACAACAATAATAATAATAAATTTAATGGGCTCCACACTTCCATGGGATCCCCAAGCTTGAGGGCACATCCTAGTTGTAAGGACCTTCTGGAAGGCCATTTGGGTTGGAGCTAAAATCGAGTTCAAGTGAGGTACTAATACCACTTTATAAAGTCTTAGTAAGACCACACCTGGAGTACTGAATCCACTTTTGGTCACCATATTTTAAAAAAGATGTTGAGAATTTAGAAAAAGTACAGACAAAAGCAACCAGGATGATTAGGGCACTGGAGACTAAAACATATAAAGAATGGTTACAGGAACTGGGCATGACTAGTCTAGTGAAGAGAAAGACCACGGGAGACATGGTAGCAGTGTTCCAATATTTGAGGGGCTGCCGAAGAGAAGAAGGCGACAAGCTATTTTTTAAAGCACCTGTAGGCCGGACAAGGAATAATAGATGGAAACTGAACAAGCAGAGATTTAACCTGGAAATAAGAAGATATTTTCTGACAGTGAGAACAATCAACCAATGGAACAGCTTGCCCTCGGAAGTTATGGGAGTGTCATCACTTGAGACTTTCAAAAAAAGATTGGTCTGTCATTTGTCAGAAATGGTGTAGAGTCTCCCACTTGGGTGGGGGGGGTTGGACTAGATGACCTACAAGGTCCCTTCCAACTCTGATTATTTGTTATCTAATCTCCCCTGGGATTGCTCCTTTTGTAAACAGAATCTCACTTGGCTAAGCTCTGAACAACTTCATTTCCCCGGTGAAATGGATAAAAAAATGTTTTGCAAAATAGTTCTTAAGAATCTTAGTTCTTCCTTTAACAAAGTAACTGAACCTGAGATTCAGGAAAATGCAAAACCCCTTTCAACCCTTTCATATTTTATATTAAATAAGCCAACTATCAAATCTTTAATCAAGTTTGTGTATATGAATGTGTGCATGTGGGTGTACAAATGCATGCACATATTTATGAATGGGCTCTAGAGGACCTTATGCTATAATGAAGTAATCAATCTTTTTTCACTCTTTTTAAAATGGTAGATGCTAAAAGACATTTATTAGTATTAGATGGTTTCATTGGATAAAGTAAAACCATATATACCATACTTAACTATTGCAATCTCATTTTCTTCAATGAAGGAGTTTTAAAATAATCATTCTACTTGTCCCAAATGACTACTTTTTAAGGTAATTCTCTATTTTGGGTCAGAGTTTAGTTTATTGATTAGCTCATAGGCCATATTAAAGTGCAGAGTTCCAAATACAAATTATTATTAAAATCCGATAAAAACAATTTAAAATGAGATTGGAATAAAATACAATTTAAAATGAATTGAACTTGGAATAAAATACAATGATTCAATATATAGGTAAATAAAATAAAATTATATTTCAGTATCACCCCTATAATCTACCATGTTGGGCAATTTTAAGGTGTCTGGACTTCAACTGCTAGAATTCAAGGAGTTGAAATCCAGGCATTTTAAAGTTGCCAAGGTTGAGAAACACTATTACGAGTTTTCCTAGAAATCTGTTGCTTGAGGAAAATAATCTTTAGATGTAGGAATGTCTTCAGTTTTCTTTTTTTCAGTTTTCTTGGTTTCATTGCCACCTAGTGGTTTGCAGCCATAAAAGAAATCAGGCTTTTCCTCCCCTTTAAAGACTTACACACAATACAATTTTCATAGTATTAATATACACTGTACACTTCTATTACAATCGGGTAAACAGCAATTGAATGAGAACAAAGAGAACTTAAACCTTTTCCTCTTAGAGACTCACTCTCTAAGGCTACCAGTTGCTGGAGCCTTTAAAGTGTCCTCATGCAGCACAGAGTCTGGTGTGGTTCAGGAATCCATAACCACCATAGAACCAATGACCTGTCCTATTTATTTATTAGAATTTGTCAAACAAAAATGAGAACAAGAATAAAAATACAATGATAGGCATGATAGGCATGTTAGTGCACTTCTGCACACACCTTCCACTAACCACTTAAGTATGCTGTAAGGTTCACGAAAGTCCATTTGTTATTGAAACAACTTAATCAGGTAGAGCATTCCAGACTTTGACAACTCTATTACAGAAATCATATTTTTACAGTCAAGTTTAGAATGGTTTATATTGAGTTTAAAGCGATTGTTAGCATGTGTATTATTGCAATTAAAACAAAAAAAAATTACAGATAAAACATTACTACGTATAATTTTGTAAGCAAACAATGCAGTTCTAAATTATCCAAACTGAGAATTTTGAGCCAAGTGGGAGGAATTCCCCTGGTGGAGTTTCGGGTTTTGGGTCTTTCATCAGCCGAGGGCTCAGGGGAGGCGTGGGGGGGGGGGGGGGTTGCGATGGTTATTAAGGAAGATCTGTGTCCTAGGGAATCCACTGTTTCTCAGACGACCGGATGTGAGTCTCTTTTCGTGAAGTTTGGTTCCAGGGTTCAGGTGGGCCTGTTGATCGCATACCTGGCTCCCTGCTATGTGACATCGGCCCTGCCTGAGCTCCTTGAGGTTATAGCCGGCTTGGTGGTTGGGACCCCCAGGCTTATGGTCATGGGGGATTTCAACCTGCCTTCTGCTGGCGGGACCTCGGGGATTGCTCAGGAGTTCATGGTTTCTATGACAGCCATGGGCCTGACCCAATTAATTCAGGACCCCACTCACTTGGGGGGGTCACATCCTGGATTTGGTTTTTGTCTCTGATCAGTGGCAGGATGATCTAGGTATAGGGGATGTTGTTGTAGAAACCCTGTCATGGACTGATCATTCGCTCCTTAGACTCGACTTCCATTCCACACACCCCACTGCAGGGAGGCGGGGCTGATAAAATGGTACCGCCCCAGGCGCCTGATCGACCCAGATAGGTTCCTGATGGAGCTTGGGCCGTTTCCCGAGACTCACACACACGACTCGGTTGAGGGCTTAGTGGCTATCTGGGATAGAGTGGTGGCTGAGGCCCTTGATTGGGTCGTGCCCTTGTGGCCTCTGACCCGGTGCCAATCCCGAGTGGCTCCTTGGTTTTCTGAGGAGCTGAGGGAGATGAAGCACCGGAAAAGACGCCTAGTGAGTGGTTGGAGGGCTAGTTGCTCCGGATCTGACCAAATACTATTATGATCCCATATTAGGGCGTATTTAGTGGCGATAAGGACGGCGAGGTGATTTTACCTCTCCGCCCTTATTGCGTCCGCGGAAAATTGCCTGGCTGCCCTGTTTAGGGTGACCCGCTCTTTTTTGGAAGTGGAGGCATGGGAGGATCCCTTGCAGGGATGGGCCGAGGACTTTTCTAGGTTTCTGCAGGACAAAATCACTCAGATCCGGGATGAGCTGGACTCCGACTGGCATCTCTGGATGGGGGGGCAGGGGTGGACTTTGGTGAGGTCATTTGGGATGAGTTTGATCCTGTTACCCTGGAGGACGTGGACAGGATACTGGGGGGGGGGGGGCTTAATGCCACCACCTGTTTATTGGACCCGTGCCCCTCCTGGCTGGTCTTGGCCACTCGGGAGTGACATGAGGCTGGTTCCAAGGGATCATTAATGCTTCCTTGAGAGAGGGGCTTTTACCCGCCACCTTGAAAGAGGCGGTGGTGCGGCCCCTCCTCAAGAAACCATCCCTGGATCCAGCATTATTGTCGAATTATCGTCCGGTCTCCAACCTCCGCTTTGTGGCGAAGGTTGTTGAGAGTGTGGTGGCACGTCAACTCCCTCAGTACCTGGATGAAGCAGTATATCTAGACCCCCTCCAATCG
Source organism: Bungarus multicinctus (assembly GCA_023653725.1). NCBI lineage: Eukaryota > Metazoa > Chordata > Lepidosauria > Squamata > Elapidae > Bungarus > Bungarus multicinctus. The sequence goes on from CM042834.1 coordinate 207,497,134, forward strand.
AGTTTCAGGCCCGGGCACAGCATGGAGACGGTGTTGGTCACATTGGTGGATGATCTCTGGAAGGTCCGAGACAGGGGTTATTCCTCTGTCTCAGTCCTATTAGATCTCTCAGCGGCTTTTGATACTGTCGGGGTTGGGAGGCACCGTTTTACGGTGGTTCTCCTCCTTCCTCTCTGACTGCTCGCAATTTGTGTTGATAGTGGGGCAGAGGTCGACCCCGAGGCCCCTATTATGTGGGGTGCCCCAGGGGTCTGTGCTCTCACCCCTGCTGTTCAACATTTATGTGAAGCCGCTAGGTGAGATCATCCGTGGTTTCGGGGTAGAGTTCCATCAGTATGCTGATGATACTCAGCTGTACATCTCTACCCCAGGCCACCCCAACAAAGCTGTCGAAGTGATGACCTGGTGCCTGGAGGCTGTGCGGAGTTGGATGGGTCTTAACAGGCTTTGTCTCAACCCGACCAAAACTGAGTGGCTGTGGTTTCCTGCGCCCAGATACAGCCAGCTTATTCTGTTGCTGGACATGGGGGGAGAAATTTTGCCCCCCATGGAAAAGGCTTGCAATCTGGGTGTCCTGCCTGGACGTACGGCTGTCTTTAGAAGATCACATTACGGCCTGTCGCCAGGGGGGCCTTTTGTCAGATTCGTCTGATTTACCAGTTGTGGCACTTTCTGGATCTGGATGCACTTTGCACGGTCACTTCCGCCCTCAGTCATCTCCCGCTTGGACTACTGCAATGCTCTCTACATGGGGCTCCTCTTGAAGAGTGTCCGGAGGCTGCAGTTGGTCCAGAATGCGGCCGCGCGGGTGATCTTGGGAGCTCCTCGGAGCTCCCATGTTACACTGCTCCTGCGCATTGGCTTCCTGTGGCCTTCTGGATCCAATTCAAGGTGGTAGTGATCGTCTTTAAAGTGCTCCATGGCTCGGGACCTGGGTACTTACGGGACCACCTGCTGCCACCAACAGCCTCCTGCCGCCCAGTGCGCTCCCACAGGGTCGGCCTCCTCGTGGTTCCGCTGGCTGGGCGTTGCTGGTTGGCGGCCCCGAGGGTGCGGGCCTTCTCTGCGGGGGCTCCCTCCCTTTGGAACGACTTGCCCCCAGAGATACGGGCCATCACCGACATTCAGACCTTCCGGCGCACAAAGACCCTGTTTTTTCAACAGGCTGGCCTGGCCCAGTAACAATTTGTGGGGTTTTAAATTTGGTATTTTTAAAAAATTTTATTAGTTTTATACTTGTTAATTTTATATTCGGCCTCCAATTTAATCATTTTAAATTGTTTTTAATTTTATAACTTTACACTGTTTCTGTTTTAGCTGGCTGTACACCGCCCCGAGTCCCTTTTTTGGGAGAGGGGCGGTATAAAAATCTAATAAACGTAATAGCACAGAGAATTCTATTGTGTATAGAAGAGTGCAAGACTTTTCTCGTGAAATACTTCTGAACTCGCTTGGTCGTAACTGATTGCTCCTAGGTCAAGGCTTCAACAAAAGTAGGGGGCACAAATTAGATCTCTCTTTTGTCTTGGGGGATTTGAAAGTAGAAGATGTTATTATTCTTTTGCCATGGTCAGATCATTTTTTTTTTTTGTTACTTTTCAGCCTGTATGGAAGTTGGACTTATTAGATTGGTCTAGCCCCAGCAACCAATGGGCTGGGTTTCATACAGACCTTGTTGTTTTGTTTTGTTTTCCCCACTGAAATCTTAATCCTTACATGAATTGGTAGGGCCTTGAGGGCTTTGGGTCAGATTGCTCTTATATGGCCTTCCTCTGTTTGTTGACTGCTTGGTTTTCACAGGTGATCTTGGAGAGAAGAGACATCTCGAGACACCTAAAGTACTTCTGGAAAAAGATGAGGCATGAATTTGACTAGGTAGCCTTCACAAAAATATGTGGCAAATGTTAGGCAAATATGACCTTAGTCCAGAAAGACAAGAAAAAATGAGAGAGAAACTCAAGACCATTCTTTCTTTTTCTTTCTTTCTTTCTTTCTTTCTTTCTTTCTTTCTTTCTTTCTTTCTTTCTTTCTTTCTTTCTTTCTTTCTTTCTTTCTTTCTTTCTTTCTTTCTTTCTTTCTTTCTTTCTTTCTTTCTTTCTTTCTTTCTTTCTTTCTTTCTTTCTTTCTTTCTTTCTTTCTTTCCTTTATCTATTCCTTCCTTCCTTCCTTCCTTCCTTCCTTCCTTCCTTCCTTCCTTCCTTCCTTCCTTCCTTCCTTCCCCTTCCCTTCCCTTCCTTTCCCTTCCCTTCCCTCTTTCCAGAAGAGGGAGGGAAAATAAATGCTATCATGCTTTCAATATTCTGTTATTACAGCATGAATCAATCAAATAAAGTTTCTTCATTTCCAGTGAAGAAAGCTTCCTAAAGGAGCTTTCATGAGACTCAACAATTGTGGACCACTTTTGACCAGTTTCCAATTTATCTTTGGAGGGAATGTTGTTGAGAAACATACAGTTTGCAGCTTCAGGACTATCTGTCCCCTTTCTAGTCAGGTTTCTAGTAGGACAGATCATGCTATGGTTCACATTTACTGATAACTTTTAATAGATTCCCAGAATAGAGATGGGTCTACTTGATCTCAATGACTTTTGATATAATTGATCATGCTGTCCTTCTTGACTGAGTGTGGGGAATAGGAATAGTATTGTGATGGTTGTCCCTCCTCTGGGTCTGGTTCCAGTTGATGTTGACAAAGGGTCAGATGATGAGCCCAAAGCACTTCTTTTCCAGGATGTCACAGGTCTCATTGTTTAATCTCTTCTTATCAGCATCTATATGAAGCTACTGGGTGAGGTTCTGTCAACAAAGGGCCATAAAGTTGGAAGAACCTAAGACATTATCAAGTCCAGCCTACTGCGTACTGTAAGATTCTTTATATCATTCCAAATAGACGACTATCCAGCATTTGTTTGAAAATTTCCAATGGAAAAAAACCCAAAATCACTCCCTGTAGTAACTTACTCCATTGATTGAAGGCATAATATTGTAAGGAAGATCTTCCTAATGTCTAATCTGTATTTACGTTCTTGAAGTTTCATCCATTAGTTCTACTTTGGTTGTTGGGAACAAGTGAAAATAAGTCGAAACCTTCTACAATGTGACAATCATTCTGATATTTGAAGTCAGCTTCCATAACTCCTCTCAACTTTCTCTTCTGCCATAAAACACGGCTAGAACTTTTAACTTTTTCTTGTAGGACTTGGTTCCCAGTCCTTTTATCATCTTTGTAGCACTTCCTGGACTTGCTCCAGTTGATCAGTGCTTTTTAAACTGGGGTGTGCAGAATTTCATGCAATGATCCCAGCAAGGAGTATTGAATAAATTGTATATCTCTTGAACCAATAGTCTCTTATCATAGTCACTCATGCCTTTTGCAATGTGCTGTGTCCACCACAGCTGATACATACAGCAATGGTATGAGCAGTTATGGGAATTTCTTGGTACATGTATATAATAACTCTGCTACGCATGCTATACTGATGCAAGCTATACTGCTATGCTAGCTATACAGGTGCAATTCAAGGTGCTTTAACTACAATTCCCTTGATGGCTTAAACACTGGCCATCTGCTATTCTACCTTCCCCTCATTGTTTCTGCATATTCTGTAAGATCCATTTTTTTCCCCACATCTATTAAATGATATTATCTGATGGTACCTAGGAAATATACCTTTCTATTCTGGTGCCCATCCTCTGGAATATTACATTCCTGAAAGTCTTATAGCTCCAGCCCTAGTGATCTTTTTAAAGAGGTCTGAAGATCTGCCTCTTTCACTGTACTCCATATTAGCCATTTAGACTATTATTATGTTTAATATATTCGTGGTATGTCTCTTTCTCTGCTATGGAATTGTTTAAAATCAATGTAATGTGTCACCCTTTGTTTTTAATCTGCCTACTGACCTGAGTTGTGGTGAACTGGGGGGCCTTATACATTTACATTAGAGCCAAAAATTGGTTTAGTGGTTTAGGCATCAAGTTAGAAACAGGGAGACAATGAGTTCTAGTCCCATCTTAGACACAAAGCCAACTGGGTGAACTTGAGCCAGTCACTTTCTTTCTGCCCTAGGAAGGAGGCAATGGCAAATCACTTCTGTAAAACAGTGGCAAGAAAAGTGGAGGGATTTTTCCAAGTCATTTTCAGTCAAATTCTGGAACCAAAGGATGAAATGGATGGGTGGGGTGTGTTTTTTTCATTCACTGCAGTATTTGGAAAAACCTGACTTAGGTCACAAGCTCATTTTCATGAGGAAATTTTTTTTTCAGTATTGTTTATTTTTTCTCTTTTTTATTTTAAAGTTCTATATTCTCCAACCTTTAATAAGGTTTTTTTTTCAATAAAAGCATAAATTAAAATTAAGACAAGCCTCCCACAAATGCAATTCAATTCCTAGTGACTTTAGATTTCTCAGTATTAATATATAAATGTTACTACCTTCTTCCTGGCTGGTTCCCCCCCACCCCCAACTTTATGGCCATTAACTAACCACCTAAAAAAGGTCACTTACCTGTATAAAGAATACACGGATTTAAGAAGAAATTGTACTGTGACATAGTATCACTAGATGGCACTCCAGATTTTTTAGCAAACTCCTTTTGAAACCTGATCGTATTTATTTACTCCTGAAAAGCTCCCGTGCGAAGGGTCTAATGTAGCTTGTGTAAGACACATAAACTTAGTACATTAGCTGCCTCTAACATAAACTACTGAAAATTCTTGTACTCACTCCCCTGTGCTGAAGACTAAAGTGCCAAGTCTGAATAGATAAGAGGAGCTTTCATGAATTAATAACCAGCCCCAGTACTGGGGTGTTTCAAAATAAATTAGGTTATAGGTTTCAGCTATCAAAGTGTTACTGTAACTACAGGACAGTTTCAGAAATGCAGGATTCTATTGCAGCATCAATGCCTTTTTGCATGGCGAGGGATCTAGCGGTAATCTGATCAACAGCAATTGCTCCAATACTAGATGGAGCTCTAAGAATAGCATCCAAGGTAATCTGTCTGGATTATGAATTTGATGAGTGGTTGGTGACAAATCAGGAAAATACTCAGAGAAATGGATTTGAATACAGATACAAAATGCGATCTTTATTTTTAGAGTGATATCTGCATTCTGATTTCAAGGATTTAATCCTCTCCCCACCCCAACCCCTGATCTTCGCTATAATAGTTTCCTAGCTCCCCCCCCCCCCCCCCCCCCGCCAACCAGGAGATATTTAAAATTCCAGCCTTTCTGTTTGAATTTTGGAATGATTTATCACTTGGTTTTCCTGATATGATTATAGACTATAGAGTCTGGAATGATAGGGGCTCCTGAGTGGTTAGTGCTGTGGTTGGTGCACCTGAAATGAAAGGAAAAAAAAAAAAAAACTCCCATCAGTCTGAAAAGCACTCTGGATGAATTTATAGCATCTTAAAAAAAGGATGAGCCAATTTGGAACGAAGAGATTTCTCCTGGTTTTAAAAAAGTTTTACTATTTAACTATGAATAGGCATCATAACAGAGGCCTCCATCGCAATATTTTGGCAAAATTACTGGTGAGAAAGAGGAAGCATTAGATCCTTGTATCAAGGTTGTGTTCCTCAGCTTTTGATAAGGGTGTAAGGATTCCTTCTGGTTTATTTTTGCCTTTTTAGTGAGCTTAGGACAGATCATTGCAAATCTGTGCTTTTTGGCAACAAATAAGACAAGTGTATTTAGACCTAGAGATATCCTTCTAGTTAGCAGTGGCCAATTGTAAGTAAGCTATCTTGCAGTTAGTTTCTCCCTGGTTACTTTAGGCCAGTGTTTCCCAAATACAGCAATTTTAAGATAGATGCACTTCAACTCTCAGAATTGCCCCAGCCAACTGCTGGGGAAATTCTGGGAACTGAAGTCCACCCATCTTAAAGTTGTTGGGATTGAGAAATACAGCTCTTGATAAACATTTTCTTTGGAAGATAGCATACTGATGAGTTATACTTACTGTTATTAACTTTCTTTTCTTTGAGCTTTCTCAGAAAAGAAATGAAAATAAGATTGTTTATCATAATTCTCCAGGCAAACTCACCCCAAAAAACAGCTCAAATTAAACCAATGTCCATATTTAATTGGTGTGTGTGTGTGTGTGTGTGTATGTGTGTGAAGATTAATAGAAAAAGACATTTAACTTTCAAGGCTCATAGTAATATATTAAAACTCTGGAGGTAAAGCTGCAGAACAGCGAATATATTTTATAAATGAAAGAAATGTAAGCAGCTCATTCTGGGGAAAAGAAGTTACTAGTAAGATGGAAACTTCTTGAAAGCTTTCTATATCTTGCTTCTGTATTGAGTACTTTTTGTAAAAGTTACCTCCCTCTCCCAATTCCACCCCCCCAGCCTGAAAGCCATTAGCTGCAGATCTAAAGGACAAGCCAAAGAAAACACTGACAAGAATTTTTGAGAGCTACAACCCTCCAACCTTTTATGTAGTATCCTAAAAGTTGTTCTCCAACAGGATTCTGTTCTCTTGCTTTGATTAAGTTATATTTCTGGTACTAATAGGAAATGTCAAATCAGCACTTGGAGGAAAGTTATGCGAATTACTTTGGTGGAGGGTTGGTTGACCACAAAGATATCCGAGATCTTCCCATCATATTCATGACTGAAAACTTGGTTTGTTTTATAACTTTTTAAATATTATATGATGAAAACGGTCTATGTTCATTTTGCTTAAAACAGCCTTTCCAAACCTGGTCCTCTGCCAAATTGTTAAGTTTGTAACTTCCAGAATTTTCCATGCCAACCATGCTTAGTATTCATGGTTTCAAAGGACAGCAGGATAATGAAGGCTTGTTGGAAACATGTGCAATTCATGTTAGTTTTTTTTTATAATGAAGCGAGAGAATATCAGGAACATCCAAAATAGAATGCAGTGGGGGAACCAGGAGAAGAATGGGCACTCAAACAAGAACAGATCATATTAAGAAATGGATGCACAAGTTAAACCAGTACTATGGAGAAGCGATTTGGTTACATGATGTGGTGGAATGTAGTCTGGATTCCCAGAAGAAGGGTCTGCATCTCAGAAGACCAAGAGATAGAGAAGTTTAGATAGTTTAGTCGGGAGGAAAAGACTCAAAACAGCTCATCCCTAGAAGTTCTCAGGGTATGTTTTTATTGATCCAAGTAGCCGCTTTGGCAAGATTTCTGTTTATAGGTGAGGAACAACAAAGGAAAGTGTGTATTTCTTGGTTTTGGGAAGAAGAAACTGTGTATATGTCACATCATAAAACATTTCTAAGGTCTTTTAGAGTTGCCAACAGAAAGGGAGGGGGGAGCAGTGTGACAGCTTGCAAACTGAAACTGCATTCCATAAATATTTTCAAAGATAGTAAGTAAGTGACTGAACTTTCTGCCATGCAAAATTCTAACTGGAGAGCATGATTGATGACTCTTGGATATGGATGTGTCCCATTGGAGAATGCGAATTGCAATACACCCAGGAGGTGGGGGAAAACCTGGGTCAAGGGTGACAATGAATGATGTGTCTCAGAGTCGGCTACACCCAAGCAATGCCGCACCTTTAACTCCCAATCAATCTTTTTGAAGTTTTGGAAGTTTGGCTCGAGACTCATGATTTAAATGGGGTTAAGTGCCAGAATCCTAACAGCTTGGCTTTGGGAGAGTGACATCAGGATTAAAAAAATTATGAATTTGCAATTTGACGGAAAGCACAAATGGCATAAAAGACAAGGGTAAAAACAAGAAAATTGTGCCTGGATAGATTTGACCAGGTTCTCTATGGAAAAGAGGTTAAGAGCAAAAATGGTGAATGGACAAGTTAGAGGCAAGGAAAGGTATGGAATACTGTAGCATAATGAATGGTGTTGGTTTAAACTCATTTACTCTGGTTTCTTCTCTTATGCCTTTAATTTATCTAATTTATATTTCTTACTCCTTTCCTGTACTCTAATATTGTTTATCATGAAACGAAATAGAACGATGGATATATACTTACATATGCATTATGAACTCACACTTCATTTCTAGGCTAAATTTTAATCTAAAATTAGGTCTTTAATTAAAAAGGAATTCTACCAAGTTTCACAATTGCTCGCACATGAAGATAGTTATATATTATGACCTCTGGTTACAACAATAAACTTATTTACATGTGTATTTACACAAAAAATATTCACTTTTTTAAATAGACACAGCATCCTTTCTATGTAGCGGTCCATGAGGACATGTCAGAAAGGACAACGCTAATGCATTGGTCCCACTACTCCTATTTCTGCCCTTTATGTGTAGTTTTTAAAAGACAAACTTTCCTAAGATGACCTTGATTCATGTGTGTTTTTTCCTTGGAAACAAAACAAATGTGATTTGACATTGCCTTCTTTTGCTATTTTTTTCTTCTTTTTTAAATTTTTATATTAGTTTACAGTTGCTAGGACTTCCCATTAAAGTAACGCCCAGGTCTGACCCAGAGGTGGTATTCAGCAGGTTCTGACCAGTTCTGAAGAACCAGTAGCTGACATTTTGAGTAGTTCAGAGAACCGGCAAATACCACCTCTGACTGGCCCTGCCCCCATCTATTCTCTGCCTCCCGAATCCCAGATGATTGGCTGGATCTTCTTTTGTTGCCCTGCGTAGGAGAATGAAGCTGGAAAGCAAGTTAGTGGGGTGGGGAGGGAATGGGATTTTGCAGTAGCCTTCCCCTGGAGTGGGGTGGGAATGGAGATTTTGCAGTATCCTTCCCTTGGAGTGGGATGGGAATGGAGATTTTGCAGTATCCTTCCCTTGGAGTGGGATGGGAATGGAGATTTTGCAGTATCCTTCCCTTGCCATGCCCACCAAGCCATGCCACACCCACCAAGCCACACCCATAGAACCGGTAGTAAATTTTTTTGAATCCCACCATGGGTCTGACCTGTTAGCCTTTCAAGATCAGACACATCAGTTAAGTATTATTATATCAGCATAATAATTTCTGATATTTAATATGATTGTGAATTCACGTTCTTCCTTTCTGCCCATAGCACAATAATTTTGCAACTGCCTCCAAAATTAATATGGTGCGATTAGGCAAGAATTGTTTATAATACTCATGGAATAGTTGGATAATATAATTACTTGATTACCTGGGGCAATATTTTCAGGTCTAGAGTCTACATTTATCATCTTTAAAGGAGTTTTCTTCACTCTTTTTTTCAACAAGCCCTTAAGTGTTGTTATTATTTTTAAAGTAGACCAGTTGTGACTTCTTAACAAGCCTATTCATGAATTAAGAAAACTTGATTGGTTGTTGTTGCAGACATGATAGTTTCACCTTCAGGCTGTCAAGGTTTTTAAACGTTTATCTCTCTCTTTCTTGTGATAAGTTCTCATGCCCATTTTGCCTACTACCTACCTGCATTTGAGAATCTAGGCAAAATGCAAGCAAATATTTTTGCTACCTTTGGAGAAATGAGTCTTGCAATTTCATCAGACATTGATAAAGAGCTTTGTGAATGGAAGAGCTGAGTGTTAGGAAAGAGGTTGTTAGTAAAGTGGCTGGAAGCAAACCATGCGAGGAATAGAATTTGATCCATTTCAGAATGATCTTAGTGGTTGAAATGTTTTATCTTTTAATGACCCCATAATCCTTTGCATCAAGGTGGAGTCGGGGCAAATGAATGAAGATGAGTGCTTACTGGCCGGATGCCTTTCCTGACACCAATGCAGAGTTTGCAGCTGATATTTACTCATTGTGTCCAGAGAGAGAAATACCTGCAGCTACCCAGGATCAAACTCACAGCCTCCTGATTGTGAGATGACAGCTCTACCTTTAGAACATTGCATCACTCATCTTAGTGATAGAAATGTCCACACTAAAATAAACTCAGCCAGATTGATTGATATGACAAAATAATGTACATCAAATCAAACTGAACCAGCGTCCTGTTGTAGGCTTAATGATGGAACTGTGAACAAGACTGTCATCTCAGTTCCCGATATGAAAGAAGATGTGTTAGCACTAAACAAAACAGTTCAAATTCAAAAAGGGTTGTTTCAACAAACCCATAAATGTTTCCTGTTCAAAACCCAGGCTAATGCAGATAGCAGAATTCTTCGAGATGGTTTAGGAGTATGCATCAGGGTTGGGATGCTACCGATTCGGCCCGGTTCTATAGAACCGGTAGCTCTGAAGAGCAGCAGACACTGAGCTGATTGATTCACTGCAACATTTGGCACGCCCGCCCGGACTTTTGGCTGTCTTTTATTTCCTCCTTTTTCAAACTCAGCTGCTTGCGCAGCACAGCATAACAACACAAGAGCAAACAATAGATACAAACTCAAGGTTAACCGCACCAAACTTGATTGCAGGAAATACGACTTCAGCAACAGAATGGTCAATGTCTGGAATACTCTACCTGATTCTGTGGTTTCTTCCCCAAACCACAAAAACTTTAACCTTAGACTATCTACTATTGACCTCACCCCTTTCCTAAGAGGTCTGTAGGGGGCGTGCATAAGCGCACCAACGTGCCTACCGTCCCTGTCCTATTGTTTCTTTTATTGTTTTTATTTTTCTTATATGTATCCATGTATTCATAACTACGTTTTTACTTATACCTATTATCTTGTAAGCAATTGACAAATAAAAATAAATGAAAAAGAAATAAAAGAAAATAAAAGAAAGAAGAGTCTTTTCAAACGCTTTGCACCCACCTGCAGCACTTGTCAGCTGTCCGGGAGGCACAGCTGAAGTTTTTTGAAAATGCTATACATGTGTGCGCAGCTCTGTCCAAACCAATAGTAACACCGGTTGAATCCCACCCCTGGTATGCCTGTTGAGCTTGAGCTGTTTTAAATGCAAGTGTTTTGCATAACTCTAATTTACAGATCCCGACTTCTAAATTGCTGACCGATGTAATCCCTGAGGATAAAATATGATTTGTTCTAATTAAGAATATTACCGATTCTGATCCTGAAAACGTGTGTTTTATTCTCCTCTTTGCCAAACACCTATACATCCACAAATACGCAGACAGAGTCTCAGAGAAATTCCCAGTGTGAGTTTCTTGTGCATGCAGCAGTTCTAAAGACAGCTAAAGGATATGTAGGAGCATCATTCTGCCTTTGATTGTACACATGACTGCAGCCTTCATTCCTTCACAGGCTTCAGCGAAATCCCACAGGAAGCCATCATGGCGAAACACTTCCCGTTGGGCTTTTCAGATAAGGAGCCACGGGCAGGCCCTGGATGAGGGAGAGATGTGAAACACAGAAAGCCAACAAGAATTGTAGCCACTGTCATCTCACAACAATAAAGAAGTTCAAAATACTTTCAAAAATAACTCAAAAGCATCGCCTGGAGAAGGGGATAGAATCAGAATTGTCTTTTCACTGAGGATGAAAATGCTCGAGAAATTGGAAACTTGTTTTTAGTGCATGTTTAAGAAGTCATGTTTTTTTATTAACAGAAAAAGAAACATATATTAATTTCTCTCTTTTTGTCAGTGTACTCTCTCTCTCTCACACACACACAGACAGATTTAAAACTGGCATAAACATTACATTTTTTAAAAGGCTCTTGTGCAAATCTAAGCAAAAAGATGATCCCACTTCCAATTCTCTTGTTGGTATTCCTGATGATAATGCTACTTTTGGAAGAATGCTGCCTACCCATTTTAAAATGAGAGTGTCTTATGAAACAGAACCATGCTGGTTATTGTGCTATATTGTGTTCTTGTGTGATATAATAAACTAATTTGCTGAATAGGTTACCCTAGTTTTGAAATTCTGAGATATGGAAATACAAATTCCCAGACACAATTTGTAATAAATATTCCACAGGAAATGCTGCCTCAGTTTTATGGTGTTCAACCACTGCCACCAAAATATCTTTTCTAACAGGAGTAGGAACTTGTTTCCTTCCATCAGTGAGTGACTTTTCCCCAGCATTCCCCACACAATTGGACATATGACCTGGAAATATTGGAAACCTGATATTACAAGTCTTAAAGTGGCCAAGGTTGGACACCCTGAATTAAATAGAATTCTACTACTATGGTCTTGAAATGTGACCTTTATTCCAGACACATGGAAGGGACATTATGACTTGATAAACCTTCCCAGCTGAACTTCATTAAAAAGGTTTATTAAGATAAACATTTATAAAAGAATAATCTTTCAAGATATTTTTGCCTTTCTCTCAGACATCATTTATCTGAACTCCACAATGACTCTTTCCAATGAAGAACATATGCCATGTAATATATTTATCTGCCTTCAGCTCTTCTGGCTGCTTTGGGTTTTTCACAGACTTTTTCTGAAGTAACCTCAGATGTTGGAGTCTCTTGCCTATGTAAGTGTGATTTTATGGCATTATTTCCCTCCTTCTTTTTTCAGCTGTCAATCTTGGTTCTTCTTCTTTCTCTCTTTTTATAGTAAGGTGGTTAAAAATTACAATTTAAAAGATAATAATCAATGCAAATGTAAACAACTAAAGGATAAAAAGAAGAAAGTACAAAGTGTACAAAATATACAAAAAAAAAAAAACAGAAGAAAAAAATGAGAATGTAGTAAAGGAAAAAAAGAAATATGTAAAGAAATGACATTCCCTTTTGTCACAATAAGTACAAACACCTTCTGTTAAAATACAACACAATCTCTTCGATCCCTATTCTATCTGTTATCTATAAACAAATCCTTAAAGTCTCATCATTCAGTTCTGATCAGCAAAAACCTAAGGTTACATATGTATTTTAATCTTGATCAAATAAGCTAACTTTATATTCTTTTACTTCTAACAATCTTGATCTTTTGCCAATTCAAATAATATCCTAGAACTTGATTTCTTTTCTTTTTTTCTCCTTTGTCTCTTCTCACAAAATTCTTCAAAGTTTTAATGAGACTCTTTCATAAATCCAAGACAGAAGAGTTACCCAGGTCATTCTTTTGGTTTATTTGTGTATATCCCTTTAATTATTAAGACTTCAGCCAGTTTCATTTTGTGTGCCATATCATTTTTGTATTCTGTAATTTTTAAACCACTTTCACATCTATCCGAGGCTTGTGTAGTAAAACTTGTTCCTCTTCCATAACATTTTTAATCTATAGAGGCAGACATTCTTCTGGGTCCATTTTTCAAAAATATTATTCAGTATGTCCAATGTTAAAATATTTTGTTCCATTCTGCATTTGTAAGTCAAATTTATTCTCCTTTAATGTAATCTTTAGTTGATCTTGGTTCCCTATGGCATCCAACTCTCATCATTACGTTTTTAAGAAAATTCAAACAAAAGCATTTTTCTATGGGAAGGATTCTTTATAATTAATTCCAAAATCTTATTTGAGATCCACCTAGACCCTTAGCTCCAAAATCAAAGTTCTAACCAACCTTTTGCTATTTATTCCAAAACAGTTCTTTTAAAGTTCTTAAACTATTTAAAACTTCTTTTGCAATGGATTGAAGGAAACTCACTTAGTAATGTAAAACTTGTCAAGTCAAAGTTCTTTAGAGCTGAAAAACAGTTAACAAGCAATATGCAAAAGTGTTTAACCAGTAAATCCAGTCCTTTTTGAAAGTGCAACTGTGGTTTCAGCAAGATGGCTAGTCTCTTATCAACCATAGCTTTAAATGCTCTGCAGACTATTATCTTGTGGTCTCTTGATGTGGAACAACTGTCTGGAGCACTTGTGGGCAATCTCAAGTCCTCTCCTTGTCCAGAGAGGAATTACCAAGTGCTGTCTATTCAGCAACTCTTCATTCTGCTCTTATTTTCCACTTTAACAGAGCCATCTTCTGTTTGCCATTTCATCCCTCAAAATGCTAGGGATTCCAAGCAATGATTTCTCTTAGTCCTCTACACTTGTTCTTCTCTGAGCTCTACTCTCTTGGGTCATTAATCACCAGTTTTGTGGTATACAGCATAATGTTTAACTGGTTGTATTCCCCAAAGAAAGCAGGGAGAGCAAATATATCCATTTCAAGAGGTAATTGAAACAAACCAGATACCAGACTAACACCTGTTACAGCACTATTTTGTTTTTATAGAACAGATAGAAAAAAAAAACAAAATATAAAGGATTACTTAGCATAAATGTAATATTGATGCTTCCTACTCATGTTATGTTGTGGCTAAAGATTTTCTCGATGTGCTGTGTGCTCATAAAAGCACGTGCAAAACACTCTGGCAGAAAGAGGAAGCTGGGATCTCTGATGCTGCTGGCTGCCTTGCAATCATATTCACCTTGTTGCTCAGTTCTGAGAACTTCACTCCTTATCTTTTTTTTTTTAAAGATCCTGACACATTTAGGGGGAAAAAGTTATCTTCTTATTTCTTTTTGACTATTTGGGACAGGATGTATTGTTTCAAATACTTTGGTACCTATGTATGTGATGCTTATTTATAGCTGTCAGCACTTTTCTAGAATTCTGCTATTTGATCAAGAAGGAAAACTAGTCTGATACTTTGGGACTCAAAGGCATTTGAAGCACTCATTTTACCCCCTAAACCAATTTTCCTCCTAATTTTTAGGTGGACAAACGTAGCACATAAACGGTCCACTTCTGTGCTATTTCCCATGATCCCATCAGCATCTTGATTCTACACCGTGTGCTGGAAAATCGGAAGAAAGAGGTCTTGGTTTAAAGGAATTGAGTTCTGATTTCTCCTCTTCCTCTTTTTGAGCAACTTCGTGCTGATGTCACACTGTGGCCTGTTTGCATTTAGCTTGGCCTAACGTATGAACTCACCCATTATAGCTTAGCATTGGTATGAACCAGTCAGCTGTGTTTTTTCAACTTGTATTAGTGTTTACTGTAAACTTATCTCTTCTATGCTGATGGAAAAGGGTTACATGATACCCAGAGAAACCCTAGATTGAAATTGCGATGAGAGCGACCAAATGTATAGAACATGGATTTTTGAGGGCCTGCTAGAGATGCCTATTGAAGAACAAGACATTTCATTTCAAAGATGCATCTTTTTCCTGATATTAAACTTGATAATTATGATCTATCTCAGTGGCTCACAATTTTTTTCTTCACCCCTTAAAATATGTTTTCTGGCCATGGGCCATGGCTGTGGACCAGTGGTAGGATTCAAATAGTTTTATCATAGGTTCGGTGGACGTGGCTTGGTGAGCCTGCTTTGCCTAACACTGGTGTGCAGCTTTCCACATACCAGCTGAGACCTGCAGCACCTATCAGGTAACAGGATAAAGAGGAGAAAAGCACAGGGGCAGATGGGAAGGCCGATCCTGTGCTTTTTCTCTTCTTTTTCCTCTCAGATGATTGTTGGAGGATTTTTTCCCTCCTCTCAGCTGATTGTCAGCTTTACTACCGGTTTGATAAAACCGGTCCAAACTGGTGACATACCACCACTGCTGCGGACCTCCAAGACTTAATTCAAGATTTAAATTACAACATTTCTTCAAGGCTCTGCACTGACAATGCGAACCCACCCCCCAGTGGTCCACAGGCCACAGATTGAGAATCAGTGATCCATTTAATTGGTCTACAATCAAAGTTCAGAAAAATCCACAACAAAGCCTTTTTTTTAAAGGAATCTAATGTTCTTACCAAATTATGATTTCCAGAACACAGATTCACCATAATTTGGGATAGTTTTCCCATCACCAACATTATTCATTTGTTTGCATCCAAAACCCACAACATTTAATAGTATGTAACCTCAGGGTAAGTGTAGAAAAATAATCCAAAGGTCTCCACTTTTTTTTTTTTTTTGGCACACTGAACTGAGAAAACCTTTTAATGATTTTCCCCTCGCCCCTTCACCAATTTGTATTCTCAAACCCATTTTAACAGGGTTTCCCAAAGACTGTGGCTTTTCTTAGAGCAACACTGTGTCAGTTTTGTGCCTCCTTAAAATCTTGGATTCAACCTCCAAATACCTTCAAAAGCTGTCCCAAATTAGGGGCAGGGGGTGTGGTGAGAAAATGAGGAGAGAAATCGCAATAGTCTTGGTTGAAAAATCATATTTAAAAATAGACTTTTAATTAAATGTAAATAAAATAAAAAACCCATTCATTAATTTTGGGAGCACCTTGCTCAGAGGGCCATCAAAGCCATGAAGCAATGCTTTAGCCAAGAAAATTTGTGCGCTTTCTCCACTTAAGGAAACTCTGAACGCAGCGTGAGGTTTGATAAAGATTTCTTCGCTAGAGTGCCTATTGCTAAGAAGGGTAAGCAGCTCTTAAAAGCCGCCTGCTTCTCCATGGAACCGCCTGATCAAAAAAGAAAATGTCCAAAAGAGAATGTAATGCTCCCAATAGACAGTAAAGATGCCATGGGCCACAAATCACTTGCTATTACCTCAAACTATACAAAGGCACTGGAGAAGGTTTCCAATTTATTATTAGAGATCAGAAAAGACTCTGGATGAAAAGTAGTATCTTCCTGCCCAACCTAAAGAATAGAAAGGCTGAGAATTCACAGAAATTCCAAGGTGGTACAGAGAAATGAAATACAAGAGACTGAATCACAAGCACAATAAAAAATAGAAGTTAACCTTACCGCAAATTCTTGGCTAGAGTGTTATTTTCACTTGTTTATTATTAAATTTATTTGCTGCCTCTCTCAAGGTTTGAGATCACTCTGAGTAGCTTACAAGGTGATAAAATATGCAAATATCAAAACAATTATAAATATAAAATGGGTTGTAATAATGATAATTTAAACAAAGAACCTGGGTTTGGAAGGGAGTCCAGCCAACAAACTTCTCCTTCAGTACTCCAAGCCAGCCAACAAAGCCAAGTTTCAAGGCATTTCCTGAAGGCTAAAAGAGAGGGAGTGGTTCTCATCTCTTATGGCAAGAGGTTCCAAAGGGTGGAGACTGTAGCAAAAAAAGCTTCACTCTTGGATCTATCTACACTAGGTGACTTTGCCAGCATGAGTGGGGCAGGCCAACCCCATTGGGGAAAAATAATTCTGCAGATATCGTGCACCCAGGCCATAGAGCAGGGATCTCCAACCTTGGCAACTTTAAGACTTGTGAACTTCAACTCCTGTGCTGGCTGAGGAAGCCTGGGCATTGAAGTCTACAAGTCTTAAAGTTGCCAAGGTTGGAAATCCCTGGTCTACAAGTGATAACATTTTGTATTGTACCTGAAAGCAGATAGGCAGCCAGTGCAGCTCACGTAATAATACTGGTATTAGAGGTGCCAGCTCAGAGGCTTCCAAAACTGTCCCAACTGCTTCATTCTGAAATTATCTACTTCTACAAGAATAACATTTTTTATGAAACTTTTTTGGAGGGGCTTTAAATAGCTTGGATTTCCCCATCCCATTTCCAAACATTTGTCAAAGATTAGCTGAACATTACAGTTTTGGTCCAGCTACTCTCACTCTTGCATTAGAAAGGACCAATCCCTGGTCTAGAGGTGATAAAAGCGGTATTGGTGGTGGATGCTGAGGAAATCCTTCTTTTATTGTGACAATGTTGATTGGAAATTCAGAGTTGCAGCCTGCACGCTTGTAAAGAGACTTCAAAAGCCACATCACAGTTAGTCAAAAAAGAGAGAGAGAAAGAGCGAGAGAGAGAGAGAGAGGGAGAGTGAGCTAAGGCCAAAATGTCACCCAACTTCTGTGAAAAAGGTCCTGATTTTTTATTGATTTCTGGAGTTGATGTAGAAGTATGTCACTGAATGTTTTAGTACAGGCATGAGGGAATTTACTGCTGACTTTTTTTTAACCTTACATGTTATTTCTTTACTTAATAATTGCATGTGGCCAAGCATCTCACACATGTTTCCGAACAGCTACTGTTCACAAAATTAAGATAAACACCCAAATTAAAATGAAATATTTAGTAGTATAAAACAGCTGCTGAGAACATTCCCAATATTCCAGTCATAGTAACCTTGAAACAAGTGCTACCACTTTGGCAGGACCCAGGATACATAAAAAAGCCAAAGTTTGAATACCTTGCAAAAGGCCAGCAAGGTTGGGACAAGCTTTTTGATAACAAAGGCAGAATTCCTAAACCTGAACCCTTCCCAATAGGTCATTCTAGGATGTAAAATATGATAGAAATCTCTCCAGGAAGAAATCTGTAGAGATTCTCAGTCATCAAGGTCATGATAGTCCCAAAGATGCTTTTTTGGGAGGCAACTGGACTTTGTTTTTTCTTTTGAAGACATTTTGCTTCTCATCCAAGAAGCTTCTTTAGCTCTGACAGAATAGTGAGGAATGGAAAGATTTATACCCCTTTCAGACAACTGGTCATTTGCATCCTTTTAGGATTATTGAGAATCTCTACAAACTTTTAGCTGTACACTTTGGGATGAACACTCTTTAAATGGTGTGGGAGTAGGAATGAATTTCCAGAAGAAAAATTGCAGACTACAAGAACCAGGAGTATTACTCAGGTGATCCTGAGGACACAGATAAACTTCCAAGTGCTTCAATGACCCTCTAAAAAGATGCAAATGACCAACTGTCTGCAAGGAATATAAATCCTTCCTGTTTTGGCGGCGGAAATAACGAGGCTTGCACTCTTAGTGATTTCAGCTCTTCTCTTGTTTATTTCAGAACGGACACGCTGGAGAGTCGCGGCAGCCTCTCTTTTAAAGGCTCTCCGCGCCTCACCAGCCAATGACAGGAGAAGGATCTCCCGCCGACTCAACGACCAATGAACGGTGAGTATTTCAAATACAAAGTATCCAATACAGAACACCCCTCCCTTCTTGGTCCAGTCCAACCAATCAGGGGCTCCGCCTATGTTACGTAATCACGTAGATAGGCAGGGCTCCTGTGGGTCTGACTGGACCTGCACGGCTCATTCACAACGTCGCTGATGGTCGGTGCAGGTGGACCTGTTGGTCCTCCTGTCCCTGGCCTGGGAAACCTCTGGAAGGTCGAGCTGGCCGAGTCACTCCTAGCGGGCCTAGCTTGACTAGTTGAGATGGCTAGGCCGCTCCCTTCCTGGCTTGGATTATCATCGGCCGTGTCTGGTGTTTCATCTGGAAGTTCCCCTGGCTCAGGTGCATAGCTGCGAAACTCGACCGGAGCTAGTGTTGAGGGTGTATGTGTGGAGGTTAGGTTGTCGTTGTTTGTTTGTGGGTCTGTTGTATTATGATTGTTGTTTGGGTGTGGGTATGCCGTTTCTTGGTTGTTTGGTGGTTGATCTCCTTCCCCCCCAGGGAGGTCGTGAAGTCTGGTAAGGGTGCGGGATCTAAGTTGATTGATGTGTCGCTTCCAGCTTCTGTTGTCAGAAGTGGTAAGCCGGTATGATCGTGGGCCTGTGAGTTGGGTGATGGTGGCTGGCACCCATAGGGGATGTCCCACCAATTTTTTTGCGTAAACTAAGTCTCCAATTTGAAATGTTCGGAGTTTGCTGGAAGAGTCTAGTGGTTTGTCAGTGGAGTATGTGGGGTGAAGTCTATCTAAAGGGGAGCGTAATTTCCTCCCCATGAGTAGTTCGGCTGGGGTTTTGTTCGTAGTGCTGCTGGGTGTAGTATGTTGTATAAATAATAGTTTATCGATGCGTGCTTGTATAGGGCCCTGGCCTAACTTATAGAGTGTCTCTTTGGTGTTCCATGCGTTCGGCTCGTCCATTCGCTGCCGGGTGTGCCGGCGCGGTTAGGGCATGCCGTATGGCCAAACTGGCTAAATAGCCCTCAAATTCGGTAGCTGTGAATTGAGGGCCGTTGTCTGAGACTAGGACGTCTGGTAACCCATGTGTGGCAAACCATTTTCTGAGTTGTCGGATGACAGCTTCGGAAGAGGTTGATTGCATGAGGCTTACTTCTAGCCAGTTCGAGTAAGCGTCTACTAGAATTAAAAATGTATAACCTTTAGTCGGACCCGTGAAATCTATGTGAACCCTTGACCATGGGCCCCTGGGCAGATCCCACTCAGCGACTGGTGCTTTCGGGGGTGAGGGACGGGATGTCTGGCATGGCTGGCAACCCGCAACCCAATCAACAACGTCCTTGTCCAGCCCAGGCCACCAGACATAGCTTCTGGCCAAACCTTTCATTTTAACCACCCCGGGGTGTCCTTCATGCAAAAGGTTCAAAATCAGATCCCGCAGTCTTGGTGGAATAACCACTCGGTCTCCCCAAAGTACACAACCTTTAAGTACGGAAAGTTCCGTTTGTCTCTGTTTAAAGGGTCTATAAGAGTCCTGCAAGTTATCATCTGGCCATCCCTTGGTAATCCACCCACTCACTTTGTGCAGTAGGTGGTCATTAGCGGTTTCGTGAGCGATGTCTGCTGCCGTCATCGGAAGGTCGGTTAGGGCTTCAATCAGTAGCACAGATGTGGTAGGGTTCGGATCAGGATCACTGTCCGGCAATGGGCAACGACTTAATGCATCTGCGTGTATGATAGACGGACCGGGGCGGTAAGACAAAGTATAGTTGTATGCAGCGAGGAATTCTGACCATCTCGTCATTCTGGGTGATAATATGTTAGGCGTTGCTTTGTTCCCAGCCAGAATTCCTAATAGTGGTTTATGATCGGTAATTACAGAAAACAGGCGGCCATAGAGGTATTCATGGAAACGTTTAATACCTGATATGATGGCTAGTGCTTCCTTGTCTAGTTGACTGTAATTTCGTTGGCTTTTAGACAATGTTTTTGAATAAAATGCAATCGGAGCCTCTCTGCCATCAGGTAAAAGGTGGCTTAGAACAGCTCCGACCCCAAACGGCGATGCATCGCAAGTCAATATCAACGGTAAAGTCTCGTTATATTGTATTAGTACCTTTCTTGAAGTAATGAGGTCTTTTATTTTGTTAAAAGCTGTTTCCTCCCGACTGCCCCACTTCCAAATCGTGTCTTTGTCCAGGAGTCTATGTAAAGGTTCCGCAACCGTGGCTTTCTGCGGTAGAAAAACATGATAAAAGTTTATTAACCCTAGGAAGGCTTGTAGTTCTCCCTTGTTAGTCGGAGTGGGGGCGTCTTTGATTGCGCGGATTTTTCCTTCTGTCGGGTGAATGCCATCGCCATCGATTAGGTATCCCAGGAATTCGATTTTCTCTGTGATTAATGTGCATTTGTCTTTTTTAACTTTGAGGCCTGATTCAGCGAATTTGGTGAGAACTTTTCTTAGACGGTCTCGCAGTTGCACTTTGTCTTTAGCTGCGATTAGGACATCGTCAAAGTATGGGATGATTCCCGGTATTCCCTGGAGGAGGCGTTCCATTAAGCATTGGAAAATGCCTGGTGCCACACTAACGCCGAATTGGAGGCGGTTACATTTAAAAGCGCCCCGGTGTGTGACAATTGTTTGGGCTTCTGCTGTTTTTGCGTCTACAGGCAGTTGTTGGTATGCCTGGGCCAAATCGAGTTTAGCGAATATTTTTCCGCCTTTGATGGAATGTAACAAGTGTTGGACGACCGGAACGGGGTATGCACTCTGTTGTAATGCATGGTTAAGGGTTGCCTTATAGTCCCCGCAGATACGAATTGACCCATCTGCTTTAATAGGGGTGACTATGGGGGTCTCCCATTTAGCGTGGTCAACTGGTTCTAGGACTCCTTGCTTAATTAATTTGTCTAGTTGTTCCTCTATTTTTGGTTTTAAAGCGAAGGGAACACGCCTTGCCTTTAGTCTAATTGGGGCTACCTTAGGGTCTAGGTTAAAAGATATCGGGTTACCCCGGTACTTGCCTAATTCGCCGCTGAACAGGTCCTGGAATTCTTGAATAAGATCTGCTTCCCAGTCTGCATCTGAGATGTGGTTGATTCCGGTCATCCCGATTCCAAGCGGTTCGAACCATTCCAATCCTAACAGGCTGGGTCTGTTCCGGTCCACAATTGTTAGTGGTAGAATTTCGGTGTGATTTTTGTAGGTGACCTGGAAGTGTCCAACGCCTACGACAGGAATTTTATTGCCTTGGTAGTCTTTTAGGGTCAAGTTTTGTCTTCCAAGTTCACTTCGTTGGATGTCTGGAATTAAATTTCTGATCGTGTCCCACGAGACCATAGAGAGAAATGATCCCGAGTCCACTTCCATTTCACAGTCTTGTTCCTCAATCCTTACTTGGACGTGGACCTTCCTTACATTTTTTGTATTTGAGTGTCCAATTATAACTGTTTGGTGTGTTTCTTCTTTCCTGTACCTTGATTCTTTGTATCTCCTTTCTCTTCCCTCTTGGCTCCAACGGCTGCTTGTCTTTCTCTCTTTCTCTCTCTCTCTTTCTCTTGGGGGAGGGCTTCCTTTTCACCTCGGGCTATAGCTTGATCTGGATCTGCATACCTTTGCGATGTGCCCTTTCTTCTCGCATTTTCTGCAAATCGCGTCGATGAAACAGCACTCTGACCTGGGGTGATTTCCTCCACAGCGGTTACATTCAAAATCGAACCTTCTGTTCGCCCGCTCTTTTTTTCCTCTACCTGTCTTCAGGTGGCATACATCGTCTTCCTCACTACTGGTCTCAGTTTCTAGATCTTCATGGTGTGTTGTGGTCTTCTCTCGATACCCCTCTGGTTTGGGTGATTCTCTGGTGTTGTAGTTTGCAGCTTTGTTGATCTTTTTCATTTTTGCCGCTGATTTCTGGGTGGCTTCGGCTGCGGTGGCTTCTTCCATAGCTTCTTTTACTGTTATTTTGGGTCGATTTAACAATCGGCTCTGTAGTACTGGATCTTTTAGCCCTAACACGATTCAGTCTCTTAGGGCTTCGTCAAAGTCCGAGAATTTGCACTCACCCCCAATATCTCTTAGGACTGCCACGAAATCAGCGATAGATTCATCTTCTTTCTGATTTCGGAGATAAAACTCGTGGCGCTTAATTAGGCAGGAAACTGTAGGAGCGTAGTGTGCTCGCAGGATCTTTTCCAGCTCGGGCCAGGTTAACGTCTTAACATCGATCGGGGATGCTAGCGCTTTTGCCATGCGGAAAACAGCCTGGCCGCAGTGGGTCAGGAAAACCGCTCTCTTCCGATGTTCCGATACGCCGCTCAGATCGCTGCTCTCCAGGAACATGAGGAAACGGTCTACATACGACTGCCATTCTTCCTTTGCCGGGTTGAATTGTTCAGGCGGGGTGTTGTTTCCAGACATGGTGCCGCTCGATCTCCGCCGCTATCGCACTCGCTTAAAAGTGCTGTCTCGATCCCACCTTCGTCGCCAGTGTTTTGGCGGCGGAAATAACGAGGCTTGCACTCTTAGTGATTTCAGCTCTTCTCTTGTTTATTTCAGAACGGACACGCTGGAGAGTCGCGGCAGCCTCTCTTTTAAAGGCTCCCCGTGCCTCACCAGCCAATGACAGGAGAAGGATCTCCTGCCGACTCAACGACCAATGAATGGTGAGTATTTCAAATACAAAGTATCCAATACAGAACACTTCCATTCCCCATTATCCTGTCAGAGCTGAAGAAGCGTCTTGGATGAGAAGTGAAACGTCTTCAAAAGAAAAAACAAGAAAGTCAGTTGCCTCCTTAAAAAGCACCTTTGGGACTCTCCAGAAAAACATAAATGAAAAGTATATAACAGGAACTAAGAATCCCACAGAATTCAGAGCTCACAACAAGGTACTGGGTATCTTTCCAGAACACTTCCAGTGGAGCCCCAGGGGGAAAGAAAACATTTCTAAGAGATGCCATCTTAGTTGATGTGCTAGACATCTGCCTGGGAATTATTTTTATCTGAGCCTGCTGTTTGATACATCAAGGCCACTTTATCTATTCCTAACCCCTCTGCTGCTCCCTTATTCCTCCATCTAGGCAATGCAAAACCCATCCACTTCTTGTTTGCCTTTCCAAAATGAATCAGGAGATGCTAGATGCTAATGACCATCTAATCTTCCAAAACCCCAGATAGCTTCTGGATGGCCGGTCTTACAGACAACAATACTTGGTACTTGAAACTCCTTCCATTCTGCTTAGATCAGGTTTCCTATTTGATTGTTATGGATACAGTTTCACGCTGATAAAAGTAAACCTGAGATCCAAATGACCAGTCAGCAACTGAACTGTTCTTTTCTTTTCCTCCCTTATCTGACAGAGCTCCTCTGACAAGAATATAATTTAAATGCTGAATTGCTTGCTGGCAATTGCACCGTCTCCTCACAGTAGCTCCAGCATTGCCATTAAGAAATCCAAGGGCTACCAATCTCAAAACATTTTGATTCTTTTCTTTGAAAGTGCAAGAAAACTGCTTGAGACATCTGTACAATAAAAGGAAACCTGTTCATGAATGCTTGCTGGGAAAATCTTGCTGTATGCAGAAGTCAGATAAATTTACTTCCCAGTGTTTCTCAGCATAGCCAACTTTCAGACATGAAGACTTCAACTCCCAGAATTCCCCAGCCACATGCCGGGACCTAAAATCCATATGTCTGAAAGTTGCTAAGGTGGAGAAATGTTCTTCTGAACTCCCATACCATAAAGCATCCCCTCTGGCTAATGGAATAATCAGTTTCACAAGACATTTTTGATGTTCTGGGTTAGGTTAAAAGATGGGTGCCTTGTCTGATGGGTGCTGTTATTCCTTCCTACATTGGATTCCCTTAACTGGAGTTTGGAAGATTTGATTTGAGAAGAATTATTGTTATTTACTATTTTATTACTTTAAGGGTGACTGGTTTTTAATATTTGTAATCCACCCAGAGTTGCTTCTAGAGGAGATGGGCATCACACAAATTAAATAAATGAAATATTGATTGCAATATTGTTTATTTAGGTTCTAAATTTTTCTCTCTTCTTCATTTTCTATGGTCAAAAGATGTGGATTTAAATCTCTACTCTCTAAGCCAGGGGTGTCAAACTCACATCGTCATGGTGTTGTCACATGATGTATTGTGACTCCGCCCCTTGCTAAACCAGGCGTGGGCATGGCCAGTGCGTGAGGCATTTGGCCCGCAGGCCACGAGTTTGACAGCCCTGCTCTAAGCCATTCTCGGTAGCCCTTCAAATTTAGAAGAAATAATTGCTTGGCTTAATCAAGGAACCACTGGCAAATTTATTTTTGAGCGATTGTAAGAAAAGGATTATAATGGTGATATGCCTTACCTTTTAGCAGCAGTAGTGTCTAGTTGCTTTTAGACATTAATTGCTTAATTTTGACTCAAAGAAGCATCAGAGTATCTATAAAAACATGCCTATGACTTGATTCACTTTTTCCTTTGGAACATTTTAGAAAAAGGTCACCAGTTTCTCACACAAAATAAGGTAGTTATTATAGTCTGCATACAGACAGGAAGTTGTACAACTTGCCTCGTGGTGTAACCGGAACAATCTGGAACTGAATATACTCAAAACCGTAGAAATGGTGGTAGACTTTAGAAGAAATCCTCCCATACTACCACTTCTTACAATACTAGACAACACAGTATCAACCGTAGAGACCTTCAAATTTCTAGGTTCTACTATATCACATGACCTAAAATGGACACCTAACATCAAAAACGTCATCAAAAAAGCACAGCAAAGAATGTTCTTTCTGAGCCAACTCAGAAAGCTCAAAGTGCCCAAGGAGCTGCTGATCCAGTTCTACAGAGGAATTATTGAGTCTATCATCTGCACCTCTATAACTGTCTGGTTTGGTTCTGCAACCCAACAGGACAGACACAGACTTCAGAGGATAATTAGGACTGCAGAAAAAACAATTACCACCCACCTGCCTTCAATCGAGGACCTGTATACTGCACGAGTCAAAAAGAGGGCTGTGAAAATATTTACAGACCCCTCACATCCTGGACATAAACTGTTTCAACTCCTTCCCTCAAAATGACGCTATAGAGCACTGCTCACCAAACAACTAGACACAAGAACAGTTTTTTCCCTGAAAGCCATCACTCTGCTAAACAAATATTTCCCTCAACACTGTTCAACTATTTACAAAGTGTACACTACTACTACTGTTAATCTTCTCATCACTCCTTATCACCCATCCCCTCCCACTTGTGACTGTAACTTTGTGCTTGTATCCTCTGTTTCCTAATATGATTTGATGTTGATTGTACCCTATGACTATCATTAAGTGTTGTACATTATGATTCTTGATTCTTAACGAATGTTCCTTCTTTATGTATACTGAGAGTATTTACACCAAGACAAATTCCTTGTGTGTCCAATCACGCTTGGCCAATAAAGTATTCTATTCTATTCTATTCTATTCTATTCTATTCTATTCTATTCTATTCTATTCTATTCTATTCTATTCTATTCTATTCTATTCTATTCTATTCTAGTTCTGTCTTTGTCATGAGTTGAACAAGACTTCAATTTTAAACCACTCTCAGGGTGGCAAAATGCTTGCACTTCTTCAGTTTCATCTTTTCAGGAATGGCTCCGTGTTTTGAGTGGCCCTTGAAGAGATGTCATCATTAGAACAGGCCTTCCTCTTCCTCACAGCTGCTACTCTGCTCATATTTTTGTTCTCTTCCTTTGGGTGTAGGAAGCTGTGGTGATTTGAGGGCCAAGCAACATGGACCCTAATACTAGCAATATGGGTTTTGTTGTCTTCTATCACTATTCATGCTTAACGCCACAAGCAAATAAGTGGGTGACAGCCAAGACATAGAAACATAGTGTTGGAAGAAATGTCCATCTGGGTTCAGTTCCAAGTGGAAAGAAAAACATGGAAACATGGCTAAATGGAAAGATGGTTTAATAGTGAAACAGAACCACCGAGCATGTGTGATTCTGGATAGCTGACCACATGGAGGAGAGAGAGCAGTGATAATGAAATATCTGCAACAAAACTCAGAGAGCACCAAGTTTCCCACATTACTTGAATATAATGCAGTCTGGAATTTAGCTCTTTGCTGAATTTCACACTTTTCAGAACGTTGCAAGTAAGTTCTTGGGGGTTGAAATGTGTATCAAAATGCACTCTTAAAATAAATATGTATTTCAAGAAAAAAGACATGTTTAAATATGTATTGTAAAACATTTGCTTCTTTTTCTAAAAAAAAAAGGCACACTAAAGCAATAGTGGAAGGAATTAAATTATGGGTAAAACAGACGCATGGTAATTGAAAGGCAAACCTTGAATTGCCTAGACAACAGGACTCAGGGAACTTCCTAATATGTGGAAACCACAACTCTCAGAATTTGCAGCCTGGGTGAATTATTTATTTATTATCCAACAGGTTGAGGTTGTCTGGCCTAGGACATTGGGATAAATATTTTGGGATTTCTTTTAGCTGTTTTTGACAAATGGGAAGAAAAGGTCCCACTTGCCTTGGAAAATAAGCTATTATCTTGAAATCAAATTTAGTAACACAACCAGAGCTAATGAATGTGAGGCAAATGTTGCTCAGTATTCAACTAAAGAGAGCATGCTTTGCGCCACATTTCCTAGCACGCATTAAAAGTTACAAATAAGGTGGTTTTTTGTTTTTTGTTTTAAAAACCTTCTGTCTTTCCTCCTTTGCCTTTATGCATCTTGAAAACAGTAATATTCAGAGGCAGCTTCAGAGGGAGGTCAGAAAAATCAGGTACCATAGTGCACAATTGAAGCTCTGCCCTCTTTCTAAGGGCAGAAAAGGGCAAGGCTATGATTGTGTGGCTATGGTTGCAAGATTGACCTTTTTGTCTTGCCCATGGGAAGGGGGTGAAATCACTCTATGCAGAGTTTATTACACTTGGCTCATACTTCTCCTCTAGAGTTTTTGTCCTCTAGAATAGCTGAACTTCTCTCATCTATTTCAGAAAAAGGTTAAAGAAATAATCACTGGCCCTTGACTCTTTTGCACACAACTACAAGCTTACCTACCAATCAAAGGGAGAAGTGGAGTTGCAACTCAAGAAATTAGGCTTCTGCAGAATGGGCCAAGGATGAGCAAACTTTGGGAGTTCCTCATCAGTTCAAGCAACCTTTTTCTCTTTGACTACAGACTGACTACTGTCAAGCCAATATTTAATCATGAACAGATGACCTGGACCTCTTGCTTCCAACTCCTGGGAAGAACAATTAGTCTTCCATATGTGTTCTGACCCAGCTCCCCAAACACAACAAACCCTCTGACATGAACTCAAAAGATTCCTTTATTTGGCGTGCCGGCAGCCCCAGCAAAAAAGTTTCTCTTGCAGGCTAACAAGTCCTTCCGGACGGAAGATGAATAGTTGTCTGGCACACTTATTCATCTCTGCCCCCTGCCTTTTATCCCCAGAGCTAGGGTGGGGCCTGGCTAGGTGGCTCTTCCTTCCCCAGAAGTGGCCCATGGCTTTCCACTGCTCTTTCCTTCTCTGCCTTTTGCGCAGCCTCATGTCAGGCACTGGACCCAGCTGTTCCTCCTCTTCTTCATCAACCACCTCCAGACCCGGGGGCTCTTGACTCTCCATCTGAGGGCTGATGGATGGCCCAGGTTCCACCTCTCTCTCTCTTTCCCTCCCACCCTCTCTCTCTCTGTCTCTCTCTCTCTCTCTTTCTCTGTCTCTCTTTCTCTCTGTCTCTGCCTCTCTCTCTCTTTCTCTTTGTGTCTCTGCCTTCTCTCTGTCTCTTTCTCTGTCTCTCTCTCTTTCTGTCTCTGTCTCTCTCTTTCTCTGTCTCTCTCTTTCTCTGTCTCTCTTTCTCTTTGTCTCTGCCTCTCTCTCTCTCTTTGTGTCTCTGCCTTCTCTCTGTCTCTTTCTCTGTCTCTCTCTCTATTTCTTCTCTCTGTCTCTCTGTCTCTCTCTCTGCCTGCTCCATTCCCTCTTCCCCCTTGGTGCTCCCAGGTTGCCCTGATGCTGACCCTGACTCCTCCTCCTCTTCCTCTGATTCTTCTGCTGGAGGGTCCACAACACTATGTTTTCTTTTTTCTAATGTCACATGTTGCATTTGGATGTGTTTATAACCACCATCTAGGTTGGTTTTAAAGTCTCTGAACTCATAAAGCATTTAACATCTGTGGATATTATATTTGATAGTTGAATATCATCTCCATATTGTGGCTTCATCCTCAGCCCTAAAAGCTCAACGTGGGAATTGGGATCAGTATTTCACTCTCTATCTAACCTACCCCACAACATTGTTATGGAAAAGTTATAAGAAACGCAATGTTTGTTACCTTCAGTCCTTGAGGAAAGATGAAATAACAATTAATAAAACAAAACATTTCATTTGTTTTCAATAGTACTTTAGGCTAAACAAGGATATGCAAATATTTGCAAAATATGCCTATCTGGATTTATCAGAATTGTATTAGCTTCCCCAGAATTTCCAAAATCTCCTAAGGAACAACTTGAAATTTTGCTTTGTCTTCTGAAATCTCAGAAGTGACTCCAATCTGTGATGGAATGGCTGAGATACCTATATCTCTGTGGAGCCTCTGTGGTGCAGTGGTTAGAGTGCAGTACTGCAAGCTACTTCTGCAGCCAGCTGCCTACAATTTGGCAGTTCAAATCCCATCAGGCTCAAGATTGACCCAGCCTTCCATCCTTCCGAGGTGGGTAAAATGAGGACCCAGATTGTTGGGGGCAATATGCTGACTCTGTAAACTGCTTAGAGAAGGCTGTAAAGCACTATAAAGTGGTATATAAGTCTAAGTGCTATTGCTATAATGATATGACCCTCATATTAATGGGCACCTATGCTCAATGAATGTTAGGGCTGCTTGCACTCTGAACCAATAGCAATTTGCCTGGTTGTTATATGTACAGTTGTTCTTGTACATTCGTGGGATTTCTTGCAAAAGCCCAGCCCAGCCACGTCTCCATTCCTGTTATGTTCTCCTATTTAGTTTATGAGCCATCTATATCTTGCTTAAAGGCAGGGCAAACCTACGAAGAATCTGTGATGTGTTACAGCGCAGTCTTCTCTTCCTGCTTTTATCACAACTTTATTTACAGTTCAGAGGGCCTTCTGAGTGAAGGAATGGCAAACAGTTAATAAAACATTTGATGGGTATTAATTACTTTCCACTTAATTACCTGCCATGTGGATCTTGTTGAGCTATTGATTACTGGCAAACATGCATCCCACTGGGGAATAGTGTGATTTAACTTTATCCAAGGAGTCAATTAGCCCAAGGAACACTGGGAGAGCTGGTGTTTTGCCTCACTAGCTGGGGGTGCTTGCCAAGAATGGTAGATAAGCCATTTATTTGTTCATTAAAACACAGTGCTATTGTGTCAACAGGAGGCACTTACTAGGTGTTATTGAGACTGGTGAAATGTCACTTCATTTTGTCAAAGATCAGCAGCATCTAAAGATAGACAGAATTAGCAAAGTGGACATTTCTCATTGAAAACAGAAACGCTTAAGATAGGAAGGTTAATTCTTGTGTTAAGAGCTACTGTAGTGATATGGAAGAATTATTTCAGTGTGGGGTCTTGTGGTGCCCACTTCATTTCTCATAGCACCCTATAACCTCTTGCAGATTATATAATCCCATAGGTTTTGTTAGGAATAAGCATAGAAACAGCTAAGTCTCTCTTTCTCTCTCTCTCTTTCTCTCTCTCTCTCTGCAGGTGCATACTTTGCACAGCGTCAAATTGTTTTATCTGTCCCCTTGAATCCTCTGTGCTCTTCAGATATGATGGGGAAGCAATACTTTGCACTGTTTTTTTAAGAAGTAGGCAAACTATTATGTTAATAGTGATGAATCAAGCAGGTTGAAAAAGAAGAAGTCAATGTAGAATTATAAATAGGTTTTCTGGTGTCCCTAAAATAATTTCTGATTCTTTAAATAGGAGTACAGATGAAAGGGAACAAGGAAAGTGTATTCTGAAAAGTGAGAATCTCCATTTCTGATTTCTCAACTCCTATGTACAACATTTATCTCCTGATAGAACAACATTATACTGGCAGATGGAATATTTGCAAATTTATCCATACTTGCTTGGCCTTAAATACTTGGATTGGAATAATTAAAGTGCATCTGATGGAAGGAGAGAAAGCAGGGAAAAAAGAAGGGGAAGAAGGAAAAAAAATATCTTATTTCTATAATGTATAGTTTAGGTGAAATGTGAAGTGTGATTAGCATGCAATTTTATGCATCAGAAGATCATGCAAAAAAAAATGTATTTAGAAAGCAACACATAATTCCTTAAAGGTGGACATCATCATTGACTTCAATGGCATGTTACTCTTAACTAAATGCATTTGTGCTTAATAAAAGTGGCAAAAACACAGTATGGACAGAATTATTTATGTCGCTTTTAGCAAATATAAGTATTCAAGATTTATTTTCTAGACAAAATAACATATCATTTAAGAAAAAACACAAATCGCAGGGGGCTTTACACAGATTCTACAGTTTACTAGAAATATTTTGTGGTTGTTAAGAATTCAACCTGCTCTTGGTTTCATCCACAAAGTTTCAATGACGATGTTTCCTCTTTGCATTGGATAGACTGGGTTGAAGCCACGGTGACCCAATGTTCCTTCTTCACTTTGGGTAGACCGGGCCAAAGTGTAATCCCCTTACATTTTCCGAAATGGACCCACAGGCCGGATCTGAACACATCACAGGCTGTATCCGGCCTGTGGTCCTTGTGTTTGACACCCTGATTTAAGAGATAAAGAGATAGATAGCTCTATTCATAAGCAAATACCCTCACCCAAGATCCAACACAGGATGCTTTGAAATTCCTTGCAGCATGGTCTGAACAAAGGTACAGTAGGAATTGCCCAGTGCCCCTTCATTGTATTACCCTCAGAAACTTAGCTCAGACAAACACCTAGAATTTGTACTTTGCCTTTAGAGCCAACCATGACCCTTATATAACCCCTACATGGTCCATAGGAGTCTGACAACAGCCAATAGAATACATGCTCTTGCACAGGAACAGGAAGCTCAAGTGCAAAGCCCAAGAGAAGGTATAATCCTTCAACTCCATATGGTCAGCTGCCCAGAATCTATGTGGTTCTGCTTCATCATTAAACCATCTTTCTAATCAGCCTCCATTTTTTCCAGTGTCTTTCTCCCAGCTTGGAACTGAACCAGATGGATATTTCTTCCCACAGTTTTAATTCCATGGCTGAATTCACATATTGCAGTAAGCCACACAATGGTTTCTTAATGTGGTTTGTGAAACTAATTATTCAATGCTTGTTCAACAAACCATGGTTTAGCATGACAGGAGAATCCAGCCCATAGTTATATCCATTGGCAGTTGAAATTATCAGAATGTGCCTGATGCTTTGAGTATCATATCCATTGGCCTCTTGTATACTTAGGGAAGCTTATGAGCTCTGCCACCATAGCAGAAGGAGAATTGATGAAAATTAGATATGCAGGGTTGCACAAGTAGACATGTCAGTTGTTAGTACAAAACCACTATGTATTACTCTGCCTCTCTGATTTTTGTTTTAAAAATTATCGACTCACAGATTACATTTTGGAAGAATCGGATGTATTGCATAGTATCACCAATCTACATACCTCTCTGGAGATATAGGCATCAATCCATCACAGGCTTAAAAGAAAATGTCTTTATGTAAAATAATTTTGCTATGGAAGTTCCAGCAAGGTGAAAAATAACAAAAAACAAAGATGACTTAGAAAGCCAGAAATGATTATTTTTAGGCTTCCCATCTCTCTCTCTTCCTCCCTCCCTCCCTTTCCCTCTCCCATTCTCTTTCTCATTCTCTCTCTCTTTCTCCCTCTCTCCCTCCCTTCCCCTGGTTTTCTGTTTGGTAATGCTAAATTAGCATGTGAAAATTGAAGCAGTTAACCAATTTTAGCTGTCAGAGACATTGCTGTGTCTGGAAAAGAAGAATTTTGAGCAGTGTTGTGCTTTAATGTGGTTTTATTAGTTGTACAAAGGGGGACTGAATCCTTGTTTTTTTCTGCTCAAGCTGTAAACAAGGTTTCAGGGAGAATCCTTTGAAGTGCAGAGATCTAAGCTAGCTGATTTTAAAATTCCCCTGTGGTACTACAGAAGAACAGTAGGTATCTGATAATATTTGCACTTTGCATAAATCTTCCTGGGCACAAGCACTGTGTTGACAAACAAGATAAAAAGTGGATTTTTTAAAGGCAACACTTATGATAAGTGGCATTTTACCTCATATACATTCTTGAACCTGACAATATCAGTTATAATCAATTTTTGTTTTGATTCTTCATCCTTCCACATTAGGAATTCCTGAAATGGTAGATCCTAATATTTCAGAATTGACCACCTGTGTGTCTTCTTTTCTAATGCTCTTTTCAATGACACAACCAGGATACTACATATGGAACATATCCAAGCAAAGGTTGACTAAAACGTTTGGGAAGGGAATTGTATTATTTCTATTTTTTAAAATTAAGAATGTTAATTACAATAGTAAAAACTGATGCATGCTAAGAGAAAGGAGAAAGAGAAGACAATGGAAAGAAAGGAGAAGAAGAGAGAAAAGAAAGAAGAAAGAGGAACGAAAACCTAATTAAAAAAAGAAAAATACATAAAGAAGTGACTTCCAACCTGCACCACAAGTATAAATAAACTTAATAACTCTTCACCTCTTAAAGGCAAGTATCTCTTCATCCCATATGTCTCCTTATCTATAAGTAAATCCATAAAAATCAATTTTTAAATTCTTGTGTTAGTAAAATGTTCATAAAGAGTTTCTAGAACATTACAAAAAAATCTTATTTTAAACGTGATCAAATAAACCATCTTTATATTCCTTCCTTTAATTTCTGTCTTAATCTTTAATTCAGTTTTATTTGGATTCCTACCCCGTATAGCGGGTTAAACTTAATGGCCTCTTCCAGAACTCTGCATGGAAGCAGAAGTAAGTAAGTGTGAGAATTATGCAAGAATTAAACATGTATGGGAAAGTTATCTTGTGCTAAGATTCATGTAAGCTTTTGAAATATTACCTTATCGTTTCTAATTTGCACGTCAAAGTTATATAACAGGTCAACCATCTTAATCAATTCAGTAATTAATTAGACTGCACTACAGGAACCTGGATACCTGAGGAGCCTAACTTGCACAACTGAACTTCATATGTTAAAAGAGGGAACAATTCTGAAAAGATGAACTATTGCAATATGGATATGTGCCTGTAGTTGCTTTGTATATTTGGGGATGGTCATGAGAATGCTTGTGAACAAAGGGAATTATGATTTGGGGCAATCAATATGTCTCTTGTAGGCAAAGGAATCAGACATCTACTTGTTTTCTCCCCTCCCTTTGCCCCAATAATGGTATTAAAGGCTAGATTCAGGGGTGGAATTCTACTGGTTCAGACCGGTTCTAGAGAACCGGCTGTTATGATTCTATGCAGTTTAGAGAACTGACAAATCATGTCCCTGGCTGGCTCCATCCCTCTCTGCCCACCACTCCCCTCCCCTCCCAGTCAATCCTTACTGCACATGCACAACATTGCACACATGTCCGACATTGCTGACTGTCTTCTTCCCCGCCCAGTCACTCCTAAAGGTATTTCTTTTTCCCCCTCCCAACCATCAGCTGTTCCTATGATCAGCTGTGCTGGGATTCCCCTCGCTGCCTTACTGCTTTGCCAAGGAAGCTTCCCTGAGGCCCAGGAAGGCAAAAAATGGGGGGGGGGATGCGCAACCCCCTGCCCCTCCAATTTTGCCTTCCTGGGCCCCAGGTAAGTTTCCTGCGAGCAAAAACGCCCCCTCAGGAGACTGTTCTGAGGCCAGAAGGCACCAAAATGGAGTACAGGGGTTGCTGTGTGCCCCCTCTAATGCTCAGTTTTTTCCTTCCTGAGCCCCAGGAAAGCCTGCTGGGAGGCATCAAAATGGAGCATGGGGGGACAACAGAGCGCAGGGAGGTGCTGTGTGCCCCCCCATGCTTAGTTTTTTTCCCTTCCTGAGTCCCAGGGAAACCTTCTGGGAGTAAAAATGCCACCCTAGGAGACTTCCCCTGAGGCCCAGAAGGTCCAAACAATGGGGTGAAGGTGCTGCAGAAAGAAAGAAAGAAAGAAAGAAAGAAAGAAAGAAAGAAGAAAGAAAGAAAGAAAGAAAGAAAGAAAGAAAGAAAGAAAGAAAGAAAGAAAGAAAGAAAGAAAGAAAGGGAAGCAGAAGCCATGCCGACCCAGTCATGCCCACCTAGCCACACCCACAGAATTGGTTGTTTCAAAATTTGAATCCCATCCCTGGCTAGGTTGATTAGGTTAAGACCTTAATTATCTGTGATTTACTGGTGGGTGAGGAAGACAAACTGACAAGTACACCTGAGATCTGATTTCAGTGGGAATTCACTCTTATCTATGTGTGTCCATTGAGGTATTTGATACGGGATCAGTTTCAGATCCAGGTTCAAGGAGAGAGCTTGTTGCCAGTCTATAAGATTTTCTGTTCCTATTCCAGACTTTGCAACAAAATGCTAGTTTGTTCCTGGTGATGGATCTTGAGACAGGTTAGGGCTTTAACTTAGATAATGTCTACTCTGCTGAAGAAAATGGCTTGGCATTACTGATCTTAGGAAATCCTATTATGTGTGCTGAATGCTCAAGTGCTTAGGATTCTGTGGATCTTATGACAATCATGTACTTTTTAAACATCTGATCAGTCCAATAGCAGGCAACATTATGGATTTACTTGTCTTGATTTAATTGGAAGATGATGAGTTGAAAGTAGCAGATCTAACATCTACCCACTGCAATAGTCAGACTCCTACATGTTGAAGATTGGATTCACAATGGAGTTTTCTTTCTTCATCGACCCCAGAACTGATGGACCTTAATAGTTTCCCGAGGGAAATTTTGTTATTGGCATGGTTGGTATTTCAGCAATCACTTTCAACATCCTACCCTTGAAGTATACCTTCTCTTTGAAGGCATTGCTGCAAATAGGAAGGCAGTTGGAGAGCAAGTGGAAAAAGATGATATGAATCTAATCCTTGTTAAGAAACTGCATTTTACCATGTCATCTCAAATTGTTATTTAAGGTACTAAAATGTTAATTGAATTTGATGCTGGAAGAAAACTGTCTTCCTGATACATCTGCATGACATTTGAAGACAAAGGCATTTGTATTTGGCATGACTTGGATTCTACAATAATTTCACATGCATTTGTCAAGGTTCTAGTTACATATAGGGAAGCATCTTCATCAGGTTTTATTAGATAAATTTCAGTTGCTGAAACCAAAGAGTGCAAATACAATATTTGGATGAATTCACTTACAGTACATAATTTTTGGCTTGCAAAATGTAATAATGACACGTGGACAATTTACAGCAGAATAGAATAGAATGGAATGGAATAGAATAGAATAGAATAACAGAATTGAAAGGGACCTTGTAGGTCTTCTAATCCAACCCCCTACTTAGGCACGAAACTCTACACCACTTCAGACAAATGGTTATCCAACCTCTTCTGAAAAACTTCCAGTGTTGGAGCATTCACAACCTCTGGAGGCAAGTTGTTCCACTGATTAATTGTTCTAACTGTCAGGAAATTTCTCTTTAGTTCTAAGTTGCTTCTCTCCTTAATTAGTTTCCACCCATTGCTTCTTGTCCTGCCCTCGGGTGCTTTGGAGAATAGGTTGACTCCCTCTTCTTTGTGGCAGCCCTGAGATATTGGAACACTGCTATCATGTCATCCCTAATCCTTCTTTTCATCAGACTAGACGTACCCAGTTCCATCAACCATTCTCTATATGTTTTAGCCTACAGAAGAGAACTAATTTTCCTTTAGGAGAAGAAATGGAACCAATATCTTTCATAAGATAATCATAGTACATCAATTAAAAAAGAAAAGTAGGGGAATCTATGGCCCAGATGCTGACATCTTCCTGGATAAAATGAAACTGATTTTCAGGTCTAATTTCAATAAGAGTTTCTGGTTATAGACAATTTCAGTCTTGGTTACTTGATGGAGTGATCCCTGGAAGAGAAGGAAAATACAATTGCATTGATTCTCCTAAACCTAACAGCCAAGGTGTCCTTCTGGAATGACGTTTATACTGAAAAAGTTGGGAGTTGCATTAAGTAGCTCCCCTCTTATTTGGTAGGCCACTTTTAAAGTACAATTTTAGGGAATTATTGCTTTGTGATATCATTGGTTCCTTAAATTTTATTATCCATGCTAAATAACATTTATGCTAAAATACTGAATGAAATTGTTAGAAAGTGGTTATTGAAAAGCTACATTAACATTCTTTTTAGAAGTGAAGTTCATGTTTTGTCAGTACACAGAAGTAAGAAAGTCATGTAGATAGATAAGAAAAGGAATAGGTGGACAATTTTACGCACCTAACAACAGAGATAAGAATAGAATAGAATAGAATTATTTATTGGCCAAGTGTGATTGGACATACAAGGAATTTGTCTTGGTGTAAATACTCTCAGTATACATAAAAGAAAAGATACATTCGTTAAGAATAAAGAATCATAATGTTCAACATTTAATGATAGTCATAGGGTACAATCAGCAATCAAATCATACTAGGAAACAGTCAGTATAAATCATAAGGATACAAGAGACAAAGTTACAGTCTTACAATCACAAGTGAGAGGGTATGGGTGATAAGGAGTGATGAGAAGATTAACAGTAATAGTAGTGCAGACTTTGTAAATAGTTGGACAGTGTTGAGGGGATTATTTGTTTAGCAGAGTGATGGTGTTTGGGAAAAAACTGTTCTTGTGTCTAGTTGTTCTGGTGTGCAGTGCTCTATAGCATCGTTTTGAGGGAAGGAGTTGAAATAATTTGTGTCTGGGATGTGAGGGGTCTGTAAATATTTTCACAGCCCTCTTTTTGACTCGTGCAGTATACAGGTCCTCGATTGAAGGCAGATTGGTAGTAATTGTTTTTTCTGCAGTCCTAATTACCCTCTGAAGTCTGTGTCTGTCCTGTTGGATTGC
Source organism: Bungarus multicinctus (assembly GCA_023653725.1). Classification (NCBI taxonomy): domain Eukaryota; kingdom Metazoa; phylum Chordata; class Lepidosauria; order Squamata; family Elapidae; genus Bungarus; species Bungarus multicinctus. The sequence continues at coordinate 207,534,760 of CM042834.1, forward strand.
AGAACCAAACCAGACAGTTATAGAGGTGCAGATGATAGATGCAATAATTCCTCTGTGGAATTGTATCAGCAGCTCCTTGGGCAGTTTGAGCTTTCTGAGTTGGTGCAGAAAGAACATTCATTGTTGTGCTTTTTTGATGAAGTTTTTGATGTTAGGTGTCCATTTTATGTCTTGTGATATGATAGAACCAAGAAATTTGAAGGTCTCTACTGTTGATACTGTGTTGTCTAGTATTGTAAGAGGTGGTAGTATGGGAGGGTTTCTTCTAAAGTCTACCACCATTTCTATGGTTTGAGTGTGTTTACTTCCAGATTGTTCTGGTTACACCACGAGGCAAGTGGTATAACCTCCTGTCTGTATGCGGATTCATCGTCTCAAATGAGACCAAGGTATGCCATTTAGAACAGTGAGAGATCAGACTATGACTTATTAGGAAAGTTAAATTGGAAAATTCTGGAGCTAGGCATGCCCAAACCAGTTGTTTAGACCTGTGTATAAAAAAGTGTTGTATAACTTGCATGGGGTTGGTTGCACTCAATGCTTTTATCTCATGAGCTAAGAAACATTTGAATTCTGAATTATAGTGTTTGACATTTTGATTGGAGCAAGTAGCAACCTGTAGGAATTCCTCCAACAATTTCTTATTGTGGTAATGCTTGAAATTTCACCAATAAGCTTTACTTCTCCTTGTCAAATAAGCCATGGGTACACCAAATGGGTCCCAAGCCAGATATTAAATAAATAAAGATGAATTCAGATCAGATGAAGGTATACTATTGGTGGGTGGATCATCTGCCAAGGTGGTGATTCAGCTGTTCTGTTGACAGCTCCAGTCTCCTGCTTATTTCCTACTTTGGTATGTTAAGCCATATCTATCGCCTACTATACAATCATGTTTTTATTCGAGACCCCTCTGGCACTTTGTGTCAACTCTCACAGATCCAATAGTCAGGAATGGTTTTATTCTGCCAAGAGCCAAGCCTGCGATACCAAACTGGCTGGTTTCTGAACACTCTTCATGATGCTCATTTTTATTGCCACCAGTTGAAATATTTTTGAATTTCCTTGATTTTCATTTGGGCAACAGAGTAGCACTCAGCTTGCTCAGAGACCATTGACCTGTATTACTGTAAGTTCACTGATCTGCTTAACTGCCACAGATATAATCAGAACACACAGGCACACATCCTCATAGCTTAGACACCAGAAGGACCAGTAGATTTCTGTTTTGACTGCTCTTGGCAGTTAATTCAGAAGGCCTCTTGATTTTTAATAAGAATCTTTCTGAGGGAACCAAGGACGACAGTATGAAGAGCATCTGGATATACAGAAGCTATACAAACAGCCTCTTAGTTGCCAGCCAAAACAGTTCTTAAATGTCATAATACAGTAAGTTAATTAGTTCTGAAGATGTGACATCCTTTTTAAATCTTTCTGTGGCTGTACCAAGTCGCTTTTCTAGAACTCGTTATAACTAAGACTTTAGGCTTTTTTTCCCCTATAATTAGCAAAACAACAGCAAGGTCATAATTAAACATTATTGTTTAATGACAATGTCATCAATTTATGTTTTATAGTAATAAAAAGCAGAAGACGTAACATGCAACATGGCCTATAGCCCTAAAGAGGTTTTGTATCTGAGACATTCAAGGGAATTAAACAATGAAAAAGCAGATAAAAGGCAAGAATAATTGAGATGCCAAGAAAAAGGTTTTCAGCTGCAAGGAGACTGAAACAATTAAAATAGTTTTAAATGCAGGTTTAAGAAAGTTTTGGAGCAGTAGAGTCAAGATTCAATTCATGGCTGGAAAGTCCCAGCTAACAAGGAAATGTATCAGAATTGCAGCAGGAATGCAGGGTGTCATATCAGCACCTATCATCAGTAGAAGCTTCTGATTAGGGGTGGCCTTCAAAAATTTTAGCAAGGGGTTCTCTGCCTGGTTGTTGGGTAGGCATGGCCATGATGGGTGTGGCCTAGTCAGCCTCCTGCACTATGGTGGGGGGGGGGGGGCATTTGTGCCCTTCCAGGCTCAGGAAGATTTCTCCGAGCTTCCGGGAGAGCAAAACTGGCCTCCCTGAGTTCCGGAGGCTCTTTGGAAGGTGGAAATGGGCCCACATCCAGGTTGTTTTTTGCCCTCCCTGAGCTTCTACATGTGCCCTGCACTTATCTGCATCTAAAACGGGCCACATGGGGACTCCTGAGAGGGGTCGGGCAGGGTGGGCAGGGCCAGCCAGGAGTGGGATTTGGGGTTCTCCTGAACTGTGCAGAATCTTAGCTAGCAGTTCTCCTGAACCCTTGCAAACCCCCCTGCTTCTGAGAGTTGAGAGGACCTCCCAGATGGCTCTTTTACAGAGGGCAGCATTGCAAGAAAGCATGGCAGATGTGAAATCTGGCAGGATATAAATTCTGAAATTCTAATTTTCTCATTTGCTCAGAAGCCATTCTCCCTGAATTAAAAATAAAGAGATGGGTTTTAGCTGTATCTGTCCAAGTATCGGAGAAGGCTCCTGTTGAATTCATCAAATTGTTTTGGTGGAGCCTGGCATTTCTTAACCCGAATGATGAATCTTATTTCAGGAGGTAATATTTGTTGCCACCTATCAAAGTTACGCTTGCTGCTCTTGTGATTAGTTTTGAATCCAGAAATGACCTTTCATCCATTGGACCAGTGGTGGGATTCAAATTTTTTTACTACCGGTTCTGGGGTGTGGCTTGTTGGGCATAGGCAGGGGAAGGTTACTGCAAAATCCCATTCCCTCCCCATCCCACTAACCTGCTTTCCAGCTCCGTTCTCCTGTGCAGGGCAGCAAAAGAAGACCCAGCCAATCAGCTGAGACTCGGGAGGCAGAGAATGGATGGGGGTGGGGCCAGTCAGAGGTGGTATTTGCTGATTCTACAAACTACTCAAACTACTCAAAATTTCTGCTACTGGTTCTCCAAGACTGGTCAGAACCTGCTGAATACCATCTCTGCATTGGACCCAGAGCTCCTTCTTTCCCCCCTTATCTGACAGCTCAAGTACGCACACTGGATAAGAGGGGAAATGCCTGTTGGAAGAACTACCCATCTGGTTCTAAGTGGGGAGAAAGACACTGGAAACATGGAGGGTGATTAGAAAGATGATTTATTGATGAACAGGACCACATGGATTTGAGGTCCTGGGCAGCTGGAGTTGAGAGAGAGGGTGGCTTTTATACCTTCTTTGGGCTTTGAACTTGAGCTTCCTGTTCCTGTGCAAGAAAATGCATTCCATTGGCTGCTGTCAGACTCCCATGGGGCTATGTGAAAATCCTAGCAGTTTGTCTGAGATAAGTTTGGTTGAACCTTGCTGGGGTGATGCAGTGCCCTTATATTTTGCAATGCAGTGAGCCCTGCTGTTAGATAATCCTATACTGCCCTGGAGGGTCATGTCTTAATTCCATCACCCTGGAGCTGAAGGTCTTTTGTCTTGTACATAGGATGGCCCAGCCTTTCTTAATGCACCAAATATCTGCTGGGGGACAGGGAGTTGGAACTGAGTTTCTGTCTCCCTTAAGATTTCCATTTTTCTTTTAGGGGAAATACAATATTCTGCCTTTTAAATATTTCCTAAAATATTTCATTGTTCTAGGAGAGAGAGGTGGTGCTAACTTTCTACACGCCTTTTGCAAAAATAGAAGCCTGTTCTTACAATGTTATATTTAGGTGACATTGGGAAATGCATGCTCCTTTTTTCTTGATATTTTAAAACGTATCACCTAGTTTTCTATTTATTACTATTTATAGAAACAAGCTTATTCCCCAGTGTTGTGCAGTTAATTATTTAAGGGTAATACCTGTCTTGGAACAGCATCCTGGGGTCGCACAAAAAAAGGGCTAAGGTGAATATGGTTTAAGGTGAATATATCTTTAAAGATTTAAAGGATGTAAAAAGTGGGTGAGAAAAGGAACAATTAAATCAAATTTATGAAGCATTTAACCAACATGCTTTGTCATAACCATTCTCCTACACTTACAAATTAAATCCACATTTAGCAAAGGAAAATAAACATATAGCCGGTAACTTTAATGAAGTTTACACTAATACATTTTATTTATTCATAATTCATCTTGCTCATCTTTTTCACCATTTTTATGGGAAGAGGCATCCATGTTTCTTATTTTAAAAAAGGCATGGAAAGAAAGAAGTAATAAACCCACCCCAAGGAAACAGTAAGTAATTCAGGAGCAATTAAGAGAGACAACTGAAAAAAACAAATAATAGGCTATTCATCATTAATTCCTGAGAAAAATACAGTGTACTAAATAATGCCCAGGAAATGTTCAGTCCAAGGCACAGAAGCTCAAAATATCCAACATAATTTACCTAATGCCCGAATAGAGAAGTCCAACTTACTTAGGGCATGATTGAGTATTTGCTAGTTCCACCATCAAACTTTTGTAATAGTGGGGAAGATCTAAAGGGAGCTTTTGTGTCCATTCAGCTTTATCAAGGATCAGGTAGAAACCTATTTTATACTTTCCTGATCAATTAAGATCAGGGTTGTTAAGAATAACATTGACACTGAGATTAGGACCAGCATAATATAGCTTTGGAATGACCAGATCAGTCAGTGGCATACTACAGGTGTGTTGGGATATTAAACAAACAAACAAACTCTGGAAATAACAACAGGGGGAAGAGGATGCTGGATTATGATAACATGACAATAGATTCTTCATAAATAGCAAATACAAATAGAATAGAAGTATTCTATAAAAAAAACCAGACCACCTTGTCTCATCTCAAAAAGCTTGGCAGATCAAATGGAGTAGTATTGAATAAACAGAAATCCTACCAGGGAACTTCATAGTTTGTACTTAAAAACTTTGTAGTTTCTATTATTACTACCCTACTTCCCACTCCTTAGATAGAGTAGGAAGTAAAAAAATATATCTGAATTTGCCTTTTATGTTACGATACCATGTCGACATAAAATATTGACATGAACTATTGACATGAAAATCCCAAAGGTGCTTTTTGAAAGAGGCAACTGGATTTTCCAGTTCTTCTTTGAAGATATTTTTGCTTCTCATCCAAGAAGCTTCTTCAGCTCAGAGTGAAATGTCTTCAAATAAAAACCAGAAAGTCCAGTTGTCTCTTGAAAAAGCACCTTTGGGACAACCATGACCTGGATGACTGAGCATCACAGTTGACAGGTTGACATGAAATTCTCATGTCAACCTTGTCAATAGTTGCTTCCCAAACTTGGTTCCCAAAGCTAATCATAGCTCAAGGCCTGGGAAGTGCCTAAATTCACATTTATCCAGAATATCTGAGAAAAGCTAAAAGAGTTCGCGCTTCCATCAGCAAAACTAAGCCAAGAAAGTTGCTGCTAGGGAACCATGTGAAGTTGATAGGAGTACCCTTTGCATTTTCAGAGTGGGTCAACATAAAAAACAGCACAATATACACAATTCCCCCTTGTCAATACAAACAGTGTGAGGCCTCTTACAAACTTTGTTAGCATACAGATGTGTGATACCTTTTAAACTCCCTGCAGTGTCTTCTTACCTGCTGTGCTTAATTTCAGATTCTAGTGAAGCCATTAAGAAAAACCTGCTTGCTCTTTTATGTGTGCCCTACTTTGCATCAGCTTCTCTGGGATATGTCCCTGGGACCTATCCTCCCAAATCCTATTGAAATATCTGTTTTTGCTCTTTGAAATCCTGTCCGTTTCATAACATTCTCTTGTGCCAAAAAAAAAAAAGAACAAAAAAATCTAGCAAATCGAGGTGGATATCCTGATAAACATCTTTTCTACAAAGTCTAGTGCTTAGACTGGACTTTGTTTTATGTTATGTGATGTTATTTGAAAAAGATAAGTTAACTTTTTTTTTTTCCTGAAGATGGAGTGCTCTAAGCCTAATTCGCATTTTGATTTATTTGACTTGGGCTGTAGCGCTATTAAATTAGCAAAGAGAAGCAATGAACAAAACCCAAGAGATGAATTAGCCATTTGAATCCGGTCCATTAATCTCGTCTTCAATTCTAAAGAATTGTGGCTCACCCAGACCCTAAGATCAAATAAAATGCCTAATTGAGAAAATCCTAAACAAGAGTATCCCGGGGAGCCTGAATTTATTTGTCAACTCTTCAAACAATGATGTTGTTTATATGTCTTTAAACCTCTGATAGAGTGGCGGAAAAAGTATCTTAATCCTGGAGTTTTAAACACAGGAGGGTGATTGAGAATTGTTTTCAATTAACGAGAACAAAGAAGGACACTTATGCTAAAACCAGATAGATATGCCATGAGTGCTCTACTAAACAAGATGAGTGTTTTTAATCTAAAGCAGGGATGTGGTGTTTTTGTGTTTTTTGTTTTGACCTAATGAACAATAGGCTGTATCAAACAGTAGCTTTGCATTACCAGGTAAGTATTAATAGTTGGATAGAGCTGATCATCCAATTTTGCCCTCTCCTAGTCCCATCTGTTTATTGAACCCTTCTGTAATATGTCTCATCTTCATCCAATACTTTCCCAATTCCCAGAAGAGGCTTTAAGGGGTTATAGTAAAACTGTAATGAGAAAGGAAAGGTTGGATAATATTGGATGCTCTGACCTTTATAAGTAGAATTCTGTGCAATTATAGCAAATTCACTACTAGTTGGAACTCTGTTCTATGTTTCCTTTGTACTGCAATAATCATAGTTGTAAATGTGGATGTTTGTATGACAATAACAACAATTGTGCCATTTAGATATGTTCAAAAGAAAACTATCTGCTTAGAGGAAAACTTGAGGTAGGAAGATCTAGAAACTAAATCTGGCTTACACTGCTGGTAATGACCAAACCAAGAACAGGACACAAATGAAGGAATGTTTCACCTGAATCTTAAGGGCCAAATATATCCCTTCAAATCTTTTGGTGTTGATGTAGAACTTCCTATTCTGAAGAAAGTGTGTATATTGCATTTCAAAAATGGGCTTTTGAGAAGTAATTTATCCCAAATTTGTTGAAAGGATCCTTTGAATATATGGAAACAAGGAGTATCTGGATTACGGAGAATTCAGGTTGGAATGGAAGGGAACTGCTTTATATGCTTTTCCAACAAATGAACATTTCTGGTCAACAAAATGGATAATGGGTTTAATGAATTACACGATGAACATGCATCGAATGAATGTGTGAAATGCACCTATTGAGTACACAAGTCCATGGAAATATTTCAGCATCCTAGGAAGACAGAAACCATGATCTACCAAGGCACCAAGAAAAAGATTAAAGTATGACTAATGGACAAAAGCACCAAATGTCAGGATATCAACTTTCAACATCAAGAACTGCTCAAGAACAGCTAGACTCCTACCCAACTTAATTTTCTAAAATTGTAACAGTATTCCATGGTATGTAGACATTTTGAGAACTAACTAGTTAGAATCCCATGTGTTAGGATCTTTATTGTCACTTTTTTCTGTGAATACACTGGCACACATTAAAAAAAAATGAAATTCTGATGTGTGGTCTCAAAAGAAAAAAATACATATCCATACACATATATGCACATACATGTACATATGCTACACACACACACACACACACACACACACATTAATCACAGTCTATTTAGAATACACAGTGGCAAAAAGAGTCTTGAGAATTAAGGTTGATACTACATGGTATAAAACTATTACAGAATCTAGTTGTTCTGCTTCGGATATAACACACTATTTTAATCTTGGTTTTTTTTGCTAGCTTCCTCTCGTATGTTTTTTCACACTGTGAATCTTTTTGGAATCAAAGAGCGGCAAGGCAACTTTTGGTAACTGACTACTAATTTAGATAATCTCCCTGTTTGCATTAATTGGAAAACCTATGTCAATCTGCTATGTGCACCTCTAATTAGCTGTGTTGGAACAGAGAAATGTACTAAAGGGTCATGCTTGGATTCAATAAACCTATGCAAATGTACAGTTGTAGCATTGCCTTTTGTGGTGATTGTGCCCAATGAGGACAATGATCCTGAGATGGTTCTCCCTTCTCCAGAATCCCGACTCTTGAAAAGAGCAGGGGAAAGGGCATTGTCACAAGCCATAGGAATCCAGAAATGTGCTTTTGTGTAGGGAGGCTCACTCTTGCTAAACTATTTTTAGTATCTGAATAACAGTTAAATGAAAGCTGAAAAGCCCAGTCTGACCAGGTTAATGTAGTATGCTATAGGAAATGCTAAGCTAGACCAGGAAGTGAAAAAAAAAGGAACGAATGGGACTCTGCCTTTGTATTGTAACCTGTAAGGACTTGTACGTAGCTGGATTTTGGGCTGACATTGTCTATGAAGTCACCAGAAGTTGACTTTGGCTTAAGAGGGACTAAAACTTTCTTGATCGACAAGGGGGTATTACAAAGGACTTTTGTATATTTTTATAACGTGTTCTGTTCCTGTGTTTGGGAGGGGAAACTGTTTTAATTTAGTGTTTATCTATTTATACAAATCTGTTTCTTATACAGTTCTCAGAAGTGATCAATTCTTTCTACTTTCCATTTTGAAAAGTCCCCGTTTGAGGGAGATAGGTGGTCTAGAGCTACAAAAAATAGATAGATAGATGATAGATGATAGATAGCAGTGATGGGATTCAAATTTTTTTACTACCAGTTCTGTGGATGTGGCTTGGTGGGTGTGGCATGGCTTAGTGGGTGTGGCAGAGGAAGGATACTGTAAAATCTGCATTCCCTCCCCACTCCTGGGGGAAGGTTGCCACCAGTTCTCCGAACTACTCAAAATTTCCACTACTGGTTCTCCAGAACTGGTCAGAACCTGCTGAATACCACCTCTGATAGATAGATAAGAATGTACTCATGTTCGAAAGAGGCAGAGGTTATAATGAGTAGAAGTGTGTTCTTCACCAGGCCAGATCAACCTATCACATGAATAATTAGATCCAATCTCTGAGAAGCTCTTTCAACCTGCTCTATTTTATGATTTCTGTTTTTGTATTTTTTCCTCTTGCTGACAAACTGAGCTCGAGTGCCCTTTGGTTTAGTAATTAACACAGATAACTGAACAGCACCTGTGTTCAACAGTGAAGGGACACAGGGCAGAAAACTTCCTGCAGAAAGCACAGTTCCACAACACAGTCCTTTCAGCAGTTCCAAGAAGGCTCCAGACCCATTTGCACTACACAGATGACCCTGAGGACAGAGACAAACCTCCAAGTGGCCTCAAAGACAGTCTAAAATAAAGGAAATGACCAGCGGTCAGCAAGGAATATAAATCCTTCCACTTCCCACCATCCAGTCAAAGCTGAAGAAGCTTTTTGGATGAGAAGCAAAACACCTTCAAAGAAAAATAAGAAAGTCCAGTGGCCACTTGAAAAAGCACTTTTGGGACAGTCCAAAATGTTGTGCATAATTAAGTTACCTGTCAGAAGCAGGTAATTTATCTTTAAACTCGGGAAGTCGGTTGGCTGGTCAGTCTTTCAAATATTGTCTGATTTGGAACATAATGCTGAACAGCTGGAGCCGAATAGAAGGCTGGCTTTGTACTGGTTGGTGAATGGAAACATGTATTTGATGGCTGATGTCGCTGCAGGACAATTCCACATTTAACTTCTCTACTGATGATAAATCAAAACACAGAAGCAATAGAGAATCAAAGCAGACTCTTAAAATTTTCTCTAACATTTCAGATTAAATTGTGATGATCCCAGGTCTTCTATCCCTTACAAATTGCCAGATCCTTTCTGGCAAGCCCAGGTTCTATCATTATTTCAGATGGGTAATTATTTATATTTTTGCAAGAGCCATATTCTTATTCTTAAACTGCTTGGCTCCAAAATGGATCCATGTCTTCCCACATCAATAGGGCTTTTCTTATAATTTTTGCAGTATCTGTAGCTTTCCCCCTTTCCAAAGTATCCTATTTGAAAATGCATATTGCAGTTCTCTTAAAAATGTGTATTTTTAGCACAAATGTGTTTAGAAATGCCATCTTTGAATAAAAATACTTTAAAATCATATTTAAATTCAAAGTGGTCTTTGTGCATGTGTGAGTGTGTTTAAAGTGCATATCAATATAGAAAGGAGATAGGATTGAATTATGGATGAATGCTAGCAAAAAGTGCTATGGAATGGAAATAATTCAAGAAGGCATCTCAGTGTCTTCTCAGTAAAGAAAGATTATAGCAAAAGATAAAGCAAAAAGGGTAAGTTATATCAATAGGCATATTATATTATTATGCATAGTAAAATGCATACAAGGTCTCAGGTGATGAATTCTCCTTCAGTTCAATGTATTCCAGCAGATGCTGGACAAACATCTGTTGAGGATATTTCACATTGGAATTCTATATGAGCAAAGAGTCTAAATAGCCCCAACTTTATACTTCTACAAAACGAGCATAACAACCACTCAGCTGATCTATTTTATCTTAATTGGAGCCTCCATTGAGTTTACTGCTATTATTACTTTTTTTGAGTATTTTGGCCTCCTCTATTCAAAGAGGTAGAAAATAAAGAGATGATAAATGATGGATGGATTGCTGGATTGCTCGATGGCTAGATGAATAGGTAGATAGAAAGATAGATGGATTGAATAGATAGATGATAGATCAAATTTTGGCCATTTTGTAGTCCAAATGTATAAATCTAAGGCCAAACAACTACTCCATTACTCAGAATATTTTTTTTAAATGATGAGTATGTGGTTTATATGGGTTCTTTTCCTACTAGCAATATTTTATTTTTATTTATTGATTAGGTATAAGTATAAACATGGGTAAGGATATAGGAAATAGGTACAATTAAATGGGGATGATAGGACAGGCATGGGAGGCACGATAGTGCACTTATGCACATCCCTTATAGACCTCTCAGGCATGGGGTGAGGTCAATAGTGGATAGTTTGAGGTTAAAGGAGTCGGGGGTTTGAGGATTTAACAACAGAGTCAGGTAGTGCATTCCAGGCATTGACCACTCTGTTGCTGAAGTTGTACTTTCTGCAATCAAGTTTGGAGCGGTTAACATTGAGTTTGTATCTGTTGTGTGCTCTTGTATTGTTGCAGTTGAAGCTGAAGTAATCATTGACTGGTAGGACATTGTAGCAGATACTTTTGTGTACTACGCTTAAGTTGTATTGCAACTTCTACAATCATCTAACTATCACTGTGTAAAAATATCAGTAAGGAGCAGAAGCGGAGTGAGGCTATGAGTATTTATGAGGTGCTATTGGGAAAACAGTCAAGGTGTTTAAGATATTCCAGGTATTGATGTTCAGACGACTCAGGTACACAGGATTGCTGACTTACTGCCTGGCTTAAAGGAACATTCAACTTTCTTATAAATAGATATAAAACTGCCCTAGCTCTGGTTAATCTGATTAATCTATCTAGCTTATAAATCAAACCCTCTTCATCAAAATAACAGCATTTTTCTCAGTTAATGAGTAATTTGGAGATAAACTGTTTCACAGACACACAATCAAAGACTTTTTGTTTGTTTGCTTCTTTGAAAAATATATAGCCTGACTTTCAAAGAGGGATTGCATGAGGGGAGCGAGATCAATTTTATGGAGAAAAAGTATTTGAATCAATTATCTACCACTCTGCTTGGCTTTCTTCAGACAGAAATGGGAGGAAACCCTTCCTAAGACTTTTTCCTGCGCTCTCAACCACGAGTTGAAAAGGGAGAAAAGATAAATATACTTCTGTTCTTGGCATTTCTTTGCACAGCCCATAGGACTATATCATAAATACTGTACAGGCATCTTGTAATTTATTTAGGCAAGCCAGTGAAAAATGATACACAAGTTGACTATATAACCATCGTTAAGATCAAGATATCACAGATACAGAAAGGAATTATGTCAGAGATGGACTGCTACCAGTTTACCCCAGTTTTGCAAACTGATAGCTAATTTTATTATTTTTAATTACCAGTTTGGTGAACTAGTAAATCTCACCCGTGATTGGTCACGCCTGCCCCACCCTTCCCAGGAGTCCCCACGTGGCTCGTTTTGGATGCCAGGTAAGAACAGGGCCTGCGCAGAGCCAGGGAAGGGAAGTTCCGGAAGGCTGGAAATGGGCCTGTTTCCAGCCTCTGTCTGAAGGGCCTCTGGAGCCTGGGGAGCCAGTTTTTGCCCTCCCATAGCCTTGAGTTAAGCCTCTGGAACAGTGGTGGGATTAATTTTTTTTACTACTGGTTCTGTGGGTGTGGCTTGGTGGACATGGCAGGAGAAGGATAGTGTAAAATCTCCAGTCAGAAGTGGTATTTGCCGGTTCTCCAAACTACCCAAAATTTCCACTATCGGTTCTCCAGAACTGATCAGAACCTGCTGAATACCACCTCTGCTCTGGAACCCAGGGAGGGTGAAAACACCTCCCTGCCATGGTGCAGGAGGCTGACTAGGCCCCGCCCCACCATGGCCGCTCCCACCCAGCAAGTGGGCAGAGAACTGGTTGCTGACATTTTTTAAGTGCAACCGTGAATTATGTTATCTATTCAGAACAGGCAGAAAATGTGTTTGACTTACTACTGACTTACTTATTGTTCTTTTCTTCAGTCTAAGAATATAAGAAGAATAACAAAGGGAAAAGAAATAATTAGTCCATTTTAAATCAAAGAAATGTTGGTGTTTCTAATTAAATATATATCTAATCATTTCCTTTAACAATACAAATATGCAAATATTGATAATACGAAGTACACATTGTCAGTGATGTCTCCTCATCTTTTCATTATCCAATTTTTCTTTTTCATAATGTCAAGACCAGAGGTCTCCAAATTTGGCAACTTTAAGACTTGTGGACTTCAACTCCCAGAATTCTATATAGCTGGCTGGAGAATTCTGGGAATTAAAATCCACAAGTCTTAAAATTACCAGGTTTGGGGACCTCTGGTCTAGACTGATAAAGAAAGCAATGAAACCCAAGCTGCTTGTTACAGAAAAAAGATCTACTATTCTGTGGATAAGATCAGAGATTTACAAGCTACCTGTTGAGAGCATATTTCTTGTTGCTTTTCTTTTAATGCTTAAGGTGCTTCCATAATCCCACTGGTCATCCGCTAGCTATCTATTGTCCCATTCATCCATTCATATTTATAGACCATTGCGATCTTACAGAATCTGTCAGGAGACAGCAAATCAGCAAATCAGAAAAGTAGGCTAAGAAATAGCTCATATTTCAAAATGAAGTCTACAATTTTCAGAATAATATCAGGATTTAACGTAGATTTTTAACATGGATTATTTTTCTTGAGGATTTTGCTATTTTCCAAATTTTGAACCAGTTCTCTGCTTAAAATGATTATATCAATATATTATTATGTGTGTTTCAGGATAAAATGCTTTTATAAGTGTATTCTTTGGGAGAAAGGTGTTTAGAAACATTTATATTGAAAAAACATGGTCAAATCCTTATTTCAAAATAAATGCTCATATTGATTTTGAAAATTTTTTTTAAAAAAAAGTGGGCTCAGGAAGAGAGAGTGAATTTACAAATGCATGCTGGAATTAAAATAATTTATCAGTTTCTACCAAAACTTCATTCTTAATTGTAATAAAGAGAGCATGCTGTCTGAAGTACAGATGTTAAAATGTCTTAAATGATCAGATATGTCTGTTTAATAGGGAAATAAAAAATATGTTGGTTTCATCACCATGAATACCACTGAGCTTTATCCCAGTTAGAACTGTATATAATTCTACTTTACTTGTGTGATGAACTTAAATTGCCAAAAGTTGGTCAGAGAGAACTCATGAATAATATAGCCCTATGAAGCAGCAGAGAATACAATAGCATATAGTAGTAAACATTGCAACTAATAAAAGTAGAATGATGTCATTGGTGATTGTAGGAATACTGGTGGGCAATCATAAAAATTATGGCCACAGAGAAGCAATCAACTAATAGGCATCGGTATGGTAAAACAACATTCATGACAAAAAACAAAGGACACTTTCAGGTTTTCATGTATTAATAGCCGCCATGCTGGTAGATTTCCACATTAGTGATCTTGACTAGATATTTCTCAAGTTAGATATCCCAGATTTCAGATCCCCCAAATATCTGTTCTGAATTACCTGAATTCTATGGGGCTGGGTGGCCGACATCTTTCCCACTGGCAGGAACACCATTTTACAACCTTTCTTGCCACATTGTGAGGTGAATCCATGCCGTTGTTAAGTTAGAAACATGGTAGTTAAATTAATCTGGCTTCCCCATTGACTTTGCTTCTCAGAAGGACTCAAGAGATAATCACATGACTCCTGGACGCTACAATGAATATAAACATGAGTTGGTTGCCAAGAGTCTGAATTTTGATCACATGACTATGGGGACTTCAGCAACAGAGTAGTCAATGCCTGGAACACACTACCAGACTCTGTTGTCACATCCCCAAGTCTTTTCTCTCAAATTAACTATTGACCTCACCCCATTCCTAAGAGGTATGTAAGGGGCGTACATAAGCGCACAATTGTGCCTGTCCTATTGTCCCCAATTATTCGTACCTATTTCCTGTATTTATACTTATGTTATTATCTTGTAAGCTCTTGACAAATAAATAAATAAAATAAATAAATAAATAAAATGCTGCAATCATCATAAGTGTGAAAAACAGTTGTAAGTCACTTTTTTCACTGCTGTTGTAGCTTCAAATAGTCACTAAGTGAACTGTTGTAAGTCTACCTGTATATTTATCCTTTCACCCAACCTGTCCTACCCTTGATGCTGGACAAATGGCAGGGGCGTCAAACTCGATTTCATTGAGGGCCATATCCAAGTTTGTATGACCTTAGGGACTGGGATGGGTGTGGCCAGGGTGGGAGTGACCAGCTTGACATCACTCGTGTTGGGGGCACTTGTGGTGGCCCAAGTGCTCTGCCAGTGAAAACGGGCTCCTGAGCTCCATTTTCAGCTGCACTGGCCTCCTGCAATTCTCTGCCAATGAAAATGGAGCTTGGGAGGGCTACATGCAGCCCTCCCAAGTTCTGTTTTTGCTGGCAGAGACACTGCAGACTGGTCCTTAGCTGCTTCTAGGTGGCCCCATGGCCAGATCTAAGTACCCTGCTGGCCAGATTTGGCCTGCAGGCCTTAAGTTTGACACCCCTGACATATAGCATCAGGCACTGTTTTGCAAATATTTAGCCAGCACAACCACTTTCATTTCTCAGGTTAGGAAGACTCATCAAGTTGGGAAGACTGAGGTGGGACATTATGCTGGTAGAACATTCGGTCCTGATATTAGGACAATAATGAAGGCCTTCTGTCTCCAGGAACTGTAGCATTTGCAGAATCGTAGAAGCGTAAAGAGAGGTAAGACCATGAACTAAAGGGTCAGAACAGTATGACAGGAATTGAGGTCAGTGGATTCTAATTGGAGTTTTGGATCCTAGTCAAAGAACTTTGCCCCTTACAATGAATTACTGAATTACAGTCCACCAATGAATGGTAGGTACTCATTTCACCAATTTCAACTTCACAGAATGGAGAAAAGGTGACAAGATGCGGTTTCTGAGTAGACTGGTTTTACCTGAGCAGCTTGGGATCATACGATAAGTCCTCAATGTCTAATGAAGGCTTTCAGATGATTTGGGTTTGATGTGAGACACTTTATCTTTTATTCTAGCCTTTAGCGGTTGTAAAAGCAACTATTCACAGTAAAAAAGAAAGACAGAAAAGTATGCAGAAGGAAAAATGTCTCATACTTGCAAACTTTTGTTGTTGGATTTTTAGGGGGGAGTGTGTGTGTGTGTGTGTGTGTATGTGTGCGTGCATGGGTATTTTGTTGGGGGAAGAATTAGCATTTCTGGAAAGAAAAATAGAGACTGAAAACTATTTTTTGGGGGGGCAAATGACTTGATTTTTCATCTGATGCATATCAGTTTGCTTGTGAAATTAAAAATAGCAATACACTTAACTGTAAAATAGTTTTGTAGCTGAAAAGTGTCTCAGAATGATTTAGAAACTTTAGACTTTAGGTGGTTCATGGTAAGATTACTGAGTAGATACAGCAGCATATCACAACATATTGCTAATTCAGAGTTTTTGCTAGCAAATATAAATGAATTGGCAGAGTTCTGCTCTTAAGCTTTTTGTCTGCCATTTCATGTCAATTTTCAATGGAACCCTTGAAACTGTACCTTAAAATAGTAAACTGGAACAGGACAGGTAATCCTTGACTTACAACCTACTTTAGTGACCATTCAAAGCTACAATGGCTTCTGGTTTGAGCTTCTTTGGCAACAGACAGAAATCTGCGGTTTCAATCTGTGCTCGCCGCTGGAGCACCCCGAGCTGACTGGTTTCGGGGCTAAGCCACCCTGTAGAGGTGGTGAAGAGGGGGAGACTGCCAGCAAGGTTGAGGAGAGCCGCATCTCTCCTCTCCAGTTGGCCTTACTCCCTTTCCCGAAGACGGTTGCAGCGGTGGTCAGAAATGGCCACCTCGAAGAAGAACTCAGCCGGAAAGAAGAAGATGCACACGAAGGAAGAGGTTCTTTTGGCTTTGTATTTCAATTTTTAGAAATGGAGGTCTGGAACTATGAGAAACAAAAAGAAACACTTGTAGAACAAGAAGGTCGGGACAAAGAAGAAGCCATCTTTAATGATCAAGTAATTTTATGTGGGAAAAAGAAAGGAAAGGGGGGAAAGAGAGTGGAAAGTTTAAGATTTGAAAAGACAACCAAAAAAAAAAAAGAATAGTTTGAAAAATAATTACAATATTAGGAAGCAACAGAAGAGAGGATTACAGAAGAAAGAATTAGAAGTAGAGAGACAAGGGGGCAAAAAAGGGAGGGAGAAGAAGAGGAGGAAGAAGGAAAGGAAAAGAAGTTATAAAAGACAGAAACAAGATATAGAGAAACAGGGAAAATGTATAAGGATTGAAAGTATAAGCCTATTTAGAGACAATGGGTGAAAATTTAATTGAAAAAGGGATTTCTGCAAAGGTACATAAGATAGTATTGTTATGCTAGAAATAGAAATAATTTTAGAAAATATGAAACAATATATGATTAAAATGATGGCTAAAATACTTACTGTAATGCAATGGAATGTTTGTTAATAAATAAATGAAATAAAGAGAATGAGAGAATGAAATTAGGAAAGGATGGGAACATGTTATTTATTATTAATGATTTATAAAAATATAAGTGAAGAGAAATAAGAAAAAAGAATTAATTATGGAAAGTTTATAAGTGTTCCCAAAGAAGTATGATACTTAATTGAAAAGAAATGTTAAAGAAATTAAGATTGAAATTAATATTAATGATAGAATTGAATTGGAATAGAATGAGTTTACTCATTTATTTACTATTGTTATTTATATATATATATATATATATATATATATATATATATATATATATATATATATATATATATATATATAAACACATCCGACTACCAAACCAAGTTAACCAACCTACTCCAAGACCCCACATAGAAACCCCTAAACAGAGACCCCACCACCTACCTAGAAAAAACCACCAGATCCAAAATAAAAGCCTCCCCCATCAGCGAAGAAATCCAGCAAAGAATCATACCCAGAGAGAAATCATCCAGATACCCTAAGCTTTATGGTCTCCCCAAGATACACAAAGAAGGAACCCCACTTAGACCAATAGTCAGCTCCATAGGCTCACCTCTACAAAACCTAGCCAAATTTCTCGCCAAACAACTACAGCCCTATGCTGAATCCATCAACTCACATGTAAGAAACTCATTCCAGTTCATCGAGATCATAAAGAAACAAAACTTACAACCCAGTGATCTATTAGTGAGCTTCGATGTAATATCCCTCTTCACCCAAGTGCCTATAAAAGAAGCCTTGACAGCCATCCAAAATAAATACAACCCCCCCAAGCACATCCTAGATCTGACCAACCACTGCCTATCCAATACATACTTCACCTACAATGGACAAAAATACAAACAAATAGAAGGAGCACCCATGGGATCACCCCTCTCACCTGTCATCGCAAACCTTTACATGGAACACTTTGAAACACAAGCTCTAGAAAAAAAAATATGATCACAAACCCAAACTCTGGCTCAGATACGTAGATGACACCTTCATAATCTGGCCACACGGGAAAGAAAAACTGAACAACTTCCTCACACACCTCAACAGCCTACACCCCAAAATACAATTCACCATGGAAACAGAAGCTAACAATCAACTTCCCTTCCTAGATGTCTTAGTATACAAAAAATCCAATGGCTCCCTAGGACACACCATCTACCAGAAGAAAACACATACAAACCGCTATCTACATGCACTCTCACACCACCACCCAGCACAGATCATTTCCGTAGCTGAGACACTCATCTCCAGAACAAAATGCTTAGCTGATGAACAACACCTAAAAACCGAACTACACACTCTCACTAACGTACTAACAGCTAATGGATTCCAAAGAAGGAAGATTACTCACCTAATCCAAAAAGAAACCCCAACCAAAATCCAAGACAGAGAATAAGAAAATGGCAAAGCCCTCCTCCCATATATAAAAGGCACTACAGACAAAATCAGCAAGATCCTCCAAAAACACAACATTAAAACAGCATTCTGCACAAACGGAAAAATATCCACCATCCTAAGAAACCCTAAAGACAAAATTGAATTAGAAAACCAAGGAGTATACAAAATCCCGTGCACCTCCTGCCCCACCACATACATTGGACAAACTAACAGAAGAATAAGTGCATGCATTGAAGAACACAAGAACTCAATCAAAAAAGAAGAACTGTCCTCTTCCCTGGTCCAACACCTCAAAGCCACAGGACATAAGATTGACTTTAAAAATACCAGAACTATCGCCAAAACCGAACACTTCAACAACAGAATAATCAGAGAAGCCATACAGATAGAAAAACGCCCACACAACATGAATAAACGAGATGACACCTCCCGCCTACCAGCCATTTGGAAACCCGCCCTCATTAACAAACGAGTACCCAACATAAAGAAGACACCAGACCCACACCCACGAGGGCCACACAAGAAACTACCACCACACTTCCATGCAGAAAGCAGACTCACACCCACACAGAAGATGAAACACGATCACGGACCAGAAGCCGTACCGCAGCTGCATCACTACCTGCATCAAACCCCCCCAACCCATACATGAAGGGAACTGACGCCCACCATGAAGATGTAGCATGACCACAAACGCGAAGCCAAACAACAGGATCATAGCTCACCAGCTCAAATTCCCCAGCAACTGAGACTAACCTGAGTACAACCAAACCCCCACCAGAACAGAACACACCCCCAGCCAATCAGATCACAGCCAACTCCCCAACCAATCAGAACACAGCAGAAAAACAATAATAACCCGGGATCATGCTATTCTCAAAAAAATATGTTTTATTTGTACGTATGTCTTTGTGAAAACCCAAATAAAATTTATATTTAAAAAAAAACCTACAATGGCACTGGAAAAAGGGACCTACGGCCATTTTTCACATTTACAATTGTTTGCAGCATCCCCATAGTCACATGATCAACACTCAGATGCTTGGCAACTGGTTCATACTTAATGACGGTTGCAGTCTCCCGGGGTCATGGATGGTCATGTTTTGTGACTTTCTAACAAGCAAAGTTAATGGGGAAACTGGATTAACCTAAGAACCGTATGACTCCCTTAGCAACTGCGGTGATTCACTCAACAACTGAGACAAGAAAGGTCATCACATGGGGCAAAATTCATTTAACATCTGTCTTGCTTAGCAACAGAAATTTTGGGCTCAATTGTGGTCAAAGGTTGAGGACTACCTGTATTACTTCTTATTGGTTACTAGCTGGTAATTGGTTCCACTGCTCTACACTCATGTTGTTAGGCATTCCCCTCTAATATTTATGTATTTATTTGTGATCTGCTTTCCTATGTCTTAAACCCATTAATCCACTTCTGTCCTCTTTAGTTCCATCCTATAGCTTCCTGTGAGCCCAATTAATTGTAATATTATCAGACCACATTTAATTTGCTTGTTAATCAGGAGTGGGCTTCTTCATTAAATGCTTTGCTGAAGCAAGATATATTTTATTTAGAGCACTCCAACTATCTACTGATCAAAAGGAAGGTGCTGGCCTTCTGTTCAGGTTGCAGTTAAACCAAAGATTTCTAAGTGACCAAAATAATGGACACTTCAACTTCAATGTTCTGTTTTCAAATATCTGTCGCTGTTTAAATATCTATTACAAGAATTGAGTGCTGGATGAAAACAGTGAGCTGGCACATATTACAAAAACCTAGCTGGTGGAGGAGGAGGAAGAATCAACCTCTTTCTGATCTGTTCCCTAGAACATTCAAGGGTGCACAAGATGAGGATAGAGAGATGGATTCACTGTAGGAATTTCTTCTCAGTGACCAGAAGCTTCATCTGAGTTCTGGTAGATCTGGGGAATATAGAGATAGCTTTGAGGGCTGCCATACAGGCAGTCCTCAACTTACAACAGTTCATTTAGTGGCCGTTCAAAGTTACAACAGCTTTGAAAAATGTGATTTATGACCAAGGGTGGGATTCAAATTTTTTAACAACCGGTTCTGTGGGCGTGGCTTAGTTGGTGTCATGTGATGGCTGGGCGTGGTCAACTCAACATCACTCACATCAAGACGCGCATCTTCTCGCCTGGCCTCTCATGACTGTGGGGATGCTGCAACAGTCGTAAGTGTGAAAAATGGACATAAGTCACTTTTTTTCAGTGGCATTGTAACTTTAAATGGTCACTCCAAACAAGCAAAGTATCAGCAAAGGAAGGTAAAAAATCTCCAGAGAAGTTCCAGAGACAGGAAGTCTAGTCCTGCCAAGAATGTAATAAGGATTAACGGAAAGGCAGTTTCTGTAAGAAACACCAGAATGTTTCCTTCCTGCCTTCCTTACAGGATTAGGCCAGTAATTTCTTCTAACAACCGGTTCTCTGAATTTCTTAGAATGTTAACAACCGATTCTAGTGAATAGGTGTGAACCTGTAGAATCCCAGCCCTGTTTATGACTGTTCTTCACAGTTATGACCTTTGCAGCATTCCCAGGGCTCTGGAGGCTTTTTGGAGGCCTGAAATGGCCCCTTTTCCGGCCTTCTGGAACTTCCAGGAGGCCTGTTTTTTGCTCTCCCCGAGCCTCCACATGGGCCCTGCACTTACCTGTGATCCAAAATGGGCCGCACAGGGACTCCTGGGAGGGAAAGGGATTTGCTGGTTTGCTGGACTGGCCATAAAGCATGAACTGGTGCGAACCGGTAGCAGGCCACCCCTGGGCAGAAGATGTCAGAATGTGCACAACTTTTCTACATGAGACCACCCAGGAGCAATAATAGCAAACAGAGGTTTGTAATAAATAGTGGTTTTATCTACAAAATAATACAGTATATACTATACATACACATACTATAGGCAGAAGTCAAACAAGCAGTAATTACATCAGGGAAAAACACACAGCGAGAGAGAGACACCCTAATAGGGCCTCTTCTTATTATACAGGTTCTTAAAGGGATAACAGCCAAAAACCTTGTTCACTCATTCTCATCATTGCATCAGCTGATCAGTTCTGAAATCACTACCCTGACAGAAGATTTTTTTTTGACACATAAGTCGTGGGCCCATGATGTACTAGAGATTCCATTTGTTCCCAAAACTGTTTCACATCTACACTGGAGAAAAATCATTCAAATTTTAGTTGGGTGCTAATATCACACAACTGTATTGCTATCTATCTTCTAGTGCAAGGAAATATTAGGTATTCTTGAAAATAGCAAAAGCTCAATAAATAAGCTGGATGCGAAGGAAAACAAAATGAAATTTAATCCAGACCAAAAAACAACAACAACCCTAAAGATTGAGGTTAAGCTTGTGGACAGAATTGTACAATGCCACAGAGAGCAGGCTTGTGTGCTAGAATATTCCTTAACAACTCAACTATCGTTGGCTTTGCAGACTGAAACCAAAATATATATTTGCAGAAGTATGGCCAATGATACCAACATCAATTGATTTCCTAAATCAGTCACACTTAATAACTATCATCCACACCTTGGTTACAACCCATGTTGGCTACTTCAACGTGCTTTACATGGGACAACTCTTGAAAAGTATCCAAAAATTGCAATTGGTGCCAAATGGATGGCTGCTGACCAGCAGACTGTACAACATGATAAACTTGGGATGATAACCCAGAAAGATTTGCACTGGCTACTAGATGCTTGCTGGGCACAATTTACTGTAATGATGTTGTCCTTTAAAAAAATATCTTAGGGGCTAATCATATGTGGGATTGTCTGTCCTGCTGAGAACTTGGGTGGGTGCTGAGATCAACAGGCTCTTGTGAAGATGCCAGAAGCTCAAGTGATCCCACAGTGTTGCCATTACAGAGGCAACCAAAACTACATTGGTCTCTTTAATTTTGGAGAGTGAGGAATGTCACATATAATCTTCATCTTGTGATAGAAGGGTGTGATGACCTGAGGCGTGGCACAAAGGCAACGCAGCCAGAGATATAAGTAGGGATCTCTTTATTAGCTCCAACTTTGTCTTCAATGTTCCGGTTACCTTCCGGTCTGGAGAAAAACTCTCCCAGGAACCTGCAACAGCCTTTGACTACAAATATTCCAGTCCAAAACATTATAAACAGAAAACTTTAAACTATGAATTCAGCAAGACAAGATAAGGTAATAAATCCAGCAGGGCAAAAAAAGGAGTTCCAGAAGTGAAGTAACATGGTAGTAAATCAAACCAGTTGGGAGGATGCCAGGAACTCACATAACAGCAGCCAACATGAGATCAACTCAACATTTGTTCCCAACAACCACCCCTCCCAAACTGCCTGTCCTTTAAACTCCTTTCCCAGGTGTGCCTTGTGAAGGGAATCAGGGCTCTTTCATCTCTTGTAAGCCACGCAACCCACATTGCTCTCTTCGTTCTTCCCTGCATGCCCTAGGATGAAGAGGGGGGGTGGGCCTGGGTCTTCCTCTGAACCCCCTCTCCCTTGTTCTACTCTTCCCTGCTCTGCCCAGCCTGACTTTGCCCTTCCCTGTTTCTTCCACAGCCAACGAAGCCTCTCTCCCGCTCCCTGGCAGCTGTTTGTCTTTCTCTTCAGATTCAGATTCTGACAGGGGCATGAAAGTAGGGGTTTATCCTTTTTTTTCCCCCCGGGCAGACTGTTTTCTCTATTTCTTGATTTTTGGCGTTCGGTTTAATAACACGAGGTCACAATCATTAGTATTTAAGGATGGATCTTGGATGCTGTTTAGCTAATGTGCAATTCTCCAAGGGTTTGCTGAAGTATAACCTTCACAGAGGTTGCCAGAATGTCCCAAACACAAAGTTCTCTTTGCATTGCAGATCAGACATGATGATGAACAAAAAGCTTCTGAGGCTTCTCGGTGTGTTGGTTAAAAGTGTTAAAAGTGAAACGTTCCCTGCAAGAGTTATATTAGCCTGCTAATGTAATATCAGAATGTTTTGCATACTACCACAAAGTATACATGGTAGCACACAGACATTGTGTGGAGGGATACACTAGAAAATTTTAGCAACGACTTTATGGTGGCCCTGGTGGGCATGGCCTAGTCAACCTCCTGCACCACAGGAGCTCTGGGCTCCGGAGGCTTTCCTTCAGCCTCTGGGAGGGCAAAAACAGCTTCCCTGTGCTCCGGAGGCTCTCTGGAAGCCAAAAACGGGCTCATTTCCAGCCTTCCCAAACTTCTGGGAGGCCCGTTTTTCACCTTCCCTGACCTCTGTGTGCACCCTGCACTTACCTGCTTCCAAAACAGGCCACGTGGGGACTCCTGGGAGGGATGGGGCGGGCTGGGCGGGGTCAGCTAGATATGGGATTTGGGGGGTTCTCCAAACTGCACAGAATCTGAGCCAGGGCCTCTCCCGAACCCCTGCAAACCCCCAGTAGCCCCCCCCTTGGGATACTGGGATGTCTGTTAAAATAACAGAGAGCACTAAATTGCACTAAAACAGTATTGCCAAATACATCTCAGCATCTTCATCGAACACTATGGTGGTGAGAAGTGGAAGACTAACCTAAAGAATCAGTATAGGTAGTCCTCAATTTATTGGTCAGAATTGACCTCAAAATTTCCATTGCTAAGTGAGACACTTATTAAGCGAGCTTTGCCCCTTTCTTGCCAAAGTTGTTAAGTGAATCACTGCAGTTATTAAGTTAGTAGCACGCTTGAAAAGTGTATCTGGCTTCCCGCTTGACTTGTTCATCGGAAGATTACAAAAGCTGAATAGAATAGAATAGAATAGAATAGAATAGAATTCTTTATTGACCAAGTGTGATTGGACACACAAGGAATTTGTCTTGGTGCATATGCTCTCAGTGTACATAAAAGAAAAGATACTTCAATCAAGAGTCAAGAATCATCAGGTACAACACTTAGTAATAGTCATAGGGTACAATATAGTCATAGGGTATCTATCTGTCTGTCTGTCTGTCTGTCTGTCTGTCTATTCTCTCTCTGTCTCTGTCTCTCTCCTCTCTCTCATTATCATATCTATCTGGCTGCCTAATTTTCGCTTCTAAATTATTGTTAATAAAAGTGATTGAAGTCCATGATTTGAATTATTTGATATGTAATATGCAATGAGACTATATTATAATCCAGATTTTAAATTCTATTTTGCCAACTATCAGCCAACATTCTTAAAGAATTTCATTTAATGGAGTTTGATGCCCAACTTTTCCTCCTGTATAAAATGTATACTACAGATTTCTTTGTGGACTACTTAGACTGGAAAAGGCTTACAGCATTTTCCCATAATAATACAGTGGTGTCTACTTAATTGGTCCCCTGATAAATATCAAGCTGACTTAATGGGGACTATTGGCAGCAAAAAGATCCAGTGCAATGTATTGCAATGTCTCTAAACAATGGTTAAATGGCTCAACTAATCTGTTTAAATGGCTCACCTGTTAGTGTCTAAAAGCCCTTTACAGTAGTTTGCAAATGTGAAATGTTATTTTCTGAAATAAACTTCCCTCTGTGTAGTCTTTTACATACTCTGCTCTGCTTACCTGCCGTGGTATAATGGGTAAATTAGATCTTGCTTTAATATAGATTTTCTTTATTTTGCTTTATTTTTGTGTTCCAATTTTTCAAGTCTGACAAAAAACAACAGATAAGAAATAGTTTATAAGAGTCTTCAAATACCAACAATAATGTCCACGAGGCTGAGTTCAAAACTTCTTTGCCTTCTGCAAAGTGCGTTTGTTCACAGCTGGCTTTTATCTTCTTGAAGGAGAGGCCATTACCTTGCAGCCTTACTCTAGAGTCGCCCGTGCTGTTGCAGTTGCTCTTTCCTCCGAGCAATCCCTTGTGCACGCGCACTTGGCACAAGTTCCCTGGGAACCTCCTCATCACTGCTGCCAGCCCCCACAATCTCTGAAGTCAGCAGTCCACTCCCTAATGGTCCTGGCCCTTCATTTGAGTCCTCGCTCTACTCAGCCGTCTGCACCTGCTGCCGGCTAACCACAACAACATTACATAACCATGCCAAAATAAATAAATAAATAAATATTTATGCATATACCCACAGATATTATATGACAAAGCAGTCTAGTTTGGATGTATACATATACATGGTAAGAAAAATGAATCTTGTTAGTTTACCAGATGGATGGCACAGGGAACAAAGCTGTTACAGAATCAAACTGTCACTGAAATATTGCACTGATAACAGCGCTCTATCTTTCTATCATCTCTCCTTCCATCCATCCATGCATCACAATGTTTTTCAAACTTTAAGATGTCTACACTTCAACTCCCAGAATTTCCCAGACAGTGTGACCTATCCTCTCTCACTTTTCAGCCATTCTTATACTTTGTTAAGCTCAAGATAGGTAAAGTAGGCTATTTCTTTCGTGCCCGTTGAGGTGAAATCTCCAACCATCCTCTTGGTTTCTTGTAGGGGCTCCAAAAGCTGATTCTGCCAATTGGGGTGGGGTCCCAATAGGGCTGTGTCATTCTGGAGGTAGTTAATGAACTGAGACATTCCACCTCCATCCCTTTGTAGCTTGCTCCCTTTCTTAGCCATCTTTGTTAATTTCAGTGTTAATATTTATTACCTTAATATTTTAATGTTTTATATTGTTGGCTATAAGCCTCCTAGAATTGTCTGAAGGCAAGATGGGCAGCATGTGAATGAAATAAAGAAATAAAGTCTGTTTTTGAATTCATTTTGAACAGCCAAGGAAGAATTCATATCAACTAAGGTACTAACAATCAAACTGCAAAGACCCAAATTAAAACAAATGTTAACTTTAATAAAGAATGAAAAACTTAGTAAAAGGTGTTTACGTCTTAGTAAAAGAGGTGTGCTTTCACAAATTTTATAAAGGGAGAAATAAAGTGTGTGTGTGTGTGTGTGTTCATATACAATTTCAAAAAATGCACTCCCCAATATGGAGCCAAAGGGAATCCTTTGACATGGAAATTCCTAACTTTGAAAAAATAATACCACTGTGGTCACATTAAACATGAATGGGAATTGAATGTTCCCGTATGTTTTCTAAACTTTTTTTTTCTTTACATCGGGGGGGGGGGGGGTGTCAAACTAGATTTCATTGAGGGATGCATCAGGGTTGTGTTTGACCTCAGGGGGCATGGCAGGGATGTGGCCAGCTCGATGTCACTCATATCGGGGGCACCTGTGGTGGCCAAGTGCTAAGGCAGGACTTCCCTCAGACCCTCTCTCACTCTCTGTATAATCTCCTTCCTTCCTTCCTTCCTTCCTTCCTTCCTTCCTTCCTTCCTTCCTTCCTTCCTTCCTTCCTTCCTTCCTTCCTTCCTTCCTCCCTCCCTCCCTCCCTCCCTTCCTTCCTTCCTTCCTTCCTTTCTTCCCTCTTCATTCTCCTTTCTTCTTCCTTCCCCTCTTTCCTTCTTTTTCCTTCCTTGCTCTCTTCGCATCTTTCCTTCTTTTTCTTTCCTCTTTCCCTTTCTCCTTTCCTGTCCCTTCTTGCATGCTCAAGTGCAAAAGGGAAAACATTTCTCCTTTTGTTTTGTTTTCAGTTTGTTTTGATACTTCTTTCCCTCTGCTAGCGAAAATGGAGCTTCAGAGGGCTGCAAGAGGCCGTCACAGATAAAAACAGAGCCCAGTAGGGTTGCATGTGGCCCCCTGAGCTCCATTTAACTGGCAGAGGCACAGTGGGCGGGTCCTTTGGTGTTTCCAGGGTGGCCCTGCAGGATCTAAGCACCCCGCACACCAGATCTAGCCATTGGGCCTTGAGTTTGACACCCCTACTTTACATGAAGAGAACTACATCTCAGGATGCTTGGATCTTAGTTCCTTGTCTATTGCATAGTCCTGATAAAAGGAAACTGTGACATGTTTCAATATCACTGAGAAAGGTACCATTTATGATACTGTGAATCAGGGGCAGTTCTTAAATTGTAGCATCAGCTAAAATAATATTTGTCCAAGAATGACTAAACCCTGTGATTAAGTAGCACTCAAGTTCAAATGTGTGTGTGTGTGTGTGTGTTTGTGTGTATAGAAATGAGTCTTGTGGCACTATACTCTAACTTGTACTGTAGACAATGAACTGAACTATAGATCACAAAAATTATACAGTAGTAAGGCCAATGGTCCGATGGTTAAAGTACCAGGCTAGAAAGTAGGAGACTGAATTCTAGTCATGCCTTAGGCATGAAAGCTGGCTGAGGGATTTTGGGCCAGTTATTCATGCCGAGCCCAACCCATTTCACAAAATTGCTGTTGGGGTAAAATGGGAGATGGAAGAAGTATTAGGTTTGTTCTCCACCATGAGTTATTTATAAAAAAATAAAAAGGTGGGATTAAAAAAAAAATACAAATTAATATTTAAAGTGCAACATGACAAACTTATAAAACATGAACATTGCTTAGCAACATGAAATGTTTCCACCTGGAAACATTTCGTTCGTATTTTTACTCCAATTTTAATTTATCTTTTTGAAATTGCACGGCAGATTATGCTGGGGTCATGTCACTCTTGGTATGCTAGGAAGATTTGCTTTTGAATAAAGAGAGGGGAAAAAAAAACATGCTCAGTCCATCCAATGTGATGACGTCTAAATTACTGTATATTAAACATTTTTTACTGTGAGAAGAATTCCCAGGATGCTTTATTTCAGCTTCTATAGAACACAATTAGGAAGCAATTTCATTATAATGTGTATTCATAACAGGCTTTTTGGTGAGTTTTGATCAAACAAATATCTTCAGTTGATTAGGTAGAAGAGTGAATGTAGGGGGAATGAATAGCTATTGGGAAGTGCAGGAGTGATAACAAGGATGGTAACAAAATGAAGATAGGAGCCACACTGGGGTTTTAATCATACCATTGTGGTCAGCAAATTCATTTTTTAAACCATACCTTGTGGTCATCTTTGGGAAGATGAGTTGATGAAGAATTATCATATCTTAGAGTTGCCAACATGTTGCTCAGGAAAGGGTTTGATACGCCAAAGGAGAGACCATATTATGGGCAGAACGGCAAGGTGGAAATATTTATTCAGCATGCAAATGGTGTTCTGTCAAAGCTGGAAAAAAAATTAAGCAATAGAAAAAGAAGATAAGATGGAACTTTGTTCACTGAACACAAGTTATACAATGCGGTAAGCATAATTGCAAGATTATTAAAGATAATTGGGAAATAATTGCAATTTCTCACAAAGATCATGATTTTGCCTACACAAAACTCTTTTTACAATGGATTTTCTGGATTTCTATCTGTTTTTGTATCTGGGTGAAAATAAGTTTAGAATGCATTATTCATCCAAGCTATTATGAATTTTTTAATTGCAAAGGAAATACACACAGGCCATAATAGACCCTGCCAAAGCTTATATATACAGTCAGCTAACTTTCCTCCTTTTTTAGTGTTATGTACTTTTTTTTTACCTTTCCATTCATATCAATAATCTCTGTACATCTGGCATGCTTGTTTCTTTTACAACAGTGAACATGTCCAGGGACTTAGGTTATCATTTGATTCAGCTTTGTTCTTTATTATATTCTAAAAAGTGTATTAAAATATAATTCCAGGGCAGAAAGCCAGAAATGGAAAATGAAAGATTATATTTCCTCCTCACCACTGGTGTGTTAGGCTGAATTTTACTTTTCAATACTAGCCAAGGGTACATTGGGTTAGCCGGCAGCAGGTGCAGATGGCTGAGGAGAACAATGATTCTGATGAGGGGCCAGGACCATCAGGGAGTGGACTGCTGCCTTCAGAGATTGTGGCGGCTGGCAGCAGTGGTGAGGAGGTTCCCGAGGAGCCTGTGCCAAGTGCACGTGCATGAAGGATTACTTGGAGGAAAGAACAATTACAGTAGCACAGGCAACTCGGGAGCAAGGCTGCAAGGTAATGGCTCTTCCCTCAAGAGGATAAAAGCCAGGTTTGAAAAAGCGTCCTTTGCAGAAAGCAAAGAAGCTCTTAAACTCAACTGGTGGACATCTTAGTTCGTGTTTAGAGAATTTTGTAAATTAGTTCTTATCTTTGGGTTTTTGGCAGCCTTGACAAACAACTTGGCAAGGCTCTTTCTTGTCGGAGCTAATTAGTGGAAAGCAGCCTTCTGAACAGAATTCGTTATTAAACCTTAAAAGGTGGGGGCTACTGCCTTTGTCTGTGTTTGTTCTTTGGGAACCCAGTTGGGTCAGAACAGAGTAGCATTTACTTGAGCAACGTATTTTTGTTTTCAAACAACTCATGCAAAATACTGATTTTGTGCAGTTTTAAGTTGAATGATCTCAGTATGAGCTTGACTTCACCAGATTAGTTGATTGAATGATTGAATGATTGCTAGCCTTTTTATTCATTTTAAGAACACCTAAACTGGGTCTGAGTAGTATAGATAGTCTTCAACTTACAACAATTCGTTCAGTGACTGTTCACATTTACAATGGCACTGACAAAAGTGACTTAGGACCACTTTTCACAGGATCATTGCAAGGATCCCCTTGGTCACATGATCAAAATTCGGAAACTTGGCAATGGAACCATATTTATGATGGTTGCAGGGGCCCAGGGTCATGTGACCACCTTTTGTGATGCTCTGACAAGCAAAGGCAATGAGGAAGCCAGATCCACTTAACAACCACGTTACTAACTTGACAACTGCAGTGACTCACTTAACAATGGTGTCAAGAAAATTCATAAAATGGGACAAACTCAATTAATAACTGCCTTGCTTACCAACAGAAATTTTGGGTTCTGTTGTGGGTTGTAGCTTGATGACTATTTGTATCCAAAACTGTGAGATAAAACCAACTTGTTTGGACAATAAAATTAACATGATATAGACTAATAATTGTTCCAGAGTTGTACCTTCCAGAATTTGGGATTATAATAGAATAACTGAGTTGCAAGGGAACTTGGAGGACTTCTAGTCCAACCCCCTACTCCTATATCATTTCAGACAAATGGCTGCCCAACCTCTTCTTTAAAACTTCCGGTGTTGGAACATCCACAACTTTTAGAGACATGTCATTCCACTGATTGATTGTTCTAGCTGTCAGGAAACTTGTCTTTAGTTCTAGATAGGTTTTCTCCTTGATTAGTTTCCATCCATTTCAAAAGGATAAAGTACAGATGCAGATAGAGCATTGATAACTGGGGTAGTAGAAAAATATTCAAACTAGGCTGACTAAAATATTTTTTCTATGTACTGTAAGCAGAGGTGGGATTCTACAGGTTCGCACCTATTCGCTAGAACCAGTTGTTAACATTCTAAGCAGTTTGGAGAACCAGTTGTTAGAAGAAATTACTAGGCCTAATCCTGTAAAAAAGGCAGGAAGGAAACATTCTGGTGTTGCTTACAGAAACTGCCTCTCCGTTAATCCTTATTACATTCTTGGCAGGACTAGACTTCCTGTCTCAGGAACCTCTTTGGAGTTTTCTTTCCCTCCTTTGCTGGTACTTTGCTTGTGTGGAGTGACCATTTAAAGTTACAATGGCACTGAAAAAAGTGACTTATGACCATTTTTCACACTTACGACCGTTGCAGCATCCCCATAGTCATGGGAGGCCAGGCAAGGAGATGCGTGCCTCGATGTGAGTGATATTGAGTTGGCCACACCCAGCCAGTCATATGACCACCAAGCCATGCTCACCAACTAAGCCATGCCCATGGAACCGGTTGTTAAAAAATTTGAATCCCACCCCTGACTGTAAGCCATTCTTAATAAGACTGTGTGCAAAATAGGTACATTTTATATCAAAGGAAGCAATTTAATTATAAGCATCTGAAGTAGAAAATATATATATATATAATTTTATGTTAACCTTACTGGAGGTTTTTGTCAGTCTTTTTTACATAAAATTGAATATAAGAAAACATAATTATTATTCATCACTCTTGACTCACTAATATTTTTTTTTTTTTATAAAAATGTAATCTTTGACACTTTTATTTCAATTCCATCAAGGAAAGAGCACTCAGACCACTTGCTAGTTCTATTGCTCTTTCATATAAGATTTGTATACCATAAGACTACATTTAGCTAACAAAAAGATA
The DNA here is from genome assembly GCA_023653725.1 of Bungarus multicinctus. Classification (NCBI taxonomy): domain Eukaryota; kingdom Metazoa; phylum Chordata; class Lepidosauria; order Squamata; family Elapidae; genus Bungarus; species Bungarus multicinctus. The sequence goes on from CM042834.1 coordinate 207,566,230, forward strand.
CAGAGCTTGACAACTTCTAAAAGCAGCAGTTAGCAAATATGAATTATGAATAGATATTTTAAATAGTCTGTTTGAAAACTGCATTGATGGCAATCTTTTCTTTGAGTTATTTAACCTTTTGAATCAGGCTTCCTCAGCATAATATCCTTCAAATATGTGAGATTTACAACTTTTAAAATTTCCTGTTATCATGGCCAATGTTACTGTTGTCTGGATTTCATGCGAATTGTAGTGTATAAATATTTGGATGACTAAATTCAGTTAGAAAGCTATTGTTTCTCAACAGAGTGAGATTCTATATATTATTTTGAAAAAGAGAGATGAATCTAGAAATCTAAGCATTGTCTGAATATTGTTTCTACATTGTCTGAATATAAAAATCAGTGCCTTTGTGTTTCTTTTTATGATTGCTTGAATAACTCCTTGCTAATATTTTGATCTGTGCTCCATGAATTAAAATAAATATTGCAGCTTCATTTCTTCCAGGATAAAAAGTATATTTTCAGCAGAAAGAACTCAACAGTTGTTCTGTAGGAAATGGAAAACAAAAAGATGTTCCAGATGGACATTGGATTATTCTAATATTAGGTTTCTACTGTACCTCGAAGAGAAACACTTATTGAATACAGATCCATCCCTGTTTCATCATTATTCTCTCTCTCTTTTCTAAAGAGTAAAAGGACAGTTTTGGCAAAGTTCCAGATAGAATAGAGTTTGCTTTATTGTTTTGATGAGTGTTCTTAACCAGAAGCAATCAAATATCAAGGTTTACTACTCCATTCCCGAAAACAAAGACGAAAACATTGATACTTTCTCCCCTGCAATGCCTGATCATTACTTCATCATTGTGTAGCTTATAAACCCATCCAATGAATGTGCTATGGACAAAACAGAACTGAAAGTTGACATTTTCTCCTTGATTTAGCACCCTCTCCTTCCACTGCTTGCAGCAAACACAGAAGGATTGCGAGAACAAGTGGGGGCATCAGGGACATGATCTCCTTGAAGCAACTAGTGAGGCATCACACCACATCATACTAGGACTTGTTTGTGTCTGCTGCTCTTCAGAGCTACCGGTTCTGTAGAGCTGGACCGGTAGAATCCCACCCTTGACTGAGAGCATATGCACCAAAGACAAATTCCTTGTGTGTCCAATCACACTTGGCCAATAAAGAATTCAATTCAATTCAGTTCAGTTCCGTTCTATTCTATTCTATTCTATTCTATTCTATTCTATTCTATTCTATTCTATTCTATTCTATTCTATTCTATTCTATTCTATTCTATTCTATTCTATTCTATTCTATTCTATACCAGGGCTGTCAAACTCCTGTCCCATGGGCCAGATATGTCATGTGCTGGCCACGCCCATGCACAGTTTAGCGAAGGGGAAAAAAGGTCACATGATGCTGCTGCCATGACGACGTGAGTTTGACACCCCTGATCTAAACTGCCTGCCTAACATGTCGGAATACAAGCCCTATTATGTCAAATAATGCAATTTTTTCAAATCCCAATACACAGGTAATAACTTTCTTGCAAAGGAAATTAACACAAGGCCAAGGTTGCGAGCAGACCTGACATTTATTGCCTCTTAGTCAACCAAGAGTGTGATGACTATATGCCATCCAATCAGTGTTGACTAGGCAAATTTTCTCCAGGATGATCTGTTCTCAGTCTGATCCTGTGCATTTTCCAACAGTGCATCCATCATACAGTCAATGGTCTTCATAGTTGCTTATGGTACAGGGATATGAAAGAAGAAAAAATATTAACAAATATTATAACACAAAAATATGATGAAACCATAGAACTTTACAACTTTAAGACTTGTGGACTCAACAAAGCTCGGCAAAGCTGGCTGATGAATTCTGGTAGTTGAAGTCCACAAGTCTTAAAGTTGCCAAGGTTGGAGATCCCTGCTCTAAATTGCATTCTGTCATTATCCCACACACCATTCCTTATCCCTGCAGAGCAGCACACCCCAAGTTTGCAGAACCCCAACCAATTCTTAGGGGAAAAGGTCAGCATGTGTACTGGAAGAGGAAAGAAAATGGCTCAGTGAGGGCTGAGCATGATCCAAGGAGAGGAACACTCTCTCTGCAAGATGGGCAAATCAGAAACGGGCAGAAGAAATGAAGTGGATGAATCTGGAAAGGCCAAGACTGGTTGGCTACCTGAAATTCTGAACAACATTACTCCTCACCACAAGTTGCTTTACAAATTTCCCCAGAGTATGTACTCATATCAATAAGGTGATACAAACCAATTCAAGCCAATTCATACCCAGTAGTTTGCTCTCCATACATGTATCTTTCACACACATTATTTTATTTATCTTTTTAGCAATCCCAAAAGGATAATAAACAGTTTATTGTCTGCACATTAATGGTGGAAGTCTGAGGTCGAGACAAGGAGCACCTTTGAGTTCATGAACTCTGCTCTTCTTGATGTCCAGGTCAATGACTCTGCTGCTGGAGATGTTCTACTGTGCTGTTAGCTTTTCCATTAGTGGCTCATTTATTATAAACAGTGGGTTTATGATTCATTACTTTGACACGTTAAATTTCCTTTTTTCAACACACTAGTTGGAAGATTATATTGGATGAGGGATAGGCTGAAAAGAAAGAGATGGCACCCCTTATGCCAGAGAAATATAATAATCAAATAGTGACATTATTGTCTATTTACAATGCAAATTGTGGGGAATATCTTGGGTGCCTGGCTGGTTGGCTGGGAAGAATGTCCCACTTTTGATTCTTGAAAATGGCATTAAGCTTTCTTTGTAAAATTTTTGGACTGCTGACCCTCTCCTTCGGCTGAAGGTTTATTGTCCCAATTTTGACTCCTGATGATGGCATGAACTGAATCTTTGTTTGTAAGGTTTTTGGACACTGACTCTTTCCTTGGGTTGAATGTATATTCATTATTAAAGCAAGCAAACAAAGAAATACCCAAACCTTTGACTGATATAAAATCATGGCAGATGTAATTAAACACCTATGAAACGAACATGGACTTGATGGGAAGTAATTTACACATCTGTCCTGAATTGGCACGAGAAAGACAACAAAGATTAGCCCACTTAAAAAGATCAATCATTTTACTTTGAAGATCATATTATGATGTAGGATAAACAGATGTTTCAATAATGTTCATTCCTTGCTTTCTTTCCTTTTATTTTCAATCTTGAGAAGAGGAGGAGGAAGAGGAGGAGGAGGAGGAGGAGACAAAGAATAACCAAAATAGAGGAAATGTGTAGTGGGTACAGTGACAGGATCTCCACTTTGAAGGATAGGGGAAAGAACCAATACCAAGGCAACAGACAGATAATAGAAACGTATGTGTAGACCTAGTAAAACATCTCAGAAAACATATTCCCTAGTTCTCATAAGGGTAAAGTGAGGGATGGAGAAAGTACATTCAGATTTACAAGGTGCTGTTAGGGTTAAGATTTGGGTTAATATTAGGGTTGGAGCACAACAGAAGGAAGACTGATAGGGCTGGTTGTGAGAAACCAGTGAGATAAAGTGCTACAAAAATGGACTGTAGAAAATGAAAAAAAGAATGGAGACAGTTTGGGAAAGAACCAAGAGCATATTATCTTTCCTCTCTCCTCCGATTACTTTGCAAGATGTTCAATTGTTTAAAAGGCAATTGGATTAAAATAAAATAATCTTGCAACAAGTATTTTGCCCAGTCCCAGGTCCAACTAAATATATAAAGGTATCTGTTTTTCCTGGGAGAACAGGGACAAAGCCAGTTTGATGTAATGGTTAAGGCACTAGATTAGAAACTGGGGCACTGTGAGCTATTGTCCCATCTTAGACCCAGAGCCAGCTGGGTGACCTTGGGTTTCTTCTCTGTCTTAGCCCTAGGAAGCCAGCAATGGCAAACTACTTCTGAAAAACCTTGTTGAGAAAACTTCTAGGGAGCCAGCTTGGTGTAGCAGTTAAGGCATTGGGCTAGAAACAGGAGACTGTAAGTTCTAGTCCTGCCTTAGGAACGAAGTCCAGCTGGATAATTTTGGTCCAGCCCCTCCCTCTCAGCCCTAGGAAACAAGCAATGGCAAACCTTTCCTGAAAACCCTTGCCAAGAAAACTGCAGAGACTCATTCAGGCAATCACCAGGAGTTAACAATGACTCAAAGACCCCGCCCCCCAAAAGTGCCCAGTATAATTAACAAAGGATTGTCCCATCCCAATTACAGTATATTCCTTGTTGCTGAAATAAAGAAAATCTTTCCATTTTCAAACAGCTTCCTAAGATTATGTGTGACATTTCTGACCAAGTTTTTTTTTTAACACTTAAGAGGTAAAGTCAAGAGCGTAACAGTTATTCTTCCTTCCCAACTAAATCTGAATGAATTGATTACTTGTTTATGATGCTATTGTGTTTTTTCAACCTCTTCATTAATTTGTGGCAAACTCATCTAGCGGTACACATTTGCCACTACAGCTCAAAGCTACAGCCCTTTTTTTTACAATTTATTTCAGGCAAAAGATTTCTAAATTACTTAGAAGTCTTCTTTTGGGTGGATAGTTATCATAACTTAATGATACCCTTTGGGGATTAAAAACACTTATCTCTGGATCATGACTTGTGGTATCCCAGGGGGGTGATTATCTTGGGAAACCCACTATTTCACCATGTCTAATTGCTTAATTATTATAGCTGTGAGTTTGCATTGCTACACAGGAGCTCAGGTTATGAGTTGGCACTTCTGTGAAGATGCTGTGCTTGGAGTCCTTCTGAAAATATAGCAAAAGCTACTCTGAGATGATTTGCCAGGCAAAAGAATTATGCTTGCCAAATGCATCAATATTTAGAAAAATATTAAAGGAATGCTGGAGAATGTGAACATAAAATATTATTATTATTACTATCATCATCATCATCATCATTAAAAAAAAACTTGATTGCATTGGCATCAGCAGAAGGACAGCCAGTCTTCAGGACAGGTGGCAGAAAAAGCTTACCTATATTAAAAGTCTGTAGATATTCTTAGTTATCCAGGTCATGGTTGTCCCAAAGGTGCTTTTCAGGAGGCAACTGGACTTTTTTGTTTTTTCTTTTGGAGACATTTTGATTCTCACCCAAGAAGCTTCTTCAGCTTGGACAGGATAGTGGGGAATGGGAGGATTTGTCTGGAAGGAATGTCTGGAAGGAATGTAAATTCTTCCATTCCCCACTATTCCTGTCTAAACTGAAGAAGCTTCTTGGATGAGAAGCAAAACTTCAAAAGAAAAAAATAACAAAATCCAGTTGTCTTCTGAAAAAGCACCTTAGGGACTAACTCCATGTTACTGCAAAGTGGAAGTTTGCAAATGTTGGATGTAATGGGTAGGGCCGTAATGGCGAACCTATGCCATGCGTGCTGGAAGTGGCATGCAAAGCCATCTCTCTGGGCACGCCAGGCTTTACCTGTTGTTCTTTTGGGTTCTGGCGCGTGCACCAGCTAGCTGGTCTTCATTCACGCGGGAGCACAGAAAACCGGAAGAGCATGATCTGGCGTGCATGTGCATGCCGGCCAGCTGGTCTATGCGCACACAGGAGTGCCAGAAACCAGAAGAGCAGTTCCCTAGCATGCATGTGCATGCCAGCCAGCTGGTCTTTGCACATGCATGTGCGTTAGAAATCAGAAGACTGGGATAGCGGGTCCATACAGCAGCCAACAACTTTACCGCTGCATTTTGCATGAGGCAGCCCAACCTAGAGTGCATTATAGATAAAAATCAAAATAGCTAGGTTATGAAGTCTTCAGTGTTTCTGAGTTTGGTTGTGTTCTTGTAGACATTTAGTTACACAATTAATTAACATCTTCAGGATAGGCACAGTTATGAAGAAGCCTAAATTTGCATTTTCAATGAACGATGCAACCAGATCTTGAAAAAGCAGGTGATTAAGTTGTCAAATATTCAGCTATGGATTGCAGTTGGATGTCTCATGCCAGCAATTCACTTTCAGCCTAACCCGTTTCACAAGATTGTCATATGGAGAAAAATGGAGGAAAGAACTCCCCATGTATATTGTCTTCAGTGTAATAGTCACCCTGAGCCGTTGGCCCTCTATTATCAATAATCTTTACTTATTTTTTATTTTATATATTAGATAGATTAATAACATTTTCCAATAGCTCCAGAGCAGTTTACTTTGAGCTGAGGACTCTTCCTTTTTTTTAATCTCCACAATAAAAATCCTGAGAAATGTGTCAAGTGTCAAAGTGACTGGCCTGGTGCATTTCTATAGCTAAGGATAATCTGCTCAATCTTACTCAGAAACACTTTAACCACTCTGGCTTATCTGGTGATAATAGGATAAACAGTTCATTTATTTTTATTAAGATTTTTAATACCGCCTTTAATATTTTATAAATAACTCAAGATTTTGAATATATATAATATTCTTTCCTCCTCTCCTTTATCTCAGGGTTGGGCTGAAAGAGAGTAACTGGCCCAAAGTCATCCAGCTGGCTTTTTATGGCTAAGAAAAGACTAGAAATCCCTGGGTCAGAGTTCCAAGTAATAATCTCAAAGTAAACAAAACTGTGGTGCTGGTGGATTCCTCAAATAATAGTTTTATTGGATATATCATGTTGGCAGAGTGTTGGTGAAAACAGACTCTGAAGGTTCCTGTGGTTTTCACCAAATTAAAAGTAAAAGTTTTTCTCCTTCCCAACCAATCAATCACCTGGTCCAATCAGGGTGTCATCCGGTTGCCTGGTAATATCACTTCTCCTCTCTCCCTAACCAGGTGTGAAGATGTCCTTGGTTCCCAAGAGAAATTATTTTGTTTTGGCTACAAGACCCCAGCTATCTCTATTCTCCCCTCCCTATTCCTTAGCTCCTGCATGGCAACACTGAAGCTCCAAAATGGCTCCGGCCAGGTCAGTTTCAGAGTTGACACCCTACTTTCTAGCCTGGTGCCTTAATTACTAGACCAATCTGGCTCTTGGAATAACTCATCATTTGTAATTTAAGATAGTCATTTCTTGCTTTTTATTCTGAGAAGAGTTCATTTTTAATGTAGATTATGGTAGAATATAACTTTTATAATTTATAAAGTGTATTATTACCATCTGTGGTAATTACTGTATTACTAAAACTGTGTTATCCTCCACAGCAATGTTGCACTGTTGAGTGACTCACCTTCAGTTTCAATGCCAAACACATTTTCATTGTGTCTATACATTGTGTCTATATACTCTAGATATTTGTCTTTTCTTGAAATTTCTTCTTTTCCCTTTTTTGAGGAGCCCATTATTCCATCCAACCATTACTTTCTTGGTCTTTCCTATTATCTCAACCAATTCATCATTCCTTTGTACATTTGTGTTCTGATTCAAACCTCATTCCTTCTCTTTTTATCACAAAACATTTAATTGCACTTATATTTGAGACATACTTGTTCCTGTTTGACCTGACCTCTTCCTCTTGTCTTATACAGACTACTAAAATATTCGATTGCCCTATTTTTACTTTCCCATCACATTTATATCAACACCACGATCTCAGGCCCCAACAACTCCACACAAAATATTACAGGAACCTTTTCTTTATTTATTTTAAAAGATTTTATATGTCTGCTTGAATTGCAACAATCCTGGGCAGTACACAAAACAATTAAAGTAGTCCCTCCCCAACAATCTGAATAAAAATCAACAAAGACTATAAAACTCTATAAAAACTCATGGCACCCTCAGGGCAGCACTGTAGTTCACATGTTCATCTTCCAATATGATATATGCCATCATCTGTCAGCAGTGCCCTTGTTAGATGTTGTGATCTATTCATCCATTCCCTGACATCCATTCCATTCACTGATTCAATTTACTTGTATATTTCTCCTGACATACTCAGCTACAACTAAGTGGGTAGAAGCACTTATATAAACAGATACTTTCATTTATATTAAGAAGTATTTATTCCTCACAACAGATCACGTGCTACTTACCACTTCCTACCAGCATTTGTATGTCTTAAAATGTCTTTTTTAAAAAAAGGATGGAAGGTTGGAAGGAAGGAAGGAATTAAGGAAGGTGTTCAGTACATTGTGGTTTAATACTTCAGTGATGGATTTAGCAATGGTCTCACCTAATCTGGCTTTAAGAACTTTAACAACTATGGCCTTAACTGGTGGTCTCACAAAATGTATGATAATTGTACTCTTTTAAACCATTTTCTCTCTAAATCACAACTGACAATGATTTCATAAAGCCTCCTTATCGTCTGTATAGTATTTTTTTAAAAAAGAAACTGGGAGATTTCATGGAAAGAGAATGCAGCGAGAGAAGGTCCTTTGGAAATATTCATCTGAGTTGGGCAGAATACCTCAACAATCTTCAGCTTGATGTTATCTTGCAATCTGGCTGTCGCACTCTGCACCAGCAGCAGCTTCCAAAAAACAAGCGAATGTATACTTTATTACAGTAGTCCAGCTGAAGAATGATCAGGGCATGAGTTACCACCAGAAGGGCATTTTGCTCCAAATAAGATTGTAACCTGAGCTGGGAAAAGAACCTTAGCCATGGCTTCCACAGGCTGTTTTTGTAGAAAGTCTAGGAGTTTCTCCTAATCATCAGCCACGTTTTTTCAGGAGGTGTATAAGACAGCCAGGCATACCTATATAGCTAAAATTTCCAGATTGTGCAACTATTTATTACTGAATTTTTTGATAAAGGTTGTGCTTGGCATAGCAGACTGAAACTTTTTATCAATATAAGAACCTAACATAACCTGTTGAAGCATCCTTTTGTAGATAATTTTGGATCTTCTGATCTTTGGATAATACCCAAACAGGCAATTAGTAGAAGAATACCCAAGATTTCTATGTCTTGAAGAGAGTGTTCCAGAAGCCATTCTTATAAATGAAAAGCCCAGTTGTGAGGCTAAACCAAGGCCTTAGTTGCTCATATACACTAAATGCTGAGTTGCTTTAACTACAGTTTATTAAACAGGAGTAGTTATATTATGAAATACAGGCAGAATTCTGCTACTTAATAGTCACCTGAGACTGCTGAATGAGAGAGAAAAACAAGACAAACAGTGCCCCACTTCTAAAATGTATGCAGGAACCATGCACACATATCCACATAATTGAAAAATTCATCTATGTTGGCAGTTACTGTACTAGCCTGGAATTTATACAGTTCTCAATGAAGGAAAGATGTAGATGTATCTTAGCCACCCGGCATTTCCAGCTTTTTAAGAATCTTGGACAATAAATTATCCAATAAAGTAAGCTAAACCAAAATATATGTTAGCCTATTTCATTGGTATTTTGAGAATGAAATTAAAGAGAGAAAATGGTGATTCTATTTTAAGCATAAACAGGTGAATTTTTTAAATTGCTTTAAATAATTGATTATTAAATACAGTTGACCACAATATGAATAAATATGATTTCATAAGTATGATTTTAGGGGATAATTGGTTTATATTTGTGCAAAGTACTTTATTATTTAGTAAAGGTGATATTGACAACTATGGAAAGAAATAATGTATATAGATACATTTCAGAAAAAAAAAATAAAGATGTCAAGCTCTTCGTTTCTTTATCTTACTCTACAATGTAGAAGAAGAAGTGGTAGAATCTGTGGATGGAGTTAAGAGGGATCAGCCTAGAACCTCTACATAGCCATAAGTGGACTAAGTCTAGCCCACGGGTGGGATTCTACCGGTTCTGACTAGTTCTATAAAACCCCTTGTTAACTTTCTAAGCAGTTCGGAGAACCGATAGTTAGAAAATATCTCCTTTTGTTTTTTTCCATCCTTATTTCATTCTTGGCAGACAGCCTACTTACTGTCTCCAAAGGAGGATTTTTTTTCTTTAAAGGAGAAGGGTTGTTTTAAGCTTTTTACAGTGCTGTTGGGAGGAAATACTCCCCTGCAAATTCTTCTTCTTGGCTAGCTAGAAAGATTGACATTCAATCATGAGTTTACATATCCTTTCTGAGTTTTAGTCTAAAACTGGTTTTTGGTGCAGTTTAATTCTGTGCTTAATCCTGCATTTATTGATGAGTTAATTGCTATTCAGCTTTATTTGGAAAAAAAAATTAACCTCTGTTCCTAAAAAGAAACTAGTTTGAGCTGCTAGTTCTGCTAGTTCCTGTGTCTATTTGTTCTGGTAATTGGTACTGTTGTGATTTAATTATTTGTATTGTGTTTGAATTTTTTCCTGCCTCAGGTTTCTTTATCTATCTGGGAAGGGGGACTTCCTTCACTGCTTCAGTGGTATCTGGCACTGTCCTTTTGGGGTGTACTTCCAAGAGGCAGGATGCAAGCTTGTACTGATTTTTTACTGCTTTTCTGGTGGGCATGTGACCTTTTCTTAAATCTGGATGATTTCCTTAGGATATCTTGTGAAATGAGTGAGACCAGCTGGTATCTATAAATGGTGCAAATGGATCTAAGGATTGCTTTTCCTGGGTGTGCTCTTTCTGGAGAGCTTAAATGACCTCTCTGCTAAAGGATTTCACATTATGAGCAACAGTTGGCTACTGATAGTTATCATTGGATTTTAATCATTTTAATTCCTCAAGGTGCTCTGGCACCCCTGCTTGATTTGTAACTCTGGCTTGCAGGTATTTTTAATCTAATGATTGGTATTTTTGCAAGCAAAGAAGCTTTTTGTATTTTTGTACAGGTAATCCTTGACTTACAACAGTTCATTTAGTGACCATTCAAAGTTACAATGGCACTGAAAAAAGTGACTTATGACCGTTTTTCACACTTATGACCATTGCAGCATCCCCACTGTCATGAGAGGCCAGGCGGAGAAGCGCCCCTTGACATGAATGATGTTGAGTTGGCCACACCCACCCAGTCAATGACCACCAAGCCACACCCAGCGAATTAAGCCAATTAAGAAAGATCACATACCCCCAGAAAGGCAGTAAAAAAAATCAGTGCTAAACTTGCATCCTGCCTCTTGGAAGTATACCTCAAAAGAACAGTGGTAGATAGTACTAAAGCAGTGAAGAAGACCCCCTCCCCAGATAGAAAAAGAAACCATGAGGCAGAAAAAAATTCAAACACAATACAAATACTTAAATCACAACAATAGCTGTTGCTTGTTGAAGCTGAATAGGAAAAATTATCTCATCAAATAAACACAGGATTACATGTCACCAAGCACAGAATTAACCTTCACCAAAAACTAGTTTTAGACCAAAACTCAGAAAGGGTGTGTAAACTCACATTTGAATGTCAATCTTTCTAACTAGCCAAGAAGCCTTGCTGAATGTCACTCATCTTGGTTCCCTATCACTAAAAGCTTTGCTTCATTATTCAATTATTTCTTCAAAGTGCTAATTGTCCAGGGAAGTATTTCCTCCCAACAGCAGTGTAAAAATCCCTTCCCCTTTAAGAAAGGCAAGCCTCAAGAAGTTCCGGAGACAGGAAGTCTAGGTGTTCTGGCAAGAATGTAATAAGAGTGGAAAAAAAAAAAGGAGATGCTTCTAACTACCGGTTCTCAGAACTGCTTAGAAAGTTAACAAGGGGTTCTATAGAACCAGATAGGACTGGTAGAATCCCACCCCTGATCTTAGGTCCTTGGGAAGGATTTGGTGGGGGAATAAAAAATATCAAATACAGTCTAAATTTGACTTTAAAAACAACAATAACAACAACAACAGTAACAATAATTGCATCACACCTGTGCTCTCTAAGAGATCTTTGACAGATTTCAGCTCCTAATGGGACAGCACATTATATTCACAGTAAAGCTGATACTTATGTTACAACCACATTTGCAATTTGTTGTGCATGAAGAAATTAGAGATGGCATTGGTAATGGGCAAGAGTCATTAGCAACATGGACTGTACTCTACTAACTTTCAATCTAAAAAAGACAATTATCTGATTCGTGTCCCAGTCTCCTTGCACAAATGACTCCGTTCTTTCCTTTACCAGTCAACTGGCACACTTTTGAGTGCTGGAAGCCACATAGGATAGTTTAATCAATTATATTGCACTCAGTTCTTTGTGTCCTCATATCACTTGAAAAAGTCTCTCCCCTACAGTATTTTTTTATTTTTTTCCTTCCTCTGGATGTGATTGGAGCCAACATGACCTTGTCATTTGTATCCTAACAATTTTTATTGACTGTTTCCTAGTATGATTTGATTGCTTATTGTAGCCTATGACTATTATTAAGTGTTGTACCTTATGATTCTTGACTCTTGACAAACGTATCTTTTCTTTTATGTACATTGAAAGCATATGCACCAAGACAAGTTCCTTGTGTGTCCAATCACATTGGCCAATAAAGAATTCTATTCTATTCTATTCTATTCTATTCTATTCTATTCTATTCTATTCTATTCTATTCTATTCCATTCCATTCTAACATTACCATGATCAGGTTGTGGGGGGGAACATAGCTATCATTGGATTAAATCAATTTCCAACCATCCCTCTACTTTCTCAGTATGACCATGGCAGGAGAAAACCAAAGTGACCACAGAATTGGAATGTCTATAGATGGGTTCAAGTTTAAAGCCCTCTATGAAAAACCATTGATTAGATGTAGAGAGATTTAATCCTCTGCCAAATATTGCACATGCCAGGGGAAGTTAGTTGTTTGAAGAATGTGTTGCTTCAACTTCCACAACAGTGGGCCAATTGGCAATAATTTCTTCCTTCCGGGGTCAATTACCCTGACTAATTAACTCCGTTTTTGAATTTTCAGACAATACTTACCCTCTTTGTCCTTTATTTAGGTGAGTATGTTGTACAAACAGGATGTGTGAGTATGTTGTGATCTCACTGTTTCAATAGATCAGTGTTTTTCAAATTTTCTAACTTTAAGGTGTGTGTACATCAACTCTCAGAATATCCCAGCCTGGGAAATTGTGAGACTTGATGTCCACATATCTTAAAGATGCCAAGTTTGAAAAAACAGTGCAATAAATGCATGTCCAGAGTTTTTTTTTCTTGATGGCTATAACAGAGAAAGCATAACATTGGTATATTCCTGCATCATTATATTTGTTCTCTGTGCAATGCAAACATCAATATTCTCTCTCTTTTTTTTTTTTGGTAGACAAATGTAATCATGATCATAACATATTTTGTACACAAAGATTGCTTTCACAGTACAGCTATCCTGGTTATGGATTTAATCCAGTTTCTGCACTTCTATATTACACCGAGTAACATAAATCTGGAAAAAAAATTAAGCACCCCTTTATTGAAACACATTAAGCCATGCAGCCATTGCCCTATTTAAGTATGTAGTATGAACATAGCAACCAAGACTGAAAAATAAAAATAATTTATCTTGGAAAAAGTCTGGATGCTGTAATGAACAAAAATTAAACACTAGGAAAATGTACATACAGCTAAACAGAATAAGAATAAAATATTATGATCATCGTGTAACAGGGTCTCATAATAACTCCTAGGATGGCTAGCAAAGACACCTTAGAAAATAGTGTAGTTCTTCTTCTAAAAACAACAGAAATAGTGGTGTTACTGAGCCACAGTAGTATACCGTATAAACTCAGGATACCTTGTTCAAATACTACATTTAGATTTAGGGGTGAATAAGCAAGATTTTCCTCTGTGGCTCTTAGGCTCATAAGCAAGATGTCCAACCTGGGCCTGGGCTGTTCACCAAACACAATTGAAAATGACAGCTAACCTTGACAATGGTGTAGCCCAGTTTGCTTGACAGAAATTTATTGTTTGCTGTGGCTGCTTTTTTCTTCTTCTTCTTTTAACCCTTCTCTGTTCCTCCCTCCACGTTTCTCCCAGAAGAATTGGAGGCTAACAATCCTTGATGGATGATCGTAGCCTTCTTTCCCAGCAGCACATTCTTCATCTAAGGAACATTCCATTTTGTTCATGGAAGTTGCAATAGAAATGAAGAGATTTTTTCTTTCCAGTCAAGGCTGAGGCTGCAACTCAGAATTGCAATATTGTATTTTATTTGGTAGGATGCAGTTGGTAATCCCATTGTTGTTGTTGCTTTGTTGTTGTTGTTGTTAGTGTAGTCTTTGAGCAGAAAGTTTGCATCCATTAGCTTGCAGGATTGCAATTAGGATTCAGGCCAAACAAAGGATCAATATGATGTCATGTCTAGACAACATGTAAATTAATATGAAGGCAACTGAGTTACGAATTCTATACTAATACAAATTAATCTGAATTAAATTTAATCCACAGTTATTAACTGATTAAATGTGGCTGTTGGTAGCTACAGGGTGCTGCTTCCCATCTGTGTTTATTAGAAGCACCACTTAATCGCTCAGTCTGAATGGGGAGATATTTAAAGCACATGTCAGCTTAGGCTGTCTCTGTGCATTCAGTGGAAGATCCAGAGATGCAAAGCATTTTAAAGATTGGGAGGGGGAGAACCGTTCTTTGGGGTTTTATCATTAGCAAGGGTTAGAGCAATGCTTCATTCTTCATCTCCCTGGGTAGGTAATGCATAGAGTCGGGGATAACATAAAGGAAGCAGCAGGGCTGGGAGAGGAAAAAGGCTTAAGAATATCGCTATTGTGTCATTATGCAATGAACGGATCACCTGTTGCCAGGCATAAGGATATAAGTGTCTGACGTTGACCCTTCTCAGTCAAAGCTGTTTACATTTCAGAGAGGGATAGTCACTAATGTAAACACGAGATGGGGAGATTTGTCTCCTGAAATTAAGAAAATGTCAGCCGTGGCTGTCAAACTGAGTCAAATATATTCAATTGAGAGTTATCTTCAAGAAATGGGAATTCGGAGGAACAATAATACATGGCATTTGGCTGGCCATTCCGGGAAGCCTGTTTCCAATTTATTTTATTTCAGCCACCATTGTGAGCACAACTTCACAATCCCTTGATCCAATCCCCATTGGAAA